>CM064420.1:3750000-5000000 GCA_032690845.1 Eleusine coracana subsp. coracana
CTGTTCCATCCAAAAAAAAAAATAGGATGGGCTCATCCCATCCCACTTTGTCCCAGAATCAAACACACCTAAAAGTGTGCTACACACCTAAAAGTGTGCTACACGGAGGAAGGTATGAGAAACACTGCAGTAAAGCCGATTCATTCTGAGTGCTATGACTAGAGAAATTTTGCCGTTCTAGAATTAATTGAAATGTTTATAATTATGCTCCCTTTTGTGGTATTTCTACTTGATGTTTGCCACTTGCCAACTAACCGCATCCTCCGCTCATCATATGGAACAGGAACCACTGTATCGATGTGAGGAAGGTCTCCATGGATGCGCAGAGAGACGTGAAGCCCTTCTCCGTGATCACCATGGTCGGAATAGAGGGAGGCCTCCATGGGGCCAACACCTCCCTTGCAAAGGCATTGCCATTTGGGTGCGGAGGTGCATGAGGGCCACCACTACACTTGCAAGCAGCATGCATCCTGAATCGAGCCTCATTCAACCTGTCAGAAATTGGCAGAGACAAGAGCTACCACGACGAGGCGCTCAAGCACATTTTGGCTCCTCCTCCTTGCTCTACCCCGCGGACATGCATAAATTTCTTGAGCGGTGGGGATTACGATGCTGAGGTAGAGATCTCGACGCGGCAGCCTCAAAGTACATCGCTATGCATAGGTTTTCCTTCCAGCCATCAATTATCTTTGTACATAGCATGCCTCTAACCTTCATTCCAGTTGCAGGTGTACAAAATTGGATGTGCGTCCACCCCAAGTTTCTCCACTCCAATGCTACTTTGCATAAATAGTCCTTTTTAGGTAAACTGTTGTGTTCTTTCAGGCTTGTTTCAAAATTTGGATTGAAACCTTTTTGTTGCACTGCATTCTTACACTCAGCTGTGGGAGAGTTATTGGAGAATGCTATTGATGAGGTGACTTAGCAGATTCACTGTTCATCTGCATGCTCGATTATTTAGTATTGGATATCTGATTGAATTGTGTTTCATGAAACAGATTCAAACTGACGGTGCTACTCGAATAAAGGTGGACAAAGTCATTGACCACCGTACGGATCACCTTCTTTACTTGTTCAAGGTTCTGATTGCTACCATACGCACTAGTATGGTTTCCTTTTGCTACATGCTTTTAAAGTGAAATTTCATTCACTTCTATCTTTTCTGATCCTTTAATTCAGACTATCTGAACTGAAACCCCTAATTCCCTCACAAATACAACTTTCTTAATAATTTCTTCACATGTAATTTTTTCGGAGCATGTAACAAAATTGCATTTTCACATGTAAATTTGAAACTAACACAATCCATTATTTCTGATTATCATACAGATGATGGTGGAGGCATTGATTCTAATAGCGATAGATTTTCTCATACTTGTAAGTTTGAAACTAACACAATCCAAATAGATTTGCCTTTTTTTTATTTTGTGTGTGGCACACACATAATTTTCAAAACAAATAAAAGTGTATGGCACAGTGCCATACATACACTCTTGGATGGTATGGGTGGCCTGCACTTAATATTATTTATGGGTATTTGTTTATTGCTTAGGCCACTTATATATATGCTAATTCTGCATGGGAGTTCATCCTCGGCCTCCATGATATCCCACTCAAAGACGTCATCCGCACAAACAGAGGTAATCAAAGTGGAACATGATTATAGAGCTAACATTACTATCAATTGCAATCTCAAACATATGGACTCGGAGCCCAGGAAAAATATCTTGATTTTGTCTTCTCATGGTGTGAGTCGGAGAAAGCTAAATTTGTGAAAGGGTCTTTGCACGCATCCATAGTGCAGTGGAGGACAGCAGGGAATGGCGGCAAGGGCCAACCAAGTCAGCAGAGAAGGACAAGGGAAACAAGCCCCCCTCCCTCTCTCACTCCTCCCACACCATGCTCTAGTTCCTAGTTGGCCATATCCACTGGAAGCTGAAGGAGAGGACCTAAAGGCATTCGGTTGTGTTATTTTTAGTACAACCGTGTACTCTACTGCCATTGAAGGTGAAGCGTATCACCCCTCACCACTTGCAGTTGGCCATCCGTGGAAATGAGGAGCTTAATACCCTAATCACAAGCACCATCGTCTGCGGTGGTGTCATCCTGCACATCTACAAGTCTGTCATCAACAAGACCAGCCTTTTGTGAGCTTATGTATTGTAAGTCCTGGTTAACATGTAGAGTTTAGTTCAGGTGTCATACTATGGTCCTTTGTAAGTCTTTTATGGCCCTGCTACTGCTTCGGTCAATGAAACTTGTTTGTGTCAAGTTGTTAACTATAGGGGTGCAAATCTGAATGCTTTTAGTTATTGTGGCTATTATTTTGGATAAAAAATTTCAAACGTTGTGTATGGAACACAAATAATTCAAAAACAAATGAAAGTGTATGTGTCATACATACACCATGAAAGGTAAGTTTCGCATATACATAATATTATATATATAGAGTAAAGTCCTATTTACCTCTCTCAACTATATGGGGTAGACCAGTTTACCTCCCTCACGTATAAAACCGGGTATCTAACTCCTTAAACTATTGATTCCGGTTCAATTTTCCTCCCTGAGCGGTTTGGGACAACGATTTTACCCAACATGGCACATTGGACCCCACGTGTCAAATGACATGTCATTTTATTCTTTTTTCTGCTCTTCTTCGTCTTCTTCCTCTTCTCCCTCTTCCCGACCTTGACATTGTAGACCGTGGCAGAAGTAAGGTGGCTCGCAGCGTGTGGCCTCCTGCGCGCGCAAGGGAGCCCCCCCTGGTGGCGCCCACGAAGACCGAGGCGGTGCTGCCGGTGAGGCGAACGAGGGTCTTGCCACCCCTCCTGCCCTGCTCGCGTGTACCCTCTTTCCTGAATCCCATTGCCTTCCCACTGCTCAGGGAGAGAGCGAGAGCAAGCGGCCATGAAGCTTTTGGATCCTTCTGGAAGCATCTATTGCTAGATGGTGGGTACACGCACCGCTTCATCCTCCTCTCAGCCTTCACCCCTAGCAGCGGTGGAAGTGGAGGCCGCCCGATGGGGAACACCTCATCACGGCATCGCGGCCGCATGTTGGATCCGCCTTTGGGCACTCGCCTCATGCGGCAGTTCAACTCTGCTGCTGATGGCGGGGACTTCTGGTTGTCATCCTCTGTAGGGCTCGAGCTCAGGTCCGATGAGTGGCGGCAGCTGGGGACAGGAGCGGGGTGGCGGGCGCGAGCAGGCCTCGACGATGGCTGGTACGAGCAAACACTTGGTGGCAGCAGGCGCGAGCAGCAGTGGCGGAGAGAGGAGGGCCCTTTGGCATGGTGGCGGTAGCAGAGAGAGGAGGGCACCTGGGCACGTGCACGTCGTGGCAGGGCAAGGTAAATCGAGAAAAGAAGAAGAGAGTAAAGAGAAGGAATAGAAATAAAAAAAAGAAAAAATAACGTGGCACCTGATATGTGGAACCTATCAGTCTATATTGGATTAAACCACTTACAATACCACTGAGGGAGTTAAAATGAACCGGATACAAGAGTTGAGGGTGTCGCATATCCGATTTTATAGGTGAGGGAGATAAACTGCTCTATCCCATGTAGTTAAGGGAGGTAGATAGGACTTATCTCTATTATTTATGGATAATTTGTTTGTTGAATATGCCACGATAAACTGACTTCGCATGGGATTTCAGCCTCGACGTCCTTCTATAGAAATAATAGATTAAGAAGTTTGGGAAACTTAATGATTGGCTCAAAGAGACCCTGTCCAAGATGAACCAGTTTGAAGATGTACTTAGTGGGATGATGCATAAGGTTGGTTTCACTGTAATATATTCTTTATATTTTATATATGGTATAAATGCTATATTATATTATTTTTAGCTTACATATTATGTAATTAAATAATAAATAAAATCTATATTAGTGTGAGTTCCTCATAGTGAAATTTCTATTCAATTTATTTAACATATGATAATTTGAGTGGACGGTTGCTCCCCCGATAACACATTTTCATTGTTTAATATTTTATTTATAGAGTAAACAATCGAATCAATATAAGGAAATCCTACTCCTTTTTAAACAACAGAGAATTGAAAAACATATTTGTGAGACATGTTTTAAAATCTAATGTATTTTATATTTTGAGATAGCAAAGTTAATAATAATTATTAATTATAGTGTGCCAAGGATGAGAGTTCCCACAATTGTAATGTGTGCTAGCTAAATTCGATTTTATTGTTTAGTTGAGCATGAAGCTGCAATTTATTTATTTTTTCTAAATAATTTGGCCTTTTCAATTTTGTGTGTGGCACACACATAATTTTCAAAACTAATAAAAATATATGGCACAGTGCCATGCATACATCCTTGGAAGTGAAGGCCACCCGGTGGGGAACACCTCGTCACGGCATTGCGGCCGCATGTTGAATCCGCCTTCGGGCACTCGCCTCATGCCACAGTTCAACGCTGCTGCTAATGGTGGGGACTTCTGGTTGTCATCCTCTGTAGGGCTCGAGCTCGGGATCGATGAGTGGCGGCAGCTTGGACAGGAGCGCGGTGGCAGGCGCGAGCAGGCCTCGACGATGGCTGGCACGAGCAAGCACTTGGTGGTAGCGGGTGCGAGCGGCCGCTACGGAGAGAGGAGGGCCCTCTAGTGCGGCGGCAGCGGCAGAGAGAGGAGGGCACGTGGGCACGTGCTCGTCGTGGCAGGGCTAGGTAAATCGAGAAAAGAAGAGGAGAGAAAAGAGAAGGAATACAAAATAAAAAAAGAAAAAATAACATGACACCTGATTATGTGAGACCTACCAGTTCACGTTGGATGAAACCACTTACAATACCGCTGAGGGAGTCGAAATGAACCGGATATAAGAGTTGAGGGCTTCACATACCCGGTTTTATAGGTGAAGGAGACAAACTGCTCTATCCCATGTAGTTGGGGGAGGTAGATAGGACTTTCCTCAATTATTTATGGATAGTTTGTTTGTTGAATAGGCCACGATAAACTGACTCCGTATAGGATTTCAGCCTCGACGTCCTTCTATAGAAAAAATAGATTAAGAGGTTTGGAAAACTTGATGACTGGCTAAAGAGACCTTGTCCAAGATGAACAAGTTTTAAGATGCACTTCGTGGTAGATGCATAAGGTTGTTCTCACAGTTTTAGCTTACACATTATGTAATTAAACAATAAATAAAATCTATATTAGTGTGAGTTCCTCATAGTAAAATTTCTATTCAATTTATTTAACATATGATTATTTGAGTGGACGGTTGCTCCCCGAATAACACATTTTTATTGTTTAATATTTAATTTATAGAGCAAAAAATGGAATCAATATAAGGAAATCCTACTCCTTTTTAAACAACGGAGAACTGAAAAACGTATTTGTGAGCCATGTTTTAAAATCTAATGTTTTTATATTTTGAGATAGCAAAGTTAATAATAATTATTAAACGATTATAGTGTGCCAAGGATGAGAGTTTCCAGAATTCTAATGTGTGCTAGTTAAATTTGATTTTATTGTTTAGTTGAGCATGAAGCTGCAATTTATTTATTTATTTCCAAATAATATGGCCTTTTGAATTTTGTGTGTAGCACACACATAATTTTCAAAACAAATAAAATTGTATGGCACAGTGCCATGCATACATCCTTGGAAGTGGAGGCCGCCTGGTGGGGAACACTTCGTCACCGCATCGCGGCCGCATGTTGGATCTGCCTTCGGGCACTCGCCTCATGCCGCAGTTCAACACTGCTGCTGATGGCGGGGACTTCTGGTTGTCGTCCTTTGTAGGGCTCGAGCTCGGGCTGGATGAGTGGCGGCAGCTGGGGACATGAGCGGGGTGGCGGGCACGAGCAGGCCTCGATGACGGCTAGCACGAGCAAGCAATTGGTGGCAGCGGGCGCGAGCGGCGGCAGTGGAGAGAGGGGGGCCCTCTGGTGTGGCGGTGGCGGCAGAGAGAGGAGGGCAAGTGGGCATGTGCTCCTCGTGGCAGGGCTAGGTAAATCGAGAAAAGAAGAAGAGAGTAAAGAGAAGGAATAGAAATAAAAAAAAGAAAAAATAATATGGCACCTGATATGTGGGAGCTACCAGTCCACGTTGGATGAAACCACTTACAATACCGCTGAGGGAGTCCAAATGAACCGGATACAAGAGTTGAGGATGTCACATACCCGGTTTTATAGGTGAGGGAGACAAACTGCTCTATCCCATGTAGTTGAGGGAGGTAGATAAGACTTTTCTCTATTATTTATGGATAATTTGTTTGTTGAATAGGCCACCATAAACTGACTCCGCATGGGATTTCAGCCTCGACATCCTTCTATAGAGAAAATGGATTAAGAAGTTTGGAAAACTTGATGATTGGCTCAAAGAGACCTTGTCCAAAATGAACCAGTTTAAAGATGCACTTCGTGGTATGATGCATAAGGTTGGTATTCTTTATATTTTATATATGGTATAATTGCTATATTATATCATTTTTAGCTTACATATTATGTAATTAAATAATAAATAAAATCTATATTAGTGTGAGTTACTCATAGTGAAATTTCTATTCAATTTATTTAACATATGATGATTTGAGTGGACGGTTGCTCCCCGGATAACACATTTTCATTGTTTAATATTTAATTTATGGAGCAAGAAATGGAATCAATATAAGAAAATCCTACTCCTTTTTAAACAATGGAGAACTGAAAAACGTATTTGTGAGCCATGTTTTAAAATGTAATGTTTTTATATTTTGAGATAGCAAAGTTAATAATAATTATTAAATGGTTATAGTGTGCCAAGGATGAGAGTTCCTAGAATAGTAATGTGTGCTAGTTAAATTTGATTTTATTGTTTAGTTGAGCATGAAGCTGCAATTTATTTATTTTTTTCTAAATAATTTGGTCTTTTCAATTTTATGTGTGACACACATATAATTTTCAAAACAAATAAAATTGTATGTCACGGTGCCATGCATACATCCTTGGAAGTGGTGGCCGCCTGGTGGGGAACACTTGGTCACGGCGTCGCGGCCGCATGTTGGATCCGCCTTCAGGCACTCGCCTCATGCCACAGTTCAACATTGCTGCTGATGGCGGGGACTTCTGGTTGTCGTCCTCTGTAGGGCTTGAGCTCGGGCTTGATGAGTGGCGGCAGCTGGGGACAGGAGCGGGGTGGCGGGCGCGAGCAGGCCTCGACGACGGCTGGCACGAGTAAGCACTTGGTGGCAACGGGCGTGAGTGGCGGCGGTGGAGAGAGGAGGGCCCTCTGGCGCGGTGGTGGCGGCAGAGAGAGGAGGGCGCGTGGGCATGTGCTCGTCGTGGCAGGGCTAGGTAAATCGAGAAAAAAAGAAGAGAGTAAAGTGAAGGAGCAAAAATAAAAAAAGAAAAAATAATGTGGCACCTCATATGTGGGACCTACCAGTCCACATTGGATGAAACCACTTACAATACCGCTGAGGGAGTCAAAATGAGCCGGATACAAGAGTTGATGGTGTCACATACCCAGTTTTATAGGTGAGGGAGACAAACTGCTCTATCCCATGTAGTTGAGGGAGGTAGATAAGACTTTTCTCTATTATTTATAGATAATTTGTTTGTTGAATAGGCCACGATAAACTGACTCTGCATGGGATTTCAGCCTCGACGTCCTTCTATAGAAAAAATAGATTAAGAAGTTTGGAAAACATGATGATTGGCTCAAAGAGACATTGTCCAAAATAAACCAGTTTAAATATGCACTTCGTGGTATGATGCATAAGGTTGGTATTCTTTATATTTTATATATGGTATAATTGCTATATTATATCATTTTTAGCTTACACATTATGTAATTAAACAATAAATAAAATCTATATTAGTGTGAGTTCCTCATAGTAAAATTTCTATTCAATTTATTTAACATATGATTATTTGAGTGGACAGTTGCTCCTCGGATTAACACATTTTCATTGTTTAATATTTAATGTATGGAATAAAAAATGGAATCAATATAAGGAAATCCTACTCCTTTTTAAACAGTGGAGAACTGAAAAACGTATTTGTGAGCCATGTTTTAAAATCTAATGTTTTTATATTTTGAGATAGCAAAGTTAATAATAATTATTAAATGGTTATAGTGTGCCAAGGATGAGAGTTTCCAGAATTGTAACGTGTCCTAGCTAAATTCGATTTTATTGTTTAGTTGAGCACGAAGCTGAAATTTATTTATTTTTTTCCAAATAATTTGGTCATTTCAATTTTGTGTGTGGCACACACATAATTTTCAAAACAAATAAAATTGTATTACACGGTGCCATGCATACATCCTTGGAAGTGGAGGCCGCCCGATGGGGAACACTTCATCATGGCGTCGCGGCCGCATGTTGGATCTGCCTTCGGGCACTCGCCTCATGCCGCAGTTCAACGCTGCTACTGATGGCGGGGACTTCTGGTTGTTGTCCTCTGAAGGGCTCGAGCTCGAGCTCGATTAGTGGCGGCAGCTGGGACAGGAGCGGGGTGGCGGGCGTGAGCAGGCCTCGACAACGGCTGGCACGAGCAAGCACTTGGTGGCAGCGGGCGCGAGCAGCGGCGATGGAGAGAGGAGGGCCCTCTGGCACGGCGGTGGCGGCAGAGAGAGGAGGGCACGTGGGCATGTGCTCGTCATGGTAGGGCTAGGTAAATCGAGAAAAGAAGAAGAAAGTAAAGAGAAGGAATAGAAATAAAAAAAGAAAAAATAATGTGGCACCTGATTTGTGGCAGCTACCTATCCACGTTGGATGAAACCACTTACAATACTGCTGAGGGAGTCGAAATGAACCGGATACAAGAGTTGAGGGCATCACGAACCCGATTTTATAGGTGAGGGAGACAAATTGCTCTGTCCCATGTAGTTGAAGGAGGTAGATAGGACTTTTCTCTATTATTTATGGATAATTTATTTCTTGAATAGGCCATGATAAACTGACTCCGCATGAGATTTCAGCCTCGATGTCCTTCTATAGAAAAAATAGATTAAGAAGTTTGGGAAATTTGATGATTGCCTCAAAGTGAACTTGTCCAAGATGAACCAGTTTAAAGATGCACTTCGTGGTATGATGCATAAGGTTGGTTTCACTATAATATATTCTTTATATTTTATATATGGTATAATTACTATATTATATCATTTTAGCTTACACATTATCTAATTAAATAATAAATAAAATCTATATTAGTATGAGTCCTTATAGTGAAATTTCTATTCAATTTATTTAACATATGATGATTTGAGTGGACGGTTACTCCCCCCATAGCACATTTTCATTGTTTAATATTTAATTTATGGAGTAAACAATGAAATCAATATAAGGAAATCCTACTCCTTTTTAAACAATGGAGAACTGAAAAATGTATTTGTGAGCCATGTTTTAAAATCTAAAGTATTATATATTTTGAGATAGCAAAGTTAATAATAATTATTAAACGGTTATAGTGTGCCATGGATGAGAGTTCCCAGAATTGTAATGTGTGCTAGTTAAATTCAATTTTATTGTTTAGTTGAGCTTGAAGCTGAAATTTATTTATTTATTTCCAAATAATTTGGCCTTTTCAATTTTGTGTGTGGCACACATATAATTTTCGAAACAAATAAAATTGTATGGCACGGTGCCATGCATACATCCTTGGAAGTGGTGGTCGCCTGGTGGGGAACACTTCATCACGGCGTCGCGGCCGCATGTTGGATCCGCCTTTGGGCACTCGCCTTTTGCCGCAGTTCAACACTGCTGCTGATGGCGGGGACTTCTGGTTGTCGTCCTCTGTAGGGCTTGAGCTCGGGCTCGATGAGTGGCGGCAGCTGGGGACAGGAGCGGGGTGGCGGGCGCAAGCAGGCCTCGACGACGGCTGGCACGAGCAAGCACTTGGTGGCAGCGGGCGTGAGCGGCGGCGGTGGAGAGAGGAGGGCCCTCTGGCGTGGCGGTGGCGGCAGAGAGAGGAGGGCACGTGGGCATGTGCTCGTCGTGGCAGGGCTAGGTAAATCGAGAAAAGAAGAAGAGAGTAAAGAGAAGGAACAAAAATAAAAAAAGAAAAAATAATGTGGCACTGATATGTGGGACCTACCAGTCCATGTTGGATGAAACCACTTACAATACTGCTGAGGGAGTCGAAATGAACCGGATACAAGAGTTGAGGACGTCACATACCCAGTTTTATAGGTGAGGGAGATAAACTGCTCTATCCCATGTAGTTGAGGGAGGTAGATAAGACTTTTCTCTATTATTTATGGATAATTTGTTTATTGAATAGGCCACGATAAACTAACTCCGCATGGGATTTCAGCCTCGACGTCCTTCTATAAAAAAAATATATTAAGAAGTTTGAGAAACTTGATGATTGGCTGAAAGAGACCTTGTCCAAAATAAACTAGTTTAAAGATGCACTTCATGGTATGATGCATAAGGTTGATATTCTTTATATTTTATATATGGTATAATTGCTATATTATATCATTTTTAGCTTACACATTATGTAATTAAACAATAAATAAAATCTATATTAGTGTGAGTTCCTCATAGTGAAATTTCTATTCAATTTATTTAACATATGATTATTTGAGTGCACAGTTGCTCCCCGGATAACACATTTTTATTGTTTAATATTTAATTTATGGAGCAAAAAATAGAATATAAGGAAATCCTACTCCTTTTTAAACAATGGAGAACTAAAAAACGTATTTGTGAGCCATGTTTTAAAATCTAATGTTTTTATACTTTGAGATAGCAAAGTTAATAATAATTATTAAATGGTTATAGTGTGCCAAGGATGAGAGTTCCCAGAATTGTAATATGTCCTAGCTAAATTCAATTTTATTGTTTAGTTGAGCATGAAGCTGCAATTTATTTATTTTTTTCTAAATAATTTGGCCTTTTCAATTTTGTGTGTGGCAGACACATAATTTTCAAAACAAATAAAATTGTATGGCACGATACCATGCATACATCCATGGAAGTGGAGGCCGCCCGGTGGGGAACACTTCATCATGGCGTCGCGGCCGCATGTTGGATCCACCTTCGGGCACTCGCCTCATGCCGCAGTTCAACGCTGCTGCTGATGGCGGGGACTTCTGGTTGTCGTCCTCTGTAGGGTTCGAGCTCGGGCTCGATGAGTGGCGGCAGCTTTGGATAGGAGCGGGGTGGCGGGCGCGAGCAGGCCTCGACGACAACTGGCATGAGCAAGCACTTGGTGGCAGCGGGCGCGAACGGCGGCGGTGAGAGAGGAGGGCCCTCTGGCGCGGCGGTGGCGGCAGAGAGAGGAGGGCATGTGGGCGTGTGCTCGTCGTGGCAGGGCTAGGTGAATCAAGAAAAGAAGAAGAGAGTAAAGAGAAGGAATAGAAATAAAAAAAGAAAAAAATAATGTGGCACCTGATTTGTGGCACCTACCACGTTGGATGAAACCACTTACAATACCGCTGAGGGAGTTGAAATGAACCGGATACAAGAGTTCAGGGTGTCACATACCCGGTTTTATAGATGAGGGAGACAAACTGCTCTATCCCATGTAGTTGGGGAGGTAGATAGGACTTTTCTCTATTATTTATGGATAATTTGTTTGTTGAATAGGCCTCGATAACTGACTCCGTATGGGATTTCAGCCTGGACGCCTTTCTATAGAAAAAAATAGATTAAGAAGTTCGGGAAACTTTATAGTTGGCTCAAGGAGACCTCATCCAAGATGAAACAGTTTAAAGATGCACTTTATGGTCTGATGCATAAGGTTGGTTTCACTGCAATATATTCTTTATATTTTATATATGGTATAATTGCTATATTATATCATTTTTAGCTTACATATTGTGTAATCAAATAATAAATAAAATTTATGTTAGTGTGAGTTCCTCATAGTGAAATTTCTATTCAATTTATTAACATATGATGGTTTGAGTGGACGCTTGCTCACCGGATAACACATTTTCATTGTTTAATATTTAATTTATGGCGCAAACAATGGAATCAATATAAGGAAATCCTACTCCTTTTTAAACAATGGAGAATTGAAAAATGTATTTGTGAGCCATGTTTTAAAATCTATTGTATTTTATATTTTGAGATAGCAAAGTTAATAATAATTATTAAATGGTTATAGTGTGCCAACGATGAGAGTTCCCAGAATTTTAATGTGTGCTAGCTAAATTCGATTTTATTCTTTAGTTGAGCATGAAGCTGCAATTTATTTATTTTTTTCAAATAATTTGCCCTTTTTAATTTTGTGTGTGGCACACACATAATTTTCAAAACTAATAAAATTGTATGGCACAGTGCCATGCATACATCCTTGGAAGTGGAGGCCGCCCGGTGGGGAACACCTTCGTCACCGCGTCGCGACCGCATGTTGAATCCGCCTTCGGGCACTCGCCTCATGCGGCAGTTCAACGTTGCTGCTAATGGCGGGGAATTCTGGTTGTCGTCCTCTGTAGGGCTCGAGCTCGGGCTCGATGAGTGGCAGCAGCTGGGACAGGAGCGCGGTGGTGGGTGCGAGCAGGCCTCGACGATGGCTGGCACGAGGAAGCACTTGGTGGCAGCAGGCGTGAGCGGCCGCGACGAAGAGAGGAGGGCCCTCTGGTGCGGCGGTGGCAGCAGAGAGAGGAGGGCACGTGGGCACGTGGTCGTCGTGGCAGGGCTAGGTAAATCAAGAAAAGAAGAGGAGAGTAAAGAGAAGGAATAGAAATAAAAAAAGAAAAAATAACATGACACCTGATTATGTGGGACCTACCAGTCCATGGTTGATGAAACCACTTACAATACCGCTGAGGGAGTCGAAATGACCGGATACAAGAGTTGAGGGCATCACATACCCGGTTTTATTGGTGAAGGAGACAAACTGCTCTATCCCATGTAGATGGGGGAGGTAGATAGAACTTTTCTTAATTATTTATGGGTAGTTTGTTTGACGATAAACTGACTCCGCATGGGATTTCGGCATCGACGTCTTGCTATAGAAAAAATAGATTAAGAAGTTTGGGAAACTTGATGACTGGTTAAAAGAGACCTTGTCCAAGATGAACAAGTTTAAAGATGCACTTCGTGGTAGATGCATAAGGTTGGTTTCACTGTAATATATTCTTTATATTTTATATATGGTATAATTGCTATATTATATCATTTTTAGCTTACACATTATGTAATTAAATAATAAATAAAATCTTTGTTATTGTGAGTTCCTCATAGTGAAATTTCTATTCAACTTATTTAACATATGATGATTTGAGTGGACGGGTGCTTCCTGGATAACATATTTTCATTGTTTAATATTTAATTTATGGAGCAAACAATAGAATCAATATAAGGAAATCCTACTCCTTTTTAAACAGTGGAGAATTGAAAAACGTATTTGTGAGCCATATTTAAAAATCTAATGTATTTTATATTTTCAGATAGCAAAGTTAATAATAATTATTAAACAATTATAGTGTGCCAAGGATGAGAGTTCCTAGAATTGTAATGTGTGCTAGCTAAATTTAATTTTATTGTTTTGTTGAGCATGAAGCTGCAATTTATTTATTTTTTCTAAATAATTTGGCCTTTTCAATTTTGTGTGTGGCACACACATAATTTTCAAACAAAGAAAATTGTATGGCACAGTGCCATGCATACATCGTTGGAAGTGGAGGCCGCCCGGTGGGGAACATCTCGTCACAGCGTCGCGGCCGCATGTTGGATCCGCCTTCGGGCACTCGCCTCATGCCGCAGTTCAACTAATGGCGGGGACTTCTGGTTGTAGTCCTCTGTAGTGCTCGAGCTCAGGCTCGATGAGTGGCGGCAGCTGGGGACAGGAGCGGGGTGGCGGGCGTGAGCAGGCCTCGACGATGGCTGGCACGAGCAAGCACTTGGTGGCAGCGGGCGCGAGCGGCGGCGGCGGAGAGAGGAGGTCCCTCTGGCGTGGCAGCGGCGATAGAGAGAGGAGGGCCGTGGGCACATGCCCGTCGTGGCAGGGCTAGGTAAATCGAGAAAAGAAGAGGAGAGTAAAGAGAAGGAATAGAAATAAAAAAAAGAAAAAAAATAACATGGCACCTGATATGTGGGACCTACCAGTCCACGTTGGATGAAACCACTTACAATACCGCTGAGGGAGTCAAAATGCACCGGATAAAAGAGTTGAGGGCGTCGCACACCTGGTTTATAGGTGAGGGAGACAAACTGGTCTATCCCATGTAGTTGAAGGAGGTAGATAGGACTTTTCTCTATTATTTATGGATAATTTGTTTGTTGAATAGGCCACAATAAACTGACTTCATATGGGATTTCAGCCTCGACGTCCTTCTATAGAAAAAATAGATTAAGAAGTTTGGAAAACTTGATGACTGGCTCAAAGAGACCTTATCCAAGATGAACCAGTTTAAAGATGCACTTCGTGGTATGATGCATAAGGTTGGTTTCACTGTAATATATTCTTTATATTTTATAGATGGTATAATTGCTATATTATATCATTTTTAGCTTGCACATTATGTAATTAAACAATAAATAAAATCTATGTTAGTGTGAGTTCCTCATAGTGAAATTTCTATTCAACTTATTTAACATATGATGATTTGAGTGGACGGTTGCTCCCCGGATAACAGATTTTCATTGTTTAATATTTAATATATGGAGCAAACATTGGAATCAATATAAAGAAATCCTACTCCTTTTTAAACAGTGGAGAGTTGAAAAACGTATTTGTGAGCCATGTTTGAAAATCTAATATATTTTATATTTTCAGATAGCAAAGTTAATAATAATTATTAAACAACTATAGTGTGCCAAGGATGAGAGTTCCTAGAATTGTAATGTGTGCTAGCTAAATTTGATTTTATTGTTTTGTTGAGCATGAAGCTGCAATTTATTTATTTTTTTCAAATAATTTGGCCTTTTCAATTTTGTGTGTGGCATACACATAATTTTCAAAACAAATAAAATTGTATGGCACAGTGCCATGCATACATCCTTGGATGGTATGGGTGGCCTGCACTTATTATTATTTATTGGTATTTGTTTATTGTCTAGGCAATCATATATATACTAATTCCGCATGAGAATTCATCCTCGGCCGCCACAATCTAACACTCAAAGACATCGTTTGCACCAAGAGAGGCAATCAGTGGAGTGAATTAGATTGAATGGAACGTGATTATAGAGCTATCGTTACTATTAATTGCAATCTCCAACATATGGATCCGGAGCCCAGAAAAAATATCTCGCTTTGTGTTCTCATGGTGTGAGTCAGAGAAATTTATGAAAGGGCCTTTACGTGCATCCATAGTGAAATGGAAGACAACAAGAGAGGGAAGGGCCGTTCAAGTCAGCAGAGAAGGACAAGGGGAACAACCCCCGACCCGGTGGTATTCTATTATGTTGATTATTTTACTACAACATTGTACTCTGCTGCCATTTAAGGTGAAGCATATCCTTCTTCGCCGCCTGTAGCTGTCCATCGGTGGAAACGAGAAGCTTAATACCCTTATCAAGAGCCCCATCACCGGTGGTGGTGTCATCCTACACATCAACAAGTTCCTCATTAGCAAGACTGAACTTTTGTGAGCTTATGTGTCATAAAACCTGGTTTTAGTTGAGCCATCATACTGTGGTCCTGGGTAAGTCTTTTATGGTACTGCTTTTGTCATTGGAATTTTGTTTGTGCCAAGTTGTTAACTTCAGGGGTGGAAACCTAGATGCTTTAGTTTTGTTACTTTTATTTTGGATAAAAAAAATAATATGAAACACTGTGTATGGCACACAAATAATTCAAAAATAAATGAAAGTGTATGTGCCATACACACACTAATGGATGGTATGGATCACATGTACATAATATAATATATGGATATTTTATTTGTTGCCTAGGCCATGATAAACTAACTTCGCATGGGAGTTCAGCCTTGATATCCTTCTATAAAAAAAATGGATTAAAAAGTTTGGGAAACTTGATGGTTGGCTCGAAGAGACCTTGTCCTAGATGAACCAATATAGAGATGTACTTTGTTGTATGATGCATAAGGTTGGTTTCACTATAATTTATTCTTGATATTTTAAATATGGTATAATTGCTATATTATGTGTTTTCCTTGCGTGCTCCTTGGATACGCACAGAGATAAAATCAAATTCATGTATGACTCATGACCAAATTTGATGTCTTCTAGAGGGACTATCTTGTTGCTATTGTTGGAGGGAGCCGCTGCGGATACCAATAGCTACTGAGTAAAAAAGCTTTGTGGTGTGGCGCGGTACCTATCATAGTACAACATAGAGTGGCTTCAGGGAGCCAGCATACGGGGATGATGGGCTGAGGTGCGGGAGTGGGCGGCATGTTTGGGAGTATGCATCCTGGGTGTTTGACGAAATGGTTGAGTGGCAACCTTCTAATAGAGTAGAAGAGGTCATACATCCTCATTCCTCTTGGTCGCTCCAATCGAATAGAAAATTGAGTTCATTCTATCCTTTCAAAAAAACAACAGCTATGACTGTTCCATCCTAAAAACTAGGATAGGCTCATCCCATCCCATTTTGTCCCAGAATTAAACACACCTAACAATGTGCTACACGAAGGGAGGAGTGGGAAACACCGCAGCAAAGTCGATTCATTTTGAGTGCTATGACTGAGAAATTTGGCCTTTCTAGAATTAATTGACACATTCATTATTATGCTGCCTCTCTTGGTATTTCTGCTTGATGTTTGCCACTCGCCAACTAACCACATCCTTCGCCTAACATATGGATTAGGAACCACTATATCGATGTGAGGAAGGTCTCCATGGATGCACAGAGAAACGTGAAGCCCTTCTCCGCGATCACCATGGTTGGAATGGAGGGAGGCGTCCTTGGGGCCAACTTCTCCCTTGCTATGGCGTTGTTGTTGGGGTGTAGAGGCATGTGAGGGCCACCACCGCACTTGCAAGCGGCGTGTGTCCTGAACCGAGCCTCATCCAGCTTGTCAGAAATTGGTAGAGACAGGTACGGTCACCGAAAGATGAGAAGGAAGTGGATAGAACTCAAGTGTTGTTGTTGATATTATGATGAGGTCACCGTGGGATATGGCAATCAGAGGAGTTGAAGTGGTCAGTTTCTGGTACTCTCTCTGACCTTTTGGTGATGCGACCGTAAGATACGATGACCTAGAGGATTTACGCGTAGAGAGGCACTAGAAATTCGGAGGTTGCTCTATGATTGAGCAGAGGTCATCATATTTTGCTCAAAGGTCATCGTATTGTATGATGGTACATTACAGCAACGGGCTCTCAGGTTTGTCAGCTTTTTAGCAATGGCTAGTGGAATAGTTGGAGACTATATATAGCTGTTGCTAGGGTCTTTCAGACCTCTCTTGGCCATTTGGATAGCTGGACAAATGTGGGGAGAGCCAAGAAGAGAAGAAGGGACACTAGAGCAAGGATTGGAGCTATCTTTGAGTATCTTGGAGAGTAACTCAAGAGCATCCCGTGTCTCTAGCCTAGGAGAGGTTGTAGAGAGGATTAGTGTTGCAACTCTTGGTCTATGGCAAGACGTAGACCAATTAGGTGTCAGTGATCAAGCCTAGCATATCGTGATGTGTTGTGAAGGCTGTCACAAGTCTGTACAAGGTTTGAGATCACCTTTAAAAGGAGCATCATGAGAGAGCGCCCGTGCGTGCACTCCGGGAGTACAACAAGTCCTTAAGGGTGGCAAGCTTATGCTCGAGGAGTCAAGAACTTGATGAGTAGTGGTCACACAACCACACTGTCACTCCGAGAGTAATACGGGCTTATGTGCAAGGACTCCATGGTTGGTGGCGGGAGGGATCAATACTCTGGTATGATTCGAACCAACGAGGATTAGGAGGAGGCGCCATCCTCCCGATACCTGGGGCTAAAAATCAGTGAGCATCTAAACCCCTCCTTTACTTACGATCCTTAATCTCACATTTGTGTGTATGTAGAGATAGGGCTGCTATGTGGCTGCTTGCTTATTGATTCTTTGGCTATGCTCTTAGTTCTTGCTAATTGCTCATGATCCTTGTGTAACTTGTGCTCTTTAACTTGTCACTAGTCTCACCTAAGTAGATTTGCATGCATAGGACCCTTGATGGTTAATTGTGTTGATTGATTTCTTGGCTTAATTACTAGCTTGTGTTGGAGGAACACCGGGTGGCTAGGAGCCATTAGATCCGGCCATTGGAGCACCGATCCAAGCATGTCCTAGCTTTTCATCGATGGCGGAGCCGAGCCGCCCACCCAAATCACGTCTTAGCGTGTAACAGGAGCACTGGGCTGCTGGGAACCTCTGGATCCGATGGAGAAGACTCGAGATCCGTGCCATAGGAGGCTGGATCCAGCCAAAAACGGCAGGAAACTGTGTGATTTGCTTCAATTTTTTTAAGAAGAGGAGGAGGATTGACGGGGAAAACAGTAGGACAGGAGCTCGCGATACTCGTGGCATCCATTGGGAGCCACTGCTGGGCGTAGCCGTTGTCGCCATTGGACAGTGGCGGTGACGGTCGAGGAGGAGGCGGTGGCAATGATGTTTTGGTGACGGCGCTGGGTTCGCCCCCATCTCACCTCAAAGGAGATGATGCTGCGGGCCGAGAGACGTTCAGAACTACAGATTTGGAGGCTATTGTATATGATTTTGCTTGAGTATTACTGTTGTTGCGCTCAAATCAGTTCTCCTTCAAAGCACGGCAAGGATCCAAATTCCCTCTTTTTTACTTAATTTGTTTTAACCAAAAAAAGGTAGTTATGACCTTGTTTATGCCTCTGCGTGTGTTCTTATTGCTTGTGCGTGCCTTGTTCTTGTTTATGTGTAGAGTATATATGAATTTGCTTGAGTATGCCTGCTGACGTGCGTGGACGCAGAGAAGTATGCGTTCTGGGATGCCATCCACTGCATCATCGCCGAGAGGAAGACGAACACCCGCTCTATGTGTTCCGGTGAAACCATGTTTCATAACCGCGCGTGCAAACAAAATTGGCTATCCAACCACTAACTGTTCGTGAGTTGTTGTTGACAGTTGACGGGTGTGTATGGTGCACCTATGTATACACCCCTACCTATTTCAAGCGCGACTGCAACGACGATGCAGCCAGTGGTGCTGGTGACCTAAATGTAGCAACCGCTCAATAGTAGTACGCAGGATGTTTACCAAGAATATTAAGGACGTATTTGGTACAAGTATGCGGAAAAGGAATCAAGTAATTAAAGCTTACAATTTGAGCAAATTTTGCCTGGCTGCCACCTGAATTTATAGGGACCGATCTTCCATTTCGCCACCACCTGAAACATGCACACCACGCTGATCTGAACAACATTCGGCTCCGTCATGCCCCACGTAGGCACTGCAATTGGAGCCCTCAATGTTTGTGCGCACGGTGACTAAGAGTTTGGACAATGTTGACAAGACACGATCTCCACTAAGTGTGCCAATTTGATGGCGGCTCCGTCTGCATACGACGAGCTCAGTAAAGTTTTGGTAACAACGTTCTCTTGCCCATATACACTACTAGATAAGCTAGCATGCTCGTGTCACACCATAAATCTGAAAAGGGTCAGGGGTCCAAATAAAGCCGATATAGAGCTGAGAAAATGCATGTAAAATTTTATATCATAAATAAAAAAGAACTTCGGGGCTTCTCTGGAAAACATCACATTTTTGGGCCGTACTCTATGGGTTTTAGATGAAATGGCGGCCCATTCCTATACAAGGTGAGGGAGAGGGGATGTTAGGGTTAGAAACCATAACACTCTCTCATACTCTGCCGTATGGCACCATCACTGTTAGATATAATATGAGCAGGCCTATATTTTATTTAATAATAAATAAGTCTAGGCCTATATTAAATATAACGGTTTAATACTACATAGAGTATTTACTGTATATTAACTTGACTTAATAGATGGACTCTCGTTACACCTATTAGAGAAGTTGAGAGAGGCTAGAGGCGAGCCATGCGCGCGCGCCGCCGCCGCGTTGAGCCGAGCCGAACCGTGCCAAGGCGTGGCGTGGCGTGGCGTGCGACTCGAGCCGAGCCGAGCTATGGCGTGCGAGCTCGTCGGTTTCCCGTTTCAACGCCTGCAGTTTCCTATCTCCTCGCCTGCAGTTTCCTAAACGCTGAGGCTATATATACGTGCATCCTAGCATTGCCCCAGTCCCCGTTGCATAGCAAGGCGACACCAGCTCGGATGTGCGGGCGATCAGGTTTTTGGGGAGCACTTGACGGCGCGACTGCTCAACCTTGTCGACTTTTTCCCGGCGCGCCCATTGGCCGGTCCTAAACGCTGAGGCTATATATACGTGCATCCTGGCATTGCTCCAGTCCTCGGTGCGTAGCAAGGCGACACCTGCTCGGGTGTGCGGGCAATCAGTTTTTTCGGGAGTGCTTGACGGCGCGACTGCTCAACCTTGTTGACTTCTTCCCGGCGCGCCCCCGATCCACGACTCCACTTCTTCCAGGCGCCGTTTGAGGGACTGCACGGCAACGATGCTCTACCTGCAGTAACTAAGATCGACTACTTCAAGCAACGTACCATGATGACTGGTACGAATGGAGCCGCCGGTGCCTCCGGCATTGGCCGGTGCCTCTGGCATTGGTCTCTCCGCGGGGTACACTCTTTTTCTCCTTGTGATTACTAGTCTGATTACGATCTTAACTAGTAATAGCAAATTTATGAAATTTGTTATCACCTATATGCTGCTAATAACATGGACTAAATTCAACATAAAAATGCCTTATTTTCTAACAATCCAAAAACCTGATAGGCATTTTTCTGTTAGAGGATTTACTGCTGCGTTGAAACCCGATAGTTTTGATGGTACGTTTTACAAGAGGTGACATGCACGGATGATACTATGGTTGACAGCGATGAATTGCTATCACGCCGCACAGGGGAATCCCGAACAATTTACTCCTGAAGAGGAGAAAGCGTTCGAGGCTGCCGATAACCTGTTTCGAGACGGTGTGATTAGCGCTCTCGCTGACAAGTATGTTGATTCCTACATCACTTGTAAAACCGCCAAAGAGCTGTGGGATGTGTTGGATGCTAAGTTCGGTGTTTCTGATGCTGGGAGTGAGTTGTATCTCATGGATTAGTTGTCTGACTTCGGAATGGTCGAGGACCGTTCCGTGGTCGAACAAGCTCATGAGATACAAGCACTAGCAAAGAAACTTGAACAATTTCCATGTGTGTTACCTGACAAGTTTGTGACTGGAGGTATTATCTCCAAGTTACCACCATCTTGGAAGGATTTTGCTACTTCTCTAAAACACAAGAGGCAAGAGTTCAGCGTGGCTGACCTTATTGGGACTCTTGATGCTGAGGAGAGAGCGAGAGCAAAAGACACGCGTGAAAAAGGAGTTGAGTCTTCTAACGCCAATGTGGTGCAGAAGAAAAATAATTCCAATGCGTCTCAGAACAAAAAGAAGAAGCAAGACAAGAAAGAGAAGCCAAAGCAAACTACCACTTTTAAGAAGAAAAAGGGAAAAGAAAAGAAAGAGGGCTGTTTTGTTTGCGGTAGCACTGACCACTGGGCAAGTGCATGTCCGGATTGCAAATTCATTCAGCCAAGGAAATCAGCAAATATGGTGATTAGCAAGACTGTGGGAACATCGGGGTATGGTAATTTCTTACCTACTGTTCTTTCAGTTTGTCATTCGCCTGAGTGGTGGATGGACACTAGAGCTAATGTACATGTGTGTGCTGATATTTCTTTGTTTTCTTTTTATCAGGCCCATGTGACTGGAGCATTGTTGATGGGGAACCAATCGCATGCGCGTGTTCTTGGTGTTGGTACGGTCGCTCTCAATCTTACTTCGGGAAAGACCGTGCTTTTGAAGAACGTCCAGCGTGTCCCCTCCATCAAGAAAAATCTAGTTAGCAGCTCTCTACTATGTAGAGATGGTTTCAAGATTGTTCTTGAATCAAACAAATGTGTACTTTCTAAGTATGGAACATTTATTGAAAAAGGCTATGATTGCGGAGGCTTGTTCCGCTCCTCTTTGAATGACAATGTCTGTAATAATGTTGTGAACAATGTCTTAATTTCATATGAGTCAAATGTTTGGCATTCATGACTTTGTCATGTGAATTTTGGTTGTATGACGCGGTTAGCAAATTTGAATTTAATTCCTAAATTTAATTTAGTCAAAGGTTCCAAATGTCATATGTGCGTACAATCTAAGCAACCTCATAAGCCTCACAAGGCTGCGGAGGCGAGGAGCTTAGAGAAATTGGAACTTGTTCATTCCGATTTGTGCGAAATGAACGGCGAATTGAATAAAGGCGGCAAAAGATACTTCATGACTCTTATAGATGATTGCTCCCGTTATTGCTATATTTATTTGTTGAAAATGAAAGATGAAGCATTGCATTACTTTAAGATCTATAAAGCTGAAGTAGAAAACCAACTTGATAGGAAAATTAAACGGTTAAGGTCTGATCGCGGTGGAGAATATTTTTCCAATGAATTTTCTGACTTCTGCACTGAGCACAGAATTATTCATGAGAGGACACCGCCTTACTCACCTGAATCCAATGGGATCGCCAAACGAAAGAACCACACTCTAACTGATTTGGTTGATGCCATGTTAGAGACCGCGAGACTATCTAAGGAATGGTGGGGTGAGGCGATTTTGACGGCATGTCATGTCCTGAATAGAGTGCCCATAAAGAATAAAGAAATTTTACCATTTGAGGAATGGTTTAAGAGAAAAATAAATCTCTCATACTTGCGCACTTGGGGTTGTTTGGCTATGGTTAATGCGTCAATTAACAAGAAGCGCAAACTAGGACCTAAGACTGTTGATTGTGTTTTCCTAGGTTATGCATTCAACAGCGTGGGTTATAGATTCTTAGTTGTTAAATCTGGAGTACCTGACATGGAAGTTGGTACAATTTTTGAGTCCAGAGATGCTACATTTTTTTAGAGTAATTTTCCTATGAAGAATGAACATAGCATCTCTAGTCATGATTCTATAATTCCCCATGAGATTTTTACACCGGTTATACATAGTGAACAACCCCATGTGAATAATCCTAAGAAGGATGACAATGGAGTCACTCGAAAGAGTAAGAGACATAGGGTTGTAAAATCCTTTGGTGATGACTTTATTGTGTACCTTGTGGATGACACTCCTAGTACTATTGAGGAGGCATATTCCTCTCCTGATGCTGACTTATGAAAAGAAGTAGTAAGGAGCGAGATGGACTCTATTATGTCAAATGGTACTTGGGAAGTCGTTGAGCGCCCTTATGGTTGTAAACCTATAGGTTGCAAATGAGTGTTCAAGAAAAAGCTTAGGCCTGATGGCACTATCGAGAGGTACAAGGCAATGCTTGTAGTTAAGGGATATTCACAGAAAGAAGGTGAAGATTATTTCGACACCTACTCACCTGTTGCTCTCTTGACCACGATTCGAGTACTACTTTCCTTGGCAGCCTCACATGGTCTTCTCGTTCATCAGATGGATGTTAAGACAGCTTTTCTACAAGGAGAGTTGGAGGAGGAGATCTATATGGATCAGCCTGATGGTTTTATAGTAGATGGTCAAAAGGGCTTGGTGTGTAAATTGCTGAAATCCCTATACGGCCTAAAACAAGCACCTAAGCAATGGCACAAGAAGTTTGAAAGAACTTTAACATCGGTTGGCTTTACCGTGAATGAAGCTGACAAATGTGTATATTATCAGTATGGTGGGGGCGAGGGAGCTATCTTGTGTTTATATGTTGATGACATCTTAATCTTTGGGACTAGCCTTAATATGATTAAGGAGGTAAAAGATTTCTTGTCTAATAATTTTGAGATGAAAGATTTGGGAGAAGCAGATGTTATTCTTAACATCAAGCTATTAAGAGAAGGTAATGGTGGGGTGACTCTTGTACAGTCCCACTATGTGGAGAAGATTTTGATTCGCTTTGGGTTTAGCGATTGTCAATCTGCTCCAACACCTTATGACCCTAGTGTGCTATTGAGGAAAAATCAAAGAATAGCTAGGGATCAATTAAAATACTCTCAGATCATTGGTTCGCTCATGTATTTAGCTAACGCAACAAGGCCTGATATCTCTTTTGCTGTGAGCAAATTGAGCCGGTTTGTTATAAACCCGGGAGATGATCATTGGCGTGCTCTTGAGAGAGTAATGCGCTATCTAAAAGGTATGATGAGCTATGGCATTCAATATACCGGGTATCCGAGGGTACTAAAGGGTTATTGTGATGCCAACTGGATATCTGATGCTGATGAGATGTATGCCACGAGTGGATATGTGTTTCTACTTGGAGGTGGCGCTGTTTCCTGGAAGTCTTGCAAGCAGACCATCTTAACGAGGTCAACCATAGAAGCAGAACTAACAGCATTAGACACCGCCACAATTGAGGCCGAGTGGCTTCGTGATTTCCTTATGGACTTACCGGTGGTTGAAAAACCTATACCAGCTATTTCCATGAACTGTGACAACCAGACTGTGATAGTCAAGGTGAATAGTTCTGAGGATAACATCAAGTCATCCAGGCATGTTAAAAGGCGGCTGAAATCTGTCAGGAAAATAAGAAACTCTGGAGTAATAGCGTTGGATTATGTCCACACGTCTAAAAATCTGGCAAATCAATTCACAAAGGGGTTGTCACGTAATGTGATAGACAGTGCATCGAGTGAGATGGGTATGAGACCCACTTGATAAACTGCTTCAGTGGTAACCTGTTCCATGTGATCGGAGATCTCGTGAAGTGGAATGGCGAAACAAGTTGAAACTAGTTTGAGAGGAAAGACCCTTCATTGGTCCGTCTCAGATGTACTCCTTTCCTATGTTGTATGGTAGGCTGGTTTTCTTTTACCTTAATATGTTCCAATGGCTTATGAGAAGCAGAGATATTGACCTATAGGATATTCCTTGAGGAACGGACCTATATGAGTTTGACTGCTAGTCACAGTATGTGAGATGGTGGGAATCTCTAGATGCTCATGAAAAGGGCTAGGAGCTTGACTTATACACTCCAACCAGAGGGGATGCTCTTGGCAACCTTGTATTAGTAAAGAGTTTTGGTGAAACCTTTGTCGCACAAAACTCTCAATTCAAGACTTAGTCCATTATTCAGTTGTGAAAAGACGTAGCTTCTACTCTAGATGAATGTTCAACTTAACAGTCTCTATCGAAACACTGGTATATCAAACGATAGAAGGGAATGCGAGAACATTTCTTATGAGCTCTAGACTTAGTGGGGATTGTTAGATATAATATGGGCTGGCCTATATTTTATTTAATAATGAATAAGTCTAGGCCCATATTAAATATAACGGTTTAATACCACATGGAGTATTTACTGCATATTAACTCAACTTAATAGGTGGACTCTCGTTACACCTATTAGAGAGGTTGAGAGAGGCTAGAGGCGAGCCACACGCGTGCGCGCCTCCGCCGCCGCCGAGCCGAGCCGTGGCGAGGTGAGGCGTGGCGCGCGTGCGTGCGTGCGAGTGAGCCGAGCCGAGCCGTGGCGTGCGTGCGTGCGTGTGTGCGAGTGAGCCGTGCCGTGCCTGCCTGCCTGCCGCGCGCACGCTTGGAAGTTTTGCAGCGTGAAAATGAAAAGGCAAAATTCGAGGAAACTAAAATCCGGCTTTAAAATCCGGGCTTGATTGCTGCATGTCGGTTTTTGTCAGTTTCCCGTTTCAACGCCTGCAGTTTCCTATCTCCTCGCCTACAGTTTTCTAAATGCCGAGGCTATATATACGTGCATCCTGGCATTGCCCCAGTCCCCGGCGCGTGACACAAATACTTTCCCATCCTCTATCGAGTTGCATTCCGAGTCTTCCCTGTCCCGGTGATCCGTGCGCACGGAGCTCCGAGAGAGCAGGCCTCCGGAACCTCTCCCGCAAGGTGACACCTGCTCGGGTGTGCGGACGATCAGGTTTTTGGGGAGCGCTTGATGGCGCGACTGCTCAACCTCGTCGACTTCTTCCCGGCGCGCCCCCGATCCACGACTCCACTTCTTCCGGGCGCCATTTGAGGGACAGCACGGCAACGATGCTCTACCTGCAACGACTAAGATCGACTACTTCAAGCAATGTACCATATCGACTGGTATGAATGGAGCCGCCGGTGCCTCCGGCACTGGTCCCTCCGCGGGATACACTCTTTTTCTCCTTGTGATTACTAGTCTGATTGCGATCTTAACTAGTAATAGCAAATTTGTAAAATTTGTCATCACCTATATGCTGCTAATAATATGGACTAAATTTAACATGAAAATGCCTTATTTCTAACAGCCACGCCACCCTCTGTCTGCGACTACACTACCACCACCTCTTCACGCGCCCTCGTCGTGCCATGTTATCCTCCACATGTCTCCACTGTCCCTCCCACCCACACGCCACCATGCTGCCCTTCCTCCTTTCCCGTTCCTCCACGCGTCATCATCATGTGCATAGCTATCTCCCACTGCATCTCCATGACGGCGAAGCAAGAGGCAATATGAGGCCGGGCCATCATGGCTGACTAAGCTAGTGGCCCATGACCTTACAAGCGAACCGACGCGCTCTATTCAGCGGTCATACATACTCATAGAAGGTATGAGTGACATATACATTATATTATATATGGGTATTTTGTTTATTGCATGCAAATTCTGCATGGCAGTTCAGCCTTGGAGTCCTTCCTACATACATGATGCTTGGCTTCACGAGACAGTGTCCTGGATGTAAGTATACAATCCAAGGTATGATGTAAAAATAGGGAAAGCCTGTCGTTTCCTTCCTACATATCTATCATCTTGCTTTCCACTTAAATATGTGAGCTATTTCTTCCCATAGAAATTCTTTGTGCATCCACATAAATGGCATCTATCATCCACTTTTCAAGTATTTCCTTACTTCAAACTACTTCAATTCACAAGGTTAAAGTTTAGGTTCCAAAGAATAGGGAGAGGACCTTTGAGGTAGTGATCATCGATGACTCAGCCACACAGGGAACTATGCCTTGCTAAGTTGGTTAAGGGGTGTGGGTGTACACACTGAGTATCTAGGTTCAAGTCCTCTTTGACACAAATTTAAGGGCCTATTTCTTCTTAATTAAATGCATCTAGTTTCTCCAAGGTTTTTCTGTTTGGATGATATCCAGTGTTTACCTTACCAAATTTTGGAGTTACCAACGTGAGGGTAAAACAAAAATGAGGGTAACAACATGTTTGGATTAAAACCTTACCAAATTCTATCATTGTAGTTACAATGACAGGTGGGACCCATTTGTCATATAACAATTTTTTTGTTAAAATATAGTCAAATGAGATCTTGTTTTGTAGACACAATTGCAAGGAGTACAACGGCTCAAGCGGATTATAAATTGAATATCTGGTTTAGCTAATATACTCATTTTAAGCTTGTGGACTAGAAAAGTTAAAAGCTGCTGCAGCCAACCAAGTGCTCACATGTCACACGTCAGTCATGCATAGAGCAAGTGCATTGCCAAATTTTGGTGGAGCTTTTGCTCGCCCTCAAGATAACCAACGTTGTCTACTATCTTTACCAAATTTTCTTGGGCAAGCCAAATAAGAGTAGCAATCCAAATGCATGCAAAATTTCATGGGCATTACCAAATTTTGGAAAGGTTGACATTGGTAAGCAACCAAACAACCCCAACGTTTTTTTTTGTATCTCAGCCGCACAATATGAATGGAGCTAAAAAGAGATTATAGGAGAATAAGACTATAGGATAGATTCCATGGTCATACACTTTATGTTCTCCTTCAAAGCACGGCAAGGATCCAAATTCCCTCTTTGTTACTTAATTTGTTTTAACAAAAATGGTAGTTATGACCTTGTTTATGCCTCTGCGTGTGTTCTTATTGCTTGTGCGTGCCTTCTTCTTGTTTATGTTATGATTTGCTTGAGTATTACCGCTATTGCTCGAGCACATATTTTTCTTGCCAAAAATCGAGTGGCTCATTATACGAGATTAGCTTGCATGACTTTTGTTTTGTTTCTAAATGTTAAATAGATGTCCGTGGGTTCGCTGGTTATGTGGATGGACAGTAGGAAGATTAAAATGAGAAAAAAGGTATCGATCCATTTTAGCCATGCATAAGAGGAAGATTACCGCATCAGGAATTTTTTTTCTATGGCACCGATGCCACAGAAAAAATATGGCAGTGCCCTCAATAGACTGCCACGTAGCGATGCCGCAAAATCTGTTCCCACAAGATCTAGCAAATTCCATCGGCAGCTTCCTAATCAACCTCTCTAGCTACTTCCAATGTTGTTTCTCACCGGCTCCTGTGATCCTTGTAATAATTCTCACTGCATTTCGGTCATAACCCGCGCCGGTAACAAGGATCACTTATATTCTGTAGATTGCATTGTGAGCCAGAAAAAGTGTTCATCACCCCTTTGAAACCACCCTAGATGAACTAAAAAAATAATTTATGCCATGTCATGCCTGCGTGGATTGGAGCATATATCACTGCCATGCAAGGACTGGAGCGTATTCTCACAAGAAATTCTCCTTAGAGCTCACAAACGATAAGGTCAGTAAAGATATCTATTCCTTGATTGGTAAGACCCCACACAACCACCCCTCGTCAAAGATCGATACCCAAACAGAAGATGCTCAACGATGTGAGTTACTCTCTCTCTCTCTCTCTCACACACACACACACACACAAAAATGCATTATACTACCAATGACAAACATATATCAATATTTCATACAGATTTATTACAGTAATATTGTATAATTACACAATATGTCAATTAAAAGGATAAAATAGAGTAATTTCAACACATTGAAAATATAAAGAATAAATTACAAAAAATTCAACCTCATGCATGATACCACAGAGTGTTATCTTTAAACTAGTTCATCCATGACTCACCTCTATTCAAGCCAAGCATCAAGTTTTACAAACTTTCTAATCCACCACTATCATTGTGGAAGGCAGCCATAGAGGAGGGAGTCGCGCCTCGTTGGAGCTACAAGCTCACCAGGGCCGCTCGTTCGTTGGGTGCCTCCCCGGAGTCACAAGCTCCAAGGGAGAGGAGGAGCAGGTAGCTAGGAGAGAGAGAAGAGAGATGGCAACAAATTTTGCATAATAAATGAAATAAGCCTAACAATAGAACTATAACTACAATGAGCTTTACGTTATGGACAAACAGACTTGTCATTGTGTCACATGACACAAGAAATAGATATAAATGATATCAAAGGAGAACTAAATGTAAGCTAAAATTAATTGTAATACAAGAAATAGACATAGGAGAACAGGAACGAAGAGAACATGAACATGAAACAATATTAAAGGAGAACATGAATGAACGAAGAAGAACGATAGGGAGAGGGAACGAGGAGGGAGGATGGCATTCCTCTTGCAACTACTAGACGATGATGTCCTGCGGCAGCTCAAGGGCGGAGCAGCGGCTAACCCTGGGCAGTGTTGTGGGAACCCTAACGGCGGTGGCAAAGGAGGCACATGAGACCAAGAGGTGACGTCGACTCGGGAGCGGATAAGAAAGGAAGGAAAACTAAGTGATGGTTGCATTTTATATCTTGGCTCTAGTTGGGCTGGGCCTACACAAGTGGGAGCATGCGCGAGCACGTATGGCCTGCATAGCCTAACCTGGCTTATCTGAAATGGTTGATTACCCCGTTTTTAGTGAGCCACCCTAAGGGCCTACTTTTGCATTACATAAACCAGCTACCAAGGAAACCAAAACATTGGTTAAAGGCTTTTTTTTTTTTTGCATTAGCTAAACCTGTATAGGTACAACTAGAAAAGCAAGGTGCGCTTCGCCGCTCTCGTGAGGTGCACTCATGAAGCTATTTTGTTTGTAAAATACTTGTTGGCCGTATTGTGGTGCTCCTGTGTTTGTTGCGAGCATGCAAAATGTTGGGCTGTGTTTAGTAAATTGGTGGGCCAGTTGCCACCTTTGTTGATGGTTGGGTCTAAGACGATCCGACAGATAATGCTTGTAAATCATGGTTACATAGCCAGAAATCAAGCAATGTGGAGCCAATACGTCCACGCGTTACAATGAGATGTTGTTCTTATTGGCAGCATGTCAAATTCCTTTCGTCCTTCTCAAATCCGTTTGCCTCTCTCTCTCTCTCTCTCTCTCTCTCATCAACACATTGTAATACTAACAAACATATATGGATGGTTCATGTGCATCAATTGTCTAGTTACATATTCGCATGTGTCTTAAATAGAACAGTTTGCAATATAATAACTAAAACAATATATTATTACAACATGGCACGTGAATCTTAACTAGAGCAGTTTGCCATATACTAAAAATATGATAACCGAACAATAGCCATAGCTAGTAGGTTGTCATATGTCTACAATATAACAAGTGAATAACAGTTAGAGTAGGTTGTCATATCTTTACAACATGACATGTGAACAATAGCGAGAGCAATCCATCATATCTTTACAACACAAGCCATAGATGATAGGGGGGGGGGGGGGCTCACTGGAGCCACGAGCTTGCCAAGGCCACACACTCATTGGGTGCCTTCCCGGGATTTTGCGCTCCAAGGGAGAGGAGGAGGATTTAGGATAGAGAGAAGAGATAGGGCATCTAAGAGAGAAGAGAGGCGGCAGATGGGGTGGGGAGCTACAGGTGGTGTAGGGTTTCCTTTTAATTTATATAGGACATCATTTTGTGGGCTGGGCTGAGACATGTTAGCATCTTCAGCGGTGGTTTGAAATTTGGGTTGCCATAGATGGTTTGGAGCATGTAGCGGTGGATTTAATTTGGACCGTCGCTACGGGATTCGGGTTCCCGTGGCTATATGCCCATTTTCTGGTAGTGAATAATAGCCAGAGTAGGTCATGTCATGTACACTTGAACAAAATTTTGCATGACTGATGGAAAATGTATAAGCTAAAAGTGACATTTATTGTGCTTATGTAAGAAGGTTGGTAAACGCCTTGCCAACAGGAATTATACCATCTCTTTTGCACATGCGCCATTATTGTCACCATTACACCAATCAAGAGAGGAAGTCAAAATAACTTAGACATAAAACAACTTGCAAGAAAAAACAAATAATAGCAATCAAGTATGAATTTGCAAGTATACACATAAATTTCACATTATTGATACCTCCCATTTGTCGTGCTCATTACGGCCACCAATCATGTCTAACCCAAGCATTATCATTCTTCGAGCATGGCAAGTGATGTTCAGAAGAATGTTAATGATGTTGTTGACAATTTTGATGATGTGCCTTTGTTGGATAAATTGCAAAAAGTTTGCATCGTGTGGAATCTACATGGCCACTGCCATGCAAGGATTAGAGTGTGTTCTCAAACTGATAAAAAACAGATTAGTGAGGATATCTATTATATGATCGGTAACATTCCAGGTAAGCATCATCGGAGGATACTAGACGCTCGATGTGAGTCTCTCTCTCTCTCTCTCTCTCTCTCTCTCTCTCTCTCTCTCTCTCTCTCATCAACATATTGTAATACTAACAAACATATATGGATGGTTCATGTGCATCAATTGTCTAGTTACATATTCACATGTGTCTTAACTAGAGCAGATTGCCATATGTTAACTAAAACAAACAGGGACAATGGGCCGAGGTGCGGGAGCGGGCGGCATGTTCGGGAGTATGCACCCTGGGTGTTTGACAAAATGGTTGAGTGGCAAGCTTCTAAGAGAGTAGAAGACACCGGGCATCCTCATTCCTCTTGGTCCCTCCAATCAAACAGAGAATTGAGTTCATTCCATCCCTTGAAAAACAAATAGAAGCTAGGACCGTTCCATCCTAAAAAATAGGATGGCCTCATCCCATCCCACTTTGTCCTAGAATAAAACACACCTAACAGTGTGATACACGGGGGGAGGACTGGGAAACACCGCAGCAAAGCCGATTCATTCTTAGTGCTATGACTAGAGAAAATGCCTTTCTAGAATTACTTAAAACAACCATTGTTATGATCCATCTCTTGGTATTTCTGCTTGATGTTTGACTAACCGCATCCTCCGCTCATCATATGGAACAGGAACTGTAGTATCGATGTGAAGAAGGTTTCCATGAATGCGCAGACAGACGTGAAGCCCTTCTTCACGATCACCATGGCCGAAATAGAGGGAGGCCTCCATGAATCCAACACCTCCCTTGCGATGGCATTGCCATTGGGGTGCAGAGGCGCGTGAGGGCCACCATCGCACTTGCAAGAGGCGTGCATCCTGAACCGAGCCTCATCCAACCTATTGGAATTTTGTAGAGACAGGAGCTACCACGACGAGGCGCTCAAGCACATTTCGGTTCCTCCTCCTTGCTCTGCCCCACAAACATGCAGAAATTTCTAAGGCACTGGGGATTAGGATGCTAAGGTGGGGATCTCAGATGTGGCAGCCTCAAAGTAAGTCGCTATGCTTAAGTCTTTCCTTCCAACCATCAATTCTTTTTGTACATAACATGCCTCTAACCTTCGTTCCAGTTGCAGGTCTACCAAATTGGATGTGTGTCCACCTTGAATTTCTCTACTCCAATGTTACTTTGCATAAATAGTCCTTTGGGGGTAAATTGTTGTGTTCTTTCGAGCTTGCTTCAGAATTTAGATTGAAACCTTTTTGTTGCACTGCGTTCTTACACTTCCTTCTCTTACTGCAGCTGGGACAGAGTTTTTGGAGAATGTTGTTGATGAGGTGACTTGGCAGATTCACTATTCATTTGCATGCTCGAATATTCAGTACTCCCTCCATACTTCAAAAAGAAGTCATTTAGGACATGATTTAGCATATCAAGGACTTATTAATTACAAGGTATTTTTCCTTTTATCCTTATTAAAGACGTCTTGGAACTAACCCAATCAATAATGTATGCTCACCATAGTGGTTGTTGTTGTTGTGAAGTGAAAGTGCTCAACCTATAAGGTTGCTGGTTCAATTTTCCACAAACAATAATTGTTTTTTGCTTTTCGAGAAAATGACTTGCTTTTGTAAAATCAGCTATAGACCCAGAACGACTTTTTTTTGAAATATGGAGGGAGTATTGAATATCTGATTGAATTGTGTTTCATGAAACAAATTCAAACTGGCAGTGCTACTTGTATAAAGCTGGACAAAGTCATTGACCACCATGAGGGATCACCACCTTTACTTGTTCAAGGTTCTGATCGCTACCACACACACTAATATGATTTTCTTTACTTAATCTGGCAACATGCTTTTAAGTGAAATTTCATTCAATTATATGCTTTTTTTATCCTTTAATTCAGGCTGTCTGAACTAGAACCCCTAATTCCCTCACAAATATAGCTCTCTTAATAATTTCTTCGCATGTAATTCTATTAGAGCTTGTAATGAAATTGCATTTTGCACCTGTAAATTTGAAACTAACACAATCCATTATTTCTGATTATCATATAGATGACGGTGGAGGCATGGATCCTGAAAACGAGAAATTTTTTGATACCTGTAAATTTTGAACTAATTAACACAATCCAAATAATTTTGCCTTTTTTTATTTTGTGTGTGGCACACACATAATTTTTAAAACAAATAAAAGTGTATGGCACAGTGCCATACAAACACTCTTGGATGGTATGGGTGGCCTGCACTTAATATTATTTATGGGTATTTGTTTATTGCTTAGGCCACTCACATATATATATATATATATATATATGCTAATTCTGCATGAGAGTTCATCTTCGGCCTCCGTGATCTCCCACTCAAAGACATCATCCGCACAAACGGAGGTAATCAGTGGAGTGAATTAGATTAAATGGGACATGATTATAGAGCTACCATTACGATCAATTGCAATCTCAAACATATGGACTCGGAGCCCAGGAAAAATATCTCGGTTTTGTGCTCTCGTGGCATGAGTCAAAGAAAGATAAAATTCGTGAAAGGGTCTTTACACGCATCCATAGTGCAGAGAAGGACAAGGTATATTCACTCCCCTCCCTCTCTCACTCCTCCGACACTAGGCTCTAGTTCCTTGTTTGCCATATCCACTGGAAGCTGAAGGAGAGCACCTAGAGGCATTCAATTGTGATGTTTTTAGTACAACAGTGCACTCTGCTTCCATTCAAGGTGAAGCGTATCGCCCTTCACCACTTGCAGCTGGCCATCCGTGGAAATGAGGAGTTTAATACCCTCATCACAAGTACCGTCGCTGGTGGTGGTGTCATCCTACACATCTACAAGTCCTTCGACAACAAGACTAGCCTTTTGTAAGCTTATGTATTGTAATTCCTCGTTAACATGTAGATTTTAGTTCAGGTGTCATATTGTGGTCCTATGTATGTCAGTTATGGCATTGCTTTAGTCATAGGAGCTTGTTTGTGTCATGTTGTTAACTGTAGAGGTGCAAACCAGGATGCTTTAGTTCTTGTGACTGGTATTTTTGGATAAAAAATTTCAAACGTTGTGTATGGCACACAAATAATTCAAAAACAAATAAAAGTGTATGTGTCATACATACACTCATGAAAGGTATGGGTCGCATATACGTAATATTATATATGAATATTTTGTTTGTTGAATAGTCCATGATGAACTCACTCCGCATAGTATTTTAGCCTCGATGTCCTTCTACACAAAAAAATGGATTAAGAAGTTTGGGAAAATTGATGATTGGCTCTAAGAGGCCTTGTCCTAGATGAACCAATTTAAAGATGCACTTCCTAGTTTAGTGCATAAAGTTTGTTTCGCTGTAATTTATTCTTTATATTTTATATATAGTATAATTGCTATAATATTTCATTTTAGCTTACATGTTATGTAATTAAACAATAAATAAAATATATATCAGTATGAGTTCCTCATAGTGAAATTTCTATTCATTTTATTTAACATATGATGATCTGAGTGGACGGGTGCTCCCCGGAGAGCATATGTGCATTGTTTAATATTTGATTTATAGATCAAGCAATTGAATCAATAAAAAGAAATCCTACTATTTTTTTAAACAATGGAGAATTGAAAAACTTATTTGTGAGCCTTGTTTTAAAATCTAACATATTTTATATTTTTTCATAGAAAAGTTAATAATAATTATTAACCGATTATAGTGTGCCACAGACAAGAGTCCCTGAATTATAATGTGTTCTAGCGAAATTTGATTTTGTTGGTGTGCTGAGTATGAAACTGCAATTTATTTCTTTTTTTTCTAAATAATTTGGCCTTTTTGATTTTGTGTGTGGCACATACACTCTTGGATAGTATGGGTGGCCTGCATAGAATATTATTTATGGGTATTTGTTATTGCCTATACCAATCATATATATGCTAGTTTCACATGAGAGTTCATCCTCGGTCTCTATGAAAGACCACGCAAAGACATTATTCGCACCAACGGAGGTAATAAGTGTATTGAATTAGATTGAATGGAACATGATTATAGATCTAGATAATTTCCACACTTTCTCACTAGATTTGGTGGACAAATGCGGGACCAATGATGTGTATTCATTTCCATGAATCTTCAATATTCCCCTGTAAGATAATCAAAACCTCGAGCTAGTATTACTATTAATTGCAATCTCAAACATATGTACACGAAGCCTAGAAAAAATCTCTCACTTTTGTCTTCTTGTGGCGTGAGTTGTAGAAAGATAAAATTCGTGAAAGGTCTTTGCACACATCCATAGTGAAGCAGAAGACAACGAGGAAAGGAGGCCAAGGGCCGGCCAAGTCAGCAGAGAAGGACAAGAAGAGCAACCCCCGTCCAGTGGCATTCAGTTTTGCTAGTTATTTTACTACAACATTGTACTCTGCCGCTGTTTGAGGTGAAGCGTATCCCCCTTTCGCCGCCTGTAGCTGGCCATCCGTGGAAATGAAGATCTTAAAACACTCATCAAGAGCACCATTATCGGTGGTGGTGTCATCCTACACATCTACAAGTTCCTCATCGGTAAGACTAGTCTTTTGTGAGGTTATGTATCATAAGTTTTGGTTATCATGTAGGTTTTAGTTGAGCCATCATACTATGGTCCTGGGTTTTCTTTTATGGTACTGCTTGTATCATTGGAATTTTGTTTGTGTTAAGTTGTTAACTTCAGGGGGGGGGGGGGGGACCTGGATGCTTTAGTTTTTGTGACTGTTATTTTGGATAAAAAATATGAAACGTTGTGTATGGCACACAAATAATTCAAAAACAAATGAAAGTGTATGTGTCATACATACACTCATGGATGGTATGGATCACATGTGCATAATATAATATATGGATATTTTGTTTGTTGCCTAGGCCACGATAAACTACTCCGTATGGGAGTTTAACCTCGACGTCGTTCTATAGAAAAAATGGATCAAGAAGTTTGGGAAACTTGATGATTGGCTCAAAGAGACCTTGTCCTAGATGAACCAGTATAAATATGCACTTCGTGGTATGATGCATAAGGTTGGTTTCACTGGAATTTATTCTTTATATTTTAAATATGGTACAATTGCTATATGATGTTTTGTTCCTTGCGTGCTCCTTGCATACACACTGAGATAAAATTGAATTCATGTCTGAATCGTGACCAAATTAGAAGTCTTCTAGCCGGACTGTCTTGTTGCTATCGTTGGAGGGAGCTGCTATGGATACCGAACGCTACTGATTGAAAAAGCTTTGTGGCGTTGAGCGGTACCTGTCATAGTACAAGATAGAGAGGCTTTACGGAGCAAGCGAACGGGAACCATGGGCCGAGGTGCAGGAGCAGGTGGCATGTTCAAGAGTATGGACCCTAGGTGTTTGGTGAAATGGTTGAATGGCTAGACACGTACATCTTCATTCCTCTTGGTCCCTCCAATCAAACATAAAATTGACTTCATTCTATCCCTTCAAACAAACAACAGCTAAGACCGTTTCATCCTAAAAATAGGATGGGCTCATCCCATCCCACTTTGCCCCAGAATCAAACACACCTAACAGTGTGCTACATGGAGGGAGGAGTGGGAAATATCCCAACAAAGCCGATTCATTCTGAGTGCTACGACTAGAGAAATTTTGCTGATCTAGAATTAATTGAAACGTCTGCTATTATGCTCCATTTCTTGGCATTTCTGCTTGATGTTTGCCACTCACCGACTAACCGCATCCTCCGCTCATCATATGGAATAGGAACCGCCATATCGACGTGAGGAAGGTCTCCATGGATGCGCAGAGAGACTTGTAGCCCTTCTCCAAGATTACTATGGCCGGGATAGAGGGAGGCCTCCATGGAGCCAACACCTCCCTTGTGATGGCATTGCCATTGGGGTGCGGAGGCATGCGAGGGCCACCACCGCTATTGCAAGCAGTGTGTGTCCAAAACCGAGCCTCATCCAACCTATCGGAATCTGGTAGAGACAGGAGCTACCACGACAAGGCGCTCAAGCACATTTCGGCTCCTCCTCCTTGCTCCTGCCCCATGGACATGCAGAAATTTCTGGAGCACTAGGGATTACGATGTTGAGGTGGGGCTCTCAACACGGCAGCCTCAAAGTACATCGCTATGCATAAATCTTTCCTTCTAGCCGTCAATTCTCTTTGTACATAGCATGCTTCTAACTTTCGTTCCAGTTGCAGGTGTACAAAATTGGATGTACATCCACCCCAAATTTCTTCACTCCAATGCTACTTCACTTAAATAGTCCTTTGGAGGTAAACTGTTGTATTCTTTGGGGTTTGTTTTGGAATTCAGATTGAAACCTTTTTGTTGCACTATGTTCTTACACTTCCTTGTCTTACGGCACCTGTGGCAAAGTTATTGGAGAATGTTGTTGATGAGGTTACTTGGTAGATTCACTATTCATTTGCATGCTCCAATATTTAGTATTGAATATCTAATTGAATTGTGTTTCATGAAACAGATTCAAACTGGTGGTGCTACTAGAATAAAGGTGGACAAAGTCATTGATCACCATAACGGATCACTAGCTTTACTTGTTCAAGGTTCTGATTGCTACCATACACACTAATATGGTTTCCTTTACTAAATCTGGCTACATGCTTTACCTAATTCCCCCACAAATACAGCTCTCTTAATCGTTTCTTCGCATGTCATTCTGTGAGAGCTTGTAACAAAATTGCATTTCGCACCTATAAATTTGAAACTAACACAATCCATACAGATGATGGTGGAGGCATGGATCCTGATAGCGAGAGATTTTCTAATAATTGTAAATTTGAAACTAACTCAATCCAAATAATTTTGCTTTTTTTTTATTTTGTGTGTGGCGCACTCATAATTTTCAAAACAAATAAAGGTGTATGACACAGTGACACACAGACACTATTGGATGGCATGGGTGGCCTGCACTTAATATTATTTATGGGTATTTGTTTGTTGCTTAAGCCACTCATATATATGCCAATTTTGCATGAGAGTTCATCTTCGGCCTCCATGATCTCCCACTCAAAGACGTCGTCCGCACAAACGGAGGTAATCAGTGGAGTGAACTAGATTGAATAGGCCTTGATTATTATAGAGGTACCAATACTATCAATCGCAATCTCAAACATATGGACACAGAGCCTAGAAAAAATCTTTCGCTTTCATCTTCTTGTGGTGTGAGTCAAAGGAAGCTAAAATTCATGACATTGTCTTTGCACGCATCCACAGTGAAAAGGTGGAAGCAAAAAGAAGAAAGGAAGACAAGGGATTGCTTGCGGCCAAGTCCGAGCTGAAGGAGATGACCCAGAGGCATTCAGTAGTGTTTGTTTTACTACAACATTGTACTCTGCACCCATTCAAGGTAAAGTGTATCACCCCTGGCCACCTGCAGTTGGCCATCCGTGGAAATGCAGAGGTTATTAACACCCTCTTCAAGGGCACCATCACCACTGGTGGTGTCATCCTACACATCTACAAGTCCCTCATCAACACGACCAAACTTTTGTGAGCTTATGTATTGTAAGTCCTGGTTATCATGTAGGTTTTAGTTGAATCGCCAATCTATGGTCCTGTGTAAGTCTTTTATGGTACTGCTTCAGTTATTGGAATTTGTTTGTGTCAAGTTTTTAATGGTATGGCTGCAAACTTAGATGCTTTAGTTTTGTGACTGTTATTTTGGATTAAAAAAATCTGAAATATTGTGTGACACACAAATAATTCAAAAACAAATGAAAATTTATGTGTCATACACAAACTCATGAAAGGTATGGATCACATGTATATTATATTATACATGTGTATTTTGACTATTGCCTATGCCATGATATATACTAACTCCGCATGGGAGTTCAACCTCTCCGCTAGTCGTAGCCATCGACGCCTTGGGCAATGGCAGCGACGGCCAGGGAGGAGGCGGTGGCGGCGGTGGTGTTTTGGTGACGGCTCTAGGTTCGCCCCTGAGTTGCCTCATGGGAGACGACACTGGGGTGAGAGACGTTCAGAACTGCCATTTTGGAAGCTACTGTATATGATTTTGCTTGAGTATTACCGTTATTGCGCTCAAATCAGTTCTCCTTCAAAGCACGGCAAGGATCCAAATTCCCTCTTTGTTACTTAATTTGTTTTAACAAAAATGGTAGTTATGACCTTGTTTATGCCTCTGCGTGTGTTCTTATTGCTTGTGCGTGCCTTCTTCTTGTTTATGTTATGATTTGCTTGAGTATTACCGCTATTGCTCGAGCACATATTTTTCTTGCCAAAAATCTAGTGGCTCATTATACGAGATTAGCTTGCATGACTTTTGTTTTGTTTCTAAATGTTAAATAGATGTCCGTGGGTTCGCTGGTTATGTGGATGGACAGTAGGAAGATTAAAATGAGAAAAAAGGTATCGATCCATTTTAGCCATCCATAAGAGGAAGGTTACCGCATCAGGAATTTTTTTTCTATGGCACCGGTGCCACGGAAAAAATATGGCAGCACCCTTAATAATTGCCACGTAGCGATGCCGCAAAATCTGTTCCCACAAGATCTAGCAAATTCCATCCGCAGCTTCCTAATAAACCTCTCTAGCTACTTCCAATGTTGTTTCTCAGCGGCTCCTGTGGTCCTTGTAATAATTCTCACTGCATCTCCGTCATAACCCGTGCAGGTAACAAGGATCACTTACATTCTGTAGATCGCATTGTGAGCCAGAAAAAGTGTTCATCACCCGTTTGAAACCACCCTAGATGAACTAGAAATAATAATTTATGCCATGTCGTGCCTGCGTGGATTCTAGCGTATATCACTACCATGCAAGGATTGGAGCATATTCTCACAAGAAATTCTCCTTAGAGCTTATGATAAGATCAGTAAAGACATCTATTCCTTGATTGGTAAGACCCCACACAACCACCCCTGGTCAAAGATCGATACCCAAACAGAAGATGCTCGACGATGTGAGTTGCTCTCTCTCTCTCTCTCTCTCACACACACACACACACACACACACACACACAAATGCATTATACTACCAATGACAAACAAATATCAATATTTCATACAGATTTATTACTGTAATATTGTATAATTACACAATATGTCAATTAAAAGGATAAAATAGAGTAATTTCAATATATTGAAAATATAAAGAATAAATTACAAAAAATTCAACCTCATGCATGATACCACAGAGTGTTATCTTTAGGCTGGTTCATCCATGACTCACCTCTATTCGAGCCAAGAATCAAGTTTTACAAACTTTCTAATCCACCACTATCATTGTGGAAGGTAGCCATAGAGGAGGGAGTCACGCCTCGTCAGAGCCACAAGCTCACCAGGGCCGCTCATTCGTTGGGTGCCTCCCTGGGGTCACGTGCTCCAAGGGAAAGGAGGAGAAGGTAGCTAGGAGAGAGAGAAGAGAGATGGCGACTGAGAGAGAAGACAAGCAGCGAGGGGAGCTACGAGTGGACTAGGGTTTCCTTTTAATTTATATGAGAGGCCATTTCGTGGGCTGGGCCGTGACATGTTAGCATCAGTAGTGGTGGTTGGAAAATTTGGGCCACCACTACATATGGTTTTGGAGCATGTAATAACAGATTTAATTTGGGCCGCCACAAACGAATTCAGGCTCTCGCTGCTACAGGCCCATTTTTGATAGTGTAGGTTATCTCATGTACACATGAACAAAATTTTGCATTACTGATGGCAAATGCATAAGCTAAAAGAAACATGTATTGTGCTTATGTAAGAAGGTTGGTAAATGCTTTACCATCTGACATTGCACTATCTCTTTTTTCACTTGCGTCATTGTTGTCATCGTTATACCAATCAAGAGAGGAAGTCAAAATAACAGAGACATAAAACAACTTGCATGCAAATAATAATAATAAGAACAATCAAGTATGAATTTGCAAGTATACACACATTTCATATTGTCGATACCTACCATTTGTCATGCTCATTGCGGCCACCAATCATGTCCAACCCAACAGTTATCACTCTTCTAGAAAGATAAGTGATGTACAAACGAATGCCAATGATGGTGTTGTTGACAGTCTTGATGATGTGCCTTGGTTAGATAAATTGGAAAATGTTTGCATCATGTGAAATCTACACCACCACTACCGTGAATACATTTGTTATTTGACCGGTAACATTCTAGGTAGGCATCCTTGGAGGATACTAGATGCTTGATGTGAGTTTCTCTTCTCTCTCTCTCTCTCTCTCTTATCAACACATTGTGATACTAACAAACATATATGGATGGTTCATGCGCATCAATTATCTAGTTACATATTCGCATGTGCCTTAAATAGACATGTCAAACTATCATATATTTGTTACTGTTACATGCTAAAATTAGTAAACCTAATATCAGATTAAGGTTTAGAGTCATCGCATTGTATAAAAAAACAGATGTACAATTGAAGATAATTACATACCTAAAATAAGTAAACTTAACATCATAATGATAGTATTTACAAGCAACACGATCAAAGCAATAATTTTTGCATAATAAATAAAATAAGTCTAACAATAGAACTATAACTACAATGAGCTTTACATTATGGACAAACAGACCTGTCATTGTATCACATGACACAAGAAATAGATCTAAATGATATCAAAGGAGAACTAAATGTAAGACAAAATTAATTGTAATACAAAAAATAGACATAGGAGAACAGGAACGAAGAGAACACGAGCATAAAACAATATTAAAGGAGAACATGAATGAATGAAGAACGATGGGGAGAGGGAACGAGGAGGGAGGATGGTATTCCTCTTGCAACTACCAGACGATGATGTCCTGCGGCAGCTCAAGGGCGGTGCAGCAGCTAACCCTGGGCAGTGTAGTGGGAACCCTAGCGGCGGCGGCGAAGGAGGCACATGAGACCAAGAGGCGATGTCGACTCGAGAGCGGATGAGAAAGGAAGGAAAACTAAGTGACGGTTGCATTTTATATCCTGGCTCTAGTTGGGCTGGGCCGGCACAAGCGGGAGCATGAGCGAGCATGTATGGCCTGCATAGCCTAACCTGGCTTATCTGAAATGGTTGATTCCCCCATTTCTAGTAAGCCACCCTAAGGGCCTACTTTTGCATTACATAAACCAGCTACCAAGGAAACCAAACATTGGTTAAAGGCTTTTTTTTTTTGCATTAGCTAAACCTGTATAGGTCAACTAGAAAAGCAAGGCGCGCTTCGCCGTGCTCGTGAGGTGCACTCATGAAGCTATTTTGTTTGTAAAATACTTGTTGGCCGTATTGTGGTGCTCCTGTGTTTGTTGGGAGCATGCAAAATGTTGGGCTCTATTTAGTAAATTGGTGGGCCAGTTGCCACCTTTATTGATGGTTGGGCCTAAGATAATCTGACAGACAATGCTTGTAAATCATGGTTACATAGCAGGAAATCAAGCAATGTGGAGCCAATACATCCACGCGTTACAATGAGATGTTGTTCTTATCGACAGCATGTCAAATTCAGCTGTCAAATTCCTTTCGTCCTTCTCAAAACCATTTGCCTCTCTCTCTCTCTCTCTCTCTCTCTCTCTCTCTCTCTCTCTCTCATCAACACATTGTAATACTAACAAACATATATGGATAGTTCATGTGCATCAATTGTCTAGTTACATATTCGCATGTGTCTTAATTAGAGCAGTTTGCCATATAATAACTAAAACAAATATTATTACAATATGGCACGTGAATCTTAACTAGAGCATTTTGCCATACATTAAAAATATGATAACTGAACAATAGCCATAGCTAGTAGGTTGTCATATGTGTTACAATATAACAAGTGAATAGCAGCTAGAGTAGGTTGTCATATCTTTACAACATGACATGTGAACAATAGCGAGAGCAATCCATCATATCTTTACAACATGATAACTAAATAGTTGCTAGAGTAGGTTGCATCATGTATATCGAGGGCCAATATGAGCCAGAAACCTAGTTGCGCCTACTTATGTGTGTCAAACAATGTTTTCAAGTCGTTTGGTCGACGCTAGTCGCCATGGGACCGATTAGGAAAATAATCACGACTAGTCGTCGACCAGACTGATTAGTCGAGGCTAGTTGATCCTAGTCGCCCATATAATCATCCACTATATTGCAGGATATATATTCCTATATATTCTATATACAACAGATGCAATATAGCATTTAGCAAGTGTCTACTAGTGTATAATGGTCTGTTGGTGGCTTAATTGAACTCTTGATTCTCCATAGCTCCATGCCCTTGTCCCAAAATCCATATTCTTGGTGTCTTGCTGTTGCTTGATGTGAAGAAAAGGAAGAGGGAGCAGCTTGATGACCCAGCAGCAAGAATTCATGAAAACAGAGGAGGGAAGGGAGGGAACAAGGCCATACTCACCATCATCAGAGGAGGAACGCGGCACCAGAGGAGGGCTGGCCACGGTGGATTGAAGCTTCAGAGGCGGCGGTGGCGATAGAAAAGGGAAAAAGGAGCGCACATGTGTGACGCCTTGGCTGCTTCTGTTGGATACGTGTCATGCCCCTCTTTTATTAACCCTAGTGGGCCAGGTCAAAAGCCCATGTGCATGTGGGTGAAGTCCAATCAAGCAGTCTATCTAGCAGCTGGTCATTTTCTTCTCTAATCGGACGACTAATCATGTTTAGTCGCCGCCTAATCGGACCACTCATCGATCAGGCGAGTTGGTCAGGTCGCTGACCCTAATCGCATTCACAGAACTGATCAGGTGGACTAATCATGATAAGTCAGACGACTTGGAAACATTGGTGTCAAACGTCTACTTGTGTCTTGGACTCACAATTTGGTGGCCCACTATTGCTGCAAATAGGACCAGACTGTTATATGTCACACAGAGAAACTTGGTCTATGAAAAAATCAGAAAACTAATGACCATATCTTTCCTTGAAGTTAACACATTCCTTGGAAGCACATGTGGTAAAGCGGCAATGCAAAAGTGTTGTTGGAGACCAACCATCCACCCAAATCATCATATGCCAAATAAAAATATAAAGGGGAATGTCACAATAAATAAAAGACACTACTACAGACTTATTATTGTAACATTGTGTAATTACACAATATGTCAATTAAAAGAATACAACAAGGTATTTTCAACATATTGAAAATATAAAGAAGAAATTACGATCAAATCAACCGAATGCATCATACCACAGAGTGCTATCTTTGAGTTGGTTCATCCATGAATCACCTTTCTTCAAGCCAATCATCAAGTCTCCCAAACTTTATAATCCACCACTCTATCATTGTGGAAGGGAGCCATAGAGGAGAGGGGGGGGGGGGGGGGGGCTCACTAAAGCCATGAGCTTGCCAAGTCCACACACTCATTGGGTGCCTCCCCGGGGTTTTGCGCTCCAAGGGAGAGGAGGAGGATTTAGGAGAGAGAGAAGAGATAGGGCGTCTCAGAGAGAAGAGAGGCGTCAGATGGGGTGGGGAGCTACAGGTGGTGTAGGGTTTCCTTTTAATTTATAAGGGTGTCGTTTTGTGGGCTGGGCTGAGACATGTTAGCATCTGCAGCGGTTTTGAAATTTGGGTTACCATAGATGATTTAGAGCATGTAGCGGTGGATTTAATTTGGACCGTTGCTACGGGATTCAGGTTCCCGTGGCTATATGCCCATTTTCTGGTAGTGAGTAATAGCCAGAGTAGGTCATATCATGTACACTTGAAAAAAAAATTGCATGAGTGATGGAAAATGTATAAGCTAAAAGTGGCATGTATTATGCTTATGTAAGAAGGTTGGTAAACGCCTTGCCAACAGTACTTGTACCATCTCTTTTGCACATGCGCCATTGTTGTCACCATTACACCAATCAAGAGAGGAAGTCAAAATAACTTAGATATAAAACAACTTGCAAGCAAAAACAAATAATAACAATCAAGTATGATTTTCCAAGTATACACAAACATTTCACATTATTGATACCTCCTATTTGTCGTGCTTATTATGGCCACCAATCATGTCCAACCCAAGCATTATCATTCTTCGAGCATGGCAAGTGATGTTCAAAAGAATGTTAATGATGTTGTTGATAATTTTGATGATGTGCTTTTGTTGGATAAATTCCAAAAAGTTTGCATCATGTAGAATCTACATGGCCACTGCCATGCAAGGATTAGAGTGTGTTCTCAAACTGATAAAAAATAGATTAGTGAGGATATATATTATATGATCGTAATTCCAGGTAAGCATCATCGGAGGATACTAGATGCTCAATGTGAGTCTCTCTCTCTCTCTCTCTATATGTGCGCACAATCAAGATGCTACCTACTTGGAAACATTCTCAAGATGCTTGGAAAGTGCTTGCCCTCTCTCTCTCTCTCTCTCTCTCTCATCAACACATTGAAATACTAACAAACATATATGGATGGTTCATGTGCATCAGTTGTCTAGTTACATATCCATATGTGTCTTAACTAGAGCTGATTGCCATATGTTAACTAAAACAAACAGGGACAATGGGCCGAGGTGCGGGAGCGGGCGGCATGTTCGGGAGTATGCACCCTGGGTGTTTGACAAAATGTTTGAGTCGCAAGCTTCTAAGAGAGTAGAAGACACCGGGCATCTTCATTCCTCTTGGTCCCTCCAATCAAACAGAGAATAGAGTTCATTCCATCCCTTGAAACAAACAGAAGCTAGGACCGTTCCATCCTAAAAATAGGATGGGCTCATCCCATCCCACTTTGTCCCAGAATCAAACACACCTAACAGTGTGATACATGAAGGGAGGAATGGGAAACACCACAACAAAGCCGGTTCATTCTTAGTGCTATGACTAGAGAAAATTTTGCCTTTCTAGAATTAATTGAAATGTCCATTGTTATGATCCATCTCTTAGTATTTCTGCTTGATGTTCCACTCGCTGACTAACCGCATCCTGCGCTCATCATATGGAACAGGAATCATCGTATTGATGTGAAGAAGATTTCCATGAATGCGGAGAGAGACGTGAAGCCTTTCTTCACTATCACCATGGCTGAAATAGAGGGAGGCCTCCATGGAGCCAACACCTCCCTTGCGATGGCGTTGCCATTGGGGTGCAGAGGCGCGTGAGGGTCACCATCGTACTTGCAAGAGGTGTGCATCCTGAACTGAGCCTCTTCCGACCTGTTGGAATTTGGTAGAGACAGGAGCTACCACGACGAGGTGCTCAAGCACATTTCGGCTCCTCCTCCTTGCTCTGCCCCACAAACATGCAGAAATTTCTAAGGCGCTGGGGATTACGATGCTAAGGTGGGGATCTCGATGTGGCAGCCTCAAAGTAAGTCGCTATGCTTAAGTCTTTCCTTCCAACCATCAATTCTTTGCGTACATAACATGCCTCTAACCTTCGTTCCAGTTGTAAGTGTACAAAATTGGATGTGCGTTCACCCCGAATTTCTCTACTCCAATGTTACTTTGCATAAATAGTCCTTTGAGGGTAAATTGTTGTGTTTTTTGGGGCTTGCTTCAGAATTTAGATTGAAACCTTTTTGTTGCAGTGCGTTCTTACACTTCCTTGTCTTACTGCAGCTAGGACAAAGTTATTGGAGAATGTTGTTGATGAGGTGACTTGGCAGATTCACTATTCATTTGCATGCTCAAATATTCAGTACTCCCACCATACTTCAAAAAGAAGTCATTTAGTACATGATTTAGCATACCAAGGACTTATTAATTAGAAGGTATTTTTTCTCTCTATCCTTATTAAAGACGTCTTGGAACTAACCCAACCAGTAATGTGTTCTCACCGTAGTGGTTGTTGTTGTGAAGTGAAAGTGCTCAGCCTATGAGGTTGCTAGTTCAATTCTCCACAAACCATAATATTTTTTTGCTTTTCGAGAAAATGACTTGCTTTTATAAAATCAGCTATAGACCCAGAACGTTTTTTTTTTAAGTATCGAGGGAGTATTGAAATATCTGATTGAATGGAACATGATTATAGAGCTACCATTACAATCAATTGCAATCTCAAACATATGAACCCGGAGCCCAGGAAAAATATCTCGGTTTTGTGTTCTCGTGGCATGAGTCAAAGAAAGATAAAATTCCTGAAAGGGTCTTTACGCGCATCCATAGTACAGAGAAGGACAAGGTTTATTCACTCCCCTCCCTCTCTCACTCCTCCCATGCTAGGCTCTAGTTCCTTGTTTGCCATATCCACTGGAAGCTGAAGGAGAGCACCTAGAGGCATTCAATTGTGTTGTTTTTAGTACAACAGTGCACTCTGCTTCCATTCAAGATGAAGCGTATCACCCTTTACCACTTAAAGATGGCCATCCATGGAAATGAGGAGTTTAATACCCTCATCACCGTAGTGGTTGTTGTTGTGAAGTGAAAGTGCTCAGCCTATGAGGTTGCTAGTTCAATTCTCCACAAACCATAATATTTTTTTGCTTTTCGAGAAAATGACTTGCTTTTATAAAATCAGCTATAGACCCAGAACATTTTTTTTAAGTATCGAGGGAGTATTGAAATATCTGATTGAATGGAACATGATTATAGAGCTACCATTACAATCAATTGCAATGTCAAACATATGAACCCGGAGCCCAGGAAAAATATCTCGGTTTTGTGTTCTCGTGGCATGAGTCAAAGAAAGATAAAATTCGTGAAAGGGTCTTTACGCGCATCCATAGTGCAGAGAAGGACAAGGTTTATTCACTCCCCTCCTCTCTCACTCCTCCCATGCTAGGCTCTAGTTCCTTGTTTGCCATATCCACTGGAAGCTGAAGGAGAGCACCTAGAGGCATTCAATTGTGTTGTTTTTAGTACAACAGTGCACTCTGCTTCCATTCAAGGTGAAGCGTATCACCCTTCACCACTTAAAGCTGGCCATCCGTGGAAATGAGGAGTTTAATACCCTCATCACAAGTACCGTCGCTGGTGGTGGTGTCATCCTACACATCTACAAGTCCGTCATCAACAAGACTAGCCTTTTGTGAGCTTATGTATTGTAATTCCTCGTTAACATGTAGATTTTAGTTCAGGTGTCATATTGTGGTCCTATGTATGTCAGTTATGGCATTGCTTTAGTCATAGGAGCTTGTTTGTGTCATGTTGTTAATTGTAGGGGTGCAAACCTGGATGCTTTAGTTCTTGTGACTGGTATTTTGGATAAAAAATTTCAAACGTTGTGTATGGCACACAAATAATTCAAAAACAAATAAAAGTGTATGTGTCATACATACACTCATGAAAGGTATGGGTCGCATGTACGTAATATTATATATGAATATTTTGTTTGTTGAATAGTCCATGATAAACTCACTTCGCATAGTATTTTAGCCTTGATGTCCTTCTACAGAAAAAAAATGGATTAAGAAGTTTGGGAAAATTGATGATTGGCTCTGAGAGGCCTTGTCCTAGATGAACCAATTTAAAGATGCACTTCCTAGTTTAGTGCATAAAGTTTGTTTCACTGTAATTTATTCTTTATATTTTATATATAGTATAATTGCTATAATATTTCATTTTAGCTTGTAGTGCATAAAGTTTGTTTCGATCTGAGTGGATGTTATGTAATTAAACAATAAATAAAATATATATCAGTATGAGTTCCTCATAGTGAAATTTCTATTCATTTTATTTAACATATGATGATCTGAGTGGACGGTGGCTCCCCGGATATCATATGTGCATTGTTTAATATTTAATTTATAGAGCAAAAAAATGAATCAATAAAAAGAAATCCTACTCTTTTTCTAAAAATGGAGAATTATATATTTTTTGATAGAAAATTTAATAATTATTATTAACCGGTAATAGGGTGCCACGGACAAGAGTTCCTGAATTCTAATATGTTCTAGCGAAATTTGATTTTATTGGTGTGCTGAGTATGAAACTGCAATTTATTTCTTTTTTTCTAAATAATTTGGCCTTTTTGATTTTGTGTGTGGCACATACACTCTTTGATGGTATGGGTGGCCTGCATAGAATATTATTTATGGGTATTTGTTATTTCCTAGACTAATCCTATATATGCTAATTTTGCATGAGTGTTCATCCGCGGTCTCCACGATCTCCCATGCAAAGACATTGTTCGCACCAACGGAGGTAATAAGTGGAGTGAATTAGATTGAATGGAACATGATTATAGATCTAGATAATTTCCACACTTTCTTGCAAGATTTGGTGGACAAAAGCAGGACCAATGATGTGTATTCATTTCCATGAATCTTCAATGTTCCCCTGTAAGATAATCAAAACCTCGAGCTAGTATTACTATCAATTGCAATCTCGAACATATGTACTTGGAGCCTAGAAAAAAATCTCTCGCTTTTGTCTTCTCGTGGCGTGAGTCGTAGAAAGATAAAATTCGTGAAAGGTCTTTGCGCACATCCATAGTGAAGCAAAAGACAACGAGGAAGGGAGGCCAAGGGCCGGCCAAGTCAGCAGAGAAGGACAAGGGGAGCAACCCCCGTCCAGTGGCATTCGGTTTTGCTAGTTATTTTACTACAACATTGTACTCTGCTGCTGTTTAAGGTGAAGTATATCCCCCTTCGCCACCTGTAGCTGGCCATCCGTGGAAATGAAGAGCTTAAAACCCTCATCCAGAGCACCATCGCTGGTGGTGGTGTCATCCTACACATCTACAAGTTCCTCATCGGCAAGACTAGACTTTTGTGAGATTATGTATCATAAGTTTTGGTTATCATGTAGGTTTTAGTTGAGCCATCTTACTATGGTCCTGGGTAAGTCTTTTATGGTACTGCTTCTGTCATTGGAATTTTGTTTGTGTTAAGTGGTTAACTTGGGGGGGGGGGGGGGGGCTGGATGCTTTAGTTTTTGTGACTGTTATTTTGGCTAAAAAAATATGAAATGTTGTGTATGGCACACAAATAATTCAAAAACAAATGAAAGTGTATATGTCATACATACACTCATGAAAGGTATGCGTCGCATGTAGGTAATATTATATATGAATATTTTGTTTGTTGAATAGTCCATGATGAACTAACTCCGCATAGGATTTCAGCCTCGACGTCCTTCTACAGAAAAAAAAATAGATTAAGAAGTTTGGAAAAATTGATGATTGGCTCTAAGAGACCTTGTCCTAGATGAACCAATTTAAAGATGCACTTCCTAGTATGGTGCATAAGGTTTGTTTCACTGTAATTTATTCTTTATATTTTATATATAGTATAATTGCTATAATATTTCATTTTAGCTTACATATTATGTAATTAAACAATAAATAAAATATATATTAGTATGAGTTCCTCATAGTGAAATTTCTATTCATTTTATTTAACATATGATCATCTGAGTGGACGGTTGCTCCCCGGATATCATATGTGCATTGTTTAATATTTGATTTATAGATCAAGCAATTGAATCAATAAAAAGAAATCCTACTATTTTTTAATCAATGGAGAATTGAAAAACTTATTTGTGAGCCTTGTTTTAAAATCTAACATATTTTATATTTTTTGATAGAAAAGTTAATAATAATTATTAACCGATTATAGTGTGCCACAGACAAGAGTCCCTGAATTATAATGTGTTCCAGCGAAATTTGATTTTATTGGTGTGCTGAGTATGAAACTGCAATTTAATTCTTTTTTTCTAAATAATTTGGCCTTTTTGATTTTGTGTGTGGCACATACACTCTTGGATGGTATGGGTGGCCTGCATAGAATATTATTTATGGGTATTTGTTATTGCCTATACCAATCATATATATGCTAATTTTGCATGAGAGTTCATCCTCGGTCTCCATGATCTCCCATGCAAAGACATTATTCACACCATCGGAGGTAATAAGTGGAGTGAATTAGATTGAACGGAACATGATTATAGATCTAGATGATTTCCACACTTTCTCACTAGATTTGGTGGACAAATGTGGGACCAATGATGTGTATTCATTTCCATGAATCTTCAATGTTCCCCTGTAAGATAATCAAAACCTCGAGCTAGTATTACTATCAATTGCAATCTCGAACATATGTACTCGGAGCCTAGAAAAAATCTCTCGCTTTTTTCTTCTCGTGGTGTGAGTTGTAGAAAGATAAAATTTGTGAAAGGTCTTTGCGCACATCCATAGTGAAGCAGAAGACAACAAGGAAAGGAGGCCAAGGGCCGGCCAAGTCAGCAGAGAAGGACAAGGAGAGCAACCCCCGGTCCAGTGGCATTCAGTTTTGCTAGTTATTTTACTACAACATTGTACTCTGCCGCTGTTTAAGGTGAAGCGTATCCCCCTTCGCCGCCTGTAGCTGGTCATCCGTGGAAACGAAGATCTTAAAACCCTCATCAAGAGCACCATCACCGGTGGTGGTGTCATCCTACACATCTACAAGTTCCTCATCGGTAAGACTAGTCTTTTGTGAGATTATGTATCATAAGTTTTGGTTATCATGTAGGTTTTAGTTGAGCCATCAGACTATGGTCCTGGGTAAGTCTTTTATGGTACTGCTTCTATCATTGGAATTTTGTTTGTGTTAATGTTAACTTCAGGGGGGGGGGGGGGGGGGGGACCTGGATGATTTAGCTTTTGTGACTGTTATTTTGGATAAAAAAAATATGAAACATTGTGTATGGCACACAAATAATTCAAAAACAAATAAAAGTGTATGTGTCATACATACACTCATGGATGGTATGGATCACATGTGCATAATATAATATATGGATATTTTGTTTGTTGCCTAGGCCACGATAAACTAATGTTGTTTTATAGACAAAATGGATCAAGAAGTTTGGGAAACTTGATGATTGGCTCAAAGAGACCTTGTCCTAGATGAACCAGTATAAATATGCTCTTTGTGGTATGATGCATAAGGTTGGTTTCACTGTAATTTATTCTTTATATTTTAAATATGGTACAATTGCTATATGATGTTTTGTTCCTTGCATGCTCCTTGCATACACACTGAGATAAAATTGAATTCATGTTTGAATCATGACCGAATTAGATGTCTTCTAGCCGGACTGTCTTGTTGCTATCGTTGGAGGGAGCTGCTATGGATACCGATCGCTACTGATTGAAAAAGATTTGTGATGTCAAGTGGTACCTGTCGTAGTACAAGATAGAGAGGCTTTACCGAGCAAGCGATCGGGGACCATGGGCCGAGGTGTAGGAGCAGGTGGCATGTTCAGGAGTATGCACCCTAGGTGTTTGGCAAAATGGTTGAATGGCTAGACGCGTACATCCTCATTCCTCTTGGTCCCTCCAATCAAACATAAAATTGACTTCATTCTATCCCTTCAAACAAACAACAGCTAGGACCATTTCATCCTAAAAAATAGGATGGGCTCATCCCATCCCACTTTGTCCCAGAATCAAACAGACCTAACAGTGTGCTACATGGAGGGAGGAGTGGGAAATACCCCAACAAAGCCGATTCATTCTGAGTGCTATGACTAGAGAAATTTTGCCAATCTAGAATTAATTGAAATGTCTGCTATTATGCTTCCTTTCTGGGCATTTCTACTTGATGTTTGCCCCTCACCGACTAACCGCATCCTCCGCTCATCATATGGAACAGGAACCGCCATATCGACGTGAGGAAGGTCTCCATGTATGCGCATAGAGACGTGTAGCCCTTATCCAAGATCACCATGGCCGGGATAGAGGGAGGCCTCCATGGAGCCAACACCTCCCTTGTGATGGCATTGCCGTTGGGGTGCGGAGGCACGCGAGGGCCACCACCGTAGTTGCAAGCAGTGTGCGTCCTGAACCGAGCCTCATCCAACCTATCGGAATTTGGTAGAGACAGGAGCTACCATGACGAGACACTCAAGCACATTTCGGCTCGTCCTCCTTGCTCCTGCCCCATGGACATGCAGAAATTTCTGGAGCACTAGGGATTACGATATTGAGATGGGGCACTCAACACGGCAGCCTCAAAGTACATTGCTATGCATAAATCTTTCCTTCCAGCCATCAATTCTCTTTGTACATAGCATGCTTCTAACTTTCGTTCCAGTTGCAGGTGTACAAAATTGGATGTGGGTCCACCCCAAATTTCTCCACTCCAATGCTACTTCACATAAATAGTCCTTTGGAGGTGACTGTTGTGTTCTTTCAGGCTTGTTTCGGAATTCTGATTGAAACATTTTTGTTGCACTATGTTCTTACACTTCCTTGTCCTACTGCACCTGTGGCAGAGTTATTGGAGAATGTTGTTGATGAGGTTACTTGGTAGATTCACTATTCATTTGCATGCTCCAATATTTAGTATTGAATATCTAATTGAATTGTGTTTCATGAAACAGATTGAAACTGGCGGTGCTAATCGAATAAAGGTGGACAAAGTCATTGATCACCGTAACGGATCACTAGCTATACTTGTTCAAGGTTCTGATTGCTACCATACACACTAATATGGTTTCCTTTACTAAATCTGGTTACATGCTTTTTTAATCATTTCTTCGCATGTAATTCTGTGAGAGCTTGTAACAAAATTGCATTTTGCATCTATAAATTTGAAACTAACACAATCCATACAGATGATGGTGGAGGCATGGATCCTGATAGCGAGAGATTTTCTAATAACTGTAAATTTGAAACTAACACAATCTAAATAATTTTGCTTTTTTCATTTTGTGTGTGGCACACTCATAATTTTCAAACCAAATAAAGGTGTATGACACAGTGCCACACAGACACTATTGGATGGCATGGGTGGCCTGCACTTAATATTATTTATGGGTATTTGTTTGTTGCTTAAGCCACTCATTTATATGCCAATTTTGCATGAGAGTTCATCTTCGGCCTCCATGATCTCCCACTCAAAGACGTCATCCGCACAAATGGAGGTAATCAGTGGAGTGAACTAGATCGAATAGACCTTGATTATAGAGGTACCAATACTATCAATTACAATCTCAAACATATGGACACAGAGCCTAGAAAAAAAAAATCTTTCACTTTCATCTTCTCGTGGTGTGAGTCAGAGGAAGCTAAAAAATATGACATGGTCTTTGCGCACATCCACAGTCAAAAAGTGGAAGCAAAAGGAAGAAAGGAAGAAAAGGGCTTGCTTGCGGCCAAGTCCGTTGAGAAGGAGAAGGGGAAGATCCCCTCTCACTCCTCCCACATCAGGCTCTAGTTCCTAGTTGGTCGTATCAACTGCCAGCTGAAGGAGATGACCAAGTGGCATTCAGTAGTGTTTGTTTTACTACAACATTGTACTCTGCGCCCATTCAAGATAAAGCGTATCACCCCTCGCCACCTGCATTTGGTCATCCGTGGAAATGCAGAGGTTATTAACACCCTCTTCAAGGGCACCATCACCAGTGGTGGTGTCATCCTACACATCTACAAGTCCCTCATCAACACGGTCAGACTTTTGTGAGCTTATGTTTCATAAGTCCTGGTTATCATGTAGGTTTTAGTTGAGTCGTCAATCTGTGGTCCTGTATAAGTCTTTTATGGTACTGCTTCAGTTATTGGAATTTGTTTGTGTCAAGTTTTTAATGGTATGGCTGCAAACTTAGATGCTTTAGTTTTGTGACTGTTATTTTGGATAGAAAAATCTGAAATATTGTATAACACATAAATAATTCAAAAACAAATGACGGCCAGGGAGGAGGCGGTGGCTGTGGCGGTGTTTTGGTGACGGCTTTGGGTTCGCCCCCGAGTCGCCTCATGGGAGACGACACTGGGGCGAGAGACGTTCAGAACTACCGATTTGGAAGCTACTGTATATGATTTTGCTTGAGTATTACCGTTATTACCGTTTAGCTAATATACTCATTTTAAGCTTGTGGACTAGAAAAGTTAAAAGCTGCTGCATCCAACCAAGTGCTCACACGTCAGCCATGCATAGAGCAGGTGCATTGCCAAATTTTGGTGGAGCTTTTGCTCGCCCTCAAGATGACCAACGTTGTCTACTATCTTTACCAAATTGTCTTGGGCTAGCCAAATAAGAGTAGCAATCCAAATGCATGCAAAATTTCATGGGCATTACCAAATTTTGGAAACGTTGACATTGGTAAGCAACCAAACAACCCCAAAGTTTTTTCTTTTGTATCTCAGACTATAGGATAGATTCCATGGTCATACACTTTATGTTCTCCTTCAAAGCACGACAAGGATCCAAATTCCTTCTTTGTTACTTAATTTGTTTTAACAAAAATGGTAGTTATGACCTTGTTTATGCCTCTGCGTGTGTTCTTATTGCTTGTGCGTGCCTTCTTCTTGTTTATGTTATGATTTACTTGAGTATTACTGCTATTGCTCGAGCACATATTTTTCTTGCCAAAAATCGAGTGGCTCATTGTACGAAATTAGCTTGCATGACTTTTGTTTTGTTTCTAAATGTTTAATATATGTCCATAGTTTGTTGGTCATGTAGATGGACAAGGAAGATTAAAATGAGAAAAAAAAGGTATGGATCCATTTTAACCATCCATAAGAGGAAGGTTACCACATCATGAGTTCATGACTCATCCATCCAACCAAACTAATCTTGTACCGCCCTTACTATTTCATCCAATTAAACAACCAAAATCATGGATCACTTCATACTTGTTACCAAAGGGTTAGTTAACTTTAAGCATCACATCTAGAATGAAGCCATCAACTGCACCATCCCATATAGGATGGGGTTGATCCAAGCAACCAAACACTAACCTCGCTGTCAGTTGTTGGTCTGAAATCTGAAGACTCCGATCCAGTCTCCAGTAGCTCACCAAACTCTGCAAAAAGTCCAGGGCAGAAGAAACCGGCACCCAACATTAACCCATGAACCGAAACTTGCTACGCATGCTAATAATCTGGTCGAAAAGCAGACCATTTCGCCCAACACCGATCCGTGCACGCAGAAAAAGAATTGGCAATGTCTTTGCTGCACTATCTACCGATCATCATCCCTTCTCTGTTGCTGCACATCCTCTCCGGCGAGCCGGCGTTCGCCAAAGTCCCAGCGCTGTTCGTGTTCCGCGACTCGACCGTCGACACGGGCAACAATAACTTCATCTCCACGCTCGTCAAGAGCAACTTCGCGCCCTACGGCCGCGACCTCCGGCTTGCTAACGGCAACGGCCAGGCAACCGGCCGGTTCTCCAACGGCCGCCTCGCCGTTGACTTCATCTCGGAGGCTTTCGGGCTGCCGCCGTACCTTGACCCCGATGCCAACATCAGCAGCCTCATCACCGGCGCCTGCTTTGCCTCCGCCGGCGCCGGCTACGACAACGCCACGTCTGATATCTTCGTAAGACATTGATCCATGCCACGTCGTCTCTAATGCCGATATGGCACCTCTTTTTTCCCCCTTGAATTGGATGTCACGTTTGTCTAAGGAGAGCCTATATATTACTCCAGTCCGTCCTGTCAGTGTGGAAACAGCTGGACTACTTCAAGGAGTACGCGTCCAAGCTCCGGAGCTTCGTCGGCGAGGCCAAGGCGCAGGAGACGCTGTCGGAGGCGCTCTACATCATCAGCATGGGCACCAACGACTTCCTTGAAAATTACTACGCCGTGCCGCGCGGCCACGCGGCGGCGTCCGACTACGCCGCCTACCTGGTCGGCGTCGCGGAGTCCTTCGCGCGCGCGCTGCACGCGCTGGGCGCGCGCAAGCTGGACCTGAACGGCCTCCCGCCCATGGGCTGCCTCCCGCTCGAGCGTGACAGCAGGAAAGGCGCGTGCCACGAGGAGTACAACTCGGTGGCCCGGAGCTTCAACGCGGGGCTCCGGGATCTGGTGGCGCGGCTCGACGCCGGCGGCGCGAGGGTCGTGTACGGCGACGTGTACAGTGGCGTGGCGGACGTGGTGGCCGACCCGGCAGCGTTCGGGTTCGAGGCCATCGAGGTCGGGTGCTGCGGCACCACGGGCCGGTTCGAGATGGGGTACCTGTGCAACCGGGCCAGCCCGCTGACGTGCGTGGACGCAGACAAGTACGCGTTCTGGGACGCCATCCACCCAACCGAGCACCTCCACCGCATCATCGCCGAGAGGAAGATGAACACCACGCTCTACGTGTTCCAGTGAAGCCGTGCTGCATAACCGCGCAAACAAAATTGGCTGTCCAACCACTAACTGTTCGTGAGTTGGTGTTGACGGATGTGTACGGTGCACCTACACGCCCTAACTAACCTACCTATTTCAAGCGCGACTGCAACGACGATGCAGCCAGTGGCGCGGGTGACCTGAATGTAGGAATCGCTCAGTTGTAGTACGCAGGTTGTTTACCAAGAACATTAAGGACACATTTGGTACAAGTATGCGGAAAAGGAATCAAGTAATGAAAGCTTACAATCTGAGCAAATATTGCCTGGCTGCCTCCTGAATTTATAGGAACCGATCTTCCATTTCGCCGCCACCTGAAACATGCATGCACACCACGCCGATCTGAACATCATTCGGCTTCGTCATGGCCCCGATCTGAAACTGCAGGTACGGTAGAGCCCTCCTCAATGTTTATCTGACCACAGATTCGACGAACGGTGACTAAGAGTTTCGCATGGACAATGTTGACATGCCACGGTCTCCTCCACTAAGTGTGCCGATTTGACGGCTGCATACGACGAGCTCAGTGAAGTTTTGGTAACAACGTTCTCTCTTGCCCATATACACTACTAAACAAGCTTAGCACCCTCATGTCACGCCATAAATCTGAAAAGGTTCAGGGGTCCAAATAAAATTTATATAGAGCTGGAAAAATGCATGTAAAATTTTATATCACAAATAAAAAAGAACTTTGGGGCTTCGCTGGAAAACATCACATTGCTGGGCCGTACTCTATGGGTTTAAGATGAAATGGCTAGGGATGAAAATGGGACGGATAATATCCGACCGTCCGATGATCCGATCACCAAAAAAACAAATATGGCCAGATATGGGATGCACTAATAGTCATCCGACACTATCCGTGTCTGAATCCGAGTCCGAGAAAAACTAATGGGATAGGATATGGGATGAGCAGTATCCGTCCCGGATCCGAGATATATGTAATATGATTTAATTTGAATCATTTAGACATTAAAAATATATATAAAAATCTAAAAATTTGATGTATATAGTTAAACTAATTGTCTCGTTTTCATATACTAGCTATTATTATCTTCATTCCCACTCTAACTATATGTATATCATATAATTTTTCATCCATACAAATCTTATAATGGTATCCGTGTCTGAATCCGACTCCGAAATAAGAATACAGGACAGGATATGAGATCAAAAAATAATTATCTGGCACTATCCATTCCGACTCCGGATTCGAGAAAAAAATTATAGGATAGGATATGGGATGAGCTATATCCGCCCATATCCGATCCGATTTCACCCCTAGAAATGGCAGTCTATTCCTATACAAGATGAGGGAGAGGATATTAGGGTTAGAAACCCTAACCCTCTCTCATACTCTATCGTAGGGTGCCGCCACGCCACCCTCCAGCCACGACTGCGCTACTACCACCTCTTCACGCGCCCTTGTCGTGCAATGTTATCCTCCACATGTCTCCATTGTCCCTCCCACCCACACGCCAACGTGCTGCCTCTTCCTCCTTTCCCATTCCTTCGTGTGTCATCATCAGGCGCCTAGCTACCTCCCACTGCATCTCCATGACGATGAAGCAAGAAGAGGCAATATAAGGTTGGGCCGTCATGGCCGACTAGGCCAGTGGCATGTGACCCTACAAGCCAACCGGTGTGCTCTATTCAGCGGCCATATATACACTCGTAGAAGGTATGGGTGACATGTACATTATATTATATATGGGTATTTTGTTTATTGCATACAAATTTCGCATGACAGTTCAGCCTTGGAGTCCTTCTACGGAACTATTGGATTGAAAAGTTTGGGAAACTTGATCCTTTACTTCACAAGACAGGGTCCTGGATGAGTAAATATACAATCCAAGATATGACGTAAAACTAGGGCAAACCTGTTGTTTCCTTCCTACGTATCTACCATCTTGCTTTTCACTTAAAATATGTGAGCTATTTCTTCCCATAGAAATTCTCTGTGCATCCACATAAATGGCATCTATCATCCACTTTTCATGTATTTCCTTACTTCAAACTACTTCAATTTCACAAGGTTAAAGTTCAGGTTCCAAAGAATAGGGAGAGGACCTTTGAGGTAGTGATCATCGTGACTCAGCCACACTTGCCACACAGGGAACTGAGCCTTGCTAAGTTGGTTAAGGGGTGTGGGTGTACACCCTGGCTATCTAGGTTCAAGTCCTGTTTGACACAAATTGAGTGTCTATTTCTTCTTAATTAAATGCACCTAGTTTCTCCAAGGTTGGTCAAGTTTTTTTTTGTCTCAACCGCACAACCACAACATGAATGGATCTAAAAAGAGATTATAGGAGGATAAGACTATAGGATAGCATCCATGGTCATATATTTTATGTTGTGTGTGGCACACACATTATTCGCAAATAAATAAAAGTGTTCATGCCATACATATGTACATACAACCATGGATGGTTTGGGTTGCATATACATATATGTATTTGTTTATTACCTAGACCACGATTTAATAATTCTACAATGGTGTTCAACCTCAACGTCCTTCTATACAACTAATAGATTAAGAGGTTTGGAAAATTTGATGCTTGGTTCGAAGAGACCTTGTCCTGGATGAACCAGTTTAAAGATGCAATCCATGGTATACTGCAAGAAAAGAAGGAAAAAACATGTTGTTTCATTCCTATATATCTACCACCTTCCTTTTCATCTCAATACATATGTGAGTCATTTCTTCCCTACAACTTCTCTGTTCATCCATAAAAATTACATCTACCATCCACTTTGTAACAATTTCCTCACCTCCAACTACGTAGAAGATTATAAGAGCATATATATGATAGTATCTATGACCATACACTTTTATTCTGTGTGTGGCACACACATAATTTCAAAACAAATAAAAGTGTGTGTGCCATACATACACTCTTGGATGGTATTTGTTTATTGCCTAGGTCACACATATACTAATTCCGCATGGGAGTTCAGTCCGATGCTTGGCAGCACTGCTACACAAAAAACAATATGAGATCAAAGTCAGTATCAATAACCTAGCAGAAACAATGTATGTGCATGCATAGTGCACGCAGGGATGCATAGCTAACATCACAAGAGCATTAATTTCCAAAATCAAACCTTCCAAAGACATTAATAATGTCACCAAGAGCTCCAACACTATCAATTACCACTTCGGACTGCAGAACATATGAGTTTGCAAGCAGGGGCGGAGCCAGGCCCTTTTTTTGGGTCAGCTGACCCCAACGATTTTCCAAAAATCAGTGAGAAATCATTGTATTTCCTGCTGCTAACCACGGCCGGCAATGGAGCTGACCCCGACGCTGGTCTCGCCTGGCTTCGCCCCTGTTTGCAAGCAATATGGAACTGTAGAGTTGTAGCTGCACTTTTGAAAATTAAGTGCCAACCCAATACACCAAACAATTTGAAGATTCTGTTTTTCTCTCATACGCAATTGGACATGCAAATTTTGCTTTTGAAATCGCAAGGGCATTATCGTTGACACAATCTCCATTATCTTCATTTTCAGAGCTAAGGAACGCTAGCATGTGATTGACTTCTTTCCAATTTTTGAGGTGATTTCTTCCTTTAGACTATTATGTTGATAGGAGTGGTCATCCATAGATGTGTGAATGTGCTTATGTGATTGCTGAATGAGGAAGATAGTGAATTTTGGGTTTGAAATCATTGAATGATGATTAGTGATGTTGTGTCGATCCATGGGATTCTATGGAAAGTACACCATGCACCTGTCTTCTTATATTATTCTTTGATTGTTATGTGCATTGTGGGTGATCATTTTAGAAATAAGAATAACAACACTGATTATTCTATATTAATTGTTTGTGTCAATGTAATCCTAAGAAACTATGAAATGTTGATTTAAGGACTTTCACACTCTTGCCCTTATGCTAATGCATCTTGTGACAGTTCTATTGTTGTATGAAGAATCTTTTTTAACTTTGTGTTAGTTCCGTCCTCTCCTTTGGCTCCCTCTCTTTGCCTTGTGAGTGCTTTTTCTAAAGTGTTTGGTCACTTTTAGAAAATAGATTCCCATTCCATCTTTCTTTATTTTATTTGTTTTTCCTTTTCAGTAGGATTTTGAAATATAGTCATGCTTTTTTTTTTGTAAATTGACCACAATATAGATGCAAACACTTGTATACAAGTATGAGTTCTCATCCCTATGAATACATGCACGCACACCATATCCCTACGAGCACCTTCAAAAGACTGAGCCCACTTGATCTTGAGATTCATGAAATCATCACAGGCACCAACATCCATGTCAAATCTAGGATTAGAACCTGGGTGGATTGGTTCCACCATAATGAACCTAACCACTGAGATACGCTATGTTTATAAATGTATTGCAAAAAAATTTCTAAAAATTATGCAAGTGGTATTTTATTAATTTTAGCTCTATCCTTGAATCGTTTTATTTTGTTTATAATGTCTACATATAGAATGTTTTAAAATCTTGCCTAATAAAAACATTTAGTGGAAAAGGTTGAGTGCTTAATTGGATGGAAACACATAAGCCGTGAGACCATGCGTGCCTCTGGCTTATGTACTCTTAGCATATATTTATTATTTTAATGGCCCTAAAACCACATCGAGATATTCAGTCTCAATTTTCGTATGCATCACGCATCTATGCAGGGATTTTAGCAGCAACATCGATTTTACTTTTTCGTAGATTCATTTAGATCATTTTGCTTAAAATTTTTATTTATTTAATGAATTTTACTTCCTATTTAGCTAGATAAGGAATTTTCACTTCTGTTTTGGAAGGGAAGAAAGGATCAAAGTGGAAGTGTTTGTATACCGGTGGAAGCGGTGCACAATGGCTAGTGCGAGGTGATCCATAATGGCTAGTGCCACGCCAGCACTGTCAGCCCAAATCCAGATCGAACGGAACCGCGATGCAAAATGGAGAAAAAGTTTCTGAATGAGGAAAACGTGTCAGTGATAGAGTCTTCGGCCGATGAGCCGACACGAAGGGACGATGTCAGCCACCCACGGGTTGAACGACACTATCGCACACGACGACGCAGCAAGGGCCAACGAGCTTGTGAGCTCTGCGGCAGTACGCGTTTTGGCTCATCTACAGTGTAGCTTTGGCCTCTGTAGCCACAGTCCCCGCCACCTCACCTCCATTTATTATGTCAACGAAACCAGCGCATGCACTTAACTGTCAGCGACGGCGCTCACTTGCATCATAGACTTGGCTTTATTTAGCTGCATGTGTGTTGCTTGCTCCTAACTGCTGTCCTATAGGGACCATCATGTATATCTAACCAGCACGTACTACTCGTGTAGCCTGCGCCACTACTCAATCGAGCTACACTAGCACGGACTCTCTCTGTCATCATCCACTCCAGCAATGGCGCCATCCCGCCGCCATTCCAAGGTCACGGCGGCGGCTCTGTTCTTGCTGGCCGTGCTGGCGTCGACGACGACGACGAGCAGCGTGGCGCGGGCGCGGGTGCCGGCGGTGATCGTGTTCGGGGACTCGACGGTGGATACGGGCAACAACAACCAGATCCCCACGCCGCTGCGCGCCGACTTCCCGCCCTACGGCCGCGACATGCCGGGCGGGCCTAGCGCCACGGGCCGCTTCGGCAACGGGCGGCTGCCGCCGGACCTCATCTCCGAGGCGCTGGGCCTGCCGCCGCTCGTGCCGGCCTACCTCGACCCGGCCTACGGCATCAAGGACTTCGCGCGCGGCGTCTGCTTCGCGTCGGCCGGCACCGGGATCGACAACGCCACCGCCGACGTCCTGGTAAAAATGATCCGCTCCTAGCCTGCTTTCAAAAACTCCTTGCTTCTTGCACGGTCAGCAGTGCCACTGCAAATTCGTTCTATGAGACAATGACCACGACAAGTTCATAGCAGTATTCCTTCTTTGACAAACTTGTGTCAGTCTAAACTGTACACGGTACACTTGTGTGCGGCTCACACAACTATTCACTGTTTCACACATCATTTTTTGCGACACTTAAGAGTGTGGCCCGCACTCGCATCCACCTCAGGAGCGAGCGAGGCTGGCAGCATGGTCGGATCATCTAGAATGCAACGCCGAGCTGCAGATGGCTAGTACAAATTAGCTGTTGCGTAATGTTTTCTGACAGCGTGATGGCGGTGTTTGAAGATAATTATTCTTTGTCGCGCAACCACTTGTGCCGGCATTTAATAGGCTCGAGTCCAAGCCGGTGATTGATTGCTAATCGAAACATGTCAAAGTGCGTGCCAATGCATGCATCTACATGTTCCTATAGTTGTGTACGTATGACGCGCGTGCCGTAATAAAAAAAAAACGTGCATTTTAATTTCTATGATCGACGACCAGCTCAAATTTTAATGAAATTTAGTTGCACTGAAAAAATTAAGTGTGTCCCACTATAGCTCACAAAAAAAATACATGCTCACGGTAGAATAAAATGAAATCAGTGAGGACATCTATTCCTTGACTGATGAGATTCAAGACAGCCATCCTCGGCAGAGACCGGTCCCCATACAGAAGATGCTCGATGTAAATTGCGCTCTCTCTCTCTCTACAGCTTGCCAAAAAAGAGACATCAATAAGGACATAAATTCCTTGACTGTTAAGATCCAAGGCAACAGCTACCCTCGATAGAGACCGATCCCCATACAGAAGGTGCTCGATGTAAGTTGCTCTCTCTCTCTCTCTCTCTCCTGGTAAGATCCCACACAGCCACACTAAGTAGAACTCGCTGTAACACCCCGGAATCCACAAACACCCCGGGATGTCACTAAAACCACACAACCAAACAGCCGAACAAATAAATAGTAAATTCGGCAGCATCTCCTTTCTATTTATAGGCAACGCGGAAGCAAGAATACATAGATTACAAAAAAAATAACACAGCACACTAGCATTAATAGAACATCCTAATGAAAGGTAAAGATAACTCCAAAATGAATAAGTTTAACATTCACACTCCTTTAAACATCTAGCACAAGTCTCTAATGAATTATTAAGATTAGTGGAGTGCAAGACATGCAACTAGTCCCTCTTCCCCTCCTAGCATTCATCAAGCACCTGGAGAGAGAGTAGAACAAGGGTGAGAGAAAAATCTCAGCAAGCAAATTTGTTTTGACAAGCTATTTAAATCACAAGTTCAGATTAAGCAATGATTTAACATTAAATTTCACTTATAGGATAATCAAGATAAAAAGCTTCAACAATAACAACACATCACCTATTTTAGAACAAATAGGTGATGTGTTGGAGCAAAACCACCGCTACATTCACTTGCCTCAACCGATGAAGATCAAAGTACTATGGATGACTTGGAGCACTACCACCTATTTTAGAACAAATAGTTCAGTACAAACACGCCATATATCATTTACAAAGAATATACATAGCGCTCCTACGCCCAAACCCACAATCATCAAAATCAACGAATTGATCACTAGCAGCAGTGTTGCTTGTCTTTTTTGTAGCATTAAAACTATAACAGCAAAGATATCAAATAAATAAATATTCGGAAACTAGAGAATAAGGACTACAACTTTGGTATTCATTTTAAAATTTAATTTTAACGTTTACTAATTGTAATGGCCTCTACAAATTAACTGATAGAATCTGTCGAACAACAGCAAGGCGCTGCCTTTCGAACATCATAACTCTCAAAACTATTTAACCAAATCAAACGTATAAGAACTCTATGGAAAGAGTATACATTGGACTAAACAACTTCATACAATCATGGACTAATTCAGCTTCTAACTAATTTTAAATCGCCACTTAAGACTGATAGATGTAACTGAAATCTGTAACTCTGACAAAACTGTAGTGTGACAGTTAACTGACGAAAAAAACAACAGTCAGGTTCAGACGAGCATAACTCCCATTCTACTCAACGGAAAAAGGCATATAAATATGCGATGGAAAGGTTGTACAATCTTCTACAACTTTTGTTATATCGTCCTACTCAGAAACAGCCTCTAAAGTCACACAAAATGGCATCGAATCGGTACTGTCCGAACTGCCAGGAATAATATAGCGCTAGGGATCGACAGCCTACTTTGGAGGGCCATAACTCCTAGAATACTCAACGAAAGAAGGCGTATGAGTACTCGTTGGAAAGGTATTAAAAAGATCTTCAACTTTCGTTATACCGAGATTGTCTGATTTGGCATAGAAAAATCCTAAAATCGGTTTCGAACTAAAACTGTTTGGTGTTCTGCAACAAAGTTAAAACTGAACATGACGAACAGTAGCAGAAATTCAACGAAAGAAAACGCCCTGACTGCCCAGCCTAGCCACCATTCTCTAAAGCGCAGAGGGAAAGATCGATTTGTATCAATACCTCAACTAATCTATCAATTGTGCTCCACCGATAAGCAGTGCAATTCTGCAGGTAGAAAAGGGATGAGGGAGATGTTCAGCCACAACAGTAGCACGATTCAGCCATAGGAGAGGGAAGAGGAAGGCACGTACGGCAGACCCAAGAGGCTTGATGGTGAACAGGAGCGCCGCCTTCTCAATTTTTCTCTCGATCGTGAGTAGCTGGTGTGGGGAAAAAGCTTAGGGTTATGTTTGGCTCACGTGTTGGACTACTGTAGACTAGAGTTAGTCCCTTGTTCCAGCCCAATAGGCCCAACGGCAGGAAAACATTTTCTTTATTATTATTTTTTAATTACAGGTTTTACATTCTACCCTCCTACAAAAGAATTCGTCCTCAAATTCTACCACTTCTACAATCACTATTAAACAAGGAAAAAGAACAACCGCATGAAACTTACCGGTTTCAAAAAGATAGGGATACTTGTTGCGCATCTGCTCCTCAAGCTCCCATGTTGCCTCACGCTCTGACTGATTAGTCCATAGAACCCTCACATATTTGATAGTCCTTCTCCTCATGACGCGCTCTGACGATTCCAAGATACGGATAGGGCGACACTCAAGAGTCAAGTCCTGCTGCATCATGACCGGTTCTAACTCGACCTTCTGCTCTGGATCCCGCAAGTACTTCCTCAACATAGAGACATGGAAGACATTATGTACTCCCTTCATGGACTCAGGCAACTACAAGCGATATGCCAAACTACCAACTCAGGCTATAATATCAAAAGGTCCAATATACCGTGGACTAAGCTTTCCCGCAACACCAAAACGCACAACACCTTTAGTAGGTGATACTTTGAGAAGAACTTGATCACCCACTACAAACTCGAGGTCTCGCCTCCTCTTATCGGCATAACTCTTCTGGCGGCTCTGAGCGGTTAGCATATTCTGCCGTATCTCCTCTACCTTCCCAGCTGTCTCATGAATCCAATCTGGACCAACCAATGATCTCTCTGAAGATTCCCAACACAATGGAGACACACCGTCTACCATACAAAGCCTCATATGGAGCCATCTTTATACTAGAGTGATAGCTGTTATTATAAGCAAACTCAACCAATGGTAAATGATCCTCCCAACTGCCCTTCCAAGAAAGAACACAAGCTCGAAGCATATCCTCTAAAGTTTGAATGGTACGCTCTGACTGACCATCCGTCTGTGGGTGGAAAGCAACACTAAGAGAAAGCTTTGTTCCCAATGCATTGTGAAGACTCTCCCAAAATTTAGAAACAAACTTGGAGTCCCTATCTGAAACAATAGACTTAAGTACACCATGAAGTCGTATCACTTCCTTCATATATAAAGGAACCAATTCATGGGTTGCATTAGTTGTCTTCATTGGAATGAAGTGCGCCGACTTAGTGAGTCGATCAACCACAACCCATATAGCATCCCTACCTCAAGGAGAACGAGGTAGCCCAATCACAAAATCCATAGTGATCTGCTCCCATTTCCATTTTGGAATCTCCAAAGGCTTCAATAAACCTGCAGGCCTCTTGTGCTCAGCCTTCACACGCTGGCAGACATCACAAGCTGCAACATACTTAGCAACATCAACCTTCATCCTCTTCCACCAGAAGTTTTGCTTTAGATCTTTGTACATCTTGGTCTCACCAGGATGAATGGTGTAAGGAGTTTTATGAGCCTCTCTTAGAATATTCATCTTCACTTCTGATTTTTGGGGCACACAGAGGCGTCCCCTAAAACAGACCATATCATTCTCATCAATACTAAATTCCCGAGGTTTGCCATCGTCTATCCTCTTACGAGCCTCCTGAATCAAGCGATCATGTTGTTGTGCCTCACGCACCTTCTCAACAATTGATGACTGAATCAGCATCCGAGTCTCCTCTCTAGCAACGCCTGCATAGCACAAAGCAACACCCATATGATCCAAATCTACAATCAAGGGCATTGTCACTTTAGGAACACCAGTCCTACTAAGAGCATCTGCCACCACATTTGCCTTTCCTGGGTGATACTGAATTGTAAGATCATAATCACTAATCAACTCAAGCCATCTTTGCTGCCTCAAGTTTAACTCCTTCTGAGTAAAAATATATTTGAGACTCTTGTGATCAGTAAAAATATCACAAGACTCACCATAAAGATAATGCCTCCAAGACTTCAAGGCAAACACCACCGCTGCTAACTCTAGATCATGAGTAGGATAAAGCCTCTCATGCTTCTTCACCTACCTAGAGCCATAAGCAATGACTTTACCATCCTGCATCAATACACAACCAAGGCCAATACAAGAAGCATCCGTATACACCATGTAGCGCTTCCCACTCTCAGGCAAGGTCAAAATAGGGGCATTCACCAACTTATCCTTCAATGTCTGAAAACTAAGCTCACAGTCATTGGTCCATTTAAAGGTAACACCTTTCTTTGTCAATTTAGTCAACGGCTTTGCAATGCTAGAGAAATTCTGCACAAAACGCCGGTAATAACCAGCAAGACCCAAGAAACTCCGAATCTCTGTCACACTAGTAGGTCTTTCCCACTCAACAACTAAAGCCACATTCTTGGGATCAATAGAAATACCATGCTCATTAATAACATGACCAAGAAAAGCCACTTCAGAAAGCCAGAAGGCACACTTCTTCAATTTACCAAAGAACTGATTTTTCCTCAAAGCATCTAGCACAAGAGCAAGATGTCTCTCATGCTCCTCCCCGGTCTTGGAATAGATCAAGATATCATCAAGGAAGACAACCACAAAGTCATCCAAGTACTTGTGCAACATCCTATTCATTGCTTCCATGAAAGCAGCAGGGGCATTTGTTAGTCCAAAAGACATAACGATATATTCATAATGCCCATACCTTGTACTAAAGGCCGTCTTCTCAATATCCGCTTCTCGTATCCTCAACTGATGATAGCCAGAGTTCAAATCAATCTTTGAGACTACCTTAGCACCCTTCAATTGCTAAAAGAGTGCATCAATGCGAGGCAAAGGATACTTATTCTTGATAGTAACATGATTGAGGGCACGATAGTCCACACATAGCCTCTTACTCTTATCCTTCTTCTCCACAAATAACACCGGAAAAGCCCAAGGTGACTTGCTAGGTCTAATGAAGCCCTTAGCAAGAAGATCATCCAACTGTCGCTTCAACTCCACCTGCTCCTTGGGAGCCATCCGATACGGAGCCTTATGGATAGGCTGAGTTCCAGGAATCAACTTTATCTCAAAAGCTGCATCACGCTCAGGCGGAATACCTGGAAGCTCAGTAGGGAACACATCTGGATAATTGCACACCACTCGGATGTCCTCCACTTGCAATAATATCACTACCATCTATCATAGCAAAAAGAATTCCAGATTTCCTTGTCCAGCGATCTGGGAACAACTGATATAGCAAGGCAAGAGAATACTTCATAGCACTACTAATAAATATCACCTCTCTCCTAGACGGTGCTTGCAAAGACATTGTCTTCCAGAAACAAGATATAACAGCCCGATACTGAGAGAGCTAATCCATACCCAAAATGACATCAAAAGACTCAAGAGAAATTACCACCAGATTAGCAACAAAGGTCTCATCAGCAAGAAAAATAGAACAATCCGGGCAAACAGAACAACTAGATATAGGACCTTTAGCAGAACTAACCACAATGGACTGTCTAATCCTCTGAATAGAAAGTCTAGCACGAGCCACAAAACCCGCCGACACAAACGAGAAACTAGCACCGGAGTCAAAAAGAGCATATGCATCAAATGAATCAACTAAGATAGTACCTGTCACCACATCTCCACGGTCCCTGCCATCGGTAGAGGGCAAAGAGTAAGCTCCAGGAACACCAGTAGAAGAAGAAGCACCATGTGTAAAGCCACTAGAAGTCCAAGGAAGTGAAGGTGCTGTAGGCACAGTAGCTTGGGATAGTCGAAGAGCCCCAAACTGCGGTGCTGAAGGAACAGTCGGTGTAGAAGGCGCTGTCAAGTACTGAGGGTAGAACGGCGCAGCCAAGAACTGCTGAGAAGGTGGCACTAGAAACTGCTGTTGTGTAGAGGCCAACACATTAGCGGTGCCACTAGGAGCTGAAGAAGACACTAGCTCCCAACGAAGCTTCGCATTCGGATTCTTCCTACACACCACATCCGTGTGGTCCTGACTACAAATAGAACACCTCCCACTCCACTGACAATCAGCACGATGATGTGCATCACCACAACGAAAACAAACCAGCCCCATGCCAGGCTTAGCGACAGCCCGGTACTGTGGAGCACCTCCTCCTGAGCTACTAGACTGAGCAAACTTGCCATGATATGGGTGATGACGCTGAAATTTTCCCTTCTTAGGAACAGGACCACTAGACTGACCCTTCTTGTCATCCTGACTGCGAGACTGATCCGCACCTGAAGGCCTCATCTCATTAGTGTACTGATGTTGCATCTCCACACCTAAAGCTTGTTCCACAGTAGTGCGAAAATCTACCAATGGAAGAGCTCCCAAAATGTGCTTGATAGAAGACTTCAGACCCTGACGAAACTGACTTGCTTTGTCCAACTCATTATAAGCCACATGTGGAACAAAGCGCACAATCTTGTTAAATCCCACCTCATACTCAGCCACTGTCTTCTTATCCTGCTTATAGCTTTGCAGGTCTATCTTCATCTTCTCAAGAAAAGTGTCTGGGTAGAACCTCCTCTCAAACTGCCTAACAAAGACGTGCCAGGTCAAAGAACCAGGTGCAACATGAGCATTAGCACTCTGCACACCTCTCCACCAAATCTGAGTCTCTCCCTTTAGCAATTGTGTTCCATAGCGAACACGATCCCCATAGACCACCTCAAAGACCTCCATCTTATCCTCCACATAAGTGAGCCAATCCGCTGCATCAACTGGAGATCCACTACCATCAAAGTGATCCAACTTCATGCCAATCCACTGCATCAAAGAAATTCCACTAACTGGGAGTGGCTCCTGACGAGCATCTGCAGCAGGAACATTGTGTGTAGCAGGAGCAGCTCTAGTAGCAGTATTAGCACCAGCAGTAGGGGCATTAGGGATAGCCTGCCTCAAGGTTGCCAACTCCTGCTGCATTGCCTGCATTGCAGCACGCATCACCTCTGGACTATCAAGATCAGGAGCCTGATTCTCAGCCGTTTCATTGCCACCCCTATTATTATTACGAGCCAGTCGGCCACGATTCCCTCTCTTAGGCGGCATAACTGCAACCACCACAACAAGCAAACAAAACTGTCACTAACTTCAAACAAAACAATAAACATCTTCAACAAACATGTCAAACCACATGAAGTAAGTAGATTAACAATTACCCCATCCTACAAGTGCAAGTGTGCCAATTAAATTTCTTTATAACTAGAATCTTTAACCTAGGCTCTGATTACCAACTGTAACACCCCGGAATCCACAAACACCCCGGGATGTCACTAAAACCACACAACCAAACAGCCGAACAAATAAATAGTAAATTCGGCAGCATCTCCTTTCTATTTATAGGCAACGCGGAAGCAAGAATACATACATTACAAAAAAAATAACACAGCACACTAGCATTAATAGAACATCCTAATGAAAGGTAAAGATAACTCCAAAATGAATAAGTTTAACATTCACACTCCTTTAAACATCTAGCACAAGTCTCCAATGAATTATTAAGATTAGTGGAGTGCAAGACGTGCAACTAATTCCTCTTCTCCTCCTAGCAATCATCAAGCACCTGGAGAGAGAGAGAGTAGAACAAGGGTGAGATAAAAATCTCAGCAAGCAAATTTGTTTTGATAAGCTATTTATATCACAAGTTGAGATTAAGCAATGATTTAACATTAAATTTCACTTATAGGATAATCAAGATAAAAAGCTTCAACAATAACAACACATCACTTCAAAATACTCCATATGAATGCATATGAATGCAAATGCATATGTCTCCTGCCTGCATACCCAACAAGGTATAGAGCTGCATCCCATGATGCTGTACCGGTATGGTCGTGACCATCGATCAACGACATAACTTCCAATGCACATGAATGATACAATGCATATGACATGCTGCAATAATGATAATATAACTTCAACATACTCCAAGAATGTGGATTAACCACATAAACCATGCTCCACCGATAAAAGGTTATATAAAGACAATTAAGCATCAATTAATTATAATTGAGTAAATAAATAAGAAAAGAGTCAATTCTTAGTGATAAGACATGGTATTGAACATTAAGATGTAGGTGATAAAAATAAGAAGTCAAAACGGTAGCAAAACCACCGCTACATTCACTTGCCTCAACCGATGAAGATCAAAGTACTATGGATGACTTGGAGCACTACCACCTATTTTAGAACAAATAGTTCAGTACAAACACGCCATATATCATTTACAAAGAATATACATAGCGCTCCTACGCCCAAACCCACAATCATCAAAATCAACGAATTGATCACTAGCAGCAGTGTTGCTTGTCTTTTTTGTAGCATTAAAACTATAACAGCAAAGATATCAAATAAATAAATATTCGGAAACTAGAGAATAAGGACTACAACTTTGGTATTCATTTTAAAATTTAATTTTAACGTTTACTAATTGTAATGGCCTCTACAAATTAACTGATAGAATCTGTCGAACAACAGCAAGGCGCTGCCTTTCGAACATCATAACTCTCAAAACTATTTAACCAAATCAAACGTATAAGAACTCTATGGAAAGAGTATACATTGGACTAAACAACTTCATACAATCATGGACTAATTCAGCTTCTAACTAATTTTAAATCGCCACTTAAGACTGATAGATGTAACTGAAATCTGTAACTCTGACAAAACTGTAGTGTGACAGTTAACTGACGAAAAAAACAACAGTCAGGTTCAGACGAGCATAACTCCCATTCTACTCAACGGAAAAAGGCATATAAATATGCGATGGAAAGGTTGTACAATCTTCTACAACTTTTGTTATATCGTCCTACTCAGAAACAGCCTCTAAAGTCACACAAAATGGCATCGAATCGGTACTGTCCGAACTGCCAGGAACAATACAGCGCTAGGGATCGACAGCCTACTTTGGAGGACCATAACTCCTAGAATACTCAACAAAAGAAGGCGTATGAGTACTCGTTGGAAAGGTATTGAAAAGATCTTCAACTTTCGTTATACCGAGATTGTCTGATTTGGCATAGAAAAATCGTAAAATCGGTCTGGAACTAAAACTGTTTGGTGTTCTGCAACAAAGTTAAAACTGAACTTGACGAACAGTAGCAGAAATTCAACGAAAGAAAACGCCCTGACTGCCCAGCCTAGCCACCATTCTCTAAAGCGCAGAGGGAAAGATCAATTTGTATCAATACGTCAACCAATCTATCAATTTTCTGGACAATCCCTTTCCCTCCCTTGCTCCCGTGCTCCACCGATAAGCAGTGCAATTCTGCAGGTAGAAAAGGGATGAGGGAGATGTTCAGCCACAACAGCAGCACGATTCAGCCATAGGAGAGGGAAGAGGAAGGCACGTACGGCAGAACCAAGAGGCTTGATGGTGAACAGGAGCGCCGCCTTCTCAATTTTTCTCTCGATCGTGAGTAGCTGGTGTGGGGAAAAAGCTTAGGGTTATGTTTGGCTCACGTGTTGGACTACTGTAGACTAGAGTTAGTCCCTTGTTCCAGCCCAATAGACCCAACGGCAGAAAAACATTTTCTTTATTATTATTTTTTAATTACAGGTTTTACAGTCGCTCACCACTACAAAAGATTCTCGACGTGAGTTGTTCTCTCTCTCTCTCTCTCTCTCCCATATAGCTCACAAAAAATGAGATAATGAGATTGATTAGGGCATCTATTGCCTGACTGGTAAGATCCCACGTAACCACACTGAGTAGCTCCCAATACAGAAGATTAATTATTGATTCGAGTTGTTCTTTCTTTCTCTCTCATCAACATTGTAATACTAACAAATATATATGGAGGATCCATGTGCATCAACTGCCTAGTTATATAGATACTCGTATGTGTAGACCGCCTAATTACATATACTCGTGTGCGTCGACCGCCTACTTGCATATTGTTCGAAAAAAATTCTATGCTAAATTATTGTTTTGATGAATAACATATGGTCACGGGAATTAGCTAATCTTCTGGTTGATTCCTATTTTGGGATTTTTTTTCCTTTTTGGGGAGGAGGAAGAAAGGAAGCATTCACTAGTGGTGAGGAAGAAAGGAGTCACCAGTGTTAGGGTTCGGGTTAGGGGTATGAGTTTTCAGGATTAGAGGATCTTCCTTGGCCGCCGGTTTTAGAAGGTTTGGGGTAGGTGGCCGGACCGGCAGTGGTGGTGGGTGGCGGGCGGATGGAGCCACTGGCCGAGGTGGCAGTGGCTGTGGCGTGCGGTTGGGTCGACGATGGTGGTAGGGGCATCAATATTAAATGGGTTCGTGTGGTGGCGATGGTGATGGGTGGCGGGAGCCACTGGAGACGAATGTGAATGTTGGCGGTAGGAGCATCGTGGTTCGATGTGTTATCGTGGTGGGCAGAGGTGGTGATTGTCGAGTGCTGATTGGCATGGTGGAGGTTAGCAGCGGTGGCATCGAGATTGAATGGGTTAGCGTGGAGGTGGTGGTGGTGGGCGATGGATCAAGTGGCAGGAGCAGCCCGAGACGGAGGCGGAGGTCGGCAGCGTCGTGGTTTGATGGGTTATCATGGTGGGCGGAGGTGTTGATGGTCGAGTGTTGACTGACATGGCACTCTGCGAGGCCAAATTGGTGTGCGTTCGCGAAGAACGAGCATATACATGCTCTGATGCTCACACTTGTGTTAGTCCACACTCTACACGGTAGTACACGTGTGTGTGTGGTTCACACAACCATCCACACATCATTTTGCGGAGAGTGTGGCGCCCACTCGCATCCACCTCAGGAGCGAGCTAGGCTGCAGCATTGTCGGATCATCTAGAATGCAACGTACGCGGAGCTGCAGATGGCAAGTAGTACAAATGAGCTGCCGCGCGCAAGCAAGTTTTCTCCGCAGCGTGACGGCAATGTTTGAAGAAAATTAGTAGGAGTATTCTTTATTTATCTTGCAACCACTTGTGCCGGCATTTAGTAGGCTGAAGTTAATCGTAGGCAGCAGTACAAGCCGGTGATTGATTGCTAATTGAAACTAGTCAAAGTGCGCGCCAATGCATGCATCTACATATGGCACACACCCTGACGGCCTGACCCTCCTCGCTTACCGCCGCCACGAACTGTTCGTGGATCACATCAAGTTGCTAGTACATAGTGTGTACGAAGCTACAACACTAGTGCCGTAATCACAATCACGTATTTCAATTTTACTGTGAAACACTGCTAGCTGAAATTTGAATGAAAATTTCCACTGTAAAATTAAAGCGTGTCCCACTGGCTAGCTAGTCAGTGATCCCACTGTGGAAGGAGGTGGAGTTCTACGCCGAGTACCAGCGCCGCCTCCGCGCCCAGTTCGGCGCCGCCCGCGCGCGCGCAATCGTCCGCGGCGCGCTGCACGTGGTGAGCATCGGCACCAACGACTTCCTGGAGAACTACTTCCTGCTGGCGACGGGCCGGTTCGCGGAGTTCACGGTGCCGGAGTTCGAGGACTTCCTCGTCGCCGGCGCGCGGGCCTTCCTGACGGCCATCCACCGCCTCGGCGCGCGCAGAGTCACCTTCGCGGGGCTCGCGGCCATCGGGTGCCTGCCGCTGGAGCGGACCACCAACATGCTCCGTGGCGGCGGCTGCGTCGAGGAGTTCAATGAGGTGGCCAGGAGCTACAACGTCAAGGTGGAGGCCATGGTGCGGGAGCTGCGTGCCGAGTTCCCGCGGCTCAAGGTCGCCTACATCTCCGTCTACGAGAACTTTGTTAAACTCATCACCAATCCGGACCAGTTTGGTGAGCTATTACTGAGCCAGAGCTAACACGAATCCCTCACATGTTAATTTACTAATTAGACCCGTGCAAATCCATCGTGCTGATCTGTGAAATGCAATGGCAATCATGGCAGGGCTGGAGAACGTGGAGGAGGGGTGCTGTGCTACGGGCAGGTTTGAGATGGGATACATGTGCAACGAGGACGCACCGCTGACGTGTGATGATGCCGACAAGTTCCTCTTCTGGGACGCCTTCCATCCAACGGAGAAGGTGAACCGACTCATGGCGAATCACACTCTCGAAGTGTGCTACCAAGAGGGTGTCTTGTAATGTATGTGTTACACATCGATCATTTGTAAGCATTCATAGGATCCCCACCAAGACGATCTGCATGGAAGGATAGAACATACTTTGAGTAATCAGATAAAGATGAAATACATTAAATATGATTTGCTTATGTAAAGACAGAATCAGAATTTCCAGAATTGCAAAGTAATAATCCTTTTATATATAGTACTCCGGTCGTGGAGAGTGAGAATGCAGCACTGGGCATGATGCTAATGATACTTCACATTGTTGCAAGGGGGATAATCAACGAAGTAATGAGCAATAGGTAGTTTATAATCTAGTGGGCTATAATATATTCTAAAGATATCATCACTTTACCGTGTTGTAAAGACATGACAATCCTTATATATACCTCTACCTAAAAATATGAACACTTATGTATTGCAAAGATATGCTCACGTCCACAAAGATCACACTTGGGAGGCTATCTTAAATATATCATCAACACACAACTACGTACTAAACAAAAAAAAATACAATCCTACATATATGTCACTGCCATGCAAGGATTGGAGCGTATTCTCACAAGAAATTCTCCTTAGAGCTCACAAACGATAAGATCAGTAAAGATATCTATTTCTTGATTGGTAAGACCCCACACAACCACCCCTCGTCAAAGATCGATACCCAAACAGAAGATGCTCGTTGATGTGAGTTGCTCTCTCTCTCTCTCTCTCTCTCTCTCTCTCTCTTTCTCTCTCTCTCTCTCACACACACACAAATTATTATACTACCAACAAACATATGTTAATATTTCATACAGACTTATTATTGTAATATTGTATAATTACACAATATGTCAATTAAAAGGATGCAATAGAGCAATTTCAACATATCGAAAATATAAAGAATAAATTACAATAAAATCAACCTCATGTATCATACCATAAAGTGTTATCTTTAAGCTGGTTCATCCATGACTCACCTCTATTCAAGACAAGCATCAAGTTTTACAAACTTTCTAATCCACCACTATCATTGTGAAAGGCAGCCATAGAGGAATGAGTCGCGCCTCATCGGAGCCTCAAGCTCACCAGGACTGCACGTTCGTTGGGTGCCTCCCCGGGGTTGCATGCTCCAAGGGAGAGGAGGAGCAGGTAGCTAGGAGAGAGAGAGAAGAGAGATGGCGGCTGAGAGAGAAGACAGGTGGCGGATGCATAGGGGAGCTACAGGTGGACTAGGGTTTCCTTTTAATTTATATGAGAGGCCATTTCATGGGCTGGGCTGAGACATGTTAGCATCTATAGTGGTGGTAGGAAAATTTGGGCCACCGCTACATATGGTTTGGAGCATGTAATGACGGATTTAATTTGGACTGCTGCTACTGGATTAAGGCTCTCGCTGCTACAAGCCCATTTTTTGGTAGTGTAGGTTATGTCATGTACACATGAACAAAATTTTGCATTACTGATGGGAAATGCATAAGCTAAAAGAGACATGTATTGTGCTTATGTAAGAAGGTTGGTAAATGCTTTACCATCTGATGTTGCACCATCTCTTTTTTTTCACTTGCATCATTGTTGTCACCATTATACCAATCAAGAGAGGAAGTCAAAATAACAGAGACATAAAACAATTTGCATGCAAATAATAATAACAATCAAGTATAAATTTGCAAGTACACACACATTTCATTGTTGATAGCTACCATTTGTCATGCTCGTTGCGGCCACCAATCATGTTCAACCCAAACATTATCGCTCTTTGAGAAAGACAAGTTATGTACAAAAGAATGTCAATGATTGTGTTATTGACAATCTTGATGATGTGCCTTTGTTGGATAAATTGGAAAAAGTTTGCGTCATGTGGAATCTACATCACCACTACCGTGCATGGATTGGAGTGTGTTCTCAAAAGAGATCAGTGAATACATTTGTTATTTGACTAGTAACATTCCAGGTAGGCATCCATAGAGGATACTAGAATGCTTGTTGTGAGTCTCTCTCTCTCTCTCTCTCTCTCTCTGTGTGTGTGTGTGTGTGTGTCTCTCTCTCCCTCTCATCAACACATTATAATACTAACAAACATGTATGGATGGTTCATGTGTATCAATTTTCTAGTTATATATTTGCATGTGTCTTAAACAGACATATCAAACTATCGTATATTTGTTACTGTTACATGCTAAAAAATTAGTAAACCTAATATCAGATTAAGGTTTAGAGTCATCACATTGTACAAAAAAATAGATGTACAATTGAAGACAATTACATATCTAAAATAAGTAAACCTAACATCAGAATGATAGTATTTAGAAGCCACACGATCAAAGCAAAAAATTTTGCATAATAAATGAAATAAGCCTAACAACAGAATTATAACTACAATGAGCTTTACATTATGGACAAACATACCTGTCATTGTGTTACATGACACAAGAAATAGATCTAAATGGTACCAAAAGAGAACTAGATGTAAGACGAGATTAATTGTAACACAAAAAATAGACATAGGAAAACAGGAATGAAGAGAACACGAACACGAAACAAAATTAAAGGAGAACATTAACGAACGAAGCACAATATGGAGAGGGAACGAGAAGGGAGGATGGCATTCCTCCAGCACCTACCAGACGACGACGTCCTGCGGCAGCTCAAGGGCGGTGCAGCGGCTAACCCTAGGCAGTGTAGTGGCTAACCCTAGCAACAGTGGCAAAGGAGGCGCGTGAGACCAAGTGGCGATGTTGACTTTGGAGCGGATGAGAAAGGAAGGAAACCTAAGTGTCGGTTGCATTTTATATCCTGGCTCCAATTGGGTTGTGCCTGCACAAGCGGGAGCATGCGCGAGCGCGTATAGCCTGCATAGCCTAACATGGCAAAGGAGGCGCGTGAGACCGAGTGGCGACGTTGACTTGGGAGCGGATGAGAAAGGAAGGAAACCTAAGTGTCGGTTGCATTTTATATCCTGGCTCCAATTGGGTTGTGCCTGCACAAGCGGGAGCATGTGCGAGCGCGTATAGCCTGCATAGCCTAACATGGCTTATCTAAAACGGTTGATTCGCCCATTTCCAGCAAGCCACCCTAAGTGCCTACTTTTGCATTGCATGAACTGGCTACCAAGGAAACCAAACATTGGTTAAAGGCTTTTTTTTTGCATTAGCTAAACCTGTATAGGTACAACTAGAAAAGCAGGGCGCACTTCGCCGCACTCGTGAGGTGCACTCATGAAGCTATTTTGTTTGTAAAATACTTGATGGCCGTAATGTGGTACTCCTGTGTTTGTTGAGAGGATGCAAAATATTGGGCTGTATTTCGTAAATTGGAGGGCCAGTTGCCACCTTTGTTGATGGTTGGGCCTGAGACGATATGACAGATAATGCTTGTAAATCATGGTTACATGGCTGGAAATCAAGCAATATGGAGTCAACACGTTCATGCTTTACAATGAGATGTTCTTATCATTTGCCTTTCGTCCTTCTCAGAACCATCTGCCTCTCTCTCTCTCTCTCACTCACTCTCTCTCTCTCTCATCAACACATTGTAATACTAACAAACATATATGGATGGTTCATGTCAAATTCCTTTCGTCCTTCTCAGAACCATTTGCCTCTCTCTCTCTCTCTCTCTCTCATCAACACATTGTAATACTAACAAACATATATGGATGGTTCATGTGCATCAATTGTCTAGTTACATATTTGCATGTGTCATAAATAGAACAGTTTGTCGTATATTAATTAAAAAATATATTATTACAACATGGCACGTGAATCTTAACTAGAGCAGTTTGCCATATATTAAAAATATGATAACTGAACAATAGCCATAGCTAGTAGGTTGTCATATGTTTACAATATGACAAGTGAATAGCAGCTAGAGTAGTTGTCATATCTTTACAACATGACATGTGAACAATAGCTAGAGCAATTCATCATGTCTTTACAGCACGATAACTAAATAGTAGCTAGAGTAGGTTGCATCATGTATATCGAGGGCCAGTATGTGCCAGAAACCTAGTTGCACCTACTTATGTGTGTCAAACAATGTTTTCAAGTCATCTGGTTGACGCTAGTCGCCATGGGACCGATCAAGAAACTAATTGCGACTAGTCATCGACCACACCGATTAGTCGAGGTTGGTCGATCCTAATCATCCATATAATTGTCCACTATATTGCAGGATATGTCTTCCTATATATACTATATATAACAGACGCAATATAGCATTTAGCAAGTGTCTACTAGTGTATAATGGTCTATTGGTGTCTTACCTGAACTCCTGATTCACCATAGCTCTATGTCCTTGTCCCAAAATCCATATTCTTGGTGTCTTGCTGTTGCTTGATGCGAAGAAAAGGAAGAGGGAGCAGCTTGATGACCTAGCAGCAAGAATTCAAGAAAAAAGAGAAGGGAAGGGAGGGAACAAGGCCAGACTCACCATCATCAGAGGAGGAACGCGGCACCAGAGGAGGGTAGGCCATGGTGGATTGAAGCTTCAGAGGTGGCGGCGGCGATAGAACAGGGAAAAAGGAGTGCCCATGTGTGACACCTTGGCTGCTTCTATTGGATACGTGTTCTGCCCCTATTTTATTAACCCTAGTGGGTCAGGTCAAAAGCCCATGTGTGTGTGGGTGAAGTCCAGTCAAGCAGTCAATTTTATTAACCCTAGTGGGTCAGGTCAAAAGCCCATGTGTGTGTGGGTGAAGTCCAGTCAAGCAGTCAGTCTAGCAGTTGGTCATTTTCTTCTCTAATTGGATGTCTAATTGTGTTTAGTCATCGCCTAGTCAGACGACTCATCAATTAGGCGAGCTGGTCGGGTCACTGACCCTAACCGATCAGGTCAAATAATCATGATTAGTTGGACGACTTGAAAACATTGGTGTCAAAGGTCTACTTGTGTCTTGGACTCACAATGTGTTGGCTCACTATTGCTACAAATAGGACCAGACTGTTATATGTCACAGAGAAACTTGGTTATGAAAAACTCACAAAACTAATCACCATATCTTTCCTTGAACATAACACATTCTTTGGAAGCATAGTGGTACAACGGCAATGCAAAAGTGTTGTTGGGGACCAACCATCCACCCAAATCATCATATGTCAAAAAAAATATAAAGGGGAATGTCCCAATAAATAAAACACACTACTACAGACTTATTATTGTAACATTGTGTAATTACACAATATGTCAATTAAAATGACACAATAGAGTAATTTCAACATATTGAAAATATAAAGAATAAATTATGATCTAATCAACCTCATGCATCATTGTGGAAGCATCAAGCCAAGCATCAAGTCTTCTAAACTTTATAATCCACCACTCTATCATTGTGGAAGGGAGCCATAGAGGAGAGGGGGGGGGGGGGGGGCGGGGGCGCCTCACTGGAGCCATGAGCTTGCTAGGGCCACACACTCATTGGTTCCTCCTTTGGGGTTTGCGCCCCAAGGGAGAGGAGGAGGATCTAGGAGAGAGAGAAGAGATAGGGCGTCCGAGAGGGAAGAGAGGCGATAGATGGGGTGGGGAGGTATGGGTGGAGTAGGGTTTCCTTTTAATTTGTATGGGGCGTCGTTTTGTGGGCTGGACTGAGACATGTTAGCATCTGCAGTGGTGGTTGTTAGAAATTTGGGTGGCTATAGATGGTTTGGAGCATGTAGCAGTGGATTTAATTTGTCCGTCGCTACGGGATTCGAATTCCCGTGGCTATAGGCCCATTTTTTGGTAGTGAATAATAGCCAGAGTAGGTCATGTCATGTACACTTGAAGAAAATTTTGCATGGCTGATGGAAAATGTATAAGCTAAAAGTGACATGTAATGTGCTAATGTAAGAAGGTTGGTAAACGCTTTACCGATAGGAATTATACCATCTTTTTTGCACATGCGCCATTGTTGTCACCATTACACCAATCAAGAGAGGAAGTCAAAATATCTTAGACATAAAACAACTTGCAAGCAAAAACAAATAATAGAAACCAATTATGAATTTGCAAGTATGCACACACGTTTCACATTATTGATACCTCCCATTTGTCATGCTCATTACGGCCACCAATCATGTCCAACCCAAGCATTATCATTCTTCGAGCCTGGCAAGTGATGTTCAAAAGAATGTTAATGATGTTGTTAACAATTTTGATGATGTGCCTTTGTTAGATATATTGCAAAATATTTGTGTCGTGTGGAATCTACATTGCCAGTGTCATGCAAGGATTAGAGTGTGTTCTCTCAAACTGATAAAAAATAGATTAGTCAGGATATTTGTTATTTGGCTGGTAACATTCCATGCAGGCATCCTCGAAGGATATTAGATGCAAGATGTCAGTTCCTCTCTCTCTCTCTCTTTCTCTCTCTCTCTCTCTCTCTCTGTCTCTCTCTCTCAGACACACACACACACACATATTGTAATACTAGCAAACATATATGGATGGTTCATGTGCATCAATTTTCTAGTTACATATTCACATGTGTCTTAACTAGCGCAGATTGTCATATATTAACGAAAACAAACATATTATTACAACATGGTATGTGAATCTTAACTAGAACAGTTTGTCATATATTAAAAATATGACACTGAACAATAGCTATAGTAGGTTGTCATATTTGTACAATATGACAAGTGAAAAATAGCTAGAGTAGGCTGTCAACATGACATGTGAACAATGGCTAGTGCAATCCATCATATCTTTACAACACGATAACTAAACAATAGCTAGAGTAGGTTGCATCATGTATATAGAGGGCCCATATGTGCCAAACGCCTAGTTATAGCTACTTATGTGTGTAAAAAATGTCTACTTGTGTGTTGTACTCATAATGTGGTGACCCACTATTGCTGCAAATAGAACCAGACTGTTATATGTCATACTGAGAATCAAAATACCCAGAAACTTGGTGATAAAAAAACTCACAAAACTAATCATCATATCTTTTCTCGAAGATAATGCTGGGGACCAACCATCCACCCAAATCATCATATGTCAAAATAATATAAAGGGGAATGTCACAATTAATAAAACACACTAATATAGACTTATTATTGTAATATTGTGTAATTACACAATATGTCAAGTAAAAGTATACAATAGAGTAATTTCAAAAATATAAAGAATAAATTATGATTGAATCAACCTCTTGCATCATACCACGTAGTGCTATCTTTGAGCTGGTTCATCCATGACTCACCTCTCTTAGAGCCAAGCGTCAAGTTTCTCAAACTTTCTAAGTCAGCACTATCATTGTTAAAGGGAGCCATAGAGGAGGGGGACGCGCCTTGCCGGAGCCATGAGCTCACCAAGGCCACGCACTCATTGGGTGCCTCCTCAGTGTTGCGCGCTCCAAGAGAGAGAGGAGGAGCGGCTAGGAGAGAGAGAGAGAAGAGAGAGGGCGACTGAGACAGGATCAAGACGCAACCTGCTTGAAAAGTGCTTGCCTACTGAGCCAAATATGATGTCTTTCATCTCAACAACCTCTTTATGCACACTAAGACAGGTCCCATTGAAAAGTGCATGTCTACTGAAGACTGAGGGATAAAAAGTTTTTTCATTCTCTAGTGCAAAGAGTTTTCAACTCCTTCCACACTTGCAATGAGGGGCTACACATCGATGAGCTATATTGCTATCTCCTTTCCTCTTCTAATTTATGTTATTATGATGTATACAAGAGCCATGAGCTCACCAGGGCCACGCACTCGTTGGGTGCCTTCTTGGGGTTGCGTTGTTCCAAGGGAGAGGAGGAGTGGCTAGGAGAGAGAGGAGAGAGGACGACTGAGAGAGAAAAGAGGCGGCAGATGGGGTGGGGAGCTGCGGGTGGAGTAGGGTTTCCTTTTAATTTATATGGGACATCATTAAATTTTATGGGCTGGGCTGAGACATGTTAGCATCTGCAGTAGCGGTTGAAAATTTGGGCCACCACAGATGGTTTGGAGCATGTACCGGCAGATTTAATTTGGGCCACCGCTAAGGGATTCGGGCCCTACAAGCTATTTTTTTGGTAGTGAATAATAGCTAAAGTAGGTTATGTCATGTACACATGAACAAAATTTTGCACGATTGATGGGAAATGCAAAGGCTAAAAGAGACATGTATTGTGCTTATGTAAGAAGGTTGGTAAACGCTTTACCAAAAGGCATCATGCCATCTCTTTTGCACTTGCACCATTATTGTCACCATTACACTAATCAAAAGAGGAAGTCAAAATAATAAAGACATAAAACAACTTGCATGCAAAAACAAATAATAACAATCAAGTATGAAATTGCAAGTACAGACACATGTTTCATATTGTTGATACCTCCCATTTCTCATGCTCGTTACGGCCACCAATCATGTCCAACTCAAACATTATCGCTCTTTGAGCAAGGCAAGTGATGTCTCGTAAAAAAGAGATTAGTGAGGCAATTTGTTATTTGATCGGTAACATTTTCAGGTAGGTGTCCTCGAAGGATACTAGATGCTCGATGTGAGATTCTCTCTCTCTCTCTCTCTCTCTCTCTCTCTCTCAGTTGTTGTCTTGGTAAATAAGTATGGTATGGGCCATCAAAAGTATATAACCACATTGGACAAAACAAACTCAAACACAAATTTTGAGTCGCCCACCATGATGTGCTTTATTTTTCTCTCTAATGACAAAATACACGTCATTGTGGTCATGGCGCATATATCTCGTGTGGTGATACATGGCTATAAATAATGACCCCCCCCCATCACCACTCCCTTTAGTGAATCACTCTTATCAGTAAGGACATGTTATTTGGCTGGTAACATTCCATGCAGGCACCCTCGAAGGATATTAGATGCAAGATGTGAGTTCCTCTCTCTCTCTCTGTGTGTGTGTGTGTGTGTGTGTGTGTGCAACAATCAAGACGCAACCTGCTTGGAAAGTGCTTGCCTACTTAGCCAAATATGACATCTTTCATCTCAACAACCTCTTTACACACACCAAGAAAGGATCCTCTTGAAACGTGCATGCCGGCTGAATATTGAAGGCTGAAAAGGTTTGACATTCTCTAGTGCAAAGAGTTTTCAACTCCTCCCACACTTGCAGTGAGGGGCTACACACCGATGACCTATATCTCTATCTCCTTTCCTCCTCTAATTATGTTATTATGATTTATACAATATTTTATTGTGAATAACTTTACTTAGAAGACTATCAATATTTTTAAATATAAATTTTCTTTTGCCCAAAAGTTTTTGTTATAAAACCTACTAAAACAGCTTGTCTCAAACGGAAAAATTGAGAATTTAATACCTGAAAGGTCCAAGCATGCACAATTTTTTACCATCTACATTTCAATTAGATGCTACTCATATACTACAATTATAAAAACATGCTCATCTAATTAATTTCACAAGTTAGTTTGTTATTGGCCTTGTACAATGAATTTCATGCATCCTTGTGTAGCATGGAGTGTGGTGTGCATACTATTAGGCATATGTGAGGCTCATTGCAGTTGGGTCAAATTTTATAGTACAAGTTGTCATTCTCCAAGTCACCACTTCAACATATGTATGCTTATTTCTGTGCCAGCTAAGATTCTGACACACCTCCCAATCATATTATAATAGTTATTTTTTAATAGGTAATACTAAGATTGGCAATATTCTTATAAATTAAAATTCATATTTTTTGTTTTTTAGTCCTACCAATTACCATGTATTTTTATGACATATGGTTTGCATCTTTAATTGTCATAGCAAAAATCATACTAAAAGAGAAGCTAGACCACTGAAAGTTTGTAAGCTGCTTTCATGTGTGCTATGAACATTATATTGTTTGTGTGTGGGATACATACGATGGATTGATGGGAAAAATGAGTGTTTCTCATACTCAAAATACAGGATCACCTACTTAATTGCTGTTGAAAGACAATAAAGAGGAAAAGTCAAAATTGCAGAGATGGGAAAACTTGTGCTTGCCAAAGAAAATCGCTACGGTTAGATTTGGAATCCCAACCAAGCAAGTGTGGCGCCCTAAAGGGTGATCTGCTCAGAGGCCTCCAAAACAAAATTCTTAATGCCATTCTCCATGGACTCCAACTCAAAGACGTTGTTCACATCAATGGAGGTAAGACTAAATTGGATTGAGAGGAACATGATTATAGAGCTACAATGACTATCATTGCAATATCAAACATATGGAACCAAAGTTCAGAAAAAAAATCTCTCGCTTTCATCTTTGCGTGGCGTGAGCTGGAGGGAAGTGAAAACTTAGGAAAGGATTTTTGCGCAAGTCCACAGCAAAACAGGTAAGGAGAAGATGGCGAGGAAGAGAGTCGAGGGCCTGCTCAGGTCCAAGTCAATAGAGAAGGACAATGCAAGGGGAAGAAGGCCCATCCCGGTCCTCCCGCGTTGGGCTCCAGTTCCTAGTTGGTCGTATCCACCGCCAATTGAAATAGAGGACCTAGGCATTAAATCATGTTGGTACTACTACTACAGTAATGTACTCTAATGTTATTGAGCAATATTTGACGATACAAGTTATGGAGCTGGTGGGAAATTGTAGCAAAGATCTCAAGGTGAAGCATATCACCTAAAGTTATAAATCTTAGGCTATAGCTGCCACTATCTCCGTATATAGATACTTGAGGAGGTTTCTAGTATTTGCTTTGTTGTACAATTTAGCCACTATCTACCTCTATAGCATAATTTATCTAGTAATTAGCTATTGAGTGGGTCAACCGTTAAATTGCTCCAGTGATATAAAACATTTGTGTCACCCTTGCCACGTGCAGCTGACCGTCCATGGAAATGAGGTGCTTGACAACCACCTCAAGGGCTCCATCCTTGGTGGTGGTGTCATCTCGCACATCCACAAGCCCATCATCAACAAGTCTTCTGTGGAGTGAAGATTAGGAAATGTGCATCTTAGTTTAAACTTTACTTTTGTGTGCTAATATGTTGTGATTGTAAGTCATGGTTATCTTGTATGTTTTAGTTGAGATCTCATATTGTGGTCCTATGTGACTCTTTCATGATATTGCTTCAGTTATTGGAACTTTTTTGTGTCAAGTTATTAACTTAGGAGTGAAAACCCGAATGCTTCAGTTATTGTGACTCTTATTTTGGATAAAATATCTCCTACATATTGGACCTTCAGGCAGATAACACACATTTGAGAATTAAGTGCAGTCTCCTACAAGGGGTAGAACAACTAAAAGTGTGTATGGTTCACATCTACACTAGAACGTTGATCAGATCGGATCACATATATGTATGCGCTTTGATCCTGGATTATGAGCTAATGCATGACTCAAACATACATTTGCAATTTTTGTGGCTCACACCTTCATTGTTGGGGAAGTCCTTACATCACTAAAACAATCATCTTCTATTGTGTGTGGCACATATATCTCAAAAACATTCTTCATATATGTATTCATTCGATGAATTAAGGGTCAACATATGTCAATTTTGTTCGGGTTCATTCCACAGTGAGTCCACAATGAAGCAGGAGCGGAGAAGATGGCGGAGAAGGGAGGCAAGGGACTGCTCATAGCCAAGACAATGGAAAAGGACAAGGGAGAAGAGGGCACCCATCTCTCGATATTCCCACATCATGCTCCAGTTCCTACTAGTTGGTCGTATCCACCGCTACCTTAAGTAGAGGACATAGGCATTTGATCATGTTGGTGATACTACAACAGTGCACTCTGTAGCCATCCTAGAGTACTTGATGAGAGAGGTTCTGGAGCTGGTGAGAAATACTAGCAAAGACCTCAAGGTGAAGCGTATCACACAAAATTTTAAATCTCTTGCCATAGCAGTTGCTAGCTATCTTCAGATATAGCTATTTGAGGAGGTTTGTGGAAACTTCTTCATTTTACAATTTAACTACTATTTGCCATTGTATCCTTGATTTATTCGGTGATTAGGTGTTTAAGTGGGTCAACCACTAAATAGTTTAGTTAGCGATTTAAAATATTGGTATCGCCCCACGCCACCTGTAGCTGGCCATCTATGGAAATGAGGAGCTTGACACCCTCAACAAGAACATCATTGTGAGTGTTGTTGTCATCCTGCACATCCACAAGTCCCTCATCAACAAGTCTTCTGAGGAGTGAAGACTAGAAAATTTATATCTTAGTTCAAATTGAACTTTTGTGTGTTTGTGTGTTGTAATTGTAAATCATGGTTATCCTATAGATTTTAGTTGAGCTCTAATAGTGTGATCCTGTGTAACTCTTTCATGATACTGCTTCAGTTATTGGAACTAGTTTGTGTCAAGTTGTTAACTTATTTAGGGGTGCAAATGTCGATGATATGCTTTATGAAAAAAATCTCAAACATATGGACCTATGGCCATATATATAGCAGATTGATTGTAGGATCTCAAACATATATGTCTCACATATGTAGTTGAGCATGGCTCAGATCACATCACACATACATATACGCTTTGATTCTGGATTATGAGCTAGTGCATGGCCCAAATATACATTGTAACTTTTGTGGCTCACAAATCAATTTATCAGAAAGACATGACATCAATAAAATTGTCATCTTCTAATGTTTGTGGCTCAAAAAACACAAAATTCCCTTCGTATGTTTTTGATGGATAAGTTAAGGGTCAAAATATGTCAAATATTTTGGGTTAGGTCCATCGAGAGTCCACAACAGGGAGTGGAGAAGATGGCGGGGAAGGGAGGCAAGGGCTTGCTCATAGACAAGTCGACAAAGAAGGACAAGAAGAAGAAGAGTCTAATATCCCAGTCCTTGTGTGTTCGACTATAGTTCCTAATTGGTCATACGCACCACCAATGGAAGTGGAAGGCCTAGGCATTTGGTCATGTTGGTGGTAGTACACAGTAGTGACGGTCCTAGGATTTGAGTCTTGGGGATTCAAAATTTGGGACACTCAAAAAAAAATGTGACAACCTAAATTTTTTTGATAGTCTAAATTATGTATCCGTAATGCATGATTAAGTGTAAACACATAGATCAACATACCAAAATTGACAATAAGTGAAATAAATAGGAAAATAAGAAGAGAGCTTACAATTACAACTTGACTTTACGATTCTTAATGCTTTGAAAATAAGTGATAATGTCCTCATTCTTGGCTTGTAAGAAGAATTCTCTTTCAATGAAGGTGATCAAGCAACCATTCAAATACTTCTGACCCATCTTACTTCTTAGCTTGTTTTTGATAAATTTCATTGTAGAGAATACCCTCTCAACACCAGTAGTTGCGACAGGGAGGATAAGCACCAATTTGAGGAGCTTATAAACAATGTCATACCTAGAAACAGAGAGAATAAGGAGTTATGCACCAATTTGAGAAGCTTATAAGCAGCTACAAGTTATAACAGAGAGAATAAGAACCAAATTAAGAATCTTATAAATAATGTCATACCTAGAAACCTTCCCTTCTTTAACTAGCATCATAGACAACTCTGATAGACTTTTCAAATTTTTGAACTTCTCATCACTTCTCACATCCTTGATATAAAGTTGTAGTTGAAAAGGAAGTTGGTTCATTTCTTCAAATTCAAAGTCATGAGGATAAAACTGAGCAAGCTTAACCAACTTATCAACATCAAAGGTAGAAAATGAATTGGTTGGACTCAATGCAACCATCCATCTAAGTAGCTCAGTATTTACTTATCAAACCTATTAGTAAGCTCTTGAACTTGCCTATCAATAACACCCAAAAACATATCAGCATTAAACTGGTGGTAATTAATGGCACATCTATAGAACTGTCTTGATCTTTGCATAGGAATGTACTTGTCATTCATGTCAACAACTTTAACTTTGTGTTTCTCACAAAAAGAAGTGACCTTATTAAGAAATTCCTGCCATCTAGAATCATCTCTCAAAATATTTAGTTCAACTTTTGTCAATTCAAGAAGATCCATTGCATTTACAATGTCTTGCTCCCTCCTTTGCAAAGCATTGCATAAATCACTTGTGTATCCAAATATTTCATTCATCAAGTACAGCAAGAAAACAAACTCAAAAGACTTAAATACTGTTAGCATAGTTTGAGCTCCATTAGCCTCAGCGCCTTTACTTTCATTGCCAATTCTAAAGAGAACTTTTTTGGATAGAAGGGTACAAAGACATCACATGCATGACAGTTCTATAGTGAGATCCCCAACGTGTCTCACCTGGCCTTGCTAAGCCCATCTCTTGATTTAAACCTTAGCCAGTTTCAATTTCACCCAATTTTAATGCTTCAATCATATATTCAGCTTGAGCTATGCGAAGCATGCGAATCTTTTTACAAGACATCCCTAGAACATTCAACAAATATGACAGTTGCCCAAAAAACCAATCACAATCTGTATTCTCCTTAGCAACTGCTACAAGGGCTAGTTGAAGTTGATGAGCAAAGCAATGAATATAATAAGCAGAAGGGGACTCATCCATCATTAGTTTCTTTAGCCAGAAACATGACCCTTCATGTTACTAGCGCCATCATACCCTTGACCACGTACCTTTGATAAAGGCAAGTGATACTTCATAAGCAAAGATTGTATTGCTTCTTTAAGAGTCAATGATGTAGTATCTTCAACTTGAACAAGACTAAGAAATCGCTCAACCGGTTGTCCCTTTTTATTAACAAAACATAAACAAAGAGCTAATTGTTCCCTTTGATATGCATCACTTGACTCATCAGCAAGAATTGCAAAACACTCATCACCAAGTTCCTCTATGATAAATTTGGTTGTTTCATGAGCACAAGCAGCAATAAGTTGTTTCTGAATCTTGTGGTCTATCATCTGACAGTTTTTTGGAGCATTCTCTAGTACAATGCTATTTACTTCTTCAAAGTTTCCTGCCAGCCATGCTAAAAGTTGCCGAAAATTCCCTTTATTCAAAGAATCCTTTGATTCATCATGACCACGAAAAGCCAACCCTTGACGTAAAATATATCTTATGCACTTAAGTGACCATGTCAAGCGAGCTAGATACTTAGCCTTGTAATCTTTAGTGTTTGATGCAACTGACTCACGGATTGAAGATTTAGGTTTCATGAATAAGGTATATTTCTCTTTAGCTTCACTATAAGCACTATTAATAGCACCGGCATGTATACGAATTCTAGCTTTCATATTCCAATTTTGGAACCCTTCATCAACAAAAGCATCTCCACCAGCATATTTACAACTATCTTTGAACAAATAGCAATAAAAGCAAAATGCAGCATCCTTTTGCACACTATACTCAAAGACGTTGTTCACATCAATGGAGGTAAGACTAAATTGGATTGAGTGGAACATGATTATAGAGCTACAATGACTATCATTGCAATATCAAACATATGGAACCAAAGTTCAGAAAAAAAATCCTCTCGCTTTCATCTTTGCGTGGCGTGGCGAGAAGATGGCGAGGAGAAAAAAATCCTCTCGCTTTCAAGGTGAAGCATATCACCTAAAGTTATAAATCTTAGGCTATAGCTGCCACTATCTCCGTATATAGATACTTGAGGAGGTTTCTAGTATTTGCTTTGTTGTACAATTTAGCCACTATCTACCTCTATAGCATAATTTATCTAGTAATTAGCTATTGAGTGGGTCAACCGTTAAATTGCTCCAGTGATATAAAACATTTGTGTCACCCTTGCCACGTGCAGCTGACCGTCCATGGAAATGAGGTGCTTGACAACCACCTCAAGGGCTCCATCCTTGGTGGTGGTGTCATCTCGCACATCCACAAGCCCATCATCAACAAGTCTTCTGTGGAGTGAAGATTAGGAAATGTGCATCTTAGTTTAAACTTTACTTTTGTGTGCTAATATGTTGTGATTGTAAGTCATGGTTATCTTGTATGTTTTAGTTGAGATCTCATATTGTGGTCCTATGTGACTCTTTCATGATATTGCTTCAGTTATTGGAACTTTTTTGTGTCAAGTTATTAACTTAGGAGTGAAAACCCGAATGCTTCAGTTATTGTGACTCTTATTTTGGATAAAATATCTCCTACATATTGGACCTTCAGGCAGATAACACACATTTGAGAATTAAGTGCAGTCTCCTACAAGGGGTAGAACAACTAAAAGTGTGTATGGTTCACATCTACACTAGAACGTTGATCAGATCGGATCACATATATGTATGCGCTTTGATCCTGGATTATGAGCTAATGCATGACTCAAACATACATTTGCAATTTTTGTGGCTCACACCTTCATTGTTGGGGAAGTCCTTACATCACTAAAACAATCATCTTCTATTGTGTGTGGCACATATATCTCAAAAACATTCTTCATATATGTATTCATTCGATGAATTAAGGGTCAACATATGTCAATTTTGTTCGGGTTCATTCCACAGTGAGTCCACAATGAAGCAGGAGCGGAGAAGATGGCGGAGAAGGGAGGCAAGGGACTGCTCATAGCCAAGACAATGGAAAAGGACAAGGGAGAAGAGGGCACCCATCTCTCGATATTCCCACATCATGCTCCAGTTCCTACTAGTTGGTCGTATCCACCGCTACCTTAAGTAGAGGACATAGGCATTTGATCATGTTGGTGATACTACAACAGTGCACTCTGTAGCCATCCTAGAGTACTTGATGAGAGAGGTTCTGGAGCTGGTGAGAAATACTAGCAAAGACCTCAAGGTGAAGCGTATCACACAAAATTTTAAATCTCTTGCCATAGCAGTTGCTAGCTATCTTCAGATATAGCTATTTGAGGAGGTTTGTGGAAACTTCTTCATTTTACAATTTAACTACTATTTGCCATTGTATCCTTGATTTATTCGGTGATTAGGTGTTTAAGTGGGTCAACCACTAAATAGTTTAGTTAGCGATTTAAAATATTGGTATCGCCCCACGCCACCTGTAGCTGGCCATCTATGGAAATGAGGAGCTTGACACCCTCAACAAGAACATCATTGTGAGTGTTGTTGTCATCCTGCACATCCACAAGTCCCTCATCAACAAGTCTTCTGAGGAGTGAAGACTAGAAAATTTATATCTTAGTTCAAATTGAACTTTTGTGTGTTTGTGTGTTGTAATTGTAAATCATGGTTATCCTATAGATTTTAGTTGAGCTCTAATAGTGTGATCCAGTGTAAATCTTTCATGATACTGCTTCAGTTATTGGAACTAGTTTGTGTCAAGTTGTTAACGTATTTAGGGGTGCTTCTGTAGCAGTGTACTTTGCTGCCATCCTTGAGTACATGACAAAACTGGTTCTCGAGATGACAGGAAATGTTAGCAAAGATCTCAAGGTGATGCATATCACCCAAAGTTTTAAATCTCTAGTTATAGTTGGTGCTATCTCTGGACATAGCTATTTCAGGGGGTTTCCACTACTTGCTTCATTAGACAATTTAGCCACTATAGCCCAATCTATCTGCTGATTAGTTGTTTAACTGGATGCTAATGTGTTGTAATTGTGAGTCATTGTTATCCTATAGGTTTTAGTTGAGCTCATATTGTGGCCCAGTGTAACTCTTTCATGGTACCACTTCATTTAATGGAACTTGTTTGTGTCGAGTTGTTAACTATAGAGGTGCAAACCTAGATGCTTTAGTTATTGTGGCTGTTATTTTGGATAAAAATCTCGAATATTGTGTATTGCGCACAATAATCTCAAAACAGATGAAAGTGTATGTGACATACATACACTCATAGAAGTTATGGGAAGCTAAAATTCGTGAAAGGGTATTTGCACACGTCCATAGTGAAACAAAAGCAGAGAAGGTGGTGGGGAATGGATGCGTGGTCCTTCTTGCATCGAAGACAACAGCGGCCAAGTCGGCAGAGAAGGACAAGGTGAATCCCCCCTCCCTAGTCTCCCACTCCTCTCATGCTAGGGTCTAATTCCCAGTTGGTCATATCCAGTTGAAGCAGAGGACCCAGAGGAATTCGATTGTGTTGGTTCTACTGCAACAGTATACTCTATTGTCATCCTGGAGTACTTGACTTCTGAGGTTCTAGAGTCGATGGAATATGCTAGCAAAGATCTCAAGCTGAAGCGTATCACTCCTAGCCATCTATAACCGGTCATCAGCGGATATGAGGAGCTTGACACCCTCATCAAGGGTACCATGATGTCATGGTGATGCATATCATCCAAAGTTTTAAAACTCTGGGTATAGTTGTTGCTATCTCTAGACATCGTTGTTTGAGGAGATTTTTGCTACTTGCTTCATTATATCAATTTAGCCACTATACTCCGATTTATCCACTGATTAGTTATTTGACTGGGTCAACCACATAGTTGTTTGAGGAGGTCTCTATAATTTGCTTTTACATACAATTTGGCCACTATTTGCCGATACAGCCTGATTTATCCAGTGATTAGTTGTTTGAGTGGGTCAACCACTAAATAGTTTAGCCAGTGATTTAAAACATTGGTAGCACCCCTCGCCACCTGCAGCTAGCCATCCAAGGAAATAAGTAGCTTGCACCCTCATAGAAAGCACCATCGCTAGTGGTGGTGTCATACCTCACATCTACAAGTCCCTCATCAACAAGTCTTTGAAGTAGTGAAGACTAGAGAATGTGCATCTTAGTTTAAACTAGACTTTTGTGTGCTCATTGTTGTAATTGCAAGGCATGATTCTATCCTGTAAGTTCTAGTTGAACTCCCATATTGTGGTCATATGTAACTCTATCATACTACTGCTTCATTTAATGGAACTTGTTTATGTCAAGTTGTTATCTTTAGAGATGCAAACCTAGATCCTTTAGTTATTGTGACTATTATTTTGGATAACAAAAATCTCAAATGTATGGACCTTCTTCTCTGATAACACGCATTTGAAAATTGAGTGCAAGCTCCTATAAGGGGTAAACAACTAAAAGTGTGTATATGGCTCACATCTACACTTGAGTGTGGATCGGATCAGATTACATATATGTATGTGTTTTGGTACTAGATTACGAGCTAGTGCACGGCTCAAACATACATTTGTTACTTTTATGACTCACACATTGATTTATCAGAAAGAATTGGCATCACTAAAATAGCCATCTTGTGATATTTGTGGCACATATATCACAAAAATACACTTCATATATGTATTCAATGGATGGCTTAAGGGTCAAAATATGTCAAATTTTGTCCAGGTTAGGTCCATAGCAAGTCCGTGGTAAAGTGGGATCACATAAGATGGCTGGGAAAGGAGGCAAGGGACTCCTTACAGCCAAGTCATTGGAGAAGGACAAGGGAAAGATGACCCCCATATCTTGTCCTCTCACATCGAGATCTAGTTACTAGTTGGCCATATCCACCACCAGCTAAAGTACAGGACCTAGGCATTCGGTCATGTTCGTGCTATTGTAGTAGTGTGATCTGCTGCCATCCAGGAGTACTTGACAGCGGAGGTTCTAGAGCTAGCGGGAAATGTTAGCAAAGATCTCAAGGTGAAGTGTATCACACAAAGTTTTAAATCTCCGCTTATAACTATTGCTATCTCTAGATGATATAGTTGTTTGAGGAGAGGTTTCTAGTTGCTTCATTGTAGAATTTAGCCACTATTTCATGTTATAACCTATTTTATCTATCGATTAGTTCCTGGAGTGGCTCAACCACTAAATAGTTTACCCGGGAATTTAAAACACTGGCATCACCCATTGCCACCTATAGTTGAGCATCCATGGAAATGACGATCTTGACACCCTCATCAATGGTACTATCACTAGTGATCGTGTCATCCCGCACATGCACAAGTCCCTCATCAATAATTCTTTAGATAATAGGACATGAGCATCTTAGTTCAAACTCGACTTTTGTGTGCTCATGTGTTTTTAATTTGTAAGTCATGGTTAACCTGTAGGTTTTAGTTGAGCTCTCATACTATGGTCAAGTGTAACTCTTTCATGATATTTTCTTTTGTTGAAACTTGCTTGTGTCGAGTGGGGGTGCAAATCTAGATGCATAAGTTATGGTGCTACTGCAGCAAGGTAATCTGCTGTCATCTTGGAATACCTACGGGCAGTGGTTCTAGAGCTGGCGGGAAATGGTAGCAAAGATATCAAGGTGAAGCATATCACACAAAGTTTTGAATGTCTGACTATAGCCATCGCTATCTTCGGATGATATAGCTATTGGAGGAGATTTCTAGAATTTGCTTTGTTGTACAATTTAGCCACTATTTGCCACTAGAGTATGATTTCTCCAGTGATTATCTATTTTAGTGGGTCAACAACTAAATAGCTTAGCCACTGATTGAAATCATTAGTATCATTCCTCACCACCCGCAGCTGGCCATCCATGAAAATGAGGAGCTTGACACCCTCATCAAGGGCACCATCCGGTGGTGGTGTCATCCCGCACATCCATGAGTCCTTCATCAACAAGTTGAGGTGCCCAACTGAAGACTAGGAAAGGTACATCTTAGTTTAAACTGGACTTTTGTATGATCATATGTTGTAGTTGTAAGTCATGGTTATCATGTATGTTTTAGTTGAGCTCTCATATTATGGTCTTATTTAACTCTTTCATGGTACCGGTTCATTAATTAGAACTTGTTTGTGTCAATTTGCTAACTTTAGGGTTGCAAACCTTGATGCTTTAGTTGTTATGACTCTTATTTTGGATAAAATAAAATGACTCTTATTTTGGATAAAACAAAATCTCAAACTTATGGACCTTCTTGCCAGATACCAAGCATTTGAAAAATAAGTGCAGGATCCTGAAGGGGTAAACAACTAAAAGTGTGTATGGCTCACAAACACTTGAGTGTGGATCAGATAAGATCACATATATGTATGCACATTGATACTAGATTATGAGGTAGTGCACGGCTAAAACATACATTTGACCTTCCATGACTCTTTTGTTGATTGTGGCAAACATATCACAAAAATGCACTTCATATATGTATCCAGTTGATGAGTTAAGGGTCAAAATATGTTGATTTTTGTCCAAGTCCACAACAAGTTCATAGCAAAGCGGGAGCGAAGAAGATGACGGGGAATGGAGACAAGGTCCTACTCGCAGCCAAGTCAATGGAGAAGGACACGACGAGGAAGACCCCCATCTTCTGAACCTCCCACGTCGTGCTCTAGTACCAAGTTGGCCATATCCACCTCTAGTTGAAGCAGAGGACCCTGGCATTCGGTCGTGTTGGTGTTACTGCACCAATGTAATCTGCTGCCATCCTAGAGTACTTAACAGTAGCGGTTCTAGGGCCAACAAAGATCTCAGGGTAAAGCATATCACACAAAGTTTTAAATATTCAGCTATATCTACCACTATCTTCGATTGATATAGTTGTTTGAGGATGTTTCTAGAATCTGTTTTGTTATACAATTTAGCCACTATGTCCTGCTATAGCCTGTTTTATCTGGTGATTAGCTGTTTGAGTGGGTAAATCATTAAAAAAGTTTAGTTGGTGATTTAAAATAGTGGTATCACCCATCGCCACGTGTAGCTGGCCATCCATTGAAATGAGAAGCTTGACACCCTCATCAAAGGCACCATTGCTAGCAGTTGTGTCATCCCACACATCCACAAGTCCCTCATCAACAAGTCTTCGAAGGAGTGAAGACTAGGAAATGTGCATCTTAGTTCAAACTGGACTTTTATGTGAGAAATGAGGGCTTGACACCCTCATCAAGGGCACCATCGCCAACAGTTGTGTCATCCCACACATCCACAAGTCCCTTATCAATGAGTCTTCTGCGGAGTGAAGACTAGGAAATTTATATCTTAGTTTAAATTGGACATTTGTGTGCTCATGTGTTGTAATTGTAAATCATGGTTAACCTAGAGGTTTTAGATGAGCTCTCATACTATGGTCCTGTGTAACTCTTTCATGGTAATGCTTCATTTGTTGGAACTTGTTTGTGTCAAGTTGATAACATTAATTGTGCAAATCTGGATGCTTTAGTTATTGTGGCCGTTATTTTGGATTGAAAAAATCTCAAATGTATGGACCTACTTGCTAGATAACATGCATTGGAAAATTGAGTGTGGGCTCCTACAAGAGGTAAACAACTAAAAGTGTGTATGGCTCACATCGGCACTTGACATGGATCAGATCTGATCACATATATGTATGCGCTTTGATCCTAGATTGTGAGCTAGTGTACAGCTCAAACATACATTTGCAACTTTTGTGGCTCACACATTGATTTATGAGAAAGAGCTGACATCACAAAAATAGTCACCTTCTATTGTTTGTGGCACACATATGACAAAAACAAACTTCATATATTTATCGGATGGATGAGTTAAGGGTAAAAATATGTTGATTTTTTTGTGAGTTAAGTCCACATCAAGTCCATAATGAAGTGGGAGCAGAGAAGACGGTGGGGAAGGGAGGCAAGGGCTTGCTCGCAGCCAAGTCAACGAAGAAGGACAAGGGGATGAAGACCCCTGTTTCCCTAACCTCATGTATCGGGCTCTAGTTCCTTATTGGTCATATCCACCGCCAGCTGAAGCTGAGGACCCAGGCATTCGCTCGTGTTGGTGCTACTACAGTAGTGTAATCTTCTTCCATCTTGGTGTACTTGACCAAAGAGGTTCTAGAGGTGGCGGGAAACACTAGCTAAGATCTCAAGGCGAATTGTGTCATTCCCCGCCACCTTCAACTGGCTGTCCGCAGAAATGAGGGGCTTGACACCCTCATCAAGGGCACCATCGCTGAAATGATGTCATCCCGCACATCCACAAATCCCTCATGAACAAGTCTTCTGAGGAGTGAAAACTTGGAAATTTCCATCTTAGTCTAGACTGAACTTTTGTGAGCTCATGTATTGTAAGTCCTGGAGTACTTGACTTTTAGTTGACCTCCAAGGTGGCCATCCACAGAAAGGAGTTAACCCTTTTGTGTGCTCATGTGTTATAATTGTAAGTCATGGTTATCTTGTAGGCTTTAGTTGAGTTCTCATATTGTGGTCATACGTAACTCTTTCATGGTGCTGCTTCATTTAATGAAACTTGTTTGTGTCGAGTTGCTAATTGTAGGGGTGCAAACCTGGATGCTTTAGTTATTATGACTATTGTTTGGATTAAAAAAATCTCAAATGTTGTGTATCGCACATAGATAATTCCAAAACAAATGAAAGTGTATGTGTCATACATACACTCATGGAAGTCATGGGAAGCTAATATTCGTGAAAGGGTCTTTGTGCATGCCCACAACAAAGCAGAAGTAGAAAATATGGTGGGGAGGGAGGCAAGGGCATGCTTGCGGCTAAGACCATGGTGGCCAAGTTGGCAGATAAGAATAAGGGGAATAACCCCCCCCCCCCCCCTCCCCGGTCTCCAACTCCTCCCCTATCAAGCTCCAATTCCCAGTTGGCCATATCAGGCTAAAGCAGAGGACCTAGAAGCATTCGTTTGTGTTGGTTCTAGTGCAATAGTGTACTCTGCTACCATCCTGGAGTACTTGATTTCAAAGGTTCTAGAGCTGGCGGGAAATGCTAGTAAAGATCTCAAGGTGAAGTGTTTCACCCCTCGCCACCTGTAGTTGGCCATCCACAGAAATGAGGAGCTTAACACCCTCATCAAGGCCACCATCGTCGGTGCTGGTGTCATCCCGCACATCCACAAATCCCTCATCAACAAGTTTCCTGAGGAGTTAAGACTATAAAATGTGGATCTTAGTTTAAACTGTACTTTTGTGTGCTTGTGTGTTGTAATTGTAAGTCATGGTTATCCTGTAGATTTTAGTTGAGCTCTCATACTGTGGTCCTATGTAATTCTTTGATGGTACTACTTCATTTAATAGAACTTGTTTGTGTTAAGGAGTTAACTTTAAGAGTGCAAACCTGAATGCTTTAGTTATTGTGGCTGTTATTTTGGATACAAAAAAGTCTCAAATGTATGGACCTTCAGGCTAGAAAACATGCATTTGGAAAATGAGTACACACTCTTACAAGGGGTACAACAACTAAAAGTACACATGGCTCACATCTGCATTTGAGTGTGGATCAGATCATATCATATATGTATGCATTTTGACCATGGATTACAAGCTTGTGCATGGCTCACACTTGCATTTGCAACTTTTACGGCTCAAACATTGATTTATGAGAAAGACCCAACATCACTAAAATGGGCATCCTATGTTGTTTGTAGCTAAAACGCTCTTCATATGTATTCGATGGATGAGTTAAGGTTCAAAATATGAAACTTTTGTTTTTGTTAGGTCCACGGTACAGTGGGAGCAGAGAAGATGGCAGGGAAGGAAGGCAAGGGCCTGCTTGCTACCAAGTCTGTGGAGACGAACAAGGGGAAGAAGCCCCTCATCTCTTGATCCCTCCTGCTTCGGACTCCAGTTCTCAACTGGTCGTATCCACCGCTAGCTGAAACAGGACCCAGGCATTCGGTCGTGTTGGTGCTTCTGTAGCAGTGTACTTTGCTGCCATCCTTAAGTACATGACAAAACTGGTTCTCGAGATGACAGGAAATGTTAGCAAAGATCTCAAGGTGATGCATATCACCCAAAGTTTTAAATCTCTAGTTATAGTTGGTGCTATCTCTGGACATAGCTATTTCAGGGGGTTTCCACTACTTGCTTCATTAGACAATTTAGCCACTATAGCCCAATCTATCTGCTGATTAGTTGTTTAACTGGATGCTAATGTGTTGTAATTGTGAGTCATTGTTATCCTATAGGTTTTAGTTGAGCTCATATTGTGGCCCAGTGTAACTCTTTCATGGTACCACTTCATTTAATGGAACTTGTTTGTGTCGAGTTGTTAACTATAGAGGTGCAAACCTAGATGCTTTAGTTATTATGGCTGTTATTTTGGATAAAAATCTCAAATATTGTGTATTGCGCACAATAATCTCAAAACAGATGAAAGTGTATGTGACATACATACACTCATAGAAGTTATGGGAAGCTAAAATTCGTGAAAGGGTATTTGCACACGTCCATAGTGAAACAAAAGCAGAGAAGGTGGTGGGGAATGGATGCATGATCCTTCTTGCATCGAAGACAACAGCGGCCAAGTCGGCAGAGAAGGACAAGGTGAATCCCCCCTCCCTAGTCTCCCACTCCTCTCGTGCTAGGGTCTAATTCCCAGTTGGTCATATCCAGTTGAAGCAGAGGACCCAGAGGAATTCGATTGTGTTGGTTCTACTGCAACAGTATACTCTATTGTCATCCTGGAGTACTTGACTTCTGAGGTTCTAGAGTCGATGGAATATGCTAGCAAAGATCTCAAGCTGAAGCGTATCACTCCTAGCCATCTATAACCGGTCATCAGCGGATATGAGGAGCTTGACACCCTCATCAAGGGTACCATGATGTCATGGTGATGCATATCATCCAAAGTTTTAAAACTCTGGGTATAGTTGTTGCTATCTCTAGACATCGTTGTTTGAGGAGATTTTTGCTACTTGCTTCATTATATCAATTTAGCCACTATACTCCGATTTATCCACTGATTAGTTATTTGACTGGGTCAACCACTAAATGGCTTAGCCTATGATTTAAACATTGGTATCACCCCTTGTCACCAACAGCTGGGCATCCATGAAAATTAGGAGCTTGACACCCTCATCAAGGGCACCATCGCTAGTGGTGGTGTCATACCGCACATCCATAAGTCCCTCATCAACAAGTCCTCCAAGGAGTGAAGACTAGAAAATATGCAATCTACTTTAAACTGGACTTTTGTGTGCTCATGTGTTGTAATTATAAGTCCTGGTTATCCTATAGATTTTAGTATGTGCATGGAGATTATTATGGCCAATTTAGTGTGGCACTTTTGAAAAAGCTTGCGTCATGTGGAATCTATTCCACCGTTGTCGTGCAAGGATTGGAGAGAGTTCAAACCCATAATTTATTTAGAGTTTCAAACATCAAACCCCAAAATTATTTGTTTATATGTTACTTATTTATTCATGTCTACATTCACATACATTCAAGTATCCCTCTTACCCCTAACTAAGGAACTAAAGCAGATATATTATTATAACACAGCATGTAGATATTATCATATATCCAGAACAGAATGTCATATATGATAACATCAGTGATCATGCACTTCATGTTGTGTGTTGCACACATATAATTTCAAAACAAATGAAAGTGAACAAGTCATACATATATTCATGAATGATTTATACAATATTATATAAAATACTAAATATGACCATTTGTTTATTGTTTGGGCACTACTGGGCACCCTTCTACAACAATCATGGATTAAAAAGTTTGTAGAACTTGATGCTCGGCTTGAAGAGACATAGTCATGGATGAACCAATTAAAAATTCAGTTTGTGTTACAATGCATGAAATTGGTTTCATCAAAATTTATTCTTTATATTATTTCCAAATGATGAAATTTATATATTGTTATTATTTTTAGTTGACATATTGTTTGATTATGTTATAATAAATCTGTATTAGTGTGATCTCTTCATTGTGACATTCTCCTTCATTTTAATTTAATACATGATTATATGGGTGGACGTGGTCCCCGGATAACACAGGACCTTCCAGCTTTTCTCGGATGTGATGTGCTGCTGGTTGAGGGCATCCAAGCCCGCCAAAATTGTCATGTGGGTTGAAATACTTTCTACCTCTTCTAAACTATATAGATATTAATATAGTGCTTGTTTCTTCTAAAACAAAATGTTATTTTTTTTCATTCCAATATTTCTACCACCTTTGTTTTTTCCTAGATAAGTGAGCCAATTCTTTCCACCTCCCCATGCATCCATTAAGATTTTAGGGAGATGGTCAGTACTAGCAAATGAGATAGGCTTCGGGTTATAAATGTGGAAGCAAATGATCATGTAAATAGTGTGAATTAGTGTTGGCAGCAAACTCACAGATGGTAACCTGAAGTGACATGATGGGTAGGATCTGTTGGCACATTTAGAGTTTATCTTTGATAGTATCAATGGTCATATACTTTATGTTATGTGTCCTGGACACACATAATTTTAAAATAAAGGAAAGTGTATCTACAATACATACACTTGTGGATGAATCATAGGACACTATATATTGTAGTGGAAAGGAAAGAAAGTCTATGGTTTCACATGTATTTAATATTATATATGAACCCTTCTAAAGCAATAGTGGATTAAGAAGTTTGGAAAAATTGATGCTTGGATTGCACTGAGTTACCCTGGGTGAACCGGTTCATGGTACGATGCACGAGGTTGGTTTTATGTTAACTTATTCTTCATGTTCGAATATGGTGAAATGCTCTATTCTATCATTTTTAATTGACACATTATACAATTACACGATAATGAATTGGTATTAATGTGAGTTTCTTATTATGACATTCCCCTTCATTCTATTTAACACATGATGATTTAGGTGGACAGTCGGTCCATGGATAACATTTTTGTATATTAACTTTGCGAATTTACTACCTTAGGACACATATATCATTAATGACTTGTTATTAGATTACATAATATTTTCACTTGTGTGTTTACATGTCACACCCCAAAATTTCAAATTTTAGTTTGTAACCTAAATCCACTAAACTTCAACAATTTTTTTATAATAGATTAAAATTTTATTTTAAATTAATTAGATAATTAGAGAATTATAATTTATTTTAGGTAAAAGTGCTATTTTCTAAGTTAAATTAATTAATTTAGTTTATTATTATTATTGTTTGTTGCATTCATACTGAGTAGTTTGTAGTAGAGATTTTTATTGGGTGGAAAATACATTCAAAATCGAGTAGAAATCATTTTTGATTTGATATTAGCAATAAAAGATAAAAAACAAAACTAGAGAAAGGAAACCTCTCACGTGACCTATATGGGCCAATTACCTCTCTTGCACAGCCCTTTCCTCCTTCCTTCTTTCTCTTTTGGCAGCTTGGCCCAGTAATGCGCAGCACAACTCGCCAGCCCTGCTCGGCCCATGAAAGCACGAGCCCAGCCAACCACGTCGTCTCTTCCTTCTTCCCCGTGCACGAGCGCTGCAGCTGGAAACCGACGCCGCCAGCAGATGATCTGCCTTCCCACGCAATTAACCAGCAAATCAACACTTCAAACGGATGCGCCGCCCTCTCCTCTTCCTATTCCATCTGTTTCTAGTTTTAATCATCCACTCTGGAGCTTCAATATTCATCAATGACGCCACCAGCCATTCATGGTTTGGTGAGGCTGATTCTCTATCTTCCACTGCCTCTCTGGCCTATAAAAGCAAGCCTGCGTCCCCCTTTCAATCTACACCGACGCCCCCTGCCTTATTCTTCCCTGTCCCGACCTTTGACGTCCAGAATTTTTGGTCATCTTCTCTGCTCCAGCCACGCCCAGACTTGCAGCTCCAACTTGGCTTCGGCGTTCCCGGCAACCCACTATGCCAAACGACGCAAACCTTCACCAGCTCGTGTTCCAGGTTACCCTCTCGAACATATCCAAAGTGCACGCCAATTGGAGGCCCGAGGCGACCAGGATCTTGTCTACCATTGCCATTGTTCTCTGTCAGTTTACCATCTGCGCATGACACGGTAATCTCTAGCATTTCTCTGTTCAATCCCCTGTGTTCTAGCCTGCAAACATTGATCCATGTCGTGTTTCAGGAAGACCACTTCGTGTTCCCAGAAGCCCTCCCCATGATCTGTCACCACTGCTGCAGGACCGCGTTTGACCCGCCATATATCGTCTCGCGACCATGCCATCTTTCAACATCTCGATCTCCAAATCAGGTAAGAAAATATCTAAACCACTTTACTAGTATCGTGTTCCATAACACTAGAGACTTATAGGATCAAGTGGTAGATCGATCGGTGCACCCAGTCCATGGGAACGCGCAAGTCTTTTGCCATGCTGTTCTGTTTAGTGCAGCTGTCGACCTGCCTACTAGCCTCGCGTTCGTTCCGATGACCCGTGACCGTTATAAAATCTAGAGCGAGCACCCCTCCACCACTGATAATATTTCCTAAGATTTTCGTCCTTGATCCCGTACGGAAGCGCCGCCCTGCCGGTCATCCTCCACCTCTGACCATTGTCGTACCGCCACCAGAAGCTGACGTTGACCGCCCGCGCCGCCGCCTCCCGCCGTCGCGCTCTGCCCGCCCCACCGCCTCCCACCGTCGCGCTCCGCCCGCGCCATCGCCCGGCCGTAGGAGCTCGGTGAGATCCACTCCGGCGAGCGAGGATGCCGTCACGAGCCCCAGCGACCCACCGCCGAGGTCGTCGACTCGAAGCCGTGCCCGTCGGATCTCCTCATGCCAAGAATGAAGCCCCGAGCCGCCTCCCTGGAGCTGCCGAACATCGTCGCCGCGAACCCCTCCTCAGCCTTCAATCTCCCTGCGCAAAGTAGTAGGTGACGCCCAAAACTCTCCCTCACCCATTTAGCAGCTCCCGGCCGAGCATCGACCACCGGTGCTCCGTCCCCAGCGAGCTCCGATGAGCCCGTGCCGCTGTGCCGCCGCCGCTGGCCTCCGTCGAGGACCCGTCTTTGGTCATCCCCGACCTCGTGCGACCCCGCGGTGAGAACCCCCGTCTTCCCCTCTCTCTCTCTCTCTCTCTGTTCTATCGCGACGAGAAACTGATGCCCGGAGCGCCGCCTCTGGCGAACTCCAGCGAGTCCTGCCGCCGCCCTGCCCGCCGTCACCTCTTCCTAGCCGTTGAATCCCTGATCAAGCGCCCAGATTAGAAACCCCGAAGGGGTAAGTTCATTGTCCACCATGGACCCGGGTCAAACACCCGTCAACAACTTCTGTAGACCCGCTCCATACCTTTTAGCATTTAAATTAATTTGAGAAATTTCAAGAAAATGCCAGTTTTTCACCTAAGCCCCTATGCTTTGCCTTAATTAGATTTTAACCGTAATTTTTTCTATAGAACCATTATTAATTTATATTTTAGCCCCTAATATTTTTATAAATATTATTTTAGCCCTAGAATTTTATAGAAACACCCTTGGCCTTAATTTAATTTATATTTAGGCCCTGAACTTGTTTACAATTATTTTAAGCACTATATTTTTTTGTAGAAAAGCCCCTATATTTCTCCTAATTAATATTTTAACCCTATATTTTTGTAGAAAACACCCATGCAGTTATTTAATCCAATATTTTTACACTTTAGTCCTTGAGCTTATTATAAATTACATTTTAGTCCCTAAACATTTCATAAACTATATTTTCATCCTGTTGTTTTACAATTTAAATCCTATAATTTTCTAAAATTACTTTTAGGTCCTTAAACCTATTTATTTTTACTCTTTTAGCCCTAAAACTTCAAACCTTTATAACATTTCAACCGTAACCCGAATTTAAGTAATTCTTGCGCCAACATGATCAGAGTAATTAACATTATTTATACTGTCTTACAGTAATTTGCTAGTTTTACTATTTTTACCCTAGACCTTTAAACCTTCATAACTTTTTACTCGTAACTCCGATTTAGATGATTCTTGCGCTCATGCAATCGTAGAAATGCGTACTATCTTTTGAGATTGCTTTTAAGTATTTTTTATTTTATTGATTGGTGTACTGTTTCTTAGTTTGTTTATATGATTGTGTGCATGTTGTGCCTGCATGACGTTAATTAGAGAACGTGTTGATCCTAGAATCGCAAGAGCGTGAATTGAAGACCTGAGCAGCAACATCCATTTCCAGGCAAGTGTCCTTGATGCATCTTGTACCTATTATAACAGTAATTATAGAAATGCATGCTTGTGTCAATTGAATGGGTACCTATTGTTATGGTTTCCCTAGTATTGCTTTATCTGTTTCTTTGTCGCCTAGAACTAGTTAGTTGGTTGTGGGTAGATAATGCTTAGGTTGCTTGTGGGATGTTGGGTTAATATTAATCTTGATTAATGAACTATGTCACTTTATGGGTGAAATGGTAATTTATGTTAGCAACATGGACTTAGGGATCTATGCAAGTCGGATGGAATGGATGTGGTGCCGTGGGCACATGGTTGGTGGTGGTAGGCTTGTTGTAGATCCTAGGACCCAGTTCTTGGAGCGATGACCCAGGACAACAGTGCTATCACAAGGCTGCTATGGAATAGCTTGGCTAATTAATTAGGAGTTCTCCCAGTGTCGGTGCAGCATTTTGGTGGAGCGGGGAATGGAAGTCAAGAGGACTATCCTTGTATCCGAATGGCTCAAGCGGGGGATCCTGGGGTGATGAGTTGCTTGTTGAGGGGCTATCACTTATGAACGGGAGTGGAACCTTAGTGGCTAGCATATACTAGGAGACCCTTTGTAAAATCCTCGTAGTGATCTCCTGGCCGCACGCCTAAGGAAGTGTGCTAGTGCTTGGCCGGCATGGCAACATGGAGACTCTAGTCCACCTAGCAACAGGGGACGAAATCATGACTTGTGGGTAAAGCGGTACAAACTCTGCATAGTATCAAACTATCATGATAGTCGTGCTCACGGTCAAGAGCGGCCTGGAATACTCATAGGATTAGTTGGTTATGGGTTGTGGTTTGGAATGGTTGGGAATGGTTGGTTGGTGGATGGGATTGGACTTGGTTTGGATACTACCCTATGGGTTAATGGTTGGGATGACCCCACTTAGTAATTAGGATGCATAGGAAATTAAAAGCTCATGCAACAAACCGCTTTAAAGCCTTCCTTGTCTTTAGCCCCATGTCATCTTTTCCCCCACTTGCTGAGTATGACACGTACTCACCCTTGCTATATACCACATTGCTGCTCAGCTATAGGAGAAGGATGGTACACTATGAAGACGATGGAGGAGACTAGGCATACGGTCTTCCTGTCGATTTTCTATGGGAGCTGAAGGACGCCAACGCTTAGTTTATTCCGTTGCAATGTTAGCTTTTCTTTTTGACCTACGGATCACTGTTGTAATAATATTATCGTTTTAATAAAGATATTGTTCTTTTATCACAATAATTATTATGTGTGCGTGAAAACTTGATCATGGACACGCATACAGATGCATTTGGTTTCGGTTGTTGGAACCGAGTGTGACATTACAACCATTTTTCGCAAGTTCACTGCTAATAACATAGAGATAACAAATCAAAATATAGATACTCCATGGACCTATCATTTTTTATGTTAGTTTTGCATTTCATATTCCATCATATAATTTAACTATTTTTTACTTAAGTTACTCTGCAAATGGAGATGTTCCTGAATTGGTTTTTTATGGTAGCACATGTTCTTATTTTTCATAAGATTGACATTTTATAGCTTAATATAGTATAACAGCAACTATTAAAAATATGAAATTTATACATTTAAGAAAAAACAAATATACAAGGCTAACACCTTATAGGTGTCCTCAAACCTTGGACCTTGCCTTATATTGACTATATGTGTCACCCAGGTGGCACGAGGTGTCGCTCAGTGGCTAACTACGCATGGCTTGAGGTTGTGAAATGACACAAGATGCCTAGCCAGAGCTGACGGATTTTAGCAGCGAGTCATCTCATCCTCGTTCATGACTACCTGAACAAAAGATGCCTAATGCTTATGTGCTTATTTTTCCTTGTTTTGGACCAATATAATGCTACTAAGAGCACCTCTAGTAGAGTTGCTATAATGATTCTCTATCCCTAAAAACTACCAAAAATAGCTAAACCCCATTAAAACAGAACAGATCTGATAGAGTTGCTATATGGATTGCTATACCTAAATTTATTTAGCAAATGACCAAAATTCCTCTCATAGAAACCCAAATATGCTAATCCAACACATGGAGAGCTAATAATCAACTACAAAGGTGGGAGAGGCAAACCGCACCTTGGTGAACATTTTCTCATCAGATTCCTATCGTCTGCCTCACCATCCCTTTAATTCCCACCAATGGCGACGCCTCCTCCTTCGCCTCCCACGAGGCCACCTGAGCTGCCTCAAGGCTATGACTGCACATCAATGGGGACCAAGCAGTGTGTGCAAAGGGCAGCATCGCACAAGGAATATAAAGGGTCAAGCTGGCACAACGAGTGAAGGGTGGCTCATTATTGTGAGGAGGAGTGCGACTAACGGCAAGATCTGGCTCAAGGGGCAAGACCCAAGACAAGATCTATACGAAGAAGATTTGAAGAAGTCGAGCAGTGACATTTCGAGCTCGCATAGGGGAGAAGGGGGAGAGGCATCAGAGATGCATAGTGGTGGAGGAGAGCAGCATACTAGGAGGAGAGATGATCATGGGCCCATCACCGTGCCATGGACGGAGGGAGGAGAGAGGAGCGTTAGGAGTGGGTGCATGAGGAGGAGGGAGGAGGACGGCGCGTGGGGGAGATGGTAGGAGATCGAGGAGGGCAGGCTGGTATTGAAACCCTAATCTTCTTTTTATACCAGGATACTAATACGGGTTAAAATGGGCCTATGGACTCATAGAATTGACTAATGGGCTCATAAGCCATCAGTGAGTATGTGAAATCAGCAACCCACTAGGGTTAAAAATTAACGGTGACATCTCACACCATCAGAGATTCATTCTATATGCTTGGCAATAACTGTCACTTAAATTAAATCCCACTGGCTTACCAGTGATGAGTTTTTAAACAATCATCACTACTTAAAACAATCCAGAATCATCCTAGGCTTGTTTTGTAGCAGTACACGATCCATCCTGAAGAAGAAAGTGCAGGCATGACCGCATGACATGATGAAGAACATGTACCTCGATAACTTGGATTCAGTGTTGACTCATGCCGAGAATTTATACATATAAATGAAGAAAGAACAAATGAATTTGACAAGTATAATATATCTCTATATATCCAAGAACGCGTATACGATCAAGCAGTAATTAACGTTGTCCAAATTACAATTATAACTAACTGATCAAACATAACTTCAAGAGGCCTCATGATCACTCATCACTCCCTGACCACCGGGAACATTGCACCTATACACCTTCGACAGGAATGACTTGTTCCTCTTCTTCTTCTCGTACCAGCGCTTCGCATGCACGTTTGCTTAGTGGTTGGGCAACACATCGTGCTTCCACGACGGCACGGGCACCTTGGCCTCCTCCTGGTAGCATTTGACCTTCTCGAACTGCATTGTGAACCCCTGCGCCACCATCGCCATGTTTTGCTCATCCCACACGCCGAACCTTGGCATGACCGATGGCGCCTTATTGAGCTTGGGCCAGTGCAGCAGGGTGGGACCCATGCAGCCACGATGGTGATGCCTATGGCTTGTACCCATTGAACGACGGCATGCCTTGAGGATGGTACTGCTGGTGGCCTTGCTAATGCTGATGTTGTTGTGCCAGTGCCCCTGGTGGTTGTGGCAGTAATGATGGTCATTGTTGTTGGTGGTGTACTGGGGCTAGTTGTGTCATGTATATTGAGGGATTATGTGTGTCGACCGCCTAGTTGCACTTACTCATAGTGAACATTAGCTAGAGCAGTTTGTCATATATTTTCAGTATGACAAGTGAATAGCAGGCATAATAGATTGTCATAACTTTACAATGTGATAAGTGAATAGTACTAACATTAGGTTGTGTCATGTATATTGAGGGATTATGTGCATTGACCGCCTAGTTGCACTTACTCATGTGGGTCATCCGCCTAGTTGGACCTACTCATGTGCGCCCAACGCCTAGTTGCATCCAATCCAAAGTCATAATTTTTCAATGTATCATGGTTTGTTGTGTTTTGTTTCCTTCCTGACTTGGTTTCTTATTTTTAGTAAGGTTTTTTAGCTGTACAAAATAAAGGACCCAATATATGAGAAACTATCATAATGGCCATTGTACATTAAAAGTCACAAACTTTTAGGATCCTAGTTGCGACTAGATGGATGGCATGAGCATCATCAACTATTAGAATATGAAGAGCAGCAGACGTGAGAACCACACAAGTCGCAAAATTTTGGAATAAGATTCTTTATTATATTTCAATGTTGTCAAGGAAGAGTGAAGCAAGATACCTATTTATATAGTATGTTTGGGTTGTGAAGTTTATATCTTTAGATATAAAATCAATGAGCAAGAGTCAGAGGAGGTTGTTATATCCTTGCAATGGAACATGTAAACAGTAGCCATCATAGTAGATTTTCATATAGACAAGTGTGAAGTTGCTAGAGTACGTTGTCATATCATTGTGACATGACATTCGAACAATACCAAGAGTAGCCTATAATATCTTTATGACAACAATTTGATGGGTAGTAACCTGACAGTCTTTCGTATACTTATAGCACAATAAGTAAGAAATAGTCAAAGTAGTTTGTCATATCTTTACAACACGATAAGAGAACGGTGGCCAAAGTAGGCTTTTGTGTTATTTCAACATGACACAAAAATAGTAGAAAGATTAATGTATCATTACAACATGACAATAAACAGTAACCAGAATAGAGTATGTCATGTACACATGAACAAAATTGTGCATGAACGATGGCAAAAGCATAAGCTAAAACAGACATGTATTATGCTTATCAAAAAAAAATTGATAAGTGCTTTACCAACGGGCACTACACCATCTCTTTTGCACATGCTCCATTGTCGTCACCATTAAGCCAAACCAGAGAGGATGTCAAAATAACATAAAACAGCATGCATGCAAAAATAAATTAAAACAGTCAAGTATGAATTTATGAGTACTCACACATGTTTCACGCTGATGATACCTCTCATTTGTCTTCCTCGTTGCGGCCACCAATCATATCCAACCCAAACAACTTGCATGTTCAAAATGTTGTTAATGATCTTGATGAATTGCCTTTGTTGGATAAATTGGAAAAAGTTTGCACTGTGTGGAATCTGTGCCGCCACTGCCATGGAGGGATTGAAGAGTTTCCTCTCAAGAAATTATCTTTAGAGCTTACAAAAAATAGGTCAGTGAGGACATCATTTGTTATTTGATTGGTAACATTCCACGTAGGCACCCTCGGAGGATACTAGATGCTCCATGTGAGTCTCTCTATCTCTCTCTGTAACACCCAGCAAGAATAATTTTATTTTATTTGGAAAACTTATGACCTTTTGGAAGCCTTGCCCTTTGGCTCTCCTCTCTATTCCCTTAAAGGAGGAGGTGAACTCCAAGGGGCGGGCGTGGCTCCTTCTGTACACCAGGAAATAGAAGGAGAAAAGCCAAGGGAGAAGAGGAGAAGGAAAGAAGAGGGGGGAGGAAGGAAAGAAGGGGTCAATCCTAGAAGGGAAAACGAATCAATGGTTTCTCCCTCGCCATGATTGGAGATCAAGGTAGGATCTCGATGTTACCCTCTCTGATTTTGGGTAGATTAGAACCTAGATTTAGTGGTAACCACGTCAGGTTTGGATTAAACTCCTAGATCTCTCTCGTTGTGGTTCCTGCGTGTAGTAGATTCGAGCAAGTTTTATGATCTCTGTGTCTACCCATGTTCTAGACCTTAAAAAATATAAAACCTTTATAAGATCTATAGAGAGTTTGATGATCTTTCCAACGGTCTATGGTGGAGCTTCACCGGATCTGACATGCCAGAGTTGGGCTATTTGTAATCAGGCTGATTTCCAGTCTCCTATTTCTGACGCCTGTGCTTTCAAGTCTGAATCTACCCTGCTTATAACTTCTGAATTAGGACTCAGGATGACTTAGGGAAGTGTTTCATATTTCATAACCTTTCTGGATTGGGGTCATGTGTCACCATAGCTGGTCAGTAACTCCAGTTGTGATGTTTTTAGTACAGCTTTTCTGCTTTTGCTGTTAGATTGCCGGTCAGTTAGAAAACCTCGAGTTAGTCCATCCTAATGATTTTTCTAGAGGATGCTTTGAACTACAAAATTAACTCTAATGAAGTTTTACACACTCTGACGAAATATGGCATTTTTATGACAAAACGGTATTGGGATATCAGTATTTTATTTCAGCTCTGTCAATTCTGAACAATCAGTCTTGAAGTATAGTTCAGAATATGTTTCCAACATGATCAAATTTAGATTCTTTTATATTGGTGTAGCTTACTTAATGTAGTATCTAAATAATCTAGTTTGTCAAGTGTTGCTTTATATTATAAGATTACGAGGAATACAAGCAAGCATACTTCTATCCTGTTTGTAGTACTTGAGTAGCTTAGTAAGCGGTGGGTTTGGACGACATAGAAACTCTTTACTTGTTTGCTTTACATATGCATGATTGTTTTGGTGCTGAGAATTCTTTATGATCAGGTGATGTCCCTTCAGAGCATGCTTAGCTCTCTATTGATTATTGATTTATGAAGGTAAGTAAACGTAGTGTTGTGGCCCCTTGTTTTAACTTTGTTATTTGAATCACCTCCACTAAATTTGAATCATTCACACTAGCCAGATAATATGCTAAATGGATTATTTAGATACTACATTAAGTTGAAGTATATGATGAAGTGCATACATAACATTAATGCATTTTTGCACTTTCCATTGGATGCATAAGAAGACTTCATAGCCTGATGTTGGTGCGGTAACTATTGGTACAGCAATGCACATTGAATTAAGTAATGTGGTTGCATCCCTCACTTACTATTTTTTTAGATTTGAGGGTAGAAGTGAAGACATGCATTGCATTGTATCATTTGCACTTTTGCATATGCATGGAAGTTCCACATTATGAAGTTATTAATATTTTATCTCACCAATTGGAGTTATATTTCAGTTTATACTATATTTTTTGTGCTTCTATTTAATTTATTATTTAACTAAACTGTGGTTCAAATAATATTGTTAAAGTCATTTACTTGTTGAGTTTTTTTTCATAAACCTCATGCGCTTTCATTTTCTTTCTCAGATGTTTGAGTTTGAAGGGCATGAGTGTGGGATGGGAAATAGCAGCACATATCTTCACTTTTCTACATGTTTCTAGTTGTCTTCATGCAGTCATAATAAAGAACTTATGTGCTCTTAGTTGAAACCTAATGTTTGAGTGATGGAGCAACGTTTAAACTTAATAATGTTCTGAATAACGCTGCTGGATTTATCGATGCTAGAATGGTGCTCTTATTATTGAATGTTCTTTTTATCAATATTTTAGATGCTTCCGCGTACTCTATTATTAGTTATTGTCTTGCTCTTTGGTTTATTGATCACTTGCTAATTGTTGTAGTAGTGTAGTTATGGTAATACTCTAGAGTGATTTCTAGGATGTTACTCTCTCTCTCTCTCTCTCTCTATGTGTGTGCAATCAAGACGCTACCTACTTGGAAACACTCTCAAGATGCTTGGAAAGTGCTTGCCCTCTCTCTCTCTCTCTCTCTCTCTCTCTCTCTCTCTCTCTCTCTCTCTCTCTCTCTCTCTAAAATCTCATGTGTTGCATCTCACCGACCTCTTTGTGCACACCAAGGCAGGATCTTCTTGAAAAGTGCATGCCAGCAGAAGATTCATTGTTGAAAAGGTCTGTCATTCTCTAGTGAAAAGGATTTTCACCTCCTCTTGCAATGAGGGGCTTTTTATTTTATTTTATTTTATTTTATTATGATTTACATAGAGATTTTTTGAACGCTTTTACTAAGAAGACTCTATCAAGGTTTTTTAATTTAATTTTTTAGCCCATTTTTTTTTGTTATTAAACTTTCTAAAACATCTTGTCTCAAATGGACAGTGCAAACTGAGAATTTAATACCTGAAATGTCAAAGTGTAAATAAATTTTTACCATTTTCATTTTAATTGGAGCTACTCATAAACTACAATTGTAAAAAAAACATGCTCAACTAATAAATTTCTCAAATTAGTTTGCTACTAGCCATGTATGATGAATTGCATGTTTATTTACATAGCATGGAGTGTGGCGTGCATACTATTAGCTGTGTGTAAGAGGCTCATTTTAGTTGGATCAAATTTTATAATATGTGTTATCATTCTTGAAGTCACCATTGCAATATCAAATGTATGTAACCGGAGCCCGGAAAAAATCTCTATATTTTCGTCTTAGCATGGCATGAGTTAGAAGGAAGTGAAAACTCGCAAAAGGGTTTTTGCGCACATTCACAACAAAGCGGGAGCGGTAAAGATGGTAGGGAAGGGAGGCAAGGTCGAGCTCACTACCAAGTCGACGGATAAGGACAAGTGGAAGATTTCCCTTGTTTCCTAGTCCTCCCATATTGGGCTCCAGTTCCCAATTGGTTGAATCCACCACCAGCTGAAGGAGAGGACCTATGCATTTTGCTGTGTTGGTGATACTGTAGCAGTGTACTATGCTGCCATCTTGGAGTACTTGATGACAAAGATTCTGAAGCTGGTGTGAAATGCTAGCAAAGACAAAGGTGCAGCATACCACCCAATGCTTTGAATCACCGTCTATAGTTGTCGCTATCTTCAGATAGCTGTTTGAGGAGGTTTTCGCTATACGGAAATAACTGGGTACATCCGTAGGTAGCTACACCCCCTCGGGTGGAGTAGCTACACCCCCTCTAGTGGTCGTTAGATTTTGACCCGATGGCAGCCACGACACGATGGGTAGCTACACCCCCTCTAGTGGAGTAGCTACACCCCCTCTAGTGGTTATCAGATTTTGATTTGATGGTTGGCGGAACAGGGTGGGTAGCTACCCACGGGTGTATACAATCCATATTCTTTATTCATTGTACAATTTAGACACTATAGCTCGATTTGTACTATGATTAACTATCTTAGTAGGTCAACTACTAAATGGCTTAGCTGGCCATTCAAACCATTGGTATCACCTCTCACCACCTGCAGTTGGCCATCTGTGGAAACAAGGAGCTTGATACCCTCATGTCATGAAGGGAACCATCACAGTGGTGGTGTCATCCCACATATTCACAAGTCCCTCATCAACAAGTCTTCTAAGGAGTGAAGACTAGGAAAGGTGCATCTTAGTTTAAACTGGACTTTTGTGTGCCCATGTTTTATATCTATAAGTCCTAATTATCCTATAATTTTAGTTGAGCTCTTATATTGTGTACTATCGATGCTCAAGACCGGCACTAAATATATAGGGCTATGTCGAGACCAAGAACTACGATGGTAACACAAGATGCCGAATTATATAGGTTCGGGCCCTCTCAATGAGAGTAAAAACCCTACGTCATGTGTTCTGTATTGTATTAATTATCACGAGACGTTGTGTCTCTCTAGTTGTGTCTAATTGCCTCTCCCTCGATGGGGGGTACCCTGCCGCCTTATATATCCGGTCGGCAGGGGGGGTTCAGGCAGAGTCCTAGTCGTACTCTACAAGGATTCTATATGGCAAGTCTAATCTTTCTTGTCTTGCACTCCAAGCTGAGTCGGTCAGCTTTCTTGTTGATGAAGTACCCGGTCGGCCACTGACTTAGCCTTGTATGAGGATAACCGTAAAGCAAGTATCCCACAGCAGCCCTCGAGTGCTTTCTGATTTTGAGCTTTGATTCTCCGAATGATCTAAAGATCATAAATTAGGAAGAGCTCGTTATCGAAGTTTCTGATAGATCTGATGCATCGGTCAGGTGCACTGGATCAGGTGTAGCCCCTGACTCTTGTACAATTTGGAGACTAACAAATAATGCAAGAGTCTAATTGTATTAGCTCTTATTAATTTGTTTACAGATATTCAAACCATCAAGTTTGAATCTTTCAGACCTTTGATTATCAAACCCTTAGGTCCTATTGCTAAGTGACCACTTTGCCGACCGATCATGAAACCGGCCGAGTGGCACATATTATTTCCGAGTGATGGGTCGGTCGGTATTTTATGACTCTAGTCATATTCAGTATTAAGCTAAATGACTTTTGTCAAAACATAGTTTTTCCTTGATTCCAATCACCTGATTAAGTCCAAATTTGGTAATTCTGGTTATTTGACTTTAGTCAGTACCATAACCTTTGAACTTGTACCATATGACCATCAAGTCTTTTGCCACATGATCATCAAATCACATAGATATGGTGACATAATTCTCGGGTACTTCTCATCAAAGAAGCCACCGGGTCTCATTTTTCTGGGTTTGTAACCCTAATGGGCTTAAGCCCTTAATTAACCTTTAAGTTAATATTAGGGTCGCACTATAGTACGGCCCACCCCGGCCCATGGGACCCTTAGGTCAAAAAAGGCAAGGGTATAAAAGGCTACACCAGGTTGACCTTTAGTCCACGCCGCATTTGCCCGCGAACTTTTCGTCTTCCTTGCGCCTTCTCTGCTCTCGCAACTCCAAGTTTTTTTGGCTAGGGTTAGCTTTCTCGCTTCCGGCCGCCACAGATCCCGCCGCATTTAGCCCCCGAGCTTCGGCGAAGTTTTTCGAACTCCTTCACCGCATCCAATCCTGTTCGCGATGGGTCGCAAGAGGACTTCCATTTCAATCCCAGCTTCTTCCGCCGCCGCGTCATCCTCGTCGGAGGTCGACATCCCGGAGCAACTTCGGAAGTTCTCGAAGAGCAGCCTTTCACAGGCTGATATGAACAAGATGGTGGTGGATGGCATCCTTCCAGAGCAGGCTCGGATCGACTAGAAGGTACCTCACGAATCCTGCCCCATCCCCATTCACCAGCAGATCGTAGTGTTTCGCTCATTCTTTGAGCATGGCTTTGAAGTTCCCTGCTGCAGTTTTTTGCGCGAGCTCCTTTTTTTCTATGGGATTGAGCTTGTCAACCTCAATCCCAACTCCATTCTTCATATTGCCATCTTCATACATTTGTGCGAAGCTTTTCTCGGCATTCTCCCCCATTTCAATCTCTTCTGTCATCTGTTTGTCCTCCAACCGCTGCCAACCAAGGAAAACCAAGTGGCCATAGGTGGAGTCGGCGTCCAGTTACGCAAGAAGGAGGCCTACATCAATGTCCCATTGAAGACCGGAAACAAGAATTGGAAGGATGAGTGGTTCTATTGTGACAACCCTCCCCCTATTCTTGCCGACTTCACTAGTGCAAAGGCTATTCCCCAAGCGCATCGGACAGAGAGGCCCAATCCGACCAATCCTCAAGAGGTCGCTCTACTCAAAAAAATTGCCGATCTGAAGGCTGAAGACGTTGATGGCATCACAGTTGCCAAAAGCTTTATCATCCGTCGAGTTCAGCTCCTGAAGCTTCAATGTCACCTGGCATGGGACTATGTTAATGAGGATGAGACCAGGGAGGTGCCGAATCCATCGAATGATGAACTCCGCCGAAGACGCTTGTTGAAGATGTTTGAAGGGGAAATCCTTCAGGACCATTATTTGGTCAACAAGGCGTATAACAAGGGCACAATGCGAGCCCGAGTAAGCCTCAGTCTGCCTTTAGCTATCCCTTGTTATCCTATCTTGATGTTGTACTCAATATTTTGATCTTTATGCAGGTGCTGGATACTTATGTATCTCATCCCCCGCTCCCTCAGATCGACACTGAGGGACCTGATTATGTCAAGAAGACACCGCTGACCGGCGCTGGGGGTTCAAGTTCCTCCACAGGCGCTCGGCCAGTCAGCGTCACTCCCATCGTTACTCTAGCCTCCCCTGACAAGCTCCAGAAGCGGACTATCGCGCGCCGACGTCAATATGTGGGGGACTAGGACGACGATAAAGAAATAACTGCCGCAGATGCTGGTCAACCTGCTCCTGCAACCTCCAACCGACCTTCAGACCGATCGGAGGCCCTGAGCCCAACTCAAAGGTCAACAGAAAAGGTGGTGCAGACTAGCAAGACTGACCAGCCCTCTCAAAAGAGAAAGGAGACTGATTTTCAGTCGACTTCTTCAAAGAAGAGGCTATGCCAGATTAAGCTCAAGAAGGCTCCCAGGTTTAATCTTTAAACCCTATACTCCTTGTCTCTTATTGCTGATCTCAACATTTCCTGATCTCTTTCTTCTATATTTTTTTTTCTTGGTAGTCGGACAAGTGATTCTCAGAGTGCTCAGGGATCTGAGGATACTCGGTCTGAGCTCCCACCTTGTCCGACTGGCGTGTCCCATTCGGTTGGCAAGTCTTCAAACACGCTGACCGAAGTGGACAAACCGTTTGAAAAGACGGTTCCTGCCTCCACTCCTGAGCCTCTGTCTCAGACCACTCCAACTAATATCTCTTTGCCTCTTGATAAAGGTAAAAGGACTCTTCCTGTAGATATACTTGGTCGGCCTGAGGTGGAGGATGTGGAGATTTTGCACCAACACCAGGAGTCCAACAAGGTAACTTAACATTATGCTTTTACCTTGCTTTGCTCTCATCTTTTAGTTCATTTATCTTCTGTATATCAGAAAGTGTATGCTCCTGTGGAGCGAAAGCAGGCTAGAGTGGAATATCTTGAAGCTAAAACTTTCGGTATGTCCTTGGTCGCCTAATCTTCTTGTCTTTATGTTTTAGACTAACTTATTATTTGTCTTGCTAGTCACCGGTCAGCAGCTCTCCAAGGCCCTAGAGGAAAACAAGAAGTTGTTGGCCGACCGACAAGAGATAAACAAGGTCTTAGACCAAGTTCATGCAGATCTGGTTGGTAAGTTTTCCTGCCATCCATATTTAAGCAATCTGCTGACCACTCTGACGCTAAAAGTTTTACTTTTAGCTCGCGATCAAAAAATCATCGATCTGGAGAAGTTGACTTCCAACCAGCAGATGTTCGTTGACGCCTTGAAGGTTGAGAAGGAAAGCCTCTCAAAATTGGTGGAAGACCAAAACACCGAGATCACTCGGCTGTAGGAGGAGCTGAAGGGGACTGAAGCAAAGATAGAGGAGGCTAAGACTGCCTCCAAATCTTTCAAATATAAACTTGCCAGTAAGCTTTCGACTTCTTCCTTCTGCTTGATTCTTCTGTTGATCATACTGACCAATAATAATTATTTGCAGCTCTATCTTACACCGCTCGGCAAGCAATGAACTATGTTCATGCTAACCGAGTAGAGCAGACCGGTCACTCTGTGGTCTACTTGTTGGAGCATGCATCAGAAGCCACTGCTCATAACACTCGGCGAGTGGCGACCGAAGCCGGGAGTCAAGTGCTGGCGATTTGCCAATCCTGGTCCCCTGCTCTACCATTGGACAAGATCAAAGAGGGCTTTAACCTCGACCTGACCGACGACCAATATCAGCTACTCCTGGATTCCATGCTAGAGACTTCCCAGGCCTTGGTCAAAAATATAGAAATCAATCCGACCGTGCCGACTCCCCCAGCAACTCCAGAGGTCGAACTTCGGGCTGACTCTTCCTCTCCTTCAAAAGAGATATAATACTGTAATAGTGTAAAACATTAGTAGTGTTTTTGTAATGACACTTGTGTATAAACTAATCTTATGCTTTTATAGCATTAGAAGTTTGACAAAGATATGATTGACATGTTTCTATCAAGAGAAACAAAGATTGCATCGGTCTGCCATAACATATTAGGTTGTAACCCGTAACCGCGTAACAAACAGAATCAACCAATCGACACATGACCTCTCACACTTTTGGCTCTGGGTTTAGTGTAGTGGTAGTCTGATGTGCAGCATAAAGTATTTAACCATGATGTATAAGCATAAGACCAAAATAATAAAGACCAAAACTCAAGATCTTAAGATCTCATGATAATAAGTTGGTCAAAAAAATAGGCCAAAACCAAAATATGGTTAGACCGAGATGGGACATTATTGCTAGCCCCCTGGCTTGATTGTTTAATAGTATAAATTAAGGAATTGAGACAAATATAGAATGAAAATCATTAGAAAATCTTTCATTAAAAAAGACCAAAGTTTCATTCATAAATAATGTATAAATACACAAAATAATAGCTAAATATAGAAACGACGTAGCTGATTTATGTTCCAGGAGTTTGGAATATCATCGCCATCTTCATACATCAGTCGGTAAGCCCCCGGGCGAGTGACTTCCTTCACTATGTACGGTCCTTCCCACTTCGGAGAGAGCTTATGCTGATTCTTTGTTGATTGCACTCGGCGAAGCACTAGGTCTCCAACTTGAAAGTGGCGACTGTGGATGTTCTTATCATAATAACGACGCAAGCCTTGTTGGTAGAGTGCCGACCGAAACAGAGCGTGATCACACAACTCCTCTGCCGTAACCAAATCAATCTCTCGGTTCTCCTCAGAAAGCTTTTCATCGTACGCTTGAACTCGTGCCGAGATAAGACTGACCTCAGTCGGCAACATAGCTTCTGAGCCATAGACCAACGAAAAAGGTGATTGTCCAGTAGCCCGACTGGTGTTTGTCCGAAGCCCCTAAAGGACTGAAGGCAACTCTTTGACCCACCGACCGGCATAAGGTTTGAGTCTGTCAAATATTCGCGGCTTTAATCCTTGAAGAATCATACCATTGGCCCATTCGACCTGCCCATTGCTTTTCGGATGAGCCACTTATGCAAAGTGGATCTTTATTCCCATCTCATCGGCAAAGTGCCAGAACTCCACTGAAGTGAATTGAGTGCCATTATCGGTAATGATATCATGAGGAACTCCAAACCGAGTGAATATATCTTTGACAAACTCAATCACCTTCTTGGATGTAATCTTGCTGACCGGCTTTGCTTCAATCCACTTGGTGAATTTGTCGATAGCAACAAACAAATGAGTGAACCCGCCTGCCGCTTTCTTGAAAGGACCGACAATATCAGGCCCCCAAAAAGCAAAAGGCCAAGTCAATGGTATCATGTGAAGTTGCTGTGAAGGCACATGTGTTTGTTGAGCGAAGAATTAACAACCCTCACACATCCGAACAACTTGGTGTGCATCTTCGACCGTCGTGGGCCAATAAAACCCTTGCCGGAAAGCTTTGCCAACCAAAGTCCTGGAAACTGCATGATTGTCGCATATTCCCGAATGAATCTCTTCTGCCAACTTCTGTCCTTCAGGAATTGAGATGCATCACATCAAAATGTTGGAACCACCCCTTTTGTAAAGTTGGTCCCCCACCAATAAGTATCCTCGAGATCGAATCTCCAATCTTCGTTGCTCATCAGGATCCGAGGGCAGCGTTCCCTTATCCAAATACTGAATGAGTGGGTCGCGCCAGTCGGTCTTGGAGACGTCATCGTCAACAAGATCAGCAACAATACTCATCAACACGTCCGACCAGGGAGAAATTGTTGGGGAATCTAGAACATGTAGGAAAACACCCGGCGGTACTGCAGACCGAGATGATCCTATCTTGGCTAACTCATCAGCCGCCTGGTTATTATCTCAGAGAACATGTGTGAAATTCAATCCATCAAACTTGTCTTTGAGTTTTTGCACTTCTTGGCAATAAGCACTCATGTTATTATCTACACAATTCCAATCCTTGGTGACCTGATTAATGACCAAGGTCGAATCACCAAATATGTCGACGTGCTTAATGTCGAGTGACACGGCAATGCGCAAACTGTGTAGGAGAGCTTCATATTCCGTAGCATTATTAGACGCGCAAAACATGATTTGAAGGACGTATCGAAGCCTTTCTCCAGTAGGCGAGATAAATACAACTCCCGCACCTGCCCCTTGTAATTGAAGGGAACCGTCAAAGTATACTTTCCAGTACTCGATATCTTGGGCAGTAGGAGGATTTTGAATCTCTGTCCACTCAGCAACGAATTTAACTAACGCTTGTCCCTTTATAGCCGACCGAGACGCGAACGTAATAGTATACTGACCAAGTTCGACAGCCCACTTGGCTATTTTTCCTTCAACTTCTCAGTTATGTAATACCGACCCGAGTGCAAAAGAAGTTTGAACTTCAATTGGATGAGCTTGGAAATAGTGCTTCAACTTCCTCGAGGTGATCAATAATGCATATAACGACTTCAAGATCTGCTGGTACCTTGTCTTAGAGGCGCTGAGAACCTCGCTCATAAAGTAGACCGGATGTTGTACTTTTTGCACATGTCCCTCTTCTTCTCGGTCGACTGTCAAAACAGTACTCACAACCTGGGTTGTGGCCGAGATGTAAAGCTGAAGTTTTTCTTCTGGCTCCGGAGGCACCAACACTGGAACACTGCTGAGATGAATCTTTAATTCATCCAGTGCCAACTACGCCTCCTCAGTCCAAACAAAACCGTCCTGCTTTTTAAGCAATCAGAAGAGTGGTAACCCCCTAACCCTCAATCGGGAAATAAAGCAACTCAAGGATGCCATGCATCCGGTCAGCTTCTGAACGTCCCATTGAGAATTAGGCGGCTTCATATCAAGGATTGCCTTGATTTTATCTGGGTTAGCATCTATACCTCGTTTCAAAACAATGTAACCGAGTAACTTTCTCGATGGAACCCCAAAAACACACTTTTTAGGATTCAGCTTCATTGAATAATGTCTCAGATTGTCAAAGATTTCTGCCAGGTCAGAGAGAAGTTCTTCGACTTTCCGAGTCTTGACAACGATGTCGTCAACATACGCTTCAGCGTTCCGACCGATCTGAGTGGCAAGGCAGCGTTGAATACCTTGTTGGTAAGTCGCGCCAGCATTTTTCAGACCGAACAACATAGTGATATAGCAATAGGCGCCGAAGGGTGTTATAAAGGAAGTCTTGATCTGATCTTCGACTCTCAGTGGGATCTGGTGATAGCCTGAATAGGCATCCAGAAAGCTTAAAAGATCACACCCGGCTGTCGAATCTATAATCTGATCAATACGAGGAAGAGCGAAGGGGTCTTTTGGGCAGACCTTGTTGAGATCGGTATAATCAACACACATCCTCCACTCTTTATTCTTTTTAGGTACAAGGACTGGATTTGCTAACCAGTCGGGATGATACACCTCCTTTATAAACTTAGCTTCTAACAATCTAACTATCTCCTTCTTCATAGCGTCCTTGCGGTCTTGCGTAAATCTTCTAAGCCATTGGCGAACGGGGGTAGCCCCTAGAGGTACCCTTAACACGTGCTCAATCTTTTCCCTAGGAACTCCCGGCATGTCAGATGGTTTCCATGCAAAGATATCCCTATTTTCCTGGAGGAAAAGAGTGAGCGTGAGTTCCTATTTTTCATCAAGGTTGACCCTAGCAGAAGTCACCTTATCGGGGTCCTCAGGATCGAGCGAAATCTCCTTGGTTTGGACGTCATCGGTCTGGATCTTGTCCTTGGTAGGTTTCCTTATCGGAACCTCCATTCCAGTCTGCTCCTCTATACCGACCGCCTTCTGGATCTCCTTTTGGTCTGACAGCATCAACTGTTTGGTAGCCATCTCACAACTCTGCACATCGCAATCAAAAGAATTCCGAAGATCAGAGTGGAGGGAGATTATTCCGTTCGGGCCTGGCATCTTGAGGGTGAGATGCGGATAGTGCGGAACAGCCATAAACCTGGCCATCGCCGGTCGACCAATGATAGCATGGTATGCTGACTCGAAGTCTGCCACCTGGAAGAGGATACATTCAGTCCTAAAATTATCACGGGTACCAAAGGTGACTGGTAGACTGATTTGTCCAATTGGGACTAAAGTCTTGCCAGGCACAATCCCATGGAAGGGTGAAGAACTCGGTTGGAGGTCATTGATTGACAAACCGAGCTCTTGAAGAGTCCTGGTGAAGATTAAGTCCAAACTGCTTCCTCCATCGATGAGTACTCTGTTAAACTTCACCTCCTTCATAGTCGCAGCAAGCACCAATGGTTAGCGACCTGGTTTTGGTAGATGTTTAGGATGGTCCGACCGATCAAAGGTGATTGGCATCTCAGACCACCTCATGTACTGAGGCGTAGCTAACTCCACTGAGTTAATCTCTCGAAGCTCTAACTTTTGCTTGCGCTTGGATGTATAGACATCCGGGCCTCCGAAGATGAAGTTTACTTCTTTGCGGGGCTCCTGGAACTCTCCTGAATCATCCTTGTCATCATCATCATTGGGCTTGTCTTTGTTGCTGTTGTTGCGCCTCGGGGGATCTTTGGCCACCTTGAGCGCAGCTGTTGCAAAACCCTTCAGATAATAGCAATCATTTGCTTTGTGGTTTTCCTTGGGGTGCTAAGGGCAAATGCCACTCAGCAACTCATCAGTAGACGGCTGGTTCGTCCGAGGATTCTTTCAAAACTGGTCCACTGTGTTGACAGCATTGTCAGGTTTTCTCTTCTTGTCCTTCTTGGAGGACTTAGGCTTGTCCGACCGCTTCTCCTTGCCCTTTCCTCGGATATCATCAAGTGCAGACTCCCCTGATGCAGTTTATCAGCAATTTTGAAGCACTCTTGAGCGGTGAGCTTGAGATCATAGTTCCTCCGACCGATTTCCCGGACCAGATCATCACTGCGAATTCCACCCAGGAAGGCAGTAATGATTTGCTGATCGGGGACGTTGGGAATCTCAGTCTTCTTAGCGCAAAACTGCTTGATGTAGTCACGAAGAGGCTCGTCTCCTCTCTGCTTGATCCGAGTGAGGTCGAAGTGGTTGCCCGGTCGGTTGCAAGTTGCTTGGAAACTTTCTATGAGTTTCTTGTTGAGGTCTCCCCAAGATGTGACTGACTCCTCAGATAGAGATGTGAGCCATACCCGAACGGCAGGATCTAAGCAGACCGGAAGGTAATTAGCCATTACGTAGGAATCACCTCCAGCCGACCGGATCACCGTGCTATAGAGTTGTAACCACTCTCGGGGGTTGGTTTGTCCATCATATTTTTTGATGGGAACCGGCTTGAATCCTTTCGGCCATCAAGCAATGCAAAGCCGAGGGACGTAAGCCTTGATGCCATCGATCTCGTCATCAGTCAGCGTTGGTGACCGCCATTGTCGATCTGGCGACGTAGTTGGGCTACGACGGTGGCGTGGGCCGACATCCTCATCATGATGACATCATCAATTGCCATCATTATCGCGCCAATCCTGATCGTCATGTCGACATCGGTCGTCGCGGTTGTCTCTTGGAGGAGGATTCTGAAGATCATCCCGTTGGTTGTCCCATCGGTCTTCTCGTCGGTTGTCCCATCGGTCTTCCCATCGGGCATCCATCCTTCGTTCACGCCGTTCTTCCTCATAGCGTCGGTTGTCCCGAGCATGCTCCTCGTGGTGAGAGTTGATGGTGTCTCGTCCATCACGGAGGCTGAGAGAATTTCTCAGGTCTTCGCGCCTTCGCCGACCCTGAGGAGATACATGGCTGAAACTTGCGACCGACTGAGACTTTGCAGCATCTTGCACTGTTGTGGCTTTGAGCATAGCCACCGTCTTCTGCATAGCAGGAGTTTGATAGTGGGCATCAACCATTAAAGTATCAAGCAATGTCTTGGTCCCGGTGATGTTGTTCTGTGGGGTGTGGTAGACCTTAACACCATCCACTTCAAGGTCAGGACCGAGATCCAGTCGGCGTGCGTTACGCGATCCGCGCGACCCTCTTGCTCGACGGTGGTGACCGACCGATAATTCATTAGCTGGTGGGTTATCATCTTATCGGCCTCCTTCGACCAGCTGGTTTTGGAGACCACCGGCTGAATTCCCTTCTTCTTCGGAATCTGGATCCTCATCCTGGTTTCCAGCAGCAGGATCTACTATATCCACTATGTTGACTGTATGGGGATATGAGTAGGTCGATCCGACCGTGTCCTCATCAAAAGACCGATCTGACGTCGAGTCATATCCGAAGGAAGAGTCTTCCTGCTCGGATCCGAGTGGGGTCAATACAGGAATAATGTTAAACAGACTCGGTGATCGCGCCATGGGGCTGGCTGCGGTCGAGTCTGATCTATAGTCATTCAGACCTAGGGCTCCATTGTCGTCGACCATGAAGTCGAGCGAACCAAAAGAGATCTTGATGTCCGACGAGTATTGGATGATGGGAAGTTCGGCCATCATAATCGACGGAGAATCCCGGCGAGCCTTGTCCCCTACCTGGCGCGCCAACTGTCGATGCTCAAGACCTGCAGTAAATATATAGGGCTACGTCGAGACCAAGAACTACGATGGTAACATAAGACATCAAATTATACAGGTTCGGTAACCCTACATCCTATGTTCTGTATTGTATTAATTGTCACGAGATGTTGTGTCTCTCTAGTTGTGTCTAATTGCCTCTCCCTCGATGGAGGGTACCCTGCCGCCTTATATATCCGGTCGGCAAGAGGGGTTCAGGCAGAGTCCTAGTCGTACTCTACAAGGATTCTATATGGCAAGTCTAATTTTTCTTGTCTTACACTCCAAGCCGAGTCGGTCAGCTTCCTTGTTGATGAAGTACCCGGTCGGCCACCGACTTAGCCTTGTATGAGGATACCTGTAAAGCAAGTATCCCACATGTACCTATGTAACTTGTTTGTGTTGAGTTGTTAACTTAAGGAGACACTTTAGTTATTGTGACTGTTATTTCGGATTAACAAATCTCGGACCTCATGGCAAGATATAACACATTTGAAAATCGTGTGTAATGGGGTAGAACAATAAAAGTGTGTATGACTCACATATGCATTTGTGTGTGGATCACATCACATATATGTATGTGCTTTGAATTTGAATTACGAGCTACTAGTTCACGGCTCACACATACATTTGCAACTTTTGTAGTACATGTTTTCATTCTTGATGTCACCACTATAACATATATATGCTTTTTTGTGCCAGCTAAGATTTTGGCACGCCTCCCAATCATGCTATAATAGTCACTTTTTAATACTTGACACTACAATGTCAATATTCATGCAAAGTCATTTTTACATGTTTTTCTTTTTAATCCTACTAATTATAATACAGTTTTATGACATATGGTTTGTATATTTAATTGACATAGCAAAAATCACACTAAGAGAAGTGAAAAGGTCAAAATTGTAGAGAAGTGAAAATATATGTCTACCAAAGTAAATCGTAATGGTTAGATATGAAAATGAGCAAGTGCAGCGCTTTAAAGGGTGATCTGTTTGGTGGCCTCCGTTATGAAATTCTTAATTCCATATTTCATGGCTTTCCACTCAAAGATGTTGTTTGCACTAGTGGAGGTAATCACTGAACTAAATTGGATTGAGCGGAACATGATTATAGAGCTACAACTATCACTTACAGTATCAGATGGAACCGGGGCTTGAAAAAAATCTCGCACTTCCATCTTTGTGTGGCATGAGTTGGTGGGAAGCGAAAACTCAAAGGGTCTTTACGCGAGTCCATAGCAAAGTAGAGTGGAGAAGATGGTGGGGAAGGCAGGCAAGGGCTTGCTTATGGCCAAATCAATGGAGAAGGACAAGGGGAAGAATGCCCCTGTCTCTCGGTCCTCCCATGTTGGGCTCTAGTTCCTAGTTGACCATATCCACCACTAGCTGAAGCAGAGGACCTAGGCATTCGGTCGTGTTGGTGCTACTCTAGCAGTGAACTCTGTTGCCATCCTATAGTACATGACGATAGTGGTTCTAGAGCTGGCGGAAAATGTTGGCGGAAAATGCTAGCAAAAATCTCAAGGTGAAGCGTGTCATCTAAAGTTTTAAATCTTCGGCTATGGCTGCCGCTATCACCGAACATAGCTTTTAAGGAGGTTTCAACACTACTTGCTTTGTTGTATAATTCAGCCACTATAGCCTCATTTACAATTGATTAGTTGTTTGTGGGTTAAACACAAAATGGCTTACCCGATGATTTAAAACTTTGGTATCACCCCTCATCACCTATAGCTGATCATCCATGGAAATGAAGAGCTTGACACCCTCATCAAGGGCACTATCGTTGATGGTGGTGTCATCCCACACATCCATAAGTTCCTCATCAACAAGTCTTCTGAGAAGTAAAGACTAGAAAATGTGCATCTTAAAGACTAGAAAATGTGCATCTTAGTTTACACTAGACTTTTACGTGCTCATGTGTTGTAATTGTAAGTTATGGTTATCATATAGATTTTAGTGCATGTGTGGCGATTATCAGGAATGGTCCAACATAGAACTTTTGAAAACTTTTGCACCATGTGGAATTTGTGCTGCCACTGCTCGTGCAAGTATTGGAGAGTGTTTCAACCTGTAATATTTAGATTTTCAAACATCAAACCCCAAAACAATTTATTCTTATGATGCTTATTTATTCATTTTTACATTCTAGTACACATTCTCGAAGCCCTCTCATCCCTAACTAAGAAACAAAACCAGACATATTATTATAACACAACATGTGAATATTATTATATACTCTCAAGAGTTTGCCATATATGATAACATCGGTGGCCACACACATAATATTGTGTGTAGCACACACAAAATTTGAAAACAAATGAAAGTGAACACGACATACATATATTCATGAACGATTTATACAACATTAAGTAAAACATTATATATGAGCATTTATTTATTGTCTTAGCACTGCTCGGCACCCTTCTACAACAATAGTGGATTAAAAAGTTTGGAGAACTCGATGCTCGGCTTAAAGAGACATAGTCCTGGATGAACCAATTTAAAGATGCAGTTTGTGTTATGATGCATGAGGTTGGTTTTCTCATATTATTTTTTATATTTTCAATATGGTGAAATTGCTATATTTTTACATTTTTAGTTGACACATTGTGTAATCACTGTAATAAATCTATATTAGTGTGGTCTCTTTATTTTAATTAAATAAATGGTTATTTGGGTTGACGGTTGGTGCCCAAATAATAACACGACAACCTTCAAACATTTCTCGGAGGTGACGTGCAACTAATTGAGGGAATCCATGTCTGCAAAAATTGTCAGGTGGGTTGAAATACTTTCGATCGCATTTGCACTATATAGGTATTAATATAGTGATTTTTTCCAAAATAAAATATTGTCATTTCATTCCTATATTTCTATCATCTTCCTTTTTGTCTAGATATGTGAGTCCATTCTTCCCACTTCCCCATGCATTCATTAAAATTTTAGAGAGATGATCAGTACTAGTAAATGAGAGAGGTTTCGAGTTATAAATATGAAAGGAAAGAGTCATGAATAAAGTGTGAATTAGTGTTGGCAGCAAACTCACAAGTTCGGCATGATGGGTATGATCTGTTGGCATATTTAAAGTGTATCTTTGATAGTATCAGTGGTCATATACATTATGGTGTGTGTCACACAGACATAATTCTAAAATAAATGAAAGTGTATTTGTCATACATACACTTGTGAAAGATTCATAGTACATTATATATTGTAGCAGAAAGGAAAGGAAATCTATGTTTTCACAAGAAATTTGAATAACAAAGTGATGCTTGGCTTGAAGAGAGTGACCCTAGATGAACCAGTTTATGGTATGATGCATTAGGTTGGTTTTAAATTAACTTACTCTAATTATTTTCAATATGATGAAAATGCTCTATACTATTATTTTTAGTTAATACATTGTATAATTACACAATAATGAATCGATAATAGTGTGAGTTTCTTATTATGATATTGCCCTTCATTTTATTTAATATATGATGATTTGGGTGGAGGGTTGATCCATGGATAACACTTTTGTATATCAACTTTATGAGTTTAGCACCTTAGAACGCATATGTCACTAACGACTTGTTATTAGATAAATAAGATAAATATGTAATTTTTTCACTTGTGTATATACAACCATTTTCACAAGTGCAACAGATCAAAATAGATGCTTCATGGACATATTATTTAACTATTTTTTCATGAGTTACGTTGGAAATGAGGAATGTTTGCGAATTGGTTTTTATGGTAGCACATGTTCTTATTTTTTATAAGATTGGCATATATAACTTAATATAGTGTAACAACAACTATTAAAAATATGAAATTTTATAGTTACGAAAAACAAATATACATAGCTAAAATCTTATATGTGTTCTCTACCATAGACCTTCTTGACTTATATAGACAATATGTATAACCCACATGGCCTAAAGGCGTAGCTGAGTGGCTACCTACACATGGCTTGAGGTCGTGAAATGGTACAAGATGCCCAGCAAAACTAACGAATTTAGCAGTAAGTCATCTCATTTTCATTCATGATTACCTAACAAAAGATACCTAATACGTATGTGCTTAGTCTTCTTTGTTTTGGACCTGCATCTCTAGTAGAGTTGCTACAATGAGTTCCTATCCCTAAAAACTAACCAAAATAGCTAACAATCATTAAAAAAGAATAGATCTGATACAGTTGTTAACTGAATTTCTATCTCTAAAATCTTTTAGCAAATGACCTATATTCCTATCACTGCAACCCAAAATATATGCCAATCCAATACATCGAGAGCTAATACTCAATTGCAAAGGTGGGACAGGCAAACTATAACTTGATGGACATTTTCTCACCAGATTCACCATTATTCACCTCGTCTCCCCTTCAATTTCGTCTCCCCTTCAATTTCCATTGATGGCACCACCTCCTCCTTTGCCTCCCGCAAGGCCACCCGGGCCGCCTCAAGGTGATGACTAAGCATGGATAGAGCAACTAAGCCGTGTGTGTGAAGCGCAACATTGCATACGGAAGAGGGAAGCTTGTGTTGGCGCAATGCGTAGAGAATGGCTCGTTATCACGAGTGTGATTGACAATAAGATCTGACTCGATGGGGCAAGCTTCATGACAAGATCTATTGGGAGAGGAGTGGAAGAAGTGGAGCGGCGACTTCCCAACCTCATGCCGAGGGGGAGGGGGAGGAGGGGGCGTCAGGGTCGCGTAACATGAGGAGGGTGGTGCACTAGGGACGAGAGATGAACGCAAGCCCATCACCATACGAGGAGGGAGGGAGGAGGGAGAAGGAAGGAGGACGGCGCGTGGGAGAGGAGGGTTGGGCTGACATTGAAACTCTGGTATCTTTCTTTTATACTGAGATATTAATACGGGTTAAAAACAGGTATATGGGCTCATGAAATGGGCTAATGGGCTTATAAGCAATCACTGATGTAAGCTATAACTGTTAATGATGGTTTTGTATGCTCAGTAATAACCACAAATAAATCCCAGTGACGTATTTCGGCTTATCAGTAACAACTTTTTAGACAATGGCTACTGCTGAAAAAGATCTAGTATCACCCGAGATTCTTTGTAGTAATGCATGCTCTTGCCTGAAGGAGAAAGTGCAAGTATGACATGACGAAGAACGTGTGTCTTGATAACTTTGATTTGTGCGAATCGACTCATGCCGGGAATTTATATAAATATAATTAATGAAGAAAGAACAAACGAATTGAATGAGTAGAATACATCTCTATATATCAAAGAACGCGTATGCGATCGATCGAGTAGTAAATAACGTCGGCCCGATTACAATTACAACTGACTGATCAAACCAACGGCCTCGCGACCACTCATCATCACTCCCTGACCACGGGGAACATGCACCTGTACAGCTTGGACAGGAACGACTTGTTCCTCTTCTTCTTCCCGTACCCGTGCTTCGCCGGCGCGTTCGCGTAGTGGTCGGGCGACACGTCGCGCTGCGGCGGCGGCACGGGCGGCGCCGCGGCGGCCTTGGCCTCCTCCCGGTGGCGCTTGACCTTCTCGAACTGCACCGTGAAGCCCTGTGCCGCCATCGCCGCGTTCTGCTCGTCCCACACGCCGAACCTCGGTACGGCCGACGGCGCCTTGTTATTGTTGGGCTTGGGCCGGCGCAGCTGCGGCGGCGGCCCGCGCGGCGGCGACGGCGACGCGTACGGCTTGTACCCGTCGAACGACGGTGCGCCCTGAGGATGGTGGTACTGCCCGTGGCCTTGCTGGTGCTGATGGTAGTGGTGATCATTGTTGTTGCTGTAGCGGGGCTGGTACGGCCTGGGCGGCGAGAACTTGCTGGCGCGGCTGCTGGTCTCCGACGCCGCGCTCATGCTGCCGTTGCTCCCCGTCCGCCGGTGGTGGTACCCGTTGCCGCTGCCGCCGCGGTGGTGGTGGTGTTGCGGCTGCTGCGGCGCTGGAGCAGGTCCATGGCCGTGGGAGCTCGGCGGCCGTGACGGCACGTTCCTGCTGCTGAGATTCTCGTAGTGCTCGTACGGGTCGTAGTCGTCGTATCCAGAGCCGTGTGATCTGGGAGCTGCTGCGGCCGGAGCAGCATGTCCGTGGCCATAGCCGTGCGAGCTCGGCGGGCGTGAGGGAACGTTCCTGCTGCTGATGTTCTCGTAATGATCGTACGGGTCGTAGTCGTAGCCGACACCGGGCGCCGCCGCCTTGGGAGGAGCTGCCGGCGGCGCGTGGCCGCTGTGATGATGGCCGCCGTGCGAGCTCGGGGGGCGGGAGGGCACCTTCCTGCTGAGGTTCTCGTAGTGCTCGTAGGGGTCGAAGTGGTCGTATCCGCCGCCGCCGGGAGCCGGCGGCTTGGGTGCCGCCGGCGCGGCCGACGGAGGGGCTGGCTTGTTGTCGCGCACCTTCTCGAAGAAGACGGTGTACCCGATGTTCTCGGCGTCCCAGGACCCGAACTTGGGCACCGCAGCCTGTGCCTGCAATGTGTGTAAGCACGCGCACGAATCTCAGTCAGCCATTTCTGTTACCAGACGGTTAATAAAAAAAGTTTAGGTAACTATGCACGTTCCGTAATTTAACCATGGACCATATGCCATCTTAGTTTAGCTTGACATTTCGTCATCGTCAGCTAAAAAAAAGAATATTTTCATGGTTATTAAATTGTACTACTATAGTCACAATTAAAATAGCACGGAACGACATGTGACAGCCCAACACTCCGTGACCGGAACCTGCAAATCAAGCAAAGGTTCCCGTCCCAGCTAACACCTGACTAATAGCGCGTTCTAATTATGTCACAGATATACATGGCAGCAACCTACAGCTAATCAGCGGTGCCAAACTCAACCGTGCACCACACATTGCTTCGCGTAAACTTCTTTCCGCAAACCTCCACCAGATCCAGGTAATCACGGCGTGCAAACGAAATGATGCGGCATACGTTCCAAAGTCCTTTTCACGAGTACGACGAGTCGCCTTGACGCCGAATCACTCGTCCATGGCAGGCCAACAAAGCAAAGCTCTGGCCTCTGGATTTCTCCCCTGCTCGCCACGCATGCCAACGGATTATTAGACTCGCATTCATCGAAGAGCGCCGCACATGCCTGGCCGGTGGGAACGAGACCGGCGAGTCCAGTCCAAGCAACCACCGATCACGCCATGTGCCGCCGGAAATATGTTGGGTTTCGTGCCGGCGCGGGCGGCGCCACCATGTTCAGATCCGTGAGTCTTATCCCTGCCGGGCTGACCACCACCTAACAACTGCTAGCAACGCCAACGCATGGTGCCAACTTGTTGCCTCTGGATTGTATAATGGCACCGCCACGGTTGGGGAAAGGTTGGCCCTCATGCACATGGGCCAGGATCGGCTGGAAAGGACGAGCCATGATCCATATGTGAACACACATGATTTTACACCCCACAAAAAGTATTTGAAAACAAATATCTATGATCATGAAGTTTTCTGCGAATTAACATTGGGCGGATGAGACAGACGTCATATGCACTCATGATCATAAAGGCTTGTTATCATTTTAGTTGCGAGAACAAGCAAGGGAAAACAACGCAAGGAACGATCAAATGTAAATGTGGATGACAAGATAATACTTACAGTCATGTTGTTGTTCCTGGGGAAGAAGACGAGATGATCAGCAGACGACGATTATCGTCGATTAATCCTGGCCCTGCTTCGATCGTGTACCTTGCTCCTCCTTCCCGTCCTCTCTCTCTCTTTCCTCTTTCTCAAGAGGAAAGAGAGAAAGCAGCAGGAAGAAGGAGAAAGAACGAATGATGATTATGGCAGGGCAGAGATCGAAAGCACCCGGAGAGACGGCTATATGGTTGACGGGTTCAGAGCCTAACGACAACTGAACAGAACAGCCCTCCTAATTAAAGCAGGGACCAGCGAGACCGTGCTCTGTTGCGGCGCCGATCGAGCTGTGCCTGCCTCTGTATTGTACTCCGTAGATGACTAGGTGTTTATGCTATGTATGTGCAGAGACGGGACGAGGACGAGGACGACGACGGAACAGCTCATGCCTTAACAACCCCCAAGCTACCACCAACCGAGGTGGCGAGGACACGGACACAGGGTGGTTGCCTGCTGGATCGCCTCGTCGTTTCCTGCTTTCATTTGGCTCGTGGCAGCTGGCGTTGCCCTCCACCTTTGACCTGCTGCTCCCTTAATCCGCGTTTTAGGACCTTGCTAATCAACGCCGACGCATCTTTGCCGAGTTGTCACTCGAAGATTTATGGCTTGGTTTTTGTTGGTTTCATGTCTTCTGCTGTAATCATCAGGTTTTTAGTTCGAACTGAGAAGATTTTTGGGTGTTTTGCTGGCGTCAGCCATAGATAAGACTGCGTAATCTTGCGGATTTTATGGCAGCTGTCTAATTAACTGTTAAACTCTATAGCTACTGAAACAGTTTGTAGCTTCTACCTTCACCACTTCACCCACCCTGAATTTCCTGCATCTCTACTCAAATTTTGAAACATTCAACCTGAAAAACTCCACTTCTCTCTTTGAATTTGAAACTTTAAACTAAAATATGTCGCTTGCTGCTGCTTAGCTCCCGTGATTTTTTTTTGATGGACTATAACATAACATCCATTTGAAACTCTGTACTTTTGAGTAAAAATCCCTTCAGTTCACAAAAGGAGTCATCACAACATCTTCATAACCATTTTATATGGAGATGAGTCATCACTATCATCATTAAATTGCATTTATAGTTCTCTTGTACAAATGGAGCGCACAGTGACCAACAACTCCACACGTCAGCAGCAACAAATTGCTCTAGTGCAGTGCACATAACGCCTACTAGCTGGCAGAAGGCTCACATTTCATCAACAGCTGATGCATGCACTAACATCACTACCACAAGTGAAGCAGTAATCACGACGGTTTCTTGAAGATGAAAAACATTTTCATCAAACCACAATAGTCCTGCCCAATTGATAAAGTTCTATCATGCCAAAACGTCCAGTTGTGAACAACCCAAAGACGTCTAGCTATAAGCACCATCGGTGTCAGCTGAATAGCACACGGAATTGGGTGCGCACATGGGGTGAGACGCTTGCTTCCTCTTGCATGTTGATTGGCAGCTGAAACAAAAGATGCAGATAGAGCACTAGTTTAGTCCATAATCAAAATCATCAATAATTCATTGCCGGCGGAGCATCTACATTCTATAATAAAATGAAAACACATAGATGTTAGGAAAGCTAGACAGGTATCCACATTATCATGGGAAAAGTGCAGAGGTGCCTGCAAAATTTCTGGAATCTTTGGCAATTAGCGGCATCATATCTTTAGCCATATGCCTAAGATTATTTAAATATTTACAGAATCAACCATGATATATCATCACCTTTCTCTTTACTTGAACAAAATCGAAGCAGATAAACACAGAAGCCCTAGACATGAAAGAAAGAGATAGCTCAAACAGATACCGCTGTGGCACTGCATCAATGTAAAAGGTAAAGCATAAATGGCCATCAGAATGGGAAGTAGCGCTCGATCAAGTAACACTACAAGAAGGGAATATGAAGAAAAGTCATTCTTAGCAGTTGTGGGTGGTCCACTTGTGCGGTTGTGCTATAGACCAAAGATGGCAAAGCAATATCATGATTCATGACCATCCATATATGAATACACACTCCATGGAAAGGGAAAAAAAAACATTTATAGTGAGACATGCACTAAGCAAGAAAATAAGTAAAATGAAATAAGAGTGATTACATAAAACTAAAAATGGCATACTCATTTGAAACATAATTACATATTATGCAAATCTCATAACCAAAGAAATAGAAACAGATCAAGCATTCACACTGCCAACTTTTAATTAAATTATTCATTAAAACATTATTCCACTCAATGGTACCTCGTGAAATTTGAATGCACCTTTATTGTGAGTACTGATAAACAATAGTAAAAAAACTGTTGTTTACATATTTCAATGAAGCCTGAACAAATGTGTAGTTCTGACAGAGTTCCCATTTTTATCGTACCATCCAGATTAGCACAAGAGTACAAGGCACCCCACACCCCTTTCACAGATTGGCCCTTCACCGCCAGATTGAGGTGAATAAGGATGTTGTATGCATGAAGAAGCTGCCATGATATGTCCCAGTAATTATCAACGGAAAGTTTCTCAAAAATGAAGTTTATTTTTTAGGCAAACAGTATTTCATTAATCAGGCAAAGCTGAAATACCATCTTTAACGATCAGGCTCTCAAGAGCTACCGGGGGATTTATATGCCACTCCCTCGATAATTGCTCAACCGAAACCTGTCGTGTTATACATATGAGCTACCAGACTACAAGGTCTACTAGTATAAGTAAAGGTGAACTCATCAAAACTCCTCTTTAACATAGAGATTTCCTGGAGAATTGCTCTCAAGAATGAAGTTAATCAATGTTCAATGCATACTTTGACTATTTCTAAAGAGCAAAATAATTCATAAATGGTATGAATAAACATAAAATCAGAAAAGATACAGATGGCTCCACAATGAGAGCATAGCATGTGCTATCATGTCCCCCTGCCCGTGTGCAGGCAACAACTGCCATATTGTCAAACCGAACAGCAATACTTACGCAAAACATGCAGGCATTAAAATCCACAGAAATATTGTTCTCGTATTTCATTTTTCGTGAATACGTTTTGCTCAACTCAGAACCCACAGTCAACAGACAACAGGTTAAATTAATGTGTTGATAACTAAGAATATACTGCTGTAGTGAGATTATTAGAAGCTCAGAAAGAACCAACTGGTAAATGCAGTATTTATTGCTTGTTATGGTGAAACATGAAAGAATAAAGAGGGAAGTGCATATGTTACTTAGCCAGCTATCTAAGATAAGCCATAAAACTTCCTAGATGAACACAGTTTCACACCAATAAGAAGGCTCTCACTCCCACATGTTTTTCAGGCTACTTATAATACCACTAGCTAAATGCAGTACTAAAAGAGAGATAACATGCCTTCTAGGGAACATCAAAATATCAAAATGTAGCCTGAATAAAAATACTAAGTTTTAATAACTGAAAGGAGACAGTGCAGTGTAGTAGTGTCACATTACAAGTATTGACACCATACCAAAACGATACTACTTACTGAAGGTCATGCATTGAAAGCAAATTATAATGCTATATACAAATGAAATCAAAATTTCGCCCAGAAGAAGCACATAAATCTCATAAAGATCTCTATTCTGACAGTATCATTGTAGGTTTTGCAATGAAATTCTTCGTTACAAAAAAAATAGAGTAATAGAGAATCGCTTAACAAAGAAAACAACACAATATTGTGTGAAAACTTACCCTCTGTTTCCTGTCAACAAAGTTAAATTGATCAATAGTTCAAGGAAGGCTTCAATGGTGAGACAAAAAAGGATTACCATTGCTGAGCTCACCTCCCACTTATATAAGTGAACAAGCCTGAAAAAAAAAAGGCATTTGTTACATATTGTAGCCTTATCTTGCCATACAGGATATTATTACATTAAAATACCTTTCACCTATGCAGGCCCTTCAATAGTTGTGCTAACTGATCCTGCTAACAACATAGCATCTCGATAGTTCGTATGTGCTACAAGGATCAAAAGCTAAGGTTACACCACCAGATAGAGTCTTCTACTTTCGGCACAACTTCATGCTTTCAGCTAATGCCTAATGTGTAAGCATACTTAGAATCATTCAGATAGGAAAGGTTTCAGTTCAAGTTTTCCAGCTGCTCCATCATAAGGCTATCTGTAGCAACATAACAACATCTAAATCTACCTCACACTTCAACTAATAAATCACCAAAAATGAACAAGGTGGTATAACACTCTGGTAGCAAAATTTATCATATTCCATCACGGAAAATTACAATAATGCAAAATTAACTATAGAACTGGGCTTGTGGATCAATCTAGATTACATGTCAGTAGCACAAGCACTACAATAGCAAATTGAATCCAATAATGGCACTTAAAGAATGTTGGCCTACAGTTCTATAGATCATCACACATGAGTGAAAATTATTTCCTAAATTCCACACAGATGATACTAAAGAGTAAAGATAAAACACTAGAACAGATTTAGCTAAAGATGAAAATAAGTTACTTTAGCTGTCTCTTTCCTCACAAGAGGAAGGAAGTAAAATGTTGCTATATTACAGCACAACCGCTGCTAGCTGCCGCGAGACTCAGCAATCTAGCATCACCAATCGTCGGCAGCAAGCATGCGGATTAGTAGTAGATCAGGGTGTAATAACTCATCATCAGATCAAGTAAACAACAACAACAACCACAACAATGTCGACGCAGTGGGCGGAGGGTTGTATCGGCCACAGCCCACAAGAGAAGGGAAGAACCAAATATTTTTCTCCTTTTCCTCTTTCTCCAAGCAGCGGCTTGAATCGGGGTTGGTCACAGCCGCAGCGCCGTGAGCCTGAGCTCGTCCTCGTCGCCGTGACACACAAATCCGCAGCCGCCGGGAGGCAGGTTGAGGTCGAACGGTAGCGGGAGCCGGCACGATGGCGAGGCGGCCGCGTCCGTACAATCGTCGTCCACGACCGAGGCCGAGGACCCGCAGTCGCTGTGGCAATCACCGTCGGGGATCGGCGGCGGGGGCGGCCGCGGCGGGAGCACGGGCCGCTGGCGCGCGCCGCCGAAGGACTCCACCGTGGAGCTTAGGCTGCTGCTCGCCGGCCTGGCAGCGGCGACCGACGCCGCCGGATTGGCGGCGGCGGAAGTATAGGGCGTGTACGCGGCGTGGTGCTGTTGATGATGGGCGGCAGCAGGGAGCGGGAAGTTGGTCCTGGCCTTGGGCCCGCGCAGCGTCCGCGCGGCGGCGTCGTAGGCGCGGGCGGCGTCCTCGGCGGAGTCGAAGGTGCCCAGCCAGACGCGCGCCTTCTTCGCCGGGTCGCGGATCTCCGCCGCGTACCGGCCCCACGGCCGCTTCCGCACGCCGCGGAATCGCGTGACCAGGTCACCCTCCGGCTCCGCCGCCACCGCGCCGCCGCCCCGCCGCATCTTCCCGCCAAGCTCGCCCGCCGAACGCGAGGGTAGAAATGGAACCGGAGAATCGGGCGGGGACCGAAACCGGGAGCTGCGGGATTAGGGAATCGGGGAAGGTGGGGAGGAGTTAATTGGAAGGTTTGCTTGTTCGCGCTGCCACCGCCCACGACGCCCACCCCACCCGCTCGCCTCCCACCACCACCTCCACCACCATCCCCCGCCCTTCCTGCCTTGCCTTTTTCTTCTTCTATATCTTCTCTTCTCTCTTCTTTTTTTTACTTTTCCTTTTCCTTTTCTTCCTCCTCTTTCCTTCCTCTCTAGATAAAGGTTTACTGATTGCTTTTGGCTTTCACCTCTTTATAATTTTGAAGCAGCTGTTCACACTCGCACACCGTCTTTCTTATCTGACTTTTTTTTACTTTATACGAAACTATTTTGACTAAGATAAGATTGCCAGGTATGTATTTTTGGTGAAGGCAATGAGGTTAATTTTTTCATATTTCCTAGCTTTCAATCAGCTAAAAGTTTTCAGTCAATGGTTTGTTATTTTATATTTTAATTTTTTTTTATAAAATTATTTATATAATAATTATAAATTATTGGATCTAGATTTAATGGCTCGAAGAAGTGACTGAAAGTTTTCCCAAACTGAAAATTAGTAAGTCCCTAATTTTTTTCTAGAAAATATCATGCACCTTGGATCATAAAGTTTGTAAGGAAAAAAAATGGTCTTCACATTTCAATAGCTCGCCCCTAACCACAACTCTGACGTTGATTGGCAACGCCTAATAGTGAGCTGTCCATGATTGGTCCACGCTATCTTGTCCTAACATCTACCATCACTTCCTGCCATTTATTAGTTTCAGTCTTCTAAGAAAATGTTTAGTTCATTGTCAAATGAATCCTGCTATAGATACGACCAGCATGGTAAACTTGTTTTGACTGTAACATCGTATGTTTATCGGATCAGCAGGGCAAAGAGATTAGCAGTCGCACCGAGCTAGTCGTACTAAATAGCACTTCCATTGCAGAATACTATTATCACATGAAATGTTAAGCATGCCGCATACACGATCCTTTAGGTAATTGTTTGATTAAACTCCATGTCACAACTATAATTTGCTACGTTGTTATCTTATATAACTCGCTTTTTGTTGTTATCTTAAAACTCGCTTTTTGCTGTTAGGGAGTGTCTAATTTTCGATCAATTAAAAATGGGGTTTCTTTTAATTAACACTTTTAGCTCTTAGATCTAGATTCAATGAATATAAAAAGACAAAATTTTTCTATAGTCTATACATAACACTAATTCATATAAATAATCCTACAAATAAAAAATAACAAAAGAAATAACACTAAAAAAGACCATTGATTGAAAGAATGCTACTTTTCAATCGACTGAAAAGTAGCATTCCCGTAAAAAGTATACTACCTCCAAACTCAAATTATTGTAGATGGACAGTTCGATTGAGTTAAATTTGAACTAGTAAATATATGTAAACAACAACTATAAAAATATGGGAAATATGTCAGAGACTTGATATAATTATATTTTCTACACCTAAATACAAACACCATTTCAAAGTTAGGACAATTGCCTTCTGCCCTTAATATAAAGTCCAATTGTATGTTTGGTCTAATATTTTAGGGTTTATATATTAGGACTTGTTAATTTTCAGGTGACTGAAAACCTTCAGCTTTTTGATTTATATTCAATTGTTTATAATTATTATATAGATAATTTTATTAAAAGAAATTAAAATATAAAATAGCAAACTATTAATTAAAAGCTTTTAGTTAATTGAAAGTTAGAAATTTGATCTTAGTTTTGTTAAATGAAATTGTTAATGTCTCGTTATCGATACTTTTTTTTTACATTAAAAGAAATCGGAGAAGGATACAGATAATGAAGAGACTAGGAAAAATGATTAAAATATCCTTCAAAGTTTTGTTACAGAAGCAACTTGTCGTGGTAAGCAGCCGTGCACGGCAGTGCGCGCTCGTCTTTTGCTTCCTTGTGTTGCGTCCCCATTGCGTCGGTCATGTTCGCGTCTGTAGCCGCGGTGCCCACTCTGCCTCTGGCGCTGTCGTCGGTCCACGCGCGAGCGTCTGTATCTGCAGGCAGGGCGGGCTCGGGCTGGCAATCTGCCACGGGGTTTCGTGAGCGCCTGGCCCTGCTCTCTCTCGCCGGCCTCCCTTCTTCCTGCACGCCTCTGCCCATTTCTGAAACGGACGGACGCGAGGCCTGCCGAGCTACTCCTAGCTGGCGTCGTCTGGTGGGTTAACCCAACCAATGCCGTACAGAGATTTAAAAAAAAAAATTGACGGCGACGACGAATCCACTGGCCGCGCTCGCTCGTCGCCGTGGAGCGGTCGGTGGCGTGCGCTCCAGCTTCTGCTCGCTGTGAGATACTATATCCGCTACGGATTGGGTTGGGTGGTGGTGGCGGCGAACTGGCGCGCCATCCATGTGCAGCGGCACCACCGCCGGCACTGTCCTCGTGAGCCGCGCGCTACGCGATCGATCGATCGTGCACGCAGCATCCCGCGTGGATGCTGCCGCTGCCTGCGCCACGGTGCAGGCGGGTTGAGCCTTCCGCTCCGCTGACACCTCGCCGCATTTCGCGGCTTTCGCGGGGTATTTAAAATTCATCATGGCTTTTGCGAGAGGGGTGGGGGTACTCACGCCACCTTCCGTGGGTTAGGAATTTGCCCAATCTTGTGAGGCACGCATCTTGGCACGAGGTAAAAATGTCTGCTAGTACTGTCTTTTTACTGCTTTACTACATCCACGAGCTTCTTTTCCAACCGACTAGAGAACGAATTCGTAGTACTAGTAATACTAAAATTTACTGTACACCATATAACTGGTACACACGGTACGCAAAAAGAAAAGAAAAAAAAAGGAGAGAGAGATCCACCGGAGAGGATATGATGGGCGATGATGCGCCGCGCGACGGTGGCGGTGCCGTGGCGTGCCGTTGCACCTAATTCCTCGAGTCCGTAGCGAAAATGAAATGATGAGCAGCCGGCCCGCGCAAATGATGTCCTGTGTGGTCCACGCCGGCCCAACCGCACGACAACCCGTAGCAACTTCGGATAAGAAGCAAGGGCAAAGACGCCTTCTCCTTCGATGCGATGATGGAGTAGTAAACATCAGAGGTTGGGACCCTTTCAAAAAAAAAAAAAAAAACATCAGAGGTTGGGACGTTGGGTCATCATCAAGTTGGTCTCCTCCGGTAGCTAAATCTGACCATGGATTGTTCTTCTTGTTTTATGTAACAGACGTGACGTGCTTACATATTTTGAGTTATGAACAGCAGATATGGCGCAATCGCCAACCATTCTTAGGTCCACAAGAGCGAGCACGTCATGTTGCTGTTGTTGGAGACTTTAGAGGGACTCTCTCGTGGACTCTTGGCGGTTCTTGTTCACGAGCGACCCGCACCTCACGTGTATGCACGATGTCTGTCGTTACAAATGATCATTTGCTGCATCATATTAATTGTTAAAGTCGCTGAATCCAGTTTGTTTCCTTCACAATTTCATGTCTCCTCTTTTTTTTCAATCGGAAAAGAATTTCTCCTGTGTGTATATTATCGAAAAAAAAACTGAGCTAAAGTCTGATGCGAAAATTTGCTACGCTATCCAGCCCAGTTTCACCTAGGCCTTTGCTGGTCTGCTACGGAGGCCGATATCAGAAGCCCAGAAATCTTGCGTTCGAAAACGGCTGTTGAAGGCGGATTCCGTTTCCCCTTCGAAGGCGGAAAACGCGTCTCTCCACAATTTCGCTGTGCCACGCCGCCGCTAACCGTCGGCCGGGTCAGCTCAGCCCAGGACCTCGCCGCGCGGCGGCCCGGCGGCCCCTGTTCTGTTGCCTGCCTCAACGAGCATAGCGTTGCAGTTCAGCACAAGCATGCGGCCAAACAACTCCCTGTACGTCCCTACTTCAGGCGCGGGCGCCAAAGCCGGTCGCCGCCGCCGCCGCGGCCGCGCGCCCGACGACACGTCCGGATCCACCGGGGCGCAGGATCCTCACGCGCCGGCAATTTGATAATCAGGTACTGTACTGCGCTCAACTCTATAGATTTCCCCGTACGAGTAGTTTCGCATTTGGGCAGCCCAACTAGGTAGTGAAATCGCTGAATGCATCGACTGCTCGCCCTGGATTTAGGGTTAATAATCATGTGAAATCCCACTGGTAAAGGCATCCTTGAGTACGCTTCGGAACTATTTACCATTACCAAGTTACAAGTACACAACTGTGAATTATTGGTGCCAGACAAGGGAACCAGTTGCCATTCCTACAAATTTCACCTTACCTTTTCAGCTGTGAATTTCTAGTCGAAAGCTCTCACTAAGAAGAGTAGCTTAGCTGTGAATTTCTTAGTTACACTAACAAGCCATAACTATATGCTGTTTGAGTGATGGGAGGTAAATTAGCCCATAATTGCTGGAAAAATACCAGAGGTTTCCTGAACTTTCTTGCTTGTTGGATCCTGGCGTGGAGCACACCTCACGGAACTAATAAGTGAGAGGAGTGTGATGTTTGCTTCCTTAGGCTTCTCAGGAAATAAGCACTTATGGTGTACCTTGGAAATTACATGAAAGAACAATGCAATTCCTGCCTAATTCTAACCCACTCTAAATGTCTGGAATACTCCACATTAAGTATGCACAATTGCACATGCATAATCTATAAACTAACATTTGGAAAAGTAACTTGTACTTTGTGTTTTTTCTTGTTTGTGTTTATTCTACTACCCACCATATTGAGATCATGAAGCTAGGAATGTGGTAATCTGCTTGTCCAATAGGTATAATGATTACAATACATGAGTCACCGAAAAATATGGTGCATCTTTTCCTCTGATTCCTTATCATTGCAACACTAAAATACATATCCAGCATCCATGTTGAGACATTATAAGCTTAACATTTTGTTTGCTAATCAATATACGGAGAAATACACTTTTGTTGCAAAAGAAACGAGAAAAAAAAATTAGTGGTCCAAAGAGTCTTACATGTTGATCCACAAAATGGTAGATCATTTTAACAGAACAGCAAATTCTGAACATAGTGCTTAGTCATCTTGCAAAATGTCCGGGTCGTCTTACCAAGTGTAACAGGCGCGAATGTAACTCAAAAATAGTGGGGTGCATTATATCAGTGTTGTGGAAACACTGGGGTAGCGTGGTGTTGTACGGGCTCTTGCCCATTCTCATTTCTTCTTAATATAATGAAGCGCAGCTCTCCTGTGTTTTTTAGAAAAAAAAAATCTTGTGAAATGTCAGTGCTAGCTACCACCTTGTTGCAAACTAACCAACCGAAAGTATGTTCCAGAGGGACCCTTGGCCATAAGAGATGCATGTGTGCCCTTCTCTACGACAGTTCCTTTGTCAAGCACAGTGATCAGGTCACAGTTCTGGATAGTGCTGAGCCTGTGTGCAACTACTATACTTGTTCTGCCTACCATCACTCGATCCAGTGCCTCTTGCACCTCCTTTTCAGACTGGCTGTCCAGTGCACTTGTAGCTTCATCCAGTAGCAGGATAGCAGGGTTTTTCACGATGGCACGGGCAACTGCAATGCGCTGTTTCTGGCCTCCTGAAAGCTGAACACCCCGTTCACCACACCATGTGTCATATCCATCCTTGAGGCCACTAATGAAGTCATGTGCAAAGGCAGACCTTGCTGCATTCTCTATTTCTTCCTCACTAGCTGTTTCAGATCCATACACAATGTTCTCTCTGATTGTAGCTGCAAGTAGTGTTGGCTCCTGGCTGACTAGTCCAATTTGTTGTCGAAGGGCTCGAAGATTATATGTTCTGATGTCTGTATTATCAATCTCGACCACCCCCTTTAGTGGATCATAGAACCGCTCTATGAGCCCAACAATGGTAGACTTGCCCGAGCCACTTTGCCCAACAATGGCTGTTGATTTGCCTGATTGGATTTTTAAGGAGAATTCTTGGAAGATGAGCACATCTGGTCTTGATGGATATGCAAAATCAATGCCTCTAATGTCCACCTCACCTTTGAGCCTGTCTGGTTTGAATCCCTCTGGATTATCAGGATCAATTTTTGTTTGTCTGTCAAGAACAGCAAACACTGAAGCAACTGCATCTGCACCCTTAGCAAGGTCTGTTGTCATGCTACCTGCATCTGCAATCATACGTCCTGTGCTTATTAGAATCATAAAGGTTTGGAAGAGGGCCTCAGCAGTAATTTGGTGCTCAGCCATGAGCATGCCACCATACCAGAAGTCAAGGGCCGATGTGCATGTCAAAAGGCTCATGGTGGTGCCAAGGCCGAGACCTGCGAACCATGATTGTCGGATACTTTCCTTGCGTGGACCATGCTGTGCTTGGTTAAAAAGGTGCAATATATGGTCCTGTGATGAGAAAGCAGTTATGGTGCGGAGGTTAGAAACAGCCTCAGCAGCTAGCTTGCTACATTCAGATTGTGCCTTAATTGATTTCTTAGACGTGCTCTTTAGTAAGACACGGCGAGCATAAAAGCATATAATGACAAGAGGCTGTGCGGCTATCATCACAAGAGCCAAACGCCATGCTATCACTAGGCCCATAATGCAGGCAATGAGTGCTGCAGATACTGTCTGGATCACCAAAGACAATCTATCACCCACAAGTGACCTCACCTACAACACAAATATTTTCAGGTCAGTATTAGTCTATTTCAAATAATATGTGATCTTTCATTTTAATCTTTTTACTTACAACGTTGGTGTCTGTGGCAAGCTGTGAGCATATGGCACCACTGGAATTCTCATCATGGTCGAACCACCCAATTTCAAAAGTGAGGATTTTTGCAAGCATTTGTTCCCTTATCCTCTTGGTGAGGTATTCCCCCATGGCACCAATGTTGTAATGCTGCCAAATACTGATCAGGATTGAGAACACCGTAAGAGCAACAAAGAAGAGTGCGTAGGTCCTTATTTTGTCCTTGATCTCCTCATGATCTGTGGAGAATAAGATAGTGATCATGGTCCCCATGACATAAGAGTACACAGGCTGTATGGCTCCAGACACAACTGCACTAATACTTCCCATCAGTGCCTGCTTCCACTCTGGTGCATTAAGCATAAGAAGTCTTCTGAAGGACAGCACAGGAAGCTTCGAATTCTGTGCATTCTTATGTTGTGCATCTTCCATTGACTGTGCTAAGCATGATCTGCTAGCCTCAGAGAATCTCCTGCTTATGCTGAGGCTGTTGGATAGTCTAACAGCAGATGCAGATGTACTTCCAATTCCACTAATGTCATTAGCCTCTCCTGAATCTGGGTTCTTCTGAAGGCGAGCAAGGGATGAGTACAGGCCATTCCCATTGGCGATGAGATCATCATGGGATCCCAACTCTTTGACTTCACCAGACTGCATGACAGCAATCATATCAGCATTTTGGATAGTGGAGAGCCGATGTGCAATGACAATTGTAGTTCGGCCCACGGAGGCCAGGTCAAGGGTCTGTTGCACAACACGCTCTGAATTAGTGTCCAGTGCGCTGGTTGCTTCATCAAGGAGGAGGATCTTTGGTGACTTTAGGATTGCCCTTGCAATAGCAATTCTTTGCTTCTGTCCTCCAGATATTTGGACGCCAAGCTCACCCACCTATTGTTATTCTATATATGGTTAATGTCCAAGTGAGAAAAAGTAATCTTTACTACATTGAATCAAAAAGTTTGGTTCCAAGGCACTTGATTTGGACAGTGTCAGCTAGGTAAAATGAATCAGTTTGATGACAAACTAACACAGCCAAGGCTTCTATGTCAAGAATTTGTCGAATTGAGCTTTAGTTACGTGAAATATTTTCTTGTAGGACTCCCTTTTCTCTACCATCAGTATGCATCATGTGTGTTATGTTTGTAAGATGACATGTCCTGATGGCATCCTTCATTTAGGCTAGATTTTAGTGTTTTAGCTTTTAAAGGTTATCTAATTCTTCACTGATTACCTAAAAGAATCAGGTAAACGTCTGGAGTCGATATTGATTATTTGAAGAGATCTTCTTCATCCCTTAATTAGGTCACTATCACAAATAAAATTAGTCACAATTGACATATGATACATGGCCCATCTATAAAGGTGAGACACGGCATAGGGAGACTCGATATATTTCCAGATTTCCTCATCTCTGAATGTTTTGTAAAACACATGCACTTTTTTAGTTGATGGCATTGCTCTTCTTGGATTTTTCTTTGATATTTATCGTTTATCCTGTGTCGATAGTCTAAATGGATGTTTAGTTACTTGGCACACTTGCTGCATAAACTTTAGAATTTTAACAATATCCCTTTTTTTTCAGCATGATAGTGGGCTTGGATGATGATACAGGAGCATAAAAAATGATAAGATATTTTCAGTTGTCTGTGTTATGCTAGTGGATTGAGACAAGGAGAACATGTTACCTGCGTGTCATAGCCCTGCGGCAGCTGGGAGATGAAGTTGTGGGCGTTGGCTGCCTTGGCAGCGGCGACGATCTCCTCCTCCGTGGCATCTTCCTTGCCGAAGAGTATGTTCTCTTTGATGGACAATGCGAAAAGAGCTGGTTCTTGACTGACGAGGCCCATCTGCGCGCGCAGCCACTTGAGCCGCAGCCGCCGGATGTCCACGCCATCTAGGGTGACCTCTCCGGCAGATGGGTCATAGAACCGTTCAAGCAGCGCGATCACAGTTGACTTCCCTGACCCGCTGCTGCCGACCAATGCCACTGTGCGGCCAGCAGGCACGCGCAGATTGAAGCTCGTGAAGATGGGGCTCTCCGGGCGCGAAGGATAGCAGAACTCCACGTTCTTGAACTCCACCTCGCCGACAACGTTGGCCAGCTCTTCTCCGGTGTCGCTCTGTGAGTCGATCTTCGGCACTCGCTGGATCACTTCCAGGATTCCTTCCGCTGCCGAGCTCGCCTCCGAAAAGTACTTCACATTTGACAGCGCCGACCCAAACGCCCTGCAAGTTTGCACAAGCAAAGAGGATGATTCATTATTGGCGACTTCAGCATGATTTCGGGATGGAGACGAAGCCAGTTCACGTACGTGCCTCCGAGGACGATGCTGGCAGAGGCGGCGTAGACGGTGCCACCCTTATAGCCGTGGTACATGACGAGGCGGCTGCCATACCAGATGGTGAAGGCATAGATGGCGAATCTGATGCTGTTGCTGCCGATAGCAACGCCCTTGGCGAGCCCCTGCTTGAGCCCGAGCCGCACCGACTTCTCGAGCGCGGCGGAGAACTTAGCCGTGGTACTCCGCTCTGCAACGAACGAGTACACGGTGCGCACGGACGACACGGCCTGTTGAGCCATGGCGCCTGGGCGGTTGTACTGCTCCCTGATCTGGCGCGTGAGGCCGATGAGCATGCGGCCGTAGAGAAAACCGGGGATGAGGAGCAACAGCGCCGACGGCAGCGCCACCAGTGTGAGCCGCCACAGCAGCACGAACCCGACGGCGAAGCCGGCCACGAACATGGTCACGTTTTCGACGAAGTTGGGCAGCTTCTCGCTCAGCATGTCCTGCACCAGCAGGCTGTCGTTGGTGATGCTGGTGATCGCCTCTGACGTCAAACCCGTCTTGATGTCGAAGTATTCCACATCCTGCCGGAGCACCGCCTTGAGGTACCGTGCCTGCATTCGCGAAGCCTGCCGCTCCCCCGTCCGCGTCCAGCAATACCCCTCTGCATGTCTCAGGAGCAGCAAAGTATTCAGCACAGTTTGCAACCGTGGCACTGGCATGCCTTCCTCAGTAATTCAGTGTAAAGTGCTCGCTCACCTAAAAACGCCATAAACCAGCTAGCGATCGCCTGGAAGAGGAGGTTCCGCGCGTTCTGACAGGCCGGGTGGATTCGTCAGTGAAGCTAGGTGTTCTCACATTGTATCGGCTAGGATCGGAGGTCAGGGGGTGGAGTTTTACCTCGTTCATCACGGAGCGGAACTTCGGCTCGCCGTCAGGGCCGGTGCCGACGGCGTTGAAGAGAAAGCTGCTGATGAGAAACACCACTGGCGTCGACACGCCAGCGCCTATGGCGCCCACCATGCCCAGCACCATGAGCACCACGTCTACCGCGTCCGCGTGAGCGAACACGGACGCGAACGATCGCAGCGCGGATTTCGGCTTCTTCGTCCCCGGCGGCCTGTCATTGTCCATTTCCTGCGAGTTAGCTGGCGTCGTGCCGGAGTTGTGACTGCAGTTATGCAAATGCCCCAACTGGGAATTAGAGGCGTGATTTATATTAATCAGAGAACTCTTTGATACGAGTGTTTGTAGTTTGATCCGGCACGCCAAGATCGTTAATGTCTTGACCCCATCAACTTCGTAGTTTTTTTTAGTCATTGTGAGACCCTGCGCGTAAGGAATCTTATTAGTTAGAAAAGCATCATTACACATGAATAATGAGGAGGTTTTTCCTATACAAAAAGACAAGGGATTAGAAGTTAAGTCAACTATAATAGGAGTATAGATCCAAAGAGACGACTTACTGTTCATCCGAAATAAATAGACGATTTAATAAATACTCAAAAGACGACTTGGTGACAAGATTTTGGTGAAAATACTGAACTTATTTTGATCAAGTCGAATTGAGTGCAACACACCAAAAGACACAATTCCCCCCTTAGATCGTTCATATATGGATAACTTGATTGAGCCGGACCATAGTTTTTTTTTTTTTTTTTTTTTTTTGCAAAATAACAGTTCATGCATTTAACATTAAAAAAAATATCAACAAGTTACTTGACTAATTCTTCCATTCATGTTTCTCCTCCTACTCCTTCGATTCTTTTTGCTCTTACTGGGCACTGGATACTGTCGCATGACAATACTCTTGTCTGCATCATTTTGCGCCGATGAAAATTTGAAGGTTCCTTCCCACGATCACGACCTTTTTTCGATGGTTCTACGATCTGTGCATGCATGGGCGGGAGATCTAAAGTGATCCCAACACTAATCCTCACTGAATACAGGGGCTTGAGAGTTTTGAGGAGCCTTCGGTTTTGCATTTCCCCATGTTGTTCATGCACATGCACACTAGCTTGTCAATGATGGCGAATCTGATGCTGTTACTGCCGATAGCAATGCCCTTGGCGAGCCCCTGCTTGAGCCCGAGCCGCACTGACCTCCGCTCTCTGCGACGAACGAGGACACGGTGCGCACGGACGACAGTGCCTGTTGAACAGTGGCGCCTGGGCGCGTGTATTGCTCCTTAATCTCCCTCGCAAGGCCGGTGAGCATGCGACCATAGAGGAAGCCGGGGATGATGAACAGCAGCGGACAACGGCATAGCCACCAGCGTCAGCCGCCACAGCAGCGCGAACCCAAGTGCATAGCTACCGAGGAACATGGACAATTTAGTATGAACATCTAGTATATGAATGAACAATTTAATTAAACATAATATATATATATATATATATATATATATATATATATATATATATTATTGTAACATCTTTTATAAATCTGATACAGAGATTTTATTCAGATTTATTACAATATCTTCTATAAATCTAATACACAGCTAAAATATTAATCATTTTGAAATGTCTTCGAAAAAATATTTTGAAATGGAGAGAGTATAATTTCAGGGGCGTTTGAAACCCCGACAACGGACACGCGCCCTGTTTGTAGGATTTTCTTGTATTTGCCTTCGAGGGCCTTCAGCAGAGAGGCCCTAAACCAATGTTAGGACTCACATGGGCCCAAGAACTACTATAGCGTAAACGACTCAGGTAAGCGTACTTTGCTACCAGTCGAAGGCGGAAAACGTTCCCTCCACGCTTGCCGGTCCGTGCCACACGCCGGCACGCCGCCGCCGCTCGCCGCCGTTGGGGGCTCTCCTTCTTGCCTCCGGACAGCGCGGCGGGATGCTCCCGTGAATTTAGTCGCCACGAAATCTAGCAACCTACCTCGCATGTCTCCCCTCGCCGCCTCGCGTGGATCAATCTCCACTCCGCTCGCCTTGTTTGTCGGTTCCGGGAGCGCTACCACGACGCCGTCTCATTTCGCTCCGATCAGGTGAAACACTGATACATCCACCAATTCTATCACACTGCTAGTTGGGCTTTAGCATAGCTTCAGTTTTCCCCTATACGACTAAGTCTGAAGCAGTAATACACTTTGCCAGCCCTATGTGAAATCGCTGTTTGATTCTAATTTCTAAGAAATATTTCTCATGAGATTGTAGTTCTGGTAGCTAAGAATGCATGTTAATTAGTCTTCCTTGAGTAGAGTCAAGGATTGTTTCTCCATAGTACCAAGTATGCGGTAGCTATAAATTGGTAATTGTATTTTTAGGAAAATAATTTGGTAATTGTTGATACTAGACATGGATAATATTGCAAATATTGTTGTTCTGTAGTATGCAGTAGCTATAGTTTCTGTTAATAAACACTTACAGTAGACCTTAGAAATTGTTAATCCTGCTTATTCACATTTAAGTGCACACCCAGAAACTTTTGTAAAAATGACTTGAGGTCAAAGTTGATGGTTCTTTCTTGTTTCTGTCAATTCTGCTACCTGTCATATACTCATATTGAGGGCAGGATGTTAGAATTTACCAATCTGTTTCACCAACAAAAATGTACATCGTCGCTGATATTTCTTCCTAGCACTATAATACATATCCATCAGCTATATCTGGAAACTATAAGCTTGGTACACTTTTGAGGACTGATTTAACAATGGGACAAAAAATACCCCATTGTCGCACCAAAAAAGAAAAACATATTGTCTGCTTAGCCTTTTTGCATGTTGATAAAAAATATTAAATCACTTGCTTGGGCCTACAAAGATTGGACTTATTCGATGTTGCAAAACTTTAGTGCTGGTTGCCTCCTCGTTGCAAACTAACCAATCCAAAGTATGTTCCAGAGGGACCTTTGGCCATGAGAGATGCATGTGTGCCCTTCTCCACGACAGTTCCTTTGTCGAGCACAGTGATCAGGTCACAGTACTGGATTGTGCTGAGTCTGTGTGCCACTACTATACTTGTTCTGCCAACCATTAGTCTGTCCAACGCTTCCTGCACCATCTTCTCAGACTGGCTGTCCAGTGCGCTTGTAGCCTCATCTAGTAGCAATATATCAGGGTTCTTTAGGATGGCACGGGCAATTGCAATGCGTTGCTTTTGGCCTCCTGACAATTGAACACCTCGCTCACCGCACCATGTGCCATATCCATCTTTGAGGTTGCTAATGAAGTCATGTGCATTGGCAGACCTTGCTGCTTTCTCAACTTCTTCCTCACTGGCTGTTTCTGTACCATACACAATGTTCTCTCTGATTGTACCTGCAAATAATGTTGGCTCCTGGCTAACAAGCCCAATGTGTTGTCGCAGGGCTCGAAGATTGTATGTTCTGATGTCTCTGCCGTCAATCTCTACCATCCCCCGAATTGGGTCATAAAACCGCTCAATAAGCCCGATGATAGTAGACTTGCCCGAACCACTTTGCCCAACAAGTGCTGTTGACTTACCTGATTGAATGGTTAAAGAGAATCCTCTAAAGATGATCACATCTGGCCTTGATGGATATGCAAAATCAACTCCTCTAATGTCCACCTCGCCATTGAGTTTCTCTGGCCTGTATCCCTCTGGGTTATCAGAGTCAATTTCTGTTTCCCGGTCAAGAACAGCAAACACGGAAGCCACTGCATCTGCACCCTTAGCGAGGTCAGTTGTTACACTACCTGCATCCGCAATCACACGCCCTGTGCTTACTAGAATCATAAAGGTTTGCAAGAGTGCCGTTGCAGTAATAAGATGTTCGGTCATGAGCCTGCCACCATACCAGAAGTCAAGAGCCCATGTGCATCTCAAAAGGCTCATCGAGGTGCCAAGGCCAATACCTGCAAACCATGATTGCCGGATTCCTTCTTTGCGTGGACTATCTTGTGCTTGGTCAAACAGGCGTAGGATGCGGTCCTGGGATGAGAAAGCAGTTATGGTGCGGAGATTAGAGACAGCCTCAGCAGCTAGCTTGCTACATTCGGATTGTGCCTGAATTGATTTCTTGGACATGCTCTTTAGTAAGACACGACGAGCATAAAAGCAGACAATGATAAGAGGTTGCACTGCTATCATTACAAGAGCCAAACGCCAAGATATTACTAGGCCCATGATGCAGGCTACAAGCACAGCAGAAACTGTCTGGATCACCAGCGATAATCTATCACCCACGAGTGACCTCACCTGCAACACAAGTTTTATGTCAGGACTCAAGTATGTTCTTCGTAAATATTCATAACATTTTAATTGTGTTGTTGTACTTACGACACTGGCATCCTTTGCTAACTGTGAACATATGGCACCACTAGAGTTTATGTCACGGTCAAACCACCCGATCTCAAAAGTGAGAATCTTCGCAAGCATCTGTTCACGTACCCTCTTTGTGAGGTATTCCCCCATGGCACCAAAGCTGTAATGTTGTCCAATATTGACCAGTAACGAAAGTACCGCAAGAGCAACAAAGAAGAGTGCGTAGATCCTTGTTTTATCCTTGATCTCTTCATGGTCTGTTGAGAAGTAGATCGAGATCATGTTCCCTATTGCATAGGCATATACAGGCTGTATGCCTCCGAATACAATTGCACTGATGCTCCCCATGAGTGCATATTTCCACTCTGGGGCATTAAGCATTAGGAGCCTTTTGAAGGATGGTATTGGAAGCTTTGGCTGCTCTATGTTATTATCAGCTTCTGCACCACTCATTGATCGTGCGGAGCTTGACCTGCTACCTGCAGAAAACCTCCTACTTATGTTGTTGCTGCTTGGATGCCAAACAGCAGATGTAATCCCATTTCTACGAGCCTCATTTTCCGTCATTGAACCTTTGGTTTGCTGAAGGTGGAGAAGTGATGAGTAAAGACCATTCTCATTGGCAATGAGCTCGTCATGAGATCCTAGTTCTTTGACCTCACCAGACTGCATGACCGCGATTGTATGAGCATTCCGGATAGTGGAGAGCCGATGTGCAATGACAATAGTAGTTCGGCCCATGGAGACCAGGTCAAGTGCCTCTTGCACAACAAGCTCTGAACTGGTGTCCAATGCGCTAGTTGCTTCATCAAGAAGCAGGATCTTGGGTGATTTTAAGATTGCCCTTGCAATAGCAATCCTTTGCTTCTGTCCTCCAGACATTTGGACACCATGCTCTCCCACCTGTTTTTATTCCTGGTATGGTTAATAGCAAAGAAAACAAATATTGTACATAGAGAAATCTAGCTCCATGGCTATTCATTTTGATAATGTAACAGATTAAGATGAACTAGTATCATAATTAACAAGCTAACATCGGTTAACATGTGTAGTTTTTAGTGAAAAAAATAAGGTGGCAGCAAGAATATTGAGAATTGAGATGATTACTTGTGAAAAAAATTGATATTTTATCTATTTCAAAACATACTGTTAGTAGCATTTACATTACATAATCGCTGACTGTTTAAAAGTGGTTAGAACATCTCCTAATTATCTAGTTCTAGTAGCATCCCCAGATTAGAAGAATATATATCTTAAATTTTTATGTGATTTAGTCAAAATTGACATGTAGGTTCAGTTTCCGATTACATGTTGCATGATGGCATCCTTCCTTCTTCCAGTGATGTGGACATGTAAGGACTTTAGTTTCCAGGGATGTGGACATCTACTGCTTTATTAGTGGGTTTTCTTGACTGCGTGAGAAGGTCTTCTCTTAGCAGAATTTTTTTGGGAAGAGTTGTCTTATTCCCGCACGTCGAGTTTTTATCTAGCGTTTTATTGTACATCATCTTTTGTCTGTAGTGACCGTTGTACCCTTAACTTGGCCCCTATAGCCAACGGGTTAGTATAATTGACTTGTCAAAATTGCCCATGTATAAAGGTGAGATAGGGACTATTTGCTTAACATATTGTGCAGTAGTATGTATACAATAGGAATATTGATGAGTTTTATGCTACTGTTTTCTTGTTTTTATTATTTGATTGGATGTTTATCTGACATTGGACCATCGACATTGGCTTTGAGCAGCCGTTTGAACTTTCTCTTTGTTCAGCTTCAAATAAAGCTAAAAGAAGAAGATAGATTGCTCTGCAAATGGTGGATTTTGTTCATCTCTCAAGCTAATAACTACATTAATATTACGATGTCAACCATAAATTTTGTTTTTCAGATTTAAAATCTTGTGATGCGTTTAGTCTTGGACGAACAGCGCCACAGTTTGCATTACATTTTAGTTTGGTTTTGATTCTTGTTGAGAAATATTTACCTGCGTGTCATATGCCTGTGGCAGCTGGGAGATGAAGTTGTGGGCGTTGGCTGCCTTGGCCGCGGCGACGACCTCCTCCTCGGTGGCACCCTCCTTGCCGAACAGAATGTTCTCTCTGATGGACGTCGCGAACAGCGCCGGTTCCTGGCTGACGAGCCCCATCTGCGCGCGCAACCACTTGAGCCGCAGCCGCCGGATGTCGACGCCGTCCAGGGTCACCTCACCACCGGACGGGTCATAGAACCGCTCTAGCAGGGCGATCACCGTTGATTTCCCCGACCCGCTGCCTCCCACCAGCGCCAACGTGCGCCCCGCCGGCATCCGGAGGTTGAAGCTCACGAAGATGGGGCTCTCCGGTCGTGACGGGTAGCAGAACTCCACGTTCTTGAACTCCACCTCGCCGGCGACGTTGGCCAGCTCCTCACCGGCGTCGTTCTCCGAGTCGATCTTCGGTACCCGCTGGATGACCTCCAGGATCCTCTCCGCCGCCGAGCTCGCCTCCGAGAAGTACTTCACGTTCGACAGTGCCGACCCCAACGCCCTGCATAAGATTGCTCGTTAACGGCAGCTTCTTCACCGTTTAGTTACTACAACACGGAAGTTGAGCCAGTTCATCACATACGTGCCCCCGACGACGATGCCGGTGGAGACGGCGTAGACGGTGCCGCCCTGGTATCCGTGGTACATGACGAGGCGGCTTCCATACCAGATGTTGAAACCATGGATGGCGAAGCTGATGCCACTGCTACCGATGGCGACGCCCTTGGCGAGCCCCTGCTTGATCCCGAGCCGCGCCGACTCCTCGAGCGCGGCGGAGAACCTCGCCATGGTGCTCCGCTCCGCCGCGAACGAATACACGGTGCGCACGCATGACATGGCCTGCTGCGCGATGGCGCCCGGGCGCACGTACTGCTCCCTGATCCGGCGCGCGAGGCCGATGAGGATGCGGCCGTACATGAACCCGGGGATGATGAGGAGGAGCACGGAGGGGAGCGCCACAAGCGCGAGCTGCCACAGCAGCGCGAACCCGACGGCGTAGCTGCCCAGGAACAGGGCGCAGTTCATCACGAAGTTGGGGACCTTCTCGCTCAGCGCGTCCTGCACCACCAGGCTGTCGTTGGAGACGCTGGTGATCACCTCCGACGTCGAGCTCGCCTTCAGGTCGAAGTACTCCACGTCTTGCCGGAGTACCGCCCGGAGGTAGCGCGCCCGCATCCGCGACGCCTGACGCTCCGCCGTTCGCGTCCAGCAGTACCCCTCTGCAAATGTGTCAGGTCAGGGGTTCGAAAATCGTATTTCAGCTCAGACGTCACTGGCATATGCTTGCATCAATGCGAGTGCAGTGCGCGCTCACCTAGGAACGCCATGACCCAGTTGGACGCCGCCAAGAACACAAGGTTCCGCGCATTCTGTATGCGCAGACGCAGTGGATTCGTCAGAGAAGCTTGATGTTCATTACGTTACATCGGCGAGCAGAACAGAATATATATGTACCTCATTCATCCTGGAGCTGAACTGGAGGAGAACGTCAGGACCGGTGCCGATGTCATTGAAGATTCGGCTGCCGATGAGCAGCATCACCGGAGTAGACATGCCGTCGCCCATGGCGCCCACCAGGCCCAGCACCATCAGTGCCACGTCCACCGCGTCGGCGTGCACGAACACCGCTGCGAAAGACCGCAGCGCTGACTTCGCCTGCGCCGTCGTCTCCGGCGGCTGCCCGTCCTTACCCATGATGGTTCGCGCGAGCGAGCTAGCTGCCCGTATTTATCTGACTATTCTGGTTTAATGTAGTATAAGTTGTCAAGTCGTTTAGCAAAATAATTTATCCTGTTTTTTTAAAATGACTTATTCATATTGAATGGTTTATAAGTTTTAAAAAATAAGTATTTGTTGACTTTGCTATTCTAGTCAAAAAGACAAATAGTTTATAGGGCCTTATTATAATAAGTATTTATGCGAAATAACTGTTTGATAGGGTTTATAATTTATCATAGTATAAGTCACTTCATAAGCTCTGTCAAACACACCGTAAATCTATTTATATCAACTTGTTTTATGAGTTTTAGCATCAATGTATGAAAAGAATTTAGTAGCACTGATAGTTGCTAAACATGAGTTAAATGTGACAACAAAAATGGATTCTTTTGAGAGTTTGAAAATTTAAGAAGTAAATATTAAGAATTGTTGGAGAGGTAGTTTTATGATATATTTCCTAGATTTAATTATAGAAAGTGTGTATTTAGTTATAGAAAGTGTGTATATCGAGAATTGTTGAAGATAAGTTTATGTACGGTATATAATTGATTCGTGGTGGTAAAATTTAGCCGCATAGTATCCACCACACAGGCTTCAGCTAGCCACAGCAAGCGCCGTGCGGACAGCGTCGACATTGGACTCCACAGAACAGGCGTCCTTGACCGTGCGGACAGCGTCGACATTGGACTGCACAGAACAGGCGTCCAAGGTCAAGGCCGTGCGTAATGAAGAGGTAACGACACCTGGTAGTCGTCCTTAAATTTTCAGGCCGTTTAGGTGGTACCTTCTAGAGTTATGCGCGGCATGGTAATAAGGGCGCGTTCGTTTTTATCCCTCTGATTTTTAGATCTATCATATCGAATATTGTGATACTAATTAGAAGTATTAAATATAGATTACTGATAAAACCCAGTCCATAACTCTCCCTCTGAATGACGAGACAAATCTATTAAAATTAATTAGGTCATAATTAGATAATGTGATGTTATAGTAAACATCTCTTAATGATGATTTAATTAAGCTTAATGAATTTGTCATGCTGATGCGCATTCAAATCTATAATTAGTTTTATATTTAATATATATTTAATAATCATATATAGCATTTTAATAATTGATATGAGCTCACTAAAATTTAGACTCAAAGAAACGAACACACCCTAAGTGCACAATGGATCAAGCAAGTTAGCCGTAGTTTAATCAAGTCATTCCACGATGACGCATATACACACACTTGTTAACTATATGCCTCTGAATTCGTTCGCGTCACACGTCTACAAAATTTACCAATCAACATAATAATCAGTCGAGTAGTATGGCAAATAGATAAGGGCTCGCCATGGAACAATCAACCTTGCACGCAGAATGAGAGCATCATCGCCGCTCAAACTAGTATATGGACACAAAGATAAATAATCCAAATTTGTAAAGTAGTACTCATTTTGCATGTAAGTGAACTAGTGGAGATTGTGATGTATAGGCTCAATACATTATTAAAACTAGAGGTATCGAGTTTAAATCTTGATAGACATGATTTTCAAAATAAATTGCAGCCTAGTCATATCCATAGCTGCTTGATGAGAGTGGTGACATCTTGAGGTTGTCTACTTCTTAGAGTATATATGTAGTCGCCAATTTCGAGCATGTGAAGCTTGAAAGAGCCACAACTGAGTGTGAGTGTTTAAGTATACTTCAAAACTATAAGAGTACAGAAATACTTTGTATTCAAATAAGTTTTTGTAAGTGCAAAGAGAAATCAGTGCTTGTGGGAGGGGGATGTTTTAACCAGGAATGCATGAGCCAGGGCGCCAAGCCAAGCTAAACGAAGTCGTCACCAGTGACGGTTGTTAGCCACAAATTGATAAACATGTTTAATACGAACGCGCGGTTGACTGATCAGGCACGCAAATCTGGTTTTAAAAACTTCTCTCGAACTGTCGTATCGAATCAGATCCTCTACGATTAACGAATTGGGGTTGTTTAATTTGGCTGTGCTGCCTTGTGCCGCGGCCTCATTGGGACAGTACATTTATCATCATTTTGCAGATTCTTTTTGTCATTTTACTCATTTAATATCATTCAAGACGCGTTACATGACTCGCACATCGGCACTAATATAGATGGAACAGCATATGACATCAACTTTTTCAATCTAAGTCCAACTGGATGATCTCCCTCCTAATCATTCATACATTATTGAATGTCAGATAATTTTATCTGCAAGCAACAGTTAATTCATGAGATTTCAAAAGTCATGTACATTAATTAATAATGAAACAATAAAGCGGGGATTGGATAAGTTGCCATTTCAATCTTCAACGAGGCTCCATTGTTTGGTTCAGCAACCGCCAGGAGCCAACCCTAGCTGCCGTCACCTCTGATCCCTCTCCTTCTCTCTCTCCGGTGATCTCGCCGGTGGCGAGGAGGAGCGGAGATCCATTCTCCTCTTAGTTTGCTAGTTTTTTTAGGTTTTGTTAGGTGTTAGATTTCTCTAATGATCTAAATAATGTGGCAATAACGAGGTGTTGTCAAGATCGTTGGTATGGAGTAATGGAAGTTACAGTGTTTTGGAGATGGTGGCGAGGCAAAGGTGTTATCATCGACGGAGAATAAGGTACTCTGGTCACTCCTTTATCTTGTCATAATTTTTTACCATGGTTATGGACTCGTGAGAGTTTGGTTCCCGGTGACATCCATCTAGATGTTGATCGGATTTGTGATCTCCCACAACAAATCTGATGAAGGAGACAACGATAAATTCGACAACGGACTTGATGACAACAAGTTTATTATTTTTGTGTGTGGTATGTTAGCAGTCTTTTCCTCTTTTACGAAAGGTGTGGATTTCCGAAGATGAGGATGATGGTGATGTCGTGCATGTTCAGATCGGAGTTTTAATCCGTGACATATTCGTTTGGGATGGTGATTCTAAATGGTGAATCTTATGGCTTTTTCAAGATTTCTTGTCTCCCATCAGTGGAGTTGATGTTAGTTGGGTTGAATTTGTAATCCTCTTTTCACAAAAAATAAATTAATAATGAAACAATATTCCTGGCAAATTTGATGGTTTCGATAGAAAAACAAAGTCCTTCGAAAGCCGGCACCAGAGGCCCTAAACCAAAATTAGGCCTCACAAGAGCCCAAGAAGTACTATCCGTAAACGGCTCCGGTAAGCGTATTCTGCAATCAATCGAAGGCGGCAAAGAATTTCACAACGCCTGTCCCGCGCCGCCCCTGCCGCGCCGGCACGCCGCCGCCGCCACCCGCCGTTGGGGCGCCCTCCTTCGCGCCTCGCGGCGGGATGTCCCCGCGACTTTAGTCGCCCATATCCATTCCCGCGCCCGCATACGTGGGCCGATCTCCACTCCGACTCCGGTCACTTCCTCTGCCGGTTCCGGAAGCCCGCGGCCCATTCGGCGCCACCACGACGCCGGCTCGTTTCGCTCCGACCAGGTAATACAATGATCCCTCCACCAATTGTGCTAATGCATGTTGCGCTGTAGGCTGTATCTTAGCTTCAGATTTTCCTACACGAGTAACTTTGGCAGAGAAATCGCTGTATGCTACTCAGAAATGTCTACCATGAGGTTGTAGTTCTCACAAGTAAGAATGCCTGTTAATGAATCTTCCTCTAGTAGACGTAGGGAATGTTTGCTCCGTCGTGGCAAATATACAGTACCTACAAATTGTTGATACTAGACATGGATAATATTGCATTATTTCTGGCCTTGCCTGCCAAAAGAGTTATAGGAAGTCAGGAGTGCCAAACTGCCTTATGAGTTTGTTCTAATGCTTTCATTAGCCGTCTCAGTGGACCTCAGAAGTTGTGTGCATGAGCCGTGAGGTGTAAACTTTTTATCTGATGAAATCCTGTTTATTCACATTTAAGTGCACGCCCAAAAAGTATTAGCTGATACTGCAAAAATGACTTGTGGTCAGTTCAGATGGTTCTTTCTTGTTGGTATCTATTCTGCTACCTGTCATATTGGGCCATGAAGTTAGAATTCACCAATTTGTTTCGCCAACAAAATGTACATCTTCACTGATATTTCCTAACACTACAATACATATCCAGCAGCTATATCAAGAAACTAAAAGCTCGGTACACTTCTGCATATTGATGTAACAATTGGACAAAAATTACCCCATTGCCACACTCCAAACGAAAAAGAAGAAAACTTATTGTCTGCTTAGCCTTCTTGCTTGTTGATAAAAAAATGTTGAATAATTTCCTTGCACTTGCAAACAATGGACATAGATACAGCAGTTTTGTAGAACTCAGTGCTGGTTTCCTCCTTGTTGCAAACTAACCAATCCAAAGTATGTTCCAGAGGGACCCTTGGCCATGAGAGATGCATGTGTACCTTTCTCCACGATAATTCCTTTGTCAAGCACAGTGATCAGGTCACAGTTCTGGATTGTGCTGAGCCTGTGTGCCACCACTATACTAGTCCGTCCGACCATCACCCGGTCCAATGCCTCTTGCACCACCTTCTCAGACTGACTGTCCAGTGCGCTTGTAGCCTCATCCAATAGCAAGATAGCAGGGTTCTTCAGGATGGCACGAGCAATAGCAATGCGCTGTTTCTGGCCTCCTGACAGCTGAACACCTCGCTCACCGCACCATGTATCATAACCATCCTTGAGGTTGCTAATGAAGTCATGTGCATTGGCAGACCTTGTTGCATTCTCGATTTCTGCCTCACTTGCTGTTTCTGTGCCATATACGATATTTTCTCTTATTGTACCTGCAAATAATGTTGGTTCCTGACTGACCAGTCCAATGTGACGCCGCAGGGCTCGAAGATTGTATGTTTTGATGTCTCTACCATCAATCTTCACCACCCCCTTAAGTGGGTCGTAGAATCTCTCTATAAGCCCAATGATGGTCGACTTCCCAGAACCACTTTGCCCAACAAGGGCTGTTGACTTCCCTGGCTGGATGCTCAAGGAGAACCCTTTGAAGATGATCACATCTGGCCTTGATGGATAAGCAAAATCAACTCCTCTGATGTCCACATCACCTTTTAGTTTCTCGGGCTTGTATCCCTCAGGGTTGTCAGGATCAATTTCAGTTTCCCTATCAAGAACAGCAAACACTGAAGCGACTGCATCAGCACCCTTGGCGAGATCGGTTGTCATGCTACCTGCATCTGCAATCACACGCCCTGTGCTTACTAGAATCATGAACGTTTGGAAGAGTGCCTTGGCTGTAATGTGATGCTCAGCCATAAGCCTGCCACCATACCAGAAGTCGAGGGCCCATGTGCATGTCATAAGGCTCATGGAAGTGCCAAGTCCAAGGCCAGCAAACCATGATTGGCGGATGCTTTCCTTGCGTGGCCCATCCTGTGCTTGGTCAAACAGGCTTAGAATGCGGTCCTGGGATGAGAAAGCAGTTATGGTGCGAAGATTGGAGACAGCCTCAGCAGCTAGCTTGCTACTTTCAGATTGTGACTGTATTGATTTTTTGGACATGCTCTTTAGTAAGACCCGGCGAGCATAAAAGCAGATGATGATTAGAGGCTGCACTGCTATCATAACAAGAGCCAAACGCCAAGCAATCACAAGGCCCATGGTGCAGGCTATGAGCACTGCAGAAACTGTCTGGATCACCAGAGCCATTCGGTCGCCCACAAGTGACCTCACCTACAACACAAAATCTTATGTTTTATCAGGTACAATTCTTTTCTAATTGTTAATATGGTCAATTTTTGTCCGAGAACTTACAACGTTAGCATCCTTGGCAAGTTGTGAGCATATGGCACCACTGGAATTCTCGTCGCGGTCGAACCACCCAATCTCAAAGGTGAAGATTTTTGCTAGCATTTGTTCTCTGACCCTCTTGGTGAGGTATTCTCCCATGGCACCAAAGTTGTAATGCTGCCCGATGTTGATCAAGAATGAGAGCACTGCAAGACCGACAAAGACGAGTGCATAGGTCCTTGTTCTGTCCCTGATCTCGTCATGATCTGTCAAGAAGTACACTGAGATCATGCTTCCCATGGCATATGCATATGCAGGCTGTATGCCTCCAAATACAATTGCACTAAAGCTTCCCATAAGTGCCTGCTTCCATTCTGGTGCATTAAGCATAAGTAGCCTTCTGAAGGATGGAACAGGAAGCTTTGTCTTTGGAATGTTCTCATCATCTCCTGCATCTTCCATTGATCGTGCTGAGCTTGACCTGCTAGCTGCAGAAAACCTTCTGCTCATACTGTGGCTGCTGGAGTGGCCCACACCAGATGTACTTCCAGTTCCACTGACCTCACCAGCCTCCCTCGAATCTCTGGTTTGTTGAAGGCGGACAAGAGATGAGTAGAGGCCATTCTCATTGGCTATGAGTTCATCATGAGAACCCAGCTCCTTGACCTCACCATATTGCATGACAGCAATAACATCAGCATTTCGGATAGTGGAGAGACGATGTGCGACAACAATAGTAGTCCGCCCCACAGACGCCAGGTCAAGCGCCTCCTGCACAACACGTTCTGATTCGGTGTCCAGTGCACTGGTGGCTTCATCAAGGAGGAGAATTTTGGGTGACTTCAAGATTGCTCTGGCAATTGCAATCCTCTGCTTCTGGCCTCCAGACATTTGGACGCCGCGCTCACCCACCTACATTTTAAAGGATGATTAGTATCATAGTGAAAAAAACAATATATTTTATAGAAGGAAGAATTCTAGTGCCTAGGCTTATTTTAGGAAACGTTGAAATTTCGAAATAAATTAGTAACTATTTACTAGTAGAAGACTTATACCAAACTTTAGTTCATATGGCTCTCTTTTTTCCATTTCAAAAACTGTTTAACAGTTACTGTGTTGAAGGCATAGCTGATGTGTGATTTCTGTTAAAAAATGATCAGATCATAATGTTCCATACGTTTGATAGCTCCGAATAGTCTCACACTCTATGAAATTATTAGAACAATTTGCATTTTTTAAAAATATTCCACATAGTTGGCCTGATTATTGTCTGACACAACATTGCTATCTTCTTCCTATATTTATTTGTTTTTACAAACTTATACTCCTACCCATTCATATAATGTTTTCTGCTCCAAAGTTTCCACTTATGTTTTGTTTTTGTTGTGCCGGCATGTTTGTTTTTGCAACTGATTTGAAGCTCTTAAGTGATATCTTTTGCTAAAATATTACTGCAGTGCTCCTATTTGTGTGCAAAATATTTCGGAAAACAGTCCAGTTGTCATTCTGCAAGTGGTGACATGCAATGGCTTGCCTCCATAGCAACCAGGCCTTTTCTTCTTTTCTCCAGATGGATTAAAAAGAAGTTAAGCAACAATGTTACTATACAAATTTTGTTCTATGAGAATACAAGGTAATACCTCTCTCTCATCCTATTGTGTTATGCAGTTAATTGATCTCCACTAAGGTCACTCTCATTCATGTGGCTTGAATAAGTTTTTCAAGGCCAACAATAGTTGTAGACAAACGCTTAGAATGGTCATGCAAACTGACATGATAAGGTAAGAGTTTTGAAGACAATGCCATGATGTTTCTTTGATGTATATCCTAATATCGACAATCAGAAATGGATGGATATTCTAGTTCTCTCTGAAGCTACTACAAGATCATAGTTATATACTGCCTGTATTTCAGGTGACCACTGTACCTTTTCATGTCATGTATCTATTCCCCTCAATCAAGCCAATATCAAGACTAGGACTGTCAGCAGCCATATACGAAAAAAAGAAGTGGTTTTCCAGTTCCTATGGTGAAATATTGTTATAGTTCCCTAAGAGTGTTACAGTGAAAATCTAATAACACTTATATGATTCAAGATTTATATATGGTGCTTCTATGCTTCAAGATTCACACATGTGCTTTGTGCATTAGATATACATATAACATATTATAGGAAAGCATGTTTCAGTTCATAATTGTTACTTGTTAGTACTGTTTTGTTATAGAGCCTAACTGTAGGTGCAGCAGTAACGCTGAGCAGTCTTTCAGTGTCTGGAACACTTTGCTGTGGTCTTTTCAAAAGAGTGCTTGAACAATAGAAATGAAAGTTCAGTTACAAAGTGCTCCTCATTATTATCACTGAAGTGGCATACATCCACCAAGGAGGATATTTTTAGTGCCTATCTGGTCATCTTGTTTGATGTTTGCCCACATCAAAGTTTACCGAGCCCTAGTTTTGAGTGCACCACAGCAGGTTTGCACAATATAATTTGCTAGTGGTGGGGATGTGGACATGAATGAATTTTTCAGAGGTTTACATGCTTACCACTGAATCTGTATCACTAGAAGAATATTACATTATTAGCTGGGAGGCGGCATTTTCAATGAGTCCAATGTTAGAACAGCAAGGCAACCAATAAATTAAATGGGTACATCTTCTTTTCAAACTTAGAAATCTTTTGTGAAAAAGGAAGCCTCAATTTTAGTATAATGGGTGGGTGGGTAATTCTTTCTGAATTGTTGCAAAATTGATCCAAGATCTTTTTATGAACCATTTCATTTATTTTCCAGATTAAAATTTTATTTTGGAATTTGGATGCACTTGTCTTTCCACTCATACACCCTGAATGGACACTTTCTTCTGTCAGTTTCTGCCTAACCCATTGCCACCAGAATTATTAGTGTGTGATGGGACCCAGGTGAAATCTTGTTTGCTGGTGAAACTGTAACACTTAAAATTGTTGGCTGACAAGTCTTTTCCTTGTTACCAGATTTGCAAAAGGCTTTTGTCTATGCCTGCTGCATCCACCGACCATGGAAACACACACCCTGAGTGATGGGCCAACTTCTATTCCTTTCCTGATTTGGAGTCACTACTCTCACTTTTGTATGATTCCTAGGTCCCACTATAAGCAATTTTGCAAAGCGTGTGCTTCTAAAGGGTTTGTATATAGCAGCCTTCAAAATATTGGCAGCACTGGTAGTAAGTACAGGTTTGCAAGTGAAATGGAATGCACACATTTACTGATTCTAAAGGGTTCAACCACTAGTCTGATTACTTGAACTCTAAGCTTACGCATACCATTTAGCATTCTTAAATTGTTACTTCATAATCTACTCTCATATCTGACCCTTATGTGTGTGTTTTTAGCTGTCACGGAAAATGTATAATAAATCATTATTCAGATCTAAACTACTGACCATCCTAAATTTATTTCTAGTTGATATATGGGGGTATATTATTCTACTGGCGAGGACAGATATTCTGGTTGGTCATGGGAAAATTCTTGTCATAACAACCAACACTCTATTTCAGGCACCTTGCATTGCGATCTGCTGATTTTTTTTCTTGTTCCTTTCATTCTGTTGTAGTTTCATTAGATGTTGATGAGTTCACAGGGCAATGCTGGTTCCTGTGCGTTTTGTTTGATGTCAGTTGTCAAACTTATCATGGGTTTTGTTTCTCCACTCTCCAGAGTGCTGTTTATCAACTTTACTTTCACGTAATGAACTCCCCTACTTCAGGATTCCTTGAACCAGAATCATATTCCTACTTGAAGCGGTCAAACTTGGGGTGCTTGTTGGTGTTCCAAACCATGAAGTTACTACATTTGAGTACCTTTTTCTAGAGTCTATCCGACCATACTATCCTAATTTTTGTTGAAAAAAATGCTACTATCCTAGCCATATTCACAGTACAAGATGCTAAATTTGGTTGACTGATTATATTTCTTCTGATGGTTCTGGAATTTTTGAGAATATTTTTTATCTAGGCAGATATTTCCTGGGAACAAGGGGGCACTGGGAGTCTAAGACTGGAGTAAGAAAAGTTTTCTTTGGAGTTTGAAAAAGCGCAACAGGCAGCATCCAGTGTCCTCGGCCAGTGATGCGGTGCAAAGCATACTGCTATAGCTAGACAGCACTAAAATAACAAAATGGAGTGGTGGACTGGTGGTGTTGCTTCCAGATACACGGGCGAGTGATACTACACTACAAACAAAAGGTGTTGCTTCCAAAACCAACCTTTACTCGTAGCCTAGCCTTTAGTGTCCCCTTCTTTGCTTTAAATAATGTTAAGTTCCTCAGAATCAGCAGGAAAAGAGGAACAATTCACCAAAAACACTCATGCAAGACTTTATTCGCAAACGTTCGTTGAATTGACTATTGTGACAAGTTTATTGGAACACGTTTGTTTCATTTTAGTTCATGCAGAAGTGAGGCCCTCGTTTTCTGTTTTTGTAATGTAGTAGCAGTAATTGTGTTTCCTCTTCTAGCTTTAGAATCGGGGATGTGTTTGCTTTCTCCCTTTTGAGTTGTTCTCCATGGTTGCTATAGTCAAACTTGGGGAATTGATTCAGAAAATAGAAAATGGGAGACCATTATGATTTCTCTTTTCACTAAATTAGGACTCCGTACTAGGAAGTGGACCTAAGCAACATTGGTGCTCGGTGAATATTATGAGAGAACGACATCAATTCGTTGCACTACAACCTAAAGAATATGAACAATTAATAACGTCCAAAAACAGCATAATGTTTGAATAAAGAAGAACTTGACAGTGACATGTGTAAAGGTAAGAAAAGCTTACTTAATCAAACCATTCCATGCATTCAAGTGCAGGTGATTTACCTGCGTGTCGTAGCCCTGCGGCAGCTGGGAGATGAAGTTGTGGGCGTTGGCCGCCTTGGCCGCGGCGACCACCTCCTCCGTGGTGGCGTCCTCCTTACCGAAGAGAATGTTCTCCTTGATCGACGTCGCGAACAACGCCGGCTCCTGGCTGACGAGCCCCATCTGCGCCCGCAGCCACTTGAGCTGCAGCCGCCGGATGTCCACGCCGTCGAGGGTCACCTCGCCGGCCGACGGGTCGTAGAAGCGCTCCAGCAGCGCGATCACCGTCGATTTCCCCGACCCGCTGCTGCCGACCAATGCGACCGTGCGGCCAGCAGGCACGCGAAGGTTGAAGCTGACGAAGATGGGGCTCTCCGGCCGTGACGGGTAGCAGAACTCCACGTTCCTGAACTCCACCTCGCCGGCGACGTTGGCCAGCTCCTCGCCGGCGTTGCTCTCGGAATCGATCTTGGGCACGCGACGGATCACCTCCTGGACCCTCTCCGCGGCCGAGCTCGCCTCCGAGAAGTACTTCACGTTGGACAGCCCCGATCCCAGAGCTCTGAATTTCCGTTAATGGCATGTCAGTTGTCATCTAGAAACGGCTCAATTCCACAGTGAAATCAACATGCAGGTAGAAGAGGTAGGTGATGTTACTTACAGGCCGCCGACGACAATGGCAGCAGAGACGGCGAAGACCGTGCCGCCCTGGTATCCGTGGTACATGACGAGTCTGCTGCCGTACCAGATGTTGAACGCCCAGATGGTGAAGATGATACCGTTGCTGCCGATGGCGACGCCCTTGGCGAGCCCCTGCTTGATCCCGAGCCTCGCCGACTCCTCCAGCGCGGCGGAGAACTGCGCCATGACGCTGCGCTCCGCCACGAACGAGTACACGGTGCGCACCGACGAGATGGCCTGCTCCGCGACGGCGCCGGGGCGGGTGTACTGCTCCCTGATCCGGCGCGCCAGGCCGATGAGGATGCGGCCGTACATGAACCCGGGGATGATGAGGAGGAGCACGGAGGGGAGCGCCACCAGCGTGAGCCGCCACAGCAGCGCGAACCCGACGGCGTAGCTGCCCAGGAACAGGGCGCAATTCATCACGAAGTTGGGCACCTTCTCGCTCAGCACGTCCTGCACCACCAGGCTGTCGTTGGAGACGCTGGTGATCACCTCCGACGTGGAACCAACCTTGAGGTCGAAGTACTCCACGTCCTGCCGGAGCACGGCGCGGAGGTACCGCGCCCGCATCCGCGACGCCTGGCGCTCCGCCGTCCGCGCCCAGCAGTATCCCTCTGCAGTGGAGCACATGTTCATTCATCAGCATGATCGATGGAGCATTGCCAATTAATTGCCATGGTGGTCATGCAAGCGAGTGCTCACCTAGGAACGCCATGACCCAGTTGGCCACCGCCAAGAAGAGGAGATTCCTCGCGTTCTGGCCAAGAAAGATTGAGTCGATTCGTCAGTAAGAGCGCCGCGTTCACATTGGCGAGGATCAACGATTCAATGGTGGAGGTGATGGGAGAATGATGTGAATCATATTGTACCTCGTTGATCTTGGTGCTGAACTGTTGAAGGAGGTCAGGCCCGCCGCCGAGGTCGTTGAAGATGCGGCTGGTGATGAACAGCATCACCGGCGTCGAGAAGCCGTCGCCCATGGCGCCCAGCAGGCCCAGGACCATGAGCACCACGTCCGCCGCGTCCGCGTGCATGAACACCGACGCGAACGATCGCATCGCCGACACGTTCTTCTTTGTTGCCGACGCCGGCGGCCCGTCTTTGCCCATTTCCAGCGGCTGGCAAGGACGATTCTAGAATTCTAGTGGCAGCTGGTTCACCACACACGCCGCGCCGTCGCCTGCTGATCCAGACGACCTGGCCTTGCTTCTCTGAGCCGTGTGCTCCGCAATTATATAGGGAGAATTGACTTGGCGCACGGCTCTCTCTCTCTCTCTCTCTCTCTCTCTCTAGCTTGACCTCCTTTTCAGGCCCTAAGTTTGGTGGTAGACTCGGGGGACCTTTGTTCCGTTAACTAAAAAAAAGTTGGTAGCCGCTGTCTCTCTCAACTGGAGGAGAGAGAAGCGAGGAAGGATGTTATGTAAGGTCCAGCATGCAGGTGCTTATCAAGGAAGCAATTTCTTGCGACTTCCTCCAAAACAAAACGGAAGTCTTGCGTCGTGTTCTAATATTCCTCCTTCTGTCCTTCAGTTTCTTTACTTGAAGAGAACAAATTACGATAGTGCCTCTGCTAGTGATAAACTTTTGTGTGTTCCTGATCTATTCCCAAATATGTCATAAGCAGAAAGCGGGGCACTGCGGTTTTTATGATAATAGAGACATTTGACCACCCTATTTTGACTTTTAATCATGGTGTTAATCTATGATTTGGTAGTTAAACAATAAAAAAATAATTAAATTTAAATACATGAGGAAAACAATACAGTTGATATGGGTATATAGCCTTTGTGTCAAGACGAGGCGGCACGACAAAGGAGGTTGACCTCGCGAACTTTCACGCAGTGCACGACTGTGATTTAGGTAAGTCCTTACCTGATTTTATTTAGAGTAAATTCCTTTTACGCCATTAAAATTTATATCAATCTCTTATGAACCATCCAAAATTATAGCTTTTTTTCATATCATCATTTCATATTTTCAGTCCCCTACGTGTCACTTTTGTTATTTTATCTATTAGATGGTTGTTAAATTATAATACAAAAGATAATATGCCCCCAAGATGAAATCTAGAAAATTTTAAAAATATTATTTATAAAACTATGAATGAGTTTCCACATGGATATAAAAAAATGATTTTTTTGTTATTATAGTGTTGGTATTAAAAATGTATCAAAAGTCAAAATAGCCACATATTTTTTATTATAATACAATAAAAAAATCCAAATATTTTGCTAGATTTCATCTTAAGGATATACTAGTATTTTCTATCTTTGTTTAACAATAATCTAATAGGTAAATAACAAAAATGTGAGATATATTTTTGCTAGCGACAAAGAATTCCTTGTGGCAAGCCAGCAGAATATTAGAGATCACGATGTTGGAGCTATTTACTTAATACGGATAGAAATTTAATAATGGACTTTGTCTTACTGAAATAATTTTGTTTTCTCTAAGTAATCAGGAAAGGCTGAGTTGTAATAATATCAATGTTGTGTGTGGCTCGCAGAGGCAGGGAGACTTTCTTTCTTTCTTTCTTTTTAGAAAAGGGGAGACTTTTTTTCATTATCTAAAAATAGCTTGTGTGGTTTACCCACTTGCAAGTAATCCTGTTACAGCACCTAACTTACCCCGTAAGAAGATAAATACAATACTTCAAATAGGTACCTAACTTAACCACCTCAAATGTTCAAAAAAAAAATTAACCACATCAAATCGGTACAATATTAAGACCTTAAGTGGTAACCACACAATATGGTGGAGATTATAAAGGTACCAACAGTCGAGTGGAGATGAGTGAAAGATGTGCACCATGCATGAATCATGTTGCCGTACGTGTAGTAGTGAAGTGGTCGCACGAGAATCAAAGGATATCAAATGACCCATCAAAGCGACCAGTATCAAATCATCTAGCACTTGAATGATCGCTCGAATTAAGATGGCTTCAGGTGTCAGGAATTACTGGTCAACAAGTGCAAATGATCGCTCGAATTCAATTGCTAAAACGCATATGAGCCTAACGAACTTCGCTGTCAGGAATCATTCATCAGCCACGGATCCCATGAAGAAGAGAAGAAGAACAATTACTACTACTCCTTATTAACTAGGAGTCTAGGAGTCTAGGAGATATATGTGGGCTCGTTGACCTTGGAATGGGCCCTTGCAAAGCCTAGACGTCACGAGTGACGACTGTACCGTTCTGTGAGCCTGTGACACGGCTCTCCTCGGGTCGTGAAGAGTAGTATATGTAGAGGATCAATGGGTGCCTGCCGAGATGATGAAGTCATCGCGCGCTCGGCTCAGATCTGGAGGTGGAACATGAGCGACACGCGTAGGATGCAGAGCAGCTGATGATGAAGTTACAGACTGTAGTTTCGCCAAGAAAAAAGGTCACAAACCTACCCATGCAGATTATTATAACTAGTGGTTTATAATCAACGCCTGGTGTTACCTGATGATAAGCATGTTTAACTAAGATGGCTTCAGGTGCAGTTCAGTCGACTCGTAGTTCGAACGGCATAAAGAAAGATGACATGCAAACTTTTCTTATGGATTGAAACAATTGATCCATACCGAACAAAAAGAACCAGAGAAAACGAATAGTCCAATGACACTCAACCAGTGGTGATTTTATTATAAAAACATCATCCATTAGAAACATAGATTTCCATCGACTGATTTAAGGACACATTACGCTCTTAGAATACGTGATCTTTCCTCCTCCTTTTATAAGAGGGCTCAGAAGTAAATACAATAAATCTTTCTGAAGAGTACCTGTATAGATGAAAAAACTTGGACATTGTTAAAAGTTATATCATTTTTACTTAACCAAATTGACCAACAAAAAGCAGCAGTCCTTACTCGTGATTGATACATACTTTTTCTATCTACACCATCTAGCCACCCATTAAACATATGAGGGATATTTAAAGGTGTAGACATATTAAAGAAAATTTGTATGATTCTCCACACTAACTTGGCATTATAGCAGTCAAAAAAGAGATTTTGAATTGTTTTATCATAATTACAAAAACAACATTTAGCACTCCCTTTCCATCGTCTTTTAGCTAAATTGTTTTTAGTAAGAGTGACTCCTTTAATTAAATATCATATAAAATTTTTAATTTGTAAGGGTAATTTTAATTTCCAAATAACGTGATGTTGTCAAGAAATGTTGATATCAGCCAATGCTCTATACATAGAGCGAACTGAGAAAGTACCATTCTCGTTCAAACTCCATCTAAAAACATCTCTAACTTCTGTAAGCTCTATGAACATTACTCTAACAACTAGCTGACGCCATGCTATTAAAATCTCACCAACAAGAGCCCTTCGAAATGAGACATTTAGAGGCGTTGCGGATAGCACAACATTCACAGTATCACTTTTCCTCCTTACAATATTAAAAAGATTAGGATATTGATGTTTAAACGCAATATCACCTAACCAAGCATCCTCCTACAATCTCATTTGAGATCCATCGCCTATTTTGAACTTGCCCAATCTCAAGAACTTTTGTCTGACCTTTAAAAGACCCGATTAGAAATGAGAGTCTCCTAGTACATGTTCAACTTGAGTAATTGTCTTGGATTTCAAATATTTATTCTTGAGGATAGTTTACCACATCCCATCTTTATTTATAAACTTAAACAACCATTTATTTAATAAACATCTATCTTGTAGGTCTAAGTTTAGGATGTCTAACCCACCCTGCTATTTAGGATGCGAACTGCACCTGGATTGTTGGAATCAATGGCCATGTTTCATCTCGCGACCCGCATGTGGTAATGGGAAGAGATATTTGAACGTACCGACACCGATGATGAGGCCATCACCAAAGCTAAATATTATATTGTCATTTCTAAATTACATGATGCTGCTGGTCTTTTAAGAAGTGGAATGATTTTGTTTTGCAAATGGAAGCTTTTGAACTTGCAAGAAACATTTTGTAAGTGACATGCATCTTTATTGATTGCCTTGATAGTGGGTGACAAAAATATACAATAAAAAACAAACTTTTTCCGTTGGATAAGGCTACACGATAGGTAATTCAGACCTGAGGGGCATAACATAAAGATGAATTATTTGGTACGTAAAGATTTTGTGGACAACACAGATCGAGCAAGCACTAGGAGACTAACTACATACGCCAACTGCATATGTCTGGAAGCGTGCTATTGGCATTTGGCAACACTACTTTTGGGTGCACCCTAGGGGTTAGGGAACTGCAACGGATCAGGTGCTAAGTGCAGGAGGTAATTATGCACCTTGTCAAAAGAGAGGCGCACAGAGCGTTGAGATGAAAAGAGGTACTAGAAAAGTGGAGCATTGATCCCACCCAAATGCAGAAAAAAAGTGCATGTTGTTCTATGCAGATTCTTCCCAACTTGGGAGATTTTTGAAGAGTGATTGGAAAAGTGGAAACTTTGGAACCTCATGCTTCCCACTGTTGTTGAAACAGCACGCCACTCTAGTTCTTTAGCTCCTCCGATATACTCCCAGTGTAGTGGGATCACTGCTCTTCTGCTGTGAAGTGGGAGTGCATCGTGGACTAGTACTGCTACTAGTTCAAACAAAAGGAAAATAAGTGGTAGTACAAAAGAACATTTTACATGTCAAGCATTAGTTTCATTTTTTTTGTATTCTTAACTATTTTTATTAGTTTATTCAATTTTATGATGATGAATTGTTAAGCGACTTATTAGCTACGTTATTTTCTGGACTATCCTGATGCGTGGGAGTATAAAATAACATTTTGCATGTCAAGCATCAACTAGTAAGTGGCGGCTAAATATGGAATATACCACACATATACCACAGTTCCAACGATTGATGTAACTTGCACCACCTGCAATGAGTTTAGCCACGGGTTCCAGTTTCACATTGGTATGGTGGTCAACAAGGACAAGATTTTATGAGTCATGGATCTCGATAAAATTTTTTATCAAACTTATGACATATATCTATGGTACAAATATGAAAATATTACTATCACAAAAAAGACTATAGGGACGAGTTAAAATGCATTGTAGTGGCAGGCCAACCAATCCACGGCAGTGTCAGCATTGCCAAAAATAAAGCTAAGTTGTGATGGGTCATTCATGGGCTACACACCCCGCCGCTGAAAATTACATTGTAGTGGAAGCTGATAATGTCATCCGCTACTAAGAAATTAAGAAATAAAAAAAATGCAACCACGCCCCGTCTAATAGGCCTGCCCACGGCTCGGCTGGATTTGCATCGAGAAGTGTGACGCTATTGGAAAGGGGTTGCCTGCAGAGAATGGAAGAGGAAGGGAGCACCGCGGCCGCTAAAGCCCTCGCCAGCGTGCTCAGCCCACCGCCAATTGCCCGCAAGGCTAGCTGCCTACGCCATGGCCAGATCTGGTCACGGTCGGGCTAATGTGCACCGTGCCTCACCCATGAAGTCGCTGGCGCTCCACCGCGTGGTCGGCCGCCCGCCTTCGCGCTCGGCCCGGCGCCTTGCGGCACGTTGCCCATGAGGCCGGCCGCCCGTACCATGGTCGGGCTAGATTCGTGTTGGGTCTCACCTCCGTATGGTTGGCCGCCCGTCACCCGTACATCGCCTCCACATCGACATCCAACACCTGCCCGCCCGCGCGCGCCGGTGGGCCTCCGCCTACCATCGGCCACCGCCTTGTAGAGAGAGGGAGAGAGGGAGGGAGGGAGGGAGATTAGGATAAGTACACGTTGTTGTCTTATAGATTATCTCATACATGACATATAATCTTAAGATGGGTTATGAGATAACTTATATAATTGATAGTTATATTAGTTGTCTCCTATTAATTATATGTCTTCTTAATTTGTAGATATGCAAAATGGAAATTTATAGATTAAAAGACTACTAGAGCTCCTACAATGGTGTGAGTCTTCTCATACTTATAAATTTTAGCACATGAAATGGTTGCTATGCAAAACAACCACTTCTTTCTCTTATCACTCTCCCTTTCTCTTCCACATCATAAAAAATCCTATATGACAATACATGAGATAACCTATGAGACTGTGTACGTGTAACATTATACATACCCTTAAAGAGAGAAAACGCAATCCATGTGCAAGGTTGTGATTGGCCGAGGGAGAGAGTCATGGATCATGGCGTGCAATTTTTAGCGACAGTAAGTTGTTGTCCATCGTAAAAAATCATTTTTTAGCGACAGCTCACATTTATATCCGTCGCTAAAAATCGAATTTACTTTTAACGGTTCCTCATGTTATAAACCACCTTTATAAATTGATTTTTAATGGCAGTTAACTTCTATGACCAACGCTAAAAATATTTTTTTTTATTTGTAGCAACTAATAAAATCGCTGCTATGATGTTTTTTACCATGTCGTTATAGGCCCGTTTTGTGATAGTTATGTATATTACATTGAATGTACTTATCAAATAGTTGACCATAACTTAATCATGCATTTATCCTTGAAGAAGATTAATTGTTATATATTATATACTATGTGGTTTCCACAGATTCAGGTCATGGAATATTGTATTTTTCCTTTGGTACAATTGTGTCAAAAAGCTTATGGATACTGTACAAAAAGACATTCTTTGATAATCATCTCCTTTAGGATGGGCAAATGCCAAACATGAACATATAATCAACCCACTTTTTCGCATCCTTTTCATCTCTGACACTTTAAACATATCTATGCTACACTTTGATCGTATCTATCTATGTGTAAATCATGACCTTTGAAGTGGCAAAAGCAAAAGAGTCCGCAAGCGTTCTTTTCTCGGATGGACCATACCCATTTGGACTTCACTTATACTTTGTAATAGAAAGTCCTGCCCCTGCTCTTGGCCGCCGTTCATTCTTCGCTTTGCGACATGATCCATAAAGGAGCGATGGATATGTAGTGATACTACTGGGCTGGGGGTTTCTCTGTTTTCTCTAGCTATAGGACTGATCATGAGGTTTCTTCGATTCACGTTCAATTAACAGCTGATTTGGATTCTATTTTTTCTTTGTTTCATATAGATCGATATGAGTCTGCATGCACGCATTGTCCTCCTCTACATATGACAAATGTCAATTACATCAAATTAATATGTAGCATGCCCATGTTATTCTACCTTTTCTCTATTTGGAAACTATAATACACCATTTACATATTCTTTTGACACCTGAGACCATCAAGAAAATGACCAAACTAATTAACAAAGGGTCATGAGAAGTAAACATGATCATAATTATGTTAAGCAAAAGTAAAATATGATGGATAATATACTAGGAATATATCTGTGACCACAAATTTTTACCTTGAATTATTAACACAAATATAAAGATCGTTGACACCCAGAGACCAACAAGGAAAATGATCAAAAGTAGTTAAGAAGGGAATTGACTACAGAATAGAATAAAAGTATATATCAGCACGGCCAGCACCACATCCTTAACCATGCAGTTTGTTGAATAAGAATATTATTGCAATTAGGGAATATATTTCGACCTACCAGTATGCCCCTCCATAAAAAGATCTCCTGCAGTAAGGCCATGTTCCTATCCCTCTAGTTTTTAAGAAGTTGGTTTCTATAAACTGGAAGGGCTCCACATAGGCCGGTTTTTATGTAATTTATATAAACCAGATTATAAGTTTCTAAAAAACCTTTAATCAGGCTTAATCCAGTTAATGCTAGTTTTTGCCTTGTTTCTAAAAACTAAGACCCGAACATTTTTATCTAGTTTTTATTTAGAAACCAATTTCGAGAAACTGAAAAAAAAAACAGTTTTTTAAAAACTATGATGGATCCAAACAAGGGCTAAGTAGTGTTATGCAACGTATATATGTGGTTTCTTCCTTTGCATGCATCTGTTTTTTTTTTTTTTGGAAAAGGAACAGCCACGAGACAGTGCATCTGGGCATGAGTTTGTACGTTTAGTTCTTTCCCTTGAAGATTGTGATATCCACCTGTTGGTGTAGGGTTTTCTGGCATATATTTCTTGCTTTAGAATAAGTATATTCTATAATAAAAAAAGGATAGGTATAATATTCTTGTTGTAGCCAAATTGATATACATTTCTATTCGCATTATGGCTGTTTATCTATGCCTTATTGCGATGCCATTGGTTATCTGCAAACTAGCTCATAGCATCAGCATATGATTCAGGATGAGATTATATTGTTCTCATACCAAAGAGCATAGAATAGAATCCACTCTTGATGTCAATGAAAGGTTGCAAATAGTACCAGGATATAGGTGATTGATAGATGAGAAGAATCCATCCTTTTCGATGAAAATGTGTGCCAAAACCTTTAGCAGATGTGGAATTCTCATTGCTTTTTGCATATTTATTAGCAACATTAAATTAATACCTCGATTCAAGCTTCAATAGTGTCGGTGCTATTTTGAATGAACCTTTAACATATTGTTTCTATATGAAAATCATCAGGTAATAGAACATGTAAAGTAGTTTAGAAATCTAGCTTCGTCTAACCGGCACATTTTATTCTCAGATGTTCATTCGCTACCATGAGTTGGACGTGATTCCTATACAGCAATATACTCTATGGCTCAAAGAGTGTTGTAATATACTATAGTTGGTTTCTTGACTTCTGTGTGTGATCTCTCTCTTAATTTGATGGGAATATTGTGGGGCTCTACTCATATAACTTGCAGTAAAGTTTATACTTATCGCCAGTCAAACAGGCCCTTAAATATAGCTGATTATCAAATGAGTGCATTACTTGTGATCGTTCCTAATAAATAAATTAAGGGACTTGCTAATTTTCAGCTGCCTGAAAGTTGGAGGAACTTCAGTCACCTTCTTGAGCCATTAGATCTAGATCCAATGGTTTATAATTATTATACAAATAATCCTATAAAAAAATAAAATATAAAGTAACAAACCATTGACTGAAAGCTTTCAGGTGATTGAAAGCTAGAAAATATGATAAATTAAACAAGGTATTAGTAGGGGGCAACTGCCGACATCTCAATGGTCTTGCTGGTTTAATTATTAATTGGATGCGAAGATTATCAAACATTATAAACACTCGACACATTGACATGGTGATGCTGAATCTGTTGTATGATTAGAGGGCGCACAATCATATATGAGTCAACTTCTAGAAGCTAGAAGCACAGATAATGTTTATTTTTTGAAATCTAAATAATTAAGCTGCCACAGCTCGATATATATGGCTTCTTCGAGGGACACGGATTTGCTGCAGCTGTTACAAGGTAGAGGTACCATACGCATGTGCAGCCTACTACGCCTGAGGGATGAACATTGAGGTACTATTTAAAAATCTGACCCCCCCCCCCCCCCTCCCCCCCAATATACGTAAATACTGTAGGGATCGACAACACATGATAACATGATGTCACTGAATTTATCATTTTAAATGTTTCCATTGTCTACACGATTATTTGTCTAAAAGAAAAGGGTCGTAAGATAGAGACAAGGAGCTCTTGAGTGGGTTAAATTTGACACTTTGATTAGTGCTTTCATTTGTGCAGCCCGTGGTTGCAAAATGAAGTCGTGGACTGTTTTACGCACTTGCGGCAGATTTGCCTCCTCCCCGTGATTGAAATGCATACTCACCCCCCAAGGTAGTGCCTGCATATGATGTTGTTTTAATGTAACATCCCACCGCTTACACTAAAAAAAATGAGTTTTTTAATATATTATTGGGCTCTTAGTGATATAGTACATCACTCCCCAAACCATCAAACTGGTCCGCTATGCAAGCTGGTTACATGTGTGACCCGTTGACATTTCTAGAAGTTCTCTTTTATTTTCTAATTTGCTAAGAAAATCTCTCTAGAAGTGCGTATATATATGCAATCCATCGAGCAAAAAGTGTTATAACATCGACGGATTTATTTTATCCTAATTTGAAGTCATGCGTGATGAGCTGCGTTACGACACAGCTGAAGATTAATACAAGAAGGGGAGCTGTGTCACCAGCAGCGTCCACGCGAATTATAGAATAGCATAGAATCCGGTATCAATGTCATGCATGACATAAGTCACGTATAACATCATAATCCATCAGTGCATCCCGTCCTTCTTCTAGAAACAGCAGCTAGTCACAGGTGGTATACTGGTATCTGCTCTATTAACTATTGCCAAGTGGACGATTGACTTCGACGAGCTTACTATTTTTTTTCTCAACTCTGTATTTTTTCGTGCTGAAACTATGAACTCCTTTCATACTAAAAAAAACAAGTCATGGATATTATTCACACGGTCCTCAAAATACAACTTTCAAATTTCAATAATACTTTCTCTATAAAATATAATTAAAATATACTTTTATTAAAACTACATTCCGAGACAAATATACTCATCCCATTTTCACATTTCCAAATTTAACACAGAAGAATTTATTCACAATCAAAATTTGAAACGTTTGACTTATTAGGATAACCTTAAAATGACTTTTTTTTAGTGTGGAGAAAGTATATATTGATGCTAGTATTTCATTATTTGAGTAAAAATAATAATAACATGTTAGCTCTCTATCTGTATATGTATAGCTAGTAGTAATTTCTATCTTGATGAGAGCTGTATCTGGACACTGATACGAGGTTGCCTGCCACTAGAGGAACAACAGTACAGGGAATATGCGAAGCATGCACTCTCTTGAAGTTAGGTGTGATGAATCTAATCTTCTTTTGCCAAGGATGTATAGAGTGCTAACCACACACCCCACTAGCCGAGGAGATACAAGTAAAGCGACGGTGGAGACTGCTCCACATGACCTGAAAGTCTGAAAGCAGTAGTAGCACACACGCAGGCATCATCATTGCAAAGGCTCTCTGCCTCGACATTGGCTTGCATGGCGTGTCCAAGTAAAGTAACGTTTCTTTACCTCCATGTTCATGTAGCGTATTGGTCGATCCATGCTTGGTGCAGGCTGGAGACAGTGCTGTGACGTGGAGCACTGATGTGGATCGGGCACAACAATGTGTGTAGATGCAGCAGTCTCTGTCCTGATCCCTACTGTTAAAATGCATGCTAAACAGTTCGTTAACTTCTTTGGCGGGAAAACATTTGTCTGACGTTTAAGATTCATTCACTCATTGTCTCAAATCGTACCCAAACAAAAAACAAAATAGCCTCGGCACGATGAAAGCCCCAGCCCCCAGGGTCAAGGCAAAACTGAGGCCCATTGGAGAGCGGCCCGCAAGGACCTAACCCAGGAGGCCTGGCTCACTAGATGTTATTGATGTCTTCTAAATGGACTGGGTTATTGCTGGGCCATTGCGGCGTTCTGGAAGCCCATAATTCACATTTACACAGATTACATGTTTGCAACCAGACAACTCCTTATTCGGGGACATGTGATTTTTTGACACTTCCGCTTACACAGATGCCATTTTGCGAGCACAGATCAGTGCATGTTCTGTATCCCCTTCAGAGTTTTTTTTTCCTTCCAAATCTGATCCCATTCGGAGTGTCTGCCTCGACAGGCGGCCTGCTCACGGTTTTGCCAAAGTCCATGTGTTTGGTTCCAAAAAAAAAAAAAGTCCATGTGTGACTGACACGTTGGGTGGGCCAATGGGTCCCACATGTTTCGAACATCTTCAACATGAATTTCAGTCTGACGTAGACAGGCTTTGATTGCATCCAGCAATTTTATTTCTGACCACTGGCCATCGTGGTTTATTTCTCCTCTTCCTCGGATCCGGAGCAAGATTATCCATCTCAAACTGGTTTAGGAGTATTTTCTGCAAAGACAAAAAAAAAAAAGATCAATGCCAGGACATAGAACAACAACAACTGGACACTGTTTCAGAACACTCCATGATGTTACAGTACAAAACAAGGTGTGATCATTGGATCGGCTTACAGTCAGAGGACCAGAACAGCACATTTGGGTGCGTGGATCCCAGATCCCCATGTTGCATCGATCGATCGATGCGCTGTTGTACTAATGGAACCAATCATGCTTAACCTGAGTTACCATCTGGGATCATCATGGACTTCGCTACTTCAGTTCTTCCAATCGATTGGACTGAACAGCGATTCAGAATAACCTTAGCCTGAACCTGCTTGGCGCAGCCACGGGAAGGTAGGTGAGCACTGAACATCAAGCAGCTGCACCGGATGACACATCCACCATTAATTTTCTTGGCAATGATTTGGGGCTTAAGGTTTGGAGAGGTGTGTGGGTTGGATGCATATCTAAATGAGTTAGTTCGGCAGGGTCCAGACAGGTCAGTGTGATACTCTGCTAACAGCCACGGAGGGTTCAGCTGCGAAGAAGCAGCTGCAACTCTCGACTCCAGGCTGGACCGAGAGAGATAGAACGCGGCACGAGCAGAAAAAGGGAGCGGAAGCTCAACGACAATGGTTGGTGAGCAGGTTTAGCCTGTGAATGCGTGTTAGCAGCAGTGTCACAGAAGTCACAAGGCCAACTATATCATGGCGCCACGGTGTCACATGCTGTCCATGATGCCGTTAATTGCTCCGGGTTTCATTTCCTCAGATGCGCCTGAGATGAATACGTACAGTACGTACTTTTCTTGGAGGTCATGCGATGTCAGTGTCTCCGTTTGCTGATGCCTGACATTATTTGACTGCAGATACGAAGGTTTGTGCAACAAGTGTTTCCTCTTCCTGAATCTCTGCCAAACAGCTGAACACATCCTTGTCATCTTTAATTTTCTTCACTGACACAGTTCGCTAGTACTTACTAAATTTTTAAGTACAGGATTAAACAGAAGTCCAGTGGACCATCATGATTGATTCCAACGTCAACAACTGATAGAAGATGTGGTGCTGCTGTTTCATTGACTTTGGCAGTTGTTCAAGTAGTTTTTTTCATCCAAGGCTTCGAGCTGGCAAAGCCGTGTTCTTCCGGTTCGTCAGGAATCGCAAATACATAGGACAGGAAAAGTTTCATGCAGATCTATTGGAGTACTAGTGTGTTCAACTCGCCACATGCACCCAGCATGCAGTGCATTAAGTATTGTTTAGTACAGGTGATCATGTTCGTAACAGTGCAGTTTAGTGAAATGGAACACGCCTACCCACAGATCAAGACGAAGATAAACTAGCAAAGACTGAGGCAGATTAGCTGCTCGGGTCAAAATAGCGAGGACCCAATTTGCAGCCGGCATGATCTACCAAACTTGGTTTGCAATCAAGGAGAAGACAAATGTTTTCAGACTGCATGTTAGCCTCAACAATTTTAACTTCAACAATTTTTTATGGAAAATATATTTAAAAGGTTAACTGAAAAGAGCATTTGCACGAACACGTCATGTGATGCAGATCCTGCGATGCATAATGGCACCAGAAATGTACACATGGGATGTAGCTTGGGCTAATGGAATCTGCGAGATGTGGAAAGTTGGAAGCAGGCAAAGTTTATTAGTGAGAGGAGATCAGGAGGAAGGAGATGGAATGGAAGGGTTAAATTTTGTCCTACTCAGTCAAACAAAAGCAGAAAGTTGACTGTACTAGTATAAACCTTTGTCCATGTCATTAGCCAAGCATCAGTCTGTTCAACACCTGCTGCCTTGTGCAGGCTCACCTCACTTCAACACCTTTCACCAACTCCCATTGCTCCCCCATTAATCTATCGAATCAAAAGCACCTTCCTTCCATCGAGGAGGGGGTCGCAAGAACAGCAGCCCGAAGCCCAACAAAAATTTAAGACGGTGGAGCTAAAAAAATCCGAACTTTACCGACGCCACCACGACCACGCTGCGTCCAAATCTCCCTGCCGGAAGCAACCGTGGCATTGGCATCCGGTGTTTCTTCCTTCCTTTCTTTCGCTTTTAGCTGTTTTTGTCCCGGGTGTTAGCTGTCATCCTTACCAGAGCCTAGAGTGAGAGAGAGGAGAGAAGAGAGGCGTAACTCCTTGACCCTGACCGTGTCCATGGTGATCCCGTGCTGACCACCATGGCCATGGCCTAGGGGAGGGAGTAGCCAAGAAACCTAGCAGGTTTTGTCAAACAGAGTGAAGAGGGAGTGTCCGTGTGGGGCCAAGAATGGCGGCGCTGGCGGCGGCATTGACCACCGGTCTTCTTCTTGTCCTCGCTGCTGCGCCGGCGAAAGCAGACACGGACTCCGCCGACGGTGAGTAGCTTGCGCCGCCCCATGGTTCGGGGTTGTTGGTTTCTGGATGCTGTGGGTTCGTTGTTTTGTTCCTACTTGCGTGTGATTAATGGTCAGGTTTGTTGCAGCTGCGGCGCTGGTGAATCTCTACACCTCCTGGAATAGCCCATCGCAGCTGACTGGTTGGTCGGCTGGTGGCGGTGACCCCTGCGGCGCCGGGTGGCAGGGCGTCACCTGCACCGGCGCCGGCGTAACTGAGATGTAAGATCCCGTTAACGCCCGCATCATCGAAGTAACCATCTTGATATCTTGCACGGCGGGGTGTAGATTGATTCCCTTTTTGGTTCCATGATTCATCTTAACTGTTAGGTAGGCTTAGTGGTGGTGATGACCCATGCTTTATTGCCTGGTTTCCATTGTTTGGTTCCTGCTGTACTTTGTGGGAGTTGGTTGCAATGTGTATTTTGGGAGCACCTGCTGTAATGATGTCGTCTCTGCTAGTATTCTTATTGTTCAGAGTTTATATCTGAGGTTTTGGGTAATTGTGCATAATAAGGAATGCAATTTGGGAGTAGAATACTGTAATGCCCCAATCTGGTTCATGTCTGTTACTATTTACTTATTTATCACATAAGAGGAAAAACCGTGGCTTGTATCCATGCTGTGCAAAGTGACTTCTCTCTTTTCAGAACATATCTTGTTTCTATTTTCTTCCTGAGCAAACACACATTTGTTATTTCACTCCTTTCAATGCAATTTAGAATTAGTGTCTCAATTCCTTTACTTGTGGGGCATGAAAGCTCTTGAATGAAACTATCCCAACACTCATGGATTCCTCCCTTGTATCGCACAGCAAGCTTCCAGGGGTAGGGCTTGATGGTACTCTGGGATATGAACTTTCCAACCTATTTTCACTGAAGACATTGTGAGGGCTAACAACTTCTCTGTATTCATCATTCATTGTTTTGTGCATTTTCTTGATCCAGAATTTTATAAAATGCAGGGATTTGAGCAATAACAACTTGCGTGGTTCAATTCCTTACCAGCTACCACCAAATCTCACATATCTGTATGTGTTCCTCCTAGTATAATTTGTTCTGTACTAAATGGTGTCTGTAACTTTTTAATGTGAAACGTTGATGCAGGAATCTAGCAAGCAACAATTTCTCAAGCAACCTTCCATACTCTATAGTAAACCTGGTGTCAATTGAATACCTGTAAGCTGCTACCTGCTTCAACTTTCTATATTTTGTTTGCAATGTATTGCTGACAAAGTATAGTTACACTTACTCTTCTGGTGCAGCAATCTTAGCCACAACTCACTGACTCAACAAATGGGTGATCTGTTTGGAAGCCTCGATTCACTTTCAGAGTTGTAAGACCTTTGGAAACTTTGTTCTTCATTGCAAAACATGGATTTATCTTGTTACTGGTAAATCTTCCCATTTTAATCGCAGCAACCAATGAACGAATGGGATGCTTTTATAGGATACACTAAATAATGGCTTTAGGAACATATTCCTCCTCATAAAACCTCAAATAAAAACCATGGATGGAGTTTGTGGTTACGCATATTGCCATAATGCCATTATCAGACTTCATATTGGAAAAGGCAAATACTGCCTACCTATAGGAAAAAGGAAGATTGGGAACTAAGTAGTTGATCAGTACACGAAAGCACAAGGCCGATGTACATGATGATTATAATTGGAATTGTGGTAGTTTTACACTTTGGTATCACTGAAAATCTGTCCCAATATAGTGTATTTTTCCTCAAATTATTGGACACCATTTTATAACTTGTGATTTCGGTGGAAGATCTGAGAATTCTCTATCCCTTCATTTTCTTTTTGAAGTATAATTCTACAATATTTGACTCAGAACCTCTTCCCTTTCCATTAGAGTCTTATATTGATGCGTCATGACCAACGAAGTGACTGACATCTTGATATATGCTTTACGTGTTATTATCTCCTCGAATTTGTAACTTGTAAAGAAGTAACCTTGCATCACTGACATATATACTGTTCCCTTGGTTTCTTAAATCCAACTTATGCTATTAATTCTCCTTGACAGAGATGTGTCTTTCAACGAATTGACAGGGGATCTTCCCAAATCTATTGGTTCTTTATCAAATCTTTCGAGTCTGTAAGTATTATATAATCTTTTCACAGAAAAGTGTTACTTTCTATTTTAACATTCAGTTATGATAGATCCACGGTTTCCCACTTTGCAGTTATATGCAAAACAATCTGTTAACAGGTTCTGTCAATGTTCTCAGTGGCCTAAGCCTAACAACACTGTAAGTGAATTTTTAGATGGTTATTTAACTTCTACTGTTACTTTCTTGATAACTAACTGTTGTGGTTGACAGAAACATCGCGAATAACAATTTCAGTGGTTGGATACCGCAAGAGTTCAACTCCATTCCAGATCTAACGTATGTTTCGGGTACATTTGACTGCATGTTTCTGTGGTACTTGCCATCGTCACATTCCAATGTCTTGCTATATCTGCAATCACAGACTTGAAGGAAACTCATTTACGAACGGACCTGCTCCCCCGCCACCACCTTTTATGCCACCGCCACCTGTAAGGCCTCGTAATCGTCCTAAGCATCCTCGGGAACAAGGAGATACTCCTAAAGGCTCTGATAGCCCCACTGATCAAAGAGACAAGAAACAAGGTTTTGGAACAGGTCTGCTTGTGGGGATAGTCGTTGGCTCAACAGTTGCTGTATTATGTGCGGTTTTGCTTTTGGTATGCTGCTTACGCAATGTTCGGAAAAGAAAGGATTATGCCAGCAGTGAATCAAAAGATTTTGTTGGCCCTCTTACAGTAAACATAGACAGAGGTATATCCATTCTGATGCTGGAATGTTTTTTTGTGCTAAACTACTCTTCGTGGTTGATGCTAGATTGCTAGATAAATACATACTGTTCAGTTAACTTAATTTATGAAAGAGTATCACTCAGTTAGCTGAGATGTTATTACTAGTTAGAGAAGTTCAATTATCCACTGCATGATTGGTCTGAATTCTGAAAAGGTTTCCACACCGGTGAGAAGCATTGGTGATGATAAAGGTTGAACATTTTTTGTTTGCCCCTTTGCATGCATGTTGCGGAGCTCAACTCCCCAAAATCAATATATATCCTTGAACCGGTGGGAGAGCTGCCCGTCATTATATTATGATCATATACTTGTGTTAATCTTAAATTTCTAGGTGGGACAGACATAATTCAAACACAGAAAACTGGTAAACTTGGAATTTCGTTAATAGATCTAATAATTGAACATTAAATGATCAAACAATGATCTCATGTATGTTCTGGAGATATAACCAAAGAGAGCACATTTGCAGAACTCTGGGTTTCCTGTTCATTGGTTATATGCGTATTTTCACTCTTTTTTATGTCTTGGTTTTGTAGCTTCTAGCAGGGAAATCCCAGAGCAGTGTCCCGAAAATACCTCTATGGCAACTGTGAAACTTCCGCACCCTGAGAAAATGACACCAGAGAGGATTTACGGTAAAAATGGTTCTATGAAGAAGACAAAGGTTCCAGTAACTGCAATGCCTTATACTGTTGCTTCTCTCCAAGTTGCTACTAATAGCTTCTGTCAAGATTCCCTTCTAGGAGAAGGTTCACTTGGTCGTGTTTACAAGGCTGATTTTCCCAATGGAAAGGTACTTTGTGCTTTTTGTAATCTTGTCTAAATAAAAATAAAATATATACGCCAGGTGTGATATCAGTACCCTCTTTCTAAAACTTAAATGCAAACCATCTTATGCATTCTGAACCTGTGTACTGTTATGAATCAATATATCATACTTGATTCTTTACCTTGTTGGCGGAATAATAATAGTTTTAAAAAGAAGTCATCGTGGATTTGTTGTTTATTTAATATTGAAGACAGTGGTTTGTGAATATATATACAACTCTTTTAGTTTAGACCTTATACACGACTTCTTTTCTTCATACTGTGCACTGCATCTGAGTTGTGTGCTGTGATTACAGGTTCTTGCTGTTAAGAAGATAGACAGCTCTGCCCTTTCGTTACAGGAAGAAGACAACTTCCTTGAGGCTGTATCAAGCATGTCACGACTAAGGCATCCAAACATTGTGCCATTAACAGGCTACTGTGTTGAGCATGGGCAAAGGCTTCTTGTTTATGAGTACATCGGAAATGGGACGCTGCATGATATGTTACACTTCTCTGATGAAATGAGCCGGAAACTTACTTGGAACATCCGTGTGCGGGTAGCATTAGGCACTGCTCGGGCGCTGGAGTAAGTTATTTAAATCATATAGGGCATCTACTATTTTTTAGGTTATATTATATTATTATAGAAGATTGTGCATATAATGTCTTGCAAATCTTCTCATAGGTACCTGCATGAGGTGTGCTTGCCATCTGTTGTTCATAGAAACTTTAAGTCTTCAAACATCCTACTTGATGAGGAGCATAACCCACACCTTTCAGACTGTGGGCTTGCTTCCTTGACACCCAATACCGAAAGACAGGCAAGCAATACTCTACACCTCTCGTGTACTTCAGTTATTCTCTTATAGCCATATTCGGATTCTGTAATTCTTGCAGGGTTCACTGGTCAACAATTTGATTTGTTATTTTCAGGTCTCGACTGAAGTGGTAGGTTCATTTGGATATAGTGCCCCAGAGTTTGCCATGTCTGGAATTTACACTGTAAAGAGTGATGTGTACAGTTTTGGAGTAGTTATGCTAGAGCTATTGACAGGTCGGAAGCCATTAGACAGGTACGTAGTCGCCTATACCCAATCCTGGTGAATTAAATCTTATAGGAAGTTGAATGACCCTTTGATCCTTATTGCAGTTCTAGAGAAAGGTCAGAACAGTCTCTTGTTAGGTGGGCTACCCCTCAGCTTCATGATATTGATGCACTTGCTAAGATGGTTGATCCAGCTCTAAATGGCATGTACCCAGCTAAATCGCTCTCCCGTTTCGCTGATATAATTGCACTCTGTGTTCAGGTACATTCTTACTTTGCAACATGTTCAGTTATTGATGTGTAGTGACTAGGACCACTGAACAGTATAAGCACTCATGGTGACCTTCAAGAAACTACGGAAATCATGCGTGGAATAAAGTGTTTTGCAGAGTAGTGCCTAAGTTAATAGTTCAAGAGTTCAATTTACAACATTGGTGTTGGGTTGCTTTGCATGACCACACAAAATCATATATTGTAGTATAAGACTAAAAAACATACCGTAGAGTTTTTGTGTGAACATCCCGAGAATGATTTATGCATTGTGGTTCTGCAGCCCGAACCAGAGTTCCGGCCACCAATGTCAGAGGTTGTCCAGCAACTTGTGCGCCTGATGCAGCGGGCCAGCATAGTAAGGCGGCAATCAGGGGAAGAGCTAGGGTTTTCATATAGAGCCCCAGAACGTGAAGGAGACTTGAGAGACATTTCATTCTAAGGACAACCTTGCCATGATGCAAATGCAGAGCAGGTCGGAGGCTCAATCTGCAAGGGAAGGGACTGGACAATGCATCTGAACTGGAAACATGAGTTGATCAAAACAATTCAAGACCAAATTGATTGAGAAGATAATTTTGGTACTCATTGCTCAACTTTGTTCACTCTTCTCCCTTCCTCCCTTGTGTTCCAGTCAATGTATTTACCGTTGGAACTGCACTGAGGTTCGAAATCATTGGTGTTGTATAGGGGGTTATTAGTAGGGAAGGAAAAGAAATGTAACATGATTCAATGCTTTGATCTCTGACATGTTCATGATACAAAAGCTCTTAGACCTCACTTGAACCATTTACATACAAGACACCTTTGCGGTTCATTCACACTGTCTTTTTCTTTGCTATATTACAAGACACCTTTGCGGTTCATTCACACTGTCTTTTTCTTTGCTATATTCCCAAAACTTGAAAACAAGATACATAAATGTCAGTCTCATGTTTCATTGGCAATGCTGGTCTGTTTGGAGACCATGACATCTGATACAATGGAGCTGACAGAACATTCCTCAGTATGCAACTATACAGCTCTCAGTGTGACTGTAAGTACGCAACTATACAGCTCTCAGTGTGACTGTAATCAAGAAACTAAAGCAATGCTGCAGCTGCAATTTTTATATCTCATCACAGAAGGTCCTAAACTGCTGTGTGCTTTGTAAATACTTCCTTGTAAATTATAAATACAATTGAGCAGCAGCAATGCCAAAATCAGAGATCCATTGTAATGGAGATCTCCTAAAGCACACACTCACCTATCTCTGTCCTGTATCAAGTTGCCGATCATCTTGGCAAGAGGCACGGTGCCCTTGGCCATGATCTCCAGCCTGGACGCGTTGGAGGCATTGCCGAACAGCGAGAGCCCAAACAGCAAGAGCTCTGGTAGGTACAGCCTGGACGAGAGGAATCCATGCCAGTAGCGCGGCTCGAGGTCGAAGAACGCGTCGAAGAATCGCCTCGTCCCATCAAGGTCCAGCTTGAGCAGGATGTCCATGCCGAAGCAGAAGAATTCCCTCTGCCGCCGCCTGTTGCCGGGCCACAGCTCCTTCCACACCTCGGCGGCGAGGGCGTCCCCGGCCAATCCTCCATTGCCGGTGTCAAGGAAGCGCACGATGGACTCTGCGACGATGGGGGCGGTCGCCAGCGTGCGCGCCACCATGTAGCCGGTGGACGGGTGCACCATCCCGGCCGTGCCGCCGATGCCGACCACCCTCTGCGGCAGCACGGGCAGCGGGCCGCCCATGGGTATGACGCAGCGCTCGTCCTCCTCGACGCTCCGCACGCGTATCCCGAGGTGCCTGAGCCGCGCGGCCATGCGCTCCTGGATGTCGTCCATGGCGAGGCCCGGGCGCGCCACCAGCGACGTCTCCTCGAGGAAGATCCTGTTGGGGGAAAACGGCATCGCGTAGAGGAAGGTGGGGATTCGGCGGTTGCGCTCCCTGATCTCCGACCCCTCGGGCAGGTGCGAGTCGCGCCAGTCCATGAAGAGCATCTTGTCGATGTCGAAAGGGTGGCCGTCCACCTCCGCCAGGATGCCGTAGGCCACCTGGTAGCCCGGGTTGTAGGGCTTGTCGTACTGCACGAGGCAGCGGGAGAAGCCCGTGGCGTCGAGCACCACGGTGGCCGGGACGGCGACGCCGTCGTCGCAGATGAGGAGGGAGGAGGCCTCGTTGTGGACGGCCTTGGCGACCTTGGCCTGGTGGAAGACCACGCCGTTGGCCACGCAGCGGTCCATCATGGCGGACTTGAGCTTGCGCCGCGCCACGCGGGCGTAGGGCCGGTCCAGCGACTTGGCGCGCCCGTCGTCGATGAAGACGGAGGCGGACGGCCACACGGCGTCCAGGCAGTGGGTCAGGCCCATCGCCTCGAACTCGTCCACCCACACGCCGTAGTTGTTGGGAAACACCAGCGCCGGGGACGGGTCGATGGCGCACACGGACAGGCCCGCCTCCGCCACGCGCTGGGCCACCGCCAGGCCCGCGGGCCCGCCGCCCACCACGGCCAAGTCCACGGGCCGGGACCGCGCCGGGTCGTAGCGCGGCAGGTCCACGGACAGCAGCTCCGGCCGCGTCGGCGGGGCCAGCGACCGCAGCGCGGCGGCGGCCGCCGCGCCCGCCGCCGTAGTGGCGCGGCACAGGACGGGCGCGCGCGGCGGCGGCCGCGGTTTCGGCTTGCAGGGGTGGTGGTGGTGGTGCGTGCGGAGGAGGGCGGCGGCGGCCATGGTGGTGGGAGGTGGGGAATTGCCGCGCGGCGATGCCGTCCAATCCTGAGCCAGAGGTGGTGGCGATAAGCTGCCGTTTATCGAGTGCGGACGCCACTAACAACAGTGCCATTCTTCAGCCAAGCGCCTCTATTGTTGCCATTTTACAACCAAGGTTTTGCATTATCTTCAGGCTACCTATTTTTTACTAGATGTTTAGATAAGCCTTGCTACGAGGGATCTACGCTGCAAGTTCAAACTAATAGCTATGGATTTTAATTTTCAGTGATGATCAAGTGGATTGTATAATACCATAAAATGAGATCTCTTCGTTCCTATTTTGTTGTCGTCGATTAGTTCTAACTAGCGATAAAAAATGGAATAGAGCAGTAATTTTTCTTATATTTGAAACTTGAGAAAGTGTCTTTTGAGAGAGAAATTATTTATCAAGCATGTTATTCTAGTGGGCAAGGCATTCACAGGTTTGAAGTTGTGGCCGTGTAATGTCATTTTTTGTTTTCAGTCTAATTCAAAGCTTTTGGCATTTAGATTTGATGATGGTTTTGTGATGACTTTAGCCATAATGTGATATGAGTCATTCATATATCCTCTAAAATTAGACTCATGTGATCACGTTTTAAAAATGTAGCTCGACTGCTCGAGAAGGCACCTGCTTTGCCTTTTTTCTTTATGTATGCAGGAAAGATAGAAAACATGCGCGAACCAAGAGGTGCCCAAGAAATAGCATGTGTAATTCAGGGAAAGATCAAGGGGAAAGTTGCTAGAATGCTGGTGTTGCTGATTCCACCTAGTAGATCCTCCGCCGGCCTGTCAAGGTAAGAGACAAAAGGTGGAGGCGAGGGAGAAACCTGGGAAGATCCACAACCACGAGCAACGGAGCAAAGGGCATCGAAGGCCACCCCCACGACTTGTCACTTTTCAAACCGTCCAAATTCGTTGCAAAACTCCGTGTTTGTATTTGGTATACGGCAAGGATATGACACTATTGATCAGGAAATTGACCATGTCGAGTGGCATGGACGGCAACAAAGAGTTTTCGTAGTATCGTTCATCTCATGGCCGGCTCCCCTTCCATGCTGCCACGACCTTAGCAGAGCATCACGTGGCTGCTTCGGCGATCACTCGTCGCCAACAGCTCACTTTCGCCGCTTCTTCTAAAAAAAGAACTCATCTCGGTCCGAAGCACGGTTTTTTTTATCCGGCATAAGCATGACATGGCCCGTTGAATTTTGTGTCCAGGCCGGCTCAGCATGAGGCGTCGTACTGTGCTTAGGCCGTTGCCTCGGCCAAACGGACGGCACGGGCATGGTCCGTTTGTAAGGATGGCCAAATAATAGTTTAGTAAAATATAAATATATTAAAAATCTATTTATAATACATATAGTAACTTGGTTTAGTGGTTGAGCTTACCACTTCTAACCATAAAGTCTATGGTTTAAATCTCACCTTAAGTATTTTTTCTTAACATTTTGCTTTATTCATATTGTTTGAGCTGGCATGCTTTCGTGGGCCGCCGTGTCTGACGGGTCGGCTCGGCACGTTTGACCTATTTTGTGCCGTATCATGGATCGATGGTCAGGCACGTGGGTCGGCGTGGCACGGCCCAATATAGATATTGTGTCGTGCCGGTCTAAAATTAATTGGGCCGGGTTATGGCATGCCCGGGTCATGTCGTGCTGGGTGGCCCATTTGACCACCATTAGTCTCGGCGTCGTGCGTCGTTAGTGTTGTCCAAACGGGTGCAATGGCATGACCTATTTAATTTTGAGCCAGCATGGCAAATAATTTATTTTAGACCATGTCATGCCGGTCCACGTGCCCCAGCTGTCGCTCCATGACATGGCACGATTTGATTATCCGTGTTGGGTCGGTTCCACAGGCCTGTTAAGCATGACGGCCTATTGGCGCATCGGGTGGCGACACGTGCGAGGACCTCCATGACACGGGCAAGGAGCTTCGACGGTGCGCAAGGGCCTTTGACAATTGCGACGCGTGCGACATCGAGGAGTTGGACGGCACGGGCGAGAAGCAGCTATAGAGCGACGATGGTATGGCCACAAGAGCGGCAGGTGAGAGGACATTATGCGGCGGTGGGGATGAGCTGCGGCGTGAAGGTGAGCTGCGGCCTATGACGGCACCTCGAGGTCTTAGGCTCCGAGGTCCAAACGTGGGATTCGACCAACGCTGGGCTTCGACTTTGAGTTTTCAACCTGGCCTAGATCGTGGCATATGGGTCTAATTCGTGATTGTTGGGACGTTGGCTAAATGTGTCGTGTCCGTGCCGCTTGTCGGATCGCCCCCTAGGCCCAAGCATAATCTGTAGCCTCGAACCCGGCCAAAAAAATTATGCTTTGAGTTGGTCCGCTTGACACGGCCAGTTTGAACACAGCACCAAGGTTGAAACAATCGGAGAAGCCAGCCGGCTCGGTTTAGTAAAAAACAGATCGTTAACCTGGTCTGATTTTTCTGGATTAACCGATTGGTTAGCATGATCAGCTAGGACCGGTTATCTGGTTATCCGGCCGGTTTTCACCGATAAAACCCTGCACAACACTGCATCGTGCGAGCTCTTTCTGCAGTCGCGCGGCGGTGGCACTGGACTGGCATCCGCGTCGTGTTGCTCCCTGTCCCTGCCGTGCCGGGCCTTTATATAGGCCAAATAACATTGCGCGGCCAATGTAAATTGTACCGAATCAGTAAAGAGGCCGCTGCTCCTGCCCGGCGGCTGGCCCAGGTTGCCGCTATTGCTATACTTTGCCAGTCTTGCTTTTTTTCTTTTTTTGAAAGGCGGCCTTTTGCCGCTGCCTTCAGGAGGCAAAATGCGGGACGGGGGTTCGAACCCCCGCCGACTTGATGCTACCATGCATCTTTACCGCCAGGCTACTGGCCTGTCCACCAGTCTTGATTTCAGTCCTCCCCCAATCTTGTTGTATCCTTTAAACACTGTATCTATAGCCTAGCCAGAGATGGAGTTGAAGATATTCATATTTGTTAAACCGATGCCGCTAATAAGATAAAGAACAAAGAAATCAAACCACAGAGGACATGAGATTTAACGTAGAAAACCCTCCCAAAGCGAAAGGAAAAAAACCACGGGCGCCAGCCAGCAAAACTTCACTATCAAGAGTTAGGGTTACAACGTCGATGAGATGGCGACGGCTTACAAGAAGATAATGATCACAATGTAAAACCCTAAACGAGATTATGTACCGTACCTCCGGCGATGGGCCTCCGCTTCACTACGACCCAAGCCTCCGGCAACGGGCCTCCGCTTTGCTCCATAAGAAGTCGGCTTCATTTAACAATAAATTTGGAACATAACTCAACAATATTCAGACTCTCAGTGCACATATTCGAAAGACAGGAGCCAAAGAGAGAGAACCTTTTTGAAGAAAAATAAAAGAGAGAGGGCGTTCTTTCATGAGGGCATTGTTGCGCCGATTACATTCACACAAAATTGGCACAACAACCATATTACATACGTACTGCTAGTGCTAGTATATATCCGCATTTCTAATCTAAAAAAACTAAGAAAAAGCTATGGAACTGCATACTACAACAAAAGACAGAGAAAGACCAGGTATATAGGAACATTCAGAGACGACGAGAACTGGAGAAAGAGAACTAAGTCACCGTTATTTGATCGGAGGGAGCTAGTGCTATATCATCCTAGTCAAGCAAGCAGCTTCTAGAACACCGTATCCAACTCTTGTTGATTTAGTTGTGCTTGGGAGGGTGCCGTTTGATTCTACCGTAGTCGGAGGTGAAGGGTATGCGACCACCGAAATGATCCTGAGAAGAAGGGGCCTTCCTGCTTCCAAAGCGACGGTAGTTGAGCCTCTCATCCATCCTCCGCCTTGTCGTCTCCTCTGCATCCTTCACCGTCATTTCCGGCGCATCGGTCAAGATGTTCATCGTACGTCTCGACCGATCAAGTCCTTGGTCGCCGATGGCCGCTACGAGAAACTCTGAAATGCGACAGAAACAAGCATGTCACCAAATGCAGCAAGGAACGAACCAATTGACCTTCAGATGACTGCCTCATGAAGTCTGAAATGAATGTGGTTACGACGAGGCGACAGTATGTCCTTGATGACTCTTTGTGTTTACCTCTGCGTGCGGTCGCAACGGAGGGTCTGATGAGCGCTGCCATCAGAACGCTGAGCAGGAGAAGCAAGCTGAACTGCCGCATCATAACGGCTCTACCGAACTGCCGACCTGCCTGCCTCTCTGAAACTCTGAGTACGACTGACTGACTGACTGAAGTCTGAAGGGAAAAGAGAGTGAGAGATCAGGCATGGAAAGACCACGAAGGCGATTTTAAAGAGGTTGCTGCTGAGAGGCCACGGAGACACCATTGGTCAAAGCTTTGAGAGACACCATGATATGTGCTGCACCTGTACTTTTAACTCCTTATGAAATGTAATCGTGCATGGGGCATTGGGACTAGGTAACCAGTTGGTCATTGGTCGGTTGATAAGTCTGTCCCTTTTCAATTTGTCAAGCTGCGTCTCCCGATGTTGTTGGCGAGTTGTAAAAGGGCGCAACTTCGAGGCCCTGCCACTGCCATTGCTTGGGGGTTGGAAACTTTTTTTAGTACGTGGCCAAGAACGAAGAGAGGAGTGTTTTCAGAGGCTAACCGATGCCCGGGTGACTGACTGATGCAGAGCACCATGTTCAGTTGAGACTTGAAAACTCTGTGTTCGGTGATTCGGTGGCCCCCGAAGTCCGTACCTCGAAACCCTGGATAATCTGGCTGTGGCGGTGCGTGGCGAAACACTGCCGAGAAATTCCGGTCGTCGGTTGGGCATGGGTCGGGCTGGGTTGGGTTGGGTGTGCCGCGGACCCCGACGTCGTCCTCAGCGACCGTCGGCACGACACGAGCGCGTGTTCACTTCGTAGCAGTGCATTGGGGTCGTCTCTCGTGGCTCGTGCGTATGTGTGGGCACGGACACATGGTCTGGCTCGCGCGTCCAAAGGGGCCTGGCTTTTCGTGCTAATCATGGCGAAATGATTCCGAAAGCATGAGCACGCAGCAGCACGGTTCGAGGCCGTCCACGCCGGGAACGTGCTGCTTGTTTCCTGGTTACGAGGAGAACGCCGTGCGTGCTGGCCCTAGTAGAGTAGGCATCTGATCTCCTGGTCTCTATGTACATGATGAAAAAAGGGGTAAACCGTACCAGGAGTTTTTGTATTTCGACACATTGAGACAGTCAACTCGGTCTTCTGGATGGGATCCCGACTTCGAAATGTGCCTTTCTATGTGGTGGGTAGCCGTAGACTTGTGAGCGTGCGTGGTAAGTGTAGCCACACGTGGTCCGTGTATTTGACGCGCGCACGTCCCAGCACATGCTGTTCCTTTCTGTCGACTGAAGATACAGAGGCTTGTTCTTCGTTACCTTTTTTTTTTCTTAAAGAAAATTTGTGTCATGTTGGACTTGGAACATCGCTCTGATAGCTGGTTGATCCGGTGGCGCCGGCTCAGTGGTGGTCATCACTGCTGCTGCTTCCCTGGGTGGCGTGTGGCGTCGACGGGAAGGTGATTTTGCAACGCGCCGGCACGGCGTCTGCGACTCCAGGCAGAGGGTCCAACGGCGTTTACCGATACGCCGCGGATCCCGTTCCCACGTTTCGCTGCGGTCGACAAGACAGGCAGCCGCGTCATGTGCGCGCCACAAGCGCAGCGCCGATGCCGTGGTCACCATACCAAACGAAACGAGGAGGCAAAGGAGCCGACCAAGTTACTAGAGCCGGGGACCGGTCCCATATGGCTCCCACGCTCCAGAGGTAGCCGAGCCGGCAGTGCCGCGGCCTTGCGCATCAGTCATCTCCATGCTTCCCGACCCGAACCGGGAAGACAGGGACCGCCGCAAAAATGACCACGGCCTGGTGTGTCTTGAGACTTAAGACTTGAGAGGCTGGCACGCGTGAGACGGCGCGCCAGGAGGGCTGGTTCCGTCTGGGCATCCGTCGATGACTCTTTGGGGGAAACAAGGGTGAAGAGAGTGCTCCTGATGGACTCCGGTCAGTCTCCTTCTCCGCCATGCCGTCCATGGGCGCGTTGAAGCGGTGAAGCTGGTGGGCTGCCACACTCCGGGTTCCTGCCTTCCGAGATCAGCCTTCAGAGTTGCCACTGGTATAAGTGCTAACCAACCGGACTACCGTGGAGAGCGCAGCAAGTTTCCCAGATGATAACATTCCTTTTCTGGTGCCTCGAGTTTCCTTTTAATCAATGACACTAGCGAAATACTGTTCGGTCCCTGAACAAAGGGAAGGCAGCTTCAAAACCATTACTCAGTTGTCAGTCCGCAATATTTCAGGCATGTCGATCCAGTTTATAATTGAAACACCACAACAGGCACCGGTAAGCCTCACATCACTACACCAAACACCGGCTTACACATCTGTAACACGCTCTAAAACGATAGTAGGATACATTATCACCTCCGCCTCATCAGAGCAACATCACATGGTAAACAAACATTAGTGACATACACGCCGAAGACAGAATGCTTCTTTGCAGGAGACATCTCTTATCAACAAATTATTGTTTCACCTTAAAAGAACAATTCGACCAAAAAAATGCAAGCCCCCATTGTATGAAACACACTTCCTACAGCCAAACCAATCACCCAATTTGAATAAGTTACACAAAGGGATTACATACAGATGGGCCCCATCCCTACTAACCTTTTCTCTATATTTTTGGTATTTTTCAGCTCCCGGTAGCTGTTGGCACTTTGAAACAGTCGATATTGCACAACCTCACCGACTTCATCATCCCTCCAAAGCTGTTACACACAGCAACAGTCAATAAACTGAACAGAAATTTACAGGCCACTTAACACACATACAACATGCTATTGTTGAAATAAAATTATGCAGTTTGTGAAGGAAAATCATACCGGTCGATGCTTTTCCTTGGCCTATCAGATTGATCAACACTAGCCCGCGGTTTATCAGGATGGTCTACACTCTTCCTAGTTTTGTCCCTCCTATCTGTACTGCCCCTTGACTTCTCACGCCGGTCTGTACTATGCCTGTGATCTATGCTAGTCCTTGTTTTGTCCCTGCAATCTGTGCTTTTCCTTGAATCCTCTGTTCCTTCAGGCTCTGTTGGAGTAGGATCCGATGTACCTGTGCTCTGTGAGGAGTCATCATTTGCGGGTGGAGGTGGGGATTTCTCGATGGCTCCAACAAACTTTTTCAAATGCTTAATATACTCTGGATAGAGCTCAAGATTACAGTGATTTCCTCCTTTGATCCATAGAGGTTCATACTTTACTTTGGCAAGTTCCCACAATGCCCTTCCATGGGAACAGTCAACAACTTCATCAGCTGTACCCTGACAAAAGATGTTGTGTTAAATCATAAATAAACATGTGCCAAAAGGAATTGTGATACTCTAGTAGCAACCACATCTTGACTAGAATGAGCATGTTACCCATCGTAACAAATTACAAGTAATTTATAAACAACCATGCAAATTACAAGTCACAATCATGACAAAGTTGTGTCCACAGCAACAATATATGTCTCGTGTTTCCACGACGTGTTATGCCAAAGCCATTTATCTTTCGGTCTCACAGAACCATGATAACTAATGCTGGCATTAGAAGCAACAGCATGTACAGTCTTGTGCGTCATGTGAAAACTTTTACTGCTAGTGGATTTATCAAAATTCTACCTATTAATCATAGAAAAGCATATGAATTATTTAACCAGAATAACCATCAAGGGTCATAATGTAATAAAGGCTTTTCCTATTCATAAAGGCTCAGTTCAATTAACTGTTTGTTAAGTTGTGAGGTAAGACAACTATAGGGCGATACAAAGGATGGAATGCCTCATATAGTAAATATCAATGTTGGGTATCCCAAATCTAGTGGACATATAGCAAGATGTCCGCTCGAAATTCTAGTGCAATAGAAGAAAGGTCGTAAAACAGACTATCTAATAACAGAGATGTAAACAAGTCACATTAATAGCATGTTTGGTAGGGGCACAAATTAAACACAGGCATTTCAGTTAATGACGTTTTAGTGGCACTTCTTGGCATTTTTAACCTAACTGACTAAGTGATACAGCCCTCAAATACTGCACCTGCTAGAAGAACAGACATAAAACTGCATGTGTGCATAAAAGAAAAGCTCAAAAGGGAAGACATGCATGTACTTGTGTACGGGTTCATGATTTCTGTGATGGAAACTGCTGTAAGAATGAAGAATACTCACATGAATTACTAGCACTGGACACCTGACTAACGGTATTTTGTCAATGTTCTGCAAATACAAGATCAAAATCAGATGAATGCAAGTGCTAATATATAATTAAGAGAAGTGCAAATTAATTACCTTATATATGTCAAACCAGTATGTATGCTTTACAGGATACATCACCCTTAAGCCAGACAAAATCGGGCTATGCAAGACCACTGCTCTCAAACGAGGAAGACGAGAGGCTAAATCCAAAGTCGGACCGCTGCCCACAGATTGACCATAAAGGATGATATTATCCTCAGATGCTCCATAGGTTTCTACGAGACATCTATATACAGCTTCTATATCAGCATAGGTGTTTTGCTCACTGGGCTGCAGTATTAGTAAAAAAAGATTAGTATTCTACACACTGGGAAGATTAAAAAGAAAAGGTAATAAAAAGTTTAAGCAGAGATTTGTACCTTCCCAGATGATTGCCCATAACCAGAATAGTCATAGCTGCAAACAAAATATACATGAACTATTATTATTACAATAAAACAGGGCAAAAAGATGGAAAAGAAACTCATCAGTCGGTTTCCAAAATGTAAGGAGACGGCTTCATCTCTATATATAATCTTATAATTTGTGAAAGCCTCAGTAGAAGGAACTAATATAGTAATATCATGCAATCAATTCATATAAGGAACTAACATCATGCAATAAATTCTGAGTGCATAAAAATTGGGGCAAGATACTATGGACCATTTCAACAGCTCTCTACCTATATTAATCAGTGGGACACTAGCACCTACTAGTACAAAAGGTAATCACTCAGCACCAAAAGGTCCCATGTCAAAATCAATGGTCCCAGAGAAGACAAAATTATGTTCAAAGGACAAAGCAAGAGAAATAATACAAAACTAAACAAATGTTGAATACAATAGTAACCAACATAATAAAGGAACAAAAAGCTTGAGTTTATAAAAGCAGCAAAGGACAAGCCTATTAGGGAATTACTCTGAACCCAGAATTCTAAATTAGCTAGGGCTGCTAGATCCAGAAACAAACAATGATTCCTAAGACCACGACCAACCACTAGACCATCAGTCAATAGAGGCGATAGACCAAGCTTTCTTTACTGGCTTGATTTTCTCCTTCAAAACATGGATCTTAAATAATAGTGTCGATTGAAACTCAAAATAAAAAGTTATTTATACCTTCAGTCTTTTCACCAGAACAAATAAAAGAACAAAATAAACAGACTAAAATCAAGAATCTATGACCAAAGCTTGCTTAATATAGAGTGCTGGAATGATCAACTAGAAAGATGCGTCATTTCCATTTATGCGGATTACCAACAATCAAGAAGTTAGTTACCCATTTAAAAATTTCCTCAGAGAATGAAAGACAGAATATTTGCAAATAATTTCCTGCGATCAGCCATTTCAGCATAAAACCTTCAAAGGCTATGAGACGGACAAAACTATGCATACATTAATTTCATAAAACTGCAAGCATGTGATATCAGCAAAAAGTGTCATCGCAGAAAGTGAAAAAGTAATTTTATTTTTCCCATACTAGTGAACAGTTCTAATTAAATCAAGAAAACACAAACACACTAACAGCCAAGAAAAATCATTCGAACAAAAGTCCAAAGTTTGCCCAAATGTAGCAGCAAACAAACAAAAAACATGCTCCAATTGTTCCAGATTCACATAGAATCAACCAAAACATGAAATACACAGTTACAATTAGGTACTAAAACTACCAAACATTGAGCAAATTCAATTATTTCCTAGGAGTCAAGTTAAACAGACATGGCAATCCGTCTTGGCCTCCAAGGATGCAGTTCAAACACCAGCAGCTTGCTGGAATCATAAATGAACAGAAAAGGGTGTCCAGGAAATCAGAATGTCCATAACCACCCATCAGCTAATCCAACAGTGTCCAACACAGCATTTCCAAGCCAAGACAAAAAGAATCCAACTGCCGGTGGACGCAAGCTGAAGGAGCAAAACTTCCATGAACTAAAAACATGGACCACAAGAGAAATGGAAACCGAGCAAATCCAGAAACGTCGAAGTAATCACTATTCCAGCATCAGAACTACTTCATACTCAGATTAAGGAAAAAATTCGATCGCCTCCAGACTCTTGGAACGAACGTTTGCACCTATGATCGAATGCACAAAGCAACAACCATACTGATCCGACCCCAAAACATTGCCCTTTCATCCAAACGTGTGCTACTAGCATTCCTAAGTCCTAACCTCGGAAAACTTTAGCCCCGATCCGGGGAGAGATGATCGAGAAGATCCAAGAGTCCACTGGATTCCAGCATCCCACTACCATGGCATCGCGAGGTCAGAAGCATCGCATCCCAATCTGACCCATTCTAATACAATCCGACCCAACACAACCCCGGGAGCAGTAGCGTGCGTGCGTACCCCATGAGGTTGACGTTGAGGTGGGCGCTGAGCTCGACGAAGAGCTCGTACATCTGGCCGAGGTCGGCAGCGTTGCCGTGGGAGTAGAGCAGCGTGAGCTTGGCGGAGCTCTGCCGCACGTACATGGCGACCACCTCCGTGCCCCGCTTCGTCCGCAGCCGCCGCGCCTCCACGTTGGCCCGCCGCGGAACGCCCGTGAGCACCACCACCTTGCTGCTGCCCTTGTCCCCCTCCTCCCCTGCCGCACCATCCGCGCCCGCCGCCGCGGCAGGGGGCGCCTCCACCCCGTACGACGGCGGGCTCGGCGGGAAGAAGGCGAAGCGGGCCGCGACCGTCGAGGTGACGGCGCCCATCTAGGGTTAGGGTTTGTGTCCCGGACGGCGGAGGGGAGGAGAGCGCGGGGACGGAAATGGAAGGGGACGGGGAGCGCGTCGAGTCGGGCGTTTCTGTTCTGGTGTGGCGTCGTTCAACGGAAGGAAAGGGGAAGAGGAGGGCCACAGCGCCCAGTAGAGCGGTGGCGTTCGTTGGAAATGTGGTTTTTCCTCAGCAGCGACCTCAGCAGAAAAGTTCAAACATGGAACTACCTCGGCAGAGAGCGCAGAACAGTGCTCCTGCTCATTGTTGTTCAACAAGAAAAAAACAATACCTCTACAGTATAATGTTAGATATACAGAAATAATGTATTAGTTTATTTTTAAAAAATAAATAAAATGTATATATACACCAATAATATGATTTGTAATAAAGTCTAAGAGCATCAAAAAACTTCTACTGTAGTTTTTATGACTCATGAAATTTGCACCTTGTAGAATAAAAATGATGTATTGTATGTGGCCGGTAACCATATGTGCATTAGTATGGTTGTTTAGTACTATCATCTATTCTTTTCAACTCTGTAGTGTCACTCTATTCTTTCATTTCATACCATCTTAGCTAATAACTTTTATTTATCATATAATCATGGTTATCTTAAGTTTACATTTGATAGTGTAGCATTTATTAGAATTTATGTTTTAGAGGTAAAAGGAAATATAGTTATTCCACATGAAACATGTATATCATGTTAAGCAAGATTACTATTTCATATGTGCTTTACTGAGCAAAAGTTATTTAAGACATCTAGAATTTATTGATCCATTCCTTCTTAAGAGAGGTGGAATAGTATGTGGTTCTTTTCTTCTTTTGTTCACAATCCCATTCTCGGGAATAGTCTTATCCCTAATTGAGTATAATTTTTTTTTATTAGTCGAAGTATGTTTCTGACTTGGACAACAAAATCACAAAAAAAACACCAGAAGGAAAAGAGATGTGAATTTAATCAACATGATTGTTGTGGTTACAAGTCCAGAACAAACAATTAATGGGCTAACCGAGGGCTGGATTGACCGAAGTTCCCTCGGACAAGCTAAGCCGGGAAGGAACGAAGCCAAGCTACAACGCTAGTGCCGAAGGGCTCATACTGGTATCCTTCGACTAACGAACTTTGTATTTATCTGGTCAGAAACGTACAGGAAGGTTCTGGTGGCAGAGGCTCGTCCCCCCCCCCCTCCCCCCCCCCCCCCCGCCCCCTGCTCAGAGGTGCAGGTGAGTATTTATAGATCTACGCTCACCTATCCTCCGGGCATGTTTACAGATTTGTCCCGAACCATACATTACACATCTTACTACTTGACCTAAGGGTATTCTAGTACTTCAATCTTCCTCTGGTACACGCCCCCCGGCTGTCATCCTCTAGCGTCTGCGCCTGGGGCCCGCCACGTCGTACGACCTTCGGTCGTACCGGCCTTCGGACGCCTGCTGGGCCAAAGCCTTCTGGGCCGTCACTCCAGTTGGACCTTGCTTATTATTGCTGAGTTGTTTTCTGGGTTTGGGAAGACTATGGGGTGGGCATTCCCCCAACAATAGCCCCTCATGGGTTAGATCCATCTTCGGCAGGACCGAAACCGTAATCATACAAAATAACCACCCCTAGTCTCCCTCCCCCCTTTTCGGGTCTGTCCAGAGGCCATCCTTTCCTTCGGTTACCTGCAGTTGGCCCACGCGATCGTATTCAAAAAAGTTAGTGAGTTGTTAGAAGCGAAGCGTGCTACCAGAGGCAACATGTTATTTTGTCCCGAACCCGAAATGCCTTCGGCTTCCGGCCCTTAGCCGCCACACCGTGTAGCACTCCTGAAGATGCAACAAACGTGTTGTCATAAATGCAGTCCGCGCGTCGCTCTTGCTCATAAATGCACCCAACGCGGTTACTCAGCGCAGTTCCCGGGCGAGCGCGTTGTCATAAATTCGGCCCCTGCACCACGTGTCGGCCATCGGATTGGCGAGTGCATGATCAGACGCGGGCAATCATCGTGCGTCGTGCGCCTCGCTGGCTATACAAGCCAGTCCCTCACCCCCTCTCTTGTCACTTTCACTTTAATTTCTCGACCGCTCCGTGAAAATCGAGTGCTTTTGCGAGTAACCCTTCACTGTGTCATACCTACTATAAGCGCGCTCACACCGGAGGCCGCTTATTCTTCTTTCTTCAGACCAGCCAACTACACCCTTCGGCGAGCGATGGGCCCTCGGAAAGCTAAGCCCCCGCTCGGATCTGAGCCGAAGCGGGTTAACGATAAGAAGGTCGAGAGTCCTTACCTAGGACCAAGTACCGTCACCGAAGCTCTACTGGACACATGGGCTGCCGAACCAAAACAATGGTTTGAGAGGTCCCGTGCGTCGGCGCCGAAGGACGGCGAAACCGTACCCCAGCCTCGCCCGGGCACAATAGTGGTCTTTGAGCGGTTCTTCGAGGCTGGGCTCCGGTTCCCCTGCTCCCCGTTTGTCGGCGACGTTCTGGCCTTCTATGGTCTTGAAATCCAGCAGGTGTTGCCGAACACCATTGCTCGGCTGGCCTGCTTTGAATGGGCTTTCCGAATGGAGGGCTCCGAGCCGCACGCCGGTGCCTTTGCTGCAACGCACCTGGCGTCTCAGCGAGAGCACCCGTGCCCCGGAGATCCTACGCTGCTGTCTAACTACCTAACCATTACCCTTTGGCCACGCCGTGAACGCGACGTGCCCGCGAAGGGGTCAAGGCAGCACTAGGGGAAGCAGATCGCCTCCGGCTGGTTCTACTACGACATGGGCCTCGACAGCAATCTTCGCAGTCGGAATGCCGAGATCATTTACACAACGAAGCCCAAGGTTCCGGAGGATAGCCTTCTCAACAGCCGCATTCGGCTATTATCCCGCATGGCCAAGCGAGTGAGCATGTGGGATTTGGTGGAGGAATTCTGCGCCACCGGCATCGACCCCCTTCGAGCCGACTGGCACGTGCAATTCATCACCCAGGACCCCGTAAGTGGGGCCTTGCAGTTTAACCACGAGCGACTCCCGAAAATCAATTTCGTCGGGATAGAGCAGCGAGCCATCCACTATCTCGGCCCTCTGATTCAGAAGGAATGGGAGCTGCTTGGGGAGATGGGACGCCGTGGGCGGACCAACCGCATTGTGCAGCTATACAATGCGGAAGCCGTTCTGCCCCCCCCCCCCCCCCCCCCCCGGGAGCCACACCGGGCCGAAGCTTGGCAAACCGGAGGCAAGGCGGCTAAGGGCCCTGATGACAAGGAGGAAGAAGAAGAGACAGAGAAGGAAGGAGAGGAGGAAGCCGCCCCTGCTGCGTCGCAAAGGCAAGTAAAGGTGGTTTTCAAGCGCCCTGCAACCCAGAAGGGTGACGCCGAAGGCGCGACCTCCGCTCCGCGGTACATGAAGCAAGCGGCACAGCGTCCCAGGGGTGTGAGGGGCAGCCTTCGGCTCGGCGAGGATACCTCCGGCCGAGGGGGGCAGACTAAGAAGCGTTGGGGCTGCCGAAGGCGCATCCTCGCCCGCCCCGCAGCCACCCAAGCGCCACCGCCTCCGCAAAAAATACGGGGGAACCATCACGAGACCGGCGACCCCGAGCGAACCGGCGGCCCATGAGGACGTGGTGGCCACCTCTCCGAACACAACACCACCGGCGTCGCCGCACCCGGGAACGACGGACTCCGACAATCTGCTGAACGTGTTGGTAGACGTCGTTCCTGATAGATCTGGGGAGCAGCCAGAGGGGGGTTCCAAAGGCTTTGCATCACCTCTGCCCCGGTCCCCTAGTATTCTGATGTCGTCTCTGGATTTCGGCGCCGACAGCTCTTCGGCCTGTACAGGTATCCGAGACTGCTAAATTATTCGTTGACTTTTTAAGCACTGTGATCTAATGTTCTAATAACCCGCTTTGTTATCTTCTACAGAGCAACAGGATGGTGGCGCCAAGGACGCCACCGGCTCTCGCCAGACCGAAGAAGCGAGGGTCAACGCGCGCTCTAGCTCTGAATCCGGTGGCGAGAGCTCTGGACCGGCTAGTTCTGGCAGTAGCTCGACTGAAGGCAACAAGGCCTTTGGGGAGGAGGAAGAGGTGGAAAGGGAGGAGCAGCACGCTGAAGACATCCGCAGTGATGAAGAGGAAGAAGAAGAGGAGCGAGCCCTGATGCACACCCAGAGAGCCGGACGCGGCAAAGGTTTCATGGGCGTCCTTCCTTCGGGTGTGCAGCCGGGTGACGTCGGAACGTCTCTTCGGGCAAGCGACTTCAGCGGCCGTGCCGAAGCCGCCACAGCACTAGGGTATGCATCGCAAATGCTGGACCTCTGCGACAGCAGAAAGGCGCTCCAGGACATCGACACGACGACTGCTATCAGCTACTTGTCTCGCTTAACCGCGCAGGTATGCGGCATTCTAAGTTTTAATTCGTTCGGTCAAAAATACTATTATCGGTTTGTAACTCTTCGTGTATTGGCGCAGACTGCGTTACTGTCTCGTCACCTCGAGATGAAACTGTCCTCGAAGGCCACCCTTGCGGAGCTGAAGAAACAACTGGCCGAAAGCCAAACATAAGCCCAGCTAGCTGCCGGCGACCTGAAGTAAGCCCAAGACGCGCTTATGGAGGCTGAAAGGAAAGTGCAGCAGGTCACCGAGGAGGCGAAGAAGAGTGCCGAGGACCTAGGGAAGCGGCTGGAGGTTCTGTAGAAAGACAACCAGGCACTGGGAGCCGAGAATGTGGATCTGCATAATGACAATCAAAGGCTATCCAGAGCTCTAGAACAGACCTCCGTGTATATCGAAGAATCTGAGCGAATGAGCCGAGGCCTGTTCGGCTTAATCTCACAGCTGCGCCTCTTCTTCGCTGGAATGGGACTCGCCTCCCGGGAGCCAGGGCATGCTGAAGGGGAGGGTATGAAAAGCATCACCTGGCTAAGCAAGGGCCTTTAACGTGCAAGAGATGGTCTTCGGTCATACGGCACCATCTGCGCCCGGATAGGCTGGACAACGGCTTACTCTACCGTGGAATCACTGGCCGCGCCTCGACGCTCGGAGATTCGCGAGTCTACGCGCCAACTGCTATCCTAGTGCCGGTGTGACCGTACCGTGTACAGCCAACTACAGGAACGACTAAGCCCCCTTGGTAATATCTTGGGGCGGGAGTTCTGGCAGCCCCTCGGCAATGACCTTGCCGAAGGCCTTGCTCACGAGGCAGCTGCTCGCCTGGCTGCATCCGCCTCCACCGATAATACCCCAGTTTCTGGTGGATGAAGGGAAACCGGGCCGCCGACTGGTGGTGCGGACAGCAGCACCAACACAGCCCGTGGCGCTCCAGGCCACGGCGGTAGTTCACCCGCTGCTGTCGCCACCTCTGTTGTTCCGGGCTCCGGCACCGAAGAGCCCCTCGACCCCGAGGCACCTTCCACAGCCGCTCCGGAGACCCAGGTGTGAGTTCGTCCTTATCTAAGGCCATCGCACCATCTAGGTTAGCTAGCGCTTCATTGGTTATGATTTTTGTATGGCAATTGTAAGCGTCTAGCGCTCCGATGGCTCTCTCCTTATAACTTAGGCATCTTTCGGAATAAAACTTAGTTTATTATTCACCTAAATTGCCCATAGCACTTTCCCTAAGATTGTGTTTGTTAGTTTTCTCTAGAACACACCTCCCGAGGATGCCTCCGCGGTCCCGCCGGACGCCATGATACTAGACATAGCTCCAGTATCTATCAAAGTGTCGGGGGTTGGGGAAGCCCCTGGCGATTATCTGATTCGTGGTGTGCACTGCCAGTGTTGGAAGCGTGAGCACCCTGAAGGGAATTTTACAGAATTCCTGTCGTCCATCGATGAAGAGAATGAGCGCATTAAAGCGGCCTACCTACGCGTTTCCCCGGAAGTGCTACTTCATCAACGCATACGCCATGACGCCCGAAGGGCGAGCGGCGACACTGTGGCCGAGCCCCTTATTTTGTTGCTAGCACCGAAGGCAGAGCCAATCGAGATTTCCAGTGGCAGCTCTAGTTCGTCTCATGGCGATGCTTCATCTAGCAGTTCGTCTGACCTGGACCTGAAGGCTCTCCGGCAAGCGGCGCAGACACCCTTCGGCCGCTTGCAAATTATTGTCGACTTGGAACGGTGCCGACGGAGCATAGCGCAAGGCCGTCGCTGGATAGAAGAATCAAGCACCACACTTAGTGATTTGGCCGAGCAGCATCGCGAGTTATCGGAAATGCTCAACGAACTGAGGCGGTTGCCTTGAAGAGATGTATCTAGCTCAGGGACCTTGAGCCCCTTAGCGTGTTGGGCCTTCGGGCCGTTGTATCTCTAATGCCCTCGGGCTCTAGTAAAACCTCACGCCTTCGGGCAGATCCTATATCCTCCTGCCCTCGGGCTTGTGTTATATTAAAGAAAATGGTATACCAGTTAATATTCAAACTTACACGAAAATGTGCAACCATGGCAAATTATACACTAATTACTATTCTACGTGCCGAAGGCCTCGTCAGGCCTTGGCAAACTTTAAACCGTAGTTGTTCGGCATCGGGCCCGTGTAGCACCCGGCTTTCCGGACTTGTCTTTCCAGAGCATTGGACCGTAGTTGTCCGGCATCAAACCGTAGTTGTTCGGTTAGTGGCCGTAGTTACCGTTTAAAAATAATAGGAATTAACTAAAGTAGCATCACCTTACCTCATTGAGCATGTAATATTTTCATATGCTTGCTCTACTGACCTGTCGAACATTGAACCGAACTGCACGCCCCCACCGGCAGCTGCGGACGCAGAGAAGAGCAATTGGGACGCAGCCCGATGAACTCCACGGGACGTAACCCGGCATGACTTTTTAAGACACAGCCCGAATGGCTCCTCGGAACATATCCCGGAATGATCTTTCGAGACGCAGCCCGAATGGCTCCTCGGGACATATCCTGGAATGACCTTTAAGACGCAGCCCGAATGGCTCCTCGGAACATATCCCGGAATGATCTTTTAAGACGCAGCCCGAACGGCTCCTCGGGACATATCCCGGAACACCCTAACTAGGCGACGCATGACACTGGGAACATATCTGCTCTATTCCAGCTTTAGATACACCAAACCAGTTATGACAACTATGGTAACGACCAGTTGCTCCTTACACGTAGAAACGCTTCAAAACATCAGCATTGTAGGTGTGTTGCATTGGGGAGCCATCCAATTCCAACAGATGATAGGCCCCCGGCCTGTTTGATCGGTCTACAATGAAGGGACCCAGCCACTTGCTGCACAGCTTGCCGACGTTGATTGGGTTGGGGTTGCGTCGAAGGACTAGATCACCTGGTGCAAACTCCCTCGTGTGAACCTTGCGATTGTATGTCTTCTCAAAAGATGCGATGTATTTGTGAAGGTTGGCGACTGCTTGCATGCGTACTTCTTCCAATATGTCCTTTGCCACATCATCTTCATTGGCATGAGGCCTGATTGTGTGCAGTAATCCGGCCCGAATCTCCTCTGGCGTGACCGCTTTTGCACCATACAATAGTCGAAAGGGAGAGAAACCAGTGGACCTTGTAACAGTTGTTCTGATGGACCAGATAACATTCGGCATCACTTCGACCCATTTTTCCTTCGGCAAGCCAGTCAGAGAACGAGATATCCCGGAGAACAAGTTACCATTCATTCGTTCCACCGCTCCATTGGCCCTCAGATTAATTACGGAAACTTCACACTTCTTCACCCCCAGGCTAAGGCGGTATTCTTTGAACTTGAGCCCTTCAAACTGCTTACCATTGTCCACGGTGAGCTCCAACGGAACCCCAAAGCGACAGACCACATTCTTCCAGAAAAATTTCCTGACGTTTCCAGCTGTTATCTGAACCAGTGGCTTGGCCTCCACCCGTTTGGAAAAATAATCTATAGCTACCACAGCAAACCGATAGCCCCCGGAGCAGTAGGTAATGGTCCAACAATATCGATCCCCCAACGGGCGAGGGGCCAAATCGGAGGAATTGGTTGCAGGGCTGTGGTCGGTAGGTGAGATTGTCGGCCAATCCACTGACACCCCGCACACACCCGAACTAGGTCTTCGGCATCACGAACAACTGTAGGCCAATAGAACCCCTGGCGAAATGATTTAGCCACCAAGGCCCTCGGAGCCAGATGTGAGGAACACAGCCCCTCGTGGATTTCCCGTAACAACTTCTATCCCTCCGGCCAGCTCAGACAAAGCAGCAGAGGAGCACAAACACCCCCCCTTGTACAGAATGTTATCAACAATAGTGTATCTCCGACACCGATGCAATATTCTCTACCGCTCCTCCTTGTCATCCGTAACATATCATCCTTCAAGACATGCTCGAATGGGAGCCCTCCAATCTTCGGTCGTGATGGCCAACACCCTTCGACCTTTTACCTCTGACGCAGTTGCTGATTCATTCATAACCTCATGAAGCACATCACCAGCCACCGGACGTTGTCTGGCCGCAGCCTTGGCCAATGCATCTGCTTCTCCATTTTTAGTGCGGTGGATATTACGAACCTCAAAGCCTAAGAAGTACTTATCCATCTCTCTTACTTTACTGATGTACCGAGCCATCTCCGGATCCCTAGCCTGATACCCTTTTGCCAGCTGGGCTGAGGCCAATTGAGAATCGCAGTAGATGACCAACCTCCTAGCCCCCAAGGCTCGAGCTTGCCGAAGGCCCAACAATATACCTTCGTACTCCGCGGCATTGTTTGTTGTTTGGAAAGCCAACTTGGCCGAGAACCGCATGGTTTGCCCCCCGGGAGATGTTATGACTGCGGCACACCCTGCTCCGGAGGCCCCCTAAGCACCATTAGTGTGAACTGTCCAAACTGGATCCTCCGGCATATCCTGAGCTAGATCTTCAGCTTCACCGTGAGGGGTCCATTCGGCCACAAATTCTACCAACACTTCAGATTTGATGGCCTTGCAAGCAACGAAGGTGATGTTATATTGAGCCAACTCAGCTGCCCATTTCAATACCACGCTAGAGGCCTTGCTATTTGCCAACACATCCCGCAGCAGATATCTGGTAGGTATGGTGATAGCGTGATCATCGAAGTACTGTCGCAACTTACATGAAGCCATAACCACAGCATACAACATCTTGTCCACCACAGTGTAATTACATCGTGATGCCGTTAGCGTTTCTGACACATAAGACACTGCCAACTGCTGAAAAGTATCATTGCCCTTCGGTGCTTCGTAGACCAAAACCGCACTTACTGCCTTCGGCGCCGCAGCAATATATACCAACAGAGGAGCCTTCGGCGGGGGCAATTTGAGAGTGGTGAGTTCAACAAGGTACTTTTTGAGCGCCTCGAATGCCAACTATTGCTCCTCGCCCCATGTGAATGCCCGAGGACCGCGAAGCACTTCAAAGAAAGGTAAGCTCTTTTCAGCCAATCGAGAGATAAACCTGCTCAACGCCACAACACGACCGATGAATTTCTGCAACTCCCGAATAGATGTCGGAGGCTGCATATCCATGATTGCCTTGATTTTAACCGAGTTCGGATTAATTCCCTCCTTCGACACCAGATACCCCAGTAACTTTCCGGAACAGACCCCGAACATGCACTTCGTCGGGTTTAGTCGCATCCCTACCCTCCGCAAGTTGGCAAATGTCTCTGCCAGGTCTTTGACATGATCTGCCTCTTCGACGCTCTTAACAACAATATCGTCAATATAAGCTGCCGCATTGCGGCCCATCTATGTCCCCAGTAGCTTTAACAGTACGCGAGAAAGTAGCCCCGACATTCTTCAGCCCGAAGGGCATTCGGTTGTAACAATAAGCCCCCCCTGGTATCTGAAATGCTGTCAAAGGTTGATCCTCTGTAGCCAACCAGACTTGATGAAACCCCGAGTAACCATCCAGAAAACTCATCAATGCACAACCTGCCGTTTCATCCACCAACTGGTCTATACGAGCTAGCGGGAAGTCATCCTTCGGGCAATGTTTGTTCAGCGTTGTGAAGTCAATGCACATGCGCCACCGGCCATTTGGTTTCTTGACCAACATACGGTTCGCAAGCCAGGTAGTTCTGTCAATGGGCCGAACAACATTTGAATCCAGTAATTTCTGCACCTCGGCCCTCAAGATGCTGGCCTTCTCCTCTGTCCAAACTCTGATTCGCTGCTTGACCGGACGCACCTTCGGGTCGACGTCCAACCGGTGCTCACCAATTGACCTGTCGATACCGGGAAGATCTTTAGGCGACCATGCGAAGACATCTGTATTGTTTCTTAAGAACTGTATCAGCTGTGCCTCCACATCCTGTGATAACTCCCTGCCAATCAGAACCGTTTCATCCGGTCGATCGGCACACAACACGACTTCTTTGGTGCCTTCGACCGGAGTGACCTTGGGTACCCACTTGGGTGCTGTCGGTGGTTCCACTGCAAGACTCTTGTCCTGACACTCTTCGGCTATAACATGAATGTGATGCTGTCTCGGTTATGACCCAAACTCCAGCCTCCGGGCCTCAACTTGATCCCCATACACCGTGATGACACCCTCTGGTCCGGGCATCTTCATACACAGGTATCCATGGTGAAGCACTGCCAGGAATTTATTGATAACCCTCCGGCCCAACAGAGCATTATAAGGATAGTTCATCTCCACCACGTCAAACCGAATGTCCTTCGTCCGGTGTCCCCCTAAGCCGGAGAATGACACTTTTAGCACAATACTACCTATTACATGAATGGGTTCTCCCCCAAACCCTTGTAGCGGAACTGAAGAAGCCTGCAGGTCGGACCTGCCATACCCCATTTTTTCAAGAGTACTCCAGAGAATGACATCGGCCGAACTCCCTCCATCAAGCAATACTTTACGTACATCGAAACCATTGATATTGACCGCCATTACGAAGGCATCGTCATGTGGAAATATCATCAGCCTCAAATCAGCCGCTAAAAAAGAAATCGGCGTGTCCATCCAACGAGTAACCCCGACCGGAGGGTATGCAGCCACATGATTCACTTGCCGCAAATACTCCCGGCGCTGCCTCTTAGAGGGGAACTCATGCCCCGAGCCACCAGTGATAGCAAAGATCGTGCCCCGAGATGCCCCCGGATTCTGAATGCGCTGTATGGATGGCGCTCTTTCGGGATGGTCGTCCGGCTTCAGCTATAGTGGAAGCGGTAATTGCTCCGTCGAAGGAGCCGGAAGCGCGAGCTGGGGCAGAGGGGGATAGAAGGCAGCGGCATGTGTGTATTGAGTGTGCATCACCGGCTTAGTTTGCTCAGCATCTTGCCACACTCTAGCATCGGACAATGCTTTGATATCGGGGCAGTAATTGGAGCTGTGGGTGCACCCTGGGCCATGAAATGCGCAGTAAAAAAATTGACCCAGCCAGGGCTGCCTCGGTCCCGGACGCGACGGTGGCGGCCGAGGGCATCTGGGTGCTGACTCCGAAGCCCCCCCTTGCTGGACATTGAAGACCTCACGCTGTGTAAAGTTGCGGCCTACTCCACCTTGACTCGGACGCCAACCTTCGGTATTCAGATTTTGCCCCCGCCCCATCATCGCACCCGAGTGCACCTTTCGACGCTCTTCCTCTTCGTCCTCCTCTACCCGTACCTGCCCTTCCAAGATGCTCAGCAACTGATCCAGAGTCTGGGGTTGATTTACCCGGATAGCGCTTCTGGCTGCTCCCATCCGGAGCCCCTTTGCAACAGACTCAATCACCGTGGCGTCATGTATGTCGGATACCTGGCATTTCAAGTGTATGAACCTCCGAGTATAGTTGGCCAGCATTTCATCATCTCTCTGCACACAAGCAGCTAGATCCCGAGCTCCCACAGGCTTGGCATGATTTCCCCTGAAGTGCACCGAGACTCCCTCTTTAAGTTGCGCCCATGACCGAATGCTCTCCGTTGACAGCTTAGCGTATCAGGTACCTGCTATTCCTTCCAATACTAACGGGAAAGCCTTTGCCTTTACTGCATCATTCCCTTCGGCTGACTCCACAGCCATCTCATACCTCATGAAAAACTTTTTAGCATCTGAAGTCCCTGGCAACGTTGGAAGTTTGACCGAAGCCAATCTCACGGGCCACTGCACCGCCTATAATTCGGCTGCCAAGGGAGAATTAGGATCCGCTGGCTGCGCCGGATGAAGGCTTCCAGTGGAATGTGCCCTCACCCCTTCTTCATGAAATTCCTCATACCCTGGAGCCTGCTCCGTAGGGATCACGCCTCTCCGAAGGATCTCCAACTGTCTGCTCAGCTGCTCCTGCCGCCTCTTGGCTGCTTCAATTCTCTGGTTGTAACCAGCCTCCTGCTGCGCTAGATTTTACAGAGCCTGTGCCCGCAGCATCTGTTCTTCGGCTACCCTTTTCTGTCTTTCAACTTCATGTTCCATCAACCTTATGTTCTCCTCCTCCTGTAGTGCATCCTCTTGTTGCTTCTTGATACGCTCTTTCGCTATCCGACTAGCATATTCCGCCTCCTCCTGTGTGAGCTGCCCACCAGTAGTCTCTCCCTCGGCCATAACCTCTTGCCCACCTTCGTTGACCTCGTCGGATGCCTCTTCAACAAAGCCTTCAGCTCCTTCCCGAAGTGGGCGCGCCCCAGTCGCGGCCGACGTTTTCGGGCGGACGACCTCCACCGCCGCCCTACTCCGGGTTGTTGCCTGTTACGACAAGTCCGAAACGGATGGTCTCTTTCCCCCTGCCATGTCTACGTGCTTTATTGTTCGCTCTCCACGGACGGCACCAGCTGTTGTGGTTACAAGTTCAGAACAAACAATTAATGGGCTAGCCGAGGACTGGATTGATCGAAGGTCCCTCGGACAAGCTAAGCCGGGAAGGAACGAAGCCAAGCTACAACGCTAGTGCCGAAGGGCTCATACTGGTGCCCTTCGGCTAATAAACTTTGTATTTATCTGGTCAGAAACGTACAGGAAGGTTCTGGTGGTAGAGGCTCGTCTCCTCCCCCCCTCCTCGCTCAGAGGTGCAGGTGAGCATTTATAGATCTACGCTCACATACTCTTCGGACATGTTTATAGATTTGCCTCGGACCTTACATTACACATCTTACTACTTGACCTAAGGGTATTCTAGTACTTCAATCTTCCTCTGGTACACGCCCCCGGCTGTCATCCTCTAGTGTCTGCGCACGGAGCCCGCCACGTCGTACGACCTTCGAACGCCTGCTGGGCCGAAGCCTTCTGGACCGCTAGTCCAGCTGAACCTTGCTTATTATTGCTGGGTTGTCTTCTGGGCTTGGGGAGACTATGAGGTGAGCATTCCCCCAACAATGATGATTGTTGCAAACCACAAACGCTTAAATAAAAGAAAAAATCTACAAGTGGATCAAGCATATGCATTTCCACTCATATGTCATGAAAAGACACGAGCAGCTTTCTAGTTTTGAGAGGCAGCACAAACTGCAAAAAGCCGACACCATCACGCAAATATTCCCAAAGTCGAGGGACCAAACCCTGCAACAACCTCGCTCTCGATGGAGACGCGCTGGATAAGCTGGAAGCAAAGCCCGGCATTATTTTCAACAAGGGGACGCTTTCCTTCACTCACTGTCTTCCACCCCACAAAATGCCTCACCTTCCGACAAACGGGCCCATCATTGACGGGTCTCACCGCTCAGTGTCACATAATCCACGCCCAGCGTGCCAAGTGATCAGATGTAGCTGTCACATTATTACTACCTTATGAGCAATACGTTCATCAATAATATAGTAACTTCTAGAACGGGCAAGTGTCGTTTTTGGATGAGTAGCCTGCCTGTGCGGTGTGGGCTGAAGCAACTTGTGTTCATTTAATTTGATTTAATACTTTCCTTCTGACATTTGGCCAGGTGACAAGAGGTCAAATCTGAGTGTTTCCCGGGGACATTTGAAACGAGAGGTCAAATTTGCCTGTGCTGGGAGGCAGGGCACTGCGACGTCTCGAAAGGCGATTCAGGATGTTGAAATCCAGTTGCTCTCCAAATGGTTGGATCAACAATGATGTAGAGTATCTTAAACAATCTGCAACAAAAATTTAAAATTTTATGGAGGAGTATAGGATCAGGACAGGGACAAAACTTGCAATTGGTAGAGTCAGTCCAACACAGTCGCAATGATAAGAAGCATGGGATGGCAAGCGCATGTGGAAGCATCCAGCTCGTGAATTTTAGTGCAGACGTTGCAGAACAATTCCAGTGTCTCCACATGTCATTGACCAGTCTTGTGCAGCCGAATCCATGGATTTCTCCTTTTTCTTTCTTGCAGGAATCTTGAAAGAATAGAATGGAATGTGCACAGATAAATGCCAGCTCACCATTGTTCATCAGATTTAACAGGGATATGTTTCTGAAACAGAATTACAGCATCTATTGCATTATTTTTTTCATCCAGGTTTAACTTTTATACATAAGCTCACATGCCTAAAGAAGAAACACACTAGAAGATCTACAGCATGTTCACAGTTGGAGAGGAATTTTATTGGGTGGAAGCAGCGTGATAGGCAGACTTGACTTTCTTCTCTAAGAGAGAGACATGCTTATCGAGCATGGACACCACAGCCTCAAACTCAGTCACTTGTTGATCTATTGTATCAATCTGCGATATATACTCGTCAAAGCCTTGATTTTTCTCATTTAGCTGCTCCACAAACACTCGTAGACCAGCAGCAACATCTCCGTAGTTGCTGTATTCCTGCGCTACACGGTCATTCATCTTCTCTATTAGAGATAGCTGGTTGTTGGTCCCCTGAAGGGAATGACAGCCATGTCAAAAACGTAATAAAGCAAATGTCCTGATAAATCACAAAGTGCTTGTTACAGAAAAAGCAGGTATGCAATATAGCAGAAACATTTTAACCATATCATCGGCCCACACAGTTAAAGAGGATTCAACTTGCAATTGCATATAGGGTGAAGAAACTCCTATCTTTTATATCAAAACCCAGATTACAAAAAAAAACAATTCATAAAAATTAAAACTAATACTTAATTCAGTTTCATTAAGCATAATTCAGTTACCCCTTGAAATGTCAAAGCATTCATCTATCACAGCAAGTCAAGCACACATCATTGTTGCCTATTTTGTGCCCCTGTCATGCTTTTGATGAATCCGAAGACATTATCACTCCTTTTGCTAAAGCATTTCGCTATCACAAACACGTTCATACAGTGATCAAATGTTCGATACTAACAATTTTCTGGAAAAAAAATATCACCAATATATACCAAACAAAAGTTTGGTACATATGCATGAAAGAAAGCACAAAAAAGCTTCAACTTCTTACGATACCGGGCAGGATTATATCCTGTTGACATGGGACAGGGAGAAATTATTAGGGCATGCAGCGCTTCTTGGAAACTTGTTTCTAGGAGACTTGTAATAGGCTCGTAGCTACCTTCGTTTGTCATTTCCCCTAATTGGGTCTCTAGAGATCTGTTACCAGCACAGGGGATGAAAATACTGGAATTTTCTTTTCTGGTTCTTAACCGCACTCCTGTAAATTCTAGATCTCCTTTTTATTTCAAAAGGAACTGGGTGTCTCAATTCGGAAAACAACTCTAGTCAATAACAGAATACCAAGACAATAAGTTTATCTACCTCCATTTACCCATCCAAATATCATTGAACATCCAGTTTTCTTGCGTGATCCACTATGTGAAAGAAGGGAAAATCAATATTCTGTGGTTTGCAACCATCTTGGTTCTTACGATCACAGAGCTATCCCTTGCCATGTCAAAAGAAACTATCACCTTTGTAGTATATAAAGATTGCGATTTGTGACTTGAGTGATGCAAACAATGAAGGAAACCATTTTGATTTTGGTCACTAAAAAGCTAATATGTTGAAATGCAAGGATTATGAATTTAGACAACTCTCTCCCACCCGAAACTGGATCCATACACACTACCTAAGTGGTGCCATTGAGTCATGCCTTTGAATCCATAAGGGTGCGTTTGTTTTACTGGATTGGCTTGGATTGACTTAGACAGATCCATCCAATCCAGTGTTTGTTTCACCATCAGCCTGGATAGGATGGACAGGAATAAAGAATATTCTTCATAGATGCTGGATAAGCCTGTCTAGGAAAATTGGCCGGATAACGTTGTCCAACTTCTTTAAGCATGATTGTTAGTGAATAATTAAAGATTTTTAGCATGTTATGATATTATTTAGTATATTATATTATGAGGTTATGGTTAATAAACACTCATATGTTAATTAATGTGCAAAATATACATGGATTAGAATGTGATTGTTGGTAATTGGCATATTCATTATTAATTAAGCATTGTCATAACAAGATTATCATTTACAAATATTAAATTAGGTTAATTAGTATGTATTTTATTATTATTATTTGCAAGTAAGATATATAATTAACTTAATTATTCTCATCCAACCTCTCTTATCCCTTCAACCAAACAAAAAACTTGAATTGTTCTGTCCAATCAAACAAACACTGAGTTGGATAGTCCCGTCCCAGAAAATATGGATAGGATGATCCAATCCAACTTTAACGCTCAACCAAACGCACCTTAAATATGAAGCAATACCGGAAACTAGTATTTTCTGTAATAGCCAGTTACTAGCTTCTATCGGTGCCAAAGAAATTATGATGATAGGCGTTGATTTAGCATACATAGGCTCTTTCGCACCTAACTGCCGCCTGCGGCGTCGGGCGAGATCCTCGAAATTTGGAAGCTTTGAGTTACCAGCCATCATTACAATCAACGGATAGCGGCAAACATGTACCCATTGAAATGCAGACACCATTCTAACATCAAAGCTTGAAGTAACTGCCATCCATGGGAACTGAGAAGGCTAACTAGAAGGCAGTAAGATTATAGGCTAGGTTTATCTAATCAAATCAACATCGAGCACAGCAATTGAATACGCGTTGTTCACTCGCTCTCCTCCCACCGTCGCAATCAACTACCGGAGATCATGATTAGCACATCTAAACCTAGTAGCAGGACCACGAGGGATAGTGGGATACGATTCGAGTCAGAAGCAGGGGCGGGGGGCACCTGGAGCTCGCCGCGGACCATGAGGGAGACGTTAGTGAAGAGCTCGCCCAGCGACTCCGCGAGTTCGTCTCGCTGCCCCGATGCCGGCTCCGACGGGGTCTTCGCCATCGCCGGCGCTTCAGCCACGTGCCTCACACCGTTCTCGGAAGGGGAACCCGGCCTGGCGTGCCTTCGAGCCTTGGACTCGAGCTGATTCCAGACCTTTTGTTTTGAGCTGGGCTGAGCTTTACATGCTGTCATGAAAGGCCCGTAGAAAACTTCTGGGCCCAGCATCTTATCAAGATCGTCTGAACTTTTTTTTTCCTGCTATCCGTAATCCATCGTGTGAATTCCGTTTCAAAAGAAAAAAAATATTTGTATTCATTTTGTGTGATACTCATCTCATACCCTATTTACTTTTCATTTTATCTCAGGATATAGGAAACAAAGAGAAGTAAAAGAGGTGTGACGTATAAAAAACAGGAGAGAGAAAGAGATACAGTTGTGTAGAGAAAAGAGTGTTGTATTGAGAAATGAGACTCACAAATAATTTGAAAAAACTAAAGAATATTAGAACCATAAGTAATATAGGACGGACGGAGGGAATATCTTCTGGTATTGCAGGTGGATTGAGGAAAGATATAGTGTTTTTTTAGAGAAAAGGTTACCCCATTCAGGTACAGAACCGTAGCCAGAGCTCACGGTGGTCTTTGTTACAGGCAATATACTTTAGTGGTTAATGGTCGTTTTTCGGGAATGTAAGTCTTCTTCTGTCGATGTCAATACTTTAGCTACTCAGGTACAAGATTACACGTTTTAATTAGTTGAAGACCTCAAATTGGTATTGTCCGTAGTTCTAAATTAAGATTGTGGCTTGTAGTTCGCTACTGCATTTCAAGGTGGATGGAGACCTGTTCGATCCTACATTGCACATCATGCCACTTGTCTATCATTTGGTCAGAAGAGAACTCGGAGAAGAAAAGGGTTGATGATCAGCTTTCTGAAGTGTACATATTCTCACCATCTACCATCGATCTGACAGTGTTGAGCTGATGCAAAATAATTGCGACAACAACCTCGCCGCAACGTCTAAAATTACTCAAAATGTCCCCAAACGGTGACACAGCCAAACACTACTCAAGCTTCAACTCCGTTTACATTTTAAATTCAACTCAGCACAAATAATATATATATAAAAAAAACTCGGCATAGAAAAATAGTCCCAATAACTGCATTATTGTGAAATACGCAGCTTGTTCAGACCATCCATTTCATGATGACTGAACGAATAATTACATAGCAAACAAAAATGTGTGTGTCTGGAATGGATGCAAAGCATCGACAATCGTAGCACAACTGGCTCGCCTAAACATCAAGCCAACTTATGCTTAAAACCAAGACAATAGCTGCCAACCGAATCCTTTCTAAGTGACCAAACAAAAATCATTGACCACCGTGAATTTCATCAGACCGCAGCTTAATTGCAACTTAAGCTCAACAATCACTTTTAACTGTACATAGAGTTTGGATCCCTTCAGGTATGAACTCTAGGCTTCCTGTTTCCTGTAGAAGATGTTAAGCGCATCACTGTATAGAGCCACAGCATTGGAGACCACAGCAAGCACAATCATGGTTACAGCCAAAACCTTGTCACGCTTCGTTGCAACATCATACGGGTCCCTATGGAAATAAAAAAAGAAACATAAATATTAAGAGTCGAGATACAAAACAGGACTATATAATTTACATTTTTATATATCAGAAGGAGGGAGTATGGCAATTTACCTGAGTATAATCATTGCAGGAAAGATGAAACCAATAAGAACAGCTGCTGTGGCTCCAGTAAATTGGAACGCATCCCAGATGCTCGGTATGAAGATGGCAGCAAGGTAAATTACGGCAATGAGTGAGATAGTGATAATGGTGAACCTTCTGTTGTCACGTGAAATGTGCCTTGAGGTGGGAAACAGCAGACCGTCCAAATTGAGCCTAAGGGCAAAGAAGACTATTGGAAAGACGAGCATGACATGAACCACATAGCTCACTCTCACAATGTCATTGAAGACAGAGCTGAACGGAATGCGAAGGTCAGAGTCGAAATTGGCTAGCACATCAGACAGGGTAGCCTCACCAAAGAGGAGATAAGCAAAGAAGCTTGTTGCAATATAAACACTTGAGCAGAGTCCCAATGATGTTTGTACAATTGGTTTAATTTGAGTTCTGTCCTCAAGCTCATTGTCGATGCTGTGAACTGTAGAAACATAAAAGCATATGTTTAGTATCAAGGAGCTGAAAGGCTGAAAGAGCAAAAGAAGTGGGCAGTAGGAGACACACCATTGTAGTGGCAAATGTAGGCAGTGACAAGAACCGGCACAGCCGTGAACAGTTTCCAAACCGAGTTGATTCCATCAATCTCAGGAAAGAGTTTCGGCATCTCCACAGATCCTTCAATGAGTCTCACAATAGCAACTCCGGCGGTAATGACCACAAAAACCACAGCAAGCGCAACTGAAAGTGCTGATGTGTAACTTAATGAATCTGCGACCAAAAAATGTACCTATTAGTAAAGGGGGTGTCCATAGATCAAAACATTGCATAATGTACATTTTTTCTCCAATGCAGAACAAACATACCCAAACGCTTAAAGCTCACCAATGGAGCAAACACAACAAGAGTTGTAGCAAGAAGAACAATAGGACGAGAATTCCACATGTGAGGTCCAAACCACCCCTCAAAGATGCCACTGTGATGAACACCAGTTGTTGATGTTCCTGATAGGACATCACCTAAAGGAAGATGTATGAACATTGTCAATAGCAGTTTTAGGTAAAATAATGGTCCAGGATACTAGTTATTCCACAAGAGGAAGCGAGACCATTTCCTGAACTTGATTATTATGTGCACAAGCGCACTGTTTCAGAAAAATATGCATAAGCCCAATAGTGTCTTCGTCTTTTCAGAAACCAAGTTAAACACTTTATATCTTATTTGGAAATCAGGAGATCAACTTGTTAAAAATATTAAATCTTTGTAAGCTCCATACCATACTACAGAATATTTTTTCTACAAGTTCTGCTAACAAGCTGAAACTCATGATTTTTTTTTAAAAAAAAAATCAACATTATTCAAGTAGTAGCTTGCAACTACTATCTAAAATATCCCATCGGAACAAAAAAAGAACACAGGCATAAGCATACAAAAATAAGAATGTTTAGAAGCATACCAATGATAATCATGTATACAATCAACACACCAACATTATTTATCACCACAGATGCCTGCAGAGCAATTCTCCCCCAGTCTCCGAAAGTTTCACCCATCAGCCACCCATAAGATGTAATCTTGCCCTGGTGACTGCACCTGACCAGCATGTCAATGGATGCTTCAGTGAGCAGTGCCACAAGGATAATCATCAGAATACCAGGGATCAGGCCTAGCATCTTGATACTCGCAGGCAGTGCCATGATTCCAGCCCCTACAATTGTTGTTGACAGATTGAACACTGCGCCAGAGAAAGAAGCTCCATTGAACTCATTAATTGTGTCCTCCTCTTCCGCCTTGATAGGGAGAAGTGGAGTGGTATCATCTTGCATTGCCTTGTGTGCTGCATAGCTCACATCGCTCGATGATCCATTCTCAATCCCCATTTGTTTCACTCAGCTGTATGATAAAAACTTTAATAAGTAAAATAGAATCTGGACTTGGAATTGCCACATCCTTTATGGATTGGGGAAACAGCAGTAATAAAATTCTAGAAATATATTGATTAGAAACTAGCCTGCAGTTCAGCTATACTGAGCATATTACGAAATTTGGTTTCACACTGACAGGGAAATGATGGTAAACTGACAAAAAAATCAACGAAGTTTAAACTCTTTGCACATGATTAAACTAAACACCTAATACGCGTGGAACCTCTCCAGCTCAGTTCACGCGGCACCACTTGAACGAGGTTCCCGTACAATCCACAAACAAACATTCAAAAACAATCTTGACATGGGAGTACTTCCGAAATCTAAACAAGTTCACCAGATGTTGGGATCGCCAAGCATCGATTTCGAAACCCACCACGGATTCAAACCTCGCGCTCATAAACAGAGGAGAGGAAAAAATATATACCTTTCCAAAACGCAAGTGCTTGCTCAGCTCGATGCCAACCCTAACCAAATCCAGCGGAACAGACGCGGACCAAAGAGAAGAATGTGTGCGTGCAGATGGAGCTCCTCTCCTCCCACACCTCCGGCCTTCTTATAGGCGAACGCCGGGACCGTGTCTACGGGTGATATGATAATATCTTGCTCCGCCTACCCCGAAACTGGCGTCCTTGACGTCCCGGCTCGCCGCGGCCCCGTCCCTTTCAGCGGAAAAAAGGCCCAACTTTTTCCAGCTCACCTTGCGTCTCTGTCTTGCCTTCCTTGCTTGCTTGTGTTCGATGCCGCCGCCGCCACAGTGGTGACGCGGCCGGTCTTTACTTCCTTTTTTTTTTCTCCCCGTTTTACTTGCCGAATTGGATTACTCTTTGCCGGCCTTATCCACAGGAAGACGACAGAAAATGGCGCAGCGTGCGGAGGCGGTGGGCCACCGGCCGGTGGCCGAGATGACGACGACGGCGACGTGTGGGTGAGGTCGACGGATCTATCCGGTTGCCACTTGCGACTTGCCAATGGTCGGTGGAGGAAGCGCTGGATTATTTGTGGGTTTAACTGACAAGCGAGGAACGAGGAGCGGTGGATCCGTGGATGCGGTGGAGATTCATATCATCGGAATTCGGAGCCACCGTTGACGCAAGTCAGATACCAGTATGGCAGCATGTATATCATCCAAAGCTGAATAGCTGATCCATACCAGATATTCTGAATTTCTGATATAGATATTTATGGAAGAAACAATACTTATAATGCTAGCATTTCCTTTTTTGCAAGTATTTTCCTTTTTTATGCCTACATGTATTTTTCTGGTCCCATCCCATCCATCTTCGAGATATCAAACTCACTCGTTTGTCGCAAATGAAGATACGCGAGCAGGGCCGAAAAGCGTAGTCGTTTGTCACAGAATAAATTCGGGACCCGGGCCAAAAAGCGTAATTTAAAGGCGGAAAAAGTCTGCCGGACCTCAACCTAGGGCCCCGCATCGTCAGCGACCAAGCAACAGGCGTCCACATCTCCCCCTCATCTCGGCATCTCGCCGCCGCCCCCTCCCCATGGCGGGTTTCGCCGGCGACGACCCCTTCGACTTCGATGATTTCAGCGACGGCGGAGAGTTCGGCTACGACCCGTTCGACTGCGACGACGGCGACGGAGGCGAGGAGTTCTGCGTCTCCGGCTTCTCCTTCCCCGACGGCGACGACGGCGAGGAGCTCTGTGTCTCTGGTTTCGTCTTCCCCGACGGCGACGACAACATCGTGGTCGAGGATCACGCATCCCAGGCCTCTCACGAGGAGCCCCTTATCGAAACCTTAGGCCGCTCCTTCGATTCCGACGACGCCCTCAGCATGTTCCTCCCCCAGCTCATGTCCGCAATCTCGTCCACATTGGACCTTGCCGAGGACAACTCCGAGGAGGAGGCCGCAGGCGCTGGCGGGGACGCCTCGGAATTCATTCTGGGCGGGTTGGACCGCGAGCCGGGGCTGGTCATCGAGGAGGATGCGGGCGACGATGGGGATGACGGGCTCGAGTTCATCCTGAGCGGATTCGACCTCGATCCACGGCCGGTCACGGGGGGCTTTCAGTCGCTCGTGGACGACGACGAAGGCTGGGATGTGGTTGCTGGCCATCAGGAACACGTGCCCTGTGTGCCGGTATGAACTACCCACAGGTGATGCTGAGTATGATCGGCGACGGCGTACAGCTGGTGGCACGTCCCCTGCACAGCATGGTGAAACAGCGCAGGTATGATATTGCATAGGTAGTGATTTTTCTTGTTTGCAACAACAGAGTAGCAATCTAGAACCTCATGAATCTTCACAAGGTGTAATGATTAGGAATGCTTAGTTTGTATAATTTAAATAGTTCCTACTTCCTGATATTATGCTATTCCTAAATTAAGCGCTAAAATGTGGTGGATATAGGGGGGCATCATCAGTTTTACCTTTCATATACAAAATACAAGTTGGATAGAAAACATTTAAATAAATCAGGGATTCGGACAACAATCAATTAAAATGCATGATCAAGTAAAGTTGTTGTCAAATCAAGTAAAACGTCGCTAAGAGGACCTGAGCTGGTTACTCGATACTTGGTGGCAAACTTTTCTACGATGTGAGTGAAAGGGGGCATAAATTTGTTTACACTGATGGTGATACTGGTGCCTTTCGGTTTCCTGATTTAGTTGACAACTACAGGTGCTTCATGTGCTAAAGAAATTATCATTATTATAATATAAAGCTCAATCTGCTTTGGGGCACACTTTTAAATAATAAATTTGCAAGCATCTTCGTTTAACATTGTCACTTTGCTAAATCGTCACTTCCGATTTATCTGTAAATCTTCACCAGTTTCTTTCTTTTGGAGTCCTGAGTTCTCTCCTTTTTGGCATATGATGAGCTTTTCTGTTTCTACAATTGTTATCTGTCTTGCCAATGAAGTAAATCTAGATAATTAGATATGTAAATCATGCACCATAATAAGGACTGTGATGGGTATTGCGTAGTCACTTTCTCCCTTCAAAAAATTTGTCCTTTGATTGCTTTGAGATATCATATCACCCAAGAAGCAAAGGCAATTGAGCATCACTTGCCTTAATGGCTGGTGGCTACCAGCCTACCACTGTGCTTCGTTGTTGGAGTTGTGAAACTGTCATGTTAAGCTGTTTCTGTTTAGGTGGCGTTGCATCAGAAATCATCACCTGCACTTTTGGAGCATAATATCAGCATTTTTGTTAATTTTGTAGCTATTTGTCTTTTTAATCCATTAATCTATATTTATCTTCTTTTGAATTCCGTCTTGCAATTTTCAAAAGGATAGACTGTTAAATTCTCTCTCGGTAGATTTTTCTGCTGTTCCCATGCAGGATTAATGATACATTTGGAAGATTGTTTTGTTCATTAGAGAATGCACCTCTTCTGTCACCCAGACATGGCATAGAACAGAATCGCAGCAACAATATGCTTCTAGTAGTATTGTACCTGCTTCACCTTGTACTTTATGTCTTGAAATGAAGTGTTTAGGCTTTGGTTTTGTAATGAATCAGAACATCTACTTTTGACATGTTGATTAGCTTCGTTTGATGCTTTAATTTTTTGCTACCATGGCACCATGTTATTATCTGACGGATCTTCTGTTGATAGAGTGGAGGCGCAGGCAGTCGTGCCACAGTGAATGCAGAAGATGCAACTGAATGCGAGGCAGAGGATAGATTTGAGCAAAGTGCGTCCTGATGGGGCGACAGCAGATGGTTATCTGGCGCTTCCTGAATTCTGACGCAACGCTGAATTGACCAACTGAAGTAGAAGACGTTCCTAATTATTTGCAACGATACAAGCCACATTCGATGGAGTATCAGCTGCAATAGTCACTGTTCTGTAACCTGTGGTCTTATAGTATGCCATGAAATGTTGAATGTTCTGCAGCCTAATATGACTGGTTCATGCTTTTCGCCTTCTTAATAGTTAGTATAGCGTGAACATATTAACAGGTTAAAATTCTATGTTTGCTCCATGTCATTTCTGCTGGAGGTATTTTGTTTTTTCTGACAGAAGAATCGGGCAGATTACTTGTGGTAAACGAGGCCAGCTTTCCTATCTTGTAAAGTTGAACAAAAAAAAAAGGGCATTAGTACGCTACATTATCTCAACGTCTTCACGACTCGAAATGAACTCGTTTGGTTTCAGAAGACAAATTCATTTAGATAGAGTTTCTTATTGTAGATTCCAAAGCAGGCCCAGAAGCCCAGGTCCATCCACCGCGAGGTAACGGCGGCCAATGCTAATGGTCTCCGTTCTCCTTTATTAACAGAAGAGAAGGCAAAGCAGAAGCTAGGATCAAGTGCAATGCCAATGGCGTCTTCGATCGATGCTTGTGCTTTAGATTAGGTACTTTGGGATTGTACCGGTGTGATGGCCCCAATAACCCGATCGGGCTGACCAGGCTCACAGCTAAATTCAGTAGGCCTGGAGATTTGTTCTGCAGAAAAAAGTTATTAAATGTCTTTTTTAGTGTTTATTATAGTATGACCACATAAAGGTGTAATGTCTCTAAATTTAGGAATACCTTGAAATGCCCTATAAGTCTGAATCGACTTGTCAAATTTGTTCTCTCTTTTTGGAAAAAAAAAAATGAAGGAAAATAATGTTTTCCAACTACAACTCCAGTGTGCCTATTAATATCGGTTTATGAATATATTATATGAAAAAAAAGAGCATATCCGGAACAGATAATCCCCTATGTACTCCATTTGTGCAATCGAAGACAAATGGCTACCGAATTAGTGTCTACGCAATAGGTATTACAAGGCAATTCTTCCTAGTTAAGCCACTTCAAGGGGTGTTCTTGTTGCATCTTCAGCTCCTTCCACCCCCATCTCATTGAGCCTTTTCTGCAGGTCACAAAATTGTTCTCTGAGCTCGGCATTCTCACGAGCGACGCGAGTATACCTCGCAATCACGTGGTTGAGCTCAACCAGAAGCCTCTGCTTCGTGTCACGCAGCTCCGTGACCTGTGCTGACAGTTCTCCCAGGCGCCTCTGCTTCCTCACGCGCGACCTCTTTGCGGACTCACGGTTTGATGCTAGCCTTCTCTTCTTCCTCTCATCGTTGCTACGCCTCGCCCGGTTGTCTGCTGTACCCTCAGGCATTGAGCTGATGCTAATGCCACTGCCATTGCAGTTGTATGGACCAACCGTGTCCATTGAACTGAAACCATACATAAGGGGAGGATCATTTTGAAGCAGGAACGAACTGGTGAAGTCAAAGCTTGGTAGGCATGCTAAGGTTCCTATGCCTACGCAATCGTGCTGCATATTTGAGAGCTTGGAGGTTTGCAGTGTTGGAGATGGACAGAAAGATGTGGTTCACCTTGAAGAGCAATGCTCTGGAATGAATGGAACGGAAGGTTGAGAGCAGATGCGCTACATTTAAACGCAAGAAAGCAGCCCTGAAGATAATGACCCACTTGTGTCGTCAGCAAATTTTGCTCTCGTAACTTTGTGCTATTTGAGATTATCCTCTTGATTCATTAGGAATGGCCAGTTGGCGTTTTCTCGTGAATATATGTCAGCGTCACAGGGAAAGATATATACTTTCACCATAATGCTTTCGATGTGGAAATTCTGTCGAAAGCAGCAACTGTTTGTTCCATTATAGGTTGAGTCTGCAAAGCACCAAACAGGCCACAGTTAAATGTTCCTCGGAACGGCTTCCTATTTTCATGCGAGTAAAATACGGCAAGCAAGTAGGTGAGAAGTACGATCTGCATACATATTTTGGTCCGTGTTGTAAATTCTAAAATACAAAGATCTTGAAATCTTAAATTAAGCATGCATCAATCATTTTGGAAATGTAAGTACCTTAAAAGATTTAATAATGAATGGTCATGCGAGTACAATCATAGAGTTATGCATTATGTACTAAACTGTTTCTTGTGACTTTTTGCGTGTCTAGACGTGACAACCATATCTGTGGCAAAGGCATCTGATGTTAAGCGACGGCTACTACTAGTATACAAATTATTTGGTACATTTTGGAGCATGTTACGTATGACTTGGAAAATGTTTGGTCAATCTTTTGACAGAGTATATATATATTTAGATTCTTTGAGAGCTCACTTCACCTAATAAAGGCTAATAGCGTAATCATTTTTTAGTGCTATGAGCGACATTATGCGTTGACTGAATAGTCGTTCTTTGTTATGGTTATACTGTGCAAAAGAGAACACTTGGTATGGACCTTGGCGTATGGTTGAAAGTTATTTTATACTAAACTACCTACAGTGACAATGATTGTTTTATGGGAATGTTTCAAATTTACTACAAGAAAACTAGCATGTGTCTCTCAATAGAAAACTAGTACTTAACATTCAGATTGATCAGCTATTATATTATGTTGCTGTCAACAAAAAGGTAATAATGAGTGACTTTTCTTGACCATCCTCTTTTTCCCTGCCTGCCTTGCTTCTTTTAATCATGTAGTTAACATGAACACGAAAGGATTTGGCAGTATTTTTCTTCTCTATGTTTCTCTTCCCTGATTAAACTTAGGATTTGCTTGTATATGCTTTTGTATGAGATGCATCTGATGCTGGTACTTAAGTCTTCTTGTGCCAAACAATAGTGAATATTCACTATACCAGATGTTCCTGACTGTCAGGTGTCAACTCTTACACCTAGTCATTGCCTGTTTTGATACCTTAGTTTCGATGTGTTTTATCTTTAGAATGTTCTCCTTGAATTGAAAGTATACTTTTACTGCACTGAAATTTATTGGCCTGGGTTGGTTAGGTGCTAGTCGACAAGTGCACATCTCCTACAAGGCTAAGCGTATTGCGTGAGGAAACTAGAGACCATTAGAAAGCACAAAGCCTGTCTTTACTTTACAATTTTTGATTGAATGATCAAAAGTGCTTTCCTCATGACGCCATTTGCTTGGTCCTTTTAGCTATTTGGACAATTATTTAATTATACAATGGTCTTAGAGGATAGGGATGTGATTGTGGGTTAAATACCTTTAACACCACAATAGCTAGTGGTTCAAACTTTTGTTGCACCTATATCTTTGCTACAATTGCAAACTAAGTATGTGACGCAAATGGGAGACATTTGGCTGTGTTATATATAGCACCATACAATGATTCTTATGGATTCTTGATAACAAATGGATCGGAATGCATAATTACTAATAGGATTGCTATTCATAATGCTATCATTGTCCTTATGATTGAGTTAATTAAAGCATCAGACTTTGGTAAACAAATCTTGCTGGCTAATTGAAGGCAATGAACCTTGGATATACTCCAAAGCAATGAGCACAAGCTTCACCATTCTAGCAGCCCTAGTTTATGATTCAGAAGAACTTATTTCTCCTAAAAGAAAGCGCCCATGAATTTTCTTTTTAAAAATTATATTATGGCTAGTTTTTGGTGACTTAACCACATGATGCTTAACTGGGATTTGTATAATCTATATATATTATATGGATAAATAACAAAAGCCATACTTGTGCATGATGCTGAACAACTCTATTGGATATCCAGGATACTGGATAGAGCTCTTGAGGAAGATTCAATTGTTGTGCTCGAAATTAAGATTTGCAAAACAATGAGGGGCTTTAGAAGTAGAAAATTTAACTGACACATCATAGAATCAAGGCCTTCAGACATAAATGATGTCTGTAAACCAATCTTGGTAATGTGTATAGACAACAAAGCGACCATGTCTCCGAAGGGTGAAGTATTACGACATCAAAGATGTGAAAACCTGATGGTAAAAATAAAGGCAAAAAGCAGTGCTTGGTGCTATTCAGGTCCTAAAACATCTTGTTCCATTCAAGTAGGTAGTGCTTTGCTGTCAGTTAGTCTCTTAACATCCTATAGCTGGAACATAGGGTTGCTTTGGTTGTATTATCTTTGTGCGAGCTTCTTTCCACCGTTGCCGGAAAGATGGTTGAATGGTCCTATCTTTCTTTACTTTGCTTAATACAAAGATGACCAGGAGCACAGTATGTTAGAGCATCTCCAAAACCTCCCCAAAAACTCTTTATAAATCAAATTAATAGGGTTTAGTTTAAAAAACCATCTCCAACAGCTCCACTAAATAACTCATAGATTTATTCTCTCCCTAAATTCTTCTCATTTGTAGCTAGAAATGAGGAAGAAATTGAGGACCCCAATACTTGTATTTAGAAAGAAATTAATGTTGTTCTGGTTCCAGATGCTGATGTGGCCCAATCAAAAGTTTTTCTGTTCTATTTTTAGGGAGAATTGTTGGAGGAGACAAGAAAACTTCTTCCCAATAATTTTTAGACTGCTTCCAAAAGCACTCTTTTGAGATCATTTTTTTATAGAGCTTTTAGAGATGCTCTTATCCTGTACCAGACGTGATGTTCATTCCAAGAGGCAATCATTGGTGGAGCAACAATAGCAAAGGTATGTAGCTCAGCCAATGGAGCCAGCGTCCTAATCCTTTGCCTCGCCTGTCTTTCTCCTTCAAAATATACTGAATCACTGATGAAATATGCAAAATATCTCTACAGATTTGACTGGCCCGACAAAAACTTTACTTAGACTGATAATTTACTAAAAGAGGAAAAGGAGGTGTTGGTTAAGCAGCTTTTGATGCAAAATTACTAGCCCTGCTAAAAAGTTGGTCAACATGTACCCGTTTATTTTCTGCTGCTGGATGTGCCACTGCTTTTACCCAGATTTGTCTTACATGAATGCACAATCATTAATGCTGCCAGTTAAACAGCTTTTGCTTCTTGGTTATTAAATCTTCTTGCATGAATCCTGATGATTATTTACTTCAGTATCAGTATCTTGGTAGCACTTGTATAAGATTTGTATGCTTAAATCCTTGATAGAAATTAGCAATAGAACCTGTGCGATAGTATTACAGCTCAATGTTCATGTAACTACAAACTAAACAAAGATACAGAATACACAAGCAATGATTTTCGATAGCATTATTAACAAAGAAAGAATTTTTGACATATAACTAATAAAATTCCTATGAGAATAACAATTTGCAGTGACAGAAAATTCACGATCTATCATATGATGATTTGCATCCACAGCAAGTGCACATGCTCTTTTTATTTGTCACAAGACTTAAGATGTGCCTTCTGGATAATCATAGCATAAGGTGCCTTGATCCTGTTGCTACCATGAAACAATCGCTCAAAGAATAATAGCAATACCAGACCAAATCATGGATGTAGTTGCTACTGAACTTCAGTGTCACCAAGAACTAAATGGACTACGAGCCACATAGAAAGATGTTTTTGCTTCTATGTCAAAATTTGGACGGTGCTAGCAAGAGTGCAGCTGTCTCAACTTAGTTTCTGTAGAGATAAGATACCAAAATCTGTTTGACATTTTTTTTTCTGCTATCATGGTTTCGCCATATGGTTATTAGGCCTGTATGTGAATGTTCTGATATTCCTTCCCAAATGCCAACGCAGTTGCCTAGAAAGGAGATTCAAGTGACTCATCCCAAACATCTCCACTTGCATTGGAAGCATCTTCACCATCTTCTTCCATAGCCAATCTTACATACTCTCTTCGTGCAAAACGATCCCAGTCTGTTAATGATGGCTCTTCACGCATCTGCATTTGCATGGGGAAAGCATGCGGTGTTAGTGCACAAACCAGTGGATTACAAGTGGATGTTGTCAGAATATGAGTAGGACTTGACTCACTTGGCGGATGAGAAATGGATCTCTAGCTTCAAAGGCCATAAATTTGTTTAGATTAAAGAGAATGTTGAAGAAATGCCCAGACAATTTGCACCTCCGGAAGTCTTTTAATGTCAAATAGCTATCATCCTGGAACAAAGGTAATGCAAAAATAATTCAGAATAAAATGCTTCGAACTTGGTAATTAAAAAATAAAGTGGTACCTCAGGTCCAATCATATCAATGAGCTGACACAAAATGTCCTCAAAGAGAACAGGTTCCTGGGCCATGCATTCCATACGATGAAGTTGCTCCTCAAAGAAGAACTGCAGTTCATTGTGTGTGAGTATGCCATTGCCATCCAAATCTATACATTTGAACCTGAAAGACATGATATCACCGAGCATAGTTATGAAAACTTTTGGATTCCTCTTCACTGAAAGCAGCTCAACTCATAACATTAATGTGCATGATAAGAAGTTAAGTAACCACTATATTACTATTGAAAACAGCTTGAGAATCACTAAATGCATAAATTCATGTATTAAAGCGAACTTCAGCAACCTACCAATATTCCTGGCTTGGTGCTGATGACTTATCCTCTTCAGACAATATAAAATGAACAAAATCTTCATAGCCCATTTTGCCTTGAACTTTGCTAGTAAATTTCCTAGGAACCTGTTGTACATTCATTGTAACTGTCAATACACGGTCAACAATAAAAATGAACCTCAAGAGAACTTGAAGAATATGATATTGGCAGGAGGAAAAAAGAATGAAACTAACCTCTGAGAAAATTCTATCTACAATCCTATATGTCAATGCATGGTTCCCATATTTGATTAGATTCTCTTTATCAATAAGGAAATCATGGTCGGTGTCCAGCTCCCAGAACTTGCAGTATATCACATAGAAATGCTCATATGAGAAGTACCTGCACAAAACTCAATCCGTTCAATGTTCACATGATTGTCTCATGACCAACTAAAGCTTTAGGCTCCCTTAAAAAGGCAGGTCCAGTTTCTGTAGAGCCGAAGAGAATACATAAAAACAAAAAGGAGCAGAATTCTTGAAACTGAAGATGTCACCTCAAAACCTTGTTGATATCCTCTTCATCATCAGCATGCCTGAGTGCACTTAGTAGATTTCCACGCTTCAGCTCCCTAAGTGTTAGATTGCCACCTCCAATTCGATTCAAGCAATAGAATATCCTATATACGATAGTCTCAGCTGGCAAACAATTTGTATAAGTCCAAGAAGTTAGAAAATTAGATTTGACATAGGCTACAAGTATTATAGCATGGCAAAGATAATTTACAATATCTTTCTTGAAATTCAGGCGTGCTCTTTAAGAACTCCAAGCCAGGATGGTTGTCCAAAAGATCTCTAAGAACCGGTTTAAAATCCTCCTAAATCAATAAAGTAGCATGAAACATTGATTAGAGAAGAACATTAGTGATGGATGCCACGAGCTTTGCTGAAATAATCCATTTTAAAGTCTTTCATTGGATAGAATTTTTGGTAGCAACTAGCAAGAGATACCTTGGTGAGGTAATTGTGATTCTGTTGCTTCAGAATTTTGAATACTTGGGTTGCACTATCCATACTCATCAAATTGCTATTCACCCAGAAATCAGTGAAGGCCTCCCTGAAATAACAAATGGTGAATGCAAAGTTTATCATAGAATAATTTAGCACTCTGGGACACTATATTTATTACTGAATACCTTGTGACGAATCCTGTGCCATCTTTATCAATCTTTTCAAAAAGAGCAGTAGTGAAGAATGTCGGTAATTTGCAGAGTTCCCTGGTAACCATCCGAAATTCTATTGCAGAACCGAAAGAGATGGAACAAAAATGCATTAGCTGTCAGCCTCAAGAGCACGCTGCTTTGATAAGAGAATTGTCAGGTTCATGTTTATATCTGGTTGGCCTTGGCTTACCTCTCATTACAAGTAACAAAATTGGGTACGAAAAAGTTGAGAGTGACTATGGAAGTATGGAACTATCATAGCATCAACCGCTTATGTATTTTGCTTACACAATTCAGTTACTTTTATTTACCAGAAAACAAAATATCACAATGATTTATCTATTTTGACGCACCTTGAGGTCGAAGGCCATTTGAGTGGCCGGCGAAGAGCTGATCAACTGTAGCTATACATTGCTTCTTCACATCAAGCGGTGGTGGTCGGCCATCTTGAAAATAAAACTGCCGAACAACACCAATAATTCCATCGGCTCACTCGAAAATTTCATGTAACAATTCAATTTCGTGTGGTATCAAGGAAGCGAGACACGAAACGCGATCCGATCGACGGATCTCGAGTACTGTACCTGCGGTATGACCTCCTTGGCGGGGCGCGTGGTGGTCGGCCGGAGCGGCGACGCGGAGCGGTTGGACTGGCCGCCACTGATCCCGCTGGGCCTCCTCGAGAGCCGCGGCGACCTCGGCGAGAGCGGCGGCACGGAGGCGCCCCCCTGCAGCATCATCGACGGCAGCATCGCGGCCGCCGGGCCCCCGCCGCTCGTCTTGGCCTTCTGCACAAGGCTGCCCACCAGAGCGGAGGTGTCGGGGAGGGAGAGCCAGTGAGAGAAGAGCCCATCGAGGACACCGCGGAGCGCCGGCGCGCCGGGGGCCGGCACCTCCGGCGGCAGCTGCAGGAGGTCGACCTGCAGCGGCAGCGCGCTCAGATCCGCCGGACCATCCGCTGAAGGCGCCTCCACCATCTCGGCGTCGGAGAACTCGCCGCCGCCTCAGTTCCCGCCGCCGCCGATCCGCTCGCGTAAGCGATCTCCGTCGGAATTCGCGTTGCAACGCGGGGAGGGTGCCAAGTCTGGCGCGGGGGGAGGAAAGCTAGATAACCGCTGGATGCACGAATCTTGATGCCATCCTTGCCGTCTATTTCAGTGCCTGCGTGGCAAGAAGCACAAGTAGCGCGGGTCAACGGATCTGCGTCTGAGTGGACGACGATTCCAGCGGCGCACAATGCATGTGAGTTTGCCGGGAGTGATGCGCTATTGTTGCTCTTAAAACAAAGAATAGGAAACCAAAAAAAAAAAAGGGAGGATGCATGCATATTCCCTGGTATTCTATTCTGCTTATTTCATATGCATGACAATGACTTGGGAAAATAAATCAATAACAATGGATTTTCGTAAAAATGTGAGGACGAACAAAACATTCACAAAAGAATAGGTTGATTCTTGCAAGAATATGACCTGTTGTTATATATGCTTTCCATGCTCACAAAATATTTGATTTCCAAACAAGATGGTGTGAATGAAGCACAAGAGCAAAATAAAAGCAAAAAAAAAAAAAAGGAAATATCATCATATAGTGCAACACTTAAACAAATAAACAAATGAATGACAGAAAACCTACCACATTAAAGCTGCATCAAGATGTAATGGTTTAGAATTACAAAACAAAAGGAGAGACCAATCAATGAGTACTCTCAAATGGCCTCTCGAGGATCACCTAGCCTTGAATCAAATAGCTGGTGAGAGAAAGGAATAACAAAGGTGGGACACTAACCATAAATAGCACAAAATCGAGAGGAGGGAGAGGGGTGGAAGTGACGAGTGGAAAGGAAAGGAGGGGAGATGAAGTAGGAGGACGAGCAAGCACCGACAAAATCGTGTCATGTATCCACCTCGATTCACTCGTGGTACATAGAAACTCGCTTCACTTCCTGTAAGCGCAAGAATGTCCAATTCTAATACCATTTCACTTTTTTTTCTGGAAATATATTAGCTTATTTAGGTGGAGCACTAGAAAGAAAACGCTATGGGAAGTCATTAACTAAGATGAAACACCACGGTGTAGTTTTTGGAGGACTCCATTAACGCTGATCATTTTGCGCGTGGCCTGCTTGTTTCCAGCAGAAATCATGAACAAACTGTGAATGGGACGAGCTTGCACACGGTGACACAGAGAGCAGAGCTTGAAAATCGCGGTGATGGAATCAGTTCATCAGCTGATTGATCCAACACACCTGCAACGATGCCTGACACAAAATCCATCTATGGGGCGACAGTAACAAACGAACTCTCTGAGTTTGCTGAATGAGCAGGAATTGACGACGACACGGGAACCTCCACGCAATTTTCGAATTCAAAGAGCAGGTTTGCAATGCGTAACCAATAAGAGAGCAGACGAGAGAGACGACGTCGAGGAACGTTCGCTGCAAACATCCTTCCTGGTCAACATTGTAGTGATCACTTCAGTCTTACCATCGCGGCCGTCGTCACCGACTTGCCGAAATCGCATCCTGCCCAATGCCGAGCTGTCGTCTCTGGGCAGAGCATTGATGAGCGCGCGAGCACCGGCTTGATCCGAGGCAGAGCGTCATTAGCACTCGAGGAGAGAGGAGCTCGCGCCGAATTTGACGTTTATGGGACGCGCAACGGCACACGAAGGACGGAAGGAGCTTCCGGACCTCGCGGCGGCGGTCATGGCCGCGCGGCTGACACGCTGGCCGGGGTGGTATTGGGGCTTCTAATGGCAGAGGGGGAGGCGGAGTAGGAGGTCTTGTACGGAGGAGGGGCGAAGCCTCATTCACGACGGCGACGGGCTGGCCGTCGCTCTCGCCATCGCCGAACGGGAAGGGGAACGGGAAGGGAGCGTGGAGGGACTCGTTTGCAATGTGGTTATCCAACGCAGGGGATTTAACGCAAAAAATAGGATCGCCACCAATAATCGCGATCCAAATATTTGCATTTCACTCCTTAATTTGGATCGCGACTATTAAATGCAATCCAAATTGAGGGGTTTTCTACAAATATGTTAGGGGCCTTTCGGTGAAACGCCTGTTCGCCGCCGACCGCAACGGCGGCTCCGAGCACCCCCGACCCGGCCGCCTCGGTGTTCCTACGGTCTCGACTTTATTCCTCGGAGCCTGATCTGCGCTTTCTCCTCCATCCCAAGACCCCGGCATCAATACTCCCAGTCAGGCAGTCAGCGTCACACATCCTCACTTCGTTTTCTCCCCCCGCGTCCTGCGTGGCGCCAGCCGCCGCCGAGATCTTGGCTGCGCAGCGGCGGCGGTGTCATCATGCTGCAGAATAGAGTTTGTTTGCGCAGCAGCAGCGCTGCCATCGCGTCCTGCATGGCGCCCGCCTCCGCGCGTTCTTGCCAAGCTCGGCGCCGCGCCGTCCGAGCGCCAAACGCACGTCGATCATACCTGCACAGAAGCGTTCGCGGCTCGACGCGCTCCGACGAGTACGTGGCCGGCCACGTTCCCGGAGTCCACGACGAACGACGGGCACGGCTCGGAGAGCCTTCGCCCATGGAGCGGACGCCGCGTGAGCGCCGGAGACCGGAGTGCGTGGCAGAGCGGCCGCGCTTGAGGGATGAAGGAGTTCGCGCGCGGTTGACGGAGCTCAGGCACGAACGTAGAAGCTTCTGGAACTCGCGGAGGTGGCCATGGCCGCTCGGCTGGCGTCCGCGACGCCGGGGCCAGGGGTGGACGGGAAACGAAACACCGACCGGGTGGTCGACCACCCTCAGGGTTCCTGGAACCGTTGGATGGGGCATGTGCGGACAGGATCTAAGGTCTTTTTTCCCCTTTCCTCGCTCCACCGCCGTTCCCCGCGACGGCAGGCTCAGCTAGCGCGTGCCTAGCGTGCGTCAGTGACTCGTGGTGCGCCGCCCGTGCAGGCAGAGAGTCTGACGGCCATCAGTATTCTCATCCACCGCAGAGAGCAGAGGGCTGCCTGCGCAGCGTGCAGCGTTCGGAGCGTCCTCGCCAAGCTCGGAGCGCTCTGCGGCGAGTGCTACCACGCTGGAACGCGCGTTCTGAGCGTCTTCCCCGGTTGCTAAGCGCTCTTCATCCTCGTGCTGAGAAGCTGATGACACCAAATCGAGTACGCCTGCAACGATGTCTGACTGACACGAAATCGATCTAACACAAAGGAAAATGCTGAGAAGCTGAATGAGCAGAACATTTACACAGTTTTTAGGATCCAACGAGCAGGTATGCTATGCGAAGCCAAGGAAGGAGAGACGATAGCAAGGAATGTTCGCTGCAAGCATCCTCCTCGTCCTGGCCTCCTGGGTACAGCAGCGACGAGAGCGCGAGTACCGGCTCGACGCGAAGCAGAGGCAGAGAGAGGTGCAGAGCGTTATTAGCACTCGAGGAGGGAGGCGCTCGCGCGCATTCGACGTTGATGGGAAGTGCACCGCCACAAGGAGATGCTTCTGGAACACGCGACGGCGGTCATGGTCGCGCGGTTGACTCCCGCGACACGCCGTCGACGCGAGCCCGGGGTGATCGGTAATCGAAATTGGCAATAGTAATGGCGGAGGACGGGCGTTGTACGTAGCGTAGGAGGCTAAATACGAATTTAAAATGGTAAGGGAGATACGGAGTCAGATCGGAGCATCTTTCGCGGCGGCGAGGTGCGTGCGTTCTTGCCAAGCTCGGCGCCGCGTCGCCCTAGCGCCGTACGCCGACGAGTGCTTCCTGCGAAGGCGCGTTCGCGACGAGATCTTGAGCTTCGCTCGACGCGCTTTGACAAGGACGCGGTTCGTTGGCCGGTGGCCGCGTTCTCGGAGTCCACGAGGATCGGTGGGCACGGCACCGAGCCTTCGTTCCTAGAGGCGCGGTGCGACGCGTACGAGCGCCGGAGTGCGTGGCAGATCGGCCACGCTTGAGGAGGAAGGATCTCGCGCGCGGTTGACGGAGCCAAGACCCGCGCGTAGAAGCTTCTGAAACTTTCGGAGGTGGCCATGGCGGCGCGCTTGGCGTCCGCGACGCCGGGGCCAGGGGTGGACGGGAAACGAAACACCGACCGCGTGGTCGGTATTTCGTTTACCGACCACTCCCTGGGTGCCTCGGATCCGTTGGATGGGACATGTGCGGGCAGGATCGACGTGGACAATTGAAGGCAGCCAAGGTCCTGTTCCCCTTTCCTCGCTCCGCCGTTGTTCCCCGCGACAGCAGGCTGATAGCGTGCGTCGGTGGCTCGGGGATGCCGGATGCCGTGGCGCCGCCAGAGCAGGAAGAGTCCGGCGGCCAGCGTGGTTCATCCCGCCTGCGCCGCGTGCAGCGTTCGGAGCGTCCTCGCCTAGCTCGGAGCGCTCTGCCCCAGGCCCGCGAGTGCTACCTGGAACGCGTGTTCTGAGCGTCTTCCATGGTTGCTAAGCGCTCTTCATCCTCGGCTTGCTCGACGCGCGTGGACGAAGGAAACTGCTGAGAAGCCGATGACACGAAATCGAGTACGCCTGCAACGATGTCTGACAAGAAATCGATCTCACAAAGGAACTATGAGAGAATCTGAATGAACACGAATTGATGAGCAGATGTGCTATGCGGAGCCAAGGAAGCAGACGAGAGACCATAGCGAGATATGTTCGCAGCAAGCACCCTCTGCCTTGGGCTGGGCAGAGCGGCGGCGACGAGAGCGCGAGCACCGCGGCGCCGCCTCGACGCGAAGCAGAGGCAGAGCGTTATTAGCATTAGAGGAGAGTATTCGAAGTTGATGGGACGTGCAACGGTGCAGGAAGATGATTCTGAACCTCGCGGCGGCGGCCATGGCCGCGCGGGTGACGTCCGCGACACGCCGTCGACGCGGGCCCTGGCTGATCGGTAATTCAAATTGGGGATGGTAATGGCGGAGGAAGGGTGGCGTACATAGGAGGTTAGTGGATCGAGGCTTTATTCGCGGAGGCGAGGGCCGGTGAGGTGGCCGTCGCAGTCGCCACCGCCAGACGGGAAGGGGAAAGGAGCGCAGAGGAACTAATGTGCAAACGTATTATCTGCCTCAGGGGGGTTATCGTAAATAGTTGGATCGCGACCAATGATCGTGATCCGAATATTTTCATTTTACCCCCTAATTTAGTAATTTGGATTGCTACTATTAATCACAATCCAAATGAGGGAGTTCTGTTTAAATACTGTAGGAAGCTTTATAGGAAAAGCTTGTTCGTCGTAGGGATGATAATGGGTACATTACCTACTGGAGGATAGTGGAACATACCCATCCTCATATGAAAAAAAAATCACCCATTTCTCACACCTATACCCATGTCGGGTCTCAAATTTTCCCCATACCTATACCCAAATGGGTCTGAGTACCTATTGAGTTATTCATACCCACTAATAAAAAAGTAAAAAAATATTTAATAATACAATTCATATTTAGTACATACAAAAACAATTTTTTATAAATTTTATATTGGATAAGAGTTTTTAATATGATGTAGCTACTATAAATAACTCACTATGATCATAATATCATTAATAATAATTAAAATTCATATAGTAATTGAATTTATGAGACCCATAGGTAAATAGATATGGGTTATGATAAAATAAATCCATACCCATATACCCAATAGGTAGTAAAAATAACCCATTAATAAACCCATGAAGAGAGAAAGAACTTCAAACCCATACCCTAATAAAGTAAAAGCCCCATCGGATATCGGATGATGGGTACCCATTGCCATCCCTGACTTCGCCGCCAACCCGGGCGCCTCGGTGCTCGGACGTATCAAGTTCATGAATCGGGTCCAGAGCTATTACTTATCCCTCCCAACTGATATCCCGCGCGTATTCAAAACTGAACGGGGGCGACGAAGATTGATGACGCGACGGCGGCCATGGAATCCAACTAGGAGCTCCCGTCGTCCAAGAGCTTCACGCATGGCGTAGAACGTTCCAATGACTCCGTGGACCAGGGATTCCACCCTCGTCGCGTCAGAGGTGGACCGGCCAGCAAGCCACCGGCATCAAGACTCCCGTCGCTCTCAGGATCCTCATCCCGAGTCCTGCCTGAAACCCGCGCCGCGCGCTGCGGATGCCGAGTGCTTGGTTTGCCGACAATGGGGCGTCCTCGTTGTGAAACATAGGCTGCTTGAATGATTCATCCTGCCTGGGCTGTGCAGGGAGCCAAGGAAGCAAGGACGTGGCCGAGCGCGTTGTCGGCCGGAGTACACCACAACGATCGACGGTCGTCGCGCCGTCTTCCATGGACAGAGCGCCGACGAGAGCTCGCCGCGTGAGCGCCAGAGTGCACACCTCAGCGGCCGCGCTTGTGTAGGATCTCTCGCGACGTTGAAGGAGCTGAGAAACGGACGTGCAAGCTTCAGGAACTCGCTTTGGAGGTCACGGCCGCATGGTTCTCGTCCGCGACGCCGGGGTCTGGGGCGGTCGGGGAACGAAATACCGACCCGGTGGTCGGTATTTCAAACACCGACCACACCCTGGGCCTCTCAGGACCGTTGGATGGGACATGTGCGGGCAGGATCGATGCCGACGATTGAAGGCAGGCAAGGTCCCTTTCTTCCCCTTTCCTCGCTGCACCGCCGTTCCCCGCGACGGTATGGCGCTGAGCAAGCGTCGGTGGCTCGTCAGGCAGAGATCGGAGGCGCCGCCCGAGCAGGCATAGTCCGGCGGCGGCCGTAGGAATCTCCTGATGCACACAGGTCATCAGAGCGCCGCGCCACGTGCAGCATTATGGACTTGTGGGCGTCCTGTCGCCAAGCTCAGAGCGCAGTGCGAGGCGAGATGTTGGTGCCGGCCAACGCCGCACGGCCTGGGGAACGCGTCCTTCCGGGTTCAGAGTCCTGCGGGCTCAACCAATTTTAGTACACTGGCTGGGTGGGCTTGCATTGCCATTACACTATTCCTGCTCTCCTGCCATTTCTCTCTTTTGATGCATGGCTCCACCACGGTTTGATGCATCGATCCACCCACTGAGCCATTACACAATCAAACCCTGCTGACTTGAGATCTCTCCCCGCGTGGTCGTGTGTACAACGGTACGGCCGACAAACAACGACGGCGAAGACTTGTGGTTCTCGGCGGTCGTCAAGCCGATCGAGGCGTGTGGACTGCTCTTCTGCCGTGATGACCCTTCGTCATGCACGACGGACGTGCTGCCTTTTGGACTTGGAAAATGAAGGCCAAAATTCGTAGGCGGTGGCGGCGAGAACAATCATCCATATCCACATCGCCGCCGTCGGTCACTGGTTTCGATGCACACGCCTATATAACCTGCTGGCTAGGTTCGTTCATCTCCTTGAAGCTACAAGCTCAAGGACACGATGCTCTCCGAAACCCCTCTCTAGCAAACTAGCAGCGCCGGCCGCCGGACACTATCTGCTTATTATTAAGTATTCGCTCGCCGTTTGGACGAAGAAGCTGGCTAACCCACCTGCCCGAAACGAATATGCGCAGCACTGGCACTAAGTAGCATGCATGTTGCCTGAGACGAAAAGAGAGTGGATCATACTACACCATGTCAATTACTGTATTTGTTTTTTCGAATGTTTGGAATAATACTTCCGTTGTTGCTTGCCTGCTTTAGCTTTTCAGCACACTGTTTTTGATGTCCGTGCATGCAGGCGTGCTCTCCTCTCCTGTGTGCTCAGGAACGCAACGCCAACAATTAATTTCTGGAGATGAGAAAGACATATATTCTGAGATATATAACCCTACAACGGTGATCGAGTCAAAATAATAAATAAAAACAACGTCCAAGTATTGCTACATTGTTGTTGGTGAAGGACCGACTGTGGTGTGCATAGCCAATTGCGAAATAAAGTCGTTTGTGCTAGTGTACTCGTAGTATATATAATTATATATAAAGCTCGGCAAAAGTTGGTGCGCTTCGCTAAGCAAGCTTTGTCACCAGTTCATCATCACTACTACTAGTTACTTGTAGTGCACCATATCTGTCGATATTACTTTCTTTGGATTCGGGAGTTCCGGATGAGGACGGACGCGGCGATAGTGCTCCCTGACTCGGTAGTCGTTAGGCAGGCAGCAGACAGACAGAGGCAGATGGAGAGAAGCTTTTATACTTCCTTCGTTCTCTTTAAAAAGCTGCTAATAAGGCCAATACGGAAAGGTGAAAGAGACTAATTAAGGTGTCATAGAGACCAACCATGATGGTGTTTGCGATCTTCTTCATAACTGATGATAGTTTTATTAACTGAATGATAAGTCCGCCTTAATTAATTTGAAGAATTCAGCATGTAGAATAGTCATTCAGACAATTAGCCGATCATATTCCGGCCGAGGCTAAACCAGCCACTTCTCGCGCTTATTGCCTTGATGTGTTGGCTCTTTGCCCCAGAGGCAGTACTGCTAGCTTCTTGTTGTAAGCATGTTCTTCTCCTCATCTTAATGAATGATAGCACTCCTGTCTTTTTTTTCTAAAAAAAAAGAACCAATTTGCTTAGTCCATGTTTACATAAGGAAAATGACGTTTAATTTGCTCTGAGAAATTTAGTTCATGTTTAAACGAAGCTTGAGGGTATTGTTTCGTTTGAAACCTTTTCTAAAATGTGACAAAAACAGAAGCACGACACATGTTGATTCCAGATTAGCATATTTGAAGCTCTGCACCAGCACAATTACGTACTTCATTACTAGGTGCGGAAGGGAATAATGTTTCCCAAAACCAAAAAAAAAAAAGGTGCGGAACGGAACGTCAGAAGACTATATACTTATTAACAAGGAAAATAAAAAGAAAGTCAGAACAAAATTGTTTAATTTGCAATTGCATGCGCGCCACACAGCTAGCTTGTGGCGGCCAGTTGGTCCCCTGCCTACACGACTGATGCGGCGTCGTCGTTCTTGTCTTTGTCGCCGCCGTCGTGCTGCGCGGGCATCTGCGCCGGCGTCGCCTTGCCCACCACGGCGAAGCTGGTGGCGAACGGCACGGCGCTGGCGAGGAACGAGGGCGCGTGGTCGCCGGCCATGACGACGACGACCCTGGGCACCGCCGCGTCCTCCCTGTCCAGTGGCGACAGCACGCGCACAGACAAGACCTCCCGCCCCTCGCCGCGGCGGCGGGCCTCCTCCTCCTCGTCTTCCTTGCGGCGGGAGCAGAGGAGCACGGCCAGCGCCACGGCGATGAGCGTCATCACCACCGCGAAGCCGATGAACAGGTACGGCGTCGGCGTCGACCAGAACGGCGGCGGCTGGCCGTGCCCAAACGCCGCCAACGGCTGCTGCTGCTGCACCATCGACGACGACGCGCCGCCGCCGTCCTCCATGGCCATGGCGATTCTTGCAATCCTCATTACTTGTTCGCCTATTTCTTTGTATATACTAGTACTGATGAACCACTCACTGACCACTTGATCAACAAAGGCTTAATTAGCTTGTGTTATCCTTGTGTGGAAGGATGAGGTGCGGGGTGATGGGTTTTTATAGGAGGGAAGGAAATGCATGTTATCGGGTCCCGCTTCTGCCAAACTGTGTGCCCCCAGGTTTGTGCCACCATTGGTTATGGATTAGCCGAGCTAATGGGTTTGGTAATTTTGTGGTTTTTCTTTTCTTTCCATTGAGTTAAGGAGTGGAATCGAGATCCCGTTGCGAGTGGGCACTTTGTCCTCCGTTGATTCGAAGAGAAAAAGAGTGAGAGGGTTGTTAATTCTAATTTACTCGCAACTGGAGCCATGCTAGAGTAGTTGGTGTGACTTGTGAGATTGTTTGTGGGAGATATTCATCGAAAGGATGTTTGTGCGATATTCGATAGTGACAGTGTGTGTTTCTTTAATGACGGAAATGGACTAGCTAAGTAAGTGCGTCTTCATTTCTACGTAGTTATCTCCTGTGAAAAGCATTTATTGATAGTACATGAATGGTTTCATTTCTACCTGTGTTATTAGTTAGATTTTGGGTTGATTGAAAGATCACGGCGGGCCGCGGGCGCAGCAGGATCTAAACAGTCCACCGGTATAATACATGCAAAAAATGAAATATCATGCACGAAGATATCTATATCTCCCTTCACAAAAAAACAAAACAAAGATATCACTTGCTCACTGATAATAATAGAAAAAAGAACATGGACGGGTTCGTAGCTCTCTGCGTCAGTAGATAAGCGATAGAATCTTACGACGGTCGACGTCGCTGGCGAAATGCATGCGCACTGCAATATTTTAACGCATGAGTCAAGTCACGGCAACACAATTCTTCGTAGTGATAGATTCTTCTTGGCAACTAGACCACGACGTCGCTGGACTTGTTACTATTAGAAACAAAGCTGGCAGTGCATGAAATGGTCGCCGCGTCAGCCCAGCACTCTCCCTGTGCATCGATAGGTAGATGCCAATGCCATACATGCAAGCACGCACTAACTATGCCAGATAGAGCCAGGAAAGCATTGAGAAACGGATAAGAATGCACCGTTAAAGCTTGACGATTACCATGGTACCATATTTTAACCCCGACGATGATGATCGTCAAGGAATATTAGGTCTAAGAGAGTCTAGAAAGGTCTAACAAAGGTTTAATTACCATCAGTAAACTGCCTTTTGGTCGCGATGCCAATGCCATACAAAGGACGTCCTACATATCTCTGCAGCCTTAGTTAGCAGCAGATTAATAGGTACCAGAGCGACAACCTTTTTCTGTTGCAGGGACGACCAGCAGATTCTTACTTTGGCTTGCAGTAAACTGAAGACAGCCTTTGAACAGTAGATCGTCTGACTAATCACTAGCTCGCTTTTCTCATCTAGAATTCGTCGTATTAGAGCTTGTTCGGTTAACCATGGAATGACATGGATTAAGGTTCAATCCATATAGATTAATTAGATGTGGTTTGAAATTTGCTTTGGCATAAATTGAGCATTCGGTTCAACCTCGCGTGGTTTGAAAACTAGTTTAAACCGATCTTTTTCATGCCTCCAACACATGAAACAAAACTTAGCCTTCTAAGTCCGGGATTAAAATCACGACATGGATTTATTATTTTACATGGATTGAGTAACACATGTGGTTTCATTCAATCCATATCTTGTAACTAATACATGTGGATTTTATTCTATAACAACCGAACAAGACCTTATTTGGACAAGAGAAATGAGCTAAAATCTGGTTACATATCCATGTCTGATCGCTAGCAGTAGTAGGGAGTATACTTGAATATTCAGTTATTACACAAATTTTTGAGGACGTACACAACGGATAGGATAATCGAAGAATCCGTCCTACCCCAGCTTCGCATTCCCCTCCGTATGTGGGACGACGCCTCAGATAATGAAGATGGTAGACAGCATCATTTCACTGCTGACCATTGACGCCGACAGACACTCTTGCTGATGATGCAAGCGGCGCACCACATTTTGCTTAATTGCGGCTACCTAGCTAGTACTAGTATTAGCTAGTGGCGGCAATAATTCCCCCTTGCTTTTTGTGATTATTGGCGCGGCAACTTCTGGTGCGCCTGCGGTTCTTGACGTACCCAACAACCGCGCGTCGTCGTTGTCCCGCGGCCCGGCGGTGGTTCGGACGTCGAGGTCGAGCGTATGCGGCGGCCCGGCGTGAGATGTTAGTAGCTCCGTCTCCGTTGATCTATGGCGTCGCCCACCTACCGGCGTGCATCTCATCAGCATTCTTCCGCGACTTGAAACTCAGCTCGCAGCTAGGCTTTCGCCACCGTGCATACGCGTGGAAGTCGAGGGATTGACGACGACGGAGGACACGTACTCCTCCGATATTCCACGGCGCGGAGTTTGGACGGAGGCCAATGCAGCTCTCGATCGCGCGTACCTACGGATCTCCGTCGCGCCTAACTACTGACACCGTGTTTGGGCCAAGAATGCGGCCCGACGGGCGACACAAGCACGGCCCGTTTAAGCCGTGGCACGACGCGGCCCACAGGCGTCACGAAAGCACGGCCCGTTAATTAGCCTGTAAGTACGAAAAGCCCATCAGGCCTGCACACCGCACACCGCAGAATCAGCCGGTGTGCTGAGCGCGGCCGCGACGGTCCAGGCGGAGGACGAGGCCCGCCGCACCGCCGTGGACGCAGAGGCGGAGGAGCGGCGTCGCAGGGCCGTCGAGGCCTTCGCGGCGAGACCAGTAGGGCGGCGGAGGCGCAGGAGCAATAGCGCAGGGCCGTCGAGGCCGAGGCGGTCGCGGACGGCCTCCGTGGCGAGGTGAGCTGCGCGCGCGAGCAGGTGGCCTCCGCCAGAGCCGCGGAGATCGTCGACGGCGTCAGGGTGCTGGCGGGCCTCCGCCCTCCGCCGAGTCGCGCCAAGGCCGGTTCCGTCGCTGGGCTCGCGTGCTCGCGGGGCTGCGAAGCCGATGAGGTGGAGGTGGAGGTCCATGGACTGGCCGCCCTCGCCGCCGCTGGTGGTGCGCAGTCCCAGGCAGACGGCCGGCCTCCTCCGCAACCGCCGCAGGCATCGCGACCCCTTCCCGAGATCTCCCTCCTTCGCTGCTGGCGACCACGGCCCCAAGCCGTCGGAGATGTACGGCTTCGTCGGATCTATCACCACCGTCATCGCCACCGCCGTATAACTCGCCTGGGCGTACACGCCCGAGCCGTGGCTGCACTCCGTCGGCATCACCTACTACCCTAGCAAGTATTTGCTTCTCTCCCTAACACCTGAATTACTTTGCTTGTTGAATAATTACACACACTAGTACTAATTTCCCCAGCACCTGATTGCCCCCACCACACAGCACACCTACAGTGTATAGTGCACCGAACGGGACACTAGATTATCACAAACCAAATCAACTGAAACTTATGTATCAGAAATGCATGACCTCAGATAAGACCAAATTTGGATCCATATTGCATACATTTAACTTGCAAGCTAATTTTACGCTTGTTTGCTTGCTGTGGATTCATTAGATATTGGGCAGTAGCGGTGCCATTGTTTGTAATTGTGGTGGTGGCGCTGTCCATGGCCATCTATATGGGCTTTAATTTCCTGACCACTCCTCCCCCAACATCCTTCGATACAATCTTCGGTGAGACTGAACCTCCTCGTCGAATTTTCTCAATACAATTCACTGTCAGTGTCATGTCATTTTGGTTACTACATTTTCATCTCTTCTTCGCATTTTGTACACATCAGCTTACCCGTGCTTGTAATCAAGAGCTTATCTACCTTAATTTGTCTCATGTAGCAGATTCATATTGTCATGAAACTATATTAATGCGAGTAGCACACAAATTATGACCAAGCACTGCTTATTGAACAATATATACCATCTATTGTTTATGTATGACTTAGTCCTTGATTATTTTGGCCCATGTTGTTTCACAGATGAAAATAGTCAGGAACATGTGGATGTTTTCTCAGACAATGAATGAAGAGAGGCTCATCGCACCCATTTCAGACATGAGAATTGACGAAATCAACAATCTTATGTTTGGTGATTAGATGATTACTTTGAAAGGGAATGGATTTTCTTGTTTGTCCATGGACTGCAAGACGGAGGACAATAACAAATTCGAAGAAAGAATCTAGATCAAACAACTTGTTACTATGCCCTGTGAACAATCGAGGAATTTGATCCTTCTTGATTTTTCTTAGTGAAGAACCTCCAGCCTTCGCACTTTTAGAATTCAACTGTATCAACTGTGTTGTGCAGTATGGGAAGACACTGCACTGGTAGTTTTTTTCTTCTTCTTCTGTCGCTCTGCTGATCTATTTATACTTGTGTATCTATCTCTGTGTTAGCCATTGCCTCTTGAAGCGATAAGTGGCTTTTCTTTCACTCTGCTGACCTACTGATACTCCTGTCGTCTTGTTTCTTCTATGTCCCTTGTCAGCATCGCATTCATACAAATCAGAATCAGGGTTGCCGCGTGCCATCCGTTATCCAGTATGTCTTCGATTATTTGAGGCTTTGATAGAAAATTTTGTGGATCAAGGACACCGCTCTGACCCATACCAAGGTTGTTGAGGCCAGAATACAGTGGATAATAAAAAATCGGACAGAACCAGTTTTGGTTTTGTGAACCTTGGACACAAGTTTTTGGGAGGTCCAGGTTCGACCTCCACAATCTCATATTTGTGGTCACTAGTTGTTTCCAATGTACTTAACCTAGTTGTGCGAGACAAATTAACCACTAATAATCTTACAACATAGTAGTAATAATTTATGGTCATGAGTCGAAGCTTCATCCTGATGCTATCTGTTCCTGAGATGATGAGCTAATCTTGGTCTTCTCTCCGGTGTCGCCAACCTCACTTGCCTTTTCCTCTCTGTCAGAAACAAAAAACGGCTCCAGTCAAACATGTGAATGCCGGGTTTCATTCATGATAATGTAGTTTTACACGAGGAAAAAGAATCTGTCAATGTCCCAAACTACTGTATCCTCCAGATGATGAGATGCTCGATCATATAGCTTTCATGTCACACAATTTTTCTGGATCCGTCATCCTCATCAGAAAAGAAACAATGTTCAGATAAGTGTAAAAGAGACTAACCTTTAACGTGTTTCTTAGCTTTTAGCTGATTGAAAGGTTTCAATCAATGGTTTGTTTATTTGAGTTTTAATTTTTCTTTTGTAGAATTATTTGTATAATAATTATAAGTACTTGTATCTAGATCTAATGGTTTAAAGAGTCAGCTGAAAATTAGCAAGTCACATAAATAGATCCCCAAAACCATGACTAGTAACAGAGAGCAGACCACAGTGTGCCTACCAGAAATTAAAGTAGTCGAAGACAGCATCAGTTAGTAGATAGTAGTCATAGTACCTGGCGGTCCTTAATTTGGCCCCTGCAGGCAAGCACAGAAATCAATCACAGAGTTTGGGTGTAAGCTCCACCCTCGCTGGAAACGACCTTGTTACGCTGGATGTCGAGGCCAAGAACGTTCTGCGCCTTCATGTCGACCCAGCACACACAGGTCAGACTCCCCGAACGCGAAGGAGGCGTCGGCGACGAAGTTGTGCTCATCTAGCTTGGAGCCCACCTAGGGGGGCAACCGGACCGCCTTATTCTCCCACTGCGGCGTCGTCGGCGAGTCATCATCGGAGCGCCACAGGTAGAGCTGCCGTGGTGGCGAGCGGAGCGGCGGACGCTTGGGGTCGGTATTCCGTTCCCCGACCGGGTGTGGTCGGTATTTGATTTCCCGACCTCCCCTGGGTCGCCCAGGATCGTTGGATTGTCAACGAGCGGAAGGATCGGAGCCGCCGACTCAGGCGCTAATAAGGGAGCGACGTGTGGGCCGTGATGCGGCCCGGTTATAGGACGAGATGTTGTTGTGGCCCGAAAATTCGATCTGGGTCTGTATCTGGGCCTCGCCCGTCCGTGAGAGAAGAATTCCCTTCAGTTTACAGCGTTTGCACGGCCTCGCGTCGCCGCCTCTGCTCGCGATCGATGGCCGGGGCAGAGAACCGGACGACAGTCCATGTGCTGCGTGGTACCGGACTCTGGCGGCGCTCGGGCGTGGTGGAGAGCTCGACGAGGATGTACGACGACAAAGCAGGAGGAGATTGGCTGCTGCGGCGCAGGACAACGGCGCCCGCTCCGACGCTGGTGAGGTAGAGGGGAAGCGACGGCACCGTCGATGTCAGGGTTGAACTGCCGCTCACGGCGGTGTCGTAGATGAGGTAGCACCCGCGCGGAGAGACAGCATTGGACGGGCAAATTAGTTTTTTTTATTTATGGGGCCATGCATGCACATGCTACCAACTCGCAACTCCTTTTTATAAGTCCACACTTGGTACTTTCCCCAATCCTCAGTTCCCAGTAACTTCTATTACCAGTGTGCTTGTGCTTGTGCTTTGCTTAAGGAATTTGGCGAGCTGATTAGTCACTCCAGGATGCAGAGATGTCAAGATACTCCAAACTTGAGAATCACTGACAGCGTTTAGTCGGGCCCGTGCCTGCACGACAGTTTTTCCAAGGCTCGGTTTCTGATTGCAGCTGCGTCGTCCTTTCTCGGCTCTTTGCCGGAGGAGAGAGACAGCATTGGACGGGGGAGAGACGCCTGCAAACTGTCGCAGAGCTGTGTAAGGGCTGAGACTGAGAAAGGTTTCGGCTAACGAAAACCCTTTTCTGCAACAGGAGTACTAGCTCTGGTATTTTCTCGCTTCTCCTGAAATCGATTACCGTAGAGAAATCACTGTGTCAGTATCCAGTAAACATTATCAATAATTATTTGTTAGAAATTCTGCAATTCATTGGCCACGTTCCGGGACCAAATGCAATGTAGTACTAGTTACTAGAGTCTTTTACCTTAATGGCATTAAAAAAGATGATCCTGATATATGTGCTGCTAAAAAGTTCGTTCGTATCCTGGTGCCATCAATCTAAACTTCTTTAATTTCTACGCTATTTCATCTGCATTCCATTTATTTTTCACCGTTAGCAGCTCATAACGAGTGGGACCGCATCTAGAAATGTCCAAAATGCCCTTGACCGCTTTTTTTTTTGAGTCACGCCACATATATAGACTCCAAATAAAATAACAAAAACTACAATACAAATAATATGAGCTCACATAGACCACACAATTTTAAATTTGACAGGAAATGCTGGTGAAGATCCTAAAACTACAACATCGGGAGAAGAAAAGAACGGTAGACCTCTCTTGGTCCAAAAAGGCAAGAAGTAAGCGCATGCCATATCTTCAGCTATTATTGTTGGTAAACTTACTGGACCAAGTTAGTAGAGAGCATAATCCTCGTCTTACGCTACTCTAGACGATTTTTTTTTTCGAATACGTAGGAGAGTTACGTATTTTTTTTAAAGAGAAGAGAAACCGGTGTTCAGGTACAAGACCGTGAGTGGCCAAACAACGAATAACTTTACAAATGCGCCCTTGCTGCTGGGAAAAACCTCCTCACAACTCAAGAAGTAGAGCACGACCTACAGGAGGCCCTGAAGCTTCGCGCCGGCCATGTTCCAAAGTCGCAGCTCATCAGTGATAACCTGTACCACCGTGTGAATCTGTGCTGGGACTTTGTCGAACACACTTGTTATGGTGTTTCCATAGGCACCACGCTATGGCGATGATCATCGTGTTGAGACCATGGCATTTTTCTTTGGGCACCCTCCTGGCTGCCGTCCTCCACCATTCACTAAAGGAGATCTGATCTTGTCCAGGGGCGACATGTTGCAGCCCGACCCTACAGAGGGCCTGGAACCACACATCCCTGGAGAAAACGCAATGGAGAAGGAGGTGCTGGATGCTCTCTGAATCCTGATCGCACAACAAGCATTTTTTCGGGTGTTCCGATCCATGGCGCGCCAGACGGTCTGCAGTCCAGCATATATTCCATAGCGCAAGCGACGTAAATATCTTGGCTCGGAGGGGAGCCCATGATTTCCAGAGACGTTTGTGAGGCTCAAATGTGGTTGACCCTGCGAAGAAACGCCGATACGCCGATTTGGTGGTATAATTACCTGAGGCCGCCGGGGTCTAGAGATGTTTATCTGCTTCATGGTGTGTTAGCGGGATGGCGTGGATAGTATCGGCTAACTGAATGCATTGCCATGCCGCTCTCACCGAGGCCCCTCCAACAATGTCCTCAAGCCACCTATCCTCAATCATCGCCTCCGCAACTGTTCTTCTTTTCCAACCTCTTTTCTTAACGTATGGCATGAGGGTTGGTGTGATGTCGGCCACCGATCTGCCATGTATCCAACGATCGGACCAGAATAGGGTGGATCGTCCATCTCCCATCCTTGTGTTGACGGAGATCATGAACATTGCTTGCACTTGAGAAGGGACGTGAATATCAAATTGGGCCCATGGCCGAGTAGGATCTGTCTTACCGAGCCACAACCATCTTAACCTCAACGCCCATCCTAGTATCTACAGGTTCTGTACTCCAAGGCCGCCATGTTGAAGGAGGCGCTGTACTCGGTCCCAAGCCACTGGTCAGTGTCCACTCTTTAGGCTGTCCGCACCGAGTACGCCATGCCATCCGCTACTGCGCCCTGCAGTAGCAATATGGCGTAAAAATGCCTGCACCAGGGTACGCTAAAGGGAGCGCTATTGTTCCGGACGGCCTCCCGCACGCCAAATCTGGCGTGCTCCTAGGATGTCCGTGACGCGCCGATGTGGCATGGGGCCCATGCCATTCCTAACCACACGGGCTGGTTGCCGCGCAACAAGAGAAGGGAGAGAGAGAGAGAGAGAGAGAGAGAGAGAGAGAGAGAGAGAGAGAGAGAGAGAGAGAGAGAGAGAGAGAGAGCGGTAGAGGAGGGAGCTGGCGGGGGCCGGCGTAGGAGGAGGACAGCTCCAGGGCGGTGGAGAAGAGGGAGGCGCTGGGGATCTGCCTGCTCGGGGAGACGCCATGGAGGCGGGCTCGGGCGTGGAGGCGGGCTTGGGCTTTGTCCTCCCCTAGCCATCCCCGCCGCGGGGGAGGAGGAGGCGGGTCCTGGCGGTGTTGGCGCGTGCCGATGGAGCAGAACGAGGAGAGGAGGAGGCGCATGCGCGGAGGGAAGAGGAGGAGGCGCCGGCGCGGAGGGCAGAGAGGAGGCGGCGCCGGTGGGGAGAGAGGGAGAGGGTGGCGGGGAACTCAGCGCCGGCGGGGAGATAGGGAGAGGGAAGGTGGGGAGCTTGGCGCCAGCGGGAAGAGAGGGAGAGGGAAGGTGGGGAGCTTGGCGTCGCGTGGGGTGGAAGAAGAGGAAAGAGAGAGAATAGGGAGGGAGGAAAGAGGGAGAGGGGACAGAAAAAGAGTGGGAGAGGTTGACGTGTGGATCCCATAGAGATGTAGTTGGGATAGAGGATAAGGTTTAGAGTATGACGGGTGTCGGAAAAAAATGTATAGAGGAAGAAATCTTGATGACTAGGACATATAAAGAATGGATTTAGAGTACTAGGAGTGCAGACAGCCTTAGGTCCTCCTAGCCATACCATAGGAACCTTCATCTTATCTTATCAATGGCTCTGAGAAGCCACTTGGGGACGTCCATTGCAATGAGTAGGTGGATTGGCACAGTCGACAACACTGCCTTGACCAAGACTAACCTGCCAGCTGTGGCCATTAGAGCAGCCTTCCACCTAGGTAGCATGTCGGCGATTCTATCAATTATTGGTTGCAGATCAGCGACGGTGAGTCTGCGCGTCGTGAGTGGGAGCTCGAGATAGCGGCAGGTGAAAGAAGCTAGCTGGCACGGCAGGTGATGCTGGATGAAAATGATCTGCTCCTCATTGCAATTGATCGGTATGACAAAAGATTTTGCCATGTTGGTTTTCAACCCCGACGTCTCCCCAAAGCGCAACAGGATATCCTTGATCATGGTTAAATCTTGTGCCATAGGTGAAGTAAATAGTACCACATCATCAACAGGATATCTCTAAGGAGCTAGCTATGGATAGGAGCGCTTGGAGACTAGCAATAGACGTGTCGGAACCGTAATCTTTTTTTTTCCTTCCTTCTTGCTTACTCATTTTTTTTCTTTCTTTTGGCTTTTGTTCCTTTTGTTTTTGTCTCTTTTTTTTCCTTTTTCTTCTCTATCTTTTAGCTTTTGTTCCTTTGTCTTTTCTTTTTTAGTTTTTCATGGATTTTATCTCTAACCTACCCCGGCTTGCTTGAGATAAAAAGGCTTTGTTGTTGTTGTTGTATTAAGGACAACAAAGCAAGCTCGTCCGCCTTCTTGAAAAGAGCCGCAAACACGTCCATAACAATAATGAACAACATTGGCGAGAGCAGATCCCCTTGCCGGAGACCTCGACGGTGAGAAATAAAGTCTCCCAGTTGTCCATTCAATCAGGCTCAAACGAATCATCCACCATGGCGCCTAAGACCGCGCGCAGTGGTCTTCAAGCTGTTATCAACGGAATCTAAGAGCAAAGATGACCGGAGAAAGAAAAGAAGGGCTCTCCTTTTGGGAGAGAAAAGAATGGACCCTTCACGTATATGTGTACTTGATCATGTCCAATTGTCGGAGACCGAATGTGTGATTGTCATCTGGACTGACACTGCTGCCGGAGAACTGAATAATGAAGCTTATGCGTTGCGTTGGTACAGATGGAGGCCAGGGCTGCGACGCGTCCTTCATAAGGTGCCCGGGCATCGATGCGTTGCTACCTACACACAGGAGTAGGGCTCTCATCTTGTCCTCGCTCTGATGAGCTCTGAACTTTATTTTTCCATGCTTCTTTCTGGTTTCTGAAGAACAGGCCAACAAGACAAAGGACGTTCAGATACATTCGTCGCTGGTATGTTTTCGGCATCTGCCGTACGTACCTGATGAGGTCGATTTGGCCATGTTCAGTTTTTAAAAGACAGCACGGATAACTCTTAACGACTTGTCCCGTTCTGTAGACTGGACTTGAGACGACCTCAACTCTATTATGCTGTCGACTTGAAAGTGCATACGGACTCAACCATGAATGCCTTTTTTTTTGGGCGCTTCCACGTCCGAGAGCCTATCCACAGGAAGAACCCTGAAGACACAAAACATCATCAACTTGATATACTCTCTCCATATTTTTTTTTGTTGACGTTTAGACCAAAAATTTAGTACAAAATTGAACTAAACAAACTGTCCAAACGTTAACAATTTCTGTCCGGAGGTAGTACATTATAGTTACCATGTAAAATTTGTGGTCCTGAAAAGGTGTACTGGAAACCCCAGTTTCAAGGTTGCGCGCCTAACGAAGTAGATCGATAAGCAGTGCGGTGTTAAAGCATCTCCAAAAACTCTTCAAAAAACTCTCCTTAAATTAAATTTATGGGGTTTAGTCTAAAAAAACATCTCCAACAGCTTCTCTAAACAACTCACATATTTATTCTTTTTCTAAATTCTCTTCATTTGTAGCTAGAAATAAGGGGAAAATTAGGGACCTCAATACTTATATTTAGAAAGAAATTAATATTGTTGTGGTCCTAGATGCTGACGTGGCCCAATCAAAAGATTTATTGATCTATTTTTAGGGAAAACTGTTGGAGAAGACAAAAAAACTTCTCCCTAATAATTTTTAGATTACTCCCAAAAACTCTCTTTTGAAATCAATTTTTTGGGGCGCTTTTGGAAATGCTCTTAGCACCTTTGTTTTGAACAATCTCTTGTAAGCTAGTAATCCCATCATAATCTTGCTTTCAATATAAAGCAGAGGCTGCTTGGGCCTTGTTCTCTAAAAAGCATATAAAATTTGTTCCAGAATATTATTTTTTATTATATTTTCTAGTCTTTAATCGACTGAAACCTTTCAATCAGTAGCGGACCCAAAAATTTTATAGAGTCTGGGCGGACGTTGTATCGGATAATAAGTGTCACATGAATATATCAATCGCTAACATAAGTAGACAAAAATAAACTACTTAATTAAGGAGTTTGGCACTAAATAAAACTCAGCACACGTTAATCTCTATGTTTAGCACCATATGCATGATTACATGAAATAAAAAACCATTGCATCAAGTGTTGGCTCCGGCACTGGAGCCCGGGCAGACGCCCAGGGTCGTCGGGCCCTGGACCTGCCCCTGCTTTCAATCAATAGTTTGTTACTTTATCTTTTAATTTTTCTTTTGTAGAATTTTCTGTATAATAATTATAAATTATTGGATCTAGATCTGATGACTTAAAGCGATGATTGAAAGTTGTTTAAACTTTTAATTAGCAGAAAATTTTTACAAGAAAAACAGAAAATTCCAGATATATCAATGTCCTTCATTGTTTTTTTATGGGAGTGTCCTTCATTGTTTTCTTGTTTGTTTGTTGTCAATATCATGCTTTGAGTAGGAATTAATTAGCATCGTAATTTTGAGGAAAAAAATACCGATCTTTTGAAATGAGTAGAAAAATTGATCGATGCGATGATTCCAAATGGAGCCGTGGCAAAAAAAGATGGGACGAAACGGATCGTATCATTGTGAGTTTGTGATTGATTCCGTGTATCCCACGTGCATATATATAGCGTAATGTTCTTTAAAGAAAAAAAGAAAAGAAAATCGCATCGTATCGTACAAGTAGCAGCAATGAGGATGAGGACGATCGGAGTCGCCGTTCAACTCCACCGGCAGGGCGGTCAGGCGGTGGTCAAAGAAAAAAAAGTTGGCCGCATCATCAGGCAGGCACCGGCTCACTGCCTCAGTGGAATCGCCACCGTCCACCACCCAGAGGCCGGCGCATCCGGCATCTCCGAGACGGCCCGCACAACCGCGCACCATCGTCTCGTCTGTCTCCCAGTGCCCAGTGGACCGAATCGCTTCCACCCCGTGGACCTTGTGGTTGGGCTGTGTCCATGCGGTATTATTATAGCCCACCAAAGCCCATCCATGTTAATGCTGCATCAGGGCCGCCGCAATTGCTATCAGTTTCTGTAGTTGTAACTGAAGGGGCCCAACAGCACATCCCGTCATGGGCCCGTGCTTGTGCAGCCCATAGAGTAGAGGTGTCCAAACGGAGCCCTGGGCCAAGACAGCCTTAGGCTCAACTGCCGGCTCATGACACGGTCCTAAAATACAATTTCGTGCCAGGCCGGCCCACTAAACCTGAAGGGCCAAATTAAATTGATAGTCTATTTAGAACTAAAGTGGTTAAACTGTCAAAAATATAATGTTGCATTAAGCATTTGAACCTATGACCTTAAGGAATTAAAAAAGAGGTCTTTCCATCAGACTAAGATGTCTTGTTGTATTAAGATTGAAGTAGTATTATACTTAAATAGGTCGTGCCTGATGTGGCCCTATAAAACTTTAATGGGCCGGTCTGCTAATCGTATCGGACCGTGCCAGCCCGCGGGCCGACTGCTCGGTCCAAGCACGACACGCAAGTGTGGGCCGTGCTGACACGAACCCTAAATTCAGTGAGCCGTGTCAGACTTGTGCCGTACTTTTTTTAAGGCTTCGGCCCAGTCCACTAGATCTAGCCCGTTTGGACACCTCTACCATAGAGCACGCCACGGGGTGGTAGCCGAAAACACGTTACAGGACACGTAGGCAATGGTCGGTTCCACCTTAGTACAATATTACTGATATATCGCGCAATCTATCTATTCTATCTATATTAAAACACACTAGGTCGGGTGGCGCGCCCTGCTGCGCTCATTAGGTGTATATTAACACAACAATCTAAGTGGGTCAATACAAAACTAATGCAGCACACAATTCTGATAGGACAGCGTTTAAATCGAAATTTGTGAAAGTTAATGAAGCTTTCATTTTGCAGAAACGTGAATATGACGAAATCACAAGACTTTTCTAAAAAATGATCGGAGGCCTGCTGTCACACCCTTTTGGTCTTGGGCCTCACCCTATACCCCTGGAGGTGTTTGGTTGGACGATTTGTAACATATTAGGATTCCAGTGTAATTTGATTACGTTAAAACTTGTTTGTTTCGACGCACTCTGTAATCAACTACCGGGTAATCAGGTCCTAGTCAACCCCGATACACCACCTCCTCCATCGGAAACGAATCGTTTACGGCCGCAATCGAATCGAGTCATCTCGCCCTGATCTCGTCGTCTCCCCCGAGCGAGCGCCGCCGCCTCCGCTTCCACAGCGCTCGACCAAGCGTCATCGCCTCGTCTACCTACTCGTGAGTCTGCGCCCTCTTCCCTCCCCGTCCCCCTCCCCCCTCCCTCCCTCTCTCTCTCTCTCTCTCTCTTGAATCCCTTCCCAAAATCTCACGACGATTTGTGTAAAAGGGGATCGAGGAAGATGAAGGACATGGAGAACCAGGAGGAGGAGCAGTAGATCTTGCGCCTCGATCTGCCTGAGCAAGAGCCACCGCCTCCTGCCCTCATTGCCGGTCCCTGCTCTCATCGCCAGTTCGTGCCCTGTTGCCGGTCCTGCCCGTGAGTCTCTCTCTCTCTCTCTCTCTCTCTCTCTCTCTCTTGGTGCATTGTTTGTGCGGATTTGTGGTTCCTGGATCTGCGATTTCTTGGAAGCTTGTGATTTGACTAGTTGTGTTGCTTTGATTCAGCATTAAGCAAATGAGAAACTACAAGAAATTGGAAACCCAGCTGAATGCTTAGAGATGACAGGCATAATCCTACATTACGGCTAGCTGAAAAGAGCTAGATCAGCTGCAAACGTTCTGGTAGCTATTAGATTTCTTCTGAGTTTGATGTACTGGAAAAACTTAATTAATCAGCTGGGAAAGTTCAACACAATATGCTTCAACGAATTTGTTCTGTTCTAGTGCATGTAATATTGTGCTTCCTAGTTCTCTTAAAGATGCAAGGCTAGCATGAGCAATAAGAGTAAGGTTACTGCTCTGCTTCTTGACATATATGCATGACTTGCTTATTGATATATATATAGTAGCTTAATGGCATGTTTGATTTGTGTGTAATGCTTGTTTCCGGAGCTATTTATAGCCAGCATGCAGAGCAGGCCAGATCATAATGCTCATCTCCAATTTCTAGTGTAGCTCAGTCTGTTAAATTTTCTCACATAGTAAGTGATGAAGGTATTAAGATTCAAGAAATTAGTCTGCTATTATTATGTGGTATGTTTTGTTGATACGATATCATATCCATAACCAGATATTCTGATTGTTAATGCCCCTTTTGTAGTTGAACAATAAACATATGTAGCCTAATAATTATTATAGAGCCTTCTTATATAACTTTTGTTGATTGATTTCTCATGTTTTTTATAGTATTATGGCTCGTCTTCCCTTATCTGCAAGAATTCGAAGAAGGAATATGGCTCTTAGAAATATCTTGACTTCTATTCTTCTTATGTACTATTATGTATGGCTACTCATGGCACTAGCTTATAGAAGGGAGTGTTTCAAAATAGAAAGAAGGTTGAGAAATGCAGAGCGTAGAACTGAGAATTTGAATGATCTGATTAGAGACATCGACACAACATGTATTAGTGAGCTTCGCATGGATAGAAAAACTTTTTATATTTTGTGTGAGATGCTTAGAGATGTTAGTGGACTGAAGGGCACACGAAATATGACCCTAGAGGAGATAGTGGCTCAGTTCTTGTACACACTGTCTCATCATTTGAAGAACCGAACAATTAAAAAATATTTTTTTTGAAGTGGAGAGACGGTTAGTAGACAATTTAATTTATATCTTCTAGCTGTTCTAAAACTGCAACATTTGCTACTTAAGACCCCAGAGCCAATACCAGATGATAGCACAGATGATAAGTGGAAGTATTTTAAGGTAAATGAGTTCTTTAGGATATTTTTTCATTATCATCAATATTTATTAGGTGTGTAATATTTTTTTCTCTTTTATGACTTGCATATGTAGAATTGTTTGGGTGCTTTGGATGGAACCCCTGTAAAGGTAACAGTATCAACTAATCTAAAAGAAAGGTATAGGTCAAGAAAAGCAGATATTGGTACAAATGTCTTAGGTGTTTGTGCACCTGATATGCAATTCATCTATGTGTTACCTGGTTGGGAGGGCTCAGCACATGACGGTCGTGTGCTTAGAGATGCTATCTCGAGGCCAAATGAATTACGTGTCCCTCAAGGCGAGTTTTGTTTTAGAAACATCCAAATTACATATTGGCACATTGTCCAATGCAGATATTGAGTTTTTTTTTTGACTTTCTGTTTTAAGGTTGTTACTACCTTACTGATGCTGGATATACAAATGCAAATGGGTTTTTAGCACCTTATCGAGGTCAGCGGTACCATTTGGGTGGTTGGACAGCACAAAATCCACCACGTAGTGCTGAAGAATGTCATGCACGAGCAAGGAATATTATAGAAAGGTGTTTTGGAAGGTTAAAGGGCCAATGGGGGATTTTGAGAACCGCTTCATATTTTCCTGTAAAGACGCAATATCGTATAATAATGGCCTGTGCCTTTTTACATAATTTAATTCTACAAAAGATGCCTAGTGATCCAATGGAAAATGAGGAACAACCAATGGAGGATTCAATGGAAATTGTTGAGGGAGAAGTAGGTGAACCAGAATTTATCATGGGTGTCTCGACATAAAATGAGTGGACTAATTTTTGAGATACTCTTGCCCAAGGGATGTATAATACTTATAGAGCTTCTCGTTCTCATTGAGGTTTGTTTGTTTTTTCATGATGCATAAAGTTTGTTTTTCTACTACTCATTAATAATGTGGTTCTAACAATATTATTACTGTCATGTAGTTATGGACTTTTCAGAGAGCTCAACAACTGTGCGTGGTAGGGGGAAGAACAAGTGGAAGTGGGTTGCAGCTGAAGATGATGAGCTGATCAAAGCATTGCATGAAGGTTTCACTAGATCCTAAGTGGAGGAGTGATGGCAGCTTCAAAAATGGTTACATGTTAGAACTTTGAAGTCCGTCTAGCTGAGAAGTTACCAGATGCAAGAATATCTGCATTTCCACATGTGGATTCCAGATTAAGGCATTTTAAGACAAAGTACAGTGCCCTGGAATAAATGTTGAGCAAGAGTGGCTTTACATGGGATGAGAATAAGAAAATGCTTCAGTGTGAGAAGCAACAATATGAAGACCACTGCAAGGTAGTTCTTTTTCTCTCAACTTCACTCTTGTGATAAGAAACATATCTATAGTAGAGATGACAATTCTTTTTCTCTCAACATTACTCTAGTGATAAAAGACACATCTGCAGTAGGAACAGTGAATGTTGTTTAATTCCTGCCTAATATTTCTTTTTCTCTCAATTTTACTCTAGTAATAAGAAACACATCTGGAACAGTAAATATTTTGTACTTCCTAGGTTGCATGATAGTTTTTTTTTGTTACTAATGCAGAATCACCCTGATGCCAAAGGCTTGTATGGAGTTCAATTTCCTTACTATAGTGTACTAGCAGCAATATATGCAAAGGATACAGCAACAGGTGAAGGAGCAGAAGACATGAGTGATGCTATCAATAACATGGAACAAGAGTTAGCTGTTAGAAATGACAACAATGAAGAGGAAGAAAAGGATAGGATGTCTAGAGAAACACCTAGACGGTCCACTGACTCAACATCATCCAGCTCTAAGAAGCGTAAGAAAGAATGGAAAGGAAAGGAAACCGTGTCAAATGATCCTCTTCTTAATATGTTCAATGAGGTGAGTGGAGAGCTGAAAGTTGTGACCAAATCAGTGGGCAAGATGGCACATGCAATGGAGCATGAGGCTGCCATTCAAGAAAAGGCTACGAGCGAGGATCCAAAGCAGAAACTAAGAGAGCGAGCTGTCAATGAGGTTCGAAGACTTGAGTTTACCGGTGCTGAAGTCATTCAGGCAGCGCTTGTGTTTGTGAAGATGCCAGAGCAAATGGGAATGCTATTTGCGCTTCCAGAGCCACTTAGGAGGAAATACATTGTGAACATGCTCCGTGGTATTTCTCTGAAATTTTAGCCTTTTGATGGAATTGGCTGCTGTTGAACTCTTTAAATTTCTAACTATATTGTTTGTGATAGATGAAACCAGGAGGAAGGAAAGAGAAGAGAGATTAAGCCGATGAAGCAAAAGAATGAGCTCGAAAAGAGAAAGAGATGTGCATCATAATGCCCTACTTTGTCTTGTTAGCAATTTGTCAGTTCTGGGTTTGAGTAGAAGAGTACTTTGTATTGTTAGCAATGGGTTGTTCTGGTATGAGTAGATGAATGCCTACTAATTTCTGAGCTTGAGTTGTCTAGATGAATGCCTGCTTGACTCTATTATTCATGTCCAAACTTGTCACACGTTATAGTGTTGTGTTTGCATGCGTGCACCATTGAGAATGAGGCTTTTATTGGTTGGGTTGATGTGAGAATTTTCATAATATTTATTGAAATTTCTGTGTCTAGTTTTGGATTGTAAGAGTCTATATATTATCCTTAATTTTATTCAGACATGATATTTTATTTTGGTTTGGATCACCATATTTAAAAGAAGAATGCAACCATACAATCAAACTACCATATCATGTGTTATTAACGATACCAGAGCAGCAAACCAAACACTGTAATGTATTACGATTGCATTACATCAGCCAGCCAAACAAAACACGTAAACAACCATTCCATCACCAAAAACCCCGTATCTACATTCTGTTACTGTTTACGTTTCCGGACAGTGTACCAAACACCACCAGGCAGTAGAGGATGTGGTCAGTCGGCCTTCCAGCCCCTGGCCCATTTTGAACGCCACTGAGATGACAACCGTAGGATTTGATTCAATAGCTGAGATCGCTTTCAGAGTTGAATAAAACTGTGACCTACCCGACCTCCCAATGCTAAATCATTTCCCTGTCTCTCTTCTCTCTCCTCTCCTAGCGGTAGCCAACAGAAGGAAATGGCAGTGACTCGTCCTGCCTTGAGCGAGGCGTGGGCCCCCTAGCGGCAGCGGCATCTCCTATCGGCAGTTGGCACGCCGGGCAGCGAGCTCCACATCAACCCCGTGGGCCCCCTCGCCGAAGCACGCTTGCGTCGAAGCCGCGCGCGTCTCCGTCGAGGTGATCCCCGGTGGCGCCCACCTCGCAATATCCGAGTAGTCGGCAACGAGCCAAGCCCCTGCCATGGATTTCCTGACCGTCGACCAAGCAGCCATGGATCTGACAAGAATGACCTCTCCGATGCTCATGGCCTCGCCGGCGTGGCTCGCCCCCGGCCACACAAAGACAGGGAGACGTGGCTCGTTTCCGGCCACACGACGAGATGGGGCGCGAGCAAACAACCATCAACGATAGGATGGCGTTTGCGTTGGCATCGGACGACCTAGGTGCGTTTCATGTGACGTGTTGCCATAGGATTGGCGGCGAAGGCGTTGGGTGCTCGTAGGGTGGCGGAGGGCACGCCCTATAATATATAGATATGCATTCTCTTCAAACCCGTTAACTCACGTCACCCGTTAATCCTCAGCCGTTCGGTTCGCACAAGCACAACTCTTCATACAGACCGTTAGATGCGGATCATATCGGGTCTCAGTTTCCTATCAGCCCGAATGTTCGTGGATGTTCTCGGCCCACACTCTAGACATCAAACGCTCTGAGCTCAACCACAAGCCTCCGGCTCGCCCCCCTGGGCAGAGGTCGCCCGCCCCGTCTCCGGCTCGATCGCCCGCGCAGAGCTCGTCTAGAACGCGCTGCAGTGAACTCATCCAGCACGCGTCGAGCCTCGACGAGCTGCCCCTGACGCCGATGTGGGAGTAGGCGGCGGCATAGTCTGGGACTCTGAGTAAGGGATCCGTTATGTAGAAGATGTGGAACTTGGAAGATGACGCCATTGCTTCTGCTCTCACTCCCGCTATGAAGCCATCACGTGCAATTCCTCTTCTGTGAGCTCCTCATCGTAGATTCCCTCTCTGGTTGGTGCTGAACCTGTTGCCTCTCCTGCCTCACGCAGACGGACCACCCCGCCGGCCCCTGCTCCGTCTCCTTGCATGTCGGGGGCGCCATGGCGGCTTCATCGTCTACGCCAGCCCCCTCTACAAAATGGAGAGAAAGCTCGTACTCGAACTGGAGGAAGTCGTGCAACAGCCTCCGATCTTCAGCGCCCTGGCCGACCTGCATCCATCAGCCGCCCTGGACTCATATCCGAGTCTCCGACACCCAGGCTGCACACCCCGCGGTTGACAGCTCCAAGCTTGCGCATGTCAATTTGCTACCTTTTGATTTTCAAGCGTGCAGTGTTTCCAACATTGGATTGGCTTCACCGAAGTGTATGTCCCAATTTCTTCCTCTGCTCTACCCTCCCAGGTTTTGCTCAACAGGCGCTCGACGAAATGCCTCTGCTACCTGGACATTTTTGAATCACACGATGTTTTAGTAATGTTGTAGACTGGGTGATGGCAGAGTATGGTGGTGCAAAAGTTTGAGTGGTTCAGTAGGAAGTATGACATCCTAATAACTGTAGTTTTACATTGCAATGTCATTCTATATCACCATATCCGACTCCAGAACTTGCATTATGCGAGCAGTGTGATACCACTGACTATGGTTTTGTAGCAAAAATCTAATAGGTTTTTAATGACTTTGACACTTCCGTAGTGGCAAATGTTATATGGTCTTGCCTGAAAACAATGCCTAGCCTGAAAAAGGTTGTGATAGAGTGATTTTCTTACGTACTGGTACTTCACAATAAGGAAAGGAGATCTGGTACTTATTTATCATTTAAGCAGGCCAACAATCAAAGCTTGTCCTATCCATGACTTATTCTTTTTGATGCTCATTATTGGTCCATATTGCCCCTATGGATTACTAGCATCATCTTGGTGAAAAAGAAAAGTTTTAATTGTTTAGTGTAAGAATTAAGGTCTTAGGCGTACCATTTGAAAGGTTACTGCATGTCTCAGCATTATAGTTGTTGTGTCCAATTTCAGATTATGACTGCACCTTATGCATCAGATGATAAACCACAACATATAAAAATATGCACCCCTGGTACAATTACTGGCTTGATATTTCTAGACATCTTGAAGCATGATGGCTGATCCTCCATTCTATATTTTGGACCTCTGCCTTGAATATAAATAGTCTAGAAAAGTATAATGTGTGACCAAAATATAATCTTGTAACAAATGTTCTGTTTGATGACACAGAATATGCTTCTCTTAGTATTCTTTCTATTTCTAACAAAGTTCTGACTTTTGAAATTTTTTCTCCTTAACGTATTGTTGAAATCTATTTGTCTCACCATATAAATTGTCATTCAGAGTTCATTCCTTGTAGTGTTTTTTAAAATCATACTTCTTTGTAGACTATTTATATTGCTTGACCTTGACAGATCTAATTTGACAAATTAAAAAAGTGAACAGAAACTATATGATTATAATTTCTTTGTGCTACTGTTTCAGCACAAGGTGAAGTTGCCCCATGCTCCATTGTTTTAAAATTATGTATTTGATTACTGCTTGCACCTTAAAACAAACGTTTTTCTAATATTTGCAACCTTTTTGCACAGAATAAACCTTAATTGCCACTAATCACAGCTCCTTATGATCTTTAAAAATGAATGCAAGAGAAGTTTTTAACAAATTCCATGAGGTGTTTTTCACTTTTCACAATCCATTTTTTTCTTTCTTGGAGAGTAAGTGCAGTCAGGTAGAGCTGGTTACTTCATAGTTCAGTCAATTGGGTATCAGCCAAGGATATGGTTGCAATTTGCCAAAACATTCAGGTAATGAAAAAAAAAATCTAAAACACACTTATACTGAGCTACTAATTCTTTAATTTGGTGATTTGGCGTGATAAAATGATACTGAAATATGAGGTATGAAAGGCACACAGTTGCAGCATCAAAGCCTTATTATGTCTAGCTATCATTTAATTTGTTGACAGTTACAAGGTAAAAATTACTATATGTGCTCCTTCATAAAGTGTATGTTTCACCTAGAGACCTACATGTTGTTATATGAACAATTTGTATCTCAGCATGCTGAAGCTTATATTTTTAGATCTGAGTGACATGATGTATTCTTGCTGAAATGCTAATGTTTATACACCAAATTTTAAATTTCTAATAATAAATTTTTCTGTGCCTGTATATTTTCTAAATACAAATTAATTTTTTTTGGTATACCAAATTATGGAAAATAAGGAATCTGAACAAGCCACTTGATCCTATTCTTGATGTATAACGAATAAATGAGCTATTTCATAAGCTTTAACTCAACAATATTGACGCCATATATTTAAAAATAATTCTGTCAAGTAAAGGTGCAATGAATTAAACATCCTGTTGATGAAGTAGAAAATTACTGATTCAATGTTTAGATATTGATTTCTTTGAAGGTGCTTTCTGAAATTCGTATTAAGTTTTTGTTGTCTTGCCGATCAAAGAGAACACTCCTATAACACAAATTATGATCACATATTATATATATATATATATATATATATATATATATATATATATATATATATATATATATATATATATATATATATATAGAACTTATATTTAACACAGCGTCTAAAATATGTTATTGAGCATCATATAAAGTTTTATGGTCACAGTGAAAATATTTATGATTGAGGGAACAAATTCCGTAAATGTTATGGTTACGGTGTAAAAAGATTTATGGTTGTGGCATCGGTTATGGCATTCACTGGGCGGCATCCGAGAGTCCGAGACAGCTTGCAATCTCGGTACAGTAGTCCGAAGCAGAGCAGCACGTGTGTATCGTGATCCGAAGACCACATTCAGCGAATGTTGCCTCGTGTGTATCGTGATCGTCACTCTTCTTCTGGTAATCTGGTTGCCCGGCGCAATAAACCGGCCTGGCAGGTACTCCTGCTAGGTGTCCGTCAGTGGCCTCGCAGAGGGGCGGTTCAAACTCATCACCGTCCCGGCGCTGTTCAAACTCACCGTCCACATCCAGAGCCCCAGCAGGCTAGGGTGTAAATAAGCAGCTGCGTCGCACGCCACGGTGGCAGTGTCATACAACGGCGCCAACGTGGTCAAAGGCTGGCTAGTCTGCGCGAGGAGGGTCGCCGCGCCGTGCCCGTCTGGGCCGCGGACTCTGAATTTCACTTTGCTCATCTTTGAAGTGGGTCAGGACTCAGGACCTCTAGTCTAGGTTCTCTCTGCGCGCAAGCACATGCACATGCTCCTGTGTTGATATGACTGTGCGTCCACAGCCACCGGCTTCAAAATCCGCATGCCATGCATGCTTGGTAGTGGTACTGCCGTAGGATTACAACAAGACAAAGATATGACACGATCCTAGCTAGCAGCCAGGCAGAGGTAGAGAAAAGCCGGAGCCACGGGGCCGGGGGCCATCTGCCAGTCACCCATGATCGCAAATATACCAGGGGACATCGATCACGCGGAATCCAAATCCAGCAATGACCGTGGCCGAGGGAGACGAGCACGTGATGATCCAGCTCACGGACACGCCAGACGGCCAAGTGCAGTCATCGTCGACGGCCGAAGATTTCCTCACTTTTTGCGTCGCGCTTATGTTCTATGCACACGCCAACCCGCTTGCCGGTCTCTCGCGTCCTAGTGGTCGCAACGGCCAGCGCTGTTCAACTTGACCATCCACGTCAAGAACCCAAAACTGATTTAGGATGTTAAGTTGATAGTAGTTAGATAAATGAGGGTGAGATTTGAATGAAGATTTATAAAAGAAAGGTATTAATTAATTATTTCATTCAACCATTATTTCCATATGTTCTGGCCGTAAGCCTAAAGCATATATAATTATTTATCCCTCTCAAATAGAATATCATTCAGGGCATTTATTTCTATCATATAATGCTTTCAAATGGTCTTTTGAGCTGCTGATTGTATGAGATGAGCAAGCCTTCAATGCCACACAACCAACCATTGGATGACTTCATATATAAACAAGCTCTTACAATAGGTGAAGCAGCCATTCACCTTGGACGATGCTAGAAATGAAAGAAGTGGTTAAAGTTGGAAAGGATGCAAATCAGTGAGCCGTCATTAAACCTTAAATGTGTGCAAAAAATAAAGCAACCATTTCGTGTAAAGCTAACAATGAACATATAAGTATATTACTTGACTTGATAGATTGCTCAGTAACCATGAAAGCATCTTGGTGAAACTGCTTCCTGCAGGGCCAAAAGGGGAGCACTGAGGTGGTCGTTTCGTATCAGCAATTCAATATGGACAATAATATTTTGTACAAATTCAGTGGATAACCTCAAACACGAGGGGCCTAGTTAGCTAGTTCATTGGTAAAACAGAGAGGATAAAAACAAAATCAAGTTCAAAATTAAGCCACCAAACAAGATCCCCAATACCATCTGAAACCTGAATAGTTGCACTCAAAATATGGGCAGTGACACATTATGTTGAGCCTTCATCAGATGCTCCCAGACCAAAAACACATTTGTTCAATGAAAATTTATCAACTATGAAGCACCATGTTAAAAAAGAAACTAAATAAACTTGAGTTTATTATAAGCCCTTTGTAAACTGCTCCGGTTTTGCTTGCTTTAGGCGCCATCCAACATAAAAAGGTAGGTAGGAAGGAAAGAAACAAATCAAATGCATGCAATCAAAATCAGCAGGAGCAAAGCATACACAAACATAATCCATAAACTTTGAACATGCATGCGTGAATCCTCAGTATATCATGATACCTCTTTACCGACCAATCCAAGTAACAAACTGTCGGTTGGTAATAACTAGCAACAAAGGTTGGGTTGGTAAAACCTTTACCGACACAGCTTATACCGACAGGAAGCATAGGTCAGCAAAAGTCTTTAGCGATCTGACCTTAAGTCACTGAAGGGCCTTTTAATAACCAACGGTAAGTCACCCATAGTCAACCATGGTATAGTGTCTTTAGTAGATACTATATACATGAGCAGAAGCAATAAAGCAAGTAAGAAATGAATGCTTAAGACACTAGTGATATAGAGATCACTCAGAACAAATAATCTGCATAACCTGAGCGATCTTCCAAATAAGAGGTGCTACAGACAAGATATCAGCAATAATACATAAGATGAGCAATCCATCAATAAAAAGTACCAACAATAGTACATACAACTGGCCATTTAGTTCAACTACAAATATCCGATAATACTTAGGTTCCTACTGATAATTAGAACACGTTCTAGTTAAATCTGGTAACACGAATTCAACCTTGTTATGAATTGAACCTAGTTCTGCATAACAAAGCGACCATAGATCCTAGATGATAAGTAGCAGCCATCATCCAAAGCTTCATCCTGACATTATATATTGTAGAAATCAGTAAACCTTCGGCCTCTTTCCGCTCTCCACCACTTCGCTTGCTTTTACATCTCTCTAGCAGAAGCAAAAAGTAGTTAGCCAAACATAAGGATGAAGGTTTTTGGTATATATATGATGTAGTTTTACATGCAAAACAAAACCGTCAATACTGATTCTAACTACTGTGTATTCAAGATAAAACGCCCACACTGAATATATATTTCTAAGCCACAACTTACTCTAGGTGACCCAGACAGGTTCCTCTATTATGGGCAACATTTGTAGTTTGCATAGTTTCATTTCAAACATATTTAGTTCTGTTCAAAACATATTTCAAATAAATACTGAATAAAAGATCTAATAACTGAGGTTCAGTGTTACCTCACTAACAACAACAACAACAAAGCAAGAAACCAATGTTCAGCATGCACAACAGATTGAGCTCTAACTAAAACTCGTTCACATGATATATCATGATTGGTAACAGGGAGCAGCTAACAGCCTAATAATACACATAGTTTGCTTTGTGACTTTGAATTTTACTGGGTTAAAAACAAGGCAGAGAAGTGGCAGCCAATTTAATGAATCTTAATTTAAGAGCGTGCAATAGATTCATTCAGTCAGTCATATCAATACAAAACCAAGGAAGAGTATACAAGTTGCTGATGGGAAGTAGTTCAGACAGTACAAGTTAGTACCTGGCGGTCCTTTGGGCCCTGCAGGCAAGCACAGAAATCAGTGGCAAGGAGTTTGGGCGTAAGCTGCACCATACTGTCTGTAGGACGACCACCATCGGCGGAGATGACCTGGTTATTCTGTATGCCAAGGCCAAGAACATACTGGCCCTTGATGTCGACCTTGGTCTCCACGACCTCAGAGCCTTTGACAATGTCGTGCACCTCGACATCGTTGATGATGACGTAGACAGCATCGTCTAGCGGGCTCAGCACCGGGCAGATAGGCGTAATCTGGCGCGATATGTTGAGGGCGCGGTACTTGTCGCTCGCCCAGATGTCCCTCACGTAGAACACTGCGTCTTTCTTCCACTGGCGGAGGTCAGGCGTGAGGGTCCAGGTGACAAACCTGAACTGCTGGGAGTCGTTCCAGCCTTCCAGGTAACCCTCCAAGGCGACGAGCTTGATGGCACCGGCGACGCAGGCGGCTGCGCGGAACTCTGACATGCGCGGGCGGTAAGGGTAGTGGGACATAGTGTACTCGGGACACCCGTCTTCCGGCAACGGGATGAAACGGAACTGATCATGAGGATCGGGGTGGTAGACGACGATGCCGCGGAGCAGATCGACCCAGCACAGGCCAGAGTCGCCGAACGCGAAGGAGGTGTCGACGCAGAAGTTGTGCTTGTCTAAGTCGGCGTGCACCTCGTGGGGCAACCGGACCGCCTTCTTCTCCCACTGCGTCGTCGTCGTCGGCGAGTCGTCATCGGGGGAGCGCCACAGGTAGAGCTCCGCGTCGGGGAGGCGGCGCTCGCCCGTGGTGGCGAGCTCGGCGAGGATGTACGAAGACGACGACGAAGCAGGAGAGTGGCTGCTGCGGCGCAGGACAACGGCGCCCGCCCCGACGCTGGTGAGGTAGGGCGAGAGGGGAAGCGAGGGCACCGTCGCCGTCAGGGTTGAACCGCCGCTCACGGCGGCGTCGTAGATGAGGTAGCACCCGCGCGAAGAGGATCCCGGGCCGCTGTACTTGCCGCCGTAGAGGACGAGCATGGACTTGTCGGCGCACGCCACGACGGCGGACAGAGGCACCCCGTGGGCAGCGTCTCGAAGTCGCCTGGAGGAGGAGCGCAGCCGCAAAGTCGATACCTTGGGAGGGTGGTGGAGGAGGGCGTCGGGCGTCAACGAGCGCAGGAAGGAGATGGTGGAATCCATCAGGGATTGGAGCGACGGCGCGGCGGCAACGGCTCCTTTGTTCTTTTCCGCCGCCACGGCTGCACCATCTTCCTGCTCGAAGGACAACTTCACGAAGCTGTCGAGCAAGACCATGAGAGGGGCCATGGCGCGTGCAGAGCTCTTGCAGGACTCTCGGATCGAGAGGGAGAGAGAGAGAGAGAGCGTACAGGAGGAAGCAGGAAGAAAATATCGTCTAGATCTAGAAGAGTGCGTGTTCTGGACACCCACCCCCTCCCCTTCCGGTGCTAGGAAAGGGAAATGGCAAGCAAAAGTGCAAAACGAAGCCGCTCGAGGCGGACGGCTCCGATCGGACTTCACCTGGATCGAGGGGTTACGGGACGGCGGATATGATCTCACAGCAAACACATGAAACGATGATAGTAGCCTCAATCCTCATCGTTGACTTTCTTTAGATTTAAATTGTTAGATTTTTTAGTTATGTTTGATTATTTATCTTATTTAAAATATTTTTTAAAATATATAAAATTATAAAATAGATTTTAATTATTTTAGTAATAGAATAAATTATAACAAAATATCTACTAAAAATCCGATGAATAATCAAACATAACTAAAAAAAATCAACCGTGTCAATAATTTAAATTTGAAAGGAGTACTTGCCATTTACCAGTCCAATAGCCAGCTTATCGTACCAGTCCAACAGTTCAACAACCAACTCATCAGTTTAAAAAATTAATAAAGTGGAAATCTCATAAATAGAAACAAAACATATAGATTTTCTAAATTAAATTTGCACAATTTGATGTACGATTAAGTCCAACTTTATTCTCTCAACTCTTCTCGATTTAGTTTCCGTCCCCGATCTTTTAAATCAGTTTACCTAAGATTATCTCAGGATACCATTCACCATCGAGTTTGCATCCCACCAAGTTTTATTGCCATGTAGGGTTTGATTGTGTTATAGGAGTTGTTTAAAAACTTAGTATTGCAGTAAGTTTATCTTTTTCTTATTGATAGCCTCAAAACGGTAGTAGCTTTGCTTAACTTAGGACGAAAATTCATCAAGTGGTATAGAGATTGCTCGTAAATCAGAAAAATATTATCATCTGGGAATGATGTTGTATCAAAGAAAGTTTAGATGGGATAATAAATAGAGATCGGACTAGCAATTAGGTGAAAAGGGAAGGACATCTTGTCTTTAAGGAGGTAGCCCCGTCTGAGTCAATTAAGACTCGCGTCGTGTCCGGTCCTATGGAATCAAGTCTGTAACTTTCATATGGGTCTTTTTATCAGATTCTTCAAAATTAAGTCTTGCATTGCATGTTTGAGATCTTGAAGTTTACTTTTATCTCATCACGAAGCATATCTCCAACTTTTATACGAATATCTTCCTTCTATAAGGTCCTTAGGAGTGGGCTAGTCTTGATCAGCCCGGCTCACCCATGTGTCGATCGTCACGGACACGTGTTGGTCGACACCTGGGTCTTCTCTACTACAGTTCACCTCTTCAAGGTCCAAGTCCATTGAAAATATCCTAAAATATCGTCTTTTCACCTGTTTAATGGCATATAATGATGATATTTATGCTCTAAACAAGATGCTTTTGAAGTATAAAATAACACACTAACTAGCATCAACATCATCCTCCCGATACCTTGCGTTAAAAATCAATGAGTATTTTCTGAACTCCTCTTTATTTACCGTCTTTAATTCCGCACTTGTGTGTGAGTAGATATTGTGGCTGCCTGCTTACTGATTGTTTGGCTCCGCTCTTAGCACTTATTGCTTACTGTTGTGTCTTTGCTTTTGGTACTTGTGTTAGCCTTTCACTAGAGTCTCTTTAGTAGAACTACTTGTGCATTGCTTGCGGTCACTAGTATGCTTAGAAGTTGAGTGGTGAGTGCAACACTAATATGTATAGGTTGTTGCTTTCCTTCTAGAATCCTTTACCTTGCTATGGTGCCTCTACTAAACTTGCTTATAAGTTGATTGAGTTATTAAGGAAATTATTATATACTCCCTCTATTTTTTAATACGATCGTTTAGACATTCATGTGTAGTTGTTTTGTAGGTCAATTTATTTGTCTTAAATGACATGAATTTACGACCGGAAGGAGTACGTGAGTTTCTGATTTAACCTCTTTCTCGATCACTCGAACCTTTCAAAATCCTCATGTCTTGCGTGGTACCATTGGATGTCTGAATCATGAGGTGTACATTACTTATCGGTGTACAAAACATTGAATCTCTCTCTCTCTCTCTCTCTCCCCTTGGTTGAATCTCACCACCCTCTTCTCTCAACGAGCATGTTGTCGCTTTCGCTCCCAAATCTGTCCCTTGCTCCGAGCTCTTGGTACAATGTCTGCCATGTCTGCATGCCTTATCGCGAGGCTAAATCAAAGATTTCGATCAAAGCTTCAGGTGCAACTGTAGATATGTTCATGAGCAAGAGCAACATTGATAAGCATGACTTTTGTTGCGTTGATATCCATGGACGATTGGATTGTGACGCCATGGTGTGAGGCCAACGACACTGCAAACACGGTCTGTATTATAGAGAATAATTTTGACGTATACTTTAGTCTCTTGTATGTTGTTGATAGATTTTTTCTACACTAGAACTATATAAATTAGGAGAATTCTTTGTGTGTTGCGGTAAAAACTTAGGGTGACATCAGTTCGATTATGAATGGTTGATACAAAATAATAATGAGTTGAGAGGTTTGTGTTAGATACAAAATATATATTTAAAGCTATTTTCATCGAAATTGCATTGTATTCATTATTCAACAGATAACTTACTTTTTCCTTGTTATGATTTCACATGGATAAAAATATACAATTGTGATTAAATTTTGACATGGATAAAAATGAACAATTGTGTTTGGGAGAGTAGCAAGGGCATCTACCCACTTCCAAAGCTAGTGTTACTCTTGGTCTTATGGCGAGGCATAAAAAGTTTAGCAATTGATGTTGAGCTTCTAGTAGAGATTGTGAAACTTCGCATAAGTGTGTATACGGTTCAATTACTACAAAAAGTTTGTATACGATTGGAGTCCTCCATTGAAATAGGCATTGCTAGTGAGCACCTATATTGACTCCATTTGAAGAGTGGAGCATGTCAGTAGGCAGCCACATTCTTTTGGAGGGTGGAGCATGCTCTAGGTGGAGGACATACCTGTAGATCGATGGGAGGGATATTGACTCCGGCCGGAATGGTTCAATGTGGAGCAGAGAAAGATACTTTGAGAAAAATCGATGACTCGTCCTTCTCTCCCTACTTTACTACCTACAATGACTATTCTTAGTTTGCTAAATTAATTTTAAGTTCACCACTAACATTGGGATCTTGACTTCCTAGAATTGTGTAACTCTCTTATGCATGCCCTTGTCCTATGTAAATTTATCATACGTGCGTGTGCATGTATCCATGTTGTTTGTGCAATTTAGTTATACGAAGCCTGCATATGTGAAATGAAGTATATGCGTGAAAATGATAAATCATCCGACCTCTACGAACGAACACAACATTGCAATTATTATAAATTCTCAGCCATAGTTGCTGAATAAAAACGAGGGGACTAAGCAAAGGATTAAAAATCTATACCAATTTATTATTATGCTTCCATCTATAGTTGACATGTTCCAAGAAGTGTTACCCGTACATAATATCAAACGGCAACACCATGGAGCTAATCACAATCCATGAGAGTTCAGATGTTTCGGCATGCCCTCCTGTCAAAAAGGATCTTGGCATGATATTGCCTTCAAAAAGAAGACATACAGTATGCTCTTTTTTAAAAATAAAAAGGCGAATTCTTATTAGTGAGCCAACATACATTTCAGAAAGTATGCGTCCTACCAACGTACGTTGATAGAGTTTTTTTTCCCTTTTTTCACATCGAATGCATAGTTTTATTGTGGGTGGAGGAGAGATAAATGTCAACTAACATCGCTGTGATATGTACTACGTACAGGCAGCAAGCCGACTCACTCGATCAGCACTTTCCAGGCTCAAAAGCCAATACACGCATCTAGTACTAGTCAGGTGCCCTTTCAAGAAGCAGACCCAGAAGACGTTGAGAAATTTCCATTTCCATGAAAAATCGCTGTGAAGCCCTGTAAAGCCACTGGCCTATCTGATGCCGCGGTTAAAGCCCTGTAAAACCGAGAGAGAGAGAGAGAGGTATGTCTAGCTAGGTTCTTCGTGGACAGCGGACACCCCATTCGCAATTTTACCACGCCTCCCTCTGATCATCCGTCAGATATCGAATCTTGCTTTGGTTCCAGTCAAAAGAGAGATTGGTATGATCCTCCGGTCAAAGAAAACGAACGGGTACATGCAATGGAGCTGGCCGGCCGTGTAGGACAGAGATTGGGCTGGATGGCGCAGGAAGCACAGTTTCCACTGCGATCATGTAACAGGTGGGCTTTCAAAAAGGGGACCCGAAAGCTAGGGTGTTTTCATGCCTTGTTAATTTCTTGTAGTTAATCCTTTGGTCTCGCTCTCTCGCACATAAAAGAAAGTTGGAATGACATTGAACCAGCGCAACAACCGGGGAGAATGCAAGATGTGAATTGTGATATACTCTTTTAGTTATTTTTGCACCCACGTGGACAGAGGCAACCCTCGTTTAAATTAATTGATCCAATTATTTCTCTACCAAATGTGAGAGATGAGAGATCATGTAAAAAACCAATGATATGGATCTACCTTTATTTCTTGGGAACTTCTATAGTTTCTAATTATAAGATGGAATCATCGACGTACCTAAATCTCACCACTTTATTTAAGTTACAAGTTGATATATTCATGTTTAAATATAGCCAATTGATTTATGCTCTGTTATTGATTTGGTAGATTGGTGCTCGAAAGTTCTCTTGATGTTACAAAAATGAGTTGTAAGGCCATATATGAGCTGCAAATTGAGCGTGGCTCAATTGTTTATAATCTTTGTGGTAGAACCAACCTATCAAAACACTAATGTTGTGCATTTACGATTGATTATTCTTTCAGTGGGAGACATCAAACATTTGTTTTTTTTTAATATATAGAAGAAAGATAACAACTAGCAAGTGGAAGAGTTAATTGGGTTTTTTCCTAGCTCTAAATTAGGTGACTTTTTGCCTTTTTTCATCTCTTGCAAGACTTGCTATATCGTCCATGCATGACTTGCTATATATGCAGGGTTAAGTTGAATAGGACTGATCCTTCCAGTTAGAAAAGGTTAGAAACGGCTGCAGCGAATGCAAATTAATTACCTACGCATAGCTACAGCGTACAGAGGGGAAGCTAGAGTATTATTGGGTAGAGAAATCGAGGGGATGGAGCTGGCCGGTGGTGGAGCACAGAGCTAGGGGTGGAGGGCGCAGACAACAAGAGTTTCTACTATACAAGAATTGTAGCAGGTGGCCTTTCGAAAATGAGACCAAAAGGCATATCCATGCATGTCTTGCTGTGGAACTCTTTGGCAGTTTTCATTCAGAAAAAAAAAGAACACTTTGGCCGCCTATCATCAATGCTGCAGAGGTCAAACCTCTCTCTCTTTCTCCGCGCTTGAAAATTGAAATAAACAACGAATTGATGTGGTTGAGCTGAAGACTAGGATAGGAGACAACCACATGGAGGCAGCAGTGTGTTTCTTACAGAAAGACATTCCGATAATACCTGATTTACTGGGTGTATATACTAGAAATTCATCATGGACAAAGTACCCAACCTTTGAGAGGAATTCCTTATAAAAATTGAAACTCGCTTAATTAGAACTGCAGTAACAAAAAAAAAAAATGAAATGCCGACGTAATTGATGTGTGTATGGACTAATGGACAACGATATAGACCGCACCCTAGCAGCAGTAGGGCAAGGAGCGGATCAGCTGAAAGACAAACTGCAAAGGTGCCTGCTGCCTGCCTCCATGCAGCCGGCCGTTGGCACGTAGCGAGCTGTACAGCAGGACCACGGTTGGCTAGAAGCGATGCGGACTCTCGTACACCCTCCTCTCTCTCAGCTTGCCGCTGCAACAGCTCTTTCATGCCATAGCCCGTTTCCACTTTCCCTCCTCAGCCGTTCTTTCCCTTCCTTTCCCAAATGATAGATCCACCACCGAGCAAGGGAAACGGCGATGAGGACGGCCACCATGGAGGCTTTGTAGGAGCTGCGGATGGATCGTCAGTCCGAACGACGCTGAACAGCTTCTCGGACTGCTTCATCACTGGGCCGGGACTGAAGGTTTCTCCACAGCCTCCCATGTCACCACCATCGATGGGGCCGGCACCGGAACTCCACCGACAAAAGCTGCTTCTTCTGGCCGACAATGGCGCGCCACCAGCTCCAGCAGCTGGCTCGCACCAGGGGCCAGCGGTAGCGGCATTTGAGTTCGGAGCACAGCTAGTGCCGGTGAATGGGAATGGGATCATCCACCACCCTACTAAGTTGTGTAGGTGTGGACTGACCGACCAGGAGAAGGTGAAGATACTAGTAGCCGTGTGGTTTTCTGATTCATCTATGCCAACTTTTCTGAGAGAAAAGAACGGAGTTCAGTGACGGTTTGCTCGTTTTAGGGGTCTTGCAGCTGTTCGATTTGTTGATTAGCTAGTCATGTTTTTCATGCGCTGTTTTTTTTCTTCTGTTGTTTCAATTTCTTCCATCTTGTTGGCGTCGTTTCTCATTCTTGGCGGGTGTTTGTTTGCAGAGAACACAGCCTCTCGGATTTTTTTTCTGATTATTGGCGTTTATCTGAATCTTTTCTCTGATTGACTCAATTGCGATAGATCCATGCATGCTGGCCTGGGCAAGTCTCCGTTTGTTGCCATAGATAATCTCATCTCACCGCGAGCACGAGCAGCACCAATGCATTCCTGGTTGCAGTGTCCTCGGTTACAAAACCCGCAGAATTCTTGATTTTGCAGTAGTTTTCCTTTTGCTTGATCGAGTTTGCATGGGAAAACGTTGTTAAATGCATAACATGTCATATACAGTATGTTGCAAATATAGAATCTGTCTTCTTTGTTTAGGATGCATGTCCGGTTGTCCCCCCAATACCACATCCACCGCCCAGCCACACCAAATTCTTCTCTTCATATATCCCTTCATTCATGCGGGAGGTCTACCATAAGCCCCCATTCTGCATTGGGGACTTGGTAGCATTGTGCCTAGGGTCATGGAATTTTAGGTCATTATAATGATCAACAAACTACGGGATCGTAAATAGTTAATGATACCTTACCATGAACTACTGCAAGAAATCGGGTATCAACCATTCGTAAACTTCAATACACCAAACAGTAGCCACGAATGAAACTGATAATAATTCAAGCTTCCACATGAAGCTGATAGTTGTTCAAAAAAGGTTTATTTGCAGTAGTTGGCACTTACATCACTATATGATACACAACAACTTCTACCAACTTCTATGCTACTATCACCCATTAAAATAGGATTCGTCTATAACTTCCTAATTAAGGTTAAAAATTTTATTATGGCTACAATGTTTTTGCTTATGTGCGTAACACAGCTGTTCAAAGCAGAATCTTTACTAACCTGAATCTGATCTATTATAAGAACACACACTATTTCATATTGGCATACTTTCTGTGTTTGAAACATCTTAGTTATTTTTATTCTTCTGTTGTTGCAGGAGGCTAAGAGATGCTTCAATGTGGATTGCACCCAGTTCAAGCATGTGTATGTTGCTCCTTAGCTTGTAAACTTTTGCCTCATAACTATGGAAGGATACATTTTTTTCATTTTGGTTTTCTTAGCATGCTATTATAGAATTGTTGTTCTTAAAAAAATTATAAATATATATTTTATTGTTTTAAGAAAATCATTATTTTCATCATGTGCTGAATAAATTTCAAATAACCTACATTTTCTAAAAAACAATTGCAGGAACTTGTAACAAAAAAATTATTTTAAGATATTAGAACTTCCTTACGTGAGAAAAGATCCCAATGAGCTGATGTATTTTTTTTTGTTTGAGAACATGATGAGCTACTGCACTATTGAATTATGACATAACAAGTTCAGGAACTAACTAATGAATTGATTGGTTCTTCAATGGGGGTAGTGTGTACTTTCAGGGGAGGAAATGCACATTCAACTTATATTTCATTAGTTGCGCCTATCTCTATTATTTCTTTTGTGTTTCTATGTAGTATTTATACCTTTGACTTTGACTGTCATAATAGTCATGATGCATGCCATCTAGGTAGGTGTTTTTTTGACGGTCAACTTTTAAAGTACATATAAGTGCCTAGGTATGTGTATCAGTTGGAATTTCTCATCTCCTTGTGCATTTCAGTATTTAAGTTATAAATGCAAAGTAACTTATTACAAAAAATTAAACACCAGTTTCCTTTTTAATAATGTTTAATTTCACTCTAGATTATATGTATGTACAACTTTAACTAGGTATTAACTATCTGATATGCAATATAATTACCATTAATCCATGAATAATGGTAACACCATTAGAGAAAAATCGTAACACTGTTCCACTTTCAGTTGATCTGTCATGTGTATTTACATAGTATATCATTGACTAAATATAGATCATGTGCAGTTTAACCTAATGTTTGGTGTATTGAAGTGTACAAATGGTTCATACTCTAGTTTCCTCCATTCTTTAAAGATAATCAAACAAGCAGGGCATTCTTGTATGTTGTAAAATGTAATGATGTATCAGAATTGCAGAAGCCAAAGTCTCATTTATTGTTTACTGTAGACTATCAAAGTTATAAGCTGATCCTGTTTTTTATATGTAAAAATATTTTCTGGTTTGACAGCCTACATTTTTTATTGTTTCGTTTGAATCAATTCAGGGAGAACCAAGTTTTACTACTCAAGGGCAAAGAAATTTCTGGACCAGACAAGTTAAGTGATTGTGAGTATCCATTGAAAACATTCATTACTTAATTTGTGTGGTTTTTTGTACTTTAACATTCATTATTAAATTGTAAGGTACAAATATATGACAACCTTTTAGCCTTGTTTTATATTATGTCTTTAAGTGCAGTTTTCCTTGACTCTCACAGGTGCTACTTTAACAATAACCGATCAAAATGGAGAAGTCCATAAGGCTATATGGGCAATGCATGCCACAAGTGATGCAGAGAGTTTAACTCAGGTGCGCTGTTTGTCTTCTATATTCATCAAAGTGTTCAACTAATGTTGGTGGTTTTGGCTGAACAGCTGTGCTGAATTGTTAGGATGCACAGCATATAGCACTATAGCAGAACCCTTTTTGGTCACTAACACTATTCTAACTAATTAAGAGTTTTCATACACACCTCAACTGGCCTGACCCGACCTAGGCTTGCCTGGAATGTTTTATCCTTCAATTTCATGCCGAACTTGAGAGCAGCAAATAAATTGGACCATCATGAACTGGGAGTTTTTTTTTCTTGGTCTGACTGCCGGGGTTTTGCTTACACAAACTGTGTAAATCAAGCTAGCTATCACAAAACTAATAGTTTGAGAAGGTTTGTTTGGAGAAGTACTTTGATAATTCTTTGGATAAATTACTTGTGTCATGTTTCATATGAAAGAAAGGAAGTGATGAGATAAGAACAATTGAGAAGCTGCCAAAATAATTCAATTGCACAGTTATTATTCCAAATAAGATTTATGGTGTTACAGTGTCCGTACTAGGATCTTACTGCTTATTTCCATAACGTTGTTACTGATATTGAACGGCTCGTGTCCAAAGGCTCCTTCACATCTAACCTGGACAGCCTTTGAATATATTTTTTTTTCTTCATATTAGTTTGTCTTATACTGTTGCAGGAGACTACTAGGGAAGATTTAGGAAATGTGACCTGCTCCGAGTTCAATTTGTTATTAATTTTTATATTAATAAAAAGGGGTATATTTTGTCAATCTATTTTGCACTGTGCATTTTATTAAATCAATGATTAACTGCTATTTTTGAAGCTCGCAAAGTGAAAAGGTACTATGAAATATATTGCTATATAATTTATTGTCTTTTGTCAGATATCATGAAATAATTCTAATCAATTTAAAGCAATGCATAACATGTAATTGGATAGTTTGTAACATGAGAAGCTTTGTTGTGATGCTCTGAAACAAATTTATTGATTGAATCCCTATTCGCTGCTCACATGCACTTTAAGGGAAGTAATGACATTTCAAAAAAAGGGAAGTAATGAACATTGGCGTATTGTATCATTAGTTTTTGCTAGCCGTTGATATGGTTGTGAGTCTTCTTAGGTAGGATTTAGAACAAAATGTTTTACTGATAATATGATGCGCTTGATCCTAACTAAAATTATGTTCTCAATTCACAAATAAAGCTCCTACTATTTTTCTATTACACCATTCAGTATCAATTACGCATATATCAGCACTTGAGAACGTGGAAAGGCAAGATTATAGGGTACACCAGATTAGTGTGGACCATCCATATGAGTTAATTTATATCTGTTCCTTTGTCGTGTGGAACATAAACAAGTATGTTTATGCACTAGTTACGGAATTTTTTTGTCACCTGCTATTAAGGTAATTAACTAGTGAAAGAAAGATACTCAAAAGAAATAACGGGCAAATAAAGAAGAGACACAATGTATGCAGCACATCACAAAGAATTCAAATTCCAAGTATCTATAATAAATATAAAAATACTTAGTTATTATAATTAATATAAAATTTAACCTCAGCCCATAAAAGTAGTATAGTGACTTGTTTTGAATTGATGTTTTCAATAAAATTTAAATTGTTCATATTTTTACTCCACTTAATTACAAATATGAAATTGTACTATCAACTTCAAGCTAGAAATTTAAATTAATTAGTTGATTGGCATGAAAGCCTAAAGTATAGGTCAGGTATTTTATTATTGCACATACTTCCTTTCCTAATTTAATCAGTCACGCATGAGTGATAAAATTTAGGAAAGAAAGATATGTGCATTAACAACTTTCCTTTTAACTGTTGTAAATTCACTGGAAGGTGTAAGTATATGTTTTTTTAGAGAAATGAAATGTATTAATGTCTTACCCCTCTAGAGGTAAGAGAGGTGCTGCAATATAAGTAAACAGATCAATGTCACCATTGTGTTCATATATTTAAATTGTTCATATTTATATAGTTCAGATTATTCTAGCATATCTTTTCTCATTTCGATTATTATTGAGTAGTTCCGTTTATTTATTGAAAAGTAAGGAAAAAAAAGGTGCCCCCCCCCCCCCACACATATAGGAGGCATTTTTTCTACTCCTAGGAGTAGCTACTCACACATGTATATCTCAGAATCTAGAGAGTATCATTACATACTTGAGGTTTTTAAATATAGTATGTAGTCATACTAGAGGGTATTTGGACATACTTACTTTTTTTTTTTGTTGTGATACATGAAGTATGAAAACATACTTACTTTTATATAGCAGTAAATACGATATATGTTCATATGTTTATAACTTAAAGACCTTTAAAAAAAATTATGGTTATCACTCTCAAAAATCATGTTTTAAGTATGTGCATATACTCAAAATGACAAATGGGTATGAACACATACCCAAGATAGTTTTTTGAACATGGGAGTAACTACACTTGGGAGTAGAATGGAATTACCCTATATATATATATATATATATATATATATATATCAAACTCTAGAACTACAGCAGACGTACGAGGTTTAGTTAATTTACACCTTTTAGTTTACAACCTTACTGATCACACACCTTAGAATGATTCTTTTTGTTTAAATCATTATTTCAGAGAGAACAAATGCTCAGTGATCAAGGGTAAAGGAACTTCTGGACCAGATTCATTATGTGATTGTGAGTACATGATGAATGTGTCTTCTTCCATACCACACGTTCCTATTTCAATGCACAAGTCCATGCACAAGATATTGGGGCACAACATGGAATGCATTGATTTTTCTTTGTGATCATAGGGTATCTTTCATGATATTTTCGTTGAATCAGGTGTCACTTTGAAGAAAACAGCTGGAAATGAACTCAAGGATATTGGAAAGGCAGCACAAAGGACAAGTGATTCTTATTTAACTCAGGTATTCTTCCTGAACATTCATTAAGCTATTTGACCCAGCTGGGTATTTTAGACTGCACAATTGATTCTTATTGTTTATATTTACCTGCAGTTTTTTGTCAAGGTTGAAAAAGAAATTATATCAATGCAGAAGGATCTGAACATCACAACTGTAAAAGAGTTGATAGAGTATGCATGTTACAAAGCAGGGGTCAAGGCTTATGACGTTTATGCAACATATGGCCGCAAACCTTTAAAAGATGATAAGTTTATTGCATGCTATCCAATTTTTAGAGACTCCACAATTCATATCAGATCTAGAGCAAGGGCTGGCAGGTAAGTACAAACAATCCTAATATATACTGTTTAATGCAACCTTGTGCATGGTACTTAAACAGTGCTACCATAATTGCAGGAATGATGGGTTTGATTTTGAAACATTTGACAATTTGATGAACAAAAATAGGCACAAGAGATTTCATAAAGTTACTCTCTCTCAGTTGACAACAAATGCCAATCATTCACATGGCACAGTTACATTTTTGTCACGCTTCTCAGCATATTACATACACAAAATACTGGTCTTTGTATGTGGAAAACATCGTGAGAAAAAAAGCTTTAATGGGGAGTTTGAAATCGAACATATACTGATTGTGAACGAGACTATGGTTCAGTTTGACTCCAATCTGCGGGAGTACACTTTCAGTGAAACAACTTGCAGTAATGATTATGCAAAGCTATGTGCTATCTTTAATGCCAAGTTTGATGATAATGGAGCGTATGCTGTGTATTGCGAGGATCTTCTCAACTATCTGTTTCGTTGCCCTGCAAAAGATAAATCAAACAGTGAGCCTCTGATCCAGTTCTTGACCAACCACCCTGCATTGACAAGTTATGCTGATAGAATTAAGCAGTGCATTATACTGGATAGCATGGCTCATCGCCTAGACTTAACGGACAAAAGAAAACTTGATTATGCAGTTGGCACGTTTGTGAGTTGGACGGGGAATGTTTGTCTAACTCCTGCATTAAAAAAAGTTTATCAGTACAAGTCCTATCATGATCCTATTACTAACCAGCTGGTTGTGAATGCTGAATATACCTCTCAAGGTCTGGGGTGTGTGCATTTCTCCAAAAACTATTTCATCCATGCCGATAATCAGGTTTGTAGTTAGCTTGTCTGATGTTCTTTTGCTAGTATGGACTGATCATATGCCATTTTGTCTTGAATATAGGTGAAGCTAGAAGAAGCTGAAGCAGCATTTGCTCAAACACTTGAGCATTTTTTGCCTGAGACTCTATTGAATATTGCCAAGGACTATACCACTGCCCCAGCAGGCTTCGATATCTTAACACTGTAATTTGTTAACTTTTATTTTTGCCAATCTTTCCTGTTTCAAGAAACTAAAGCGCTTTTCTCTTTCAGGCTTGGGAACTCGCTTGCGGATCCTTCTACTGGAAAATGAAGTGTTTTTCTGCCTCAGGTGATCATTTCAGATAAACTGAAGAGATATAGTGCTCTCTAAACATCTCCTTTTAGTCAGTCGAGATCATTTTCATATCATATTGATGATTTGTGAGAGCTAGTCTGCTGAATAAATCTGTAGTGTAACAGTTGTTTAAGAATATAATAACTGCCCTTATAGACAATCATACATGACATGCACACTGGGTTGACTTTTTCTCAATATATAACAACCCTTAAAGATGTATCTCCTAGTTCATTCACTAGCCATTTAGTCAACATATATTAATTGTACTGTTTGATAGATTCTATAAGCTTTTCTCAGTATTGGAAGGATAATTTGTTGAGTTGATATAAAGATGTATATTGGTAGCTTCTTCTTGCTTACATGTGGTGCCTATATAGGCTTAGTTGTAATTTTTGTCCAGTGGATTGAACCCAGTACCTTCGGTCTGCATAGACCTAACGTTTTTACTATGTTACAACATAGATCCATTTGACCTCTAGGTGCTAGTCTCGCACAAGTGATTTAAACTTAAGTATACTTTTGCTTTTTTCGTACCAAATCTTCTCAATTGTTGTACTGAATAACTGATGTAAAAAAGGACAATGACAAATGAATCTGGAGAAAGTAGTTTTTGTGTAATAGGCTAGCAGCGCATGGAGTTTGAAACAATTGAGGAACACCGTTTTCATGTGCATAGTTGAAACGTTGTTGGAAAAAACAAATATTCCCACAATTGCTAGATAGCATCTTTATCATCCATGGTCTGAGATAAATTATACTAGTTTTTTTTGTGTGTTGATAAAAGATACACTGTTCCCTCTTTTACAGTGGCAGTTTATAATAGGTCACGTATTGTGCAGGTAAAGAGCATGCTTGATCAACGGGAGATGGCCAGCAAGGAGAGATTGGTCAAGCCAAATCCTGAGGCCTGTGACAGATTTCGAGCACCAGTAGGTTGACTGTTAAATGCAGTATGTTTTGTTTACCAAAACTATGGTGGTCAGACTCCTGATGATGACATGAGTGAGCGAGGGTGTTTGATTGTAACGTTGTGTTCAGTGGTATATAAAGCCATTGGGGATGTTGAACTGCTAGCTCTGCTGGGTGCTGTATCTTTTATGACAAACTATATGCTGGTCAGACTCCTAATGAGAGGAGGTGTTTTAATGTTTTAGTTGTGATGGAGTTCCGCATCGCCTCGTGATTTGTTGAACAAGAATGTTCCATCTCATGATTTTCGGTTTTCATCCTTTTCTTGACCAGAGGTTGTTCAATTATCAGATCTGCCGCGTGAATTATACTTGTAGTATTATACCGTTTTATTAATTTAACTAGTAAAGTGTCCATGCGTTACTATGGGGTTTTAGAAAAATAAAATAAACTATATATAAACACTCATAATTTTGATAGATACAAATAATTTTATTATATAGGAAAAAACAATCAATATGTTCTTCCTAATTATGTGATATTTGATTGTCTAACTCTAATTCTTCATAGAAGATCGGCGGATCAGAAAAAATGTCAGATAATGCACGTTTCAATGGCTACAACAGGATGAGAGAGTTTGTGCTCCAACGCAATCCAAAGTGTCAAGTTTGTGTTCGGTTCTGGCCAATCCAATCCAAGGTGGACGCTGGGAGTTCCAACCCAATCCAAAGTATCAAGTTTGTGCTCGGTTCTGGCCGCATGTGCCGCTGTGCTTGCTGGGCATCTATGGTGCTGCCTGGGATCGGAGTTTGTGTGGCGGTAGGGGTAAGGAGACGAAGCCAGGCGTAGGACAAACTATAGCAATTCGAAGGAGATTCAGAACACAACCACATCCAAGATACCTATCAATTGCACACGATAGCCGTCTTGTACACCACCAATGACCAGGCTAGGGATCCGCCGTCTTCCTCGATACAGTCAAAGACATCAATGAAAAAACTAGCTTCTCACCAGCGACCAGGAGCTGAGCGATGTTGGAACTTGGAACCAATCGCTCGTCCAGGCGCATGCGCACACATTCTGCAGTTGGCATGATGATTGCAAGAGTGCGCATGCACAGCCACGTCAAGGCACGAAGGCAGCAGCGCATTAGGGCACGACTCGGTGGCGGCGTTCTCGCAGACTCGCACGGAGGCTGATACGATAGAACTATTTTCTCTTAGTGACGTACGAAAACGGATATGGTGGCTGGTGCCGATGGTGAACGTGTGGGAAGCCACCTTCGTCGGCGAATCTGAATCTGAGACAAAAACATACAACGTAGAAATCTGAAACGGAAACGTACAAAGTAGATGTGCGGACACGAAAAAAACGCATAGACAACTCCACCTCAAATCATAAGTTGTAGAGATTTGTTGGAGTTCCTCTTAGACATTCAGGACTTGATGCAATGGACAAGGGTGGAGCTCTTTTGTTCTCCACGAAAAATATCCAGATGCGGATGCCGAAAGTCAATGTTGTGTTGCCTGTTAGTGTTATATATTTAGCCTATAGTAGTGTGAATATTTGGCCCATAGAGGCCCTATGTATAGGGATATATATACCCACCCTTCTAGCGTTTCGAGAAATACAATTGACATTTTCTACAACATGGTATAGAGCTAGGACTTTTCCTCTCTTCTCCCTCCCACCCAGCCGCTGCTGCCTGCCACCTCGTCACCGGCCGCCGCCGTCGCCATGGCCGGTCGGCTCCCCTCCTCCTCTTTCCCTCCTCTCCCTCCCTCTTACACCGCCGCTCTTGCCGCATCTGGCCTGCCGCCGTCGTAGGACCCATGGCCGCACGCGTTGCCGCCGCCGCCGACCCTGCGGGCGCTGCCGCCGTTGGCCCCGTTGCCGGCCTCGCCACGGATCTGACCGCCACCGCTGGGGTTTCCGCCGCCACCATCTCCTCCCCCCCCCTCGGGCCGCTGTGAGCGCTGGGCGCGCGGGTGAGGCCGACACCACCGCTGCCATGGGCCCGGCCATTGTGGGCCCGACCATCGATGCGGGCGCCGCCATTGTGGGCTAGTTTGCCACTACGGGCACCACCACCATGGGCCCGATCACTACCGTCGGAGCTCCGCGTGAGCTAGTTGTCGTGGACGCACTCTACCACCAGGCTACGGAGGTTCAACACTTCCTGGACATCGCCACCACCCACCAGCCATTTGCCCACGTCCCTGACACCGCGGCATCCTTGTCTCAGGCGCTTCCGCCCCTCTGCTATGATGCAACAGATTAGATAGTCATGCAGCTCCACCTCCAGGCCATCGAAGTCCAGAACATCTAGGCCCTGTTCTCCATCGTCCTCGACCCAGGGTCCTCTGCCTACGGCCGCTGGTGCGACCAGGTCCTTCTCGCCCTCCGTTGCTACGCCCTTGACAACCACGTCCTCATCGACACGCCTGCTGCAGTGTGGGACACGCTTTGTGTGCGCCTCAACAGCGTCGCCATGTTCGGGATCTTTGGGACCATCTCCCTAGATCTCCAGGACATCGCCCGGTCCCACGGCGTTACCGCACGTGAGGCCTGGCCGGCTCTCGAGGCCTAGTTCCTTGGCGATGCCGAGGCCCGTGCGCTCCACCTCGACGCGTCGTTCCGCACCTTTCAGTAGGGCGACCTCTCCGTTGGTGAGTACTGCATGAGGATGAAGGGCATGGTGGATGCACTTCACGACCTTGGCTGTCCAGTGAGTGACCGGATCCTGGTCCACAATGTCCTACGGGGTCTCAGCAGCAACTTTGACCTCCTGGGGACATGGATCCCTCGCCAACGACCCTTCCCCTCGTTCCTGCAGGTTCGGGATGACCTTGTCCGGGATGAGATCACCCGCGGGCTCACATCGGGACCTCCCTCCTCCGACTCTTCCACCGCACTCTTGGCTACCCCACTGACCTCCACTACCCAACCAGCCACCTCCCTCCTTGGTGCTACTCCACCTGCGCCCATCAGGGGGGGGGGGTGGCGGTGGTTCTAGGGGGGCCATCAGGGTGGTGGCAGTCCTACTGCTCCGGCTCCTACGACCTCGACTACTACTCATGGTGATGCACCCTGGCCATCCTTCAACAACCCATGATCACGGCGCATCTCCATGTGGCCCTTCCATGCTCCCGGGCGGGGGAGGGGGGGGAGGGGGGCTCACCCTCAGCACCTGCCCGCAACCATGTTCACTGGCCCCGCTCCCTAGGATCCAGGCACCTTGACTGCCCCTGCTCCGCTCGGTCAACCGCCGACCTGGCCGGGGGGGGGGGGGGGCTGGTGAACCCCACCTATGCACCCCAGCCAGCCACCGACCTGGCCCGGGGGATGGGACCAGGCGGCTCTAGCTCAGTCCTTCAGCACCTTGGGACTGACCTCGTCGGTCAGCACGGAGTGGATCACTGACTTGGGTGCCTCGTTCCACACCACGCCGGATGTTGGTATTTTCTCCTCCGTCCATCCTCCTCCTCCCTCGTGCCCTTCCTCTGCATCATGGTTAGTGATGGCACTGTCTTCCAGTCACCTCTATGGGGTCTGCTCCTTGTTCTTTTCACCTTCCGAATGTTCTTGTTGCCTTGCAAATGGTTCATAACCTTCTTTCCATTCGACAATGTATTGTTGATAACTCCTGCTCTATTGAATTTGACTCTTCTGGTCTTACTATGAAGGATTCGGCTTTCCTGGCGTTCGCTCCTCCAATGTGATAGCACGGGACCCCTTTACACCCTTCGCCTTCCGGCTTCCTCTTCCTCGTTGTCGCCTCCTTCATCGGCTTTTGTGACCACCCCGTTCTCCACAACTTGGCACCGCTGGCTTGGGCACCCTGGCTATGACATTTTGGCCCGTCCCAGTCATAGTGCAGATCTTCATTGTACTAGGGCTCCTGATGAGCATCTTTGTCATCGTGTTAGATAGGTCATCATGTTAGACTTCCTTTTTTTTTTCTTCTTCTTCGCACGCGAGTCATGCCTTTGATCTTATTCTCTGTGATCTATGGACTTCTCCTGTCATCAGTATGTCTGGCTATAAGTATTACTTGGTGATTGTGGATGATTTCTCTCATTACTCTTAGATTTTTCCGCTGCGTGCCAAGTTTGACACCTTCCCTACCCTCCTTCACCTCTTTGTCTGGGTTTCCACTCAGTTTGTGCTCACCATCAAGGTCGTCCAGTGTGACAACGGCCATGAGTTCGACAATCACGCCTCCCGTGACTTCTTCCTCTCTCGCGGTGTTCACTTGCGCATGTCGTGCTCATATACCTCACCTCAGAAAAGCAAGGCTGAGCGGATGATTCGCACCACGAATGATGTCATGCGCACCCTTCTCCTCCAGGCCTCCCTTCCTACCCGCTTCTAGGCTGAGGGCCTTCATACAGCCACCTACTTTCTCAACCGTCTTCCCTCCATGGCCTCCCCTGCTCCCACTCCTCACCACACCCTTTTCCGCACCCCACCTCGGTATGATCACCTTCAGGTTTTCGGGTGCGCCTGCTACCCTAACACCTCCAACACCGCTCCCCACAAGTTGGCGCCTCGATCGACTCGGTGCGTTTTCCTTGGCTACTCCCTCGATCACAAGGGGTATCGTTGCTTCGATCTTACCTCGATCACAAGGGGTATCTCCCGACACGTCGTGTTTGACGAGTCAGACTTCCCGTACTCCATCACCACTACTTCGCCATCTGATCCTGACCTCGAGTCTGTTTTCTGACTGACCTGATGGTCCAGCCCCCTGCTTCTATTTATCCCTTTCCAGCAGGTTCCCCGGCAATCTCAGCTGTGTCACGCGCGGCACCGGATTCTTCTACAATGCCACGCCCAGCCCTGGAGCTTTTGCCTATGCCACGCACGGCACCAGAGTCTTCGCCTGCATCGCGCGCGGCCCCGTCGCCACTTCCTGCGCCACGGGCCGGTGCAGGTCTATAGGCGCCATGCAACACTGGTCCCGGAGCCGGTGGTCTCTCTGCCACCACTGCCTCCACCTGAGCCAGTAGTGCACTCTTGAGCTAGCTCTCGGCTCGACCCAAAAGTGTACCACCCGCCTGTCGTCCATCAGGACACTCATCCTATGGTAACACGACGGGCGGTGGGTGTCTTCTTTGTTGTCGAGGCGGAGCCGGGAGTCTCACCTGTGCCTTCCTCCGTCTGTGATGCCCTAGCGGATCCTCACTGGCGTCAGGCTGTGGAGGAGGAGTACGCGGCTCTTCTCGCCAACCAGACATGGGACCTCGTGCCGCGTCCGTCTGGTTGCAATGTGGTCACCGACAAGTGGGTCTGGACGCATAAGTGTCGGGCTGATGGTTCTCTGGAGCGCTACAAGGCTCGCTGGGTTCTTCGGGGCTTCACCTAGCGGCCTGGGGTGGGGTATGATGAGACTTTCCGTCCGGTGGTGAAGCCGGCCATAGTGCACATAGTTCTCTCACTAGCTCTCTCCCGCTCCTAGCCCATGCACCAGCTCGATATGAAGAATGCCTTCCTCCATGGCATTCTGAGAGAGACAGTCTACTACAGTCAGCCAGCGGGGTTTATGGGTTCTAGTCGTCCGGATATGATCTTCTGCCTCAACAAGTCTCTGTATGGCTTGAAGCAGGCTCCTCGGGTGTGGTACTCTCTGTTTGCCATGTTCTGGCCACGTTAGGCTTCACTGAATGCAAGTCTGACACGTCTCTGTTTGTCTATCGTTGGGGATCTGATGCTGCCTACATTTTGCTCTATGTTGATGGCATCATCCTCACTGCTTCCAGTCAGGACTTCCTTTAGAGTATCATTCAGTCAATGCAGTGTGAGTTTGCTATGAAGGATCTGGGTGTGCTCCACCACTTCCTGGGTCACTGTGGAGCGTCGTCCCTCTGGTGTCTTTCTTCACTAGCGGAAGTATGCTCTTGATATTCTGGAGCAGGCCGGAATGACTGACTGCAATCCCTGCTCCACCCCGATCGACACTCAGGGGAAGCTCTCTGCGGACGTGGGTGCTTTGGTTGCTGACCCGACTGCTTACCGGAGTCTTGATGGGGGCTCTTCAGTACCTCACCTTCACCAGGCCGGATATCACTTATGCCATCTAGCATATCTGTCTTTATATGCATGATCTCCGAGAGTCACATCTCACTGCTCTGAAGCGTCTGCTATGCTATGTTCGAGGTACTGTTGACTACGGCTTGGTCCTTCACCGGGCCCCCTCCACCGAGCTTGTCATCTACACCGATGCTGACTGGACGGGTGTCCTGACACTTGTCGGTCCACTTCCAGCTACGCCGTCTTCCTCGGCGACAACCTGGTCTCTTGGTCATCCAAGAGGCAGCCAATGGTCTCCTGCTCCAGTGCCGAGTGGAGTACCGGACGGTTGCCAACGGCGTGGCTGAGGCGTCCTAGCTATGGCAGCTCTTGGCGGAGCTTCACAACTCGCTGACCAGGAGCACACTCATCTACTACGACAACGTTAGCGCCGTCTACCTCTCCACCACCCTGATTTAGCATCAGCGGACGAAGCATGTGGAGATCAACCTTCACTTCGTTCAGGATCGGGTTGCCACCATGTTCGGGTGCTTCATGTCCCGACTACCTCCCAGTTCGCCGACATCTTCACCAAGGGTCTCTCCTCCTCGACATTCTCGGATTTTTGATCCAGTCTCAACATTGTCAATGGCTAGTTATAACTGCAGGGGGTGTGTAGTCTTTTTTTTTCTTGTCCAGTCTTGAACTCCACAGCGCTGGTAGTTCCGACTACGGGGGGTGTTAGTGTTATATGTTTAGCCCATAGTATTATTAATATTTGGTCCATAGAAATCTATGTATAGGGATATATATACCCACTCTTCTAGTATTTGGAGGAATACAATTGATATTTTCTCCAACATTGCCAGTAATCAGCCGCATGTAGATAGCACACCAAACCCTTATAACGACTTATCCTGGTTTGTAGACTGAATTTAGAGACGATCTATAATAAAAGTCTAAAAATGTCTTTTTTTATTTTTCTTTTTTGTTGCTTCCACAACTGTGGACACGATTTATTAAAAAAAAAAATGTTGTGTGCAAATTAAACCGGGTCCTAATCTTGATCGGAGCCGTTAGCCGTACTGCCTTGCAAAGGGCTCGGTGCCGCCGCTGTATAAATAAACACCCGTACCAAGTTCCTCCGTTTAAGGGCCTCAAGTTGAAGGAAAAAAATTCTGTGCGGACGGTTCGCATAGAGCAGCTGTGCGAACCTGCTCTGGATGGCTGACGCGTGGCTGCTGTTGCCATCCAATGACTGCACACGTTCGGCTCCGCATAGCTCTTTCTTAGCGTACAGCTCGGCTCCATCCCACCCGCCTTCCTTGCGGCTTCGTCTGTGCACACACAGCTCCCATGCGTTCGGCCACGAGCTCTTCCACCTCCACATTTCATCTGCCACCGTCACTGCAGAAATTCCAAAAGAACAATTATGGTCTTCCAGCAGCTCGTCCAACATCCTCCATCGTTTGAGGTGCATACACAGCTGCAGCTGCTCCTTCCTCACCTCCGCTGCTTTTCCCTGCATACAGTATGTCTGTTTTCACATTTTATTTACTTCCATGCAAGTTTTATGAACATATTCTCTAAAGTAGGACCATAATGCTGGTACCATAGCAAATGTTGTGTATGATGGCAAAAAAAAAGTAACCAAAAGCACCGATATTCATATTTAAACATCCCACTTTATTTATTAACCATGAAATCCGCCAAATTACGGATGCCTACGGATCGTATAAATTATGGAGGGAGATCCTTTTACATCTATAAATTGATCACAATATTACTCGTTTGCTAATTCCTTCATACATCCAAACTGATCAAAGTCACTAAGTTTCAGTATGGCACTAAGTTCATGTCCGATATAACCTCCTCCAATAACCACTTCATTCCCAATTTTCCACCCTTCTTTGCTTGCATAGCTGCAACGAAAGCTTGCCAGCATTGTCCATTTCAGAGCAGGTACAGGATGCTGTTAGAATTAGCCCTGAGTGCCAAAATCGGCGAGCTTTATGACCTGAAAAGCCAAAGGATAGAAGTATTGTTTATTATGAAAAAAACGCAACATGAACTTCTATAAACTGAAAGTAAAAGTTTTCTCATCAGTTTGCTCAATCAATAAGAAATATACAAATTGAGAGGCTAATCCTCAAAAAAAAGATACCCTCCAATGCATGCATGCCATACTGGACTGGATATTTCGTCCTTGAGATGATGCTCTTACTGGGTATTTCGTCAAACAGTTATTGTGCCTGAGACAAGCCAACACAGTGTGCGTGGATGATGATGAGCGCGTTGCACATGGATGTTGGTGAGGAAGCCTGAGATCCCCTTCCATATGTAGCGCTCGACGTGGAGTCCATCACTGTGGGCGCCGCGGTTGGAGTAAGAGATTAGCAGTGACGAGTGGAGGTATGCATCAGGGGCTGGGTGCTCATAGTAGCAGGCCGCACTTGAGACGACGAGGTATATCTGGAAGCGTCAGTTTTATTGGGCTTCGGTCGCCGGCAAAGGCGACGACGGAGACGAATGAGGGAGGTGGAGGTGGAGCCGAACGACGAAGACGAAACCGTCCGCTGCGGTGGCTAACCGGCAGAGACCCTGGGACAAGGCTCGTCTGCTTCGCCTAGAGCCAAGTGAACGCGAGCCGTTGGAGAGCCGAGCCATAGACGTTGCTTGGGACCCGAGGGCCACGAGAAAGCCTAGCGATCGCTGGGCGTCGGATGGCAGCGGCCCTCCACCTGGCGCAAATCCAAACCAGGTTCGCACCGGGGAGCATATACGACCCGGCCGCGCCAAATTTTTGTCCAAGTTGAAGGGCAACAAGACGTTCTCAGTTGAGACGACCTGACCTGAAGCAGCCGCCGCACACAGGCAGTCCTATTCGCGGACTCACCTCGATCATGAGGCCCGCAGAGAAACGCTTGTTGTGCTTCCTGTGCCTCGCCGCCGCTGCGATGTCGGGCGTCACCGACTATGCGGTATCCCTCGCCGGCCTCCACGACAACCTTCTCGCCTGGGTGACATGGAACAGAAAAGAAAATGACCAAACTGCCCCTATGCCCCTTTCCGCATGAAATCAAGACAGGCCGGGCCGGATCGTTGACCCTACATCATCTTCTTCCTCCTCGCTTCTGCTATCGGCTTGCCTTCTCCACTCTCGCTGCAGTCCTCCCCTCGCCCACTTCCTCTCTCTCTCTCTCGCACGCAGCACGAGCGCGTCCATCCTCCTCCTCGTCAAGCGCCGAAACGCGAGAACGCGCTCAACGCTGGACGGTGGGACGTGCGGTTCGTGCGTGCTGTGCTACTATGCGGCGGCGTTTGACGCCGTTCACGCATCCGGGCTGCCGGACACGAGCCCTGCACGCATCAAGGCGGAGGAGTTATTCACGCGGGAGATCTACGACGTTGTGGCGTTCAAGGGTGTGGATCGATTCCAACAAGACGTTCGCTTGATGGCAGCGGGGCATGGCAGGTTGCGGCTTTAGGAACCCCGAGCTCAAGCCACGGGAGACGATGCAGCCGTGCAGGGGCGGGCACCATGCTGTGCACAAGGGAGAGGAAATTGACGAGGACAATGCACGTGTTGTCACGGGGAGTGGAGAAGGCGGAGCAACGACAGGGACAACCTCGGGGAGTGAAGAAGGCGGAGCAACCACATGGATAACCTCGGGGAGTGGAGAAGGCGGAGCAACGACAAGGACAGCCTGGTCATTTTACTTCCTTTGTCACGTCACACATGCCAGAAAATAAAGAAAGTGGCCACGTGTACACATCGAGGGAGAAGGAGTGGCAAACGGGAATGAAATTTTGGATATGCGATGGTTTTTGGGAACGACCATGCCGTAGGATGGTTTTTGAGAATAACCACTCAGGTAGAGTGATAAAAAAGTAAAAGGCTCGTTTTTTTCTTTTCTTCTGTCGCTCTGCTGATGTATTGATACTTGCGTATCTATCTCTATGTCAGCTATTGCCTTTTTAAGTGATATAAGTGTCTTTTCTGTCACTCTGCTGACCTAATGAAACTCCTGAAAGCTCCGAAACATATACTACTCTTCCCTCCGTCTTGGCATGCTTGGTCTTAAACAACTCCTGCCCTCTTGGCCCCTCCGTCTCTTGTCCTTGGCTTCCTCTCTTCGTTCCTCAGATCCATTACTAGTTTACTACTCTTCCCATTCATAGTGTAGAAAGTTTACCATTAGACTCTGCATGCCTTAATTAATTAGAAGCAGATTGAATCCCAGATGGAAATTCATGTGTGTGCAAATTAAAAACATATTTTCTAATTTTCAATTAGCTGAAAGCTTTCAGTCAATAGTTTGTTACTTTATGTTTTAATTTTTCTTTTATAAAATTCTTTGTATTGTATAATAATTATAAATCATTTGATCTAGATCTAATGGCTCAAAAATGTGACTGAAAGCTACCCAAACTTTCAGTCAGCTGAAAATTAGCAAGTCCCAAATAAAAATCATAATCCTTTTCTGTTTAGGGATGATTGTACTTTGTCGTCTTGGAGTGAACTAAAGACAACTTTTGAATCCTCTCGCTCTCACACCCGACCTCAGCGTAGGGTTTCACCGCCGCTGCTGCCCCCCCCCCCCCTTCTCTCCCTCCGGCGAGTTCGCCGGCGGTGGAAGGAGAGGGAAGCCCTCCCCATAGTTCTGTAGCTTTCCCTTTTGTTCTCTAGTTGTAGTTATTTGTGGGCCATGTGCCGCCGCCGCTTCGTCCCTCTTCAGGCTGCCATGGCTGCTGACCTCGAGCTTCTGCTCGTCGCCGGCAGCCTCATCGGTGTGCTAGAGTTGGATAGGAGCCCAAATAAAGTAGCAATAAGTTCCCCACCTCCCCTGTCGCTCCCCATCTCCTCCGCCACTGTCGGAGGCCTTGCTGTCGCTTTTCGTCCTCCTCGAGCGAGATTCGCGCCTCTTGGTGTGAGATCTGGTTGGGGAGCACCTGGATCTGGTGAGGTCCACCGTCGTCCTCCACCCTGTCGGCTCCCTCTCCGTCTCACCTAGGAGCAGATGGTCTCCATCGACCTTGTGACTGCCACGACACACTACCACAAATAGGCTCTATAGCGGCGGTGGCCCACAGGCCGCAGCGGCGCGGCCCAAAGTGAGCCGCCGCTACAGAGCCTAGGGGGCCTGCCGCGGTTTAAGCCGTCGATACAGAGCCCCCTATAGCAGCGGTCAACCGCCGCTATAAATGGCCCAACTTTATAGCGGCGGTTGACATTGTCAACCGCCGCTATTTAGTGAATAATAGCGGCGGTTGAAAATTCCAACCGCCGTTATAAAGTGCCCAGCCTATAAATACCGCGTTCCGACAGCTCCTCTGTTTACTCGAACAGTGGTGGCCCAAAAATTTGGGCAAATCACGAAAATCAGGGGAGGGGGGGGGGGAGGTTTTGAGTTTGTTTTTTTTTTTGCAGAAATTTGATCTTTAAGATAAGGGGAACTCATCCCATTGGATTTTTTGTGTTCTCATTTTGAAATCAAGTAGAATTTTGGGGTTTAAGTTTGTTAGGTTTTCATCAAATTTTGGCTAAATTCGTTTAATTTGGATGGTTCTATTTGGATATAGTTGAAGTTTATGAAGGCCTACATCATCTCTTTTCATCACTACACAAAAAAATTATTATATCTAGCTTGTTTTATATCAATGGGAATCTAGATCTAGTTTGGTTTTTAGAAGAGAGGGATGCTAATTATTTTATTATTTCTTGATAAAAATTAGATAATATATAAAATAATTTTGATGCTTGTTTGATTTTACCTTGCATAATATTTCTCACATAATTAATTATTTAATTTCTAATATTTTGGATAGATTGTGGTAAAATTTAAATAATATATAAAATAATTTGATGCTTGTTTGATTTTACCTTGCATAATATTTCTCACTTCATGTATATTATATTTGAATGTTTAAATATTTAGTGAATATTTAAATTTTTTGTTATTAATTAATTTTTGGGTTTCCGTTCGAGGTCGTTCGCGATGGATAGATCTTGGATGTACGAGGCACCTAGACCGGGTCCATATTTTTACGAGAAGTTTCTAAATTCATCGAAGCGGCCGCAGAACATGCTCGAGGTGAACGGATGACTGATATATATTGTCCGTGTTTTGATTGCAAGAATCAGAAGTTGTGGAATGATATAGAAGTAATAAAGTCACACTTGGTGCGGAGGGGTTTTGTTGAGGGGTACACGAGATGGACAAAACATGGTGAGAACTGTGTGGTCGATATGGAATTTGATGAGCATATTGAAGTTGAAGTCGAGGCTGTCAATTCACCTCATGCAGATGTGATGGATTCGCTTGGTGAAGCTGATTTTGATGTTGAGGAGTTGTTGTGTCACATTGAGCCGCATGTGTTGATCAATGCCGGTACAACTAAAGGGCTTGATAATTTTCATAGAATAGAGAAGGCATCAAAAGATCCATTATATGATGAATCTAAGAGATATGGTAAAGAGTTCACCGTGTTATGTACTGTACTTGAGCTGATGAAGCTGAAGGCCATGCATGGTTGGTCGGACGCTAGTTTCACGAATTTGTTGAAACTTATTTTCGATGCGCTACCGAAGCCCAACTTGTTGTCAAGGATAACATACCTTGCTAAGAAGCTGATTTCCCCACTTTCGTTGGGCATTCAAAAAAGTCACACGTGTCTAAATCATTGCATATTGTATCGCAAGGAGCATCAGGACGCTGTGAGATGTCCAAGGTGCAAACGTAGTCGATACAAGAGGAACAACGATTGTGACGCTGATGGAGGCGTGAAGAATACAAGTAAGGGGAGAAAGAACAAAAGGAGTTCTATCATCGATGACAGTGATGACAGTAAGGTTCCTGCCTTAGTCATGTGGTACTTACCTATGGTCGATCGCATCAGACGCTTGTTCGCCAACCCTAGGGATGCGGCAATGATAACTAATAATGAACCCAGGGTTTCTTTTAAAAAATATACCAGGGACTAAAATATAACTAATAATGAACTCAAGGTTTCTTTTAAAAAATATACCAAAGGCTAAAACATAACTAATAATGAAATCAAGGTTTCTTTTAAAAAATATACCAGGGACTAAAATATAACTAATAATGAACCCAGGATTTCTTTTAAAAAATATACCAGGGACTAAAATATAACTAATAATGAACTCAGGGTTTCTTTTAAAAAATATACCAGAGGCTAAAATATAACTAATAATGAAATGAAGGTTTCTTTTAAAAAATATACCAGAGACTCTTTAGCGACGGTTCACAACACCAACCGCCGCTAATGCTCTTTAGCGACAGTTGACTTCTTGAGCCACCGCTAAAGAGCACCGCCTTTATATAAGCACAGGCGTGGCGGGACCCAAACCCTAGCCGCGGTGGAGAAGAAGACGCCGTCAGGCTGCCCAAGCACCGCCGCCTCCTCTCCCGACCGCATCGCCTCCTTCTCATCCTTCTCCGAGCACCGCCGCCGCAGCCCCCCACCTCGTCCCCGAGCACCACCGCCGTCGGCCCTCGTCATCCCCGAGCACCGCCGCATCGGCCCCCCACCTCGTCCACGAGCACCGCCGCTGTCGGCCCTCGTTGTCCCCGAGCACCGCCGCATCGGCCCCCCACCTCATCCTCGAGCACCGCCGCCATCGGCCCTCGTCGTCCCCGAGCACCGCCGTCGTCAGCCCTCCACCTCGTCCCCAAGCCCCGCCTTGACGGTCGCCGTGCGGGCCCCATCGACCTTTCCTGAGCACTACCGCAGTGGCCTGTGGGCTGCCACCTCGTCCTCGAACTCGCCGACCATCACCGTGAGGGTCTCCCCTCCTCCGCCTTCTCTCAGGTAAGTGTCACACCCTCTTCTTCCTCCCCTCTCCCCTCCTGTCTTGGCGGTGAGCTCCAATACTTTTGTTGTGCCGCCTTCTACGCGAACAGCTGGAGCTACCCGGCAACTTGATCCCGTCGACTTTTTTTTTGTTGGTAATTCTCTGTTTGTTCAAGAGGTTACGTCTGCTGCTCCATCTGGTTTTGGTTTCATCAGCAACAGAGTTATAAGACTGTGATCGTGTGATACACACACTATATGCCCCTGAGAGGCTGAGACCAAGCTTATTAAAGTATAGTAACTGATTAATGTCCGGATCAGCATTCACTTAATGATGGCACAATTCAGTCCTTACTGTATCTCTCTTTCTAATATCTGGGTGTAGTACTTCGTGCAACTCCTCTTTTTGGCCGACAGTAATTTGATTATTGGTTGGATATGGTGGTCTCCTGGCCTGGTTGGTTGATTGAGCCAGACTGAGGAAAGCCATGCTCCACTCACGTAGTTCGAACTAGCAGTAGAGTGTTTGGTTGATTTCACAACCTAGCCAGGCTCCATCGACATTTTGATTGGATGACTGGACAAGTTGGATAAGCTTACCACACATGTCATAGTGGTTACAATAACACAGCTCCTCATATCCTTTTTTTTTGCGAACGAGCTCCTCATATCCTTGTAGGGTAAAGTAAATGAAGAGCTAACAAACACAACAAAATCAACCAAATATAATCTCACATTTCCCAGAAAAAACAAGATATGTGCCTTTACATATCATAAGCTTTTAGCACCGGTGCACGTTTCATCCAGCCCTAACTCTAAAATTTAGGAGCCAAGTCAATAAAACTTACTCTAGTAGGGTTCTAAAACATAATTCTATTGCTGTTGTTATGATATATATGCCATATACTTGTCAAATGCTGTTGTTCATTTTTCTGATATATGCCATCAGCTATTGTTTTATCCTTGTTAAATATTGTTGTTTATTTTTCTGCTATATATATGTGCAATGTTGCTGTTGTTATGATATATATGCCATATACTTGTTGTCGATCTTTAGCTTGTTGTTGTTGTTGATATCTGTTAGTGATATATATGGTTTATTTTGCTGCTATTGTTGATATCTGCTAGTGATATGTATGTCATATTTTACTGCTATATATGCCATATACTTATTTTCTGCTATATATAAGTGTAGATAGAAAGCCTGGTGCACATTACATATAAAAGTCTGGAGAGAATGCTTATGTGTACTGGGTATTATAGTCTATCTGTACCTATTATTTACTTGTGGCCATATATATGCCATATTACTTACTGCCCTATAGTCTCTCTGTACTTATTATTTACTTCTATTCTTCTCCTAGTCTCTCTGTACTACTTATCTATTCTACGTAGGCGATTAATGCTCAATGATGAAAGCAGGCTAAGTGAGGCTAGTGTGGTGACATAGACCATATCCTAGGATATTGGATACATGCTGTTGTACAGGTCAAGATCTTATAGCGTTGGAAGGCCGTTGATATTGGATACATGCTGCTGTACAGGTCAAGGATCTTAGAGCTCAATTGAACATTTTGATGACAATGTTGTATATATTCTATGATGAGATGTAAATATCTGTGATGAGATTGTAAATATATGTGATGAGATGTTGTAATATCTGTGATAAAATTTATAAATTTTTGTGTATGCAAAATCTGTGATTTCTGTATATTTGCTAAATTTTATTTTTTTTGGAAAGTAACAAGTAGCAGCGGTTGATGTTGTGAACCGCTGCTACTAATATCCTCTATTAGCGGCGGTTGAAGGTGTCAACCGCCGCTACTGATGGCTAACAATAGCGGCGGTTGACATCTTTAACCACCGCTACTAAGAGCATCTCCAAGAGCTCCTTAATAAATATCCCTAAATCAAATTATTACGATTTATTGTAAAAATTACTCTCCAACAGATTCTCTAAACATCTCCCTGTTTTTATCCACTTCCTAAAACAGACTTAATTGTAGACAAAAAGGGAATGGATTGATCCCACGCGTCCTGCCCCCGGGCGGCAGAAATTGGCGCCATCTCACCTGACAAAATGTTGTAGCCGCCAAACAAAATCGCCTCCGCTCCACCTCAGGCCGGCGCAACTCCACTCGCGCCACCCCCTCCGGCGGCTGGCGAGCCTCCGGCCGGCGCGCCTCAGATCCACCTCCGGCCGGCACGCCACAGTTGCCTCTCCCGACATCCTGTCTCCGCTCTCGCGCCCCATCCACTCCTCCGGCCGGCGTGTGCTGGTGCCCCCTCCCCTCCTCCGACCTGCACGCCTCCGCCTCGAGCTCCGTCCCCCATCCTCCGATCGGTGCGCCTCCACTAGCGCCCCCTCCACTCCTCGGCCAGCGCGCCTCCGCTGGTGCCCCGTCCCGTCCTCCGGCCTGCGCGCCTCCACCTCGAGCTCCCTCCCCCATCCTCCGGCCGGTGGGCCTCCACTAGCGCCCCCTCCACTCCTCGGCCAGCGCGCCTCCGCTGGTGCCCCGTCCCGTCCTCCGGCCTGCGCGCCTCCACCTCGAGCTTCCTCCCCCATCCTCCGGCCGGTGGGCCTCCGCTCCACCCCCTGTCCTCGCGTCGCGCCGCTGGTTGGCCCTGAGTGCAGCGCCGGCTCGCTTGTCTTCTGCCGTGCTGCTCCCGTCCTCAACACCAGACGCCTCCGATTGAAGGTATTACTCTTGGATTGAATTAAATAGAGAATCAGAGTAGTATTTAGAACCGACTTCGATTGGGTACATGGTAGAAGACTAGTTTATGAATAGTGAGTATTTCGAACGAAAATGACAGATTAAATGTCCCAGTCAATCCTGGCAAACTAATGTATGATCATTCATTTTTAGTTAAACTTTGCAAACTGTCACCTTGGTAAGGGAAATTACATGTACTCGGTAGCAGTAATCGAATGCTCATTTAGTTTCCTAAACAAACAGAAGGCACTAGAAAAAACTGCATAAATCATTCTAGTATATTATTATATTCCCTTATCCTGGTATAGACCGCAATAATTAAAAAAAATCAGATATGTGACGATATTTTCTTCTTTAGTCTCACATAATGAACTGTTATCGGCAATATTTACTGACCATGGTTCATTATCAAAAGAAGTAAGTACTCCTGATGAATTGTTGACTTAACAATTTAAAGCCCCGGCGCACAAGTGAAGCTATAGAACCTATAAATAAAATTACGATTCTCTCTTTCGGTCTACAGATGAGATGAAGGTAAAAGGTATATCTATCATTCTGTTTTTAACATGGAAAGCAAATCGGTCATTTGGTAGACAGGTACCCAATATTTGCTTACAGAACTTTGTATCTAGAGCTTTACACCTAGATGACATTTGCTTGGCCTGAGCTGGGGCTTTGGACCTACTAAGTGCCACCAACAAGCATCTGCCATCGACTGAATACACCATTTTGTTCCAGGAAGATGCAGTTTGCAGGTCATATCAGTGACTAAGTATATCCTAAGTGCAAATCTAATTTCCTAAGTGATTAGTGGTACCTAGTGACTAGTGCTAGTGGTACTAATGTTTTTTCAAAAAAAGAAATGAAAAGGATCTCAACGAATTCTGAACTGGTGTTGAATAAATCAAATCTAAACTGATAATGGAATTCTGGACTAGTTTATTGCACAATGGTTTTACAGTCAGCAGCAATTCGTGTATAGTGATGGTTTTCCATTTCCAGAAGGTGATAGATGTGGACTGGATATAGAGTCCCTAGTGTTAAATTTGCATGACTACATCCTTATTCTCCCCAATGTGCAACTTGAGAAAATCTTCTTCTGACATTTATGTTTTCTATAACCTTTCATTTCAGATTGCATTGGCACTAATTTTCAGTCTTGTTTTGTTATGTATTGACAATATGAAAGTTTAGTTTTGCAGGCACTTGGGACAATGGAGGCAAATGGCTTCTTCATGGGGCTGATGAATGTGTGAGCAACAATGGAATGAATTGGGATGGTTTAGGTAGCCCTCCAGAGGAGCAGCATGTGTCCACTATTTCCAGCACACAGGGAAACAAGAAAACAAGAAACAAGAACTTCAGTGAGGTGGAAGATGTAGCACTTGTCCGGGCTTGGTTAGATACAAGTACTGATGCAATTCCAGGAACAAACCAAAAACGTGGTGCATTTTGGACAAGGGTTCACAATTTCTTCCATTCTGAAAAGGAATGCACAGTACTCCGTAGCCCAAACTCATTATCGCATCACTGGACCACTATTCAGGAATGTGTGAATAAATTTTGTGGTTGTTTAACCGCAATTGAGGGTAGAAATCAAAGTGGGAAGACATTTGAAAATAAGGTATGTAACAGTTCAATTACCTGTACTCATCATGCCTTACTATACTATGTCTAGGAACTAACTAGGATTGAACTATACTTGTACAGCTTATGGATGCTCGCGCATTGTACCAGGAAGAAGATAAAGAAAAGAAGTCATTTCAGCTCTTGCACTGTTGGAATATTTTACGACATGAACCAAAGTGGCATGACAAGATGAATGCATTGGCATCTAACAGTGGCGGAGCTACAGACCGGCATACCCTGAAATTCCAGCAAATACATAATGTATATAATATCATATACGTATATTTGAATCAGAAAAACAATATACTGCATATATTATCCTATATGTATACTAGCTGAGTTCTACCCAAAGAAGTTTTCAAATAATAATTTGCTCAAACTTGAATTACAGCTACATAATTATATTGATGACATTAGATAGTACTATGAATTCAAAGGTCTAGAAAATATTACTGATCTCTGAGTTAAGCTTATTGAAACAAAAAGCATAAAGTATATGATATAGTTTATGAGTTTCTCAAATTGGTATTGCTTCTACCCGTGGCAACGACAGGTGTTGAAAGGATATTTTCTGCAATGGTTTTAGTGAAAACAAAGTTATGAAATAATTTGGGAAATAGTCTTTTGTATAATTGTCTAGTCACTTTCATTGAGCGAGCTATTTTCTTTCAAGTTGATGAAAATGATAAAAAATCAATATATTTATGTCCCTTCCAAAGCGTCGAATAAAATCATTAGCAAAATAACATTGCAAGTCTTATGTACTCTATGATGCCAAAACATATAATTTTTTTTGACAAAAGCCAAAACATATAAATTACCGGTATGGTTTTTGAAACTATTTATATTGGATGGTTTCAATGTAATCCATGAATTTAAGCATTATTATGTTACTTGGTGCATATATACCGAATTATGTTATCAATTTTATAATTATTACCAAATTGATAAAATAGGTTTATCAAATTATATATAAAATTTTTTGAACGGCATACCCTAAACTAAAATCCTAGATTTGCCACTGGCATCTAATAAAAATATCTCAAATAAAACATAAGGCTTTAGAAGATTGTATCCTTGATTTGACTGCTGACCAAAATATTAATGATGTACCAGGTGCATATAACAATGGCAATGCAACTCCAGTTGGTGATGCACCTAAGCGGCCAATGGGTAGAAAGAAGGCCAAACAACTTGTACGTCAAGGTGGAGCCGGCGATGCATGCATTCAAGCATTCGACAATATGTGGGAGAAAAAGAAGGAGGCTGATGTACAAAAAGAAGCCAAAAAAGATGAACAGTTTAACAAAGCACTAGAAATTGAAAAGGAGAAGCTTCGCATTGAGCAATTGAGGGCTGCAACTGAGCAAGAGCAGACACATACGAAGAGGATGTTAGAAGAGGAAAGAGTAATGACAATGGAAATTAGTGGAATGACTGTTGAGCAACAACTTTACTACAACAGCCTACGTAGAGAGATAATGAGTCGTCGAGGAATCAATTTGCCTTGACTTTGTTCAAATTCATAGCTTTATTTAGTTAAGATTCCACCATGCATATTCCTTTTTAGCTAAGCCAAACTATTGTCTACTTTTTTATACTATAACAGTGCAAACTTGTATTACAATTTTACAATATTGTAATGACGTTCATGACTTGTATGATGGTTGGATCATTTCTTTTCTTTTGATCAGTGCAAACTACAAAATATAACTAAAAGGTAAGATATATGCGTAGCATTTGATATGATATACTAAATATTATTGAAGCATTATTCGAGAACACATGTAAATCAATATTTATCTGGCCTATGTTGCCACAGGTGCTCCACTAAATCTTCCTGTAGCTGATGATGAATTTCGTTGTCTCTGATTGCTTTGCGTGTCTTGATAAATTCCATAAGTTTAGGTGTACTATGATGTGAAGGTTCGACATTGTCCTCATCAGGGTCAAAACGCTCATCTGGATCCACTTCTCCCTCATCTTCTATAATCATATTATGCATGATGACACAAGCTTTCATAATATATCCTAATGTCTCTTGGTCCCATAGACGAGCTTGACCCCGAATAATGGCGAATTGAGCTTGTAGAACACTAAATGTCCGTTCGACATCCTTTCTCACTGATTCTTGTGCTTTTGCAAAATATTTTCTCTTGTTGCCTTGTGGTTGTCCTATGGTCTTTACAAATGTTGTCCAAGATGGGTATATGCCATCAGCAAGATAATATCCCATTTTATAATCGTGTCCATTGATTATATAATTCACTTTAGGGGCCTCTCCTTCACATAACTTTGCAAATAGTGGAGAGCGTTGTAGAACATTAATATCATTGTGTAATCCAGGTATACCAAAAAATATGTGCCAAATCCAGAGATCCTTAGAAGCAACAGCCTCTAAGATAATTGTTGAAACACGAACATGACCGGAATACATACCATGCCATGCTGTAGGACAATTCTTTCACTTCCAGTGCATACAATCGATGCAGCCTAGCATGCCTGGGAAGCCTCTTTCCTCCGCAATAGCCAATAACTGAGTAGTATCATTCTCATTAGGTGACCTCAGGTACTCATCTTCAAAAAGTTCAATGATTGCTATGACAAGCCTTCTTATACTTTCAATAGCTGTATTTTCTCCAATACAAATATACTCATCTGTATAATCTGCAGCTACTCCATAAGTTAGCATACGAAATGCAGCAGTAACCTTCTGCAAACAACTTAATCCGAGTATATTAGCTACATTTCTTTTCTGCACAAAGTATGCATCATGAGTTTCTACCGCATACAGTATACGTAAAAATAGTGGACGACTCATTCTAAACCTGCATATACGAATATAATACTTCATTGTTATATCATATCATGTATGGCAAAAAAAATTCTTTAAATATTGACTGATTACGAACCATCGTCTGAAATACTCAGCATCGTAGGTTGGCTCATCTGAAAAGTAATCTTCATATAATTTCCAGTGAGCAATTTCTCTTTTTCGACGAACCACTTTATGACCAGGGACGGATCCATCATGTTTGGGCTTATCAATAGACTGATAATGACTATGCATGATTTGCGCTGAGGCGATTAGAAAATCATCATCATCTGATGACGATGACTCTAGTGCTTGATCCAACAATGATTGAGGACGGTGGCTCATTTTGGCAATTACAAAAACGATACAATGATCTATTAAAAAATTGATTATTCAAACAATTAGTCCACACGTGATTAGATCTCCTGGCCACTTGATTCCATTGTGGCGCTGTGCGTACCTGCTGCTCACGTGAAGGCCGCCGGACAGCTGCTGCTCACGCTAACGCACACGAAGGACGGAGACGGCGACACGCGATGGCAAGCGAAACTGACTGCTGGCAGCGTCGTAGGGCGATCGTTCAGCAGGCTGTCTCGTCGCACGCCGCAAAAGAAATTTCCGCTGGAGAAACAGGACTCCTACGTATTGCTGAGCTGGGCCAATTTGAAATTGATTTAGGACCATGTTTAGGGAGACTATTGGAGGAAGGAAAAGAATTTAGTCCCAATAGTTTTTGGGCTACTCTCAAAAACAAGTTTTTGGAGGATTTTTTTTAGGCCTCTCTTGGAGATGTTCTAATATGTCTGTAACGACGGTTTGTATGGGCGACAGACCACCCGCCGCTACAAACGCATATTTATAGCAGCGTTTGCGTAGCGGCGGGGTGGCCTGTCCGTCGCTATAGGCCCTTTCCAACCACCGCTACAGTGCCTATTTGTTGTTGTGACACTTGGTCAACCTCCCCTCTACGTCATCACCGTCGCCAAGCCAACTTTGCCCCTGCCGATGTCCTACCGAGCTGAAGATCCCCTGGCGCCGTCATGCTTCAGGGAGGAAGGAGATGACCACCAACCCACCATCGTCGACACCACTACTACTACAAGTCAACTGGTGACAACTTCTATCATTGTCTTCTTCAACCTCCCCCAATGCCCCGGCCTAACTTCTATTGTTGTCTTCTTCAACCTCCCCCAATGCCCCGGCCTTCCAGTCCAAGGATCCTCGCGGCGCCTGCATCAAACTCGCCTGCTCCAGCTCGACATCAGTGAACCCATGATTCCTCTTTCAAGGTATCAAGCGCTTCACTTCAGACTACTTGCGGTACCTGGTGTTGACGCGAAAAACCAGCAGTCGATCCTCCGTGTGCAAACACGAGGCCTGGAAGATCTGCTTAGCTCCAGTGTAGGTCCACTGGCGCGCGGTAGATGGTGCGCGGCGTGCCAGTCAGTTTGACCATTCAACTAACAAGGTGTGCGTCTATGAGTCGACAGACGATGGCCTCCAGGCGGAGAGTCGATGAAGATTAAGTCGATGCAGGCATAGGATCGATGCAGGCACAGTCGATCTAGACAGAGTCGATGTAGGTCAAGTACATGATTAATCATCGTCTTTATATTGATAATACAAAGTATAAATCTACTAGCTGATGCACACTAGACTAATCATAATAAATAGTATTATATTGACCAGTTAATAGAATCGCAATATCTAACCTATACAATACTTTAATAAATAAACTATATGATGACTCATCGACTAGCCAGATAGAATTAGTGCAATACACGAAGTTGATGAACCAAAGCCGATATAAAAGCTAAGCATCTAATCACCTATCCGCTGCTGCTAGTAACAAGATAACTCAACTCGTCGGCTAAACACTCCGATGATACCCGAACAGACCCTCATGACGAGATCGTTCTTATATGGTTGTCCAACTAGAAGATCGGACTTAACCGAGACAGTTCTAGATATCCCAAAAGATCGGTTTGAGCCGAGACAGTTCTTGAACGAACGAACGTCCACACAGTACTAGATCTAATCGCTAAAATCTATTCAGAGGTGACTCGAATATACAAATCAGACTAGATTGAATCGCTAGAATTAACTATGATAGATTGGTTTTCCCGAGATAGTATGCAGCAGATCGTAGCAAAACAACTTAGAAAAATCTAGTATACCGGATAACTAGCAACCACGACAAACTAACAAGAAGATCGGTCCGCGCCGAGACAGTCCTGGGCAGGTCGCCGTGATCACCTGGGTGGCGAGTCCTCCACCATGTCGCCGAGGTCGAACTAGTCGATGCAACCTGCTTCATGATGATGAACCCGTCAGGATGACGGGTCCTACATCTATCGCGGAGAGCCCGCTCTAGATGAAGAACCCGTCGAAATATACCTGTTTCTAGGGTTGATGATACGCCGAAGTTTATTGATTGAGAGATGATATATTACATTTGCCGGCACCCCACAATTTATAGGAGCGTGACTGGTCTTCGTCATTACATAACATAACTCTTTCCAATGGGCACAAAAGATCACGTACCTATCGTGTAATCTAGCTTAGCAAAATATTCCTATTACGTGATCTATCTGACCATACAACTAAAGGCGTAAGAGGTGCTAATTCCAACACCTGTACGGCTTGTACCTTAACATTTTTTTTTGTCAAATAACCGCCTGTAGAATCTGTTGAGATATCTTTAAAACTGAATTGCCCTTCTTATCTCAATCACGTACAAAAGCTTTCCTTGCACCAACGCGTCAGCCCTTCACGTAAACGTCTAACTTCATTACGTAAACTGATCGGAGACTACGCAACTTCCTTCAGTGTATCGTGTATAGGCTAATCTCAGTGCACCACTTGTAGTTCCTCTTGCAAATAGTATGCATAGATATTGCCAATGCGCATGACAAGCCAGATCAGAATACAACTTCTCCTTGGCCCTGCAACACGTCCAGATCGGCCTCCAGGATCCCATATCTGACCGATATCTTCAAGAATAAAGCCAATGCCCAGCAATTATGAGCTAATACAAATAACCAAGGATCCACTTTATTTTAATTATTGTGGCTGCCATGTGCATGTCGAAGCTTGTTCCCAATTAACTCTTAATGACATTGTTCCGGCCAATCACCTTCTTCCTTGTGAATTGATTAGATTAATCATCTAGACAGATAATCAGCTGAGCCACACACACGTATTGTCATGCCATCTTCTAATAACCACATTTATATGACAAATCCAAATTCTGGTGTCAACACCTGGGTCAGCCAACAACGATAATGTCATCAACATAAACAAGAAGATATATAGTGACATCACCCTTGGAGAAGAAAAACAGTGACATATCAGCCTTAGAGGAAAAACCGAGTGCATGAAGTTTGGTGCTTAACCTTGAGTACCAGGCCCGGGGAGCTTGTTTTAAACCATATAGAGCTTTGTCAAGTTTGCACACAAAAGATGGATGAACAGGATCTTCAATCCAGGAGGCTGACGCATAAAAACTTCTTCCTCCAGAATGCCATGTAAGAACGCATTCTTAACATCTAGTTGATGAAGACACCATCCACGAGATACACCAAGGGAGAGAACAAGTCGGATTGTAGCAGCGCTTTAACCACTAGACTAAATGTATCTTCATAATCCAAGCCATACCGCTGTTTGAACCCCTTGGCAACAAGACGAGCTTTATAACGCTCAACAGACCCATCTGCATTGTGCTTGACCCAAAAAACCCATTTACAGTCAATTAGATTTGTGCGAGGTGGGGCAGGAACAAGACGCCATGTTTCATTCTTCATGAGAGCACAATACTCATCATCCATAGCAGCCTTCCACTTGGGATTTAGCAAAGCATCCTTAAGACCACGGGGTTCCTCAAAGGAGCAGGACAGACCATAGGGAATGGTACCGTCTGTACGAACCAGAGGTTGACGAAGGCCATGGCTGAGGCGAGTGCGCGGTCGCTGGACATGTGGGGGTAGATCTCCGGTAGCAGAGGGATCCACAGGAGCTGTTTGTACACTGGATCTCGAACCGACATTAGGTGAGGCTGTAGTTACTCGGGGTGCAGCACGTGGCAACCGTGTCCGGTTGGGAGCCGGCATGGACATGGTCAGAACCAGGGGCTCCGTCTCAGAGCCAGATGTCGACGTAGGAGCTGGTTCCGACAGAGCAGGAGCAGGCGCAGATGCCAAGGTGGGCATATCAGCATTGGGTAATGCACCAAGATCTTTTGCACCAGATTGTGAGGCAATCAGGGGTGGTAGCACAATAGGCAGCACACCCATGGTAGGCGAGATTAGCCCTAACACCGGTTCTGTATCCTGCACACACACAAGCTCATTTTCATGATCAGTAGGGTTAGTCTCATGATCAAGGCCACTATTCATGGGGGCTAGAAGAGGGTCAAGGAGAGAAATCTCAGCATGGAGTCGAGCACCGGCATTCGGATGAAGAGTAGAGAATGAAAAAACATGTTCATCGAAGATGACATCCCGACAGAGGTAGACCCGACCAGTGGACACATCTAAACACTTGTACCCTTTATGATCCTCTGAGTACCCAAGAAAAACACATTGTTTGGAGTGAAAAGCAAGCTTGCGGTTGTTGTATGGACGAAGGTTAGGCCAGCACGCACAACCAAACACACGAAGAAAGGCATAGTCAGGTTTGGTATGAGTAAGGCGCTCAAGTGGTGTGTCATGACCAATGACACGAGACGGGATGCGATTAATTAGATAAACAGCCGTGTTGAACGCTTCATCCCAAAATTTTAAGGACATAGAGGCGGTGCTTACGCTCAGCGGAACCATTTTGTTGATGAGCGTGTGGACAAGATATGTGATGTGTGATGCCTACTCATGTGAAGAAGGAGTGTAATTTCTGATATTCACCACCCCAATCAGTTTGCATGGTGATGATCTTTCGATTAAAGAGTTGTTCTACAAGTTGTTGAAACTGGGCAAAACGATCAAACACCTCAGATTTATGCTTGAGAAGGTAAATCCACACAAATTTGCTATGATCATCAATGAAACTAACATAGTAATTTTGACCACCAACAGAAGTTGGATCAAGGCCCCATACATCTGAAAAGACAAGTTCTAAGGGAAATTGAGACATTCACGAAGAGCGAGAGAAAGATAACTGATGACTCTTTGCTTGTTGACAAGCATCACACACTGACTCAACTGAAAAATCCTTAGAGCAAGGCAAATTATTCGACCTAACGACACGCTTAACAACTTCTAGGGAGGGATGACCCAGACGTCCATGCCATTGCACCGAGGATGGTTTGGTGGCACCGAACACTTGCTTGGAGGGAGGGGCAGCCAGCGATGATGGAAGGGGGTAGAGGCCACGCCTACACGGCCCTTGAAGAAGGGTTGCTCGAATCGCCCGATCCTTAACAAAGAAACGGTCAGGGTAAAGCTCAAAGAAAGCATTATTATCAGATGTAAAACGATGAATGGAGAGGAGACTTTTAGTGGCAGTAGGAACATGCAGGATGTTATTTAAGTGAAGAGGGCGAGATGGTGAATGAACAGTGGTATGACCAATGTGACTAATACCCATACCTAACCCATTTGCAGCATGAACCTGGTCGGTGCCGGTGTAGCGCTCCTTGGTGGTAAGCTTGTCCAGGTCTGCGGTGATGTGATCCGTGGCACCAGAATCACTGTACCAATTTGTGTCAATTCCATAGGAAGACACAGCAGCAGCAGAGGGTTCCTTACCAGTGAAGCTGGCATCAAAACGCTTATAGCATCGGACAACAGTGTGTCCAGTGCGCTTGCAGAGCTAGCAGATGGGGCAAGGATGACCTTCTTTGCCACGACTAGAGGAGTCACCTCGGCCACCATCACGACCACCACGTCCAGCATGACGACCACCAAGTCCACCACTGCCACGGCCATAGGAGGTAGCGTTGATGTTGAGGTAGGGAGGCTGTTGATCATTGCGCTTCTGCGCGTTGATGCGAGCTGAGGAGCTGGGAGTAGAGATCGGTGAGGGTAATACCATCCTGGCGGCAAACGGACTCGACAAATGGATTGAAGTCCGCGTCAAGGCCAGCTAGGATGCATGCCACCAGATCTTCAATCTCGATGGTCTTGCCGGCAGCAGCCATGTCATCAGCAATCCCTGTCATCTTAGAGAAGAAGGCCGCACAGGACATATCGCCTTTGCGGGTAGTAGCAAGTAGCTAACGAAGGTGCACAACTCTGTATCGAGAGTGCAAAGAATACATGGACTTAATGTGAGTCCATACCTCAAAGGAAGTCTGGAGACGCGCCACCTGCGCGAGGACTTCCCGGGACAACGTGGAGTTGATGTACCCCAGGAGGTGCTGATCCCTGGCTAGCCACAAGGTGTAGGCTGGGTTTGCAACGACAACCTTCTTGTCGTCGGCACGGCACCATCTTCTTCAATGGTGACCGGAGGGGCAAGCTCTTTGCCTTCAAGGATGCAGAGGAGTTGGGCACCACGAATGGCAGGCAAAAATTGTGCCTGCCGTAGCTGGAAGTTCTCACGAGAGAGTTTCTCGGAGATGAGACAGGGTGGGTGAGGAGATTGGGGAGGGCAACGGTGGTGGAGGAGGACGCCATAGTAGATGGGATCGGGAAAAAAAAACTTAGATGTATAGGAGGATGGCTCTGATTAGCATGTGAGATTTATAGAATGGCATGCACAAACGTGTGCTGCCCCTTGCATTATATAGGCATGAGAATACATGCTTGGAGTACGTTACAACTACAATATCTACAAGAGTCTATCTACAATACAACTAGGAAACATATCGTCTCACAGATATCCCCTCAAGCAGGTAAAAGACACCAGCCTCATGCTTGTTCCAAGCGAGGCCCTTCCGACAACACTTCAGGAACTAACCCGCTGATAATCATTCTTATTGTAACTTGTACTCTGCTCTTTAGGAGCCCTGTCATCCGCACCCTTTTAGGAGTGCTTCTTTTTTGTGGCGTGCTCGCCCCAATGTCTGTAATCATTCTTTGAATGGATATACAGGCATGAAGATTGTCAAAAAAAAACAAGACAACCTTTTTCTCATATAGAATTATTGTTGTATTGTTTGAATAGGAGAAATGAGCTAAAACAGATTATCATACATTTTTTCTGGATCCGTCATCACTCATCAGAGAAGAAACAATGTTGAGAGTGTAAAACAGACTAACCTCTAATTAGATCTCGTTTCACATGATCTATTCCCCAAAAATACCGTGACTGGTAACCGAGGGCAGGGCAGACCAATACAGAGTGAACTCTAAGTAGCATTGGAAAATAAAGCAGTAGTGGAAAACAGCATCGGTTAGTATCCACATCGTTAATATTGTTTCGAGATTCATGTTAGATACACTACAATCCAAAGATCACATGATGAAGTATTGTTTCAAGATTTGTGTTAGATACACTATAATCCAAAGATCATATGATGAAGTACATATGAGGATAAGATTTCACAAATCTAAATGTAGAAGATATGGTCTAGATAGTACATGCTTAACATCTATATGTTAAAATTTTGCTTTGCTAAATTATCGCAAACAAAATCAACTGAAACTTATGTATCAGAAATGCATGGCCTCAGGCAAATTTACCATTATCAGATAAGACCAAATTTGGATCCATATACCATACATGTAACTTGCAAGCTAATTTTACGCTTGTTTGCTTGCTGTGGATTCATTAGGTATTGGGCATTAGCGGTGCCATCGTTTGTAATTGTGGCAGTGGCGCTGTCCATGGCCATCTATATGGGATTCAATTTCCTCGCCACTCATCCCCCAACATCCTTCAATACAATCTTCGGTGAGACTGAACTTCCTCGTCGAATTTTCTCAATACAATTCACTGTCGGTGTCATGTCATTTTGGTTACTACATTTTCATCTCTTTTTGGCATTTTGTACACATCAGCTTACCCGTGCTTGTAATCAAGAGCTTGTCTACCTCAATTTGTCTCATGTAGCAGATTCATATTGTCATGAAACTATATTAATGCGAGTAGCACACAGATTATGACCAAGCACTGCTTATTGAACAATATATACCATTTATTGTTTATGTATGACTCAGTCCTTGATTATTTTGGCCCATGTTGTTTCACAGATGAAAATAGTCGGGAACATGTGATGTTTTTTCAGGCAATGAATGAAGAGAGACTCATCGCACCCATTTCAGACATGAGCATTGATGAAATCAACAATCTTATGTTTGGTGATTAGGTGATTACTTTCGAAAGGGAATGGATTTTCTTGTTTGTCCATGACTGCAAGACGGAGGACAATAACAAATTCGAAGAAAGAATCTAGATCAAACAACTTGTTATTGTGCCCTGTGAACAATCGAGGAATTTGATCCTTCTTGATTTTTCTTAGTGAAGAACCTCCAGCCTTCGCACTTTTAGAATTCAACTGCATCAACTGTGTTGTGCAGTATGTGAAGACACTGCACTGGTAGTTTTTTTTTTTCTTCTTCTGTCGCTCTGCTGATCTATTTATACTTGCGTATCTATCTATGTCTGTGTTAGCCATTGCCTCTTGAAGCGATAAGTGGCTTTTCTTTCACTCTGCTGACCTACTGATAATCCTGATGTCTTGTTTCTTCTATGTCCCTTGTCAGCATCGCATTCATACAAATCAGAATCAGGGTTGCCGCGTGCCATCCGTTATCCAGTATGTCTTCGATTATTTGAGGCTTTGATAGAAAATTTTGTGGATCAAGGCCACCGCTCTGATCCATACCAAGGTTGTTGAGGCCAGAATACAGTGGCTGCGGTCCCATGCAAACAGAAAATTGGACTGAACTAGTTTCGGTTTTGTGAACCTTGGATACAAGTTTCTGGGAGGTCCAGGTTCGACCTCCACAATCTCATATGTGTGGTCACTAGTTCTTTCCAATGTAATTAACCTAGTTGTGCAAGACAAATTAACCACTAATAATCTTACGACATTAGTAGTAATAATTTATTGACCATGAGTCGAAGCTTCATCCTGATGCTATCTGTTCCTCAGATGAGCTAATCTTGGTCCTCTTTCCGGTGCCGCCAACCTCACTTGCCTTTTCCTCTCTCTGACAGAAACAAAAAAGCGGCTCCAGTCAAACATGTGAATGCTTGGTTTCATTCATGATAATGTAGTTTTACACGAGGAAAAAGAAACTGTCAATGTGCCAAACTACTCTATCCTCCAGATGATGTGATGCTCGATCATATAGCTTTCATGTCACACAATTTTTCTAGATCCGTCATCACTCATCAGAGAAGAAACCTTTAATTAGATCCCCAAAACCATGAAGAGAGCAGACCACAGTGTGCCCTCTAACTTGCTACCAGAAATTAAAGTAGTCGAAGACAGCATCAGTTAATACTAGATAGTAGTCATAGTACCTGGCGGTCCTTTGGCCCCTGCAGGCAAGCACAGAAATCAACCGCAAAGAGTCTGGGCGTAATAAGGTCCACCCTCGCAGGACGACGACACTCGCTGGAAACGACCTTGTTACGCTTCATGTCGAGGCCAAGAACGTGCTGCGCCTTCATGCCGACCTTGGTCTCCACGACCTCAGTTCCTCTTACTCGTCTAGCGGGCTCAGCACCGGGCAGATAGGCGTAATCTGGCGCGACATAGAACACGGCGTCTTTCTTCCACTGATGGCCGAGGTCATCAGGCGTTAGGGTCCAGGTGACAAACCTGAACTGCTGGGAGTCGTTCCAGCCTTCCAGGTAACCCTCCAAGGCGACGAGCTTGATGGCGCCGGCGACGCAGGCGGCTGCGCGGAACTCTGACATGCGCGGGCGGTAAGGGTAGTGGGACATAGTGTACTCGGGACACCCGTCTTCCGGCAACGGGATGAAACGGAACTGATCATCATGAGGATCCGGGTGGTAGACGACGATGCCGCGGAGCAGGTCGACCCAGCACAGCCCGGAGTCGCCGAACGCCAAGGAGGTGTCGACGCAGAAGTTGTGCCTGTCTAGGTCGGCGTGCACCTCGGGAGGCAACCGGACCGCCTTCTTCTCCCACTGCGGCGTCGGCGTCGGCGAGTCGTCGTCGTCGGAGCGCCACGCCGTGGTGGCGAGCTCGGCGAGGATGTACGACGACGAGGCAGGAGGAGAGTGGCTGCGGCGGCGCAGGACAACGGCGCCCGCCACGACGCTGGTGAGGTAGGCCGAGAGGGGAAGCGAGGGCACCGTCGACGTCGTCTCGCCGCTCACGGCGGCGTCGTAGATGAGGTAGCACCCGCGCGAAGAGGATCCCGGGCCGCTGTATTTGCCGCCGTAGAGGACGAGCATGGACTTGTCGGCGCACGCCACGACGGCGGACAGAGGCACCCCGTGGGCGGCGTCTCGAAGTCGCCTGGAGGAGGAGCGCAGCCGCAAGGTCGAGATCTTGGGAGGGTGGTGGAGGAGGGCGTCGGGCGTCAAGGAGCGCAGGAAGGAGACGGTGGAATCCATCAGGGATTGGAGCGACGGCGCGGGGACCACGGCGGCGGTTGCGGTTCCCTTGCTCTGTTCCGCGGTCGCATCGTCAGGGATTGTTGTTGCTTCACCGTTTTCTTCTTCGTCTTTCAAGCAGAATTCCACGACGCTGTGGAGCAAGACCCAGGAGGGGGTCATGGTGGCGCCAGAGCACGCCTGCTTCGAGTTCCGGATCGAGAGAGAAAGCGAAGGAGGACGAAGGCGAAGTTTTCATCGAGAGATCTAGAAGGAGAAGCCGGGCGAAAAGGACGGCAGAGATCCTAACATCGCGTGGATCGGGAGACTACGGAACGAGAGTAGTGGGTACGATCTCATAACAAATTTTCTGTCGAGCACCACGCACGTTTCAATGATACTACTTCTTAGGACATCAAGATTATTGTAAAATGAAAAGCAAAGACACTTTGATATCAAAATACATAAAATCATCTCATAATAATAACAGCTTCATATATTTCGTTACATTGACTTCCCCCTCCTTGTAAGTAAATTGTTACAAGATCACCCCTTTTTTGCAGAGAATATAACAGAGCACCTATATAAAAAACTGAAACTGTCCATGTATAAAAAACTATATAGCCCCCTCGTCCATACAATAATGAACTCCTTATTTGGTGGACCGGGTATATTGCACACATTGCTACGTTTCATGTGATGCATTTCAAATATGAAACAGGTGAGATCTTGTAATGTGTGGCTGAGTCTGGATCTACATGTCAGTGACAGTTAATACAGCATGTTTCGCCGAGCATCAAACGTTGAAAAATCAATAAATCATCGTTGGTTGCTGTACAGTAAGCTTGTAATGGGAAAAGAATCCACAATATATGCCATAAAAAAAAAGAAAAAATATCACTTTGTGGTTACTTAAATTGTGAAGATTTTACAAGAAAATTCATGACTTTCATATAAAAATCATAATCAAATATGTTCCTATATTAAACTACACTTTTTCTTACCGTAAAAAATATTACAATAAGACCACCTAAAAGTTGCACACGTAAAAGGACATAATAAGAATCCTACGGCGAATTTATGCAGTGCTCTCTAAAGGAGGAGTGCCAGATCAGAACCAGCAGCCAGACAAGCCCCCTCCGAGCTCGCCACGGCACCCCATCGTCCTACGGGACCTCGCCATCCACACCGCCACGTCCACCACCGCCCCGCTCCTCTGCATCTCGCCGGGCGACGGCATCCACGTCAGCGGCTCGTCCACGAGGCGGCCCCACATGGGCACGACCACCTCGCCCTCCTCCCCCTTCTCCACGCAGAACCACGGCACGGCGCCATCCGCGATCGCCGTCCCTTTGTACCACACCCACGCCATCGCCGTGCCGTCGCCGCCGCCGACGCACGCGCGCTCCAGTATGCTCGGGTTCTTGATGTGGATGGTGAGGTTGAACAGCGCCGGGATTGCGAGCGAGGCGTCGCTGCCCGTGACGAAGACGCTCTCCGCCGCGTTGAGACCGTCGCTGTCGTTGATGGCGGCGATGGATGCCAAGTACTCGGGTCTAGGGTTGAAGAAGGCCAGGCCGATGACAAGGACAAGACCACGATGCTGAGCATGAAAGCTAGGAGGCACGCTTGGATGACATTACGTATGCACCTATTCCAGCGGGTTTGGACGCCGTGCTTCGCCACGGCCGTCGCTGCATGAGCGTCCCGGTTCTCGTGAGTCGCGGCCATGATGGAGAGAACTTGGCTGGCCCTTGTGTAACATATGCGGATATATATAGAGAAGAAGCGGCAGCGGGCCGGGGCCGTATGTTCGAAACTTCGAATACGGCTACATTGAGGACATCGGAACACTTTCCAGTTTTGACGAAACTTTACTTCGATCGTATTTCCTTGTGAGCAATGCCGGCTTGTTTTTGTTCTCGCGAGGTAGGTTTCATCTCTCCCCGGCGTGTGCCTGGGCCATCATCGGCTGACAAACCATGCACGGTTCAGAGTAGGACACACACCAGGACCTTTTCCATGTGTTCAATTCTTCTGCTTTTTGAAAAAAAAAAAAGTTTTTAATTTTATTCGAAATTGGTGTTTGAAGACGATACTAGCAAGCATCTCTGTTGGATTTCCATGTTTGATTTCTTTCGATATCGATGACAAAGTTTTACCTGGATTCGCAATCGGTGTTCCTTCGATTTCATTGTCAAGTCTCTTAGGAAGAGAAATCGTGTATGGAAGGGGAAAGAAAGAACACAGTATACACGCGGTATATATATTCGTACTTATAAACATTCACTTTGAAATTTGAATCTGTGATCGATCACCTTTTCATTTCAGACACAATAATAATATCAGTTATGTTTCCAATAACCTGTAACCTTTATTTTGCCGTAGAAAAATCATACAGTAATTTTTTTTCCCCTGCTGTAAATAAAACTAACTATATAAGATTCCAACGGAGATTCTAACAATTAAGCTACCTATAAATACACTACACGATCTAGTAGTAATTATCTTTTTGATGGACAATCTAATTATCCTACCAATTTGCATAAACTACTGCGATATTCGAACCCGTTTCGTCCCAAATAAATTTGCAGTGCTCTCTGAAGCGCCAGGTCGATCAGAACCTAGCTAGCTGCACCGAGACAGCCCCCTTCCGACCTTGACGCTGCGGCAACCCATGGACATTCCGGTTCTGGTTCTGGATCTGGAGTAGTAGTTCGCCGTTATCAACCACAACGTCACGTCCGCCACCGCCCCGCTCTTCTGCATCTCTTTGGGCGACGGCAGCCACGTCAGCGGCGCGTCCACGACGACGCCCGACACGGGCACGACCACCTCGCTCTCGCCCCTCTTCCCCGCGCAGAACGGCGTCACGGCGCCCTCGGCGATCACCGTCCCGTTGTACCACACCGACGCCGTCGAGCCGCCGTAGACGCACTGCTGGCTCATCCTGCTCGGGTTCCTGATGCGGACGGCGAGGTTGAACAGCGCCGGCACGGCGAGCGACCCGTTGCCGCCGGAGACGGAGACGCCGAGTACTTGGCGGGCGGGTCTAGCCAAAAACCGCCGGAGACGGAGACGCCGAGTATATAGCAGAGGAACCGACGCTGCTAATGTGTTCGAATACCACTACATTGAGGATAAAACCTTCCATTTTCTGTGGTCACTTTCCTGTTTTGACGAAAATTTACTTGGACTTGAAGCTAGGTGCTTTTCCTTCGATTTGTGGTAGCGTCGTCGCGGCTTGTTTTGCCAACGAAAAGGAAAGTTTTTTTTTCCTACCGCTGATGTACATTAAACACTGTGTCGGTTGCAATTTGACATGGTATACTCGAGTTCGTTCTTCGTTGAAGATGGTACTAACATGCATGCATCTCTGACAGCAATAAGCTCTTCCAGACTAAATGTGATGGAAGGAGAAAACTAATAAGCGAAAAGATGACCGTGCACGTCCTTGACGGTCCACGGTGCTCCTCCGCGGTCGCGTGATTACGTGTTCCCCGGAGGCGGCGCAGGTCGCGCCCATGACGGAGAGCTTGATCGGGTTGCGTCTCGCCGGCGGCCAGGAAGACCGGTGATGATGATGGGATGGCTCGATCGACTTGTCGCGTTGCATCCTAGCAGAAGCCATGTGTTTGAAACTTCGAATACGGTTACATTGAGGACTTCGCAACACTTTCCAGCTTTGACGAAACTTGACTTCGATCGTATTAATTTCCTTATGAGCAATGCCGGCTTTTTTTCGACTTGTTGTCGAGGTAGACTTCATCTCTCCCCGGCGTGTGCTTGGGCCATCATCGGGGGACAAACCATGGTTTAGAGTAGGACACACGCCAGGACCCTTCCATTATTTTGCTTTTTGAAAAAAAATTTAATTTAATTTGAAATTGTGTTGAAGTCAATAGTAGCATGCATATCTGTTTGATTTCCATGTTTGATTTATTTCGATATTGATGACAAAGTTTTACTTGCATTCGCAATCGGCGTTCCTTCGTGTCATGTGGTATGTTTGTCGATTTCATTGTCGTTTCTTGGAAGCAAAATCGTATATGGAAGGGAAAATAAAGAAAGAACACTGTATATTCTCAGACACAATCACGGTATATTTTCTTATAAACATTCACATTGAAATTTCAATCTGTGATCACCTTTTTGGACACAACAATATCATTTTTGTTTCCAACGTGCAGCCTTTTTTTTTTGCCTTAGAAAAATCATCATAAACTTATTCCCTCCTGTAAAACAATGTAACATTCCAACGGAGATTCTAACAAGCTACCTATAAATATACTATACGATCTAATTATCTTACCAATTCGCATAAACTACTGCGACCCGTTTCGTCCCAAACAAATTTGCAGTGCTCTCTGAAGAGAGAGACGCCAGGTCAGTTACCTGCTGCACCAAGAGAGCCCCCCTCCGACCTTGATGCCGCGGCACCATCTGGAACTGGAGTAGTACTTCGCCAACGATAACGCCACGTCCACGACCGCCCCGCTCTTCTGCATCTCGTTGGGCGACGGCAGCCACGTCAGCGGCGCGTGCACGGCGACGCCCGGCACGGGCACGACGACCTCGCCCTCGGCCCTCTTCCCCGCGCACAACGGCGACACGGCGCCCTCGGCGATCACCGTCCCGTTGTACCACACCGTCGCCGACGAGCCTTCGTACACGCACCTCCACCGGATCCTGCTTTGGTTCCTGACGCGGACCGTGAGGTTGAACGGCGTCGGCACGGCGTTGACGCTCCGCGGCGCCGCCGAGTCGAGGCCGTCGATGGACAGCGAGTAGCTGGCGTTCTGGTCTAGCCACGAAAGTACGCCGAGACCCACGATCATAGCAACCGTAACGAAGATGATGCAGAAGCAAAACATGCACGACGTCCTTTTCGAATTCGGCGGGTCTTGTTCGACGCGGTGCTCCTCCACCGGCGGAGTCCCGTCCGCGATGCGGATCACATGCTCGTCCCCGTGGGGCGCCGCCATGCCGGAGACCTTGATCGGGCGCGTCGATCTCGCCGGCGGTTAGGATGATCGGTGATTATGGCTCGACTTGTTGCGTTGCCTCTCAGCGGAACGGAGGCGTGGATGTGGATGAGCTTGTGTACGTGCAAACTTATTATATATAGCAGAGGAACCGAGGAAGCTGCTTTGTGTTCCAATACTATTACATTGAGGATAAAACCTTCCATTTTCTGTGAAGGTAAATCGAGCACCTAGAGACAGCACCCTCCTACGCTTAAGCTCAAGTCTCAATCCCAAATCATATCCAAGCCACTCGCATAATTATCTGGTGTATGCTCGTCATGTCCGCCGGATAATGTCGTCAGCGGTTCTACCTCCCCTTGCCACCAGAGTTTTTTTTTAGACTAGTCCCTTGCCACCAGAGTTGGAGGAGCACTTATCACTCTATGTAGTTCTTGACCATACATTGATGGCTCCTCTGCTAGAGGGTAGTAGTCATAGTCATTCTCTAGAGCGTGGTGCCTTCATCAGTCGGGGCCTCGCCCTCTTTCGACAGCGAGCGCTAACTGACTTAGTTTCTACTCAAATTATTGAGATTATTATAACAAATATCAACCAAATATTTTTTTACCTTGTATAAAAAATAATACCATAACGTCACAAAAAAGATTTTCAATGAATTTTAGGGGTGGGGGCATGATCCCCCTTGGTTGCATGAAGCTCAGTCTCGTGGGCTTAGACCGGGTAGGTTCAATGGATTATTGACCAGCTCCTTTGAAATAAGGTGACCACGATGCAATCTAGTTAATAATTTAAGGCCAACGGTACATAAAAAAATAAGCAGCACAATGGTGATCTATGAATCCTAAATGGGTCGGTCTGTAGTTGCAGATAGCCGTCATGGAGAATAGAGCGGCGCGACAAGCCTTTGCGGATAGGCCATTAGAAGTTTCCATTCCTTTCTTGACAACAAAGAAGGTAGCAACAAGGTAGAAAATGAGATCCGCCAGCTAATCCACAAAAGGGTGGATCCTTTGGTCCACGAAAGAGTAGTGAGTCACTATGGAGCACACCAAAACCCGCAAGGTTGCACCACACCCATTCTTACATGGCTCCACTATCTTGAGAAGTTACATGACTGAATGTGGGAGACCATAAAGCTAATATTCAAAGTAATGCTGACTTTTGTGTTTCCATGTTTATTTTCTTTTGCTATTGATGCAATTTCACTTTGATTCGCAATCGGTGTTCCTTCGTTTCAGCCGTGACAACTTTGTTCTGCGTGCGGTATGTATGCTTGTCCATTTCATTATCTCTTCTTAAGGCACAATCGTATGAGAGGGAAAAGAAAAAAACAGAGTATATTTTCAAACACAATCACGGAATCGAATAAATCTGTATGATCACCTTTTCAGACACAATAATATCAATTTTGAAAAACTGTATAAGATTCCGATGGGGCATCTAAGAACCTATATCTATATACATGTATAGGATCTAATTATCTAACCAATGTGCATCTACAAATGCGTCGAAATTTCCGGCGTAAAATAATGGGAGGATCGGGCCCGACTCGTCCCATGCAGTGTTGTCAAGTGCCACATCATGCCGAGCAGCGAGACATTCCCCCTCCGACCTTGATGCCACGGCAACGCGTCGGTAAGTCGCGGAATCTTTTTGTCAGCTGCATCTCCACGTCCACCACGGCCCCGGTCCTCCGCATCTCGCCGGGCGTCGGCAGCCACGTCATCGGCGCGTCCACGAGCACGCCTGTCATGGGCACGACGAACTCTAGCCACCCCTTCTCCTCCGCGCAGAAGGGCGGCACGTCGCCCTCGGCGATCCGTGTCCCCTTGTACCACACGGCGGCCGTCGAGCCGCTGTAGACGCACTCCCGGCTGACCCTGCTCAGGTTTGTGACGCGGACGGCGAGGTTGAACAGCGCCGGCACGGCGAGCGACCCGCCGCCGGCGACGGACACCCGCCGCGACCCCGCCGCGTGGACCCCGTCGTCGACGCTGACGATGGACGCCGAGTACTCGACGGGCTGATCTAGCCACGAGTCAAGTTGGACGAGACCCACGGGCAGAGAAACCGCACCGGAGATGAGGCAGAACCAGAAGATGAACTTGCACGTCCTTGACGGTCGACGGTTCTCCTCCTCCGCGGTCGCGTACGGCAAGTGGATTACGTGCTCCTCGGGGGTGACGCGGGTCGCGCCCATGACGTAGAGCTTAATTGATCGGGATGCGTCTCGCCGGCGGTAAGGAAGATCGGTGATGATGATGGTATTATGGCTCGATCGACTTGTTCCTAGCAGAACTGCGTACGTGCGTAATTATATTATATAGTACTCCCTCCATTCCAAAATTATTATCGTTATTGACTTTTTTCATTATCTTTGACCATTCGTCTCATTCAAAATATTTTAAAAATTATCATATATTTTTTTATAATTAACTTTATTACTAGATAAATTTATAATATAATCAATAATTTTATATATTTAAGATAATTTTTTGAATAAGACAAAAAATCAAAGTTTAAAAAAAAGTCAATAACGACAACAATTTTAGAACGGAGGGAGTATATAGCAACGGAACTGAGGCTGCTTTGTGTTCAAATACAACTTACATTGGGGATAAAAATGCAAGTTTTCCTCAGTGTAGTCGTATTCGAACACAAGGCTTTCTGATTCAAATACGATAGGAGGAATCTAGCGATGCTCTGTTCTGTTTCCTGCTAACTGCTATGCTGCCTTCTGCTGTTTTGCCAACGAAATCATAGGTGGTTTAAAACTTGGCACGACAATATCATTTTTGTCATATCCAACGAAATCATAGTTAGTTTAAAACTTGTCACAATAACTTTTTATAAACATTCACTTTGAATCTGTGATCACCATTTCAGACACAATAATATCAAAAAAAATTTTAAAAAAACTACATAAGGTTCCAGCAATGGAGAATCCAACAAACCACTTCTAAAGTACGATTTAATTATGTTACAAAATTGCATGTGCAATGCCTAAGAAGTTTGCGGGCACCAACCAGTAAATAAATTTGCAGTGCTCTGAAGGAGCTGGTCAGAAGGAGCAACGAGACCAGCCCCCTCCGACCTTGAGGCCGCGGCAACCCATCGGCGTCCGGGAGTAGTATCTCACAGTCCAAACCGTGACGTCCACCACCGCCCCGGCTCGCTGCATCTCGCCCGGCGACGGCAGCCATGTCAGCGGCGCGTCCACGACGACGACGCCCCACATCGGGACCACGACCTCGCGCTGGCCCCTCTTCCCCGCGCAGAACCACGGCAGGGCGCCGTCGGCGATCGTGGTCCCGTTGTACACCACCGAGGCCGCGGTGTTCCCGAGGCACGCGCTGCTCGACCTGTCCGGGTTCGTGATTCGGACGGTGAGGTTGAACAGCGCCGGCACGGCGAGCGACGACCCGTTGCCGCCGGCGACGAAGACGCTCCGCGGCGGCGGCGCCGCCGCGCCGCCGTCGATGGCCGCGATGGACGCCGTGTACTCGGCGGGCGGCTGGTCTAGCCACGAAATAAGATGGACGAAACCCAGAACCAGACCAACCACAGCTAAGATGATACAGAACAAAGCGAAGGCCAGTTTTAACGCCGCTGTCGCCCAGTTTCGTTTCAGGCGGTGCTCCTCCACGGTCGTCGCGTCCGGGACGCGGATCACGTGCTCCCCGGCGGTCGCGGCCATGCTGGAGAAGTTGATCGCGTGCGTGTCTTGCCGGCGGTCAGGAAGATTATAGGGTGATGATGGCTCGGCTTCGATTTGTTGCGTTGCCTCGTCGCAGAAGAACGCCGTGGATGAGCTAGTGGACGTGCAAAATTAATATATAGCAAAACAGAGGCTTTGGGTACGAGTAGGACTTATACATTGAGGAGAAAACCTTCCATTTTCAATGCGCACTTTCCCGTTTTGACGAAATCCATGTGAATTCGAACACAAGGCTTTCTGTTCGTGTACAATCGAAGAAATATAGCAGCGATGCTCTGTTCTGTTTCCTGTTAACTCCTATGCTGCCTTGCACAAAACTTTGTAGATTAGTGGCGGCTGCTGACATTAATTAAGATGTAAATATATTGTTAATCAGCACTAAAATCAGCCAAATTTTTCGATCCGCACCCCTGGCTCTAAGCTGACATCTGCCCTTATAAACTGAATTTTTAGTAATAAAATAAATCATAGTAAAATATATAATATTTTTTATATATTTCTAAAGAGGAATAATTCAAAAAATCAACAACAACAATAATTTAAAATGATGAAATGGTATATACTAAAATATATAAATGTCCCGTTTGGGAGGGCTTATGCCCAAACAACTTATCGACTATCGCATAAGCAAAAAAAAAGTTAGAAAAATAACAGCTTCAAATGGCTTATGTGACAAATAACTCATTGCTATAGTAACATAAGCCTAAGTAATAAGCTGCTCATAAGCTATCCCAAAGTGACCTTTACCAAATTTCACCAAGCCGTTCTGATTCGCTGGAGAGAACGCGTGCACGGCGACAAGCCGCCGCCGACCTCCACACTACACGCAAGCACCTCGTCGTAGTACTGGTCCTCGGGCACCCGGACCGCCACGTCCACCACGACTCCTCGACTCTCCATCTCCGCCGGCGTCGGCAGCCACGTCATCGGCGCGTCGTCCCCCACCACGACCACCACACCCCGCATCGCCGCCGCGGCCTCGCGCTCCTCCCTCTTCCCCGCGCAGAACGGCGGCACGGCGCCCTCGGCGACCAGCGTCCCGTTGTACCACACGGCGGCCGTCGCGCCGCCGTAGACGCACGCCTCACGCGTCGCGCTCGGGTTCGCGATGCGGACGACGAGGCCGAACAGCGCCGGCACGGCGAGCGACCCGACGCCGCCGCCGCCGCCGGCGACGGAGAGCGTCAGCGAGGCTGCCGCCGATGAGGCGGTGTCGAGCGCGCTCAATGCCGCCGAGTAACTGGCGGGTGGGTTCAAAGCCTGCAGCCGCGCGGCGATCAACAGGGAGACGGCGAACGTGGCGCCGGCGATGCAGGCGGCGATGCACCACTCGCGGAGCCGTTCTTTAAAGGGACGGTGGTCATGGTCTCCTTGAACCCCGCCGTGCTGCCCTGTGGTCACGGCCATGCCGGAGAACTTGGCCGGACGTTCCTTCCTAGCACTAGCAGTTGGATTGGATAACGTTCTCTTCTCTTCTTCTTCCTTGTCCTAAAGATGCGTTGAAGAAAGGAGAAACCTATGTGGAGTTTGCTACAAATAAGATTCATGTTTCCTAGTTTTTAATTAAATAAAAGTTTTTCATTAGTAGTTCGTTTTTATGTTCTGATTTTCCTTTTATATGATTTTTTGTATAATGATCATAGATCGTTAAATCTGGATCTGATAGCTCCAAGCGGTATTTAAACTTTCAATCAGTTAAAAAATAATAAATTCCAATAAAATTAGATTAATTAATTATAATAATATAACTAGACGTCCAAACCCATCTGGTTGTTATGACCAAATTACCCTACTTTTCATCAGCACATAACATAATTTGTAAAATTAACAAACTATCATTTACAATGATAACTAGACTTAAAAATGCGTTATACCTAAAAACGTACAAGCCATGTATTCTCACAAAGAATATGAGAGAAAAAAATTACAAACTACTCTATGATAGTGGGCGACATGCATGCACACTACGCTTCATTTCATTCGTGATGAGAATTTGGCACTACATATTAACTCACTAAGTCACTATGCATTAATGACTGACGTGTATATATGATTAGTCCACTAATTCTAATATACATGTGTATATAACTCCGTAATGCACTATCTTAGTTTAAACTAATAGGGTTCCGACTGAGACTATCCCAAGCATAATTATTACTTTGATTATTATTAGAAGCCAAATTATATGACGTCGTTCTGGTTGTACACACGGACTGCCGTCCTAATGAATTGCACGCCTATCGGCTACCGAGTAGAGGATGTGCAAAGCGACGGACCGACTCCGACCTTGACACTACAAGCAAGCATCTGGTCGCTGTGTTAGATGGGTTTCGGCATGGCGGACTGCCAACTCCATCGTGTCGCTGCGCATTTGCATCTCGACCGGCCACGTCAGCCATGTTAGCTTCGTGCCAACGTCCTTGTTCTCGGACTGTGTGTTGAATGGCGACTCCGGTCCTCGTCGTCATTGTATACAACATAGGACATTACCCATATGCATATTTCTCGTGTGTTACTAAGACAAGAGGTATTCGCCATTCTGTACTAGTCGGTGAGATGACCGATGAGTAGTGACTCCTTCACCCCGCACATTTCATCAGGTTACCTCTAGTTATCCAACCATGGTATATGGAAAGTTACATCTATCACCATAGGGGCACCTGCCCCCTCGTCACCGACTTATCATCCATTGTAAGGCTTCAGATGTTGTATTATGATATATTAAATAGGTTGTAATAAATAACATTTATTTATATAATGTAATAAATTTATAATAAATAGTATTCATGTTCTTACACAGATAGTAGAATATTGCGCTAGTCCATGTTCCTTGCACATAACAGCGCCATGATACACATGGTAACTGTTTTGCTTTATATGACATGACTAAAATTATGTTGCGGGAGGTAGAGGCCTCCCTCTCCCCTCCCAATTGACTCGGGTTCTTGACATGGACAGTCAGGTCCAACATTATTCGTGGTGCTATATAATGGTAACCTTGAGGATGTGAGGCGCCAATGTGCCAAGGCCGGGGAGGCTAGTGAGATGACTTGGTAGGCGGGTTGAACCTCCTGCCAACGTCGACGCTGATTATGACAGGTCAGACGAAACACACGAGGTACACAGTGAATCATGAACAAAAGTAGCGACAAGTAGCAATATTTGAGGCAACCTTTTGAATAAAACGAATTATCAAAGATATCGAGAAAAGTCAATAACAATAATAATTTTATAATGAATGGAGGAGTATTAGTCTTTATGTGGATTTCTCTTATGTGCTAATAAAACAAGAGGCATTCGCCATTGGTACCGGTGAGACGACCATGATGAACAATCACAAACCTGATCATGCGTGAAACCCTAATCTCCAGGAACTCTTGCAGAGCGACAACTCCCCACCTATAGTAACCTGGCACGCAAGGTTGAAGTCACGGTAGAACCCGTGCCTCCCAACCGCCGCCGAGGCTCCTCGCGCACACCACCGGCACACCGCCCCTGGCCACCTCGGCGCCGTTATAAGACACGGCCATCGTGGCGTCCCGCGTGACGCAGCTGCTCATCAGCACCTTGCCGATCGGGTTGCGGATGTGGACGGCGAGCTTGAACAGCGCCGGCACGACGGAGCTGTTGAATTGAGCGGTCAACAAGGTTGCCGTGGCCACGGCCTCGTCGAGCCCGTCGTGGAGGCCGGTGAGGGATACCGCGTAGTCGGCGGACTTGTTGAACGATGTGAGGGTTACGGTGACGCCCGCGAGTGCGGTGATGGCGAGGGACAGGAAGCACAACAGGCGTTTCTCTGCGGGCCTCATGGTTAGCGAGGCCGGGAGGCCGCGTCACGTCAGGTGTGTGTGCTGTCGTCGCAATTGACAACCTTTGGCTTCAACTCCAAGTTGAACGGAGAAACTTGGTACGGTGTTTGTCTATTTATGCAGCGGTACACGAGACCTTTGCAAGGCGATACGGCTCCGACTATGAGCTGCACGAGCACGGGCCCATGGTGCCATGGTGGGATGTGCTGTTGGGCCCCTTCAGTTACAACTGCAGAAGCTACTAGCAATTGCGGCGGCTCTGACCTCTGATGCAGCACAACATGGATGGGCTTTGGTGGGCTGTGATGCCGTCCGGACACAGCCCAACCACAACCACAAGGTCCACGGGGTGGACGGGATTCGGTCCACTGGGAGACAGACGATGGTGCGTGGTTGTGCGGGCCGTCTCGGAGATGCCCGGATGCGCCGGCCTCTGTGTGGACGGTGGCGATTCCACTGAGGCAGTGGGCCGGTGCCTGCCTGATGATGCGGCCAACTATTTTTTTTTGCTTTGACCACCGCCTGACCGCCCTGCCGGCGTCCTTGTTCCCGGACGGTGGAGTTGAATGGCGACTCCGGTCGTCCTCATCCTCATCGCTGCCGCTCGTACGATACGATGCGATTTTCTTCTTTTTTTTTAAAAAAAAAAGATTTCGCTACGATTATATATGCACGTGATGGGATACACGGAATCAGTCACAAACTCACAATGACATATACGATCCGTTTCGTCCCGTCTTTAGTTTGTGCCACGGCTCAATTTGGAATCATCGCATCGCATCAACTTTCTACTCATTTCAAAAGAAAAGATCGGTATTTTTTTCCCTCAAAATTACGTTGCTAATTAATTCCTACTCAACGCATGAACGACAAAACAAAACTTTGGCAACCTCCACATATGGAGTCGACGCGACAAACAAAGAAAACAATCAAGGACACTGATGTATCTAGAACTTCCTGTCTTCCGCGCAAAAAAGAAAAATGATAATCTGGAACTGGTAACTACAATGTATATCAGGTTGATGATGTTTTGTATTCAGGGTTCTTCCTGTGGATAGGCTCTCTGACGTGGAAGCACACACACACAAAAAAAAGGCATTCATGGTCGAGCCCGTATGCACTTTCAAGTCGACAGCATAATACATATGAGGTCGTCTCAAGTCCAGTCTACAGAACGGGATAAGTCGTTAAGAGTTATCCGTGCTGTCTTTTAAAAACTGAACATGGCCAAATCGACCTCATCAGGTACGTACGGCAGATGCCGACAACATGCCAGCGACGAATGTATCTGGACGTCCTTTGTCTTGTTGGCCTGTTCTTCAGAAACCAGAAAGAGGCATGGAAAAATAAAGTTCAGAGCGAGGACAAGATGAGAGCCCTACTCCTGTGTATAGGTAGCAACGCATCGATGCCCCGGGCACCTTCTCAAGGACGCGTCGCAGCCCTGGCCTCCATCTGTACCAACGCAACGCATAATCTTCATTATTCAGTTCTCCGGCAGCAGTGTGTCAGTCCAGATGACAATCACACATTCGGTCTCCGACAATTGGACATGATCAAGTACACACATACGTGAAGGGTCCATTCTTTTTTCTCCCAAAAGGAGAGCCCTTCTTTTCTTTCTCCGGTCCTCTTTGCTCTTAGATTCCGTGGATAACAGCTCGAGACCACTGACTGCGGTCTTAGGCGCCATGGTGGATTATTGGTTCCAGTGAAGTTTCCTCCCAGGTTATGGCCTCTCGTCGATGTCGTCCTGCGTAAGATCGTCTGAAGTAGAGTAGGACGAGAATTATGCTCTCCGACTAACTTGTTGGTTCGGTAAGTTTGCCAACAACAATAGCTAAGATATGGCCTGCGCTTTACTTTTTGGACCAAGAGAGGTATACCGTTCTTTTCTTCTCCCGATATTGTAGTTGCAGGATCTTCCTCAGCATTTCCCGCCAAAAAGGTTCGTTCAATAAATAATGTAAAAAAGAAGAACTACATTGCATTTGGTCCTGAAATGCGGCCAATGAATTGCAGAGTTTCTAACAAAATAGTTATTGACAACATTTACTGAATATATAACACAATGATTTCTCTACGGTAATCGATTTCAGGAGAAGCGAGAAAATACCAGAGTTAGTGCTCCTGTTGCAGAAAAGGGATTTTCGTTACTTCTTCGCGGATCCGGAACCTTTCACAGCTTGCAGGCGTCTCTCCCCCGTACAATGCTGTCTCTCTCCTCCGGCAGAGAGCCCAGAAAGGACGACGCAGCTGCAGTCAGAAACCGAGCCTGGAAAAACTGTCGTGCAGTGCAGGCACGGGCCCGGCTAAAAGCTGTCAGTGATTCTCAAGTTTGGAGTATCTTGACATCTCTGCATCCTGGAGTGACTAATCAGCTCGCCAAATTCCTTAAGCAAAGCACAAGCACACTGGTAATAGAAGTTACTGGGAACTGAGGATTGGGGAAAGTACCAAGTGTGAACTTATAAAAAGGAGTTGCGAGTTGGTAGCATGTGCATACATGGCACGATTAAAAACTAATTAAGATCGTAAAAAGTTTACTCGAACAAGATGCTTCTGCAGATCGGAAGGATAAGATGGAATTAGCCATGTTTATGTTAAGTACCATCACGAGAGCATCTCGTGCAGTTACATATTGCACTTGGTAATCGAGCACATGCCACTTTGGCCACAATTAGGAGCGAGGGAATACTCACGCGATACGCGCAATCCTTCCACGGTTGCATCGCAGTGGCTATCAACAGTTCTTCAGATGTATTCAAAAGCTTGCTAACAAATATCTTTAGTGCTTTGCATGAGCAGCAGAAGACGAAAGGCACTAGCAGCAGCATAATATGCCCGGGAGGCCGGGACGGCATTTCAGCTCCTGCAGAACATTCATGTTCAATGCCCTTCATGGTTTGGTACAAGAAGTCCATGGATTCGACAGTAAAAAAGAAAAAAAAGCCACAAAATAAATCACGATATGTGAGTGCTATCTGCCATGAAACCAAGCAGTGAAAACAAACAGATGATTTTTGAGGTCAGAAGAGACAGATGATTCCAGGCAACTGGCACAATGTGACGTTTTTTTTCTGAACACCAGGTCCTATGAATTGTCAGACATCGATCATTGACTTGTTCTTATCTATCAAAAGTCAATTTGCCATGAAGGAAAAAGGAACGAAAGGGAAGGCTCGCTTGGCGGAAGTATTTGATGCCCTGCCTCCCTACCAGGGGTTTTTATTCAGAGAGCAAGGAAATAAAGGATGACAGTTCAGAGACAACTTTGTGGAGCTTTATAATCTGACACGAAAAATTGAATCCCACATGCCGCTATGGTGTTAGGTATTTGGCTATCTGTTAGTAGTAAGAATTGTTTGGGTTCTGAAGTTCCTCGTTACCAGTAACAAAAAGATACGTTGGTATTTGATAGCCTAGTATTTTCAAATTGAATTTTGGCTGATGAAGTTCTGCGTTCCAAAACATGAGCTGAAATTACCCATATATCCTGCCCAGAATTGAGATAATATTTCTCAGAAATGTTTGTTAATAGGTATTCTCTTTGGCAGTTATGGTTATACAGTATAAATTTAAGATCCAAAGTAATAAAACTTCAAGAAACCAGAAAATACTAGTATTTAGTCTACGTGATGTGTACTGTTTCGTTTGTCTTTTTTTTTTCAAAAAATGATTAGGAGCACTGCTCTTCATTTAAGTAGATAGCAGAAGATAGGCTCAGTATACAAGGTTAAATTACATAGGACAAAAAAACAACATCCAACAGTTCTGCTGAAACAGAATAGCAGAACCGAAACTATTTCGTTTGTCATGTACGCATCTTTCTTGCTAGCAGTTTACATTTTTCTTTTCCTTTTTTAAGAAAACAGAAGTAGATGCCAGCTGTGTAACTTTTATCTTTTTTCAAAAAAAAAAAACAGAAGTTAAGTAATAGTCGTTGATAACCTTGCAAAAAAGGTGATGCATCAGGTGGTGTGCACACTGCAAAGTTGCATCCAGTATTAGAAATTTTGAAATGTGACTTAAAATTCTGTTTGTTTGGCTTATTATATATTTCATAACTGGCAGAATAGTTGCAAAGAAATGCGAATTATACAAAGAGGCACCTTTATAGCCTGATCTATAGATTGCTATCGCGAATCTGATCTATTGCCATAGCGCCTCGTTAGTATGGCATGAGAAGGAAGGAAATGACTGATCTAAAGCATGAAATGGCTCCTTGGCTTTTGCACATGGAGATGAACACATGAAATGCCTCAGAAACACAAAATTCAGAGAAACAATTGCAACTGTGTACTCTGCCGAGGAATGTTGAAGAAATAGCATTCCATCTCTACGTCTCAGCTATGAATTTAGCAAAAGATGTTAATCACTTGATACGTAAATCAGACTATAAGATTTGTATGTAGGAGTTTGTGAGGGAATTTAATCACTTGCGCATGTTAATTGCATTTTCCTTTTATTAAACGAGGGCACGAGCTCTGTCGATCGATTATGGGAGCACATCAGAAATACTCAAAGCCTATACAAGGCCAGAAAAAGAAGCAGCTCTGAATGCGTAGATCACATCGGAGTCTACTCATCGTCGCACAAATTGCCGTGCAGATGGCACTGACGCTCGGTCGAACATCACGTGCTTCACGTGGTTGGAAAATTAACTAGATGCGAAGACCTGATGTATGAACTGAACATTATCACTGTTACTAGTCTTTATTTTCTAGTTATTCTTTTTTTCAATTTTCTGCAGGTGCTTTGTCACACTGGCAGATGAGCAATTCTGAGTTCTGACAGTGTAAGAAACTACTGCACTCATCGTGCAACATACACATCAAAATTTCTGGAGGACTAAGCACTGCATGGATTTGAAAAACAACGAAGATGTGAGAGTGGCATGGAAGACACAGCAGCTCAGAGAAGGATGAGCGAGGAGGAAGCTTTATGTAGTTTGCTGTAACTGTTCTAGGTAGGGTTTTTTTTTTTTTTTTTTTTTTTTGAACAGACTGTGTTCTAGGTAGTTGGACAGGCTGCATTCTGTTTTGCATGAATGGCTTCTGTAATGCTCGTATCTCAAGCTGGTAACCCCAGCAACGATGTAAGTGTAACAAACTTTATTCAATTTCAATAAAAAGCCGGTGAAAACTTTCTTAAAAAAAAATAAAAAACAAGCATTCATATACATAATAACTATACATATTTCGTCTGAACTCATTTACATACTACTTAATTTGAATTTATCCCTCCCTTGATTTTTATTGATCAAACAGCTCATCATCTCCTACACACAGATTACAGCGAAGGAAAGAACTCGAAGGAAATCACAGAACCGAGACCAACCAAAACCAAGACGTTCCTCAAGCATCACGGATCGACGCTTCAGCTTCACCCATGCTTGCGCACGTCGTCGTGCTCAGGGACCAGAGGGGGTCAGGTGGTGGCCGCCGGCGTCGCCTGCTGATCGGCGCAGTCGCAGGCGCCGGACTGGTGGCGGTGGAAGTTGGCGATGAAGACGGCCGCCTTGTTATCCACGTCCCGCTCGCCGACGTACGGCCACCTGCCGTCCTCGTCGCTCGGCCACACCCTCCGTCGCCTCTCCACGCCGTGGCCCGCCGCGGCTTCCTCGCCGCCGCCCCTGCCCGAACCCGAAGAGAGGCAGCTGCCCATTATATTGCTCTCTCGCTTACTGTGCTGTGTTCTTGCAGGGAAGCAGCCAGGAAACTAGCTAGCTGAGCTGCAGGTAATTGCTTTGCTTGGCTCCCGATGGTGGTGGGGTGCTGGGGGTGTGGCGAACGCAATTTATAGCGGAGCGCCGGAGCCCGGGCCCGGCGAGGGGAAGGAGCTGAGAAGCTTTCGACGGTGGGGATTCTCTGCAAGTTGCCGCGTGGTTTCAACGGTGGAGATTGCTTGGGGCGCAAGCGTGTGATTGAACTGTAGCGCGCACGATCACGTAAATCATGTTAGCTGGTGCGCAGTAGTAGCGCATTGCGGCCGGCCGTTCTTTGTTTTCCTCTGTTTTTTTTTTTTACCTAGACAGATTTGCAGTGCCATCGAGAAGAAATTATTTGCATGGATGGCTTGGAGTATTTACCTGACTTGCTCTCACAACATTCCTGAAAGTAAATGCAGGTAAAAAGAGAGACTGTCTTAATAGTCCTTTTTTTAATTCCACAACTTATATTGCAATATTGAGGTGTCTTGATTGATGCATTGCTTGCTCTCTAAAGCATGGAGGATATTTCAGATGTGGCAGTTTGGCACCATCCATTAGCAGGCTCATTAGCCACAGGTGTTTTATATACGAAGCAAGAATCTGTTTCTAAAGTGGGAAATTTTGCAACTGTAACGGATCGAGTGGCCAAATTATATTCTTGAACTTGGAATGGGGAAAATTTATTGGAGGCAAAGGGTGAATACTGAATACTGAATAATGAACAAATTCACTAGTGTTAGTCCTGGTGAAATAAACGTTAAAAGCCCAACTTGGGAGGAACTGAGAACAAGTCTCAAGTTTAAAATATGACAAGTGGCCGCACGAATCTTAACAAAATCCTAGTCTCCGATAGTTTTCCATTTTAACTGCATCTAGGGAACGCACATAACCTGGTACTGAGAGGCTAGCCAAGCATAATTTTTACCTCCGTTACCAACCGACTTTTCTTTGTTCTTTGACTGGTCATGAGAGGGATACAATACATAGCCTGCCTGGTCCTGTTCAGTAAAGCTTATAACTCAAATGTGGCGTACGAAGTGCACGGTAAATCTCAATTGAAAAAAAAATCCGAATAAATCTAGCTGTCCAGCAATGTATCCCTCTCAGATGTGAAATATCATGAATATATAACTGATAATCATAGGAGTAAAACGACCCAGTTGAGCTTGAGCATCCTCAGGAAGTGCCCCGTGCATCAGGTTGACCATTTTCTGAGTGTAAATTCGGACAACAGAGGAAGGGAAGAAGTTGCTCATATGGGGATAAGCAAGCATCTTAGGGTCACTAATACGTTTTGTCACTTCAGGGCCACTTTATAATATAACCCTTCCCAAGATTTGGTCTACCTTTTACCTCAGGATCCATGGCTCTGTTTCCTGTTTAAGAGAACCCCAGAGAAACAAAACTTGATTTGCACGCAATCTTGTGTGATGTTGCACCCCTAATCAGAATTCCACAAAAAAAAAAACAATTGCCGAAAAGATGGCATTCACATTGATCTAATTCTCTACCATGTTCGGTGCCTAACAAGTAGACTCGCACAAGTTTCATTCGTCAAATCATTCTACTCCATATAGCTGTACCGTGTATATCCACGTACACATGTAGATCTGTATAATACAATTCAAGACTACTGAGTAATGAAGACCGGTCAAAAAGGGGATTATGCCATGTAAAAGGGATTCTACTCTCCTCAAATAATTAAAGATCAAATAGGTGACATTGCACAATGCAAGCTGTGCAACCTTTAGAAACCCCAATGCTCTCCATATATAGCTGGATTTTCCTTGTTTGGATGAGGAGAGAAGCTGCAAAATGCAAGCGCTCTTCACTTTTGTGCCCTAGACTCATTACTTAATTTAGTCCCTGCCGTACATATAATGCGCTCTTGCTGTAATCACAATGTTGTGTCGATCATAATAACGAATTTTAGGGAGAATCGTAATGATGGGCAGAGGTCCAGAGTTGTTAGGCGAGAACTAGGAATTTATATCTATACATAGATAGCATATAGATATGTTGGTGTCCTAATCTATTTTAAAATTATTTGGATTCTCCATGCAGTAAAGCTGATGAATCAGTTTCTTTATTTGTTTTTGGGTCCATCAGTTTTTTTTTTTTCTGAATGAGTTTTCGTGTCCAAATGGCATTGGAAGATGTTGCTAGATACAGTATGAATCTTGTCACAGGAGGGTAGATGGCTTGCAAATAAAGACACATTATTGAGGTAAAAAAGGGAGGATTAAGATCTTTTTCATAGTTGCAGATGAGGTTTTCATATTCTAAAGTGATAACTCTTTTGATGGAACTAGCATTAATTTATGACCTTCTTTCCTTTCCTGTGTGCCAAACAAGACAAACGATGGACCCGACAAATGGTAACTACTTAGAGAAGCTAAAAGGCGAGTGATATATGTCTATTTAGAGGACATGCAAGGCAAGACATATCGTCTTTCTAGCTAGTGCAGTTTAGCTGGAAAAAATTGTGCAAATTACAAGTATCTGGTTGCTAAAGAAGATTATGATCGGCTGCCTGATTTAATACATTTTGTTCTGCTTCAAGATTTTTCTTTTGATCCCATTGGCTTTTATTAAACTAACAGTAGATGTTGCAACGCACCTACTTATAGAATATCTATGTAGGCAGGCAATATAGATGTTGAACGGCATAAATCACAACAGGCAAAATAATAGTATTGATATATCAAGTGGTATAATGGATCACCTATGTTTTTTGAGCTATATATCGCACTAGCAACACCCCGTACGGGTGATTGGACACTAGTTGAATAAACTAGAACTTGGGACATGTTACTGCAAGAAGATCGCCTTTTGTGAGTAAGTACCACTCGGACAAAGTAGCGTTACTCAGTGAGCCCTTTCCAGCTGCCAATTACCTTGAGAGCTTCAGTTCTACTGCCCTTGGAAAGCCTCCCATCTTTTCCCCTTTATCCCCTTCAAATCATGACATCTTCTTTACACCAAGTTTAAACTTAAGGTGGTATAAGACCTAATTATTCCCCTGTGTGTAGAGTTAGAACCATTTCAGTCTTTTCAGTTCCGCTTTGCGTAAAGGCCGTATGAATTTATTCTGCCCAAGTCCGGTAAGAGGTTTAGAGCCATCAATATAGTAGTGCGAGCACCAAGAACTACGGCTGCAATTCGACGACTTGGCCTGGCAAATTTCTGTGAACCCATGACCACTGAAATGCAGCAGATTCAGAAGATGCCTCGTTGTTATCGTCATGTACCTTTTTCCTTGAATAATACAGTTCAACAAACTGGATCCATGTACTGTCAACAACCGGGGATGTAAAATGTTTCGTTCAATCTGTTATTCTGTTGCAGAATGATGGGTGGGTGTATATTATGCGTACTCAAATTTGTCCTGCCACTGAGAACAGACAGAATTTCTAGGCTTGTAGTCATCATATCATCTTTTTCCAACAGCTACATTTTCCAACTGAAATGGAAAATGACTTCTTCTCAGGCATACCAGATGCTTGTTAGAAACTTGTATTCACACATCAATTGTCACTGCCAGAAATTGCACTGCAAGTGATCTACTGCTGGGTTTTCTTTGAACCCTTGATGTATTTAGCATCCCTTAATAAAGAAATCATGATTAATACCAGGACAAGCTTACAAAAATATCTGATCTCTTAGCACAACAAACTTGATTAATTGCACAGCAAGAATATGTAACTGTAACGCATTCAGAGAAGCTACACTTAGGTGTAACTTAACCCAGTTCAGAAAAGTTAACTTATTGCTGTCAGTTACAACAACCATGCTGCTGGAGCTGCCACCAAACATCGCCTCTTGGGCGTAGTTTTTGAATAAACAGATATACAAGGCATGAGAAAACTTGATGATTAGGAAAGCAGAAAGCTGAGGCCCCAGCAACATACCACAATTTATCCCCTGTATAAAATTTCAACCGACAGACAACAGATAACTTGGTAAAAAACGAACTGAAAACTCATGTCAGAATTCACTATCTTGCCTTGAACAAAACATAGATGGCATGCTTACAGAAATTCTTCAGATCAGTTAAACAACAAGGCCAGTACCTGGACCTGGACGAATGAATTGGAATCCTGTGCACAAAGCTTTCTCTTTTGCAAATATTACCCCATCAGTAGACATTTGTCATCAATTTATTTACGTACATGAGGGGCTTCATAATTATTTCCGGCATTAGCTGCTGCTCGCCCCAATCCATAGGTTGGAGGCTGTGCCACCAACCCGTAAGGAGAGGACCCCTGTGCAGCGGCAAAGGCAGACGGTGCTTGTGCTAGTCCATAGGTTGATGATAGCTGTGGGTGTCCATATGCAGATGGAGCTTGAGTTTGTCCATATGACGGTAGTGCCTGAGCTGAACTATTCGGACGTGCTGCTGTTGCATCATAGGATGATGAGACAGGCCCAGACGGTGGCCCCTGTACAGATCCATAGGTTAAAGCAGATTGTCCCCATGCAAATGGAGTCGTTGTTTGATATCCATAGTAACCAGCACCACTCCCATGAGACGCTGTAGCTGCTGCCTGTCCTCCAGTTGCAGGAGCCTTTGAAGCATCATAGCCAGCACCCTTCAAAGAGTCATAACCAGTGCCAGCCCTTGATACATCATGCGCTCCAGCTTTTGAAGAACTTAAAGGGTCTGCTAGACCAGCAGGAGCTGTCCTTGCCTGAATTAAGAATTAACATTAGACATATTTCTATATATATATTTCTATATATAGATGACTCTAACATCTAGTTGCAACATACTAAAGACAAAAATCGTATTAGTATCGCTATGTATAATAACAAAGATTGAACTAAAAAAGTTGTCGAAACATCACATATTAAAAATCAGAGGGACTATAATAATTACTATCTAATCCATCTATTACAATAAGTTAATTTCACACGAGAGAAGAAAGAAAAGAACAACTTAGCTACTACATATTCCAGAATCGTCTTTGTCGTCTGCCCAACAACTGCCATTGGGCCCTTTGATTACCCAAGGAAGAACAAGGTCACTGATTCAATCATATATCATCATGCACTATCCAAGTTATGAAATCCTAATGTGATGGTTGTGTGTGCAATCTTTCCATTGACTGTAAATGTTTCGTGTAATTATGTACCATACTTTCTGTCTCAAAACTTTGAAAGCAGTAGATTCATGTAAAGATATGCAATGTGAAAAGAATAAAATTTTACTTGCAACAAGTTTGAAAATTGATAAATGCAATTGTCTGAAACTTCAAATACCATAAAATCAAAAACATATAAAGTTAATTACTAACAGGGAAAAACATGACAATTGCCATCTATGGCAGATATTGACCTACATGCAGCAAAATTGTTACAAACAAAGATTTAAGACATGCATGAGTTGTTTGACAGTAACGGTCACAACCAGCTACATAAGTTGTGACATATGGCAATTAGGTGACGAGATGTTTATTTTGTGATTTCTATCTTCAAATTGATGCCCGATTTGTGTCTGTTTCACGTGAGATACAAACATTTTGATTCATGTTCAGCATGTATCATAATACCATGCAATCAAAGATAGTAATGAAAGAATGCTTACAACAAAAAGGTTCAACTGCCGTTGTACTGATAAAGTCTCTAAATTTTGGCCTACTTTGGTTGCGACCCTGGGAACCCTGTCTGGGGCAGGCAACGCCCATAGGCATCTGATTTTGACGGTCTGGGTCTGGATGCTGCTGCCTGGACAAGGCAGCATTCCCCAGGCAGCAAGCAAATGAGCCCTCAAGGCAAATGGCATGAGATACCGGATGCACACAGTTATCTAGATAATACATATTTCAGAAAAGAAACAATTCAAAACTTGCAAGCAGCCCAATATGAGGGAGTAAAAGTGGCTCACCTGTCCCCCTCCATAAAGACTGTCATAAGCAATTTGTCCAACAGAAAGATGGTTAGATGTACCAGCATCCTTTTGAGGGGTATTAGCATTGTACATAATACCTATGCAGAAAAATATTTCATGGTTAAAAATATTGTGAATGGCAAATATTAGTTCCTTTATGCATGAACCACAGATTAATGAACCAAACAACAAACTCCATACCACTTTTCGCAAAGTTAGCAGAGTTCCTCAACTCAGCACGAAGTTTTTCGAGCTCCGTAACCATGGAATCGTAATTTCTCTTTGATGCTTGCAACGATTCACAGTGGTCCACCCTTAGTTTCCTTTCATAATCATATGTAGTCCTGAAATAAAATAGTCCACACAAATAGTAAAGATGAGGCCATTTAGGCAATCACATATAATGCTAATGAACATACACAACAATTGCCACACACACCTGATGTGCTGATATTCTTGCCTAGCCGCATCCCGCTCAGCCACAAGCGCTGGAAGCTGTTGCGCCTCACCAAGGTTCCTCTGCAGGTCCTTGCTAAGCTTCTGCACATCAGCCGCCATTTTCTGCCTCACCCCGGCAAGGCTCTGTGCCTCAGCATGTGCCTGCTGCAGCTCTGTCTTCACGGTCTCGAGGGCTTTCAGGTCAGCTTCCATCTTCGCTACTCTCTCAAGGAGCCCCCTCATCTCCTGCTCCTCAGCAGCCTTTATCGCATCCCCCTGTGCCTGCAGCCTTTGCAGCTCCTGCTGCGCCGCGGCCAGCTCCTTCCTCAGCGAGGCATGGCTCGCAGCGAGCCGATCATTCTCCACCACTAGTTTCTGCATCTCCCCACGCTGCGCCGCAAGCTTCTGCTCAAGGACCTCTGGCGGTGGCAGTGGAGGAAGCATGTCGTAGGGGAATGGCCCAGGTCCATGCCCCGGTGGTGGCAGGTGCATCGCCTGGCCGTATGGATCCCCGACCTCCCGTTGCATCATCCCGTGGGCAGGGACCGGCCCTTGGCCATGGCCGGGGCCTGGATGCGGCCGGTGGTGATAAGGGGGCATGCCGGAGGCGGGCTTAACGCGAGGCATGAGGCTTCAGCTGAATCCCCGGGACTTCTGGAAATGAATTATGCTCCTACGATACACACTCAACCCAGGAACCTGGATTTAACAGCTTGACATGATTCATGAACATGATTATTTTGTAAGCAAAATTGCGCACACTAGGGTTTGGGGGTACTACGTTTCGCATACCAGGAAAGAGAGAGATTGGGCGAGCATACCTGGTGGACACCGCCGCCGCGGAAGGGCCCGGCGACGACGTGAGAAGGGTGCCGGCGCTCGCCCAGTCGTCGCCGCAAGCTCGGTCGTCGCCACAGGAAACAGATGCCGCGGAAGAGAAGCGGAGGGAGAATGAATCAGGTGAGCGGGGTGGGTACAATAACCCGAAACTTTCCTTCTTTTTTCATTCCCACCAACTTTATATTTTAATATATGAAATATTTTCCAGGAAATTTAATGAAAGTTTTATTCTAGAAGCTTTTTTATAACAAAAATCATCCAAATGTTTTGATTGATTTTTTTTTATCAACACGTTCTACATTGCACGTACGTGCTTAAAAAATTTATTTAAGCTGCATAATACAGTAGTTTGGATAACATTTTATTTTTTGCATTTAAACTTATTGGTTCTAAGAACGTATGTTAGTCATTACGTACATTCTAGTGCTTAACCCATTGTATAATAGTCTTCAATTCTTCATCTTGTATTGTCCAAAATGCTCCCCAATATCGGTTCATATCAGTCCAGATTTAAAAATATTAAATATAATTATTAAAGAAAGTCCACCTCTTAGTCTCTTAAAGGTCAGCAAGTAACTAATAAACAAGTAACAAGATCTAGACGGACCAACGGCTCAAAGGCCCTTCGACCCAATAGACGCCTGAAGGCTGGTACGGACGATGGCCGTATGACATGGCGGGTTCTAGGCGTAGGAATCAGATAGTGACCATCGGATGCGTGTACCAGATAAAGATTGAAGTACTAGAATACCCTTAGGTCAATCAGTAAGATATGTAATGTAAAGTCCGGGATAAATATGTAAACATACCCGGGGTAGGTGAGCATGTGGCTATAAATGCTCACCTACAGCTCTGACCGGAAGAAGACATCTGAGATCCTCGGACCTTCTAATACGGAGCGGACTTAATAATACAAGATCGTTAGCTGAAGGGCGCAATACCAGTCCCTTCGGCTCTTCCCTGTTAATTAGTCTTGTTCATTTACCTTAAAAGCTTGACCGAGGGATCTTCGGCCTAACTGGCTAGCGCGGCGAACCCTCGACTAGTCTTATAAGTGTTTGTCCTGAACTCGTAACCACAACAATGATCAAAAATGATATTATCCATTATAAGCATGCAAACAAAAAACTTGGGCTTATGGTAGTAATTGATAAGTGTCACGTTTTTATCTGATGTGTGGGGTAGATAGATGTTGGACAATGGAGCAATAAGCATATCGAGAGCTATCTAATCTAAAGCTTTGTATGCTTTGTGATCAAAAGTAGTAATGATGGATTGTTTACAAATTGCGGGTTTTGAAGAGCTGTCACCGTCACCAGAAAAGGTTTTGTTTGAGTGATGGTGGAATGAAAGCGTTGAGCAATTCGATGATAAAAGTCAGTTAATGGTCATCTTTGGGGATTGGACTACATATAAGACCAGTTTTAGTGGGAGTTTTATTAATATTAAATAAAATGACACATCAGTAAAAAGAGTGACATGACACTGTAATTAAGATGAAAAAGAGAAAATGGATTTCATTAGGATAAAACTCATTTGGTACTGATTCATATGCATGAAACTCTAATAAAATTCTGATTGAGAGTAAAAAGTTTCATCTCAATAGATTTCGATCAATTTTAATACAATAATTTATTATTATGATTTTTCTATAAAATCATGAAATAAAACTTTGTATTGAGAAAGCCAATTTCATCCTTTAAACTAAACATCTAAATCTAATATGACACTATAGGAAAAAGTGAAATAAAACCATGGACTGAAACTGGTCTAAACATCACAACCGTTGACCTGAATGTTGATTTGGTCGTAAACTTCAAATCGTGTAGGACGCACGAGCTGCTGCTATTTTGGTCGGATGAATCCGTAGAGTCTTGTTTATAGCACTGTCTTGTAACAAGTGCAAAAGTTCTAAAGAGAAAGGACGAATTCTAACTTTGGCTAGAACATTTCATATTTTGGTTCTAACTTTGTATTCTTTGGCTATGCTTGTGTCATAAAATATAGCGGATACAGTAGCATGTCATAACGATGACATGCTACTATATCCACCATATTTTATAGAAGCATTCACCGTCTCAAAAATACGAAGATGTCTACAATCTTTGGTTTCTTGCTAGTTCATATTTTGTTATAAAAAATTGCTAAAATGTAGTCATATTAATATTGTACTCTGATAACCCTATCAAAAGATTTGAACACATAAATGATTTCTATCTTTAGGCTACTCTTCCAATAAAGTCACTAACTTATTAGTATACACATCATCAATGTTTTTATGCTACTACAATATCACTTTTCTCAAGAAGTTCATTGCGTAATATTGAAAAGAATTTCATCATATTTCAGAACATGAATATCTCACCTCATTTGTCTTTTTCCTCTCTCTGTTACTACTTTGTTGACCAACACCTCATCAACTGTTGGATGTAGCTACAACGGTTCTTTCTCAGGAAAGGCAGTCTTCTGTCCCTTGGCTATGCTTACGTTAGTCACTGATTTACTGGCAACATGCTATTGCAGCCACCCTTATGGCTATAATATTTTATTCTTTAGTTACTACTTAAAACATTCCATATCTGTGAGAGTTCGCCGAGTTTTCATCAATCTGATATTTAATTTCTACTGTAATAATAAGGCTTATAAAAAAACAGTCAACTGGAACGTTACAATTGCCCCAATTCCCTTTTCCCCAGAAGCTCAGTGGAAAGAAGCACAAAATCTGTTTCAACTGAACAAGCCAGTGGACCATCTGACCAGCAGCGAGGAGCAGGCGCGCGCCTCGCGCGGACGGACACGGCCCGGCCCCGGCCCTCTCGCCTGGGCCCGCGGCACGCCTCGCGTGCCCTGCTCCGCGCCACCGCATCCCATCCCGCAGAAACAGTCGCTCTAAGTCACCGACAACGGGACCACACCAACCCTCTCAGCATCCGCTGCGGTCACCCGAACACGCACCGCCTCTGTGCATCCACAACAGACACGCCACGTGTCCCGTCCCTTCCGTTTCGTCCTTGCTCGTCAGCGCAGCGAGCGCTCCAGTCCGAATCCCCTCCCGTCCTTAACCCCAGCCTCGCTTTGCTCGTGCGAGCTCTCTCGCCTTTCTGCTGCTGCTCGCTCCAAACCCCCCGCTCCCCTCACGCTCCCCACCCACCTCCTCCTCTCGGCCATGCCCGGAGTCCTAGCCCTGGCGTGAACGCGAGCCCGATCCCCCATTCCCCCATGGATCGGCCGCCGCATCTCGTCATCGACCTCAACGAGGCGCCCTCGCCGCCGCCGTACGACAACCCGCCGGAGGATGTTCCTCCGTCGCCGCCGCGGGGGGCCGCTCCGGCCGTCCATGCCCCACCTCCGCCGCAGCCTCCTCCGCCCGTGCTGCCCCTGCCGGCGGCTCCGGCTTCGTCCAGCCAGCAGCTGGGGGGCCCGAAGGAGGCGCTCGAGCTGGTGTATCGGTTCCACCCGTTGTCTGAGTGGAGAACTGCTCCTTTTGGTGTCATGGGGAACATGCCCGCCGGGTTGCTTCCTGGTTTTAAGCCGCCAGCGCCGTTCCCGGGGGAGGCGGGCTGGGGACACCACCGCCCCTGTTCGTCCTGCGGCCACCCGGAGGTTCTGGGGGGCACGATTGTGTGCGACTCCTGCGACCGAGGCTTCCACCCCGCGTGCGTCCGCGTCTGGCCGCCGCTCGTGTTCACGCCCCCGCCCCCGCCCCCGTCGGGACCCCCTGGCGCGCGGCGGCCCCGCGCCGTGGCGAACGAGGAGTGGATCTGCCCTGAATGCGAGATGCGCGGGGCTCGCTCCACCTTGTGGAAGCAGGGTCCGGTGCCGCTCGACATCAACGCCGCACCTCCGGAGGAACCTGTCGCAGTCGCCGTCAGGGACATCAGCAGGCAGTTACTTGAACTCTCGTTATACTCAAAATAAATATTGATTCTATCGTAGCTTACTTGATCATCGAGTTTCTTAATGTTAAGACGCATGGGGAACATGGGACGAAGCGTTAAGAGCCTTATGTTCTTACTTCTAATGTTTGACTCCCTGTTTGGTTCGTTGCTTGTTTTTTTGTTACAGTCTGATACTTTGAGCTCGTCTGTTGTGCCTACATAGCATAGCGTTGTTAAACAGTGTGTTATGTCATTGATTTTTAGCTTGCACTGTTCAACTTCTCGTAACCATATTGCATGATTGATTCCTTATTGATTTGGATTGAACTCTATTATTTGCAACTGGGGGCAGTGTTTATCCAGAGAGTTTGTATAGTGAAAGTATGGGATCACATCTTTTTTAGCCTGGCGTTGTAGTGGTTATGGATTCTAGATGTGAGGTGTGACTCTAGTAACCCATGCTTGCTGCATGGATCCCCAGGAACATGTGAGACAATGCACACAACCTGATGCTTCACCCCATGGATTGACAGGATCAACTTTACTACTGTAGTGTATCTTCCTATAGCCTTGGCACCGCTCTTGGTCAGTTGTGAGTTGTACTGTCATTAGGACACCTGATGTTTGCGTTGGCACTGCCTTTGGTCATTTGTGATTTGTACTGTCAGTAGGACACCTGATGGTTGATTCAGACAGGTCCATGCATTAGGGATTTGTTTGCTTTTCGTCCTCAGATTCTTGACGGAACACTCGATCAAGCGCCTTGGGCTGAGATCGCTGCCTGGTGCAGGCAGCCCAGGCCAGGACTTGAATATAATCTGATCATCTGTTTGTATTGATGTTGTGGTAACAAATTGGGGCCTTTGGACTGCCCCGCCTACTATGCTCTATGGCAGCAGGCAACCCTGTAGGCACTCACTAAGAGCGGTGATGGGTTTATAAGACTGGTTCTGTCATGTGACACATATCTTTGTGCCTAGCCAAATAAGAATCTGGCCACAACCAACCAATTCAAGTCAACAAAATTGATATCTATCAAGTCTGATACATTTGTATTTTGTTAAATGCGTAAAGTACTTTACGTTCTTTGCACTTGCCTTATACATTATATTACACATGTATACATGCATAGTTGTGAAGGAAAGAGTGTTGCTTGCCTTTACATTGGCCTTCTCCAACATTAAAACCTTCAACGCTCTTCGGATGCACCCATTGCCACTACACTCCTTAGGATCTACAATCACCATTATAGGCTAGCATTTTGACCATACGGTTGGCACATCAATATCCGAACTCCAAGGCATCATACTCAAACTTTTCATGCATAACCAAGCCATATTGTGTACTCTTGGATTTTAGTGAGGCAATTATATTTACAAGAATCATGTCGCTTGAATGAGTAGGTATCTGGGTCTAGTTAGATTGTTGACGATTCAATTGCCGCATGAACCCTTCATTTGTTGTGGTATGTCTGTCTCACCTATTTGCACATGTGTCGCCTGTGAATGAGTCTTTAAGTACATTGATGACACTTCTCCTTACAACCTTTGCATCATCCTTGCTCAACGCATTAACATATGCAAATAGAATAGGTTGCATGGATACTCAACTCTATGCTTCTTGTGGAATTGTTCTCCAAATGCTAGAATGTTGTTTCTAGCTTGAGTGTTGTGGGCCAACCTTTGGGCCTTGGTTCAGTTGTGGGATCATTGTAGCTTCACTCTTCGTTAGCCCTCAAGTTTGGTTATTTAGGGATAATATCAGTTGTCTAGGATTAGGGTCATCTCTACCTCTATATAAACATAAGCGCTCCTGCTATTTGTAATAAATCATTCAATCAATGAAGTAGTACTCACCCAATCCCCCAATATCTGTCAAGCTATAGGCAAAGCATAAGGCCTGATTATCCTTGTTTTGATCCATGGCTTCTACTGTGGTAATACCAATCTACCGAAGCCAACCATGGAAGAAAACATGCTTAACGACTTGACACAAAGAGAGTTGGCAGATCTATTGAGGACTAAACTCGTAGCAAGAGAAAAACTCAAGATTAGAAGGCAAAGATGGTGTTGCACAAGGAGCACGATAATCACCTGAAATGTTACACCATCTTCGAACCGATTGAGAAGCCGTGTTGTTGGTTATGGGGTCCACGACACTTCCTGTTGCTACATCAATCATCAATCGCATCGTCAAGTCTCAGAGTTGCGCCCATAATTTAGGCCGCTTCCGAGCCTGTTTTTGCCGGAGAAAAGGAGATACACAAGCACTTGTGATGAAAATTGCAAACTTATGGAAATTGCAGGCTAGGAGATGGAGTTTCCTTGTGAACGGAGAGGGACATGGGCCTATCCTTTTTCTGAATGGAAACAAAAGGGAAACTTCATGTATGCATATAGATCGCTCTCGTGAATTATGACTTTTTATTTCCTTTTGGAAACAACACGTCACACATGTTTCATGTTTCTTGGAAATCAATTTGGAGAGTATTGCCTGTAGCCGGAGATCTTGTTGACAGGGATATTTGCAGCAACCTTCAAATATGCGCATGGGTGAATTCAGATGGGTCCTCTGTTCGAGATGTCAAGGCTTAGGCTTATCTTTATGGGGTTTTGGATGGGTACACCTATCGCTAGAGATGGATGGATGGCACAACACAACTTGATGAATCTAGTTTATTTGAAGTTTTAGTAAAAAATAAGATAACAAGTTGAGATGTAAAAGGCTTGTAGTGAGGTATTTGGATTCAATCTAGGAAGGAGTCTACCTAGGAAGCGAGTTAGTCGTTGCAGTGTGTGGGCTTTGCAGCCCAATGGCGATGCATGTCAAAGGGAAGGAAAGGCACTATGATGCTAAGGACATAGTACGGGGTTCAGCCTTGACCCCTAACACAGATTGAGGACGAGCTTGTCTCAGAAGGAGAGATGGAGATATTATGGGTCAACCTTTGGGCCTTGCCCGTATCAACCCATGCCACTAGAGCTACGCGGTTACTATAGTGGCTCCCTTTCTTGGCCTCTTGAGTTAGGTTATTTAGGGATTTGATCAAATTGGTTAGGATTAGGGCCGACTCTACCTGTAAACAGATGCACAACTATTATTTGTGCAAGCAATCAATCAATGATGAAATACTCTCCTAAGCCTCAATATCTCTCGGGCTCTAGGCAAAGCATAACCGTTTCTGTTTGTCTCCAATACGAGCAACATTGTTTAAAACATCAATGTAATGTTCATGTCCTCTCGTGCGAATTGGCAATGTACACTGAGTGGAATGATTTGGTTAGGTTCACAAAGAACATCAAGATCGAGGGGGAGGACAACTCAACTCCTTGACTTGATATTGCTTGTCCATGTCAAATGAACAACCCTCCTCGACTCGATATTGCAGATGTGGTATGCATTGCCATATGTGCCTAGGCATCATTGCATCCCTAGTTGGGATCATGAATTTATGATCTCTTTGGTAGTGTGAGAAGTTGGAATGTCTCTTTTATGGATGTAATGATGTTCCCAACATCTGGTGTATCAATGCGAAGTTGTGCAATTGTATTTGGTTATATATATTTTGAAATCTGAAGTATCTTACGTACCTCCCCTCAAGCTCACATGAAGAATATTTGCATCTCTTCAAGTGCTTGTGGTATGTTGCATACTTGCAAATATTGGAGTGATGTTTTTGATAAAAATGGTCGAGCCAATTACTAGCGCGAGTACGATAAAATCAAGGTGTTGCGCAAATATGCAACATTGGCATATTATGTTTAGATCCTATTAATTGAAACAAAAGCAATGCCATACATTATATTGTATTACAACAACAACAACAACAAAGCCTTTTTATCCCAAGCAAGTTGGGGTAGGCTAGAGATGAAATCCAAGGGAACCCAAAAAAAGGAGAGACAAAGGAACAACAACCACAAGAAAGAAAAGGAACAAAAAAAAAAGAGACAGAAGGAACAAAAGCCAAAAGAAAGAAAAACGAGTAAGCAAGAAGGAAGAAAAAAGGATCACGGTTCCGACACGTCTATTGCTAGTCTCCAAGCACTCCTATTCATAGCTAGCTCCTTGGGGATGTCCCACTCCTTCAAGTCTCTCTTAACCGACTCGTCCCAAGTCAAGTTAGGTCGGCCTCTACCTCTCTTAACATTAGCATCTCTCTTTAGAACCCTACTACGCACCGACGCCTCTGGAGGCCTCCGTTGAACATGTCCGAACCATCTCAACTGATGTTATGGCAAATTGTGTTACATTGTATTAATGCCTCCAAATTGTGTCCTCGTTAATGCCTCCAAATTGTGTCCTCGTTAGAAGGTTATAAGGCCTCCTTGCCATCCCTCTTTTCCATAGGCCTCCAATACCGCCTCACCACACATCGTTTTCTATGTCGTTTTCTTCGTGCCTCCTCTGACAACACAACGCATCCTAGGGATCATCACCTTGTTCGCTTTAGGTTCATCAGTTGTGGTCAAGAACCCATGATGACAACTTTCCATGCCATCGACACATTAGAAGTCAGAATTAAAGCTAGGACGAGTATAAATACTAGCAACATACCAGTTCTGACGCACACAATACCTTGCCATAACGTGCCCTTCGGCATAATGCAATGGTGAGATCACACTATTCATATGCACTTGAGATCAACATATCTTTGGGGATTTGATCATAGTTTAGATGTGAACTAGACTTGCTATATCTATGTGCTAAAAGTAGAAAGCATCCATCCCCACAACGTTTTTGGACGACGTGGATGTTCCTAGGTGCGACACGCTTGCTAGTGCTTCATGGTTGTGGGCTTTTAGCGTCCGATGGCTGGGCTTGTTTTTCATGATTGTTTGTCACTTTGACCATTCCCCAAACGGTGGCCCAACATTTTCAATTCAGGTATGTCGGGTTCGTCCTCAAGAAGAGAGGTGCCTCATTGTTGCTTGGATCAACGTGTGGCCTGTGGCCCTGTCAGCACACCTAGCGATGGCGTCTATCTAACCAGTTGCATATATTGTCTAAAACATGCAAGCATGAGAGTTGAACTCGTGCCCGTATGTTCCAATAGGTGAAGAAACCACTAGGAGACACTTATGATATATTATGCCATACACACTTATTTATATGTTGAGTAATGTGTGCAACAAAGTGCGTCAGCTGCCACAATTATGTTTGTATTGTGTGTCCGTCTTGCAGAGTAAAGCTTGGAGAGAGCAAATTGTAGCTAGCCAAGCACTCGATGGGTTTTAGTAAATTGAATTGGAGAGATACAATCCGTAAATCAATTTCCTAATAAAGTTCCTTGGATGCTCTATCTTTATAACATCATAAATTGAGAAATAAAGATATCCAAGGAACTTTATTTCTTTCTTCCTTTGTGCATCACCCCTAAACTATGAATTCAGATTGCAATACACTTCCATGAATAGTTCAACCTTTTTGTGTTTCTAATTAAGGAAAGGTATTTGCTCAAACACCTCAGCCTTAGTGTTCCCATGATTCTTCATTGGGGATACAAACCTATTATATTTTTTTTTACCGGAATACAGTAGAGGATATTATCCAGTTATTCAGTCATGTTATGGATATGGACTGGAATGGTAGACTGCTCCGATGCATCTAACAAACTAGAGTAGTAAGACTAATATTTCATCCCACTCATCATCTCCTTCCTGGTATGGCCCAAATTGACTGGAACTTTTCGTTCTGGTAGCAAATCAAAATTTCGTTCTGGTCCTATTTCTTCTCTCCATTCTGCTGCAAAGCTCCATTTTGATCAATTACCATGGTCCTACAATTGTGTCATCAGTTTTACATTTTGTTCGAAGACCTGAAGTCCTGACCTCAATGCTTGAAGGATATAGTTGACTTTTCTGGTTTCAAGGAAGATCTTAGTGTGCTGTGAACTCTTAGAAGTGTGTTTCCTTATTTTGTAAAGTTCTTGGCTAAATAATTACATCTTGTTTGGATCTTTCCAGGAAGAAAAAACTTAGGTCTAATACATACAGAATTTTCGCGAGGAGTCCTTGTGATATGCTTATTCAGCTAGCTTCATGAGTCAAAATTATTCAACTAGCTTCCCTCAGATATACTTGTTGGATGGCTGATGTGGAAGTTGTCAATAAATATAACACTTTTTTTTTTAGATCATATAACACTTCTGTTATACGGGTCTTGTACTTGTAGAATGAGTCTATGGGCTGGGCTTTTCCTTTAATATATCCCGTAACATTTTTTTTCTGTGAGAAATAGTATATCCCACAACCGTCTCTTCTCACCAAGAATAAAAAAGAAACACTCTGACATTTGCCCTCACCACTCCCGTGCCCAGTTGGCACAGAAATCTTGCTTTGGCTAACTGGGAGTGGCTGAACTACAAATCTGTTCATCTGGAGGTATAGATCTAAGCATAAATTTATTTTTTCCCGTCGGATTAGGGCGCGGAATTAGGGACTATAGTTTCAGATCCGTATCTTGGGTTTATACTAGCTCCAGATTTACTTTCTTGTTGCGAGTTCTGAGGTGTTTAAACTTGCGTCAGATCATAGGTATTTCAGACAAGTTACTAAGATATTCACATGAAGATTGCCTTCTCCCTTCTGTGATATTGATTGATGTACACATTCAATTATTTGCGCTTATCCCCTTGTTTGAGGGTAAATCTTGCCCACAGAGTAAGATTAAATGGATGATTTGAGGGTAGCTCTCACCCATAGAGTAGATCTGTACAGAGATGACGAAATATAGGGTGAGGTTGGACGAGTCGATTTGGGAATCAGGGATTTCAGAAGATAACCTATTTTGAGTGGCCTGTCTACAGTTAATTGTAAAGACTGATATATTCTAAAAATCACAATGGCTGGGTGATGGGACAACCATGGCATCATCACTATTTGTTGCTATTTGCTAACCTGTTGAAAAACGTTAGTGGATCTCAAAACATGGCACCAGAATGTAATGGTGAATTTCTTTAAAATTCAGAGACCTGACCTTTTTTCTGCCACATTCCTAATTTTTATGGTTGAGATCTGAACAGAAAAAACGAATCAATTGAATACCTTAAACTGAAAGGCGATTAAATGCTTTGTTGTTGTTGTTCTTTTCTATTATTAACTCCCTGTCATTGCCATGTTTGGTACTTGCTGTTTTTCTTTTCAACTGATCAAGGTTTGATCATCATTTACTTGAAAGATATGTTTAAAGGAAGACTATTATAATTTCTTGAAACTGCTACCTTAGGTTGTAACATCTCTCACGAAGCATTAACAAACATATGTTCATCCTGAAGTGTTTCTGGTGCTCTTGACAGTGTCAATGTTGAATATGTTGATGTTTCTTGACAACTTTTGTTGTATATATATTATTGTCACACAGTAGTTAACATGTTCTTGTTACCCTTGCAGAACAAATGCCACTGATGGAGCTCAGTTGAATGAAGTTGCTAAACAGCTTCCTCATTTTGAGGGTATGCACCTGAATAACTCTGCTATTTATGGTAAGGAATGTAGCAATCATATATACATATTTATTGCAAGGATATCTATTGGTTCTTTCACTTAGTTTTATTATGTCTTTTTAGTTCTTTTCCATTTTAGCCAAGAAGCTCTTTCTTTGGCAGCAATTTGCTATGCTAACCATCAAGGTCAAATTGTAGTCAGTATGTTTGGTGCTTAGTTAGTTATGAAACTTTTATATATGTCATTGTGTGCCCGCCCACTCCTTGATAGTGATTCTGGCTACCAAAGTATTCAGCATCTTATATTTAAAGTCATCTACTCAGCTTTACGCTGTTCATGGCTGCATATCTATTCTGCATATGTTTTGAATTGTGGTTGTCTTGTTGCAGATGGAGTGCAGTTTATGCCAACATTTGATCTTGCTCATTGTCTTGGCATGAGGCAGCAATTTCCTTCCATGGATCAAGATATAACTGCTGATGGAAATGTATCACAAAGGACAAATCACATACGCAGAAAAAGAGATATTCCTCAAACATCAGCATTACCCATGTTTACTGAGAACCATGAATTTGGGAGTGGCGGCATTTTTATGGATCCATTGTTTTTCAACAAAGCTAAGGAACCAAGTCCTAATGAAAACAGAAGTTCATCAAAGCCTCCAAAATTTCTTGTAGAAAATAGTAAACGGCCACGTCATCATACAGTGAGTATTTGTTATATCCGCATCACATTCTGTTTCTTCATCCAATGCCATGTCACTGCTCCCCAAGTTCAACATTTTGAGAGCTACACGTAAGTGTATTTCTTTTTATTTGTTTGTTGATACTGATATTAACTGTATGGACTCTAGGTTGGTCTGCCTGTTCAATATGGTGACTTCTTTATCACCAGCTTGGGAGAAATTGACAATAGAACAAGCTACCATAGTTCCTACCAGATATGGCCAGTAGGTTTTACGTCTTACTGGCATGATAGAGTTACTGGTTCACTGTTTGAATGTGAGGTGAGTGATGGAGGGAATTTTGGACCTTTGTTTAAGGTGAGAAGGTTACCTTGTTCATCGTACCCCCTCCCGGAGGCATCAACCATTTTATGTCCCAATGTAGTGAGAAAGGCTGATACAATAGAAACAAAGGAAAGTAGCAGTTTGATTGAAGATGCTACTGATACTGATGATAATATTTTAATGCTCACATCAGACCCCTCTGAGAAAAATCAAGATATTGTATCATATCTTAGTAATGATATGGAGGGTAAAAGGACCGCTGGGTGCAGTAGTGTACCAAGTTCAAGTATGGCAATGCCAACTATACAGTCACAATGCAGAGTTTCAAGTCAGGCACCAACCAAAGAAACAGTTCTGCATGACAAAATTGGTGAGTATACATTTGAAGGAACATCACCATCATCAGTCTGGAGGATGGTTTCTTGTGCTATGATAGAAGCATGTGAAAAAATGTACAAGGAACATGGTCATTTGTCATTCCTCTGCATGCACGGTAGTGAAAAGCCTTTATTTGACAATGGAACTGGACCTCAGAACACTGATGATCCTTGCAGTTCATTGAATAGATTCTGCTCATCTTATGGGCCCAGTATACCGAGATTTATAGAAAAGGACAACGATGTGGAATCAACTTTTGCATTACTTAAAGAGTGGTTGTATCAGGATAGAATTGGGTTTGATTTGGAATTTGTTCAAGAAATCGTGGAATCCCTTCCTAAATCCAGGGCTTGTTCAAACTACCAGTTCTTGTGTGACAGAGATGCATTTGTCTCTTCGTTGACAGTTGCAACTGGCAGACTTGTTGCTGCTCACAAAACTAGTCTGAATAATGGAGACTTCATGTCATATGGGAGACATGGATCTGTGGTGTTGGGCCCACAGGATCTTGCTCAGCCTAGCTCTGTCAGCATCCGTGAACTTCCTCCAGGAAATCCTATTACCCACAAGCTTCCACCAGAGTTGGCAGGAGATGTTTTCCAGGTAGTTCAGTTCAGTACCTGTTTTGTGGTCACTTGTTCAACTGTTGAAACAAGCACATATTTATTTGTTTGTTTCTTTTCCAACTGTAGCCTACCCCAATTTGCTTGGGATTAAATGCTTTGTTGTTGTTGTTCTTTTCTAACTGCTGTAATTGGGTTATCCTTTCAATTTATTTGTAGATAATGGAGTTTCTGGGGCGATTCGCTGAGATCATTGGTCTGAAAGAAGTTCCTTCAGTTGAGCAAGTAGAAAATGAACTTATTGACCCATGGCCAATTTGTGCAAATCAAAAGGACATTCAACAACACAGGGATCCTACTCCAATGAATTCACCTGCAAATGCTTCCATATCAAATTCGAATGCTGAATCCGTTCTAACTACAAATGAAGAGATGGCATCTGTGTTTGTTCCAGTTGAAACTTCTTCAACTGAGGAAGCTGCTCAAGACATGGTGGCAGCTCAGACAATTGGGAAATGTAGTGGTGTAGTGCTGCCTGACATCCACCTTGCACTCTTGAGGGTTCTTTTTAGTGAGCTATTATCGAAGGTTGCTATTTTTGTTGATCCTAAAATTGACTTCAAGGAATCAAAATCCAAACGTGGGAGAAAGAGGGATTCTGATAATATTACGAAAGAACTAAAGGTTGATATGCTGACTGCTAACAAGTTGACTTGGCCAGAGTTGGCCAGAAGGTATATTATTGCTGTTTCTTCCACAAATGGGTGCATGGATTTCTCTGATGTTTCTAGTCGAGAAGGCGTGAAGTTATTTCGCTGTCTACAAGGTGATGGCGGTATCTTGTGTGGAGCAGTACCTGGGGTTGTTGGTATGGAGCAGGATGCTTTGGTAAGGAGTTTTCTTCTTAGTCTTAGCAGTGCGTTGATATATTTGGCACTGGAGATACATATTTTGCCCAGTTCTGTCTCTTCTTTCAAGTCAGATTTTGAGTTTCTACAATTATAGTTAGTTAGCTAGTACGGAAACCATAAACTTCTTTTCTTTCTCCATCAATCTATCTATTATTAAATTTTATTGTGCCTCCTTTCTTAAGCACTGTCACAACAGTTAGGCCAAATCCTACTGTTTATGTAATTTTAGAGTAAAGATTACACAAAAGGACATTAGGTGGGAAATAAGCCTTTCTAGAGGGAAGTTAAAATAAAGGAAAGGCTAACTTATGTCTTTGGGCTAAGCCAACATACGTCATTGCTTTTTCCGCTATTAAGGAACCCAATTTTACTATCAGTTTGTTATTTTATATTACACTTCTATTTGGGATTATTTTTGCTGGAAAACAATCTTTTACCACTTGCAATGTCTCTGCTATATGGTTTAATAAGTGTTTTGACCTGTTTGCAGAAAATCGTATTGAATAATGTCTATGTGCTCATAATTTTCATTTCTTTCCCTTTTATAAGATATTTTCTTTTTTGTTTATCCAGTTAAATATTTGTGCAGAAAAGATGTTTTGAGTAACATCTGCCATTTCAAGATGATACAGCTACTGCAGGCTGAACCATATCTTGTTCTTATTTCTGATGCCATATACGAGTGCTCAACTTATAATTCAATGCCTTCGATTCTCCCCCTTGGGAGTTGAGGCAAACTTTTCTCTTGATATCATATAAACTTGAGTAGGTACCCATCCATTTTTGTACTACTCAAGTTTATATGGTCTTCGATTGAGCCATGCTATCTATTCGCTTCTGAGTTCATCTCCTGTGATCTTCAATTGAAAAATGTTGCTGCAAATACCCCCTGTCGGAAGTTATTTTGTGTTCAATAATTAAGGAGATTAGTATAAATATTCTGTTTGTGACAGTTATGCTTGTACTGATCATTAGCAATTCTTTTTCAGCTGCTTGCAGAGGCTGAAAATTTGATATGCAATACATCAGCGAATGAAGGGAATAAGATCTTTATGATGGATTACAAGGATACTGATGTCGTAAGTTCGCCTGGGGAGCCAACTAGTGATATGAAGACTTTACCTGGTTGGGTGGAATCACTGGAGCCTGTTAGAAAATTACCAACTAATGTGGGAACAAGAATCAGAAAATGTGTTTATGAAGCTTTGGAAAGGAATCCCCCAGAATGGGCAAAGAAAATTTTGGAGCATTCAATAAGTAAAGAGGTTTACAAGGGTAATGCATCTGGACCGACCAAGGTTAGTAAAGTTTCTTACTCTGAAAACAGCATAGACAACATCAAGTAGACTTGATCTGTGTTTTGTTTACTCTGAAAATTCCTGAGAGTAGGAGATTATGTTGGAAGTATTCTAAAAGGTATTCATTGTTTTCCAGAAAGCTGTTCTAAACGTCTTGGCTGAGGCCTGTCATGTAAAAGTGCCGCAAAATCCAGAAAAGCCAAGAAAAGAGAAAAATATTATTTCCATTTCAGAGGCTATCTTGAAAAAGTGTCGTATTGCCTTGAGGCGTGCTATTTCCTCTGATGAATCAAAGCTTTTTGGCAATTTGCTTGGCACAACTCTAACAAATTCCAATGAGAATGAGGATGATGGTATCCTTGGATTTCCTGGCATGGTATCTCGTCCTTTGGACTTTCGGACAATCGATATAAGGTTGGCTATGGGAGCTTATCGTGGATCTTGGGAGGCTTTTCTTGATGATGTTCAAGAAGTATGTCTTTCTTTTAACACCTTGTTTTATTTAATTTATTTATATCATCACATGTGATATTCTCCCCATCATGAGTGTAATCTAGTTCTAATTTCAAAATATTTATCGATCTTATAATTCATTGATAAGGCAGTTATACCTGGTACTATGCACCTCTCTTATTTGTATTCTATCAAAATATGATGGATATCATTGACACATGTTATAAAATATAATACATTTATACCTGCTATCTATTATCCATGCACATCTTTTAGTCCTTAGGACTATTGTATGAACATATATAGCTTGTGGAGTGGTGGAAAATTTCTTATTATTTATAAGAGTAGGCATACCTTCAGGGTCCTAATTTTCTCACATTCTGTATACTAAATGAGTTTTACTGTGTTTATGAGGTTGAATTTGCCTTGTGATAGATCCAAGCTATCCAGCAAAGAAACTAAAATATAATAGGTGTAGACTCTAGAGTAATGTGTATAATTTAATCCCCAAACTTTATTCCATTTGAGTTCAGCTTTGCTGTGGAGCAAAATGACAATAACTTGTTGTGAATAATTCAATATGTGCATCCACATAGTTTAGTTATGCGGACTTAATATGCTGAATCTTTATATTAAGTTTGCATAAAGCCATGGTCTTTTTAAAAATAAAAGTTGAGCAGTACCTGTGTGCATTACATGATGTCATCCCAAGATATGTAGCACAAAAGATTTTATTCTATATGGATTTGTGTGAATGATATGTGACATTGTGACTAACTCAGCAGTGTAGAAAAGATATTGAAATGTATGTATTTTGATGGATGTGCCGTTTTCATACTTCTACTTTAGCCCTGGATTAACGTGAGGCCATGCAACAAGTTCTGCGTTGAAATTATGGTTCTTTTTTTGTTTACTGCAGGTGATCCGTAATCTACACACAGCATTTGGTGATCGACCTGATCTGCTGGAAATGGTCGTACGGCTGTCACAGAATTTTGAGACATTATATAAGACAGAGGTTGGTTATTCTTGTCTGCCCCTGTCAAATTTTATTTTATCTGTTAAGGGATGTTAATTTTAGCTCTGTGCCATAGGGTCAGCTGTATGTAGTATTGGATCTATTCTTGCCGTAAGCGTTGAAATTATGCTGACGTATAATGATAATTTGATGGCTGTTAATTACAATACTCCCTCCGTCCCATATTACTTGTCATTTTGGACTTGGGCACGGAGATTAAGGAGAAGTGAAAAAGGTAGTTGCACAAAAAATGAAAAGGAGAGAGAGAGATAGAGATGTATCGGGAAGAGAAAAAGGAGCATTGGGATGCGAGCATGACAAGTAATTTGGGAAAACTGGAGGAGTGTAGGATTACAAGTAATATGGGATGGAGGGAGTATTTTTTATTTACCAGTCACTATAGTTCACTTCTCTCTGTTCTATGAAGTGCTTCCAAATTGTAAATGAACATCTACGTGCTGTTTTTGCTTTGGTAGATTGTGTTTAACCAATTGGGCTTCTAAAACTGTGCTTTCTGAGGTAACGGTTAGGTGCTAGCTTTTCGCCAAGTATATATTGGCCTTATTACATTGAGCGTATCTAATTTTTAAGTAGTTGAGTCTTGAGTTTGTAGTGAACGTTTTTCAATTCATTTCATAAGTTTTGGATTTGGCTGGTGCAGGTACTCGAGCTTGTTCAGAAGTTTGATAAGTATCTCTGTAACGAGAATGCCAATTCAGAAATCAATGATCAGTTACTTGATATTCTCACTGCAGCAAATAATATGCCTAAAGCACCGTGGGAGGTTGGTGTTTGCAAAGTTTGTGGCATTGATAGAGATGATGATAATGTTCTACTATGTGATAAATGTGACTCTGAATACCATACTTACTGCTTGAACCCACCACTACCTCGTGTACCACGAGGAAATTGGTACTGTCCATCATGTGTGTCTGGTGAAAAGAGAACACATCCTGATCACAGTATTCCAGATTTGACGCAAGAACAAAAGCAGCATGTTGCAGGGGAGTCCCAGTCTTTTTGTGAGTCACTTAATAAGTTAGCTATGGCAATGGAAGAGAGAGAGTACTGGGAACTTAGCATACCAGAGGTTTGTCTTTTCTCTGTTTTGAAGTGAAGTAAAGCTTTAGGGTCTTTACCATTTGAAATGTTTCTTCACCCTAGGAAAGTTTGCGATAATGGTCATCGAATTCTCAAGTTCTTTTCACTTGTTACAAGAGTTGGACTAGTGAAACCAAGTGGACGTGCTAGCTTTACATGGATTTAATTCATCAGATCTGTTCCTCAAGCTCATAAAAAATTATTTGCATTGACATGTTCAGTTTCTGTTAATATGCATTAACTGTTGTAGTTAGTTTTGCTGTTAGGGCTCCTTATACTATCTACTATTTGTTATTTGCAAACATAAGAAAAATTAATGCAAACATAAGAAGTTTGTCATCGATGTGGACAAGCTTGACCATGCAACTAATAATGTCTCAACTAAGGTTTAGTCTTTGTTGCGTTAGCAAGGTTAGGCTCCTCAACCCCTTTTTTTCCCCTGATGAACTCAACTTTTATGTTTTCCTTTTAAGAAATATAGGCAAGTAGCTAAGCTCTTCTAAGACAAACCCTAAATTTGTTATCAAAATACCGTGTACTATGAGTAATACATAGAGTATATCCAAGTCTTGTTTATCCTCAACCCCTTTTTTTTCCTGAGGAACTCAACCTTTTATGTTTTCCTTTCAAAAAATAGGCAAGGAGGTAAGCTCTTCTGACACAAACCCCAAATATGTTGTCAAAGTACCGTGTACTATGTCAGCAATACATAAAATATATCCAAGTCTTGTTTATTTGGAGCTTTGCGTTGTCTGCAAGGAGTTGCAATGTACTGCTTATGTTCTAAGGGAATAACTATTTTGCTCTAAACACTTATATTTGCAATAAATATTTTGTGCATGCAAATTATATTAGGTATTTAGGAAATGAGCAGGGATAGTATTATCTTAGTGTTATTTGCTATGATGTTTTCCAGAAAAACTTGATATTTATGCTATATCGTTTCAATTTTCAAAATGCAGAGAATAGATTTGTTGAAGTTTCTGTGTGACGAAATGCTCAGCACAGCTCTAGTCAGGGAACATCTAGATCAATGTTTAGACAAGTCAGGTGATCTCCAGCAGAAGTTTCGTTCTTGGAATTATGAACTGAAAGAGTTGAAATATAAGGTAGATATAAGGACTTCATGTGCCAGACAAAATAAGTGGACCACAACTGAAAATTTAAGTAATAGTCCAGGACTTGCGGAAAATCAGCAGCGTGGCATCTCCTCAGTGTCGGGCAATCTTGAAGAGGTTGAAAGGGTTAATATTGGTGTGAACCTCAACCACCCAGCCGATGGGGCTGCTGCTGACAATGACATATCCAGCACATCTATCGATGATGGAAATAAATCTTTGGGACTTTCGAAACAATCATCAGGGGTAAATACTGACAGGATTGATGAGGGTGCTATTGGTGAAGGATCTCAAAGTTGTGAGAAGTCATTAGGTGGCACAGTTATTAATGCAGAAAATGTAGAGTCGCCTGACAAAAATGCTGGTACATTCCAAGATAGCCTTGAAGCATCAACAACTAAAGTAGTCGATAATGATGCTGATAACAATGAGATGAATATCTTATTGGGTAGGATTTCACAGTTGCAGGAGTCAATTAAAACTGTTGAGTCACAGCTTACTAGGACGTCCTTGAGAAGAGAGTGTCTGGGAAAGGATTCCATTGGTCGATTGTACTGGGTTATAACGAGGCCCGGTAAACGTCCTTACTTGGTTGCTGATGGAAGCATGCTGATACCCAAGTACAGAGACATTAGCATGGTTAGCAGCTATCCTCAGTCTACATTTGATTGTAGAGGGTGGAATTCAGCATCAGTTGTTATGTATGAATCTGATGATGAAATCAAGTGTCTTGTCGAATGGTTAAGGGACTTTGATCCAAGGGAGAGAGAATTGAAAGACTCTATCTTGCTCTGGCAAAGGCTTCTTTACCTCCAGGCTAGTTGTTCTCACAGTGATCCTCCAGCGTCCAAGTTTTCGAAGAACGAATCACCTATAGACCTTCCAAATACCAAGGCTTTCTTAATTTTGGAGCAAAAGTATGGCCCGCTATTGGACCAGGACACTAGTGAGCTCTCAAAAAGACAAGGAAAGAAGGCCAAATCTGGTTCTGAAGAGAGGACATATCGTTGTGACTGTTTTGAACCTATATGGCCTTCTCGTTATCACTGTTCAACTTGTCATGATACTTATCTCACGTCAACAGAATACGAAGAGCATAATGGTGGAAAATGTAACGGAAGCAATCAGTCTCCTAATGAAAGCAAAGAAAATGATGAGCCCAAAGTCAAGGGTACCAAATCTGATACGAAAGAAAAAGATACGGCAGACAATAATTGCTCCACTGAACCAACTATCACCAAAAAATTGGAGGCTTGTCCTTATGACTTTGAAGAAATCTGCAGGAAATTTATCACCAATGATTCAAACAAGGAAACAGTGAAGGAGATAGGGCTCATTGGATCAAATGGAGTTCCTTCTTTCGTACCTTCATCTGCATTTTTCCTTGACCCGCCAGCTTTGCAGAGTCAAGATAAAAGGTATGATGATAACCCAAAGGATTGGACTTCCTCTTTGGAGGAATGCCAGACAATGTCTGAAAAGATTGAGCAAGACAGGTCCAGGTCTGGTCATGATTGTCCTGGTAATTCAGGTGATGAGCAAGGGACAAAATCAAGAAAGCCTGCCAGCAATAATGCTTCTGTGGAGGAAGCATCATCTGCAACTGATAAACCAACAAGATTGCTGGCTGTTAACGGGGGCTTAATTCCAGAGTCATCATTAAGACCTGTGATAGGAAGGAATTCTCATATCCTAAAGCAGCTAAAGATAAACTTGCTTGATGTAGAAGCAGCTTTGCCTGAGGAGGCATTGAAGTCCTCCAAGTCTCAGCAAATAAGGAGACGTTCATGGCGTGCTTTTGTCAAGGATGCAGAATCAATATCCCAGGTACGTGGGCCTATTTATTTACTTGTTATCTACTAGCAAAACATGTTTATCTTATGGCGCTTGCCAATTTTCAGTCTCTTGAAAGTTGGGGTTATCTTATGGCGCTTGACAAAATATAAAAATTTTCTATAGTTAATACATTGACAATTTTTTCTATAATTAATACATTATATAATACATATAATCCTACAAAGAAAAAACAAAACAAATAATTTCACCATCGACTGAAACTTGACTGAACTTTCAGCCGATTGAAATGTAGAAAATATGTTATCTTATTGGTTGCTTTCTTCAGTGAGTTTACAAATTCCATCTCTTTGGGCACAAGTTTGACTTTTGATTATAGCACAGTGCACAAAGTTACTTGTATTTAATGCTGTCCACACTTTTAGAATGCAAACTTCTGTCAATTGGTGACAAAAATGGCATGTGACATCTCTCTCTTCACTTCCTTTGACATATGTCATGTGACCATAAGAGTCTCATCATACAATCCACTTTCAATTAGTTGCAGTGTTCTTAAAATTTCAACTTCAACTTAAAATATCTAAGGAAACAAAAAAAGAAAGTTTTTTTTAGTAGTACCACTTTTTTCCTTTGGTTTATCTTTAATTCGTTGCCCCTACACCATGACTTGATGAATTTTAACTTCCAATTTTTGTACATGGTAAACAGAGAAGTTAATGTAACATTTTCCTTCAAATTTTTCATGTTGATTTAGTGCTTTAACGAACTAGGTTGCACAATTAAATCCTGTGGATGTCTTGCATCTGAAATATTGCATTATCTGTTGCTAGGCTTTTTTTTTTGGGGGGGGAAATAATGTTGCTAGGCTTTGTGTTTGACCAAAAATGCAAGCATAGATCAATAAGAACTTTTAGGACTATCAGGGATCCAATTTTTGCATTTGTCTTTTATTTGTAACTCCAGTTTGCAAAATGCTGCTTTAGTTATGCTTTGCAATCACTTCTGCATTATCCATTTACTTGATCATATACGTGCCCTTTTAGGTGGTGTTGGCAACCAATTTCTTGGAGGGTATGATAAAAGCTGAGTTCCTAAAGAATGATTGGTGGTACTGGTCCTCCTTCACCGCGGCTGTCAAGACCCCGACTATATCTTCACTCGCACTCAGGATCTACACTCTTGATGACTGCATCATCTACATGAAGGATCCAACTCCAAACACCGAGGCGGCTGACAATGCCAAGCCTGTAAACAAGGCGAAGAGGAGGAAAGAGACTGAATCATCAGTATCATAACAATGGAGGAGCTTCACTGCTCCGTTGTAGATTCTATGCTTAGAAGCCTTAGTTCTCAGGCAGCATAACAATGCAATGCTGCGGTTGCGTAGATGGATGGTATAGATGATAGTAATACAGAATCCCAGCATGTATGGCCTCTTATCGTCGTTTGATTACCTTAGATTCTGGTGGCACCCATTCCAGTTTCTCCATACTTACCGGTCTGCCATCATGCAACTTTTGTTGTTTAGGTCAGAATAATCTCTGCTGACATTTGGTCCATGTAAATTCTGATTGAGGGTTGAGACCAGCAAGTTCTGGTGTTTAAACAATCCGGCAGGAGCAGAGGAAAAGAAAAACGAGAGGTCTTTTGGGCAATGTCTGTTGTGGGTGCTTAGACGAGAATAGGCTAGGTTCCATTTCTACCCTGCTTCGTTTTATTTTTAAGTAGCGGCAGTGGGTAGTTGTCCCTTTTTTTTTTTAGTGCGGGGCATTGTATTCTGGATGCCTCTGCATCATCTAATTTGCATTAGGGTCTTGACTCATGAAGCGTGTAATATTATATTTTTTTGACATAGGAATGTAACTTTGATTGTAACTATACTGAAACTAATAACGAAGAATGGAAATGAATCTCAACTGTCAATACCCATTCAAAACTCGCATGGGCGGAAAGGTTCAGTAACCTCCCCATCGTCCCACTGTTGCGTTCCTTGTTTGGGACTTAGAAGAATGTATCCATAGAACTGTAGTGAGAATGCCATTGCATGTGTAGCATATTGCAGCAGTTAATTAAATAGTACAACTTCCTTGGGAATGACAACTTCATTGTGAATTGCTGCTGTCCCGTCCCAGGGTGAAACTGACGGTGGTTAGCATCGTGAAAGTCTGAACATGCGCCAGGCGTCTACGAAGACTATCCATTCTGCACCGTTAAGCCTTCCATGTATTAAGTGTAATGGTATAAACTCGAACTGATTATTGGACTTCCCGAGAAGCTAAAACACGTCCGTCTGTATACACCGTAAGCCTCCACTGTCTCCGACATCAGTGCGCACATCCTGCCATCTCCTCTCGAGAGCAAGGAAATGACCGACTTCACATTCCCTGACGGCGATCGTGAGTTTGACACCGCGCCAACGTCACATTCCTTGGCGGTGATCGTGAGTTTGCCACCGCTCCATGTTCTCCGGGCTGCTGCTCCCACCGGAGAAGGTTGACAAGAACGATGCACCTGCCTGCGTCATGCGTAGCGAGCAGTTTGACGTGATGAAGGCAAGCCGTACTATACACAGAGATAAGTTGTTTTCTTAATTTTAGTCAGACCTCGACATGTAAAGAGTGATATCAGTAAGTCTAGAAAATGAATAAGTATGCAGCTTCGCGGTTTTAAGAAAATTATGCCTTGTTTAAGATATTTCTTACAGGATCTAAAGATGAAACAAGGGAATTTTTCATTTGAAAACGTTAGGGGGAGGAGAGGTTGGGAGCGGGCATGGACCCCTTTGGCTTGTGTGAGCAAGAACTACACTGTGGTTCCTGATTTTGATCAGGTAATAACATTTGGTACATCATGTAATATTTGAATTTCCATTCTCAATAATAAGGTTGGGGTTGTGGCGACGGACACTCAGGATTACACGGGGGGGGGGGGGGGGGGGGGGGGGGGGGGCAGTTTGCCTGACAATCGCTTCGTGTTTTGTAACAGTAGGTCTTGATTTGGCAGCAATAACATGTGTTGCTAAAGGCAGCACAATAGTTCTGGGTGCAAAACTTTAGGCTAATCTTTCTCTCATCTATTGATGTGTTGTTGACAAGAGTAGCATTTGAACTTATGTTAGCAACACTGTTTGAGTAGCTCATGGAGTTGGCTATGGCCTCCTTTGAACGACCTGTTGAGATATACTTTGTTCTCATCTCAATAGATAACACTCGAGTATTTCAACATATATTCAAATGTCAAGTTTAACAAGAAGACAAGATATATCCAAAAACAAAAGGAGAGAGAGGGAGAAATTAGAATATACACTGTGCGGATTGTGCTAGGCATCCCAAAATCATAATGATGAACAATAGGTCCAGCACATGTATCAGGCCTCCGACGCCACTACCCCTCATATTGGATCTTCCACAATTCGCCGGTAGTCCTAATAACAGCATGAAAGACAGATAGAACATGAGCGACGGACGACCGGGGATCCATGCGCCTCTTTGCTTTATATACGGAGGAGGATAAGAGTGTTCCTGCTGATGTAGTGCAACTGACAAAATTAAATCCTGCCATGAATGGAAACACAAGATTATGACGTACATTAAATTTTAGCAACAAAACTATGAAAAATAGTGTTAAATAATTATTCACTGGCATACCGCACCAAAATATGCTACCCGCATTATAATCTACCTGTAAAATAATTTTACCTTGCAGATTCAAGGATATACGATGATTTTCTTCAAATATTCAATGATTTGTAATATTTAGAATAGTGTAATATTTAGGATAGTGCTTGTTCGTTGCTGTGACGAATGGCGCAAATGGTGCGAGAGCAGAGCAAAGCAGAGCAGTGCTCTGCTTCCTCCTGCTCCCGAATCATATGTTCATTCGTGATTGTGATGTTTGTTCATTAATTACTTCTTCCGAGACGGGTACATGGAGAACGGAAGGCTGAAACACAAGCAGTTCGTCATCTTGCATCCGATTTGCTTCGGCTCACGGAGCGGGGGAGGCGACGAAGCCTCTGCGTTGGTTGGGGCCGGCAATGGAGGTGAAGCAGATTGAGGATAAGGGAAGCCAATCCATGTTCATAGGAGCAGCGCGCACCAGAGCCCACTGATTCCTCGCCTCCGATGACTCATCGTCGCCGACTCGCCGTCGCCTCCTCGTCCTGTCGTCCATGGTGGCATCGGTTGGCTCGGCTCCGGTTGAAGGCTGTTACGCGGTGTCGGAGGCGGAGGAGCTCGTGTGGGAAGACCGATCTGGATGCTTTCTATGTCGGATACCGGCGCGGGAAGCACGGCGATGGGGCCAACTGTCGACCAGAATCGTTTATGCAATTCAAAATCTGGGTTAACCACTTCTTGCCAGCAGGGAAGAAATTCCACTTTGTGGGTCTGGCAGCTATTTACTGGGCGATTTGGAAAATAAGGAACAAGATTTGTTTTGAATAGAAAATGATCTAATCTCCTACTGAGGTTGTATGCTATGCCTGTGTGTTTCTGAAATACTGGGCAGGTCTACAGAAGGGTGGAGATAAGCAGGCGTTGGAGCAGAGAGCAGAAGTACTGCAACAAGCTGCTTTCCGAGTGTATCCGCAACAGAGCAATGTACCTAGACGGAGGCAAAGGAGGGCGATTTCAGAAAAATAAAGCTGGAGAAAATTCCAGAAGGAAAAGGTGAAAGCAACATGTTCAAGACGATTCAAGAAGGGAACCCAAACAGATTAACCAGTTGTGGCAGCCCTAGGAGCTGTGAGTTTTTGCTGTAATAATTAGTTGTTACTTTGGACATCTTGTTTTGTTATTTTTATGTTCGTGAACCCAAGTTATTGGGATGTTGTGATTTTGTTATGTCAAGTAATGAAATTTCAGGGTTCGTCCTGTTCTGAAAAAAAAAAGGATCGCGGTTAATAATTGTAATCCAATATTTATCAAATACGCCCCCATAAATTTGGCATATGACAAAATCTTCCAATCTGCTTCTGTGCACTCGGCGCCATGCCGGCTCCACGAGCGCCGCCGCCTCCGGCCCTGCGGAGCTAATCGCCTGGAACTGGATCTGGCACCGATCCCGTCTACGTTCCGGCGGTATGTAATTTTACGGGAAGCAGGGAGCAGTGCTATTATCTTAGCATCTGATGCCCATTGCCCGACGAATGCGCCGCCGCCGCTGTAGTCGACGGCGCACTCAATCTGGAACACGCGGCTGGTCGGAGAGCAAGTAGTGTGCTCCGTTCCTGCCGCTGATCATTCCGAATAGACGGCTTGATAAGGAAACCAAGACGACGAGGAGGCACAGGCATGGTGGCGGAGAGGCCTGTCGGTTTGGGGGCTGTTGGCCATTTGCTAGCCTCTGCTTCTGTTTCAGTATTTCAGGTCCGGCAACACGAAGAAGTAAACCGCCAGCGCTCAGTTTGTTCCTGTTTGGCATCTGAACGTTCTCACAGGCAACGAAACAGAGGGGTAACATGAGCTCTTCCATTTCATCTTCTTCGTGAATGCCCAGTTTGGGAATCAAAGAGCATTCAAGTCGCAACTTGGTTTCTTCGGTCGTAATGTCGCATCGACTTGTCTTCTCGAATGCAGAGTTGGCGCCTCGTTTCCTCTCGGGCTTTGATGAGCCTTCTTCCGTGTCTCCCTCCCTTCTTGGAAATACTGCACCCGCAGTCGCAGTAACTCGCGCACTGATCGTTCAAACTTCCCAGGCAGCCAGCCAGCAACACGCGTCAATATAAACATCATCGCGCGCTGGCCAGCGCGTGATCGACCGGCGGCCCGATCTCACCATGGGAACCTCGCCGAAGACGCCCACCATTGGCGACCACCTCCTGCGCCTCTTCGAGAGTAAGGAGGGCGCTGACGTCACCTTCCAGGTCGAGCAGTCCGAGTTCGCCGCGCACACGCTCGTGCTCGCCCGTCTTCCACGCCATGTTCTTCGCCGAGCAGCCAAAACCGCATCATCACGAGGACGCCTTCGTGAGGCGCCTCGTGCGGATAGACGACACGGGCGCCGCGGCCTTCGGCGCGCTCCTCCACTTCGTCTACGCCGACGCGCTGCCTCGACCGGACGAAACCGGAGGTCGGGCGAGCTGCTCCGCGCGGCGAACAGGTACGGCCTGGATCGGATGCGTTTCCTCTGCGAGAAAGCGCTGCGCGAGGCCGTCGTCGACGCCGCGCTGGTGCTCGCCGACCGGCACGGCTGCGCGGAGCTGAAGGCCTTCTGCGTCGAGTACGTCGCCAGGCCGGAGGTGCTGAGACGGGCGGTGCGCACAGAGGGGTACGCCGAGCAGAAAGCGAGCCACCCGGTTGTCGTCGCCGAGATCTTGGAGCAACTGGCTGCCGGGTTCGATAAGGAGGAAGAAGAGCGCAGGGCCAGTGTTGCAATGAGGATGAGGAGCAAGGAATTAACTACAGAGGATGAGGAGCAAGATGAATATTTAGGGGAGTTTTAGTTTTAAGAAACTACTGGTCAATAGTTCTTCAATTTAAGAGCAATATTAGGAAAAAAAATTAAGAATTATAGATCTATAGTAATTAGTTCTTATTATTATAAATAAAGTTAAATTAACAATCTAATGAATAACTGATGTTTTATATTTTTTAAGATAAACTAACATTTTAATATATTGGTAGACTTAATATTCTATCATGAAAATAAAAATAAATTTATTAATTAATTGTATAATTACGAAATTACCCTCAAACTATGATCAGTAGTTTTGAAAAACTACTAAAAACACTGGCCAATAAAACTCTTCAATATTTTCCCCATTTGTAATGAGTTCTTAAGCACAAGTCATAACAGTGAAAATTGCAAAAATCTTATGGGCCAGCTTAAAGTCTTCTTTTGCTCATGTTTAACCTTGTGAAAGAAGAAAAGGAGAATAAAAACTGATGTGGCAATGTACCTCATGTCCATTGTAGTGCTAGTGGGACTAGCCTAACACAAAATATATTCACAAGAGGAGCTACTGCTTCATAGAGTACTGATAAACCCACAACAGGGGGGACTATATTCAACACATGTGAAACGCAATGGTTTATAATAGAAGGCTGAACACTTGATTTGCTCAGTACATATCTGAACCTCTTTCTTCTGTATGTTACTAGTAATACAATGGAAGCAGTCATCCTGCTCCCCTGAAACACAGCACTTACTTGCTACAAGCAAAAACACCACAACATTTCCGGCCCGCATGGCTCCAATCACTAATTCTTCCTGCAGTGATCTTGCTCCACTGCACTTCTATTTTACAGTAGCACGTTCAACAGAAGGCTACGTCCATGATCAGTCCTCAAAAAGACAGAGCAGGAGGACCACGTGATCTTTACTTCAAACTGATTATGCACTACGAAACTTGCTGAAAGCATTGCGAAAATTAGAGGCCCATGGTCTGAACATGCTTCTGTTATGACTGTGGGACGATGGTGCCAACGTAGCCAATACCGACAACAAAGAAAGCCATTGACTGAAAGAAGAAGTATATGAAGAAATAGTCCTTCCCATATGCAAGATCGTAGCATCCACAGGAGAACAGGAATGCTCCCACACCAAGCTCCGTAACGTGTAGCCTGAATCATGTTACTGAAAATTAGTTGCAGGACACAAGAAAACACCAGGAAAGACGATGAGTTCACTTTAGTTTCATACCTGTCCCATATCCTCATTAGCTGTTTCATAAATTGTCTCTTGTTTGCTTTACTGGCTGATTTCATCTTTAGAGCGTTGCCGAGCTTCTCCGTGACAACCCACTCATTAGCCCTGCCAGCCTCTAACAAGCCGATCAATGTGGCTTTCGATCTGTGCAGCGACATAACATTCTCAAAGACGACCCAGAAGAAAAGCAAGTGAAAAGACCTGCAAAATCCGACATGATATAGTTAGGTAAACTGCCATCTGAACATCAAAAAGCTTATTTCCTGTTAGTATTTCATTGGCTTTGTGAGGTTTTCAAGTAATCACCTGGGAGTTCCAACAGAGTTGAGGAGGGTGATACAACAGGGAAGGTAGACATAGCCCCACTTGGGTACCCGGACTTCAGGGACAAAGATTGTGGCCGGGATTACTAGGCAGTAGAAGGTGAAAGTAATGACGTGGGCAATAATCTTGCGTATCAAGAAGAAGTTGTAGATGACATGGAATTTCTTATATAATGTCACTTTCTGCATCATGGTCAAAAAAGCATGCGAGTTAGAAACACTTTCTGCCATTTTTAATTTTTCTGGTTAATTTCAGAATTCATGTAAGTTAGAGAGACCTTATTTGTCACAATCTCCATCAGCATCTTCCTGAAGAGGTTTGCCGGGCCACAGGACCACCTGTGCTGCTGGAACCGAAATGCCTTGAAAGTGCTGGGCAGCTCACTCTTCACCTGAAAATTCGCACACATCACGGCTTAACTAAAATTTCCACTTGAGTAGTCTGAATGTACTATTGTCTCCGAAAGAAGAAGTAGATGTAGTGTAATGATAGTAATGTAGAAAGACGCATTGGATGCTAGCTGAAACCGGTGGATACCATGATTGGCATCGACTGTACCTGAACATCGCCAACGTAGACAAACTTCCACCCCTTGAGACTCGCCCGGACCGCGAGGTCCATGTCCTCCACCGTCGTCCGGTCCTTCCACCCTCCGGCCTCATTGATCGCCGCAATGCGCCACACGCCAGCGGTCCCTGGATGCGGAAAACGAATCAGATACTATTGCGAATGTGGCCATGCCCAGTCGTCAGCAGAAAACACTGGACGTGAGAGGTTTGGTTACCGTTGAAGCCGAAGAAGGCGCAGACGGAGGAGCTCACTTCTTGCTCCACAGTGAAGTGGTAGTCCAGGGACATCTCCTGCATCCTCGTCATCAGGCACTCGTCCGCGTTCACTGGTCAATCCAAAGCCAATACCAATCATCGTCAGCATCATGCGCACGGGAGCAATGAGTACGAGAAACAAGTGGTGAAGAAAACAACAAATGAATCACGGGTGGGCCACGTATGCATGCTTTCTACAACGTCATACAGTAGGTAGTAGTATTTTACAGTATCAGTTCGGCTGACCATACGAATATTTTACTGTCCAATGCAATAATAATTTACTGCTGTGCTGTAGATACATGTGCGATGTGCCCTGATTGTTTTTTGACAGTACTTGCTTTGTTTGCGCTGTCACTTCTCGCTTGGTCAGGGACCAAAATGGACCAGCAGACCAAGCGATGTGGGCGGGGTTCCGCTAGAAAGGAAAGTCGCCTAGGAGTAGTAGCTGTTACAGTACCAAGTTACGGATAAAGAAACGCATCTCAAAGGGAACAAAAAGTTGTGAAGAAGCTGGAAGCCAAATGTCAAAAGCTGAACTAATTGGTTCCATTTTTTCAGTCACTGAGTCATATGCAGTTACGGTGAAACGCATCTCAAAGAACTAAATAGTATCGGATGGATATTCAACATTATCTTTTGGTTATGAATGAATCCTATCATGCTTCCCTGGATCTGGATGCGCTTCCATATGGGGTGGGATACTAGTACTGATAGCACCTTGATGACCGTGTTCTTGATAACCAAACCTGATGGGGGAGCGAGAGGCCGAAACAAAAAGGCTAGGGGGCTGGCTGGGGGCACACGGCGTGCCTGCACAGCACGAAAGCAGAGCAGGGAGGGACAGCAAGCCCCGGGTGGGTGAATGGGTGATGGCCAGTACCGCGCGCCCACGCCTGCGTCCCGGGATCACCGACGACGGCCGGGCCCGCCGCGCGCGCCTCATGTCCGCGCCACATGGTCGCAGTCGCAGAAAACGCAGCGAGGTGGGCCGGCCTTATTGTCAGTGGGGTGTGAAGTGGATCCGGGAAACAGTTCGGGTAGTTCCGGATAGGGACTTCGAGATAGTAGCAGTACTATATACTAGTATAGTGGTCTAGTGGGGAAGGAAGAGAGAGAGAGAGAGGGAGAGAGAGAGCGAAGACGTCGCTGGTGAGTAGTAATCTCCAACCCAAACAGAAAAAAGATGCAACTGGTGACATAAACTTTTTGGTAGTGGTGACTATTCCGGAGATAATTTCCTTCATTCACGGTCACGGCCCGTGTCTCTGGACTCGACATTATTCCATTCCAGTGCAGCAGATAATTTTTATGGCACCAACTAGTGGTGCGGTGGAATATGCTGATGCCCCTGACACGCCGTAATAGTAAACGGGCAAGAGGGAGATAATCATCACCAGCCCAGATCGCATCACAATACCGACGACATCCCCCTGCCGACCGGTGCAGGCGACGGGGAGGGCGCCATCACCGTTGAAGGCAGGCACGTCGCCGTTGCGGCTGCAGCATTATTATCTACTACAGTACTATAATACTACTAGTAATAAACCTGGGCGTGTTGTGCTGCGCCAACCAGCCACCGGTGACACGAATCGCGTTCGCGGTACCCGGGCGGGCGGGAACCGAAGAATCGGCAACGAATCGTGGTGACGTGCGGGCGCCAGGAGATCCAGGTACCGCGTACGCCGACGCCCGTAGAACTGGTAGCAGCAGCAGACGTCAGCCGAGCCGCGGCACACGAGGGCAGCAGGTGCCGCGGTCAGAGCACCACAGTGTCAACGGCGCGGATCGATCGCATTATGCACTCTCTGTACCAGGAGATGGAGACGCAAGTGTCGGTCGGATCGGAATAGTTTAGGGAGTGACTAGTGAGGCGTGAGTGGGAAGTCGTCGGTGGCCTGCCTCTGGGGTTGGTTGCTCGTGACGCCATTTTAAGCTCATTTGGCATTGTGCCCCAGGCACCAAAAGTCAAGCTGCAACCCCGTTTCCGGCTACACTTAGCTGCCCTGAGACGCATCCTCCCGTAATTAACCTCAAGTCCTAATCCACACGCTAAGTAACTCAAGCAGCAGTGAAAAAAAAAAATCCCGACGCGATTAACAGTAACGAGAGGAGGTTGTGGTTAACGATCTGGAGAATGATTGTGTATGCTTACCGAATCTCCAGCGCGCCTGGACCAGTGCGATCTGCGGGTTGTGGACGAGGTAAGGGATGGTGCGCTTCAGGTAGTCGGGCTCCGGCTGGAAGTCGGCGTCGAAGATGACCACGTACTCGCACTCGCGCACGTACGCGTGCTTCATCCCCGCGCGCAGCGCGCCGGCCTTGTAACCCTTGCGGTCGTCACGGATCTGGTACGTGATGTTGATGCCCTTGCGCGCCCAACGCTCGCACTCCACACGGACCATTTCCTGTAATAACCCAAACCATCACCTTAATTACTGGAGCAGTACTTACCTTAACCTTACCACGGTAAAGGACAACAAGTCTATTGTATGTACGATCAGAATTGGACACACACTGGCCTCGGCCAGTGCAAGCGACGAGGAGTTGGCGCAACGAAACCCAACCCCGTTTTTTTCTATTTCTAATGAAGAGGGAATGGAGTGGGGATCCGATGTTGGGGCCGGTCAACACTCCACACGGCTTTTGCACGTGCCTAGCTCCATTAGTGCTTCCGATCGAGGATCAGGTAGGGAGTAGTACGACTATACACAAGCTCGTCTACCACACCACTATACAACAACTACACTACCGGGCGATGCTTAATTAACACGCCATTAATGGCGGATTTGCCGATTAATGCTCTCGGAAATGGCGGCATGCCATGGGTTGGCCCTCGATATGCATGCTAATAATTCTGTTGATCCGCCCAATCCAGTGTGCCGTAAGATTCTTCTAATGGTAGTACGCTTTTGTTGTCCTAATGAGGTAGTAGTACAGCGTAATGAGTAGTAGTAAAATATCGCCACTATAAAAAGCCAATGCTTGTCTTTTCTCTTTGTACTATATATAAACCTGGGCTCACTTTTTCTCTGACGCCAATATGTAGCCTCCTAGTAGTACATGATTTCCACCAAATTACGAAATTGCATTGGCAACTGCCATTTTTACTACTGTACTTCCCCAATGTAAATTCCATTGTTACTCGCCTGGGGTAAATCGGACCGAAACCATGCTACTTGCCAAAACGGCCCTAGCAAGGCAGTGGATACATGTGAAGATCCAAATTTCGCATCAGCCGGGTAGTAAAAACGGCACCGCCGTACCCTGATGCGATTTGTAGCGTGAGTAAAGAAGACAAGTGTGGTCGGGGCCAGGCCTGGCAGGATGCCCGCGCGTTACGGCCTCTTTTAATTGGTGGGGGAGGGACAAAAAGGTAAAAAAGCCACGCTACCCCCCTTCTTCCTTTTTTTTTTTTTTACTTTTCTTTTTCACTGCTACACTACCATCTCCAAGTCTCCAACCAAGGCCGCATCAATGGCTGAACCAACCACCGACAGGGCGACAGGAGAAACGAAGAGGGAAGGAAGAGCTTTGACGATACGCCAGCATCATTAGCGTTGATAATCTCTATGGGTTAGTGGTAATCACCTTAATCACTGGGTCCGTGGAGTCGTCGAGCACCTGCACCACTAGCCGATCCGACGGCCACGACAGCCCGCACACCGCGCCGATAGACAACTGGTACACCTGCAAGTCATCAACCGTACAGCATCCGCGAGATTAGTCCAAAAATCACCCGAACCAAATCGAACCACTACACTACAAATCAGCCCAAAAAGCGAGCAAGAGCTCGAGCTGAGCTCGGCAATGGCGGCGAGGGCCGCAAATCGAACAGTACGGAATGCGGCAATGCCTGCACTGTAGTACCTCGCGCTCGTTGAACATGGGGATCTGGACGAGGACGATGGGGAACGCGGTGGAGCCGAGCTCCGGGTCGTCCTCCGGGATGGGGTCGCAGCGGTAGCGGCGCTCCGGGCGGAGGCGGAGGAGGCGCACGCCGGTGATGACGATGGCCATGTACACCCGCTCGAGGAAGAGCAGCACGGACATGGTGAGGCACACCACCACCGCCAGCCGCAGCAGCGGCACGATCACCGGCGCCCGCACCTGCGACCACGCCTCCGGCAGCGTCGCCGCCGCGTCCATCTCGTCGCCGGCGAGGAGTGGAGGGCAAGGCAATGCAGCCGCCCGGCGAGCGGGGTGGCGAGGCGATTTGTCGGCGAGCTGGGCCGCGAGGGCGTGGGACTGCGTTGGGCTGCGGAGTGGGAGTGAGGGGAGAGAGGGCGGGTTTATAGGGGCAAGGCCGCAGGCCACGCACATGCGCTGCATCAGGGGGGGCGTAGGGTTTTGCATCCACTGCGCGGCGACTCTATTTTTTTCCTCTTGTTTTTTATTTTACTTTTTTATCAATATGTTTCGAGACTAACAGAAACACCAACAATTATTACAAGTGGTCTCGACTCGACTGAAGAAAAATGGTTTGGTTTGGCGCCAAAATGAGGAAGGTGGCGGGGAGTGAGCACAACCACAACCCACACCCGCTCATTATTAACCACATTCTTCCGGTCCGGTTTGTCAAAGCCCCCTCTCTCGCTCCTTTTTTTGTTTACTGGCCAACGTGCATATCATGCTCTGAACTGTTGACGTGTCATAATGGGTTTGGAATCCAAAGGCTGTGCATCACAGTAAAAAAAAATTCGCATCATTGTGAGTGAGAGAGGATGAGCCTATTACGCCATCAATGTCACGGTGGGGGCGGACGGGCCCAGCGAGATGTGTCGGTGGCGTGGGAGTGAACAAGCTCTCGTTGTGTTGTACTGGTAGCTGGAAACGGCACGGGCTCATGGGTCCTCAGTTAAGCTGCCTTCTTACCTTATTGCTCACTTATTACAGCTACAAGTGTTGATAATTTTTTTGCGGGTAATACTAGTGTTGATGATGAGGGCCTGATTGGTCGGATAAGTTCATTCAGTTACATTATTTTGGGGTGCAAAGTTCAGTTACTTGATTACCGGTAGTTTTGTTTCGTGATTGCACCTTTGTTTTTTGCGACTATTGTGATTGCACTAGCAGTTGCAGGGCGTTTCTTTTGCCTTGGGATTTGGTTTTGGCTGAACAAAAGGAACGCAAAAGGGAAATAAAGAGATAAGAGAAGTCCGGACTCCAGTTCCTATGTACTGCAGGTGGGCCAATGCTGTTCCCCTGGTTTTCCTGCAGTGGAAGAAGAGTTTTCGTGTGCATACAATTCAAGTCGGCGCACTTCTTGACGTTCGGAAAGATTTGTCAAAGTTTGCACGGTTGATCCTTTAAACATGTGAGTTCTATGTAAGGCAACTGAGAAGAAAGCTTCATCTTAGTTCTTAACACCGTGCCAGTGGCAGTGGGCAAAACCAAACAGTACGAGGACGGAGGAGCCAAAATAAGTGCAAGACTTTTATTAAGCACACAGAAAACGCGCGCGGCCACTTGGGATTATCAGCTAGCTTTACGACGGGCACATCGTCCGCAAGACAGGGCATTAACAAGGGAGGTGTTTCCTCCCGGCCGGGCCACATGCGCGGCTTAATTCCGGCCCTTGCCGCGCCACAACATGCGCAGCCTAATCAGCAGCCGCATATGGGTTGCATTATTCAAACAAGCATTGTCTCTTTTTCTCAGCAGAAAGTACGACGCTATTCAACGAAAGACTCGCCGCTAACCCCACCACCACCATTCATTAGTTCACTACCGACCGACGGCGCCGGGGAGCTTTGCTTTTTCTCTGGAAGCAGGATGCGTGGGCTTCGGGCTAGTTTCGGCCCAGCCTGGCCCGACAAACGTGTTCGGGTCGGGCCTGGGCTCGGACCCGACCCACTGTCAGGCAAGCTCGATCGGTGTCGAGCTGCTGGGATATCCATGTGCCGTGAACTTGGGATCCATGCCTCTCTGCTTGCGTGGAAGAGGATGGGCGCGCGGATCGCGTCGTTGCTGGCGACCGGTTGGCACCCGATCGATCAACATTGATGATGCCGGCGTCGCAATTAGTACTTGGATTAGATATGCTGCTGAATGAGGTGTGCTACATGCACAGAGAGGAGGAGGATCTCGTTTCTGCAGGTGCTTCGTTGTCAGCACGCGCGTAATTGGTCCAGTGGTAAGAGCAGCCTGGCGAGTGGAGATCGAATCAGGTCAAAGTCAGAGCAATGGACAGTGGAATTCCGCTCGTGATCGTGAGGTTAACCAATTAAGCCAAGTCCACGAGAGAGAGATTACCGTGCACGATGGCACTGATTACGCTTACAGGGGCAGAGCAGCCAAAAAGCACACAGTAATTCTTCTGACTGAGCAAGCAAAATCACCAGCATTCCCCTGTTCAGATTATTCTTGTCTTTTCAACTTTGGTTGCCTGAATCCAAGGTAGTAGTAAAACACATCCCTCATCCTCTGGCAGTCGTTGTGCCACCAAGGACGGCGGCTGCAGCTGCTGCCTGGTCATTGTAACTGTAAAACCTGTTGCCTAAAGTATACTAATGGTTGCTTTGTTTCCGAATTCAGCATGGGACAACAGCGGCAGAAGAAGCGCAAGGACTTTGCTCTGTTGCCTAAAGTATAATGGTTGCTCTGTTTCGTCTGTAAAGAGTTTCAGAAACTGATACTGCTAGGTGTTTACGTGTCTGCAGAGGGGAGACCCATGTTCCTCGCATTCTGTTCCAGCGTTTTCCTCAACAGGTCGGCTGGCTGTGGCCCACGAAGGCGCCATCTGTGTTGCTGATAGCGGTAGGATTTGGAACCGCTTTGCAGGTGCGTTTTTTTTTCCTGAAACGACGACACACGCGTCGTCTCGAACTAGCGACATTTTCTTGAGACTGATGCGATGCAAAACTACTAACCATATTATTTCGATAGTACATGGTCACGAGACGTGATGTTTGATTTGAATTCTGAAGAGTAGTAGTACTAGCACTAATGTTACGGAATAGTAGAAATAGGAGATGGTACTACGATTCTTGTGGCCTGATAAGACGAACGTCGGCCTCCCTTCAGTGACAAGTCACCACGGTACCTGAAAAGGAGGACGCGACACTGCTTTAACCTGAAGCCTTCTGCCCTGCCTCCTTTGTTTGTTTATACTACTCCCAGCTCCCGAGTCCCGAGCAGATTGGCTCGTCGTCTCGATCTCAGTGTGCTCCGCTTTTCTACTCACTCCACTCTACAAGTGGATCCACTCTACAAGTGGAGTATACTATTTCATATAGGAGTTTTACTGTCTAAAATACTGGCCAGTAGTTTTTCAAAATTATTGGCCAATAATTTTAGGGTAATTTTATAATTATACTATTTATTTATTTATATTTATTTTTATGATAGAATATTAAGTCTATGAAATTGTTAAATATTAGTTTATCTTTAAAAAAATTATAAAACATTAGTTATTAATTAGATTATTAATGTAACTTTATTTATAATAATAAAAACTAATTATTATAAATTTATAATTCTTATTTTTTTGATATTACCCTTAAATTAAGAAACTACTGAACAGTAGTTACAATTTTAGATTATGAAATCTATATAGTTAGATCAAACTACTGGCCAGTAGTTTTTTAAAACTACTGGTCAATATTTTGGATAGTAAAAATTCTCATTCCGTATTATAGTACTAACCGCCCACGTGACCCTATCAAAAAAAAAAAAACGCCCGCGTGACGTGACGCGACGCGATGCGAGAGCGATCGCTTTCTCCCGGCACATGCATGATCTACCAGTTTCTTCTCTTCCGAGTTGGGACTTGGAATGGGTCGCGACGTGCGGCCGGCGGAGTCGTTTCGGCGGGGAGCCCGGGCCGCCGGCGGCACAACCGCCTGTTCGCAGGCGTGATTACCGGCCAAGTAAAGTCAGGATATGGCAAGTGGCGATTTGACGTTGGTGTGACCCGGGTCGGCTGGTGGCTCTGCTGATGGAAGCGTTTACACGTCGCGCATTCAGCTTACTTGTCACATGGTTGTCGATCAGGTTAAGGTTGAGAACCATTGGGTAGTTTTTCTGTTTACTGAAAGAAACCTGGACCGAAAACAGGAGTGGATACTGTTACTGCCGGAATCAAGTGAAATGGACTCATTGGATTTGAGTCCTCGCGGATTAAGGCCTGCCGCAACTTGGGCCGCAAAACCTTCCACATGTCACAGCAATACTTCGACCAAGATTTTCTTGGGTTTACTGCTGTCGATGTTCAGATAGATAAGCAGTGGCCGATGATCTGTGCAGAACGCATGTCGGCATGCGGGTGATTAGTGATCGTTTTCTCCCCAATTTATGCTCTGGCAGATAAGCAATCCACGTTTCCGGCAAAACAGGCAGCGCTAGACATTTCATCGAACACATGGAAATGGCATGCGACGTTCATAGAAAGAACAGCGAAAACTCCTCTTCACAGAGATGACACTACCTCGCATCGAAGAAGATTAGGAGACAGACACGCTCCCGCGACTCTTATTCACTCATGACTCATCACAACTAGACCGATCACATTATTTCGGCGTGGCGGCGACGAGGGAACAGGTCGATCACTCGAGCGCCTTGAGCATCTCCTCGGCGCTGCTGGTGGTGAACGCGCCGCCCTCCTCGAGGTTGAGCACCTTGACCACGCCGTCGTCCGCGAGCAGCGCGTACCTTCGCGACCTTACGCCGAGCCCCACGGGGTTATCGGAGAGGTCCATCTCGACGCCCATGGCGCGGGTGAGCTCCAGGTTGCCGTCGGAGAGCAGCACGACGTCGTCGCCGAGGCCCAGCGACTCCTTCCACGCGCGCATCACGAACGCGTCGTTCACGGAGACGCACGCCACCGTGGCCACGCCCTTCGCGCGGAGCTCGCCGGCCTTCTCCGCGAACCCCGGGAGGTGCTTCTGCGAGCACGTCGGGGTGAAGGCGCCCGGCACCGCGAAGAGGACCGCCTTCTTCCCCGCCGTCAGCTCCGCCACCGTCACCGTCTTCAGCTCGCCGTCGGCAGGGTCGAAGTAGGAGAGCGTCGCGTTCGGGAGCTTGTCGCCGACGGCGATGGTGGCCACGATGCGGGACGACGACGCGGCCGCACGACGCCGTGTACTGGAGATTGCGGCGCGGAGGTGGGTGGTCGGGCGGCGGAAGGAGGAGAATGACAGGGACGGGGAGGAGAGGACGAAGCGCTTGCCCGCAGCGGCGGCTGCGGTGACCAGGGAGAGGGACACCGCGGTGGCCATTGGAGATGAGGCGTTCGACACGAAATGCTATCTCTTTTCGTGGTTCTCTGCTGCGGCGCGTCAGGCGTGATAGGGAGCAGCGGGATTTGGTTGGTTGGTCGGTTCGTTTGTTGCGGGTGCGGAACAGGTGGAAATCGAGTGGTTGGGCTGGACTTGAGTACGACTGAGATTGGGCTGTTATTGGGCTTTCCTTTCTTATTAGTAGTACGGTCTGCTTTGAATTTTGATAATATTATCACAAAAATGCTGCATTGAAAAGAATGCACAAATAGTACATTTAAGTGGATTTTATGAAATTCTGAACTAGTATCCTAATTTTTGTTAAACTAGCCTCCATAAAATTAAAATTATGAATTGAGCTTCTGAAAATATTATGGAGTTAAATTAATGAAAAGAAAAATTTCTTGCTTATGTAACCTCACCCATCTTTTTTAGCATCCTCACTGTTCACTATCCTCTTACCATGTTAACATTAGATTTAAGGGGTCATGACATAGCTGAGGGGCATATGTCCCTATTTCTTTTGGAAAATGTGATGTAAATATTATATTTGTTGTTAAAGTAATATTTTAATCTGATAATCTCATACAACGTTAACATATTTTGTCTCAAATTAGCTAAAAAATGTACACATGACAAAAAACTTAGCTACCACAAAACACGACCGATGATCTCCATGTGAAGTTCATCACATATGATTTGAACAAATTCAAATGAAAATTTGCAGAGTAACCGACTGCAACAAATTACATACATCACAACATTAAAAAGGGGGGGGGGGGGGCACTGTTACTATTCATCACATTGCATAGAGTTTCTCTTGAAGCTGAACTTCGTGGTTTGACAGAGTTTCGGGCAGCAGGTTTAGGAGACTGGATATTGAGTAGAGTACATAAACTCGAACTCAAGTCAGTATGAAGCTGGGAACCTTCGAAATGAGTTTGATAACAACGAAAGTCTAGTTAAGACGTCTCGCCGCCTGAATGAACGGAACAATTCATCCACAGTGCCGAGCCGCGAACGCCGGCGATCGGCGTCTGAGCTTTGTCGGACGATCCGGCGAGCAGCAGAACGCAAAGTCTGAACGGGTCAATCCAGCTGGCCGTGCAGCAGCAGAAGTTGACCGAGGCAGCGACCAGTGAGCTCCCCGTGAACCCGAGGATGTGGACACCACTGACTGGACCCAGCAACTCCCGTCGCACCTATCCCATCGCAGCGACGAATAAACATTGCCCGCCGACAACGTCACCGTTGCTCCGTGTCCCGGGCCGACCCGTCCACCCATGGCCTCCTCGTCGTCTTTGACCGCTCTTCCCGCAGTGTATCGTACACGTCGCGGTCTGGTCGTCCAAGCTACCGACTAATCATACACGGTTAGTGATAACTGCGTTTCCTCTGCCTTCCATACCAACCAGGCAATCGGTTAGCGGCACAAACTATATACTAATGATATACTGTACTAGTATTAGCGACCAGCTAAGCTCAGCAGGTTTGACTCCGTGAGCCGCGTTGACCTGCACGGAGCCGCCTACCGGTGAGTTCCCGTCCGGCCGCCGGGTAAACAGAGAACGCCAGCCCAACCTTGACTCCGCGTCTCCGCCCACCACCTCCCTCATCAGTACCCAACCCAACCCGTCGCCGCCCGCCCAAATCAATTCCAACCCAAATGGCTCCGCCGCGTCACGCGGGGCTCCCCGCGGCGGCGCTGGCGCTGCTCCTCCTCGCCGGCGCGGCGCGGGCGCAGCAGGAGTACGAGGCGAACAAGCAGAACAACTGCTACGGGACCGACGGCAGCTCCGTCCTGGGCTACGTCTGCAACGCCACCGGATCCGCACCCCCTCCCCCCTGCGACGCCTACCTCATCTACCGCTCCGCCCCTCCCTACTCCTCCGCCGTCACCGTCTCCTACCTCCTCAACGCCACCCCATCCGCCGTCGCCGCCGCCACGGGCGCCACCACCGTCTCCCCCCTCGCCACCTCCAGCCTGGTCCTCGCCCCCGTCCCCTGCGCCTGCACGCCGGGAGGGCTGTACCAGCACAACGCGTCCTACACCATCCAGGGACCCGCCGAGACCTACTTCATCATCGCCAACATCACCTACCAGGGCCTCACCACCTGCCAGGCCCTCATCGCGCAGAACCCGACCCTCGACAGCCGCCACCTCGGCCCCGGCGACAACCTCACCGTGCCCGTCCGCTGCGCATGCCCGTCCCGCGCCCAGGCTGCCAGGGGCGTCAAGCACCTCGTCTCCTACCTCGTCATGTGGGGCGACAACCCATCCGCCATCGCGGCGAGGTTCCGCGTCGCCACGCAGGACGTGCTTGATGCCAACGGGCTTGCTAGTGGCGACATCATCTACCCCTTCACCACGATTCTCGTCCCGATGAAGACGCCGCCCACGCCCGACATGCTCGTCGCGTCCCCTGCGCCGCCGCCCCCCGCACCCGCGCCGCCGCAGCAGAATGTTCCGGCGCCGTCGGGTGGGTCGGGAAAAAGTGGGAAGTGGATCGGCGTCGGGGTCGGGGTCGGGTGCGGCGCTCTCGCAATCGCGGCGATTTCCGGCCTGATCTGCATCCGCGCTCGTAATAAGCGTAGGCGGAGCGTGGATGGGGAAAGCGGCGTAGGGCCTCTTCCGGGGACAAGGACAAAGGCGGGCGTTGACTTTTCCTCATCAGCGGAGTACGGCGCGCTGGCGTCGGGGAAACAGACCACCACCACCACGACAACGACGACGACTTCCTCGTCGTCGTTGTCGTCGGTGATGAGGCCGCTGTCGGCCAGCGACGTGCGCGGCGCCGTGGAGGCCCTGACGGTGTACAAGTACTCGGAGCTGGAGAAGGCGACGGCGGGGTTCGCTGAGTCGCGGCGCGCGGCGCCGGGCGCGGCGGTGTACCGCGCCGTGATCAACGGCGACGCGGCGGCGGTGAAGCGCGTGGCGGGGGACGTCGCCGGCGAGGTGGGCATCCTCACGCGCGTCAACCACTCCTCCCTCGTCCGCCTCGCCGGCCTCTGCGCCCACCGCGGCGACACCTACCTCGTCCTCGAGTACGCCGAGAACGGCGCCCTCGCCGACTGGCTCCACCACCACCACCACCACAACACCAACACCAACGCGAGCAACCATCTCCTCCGGTGGAGGCAGCGCGTGCAGGTGGCGTTCGACGTGGCGGACGGGCTGGCGTACCTGCACCACTACGTGACGCCGCCGTGCGTGCACAAGAGCCTCGACAGCACGCACGTGCTCCTGGACGCCGGCATGCGCGCCAAGCTCTCCAGCTTCGGGCTGGCGCGCGCGGTGCCCGAGGACGCCGGCGGCCAGCTCACGCGACACGTGGTCGGCGCGCACGGGTACCTCGCGCCCGAGTACCTGGAGCACGGCCTCGTCACGCCCAAGCTCGACGTCTTCGCCTTCGGGGTCCTCCTGCTCGAGCTGCTCTCGGGTAAGGAGGCCACGTTCCTCGACGGCGACACCAGGGAGGAGAGGCTGCTGTGGGAGTACGCGGAGGAGGCGTTGCCCAAGGCGGAGGGCGTGGCGAGGGGCGAGGTGCGCGCGTTCATGGACCCGAGGATGGAGGGGGACTACCCGGTTGACCTCGCGCTCGCTGTGGCCGCGCTGGCGCTGCGGTGCGTGGCCAGGGAGCCGCGCGCAAGGCCCGACATGGACGAGGTCTTCGTCTCGCTCTCCGCGGTGTACAACTCCACGCTGGACTGGGATCCTTCGGATTACGGCACCACCACCGGATCTTCCATTGCCGGGAGGTAGCAGTACTACTTACGGGTCATTATTCTACTACTAGGCATTGTCGAGGACTCGATGCGAAGATCCAATTGTGCAGACACTACAGAATGTGTCTCGGGACAGTCAGTTATGTGAAGATCGAACTAGACATCCATGAATCTCAGTTATGCTTGAAACACTCTCGAAGCTGGCCTATTTCAGCAGTTTTTCATTGTAGTATAATTCATTTTGCTTGTATGTATGACATTCTCACACAGGGAAGATTTGAAATTACATTGCCTAATAGAAAAATAGCTCATCTGCAGAATTTTCGTCTTCTTTGCTACAACCATTGTTACTTCATTAATTCTAAATATACCTTTTTTTATTTGTCATCATAAGAACATAGTTTCTCATTGTTCAGATGAAGTGACGATTTGCGTTCGCTACAAAATTACAAAGCCCCCAAAAGAACTTTGGTACTATGATTAAAGTTTTACTAATTTTTCCACAATTAAAACAACGTATGGAGATCAAATTGTGTTATAGTCGATCCATAAATCTCAGTTATGTCGAGGTTGTTGCAAGCAAACTCAATTGAGCTCCAATTCACATGTTGGTAAGACATTGAATTTTCTAGTTATTTCACCATTTATATCAGGATTGAATCATTTTGTGGAAATTTTGACTTCATACTTTTTTACATATCATTCCATTTAAGTTGTGCAACGAACATACATACTTAATTACAGGGGCACATGCTCCTATATTTCAAAAATAACAATGTGTCTGTTATTCAAGCAAATACAATGTTGTGAGTTATTGTGCCATGAGCAACTAAACTAGTTGCTTTCACTCCAAAAATACAATAAGAAACAAAACCCAAGAAGGAAGTGTATTGTCTAGTAAAGCAAGCGGTTCTTTTATTAACAAGAACGTCATTCCGTTTGGAAGTCATGAAAATGTTGCGGATCGAGGAAGGGAAATATCCTTGGCATGCTTCTTGTTTCATTTTCGGTAATTAGGATCGGTGCCTTGATGATTTTTCACAAAGAACTAGTCACAAATGTTTTATATTTGGTTTCTGTTTTACTAGGATTTGATACCTTGTCTAATTCACAAACAAAAGAAAAACATGAAGCAGTTGCTGTAGACGCAGTAATATGGCAGATCTGAAAGCTTGAGAACAAGCATACAGTTTTGCCCCAAACTATAGTACGGTGTCGTACACGTTTAGTTTAGAGAATGACCACTCACCGTTTAGCACGTTCTTGAGCTGTAGGACTGGAAGTGGAAAGATGCAGTCACCGCGAACTTCGAAGATTTTGAAACCATCATTTGCTTACTGAATTAATGATCAGATAGTTTTTCTACGCTTCTTTGAGAGTGCTGTTGCTAGGTGGTTGCCGTCGGTGTTGCAAGTCTGCATCTTGCAAGAAAAGGTGGAAAACTTGGTAAACTTGCTCACGATTAATGTCAGATTGTCAGCCAGTGCTGAAGCCGAACCATGGTGCTATAAAGCTCAGGTAGCATTTGAATCCAACTAACGATTCTGAAAATGATAATGCATTTGTCTTTAGGTTGCGTTTGACAGGGCTCATTGAAATGGCTCTGTCGAGCTCGTTACGGCAGTAGAACGCTCCGAGTCAGAGGCCTTCGCCAGGAGCCCAGGACCCAGATCTCATCTCAGCATCTCACCACTAGTACTCCTGCTCATTATACACCTCTGAAGAATGGAACAGCGCATGGCGTCCGTGAGACTAGGAGGTGGAAAAAAGTGCAGTCGTTTTAGGGTGTGTTTGGAATGCAGGGAGGAAAAAAATAGAAATAGGAAAAAATAGAGGAATTGAAAAAATACAGGAATCTAAAAAGTGAGAAAACCACAGAAATCTAAAACAGAGGAATGGAGGACTTAAAGTGTTTGGAATGTAGAATAAAAATATAGAAATAAAAATATTATTATAACTAAATAATATATATTATAACTAATTAAAATATTTAATAATAATGTTATTATTATGTAAGACATTTAAAAATAAATTAATTATGTTAACTACTAATTTTTCTTCTTAAAATAATTTCTTCTTGTATTGTGTTAGCAAATTTCATGTGTGTGAAGCAACCATTGTGCTAAAGAAAACAAAAGAAATTTTTCCTTAGCTTTAACCTTATTTTTTCTTTCCTACATTTTATGAAGGAAGTCATTCTTTTCCTAAGGAAAGAAATTTATCATTCCTCCATTCCAAACACCAAATATAGGAAAAAATCCTTAGGAATGAATTCCTTTGAATTTCCGTTATCCCAAACACACCCTAAGGGCTTCTATGGCTGTTGGTTTGGAGTATTCCCGTTCATAGGAGTGTGCGCCTGTGCCGTGTGCCGTGTGCTGCGTGATGCCGCGCCACCGGTTTCCTGAAGTTCTTTTTGTCTTCCGGCTTGCCTAGAGAATCATAAGCGCGTTTGTGGGTTTTCTGGGCTCTTTTCCGCCGCGTCCCAGCCGAGTCGATCGATCATACTTCTAATTGTCAGGCACGCACATTCCTAGTCACAACGTCGTTAGGTACAGTAGAAATATGGCGGCGGGTTTCAGAAGATCTAGAAGCTTAAAACATCACCAACCATGGATGGACCAATGTATCGGCGCTTTCTTTCACTTGCTGGTCCTAATGACCATGATCAAGCTTATCGCTTGCATCCAAACTCTGCTTCCGACGAAAATCCGCGTTCAGCGAGCTCCATGGAACTTCAAAGACAGACTCAGAGATTGCGCGCTTAACGCGCTGATACTTGACGACAAGGCAGCTGCTGATTAAGCTTGCTACAGGATGGTACGGTATCTCGCCAGCTGACGGCTTTCATCAGTATGGCGAGATATGGTAGGCGTGTCCTGTCTCCTGAACTCTGATCCATCAGGCGATGCAGAGCCATGCAAAAATATCCATCACCGCAGAGTGAAACAAGATTACACGCCATCTGGGAGCGGATTTTACTTCCGAAGAGGACCGATTAGTGAATGGCTTTCAACCGTATGAATTTTCTGGCCCTCGACGTCTCTGACCGTCTGGAAATATAGCAAGTAGCAACTCCCTCTCTTGCTTCGATAGTACGAGGTGCTTCGATGCTTCAGAAACTGATGCCTGTAATGAGCCGTTTGCGTACTAAATTAGCGATTAGGGATTGAGGGTAGTTCTGCACTTCTTTGAGAATGGTATGGCTTTGATTGCCGTCGGTGTTGGAAAATTAACTTGCTGACGGCCAATACCAGATTGTCAGCAAGTTGAACCCATAAAGCCATAAATCCCTTATAACATGTGACATCTGTATCTGACCAACGGTTTTCAGAAGAGGACTTTTACGGTAGACCTAAATGAATGTACATCATCCAGTTTCTCTATCTAACGGTCTAGATCTTAAATATGATACTTTTTTAACCTATTAGTATTATAAATATCATGATAATATATTATAGGTATCATATGGTAAGATGGGAAGAAAAAAAATAATTATAATAGAAGAATAAATAAAAATTTAACATGTTAACCATTTTGAAAATACTTCTCTCTCTTTGTTTGATTCCTGGGCTTTAATCAAATCGTCCGGCCAGGCATCCCCATATTCGTCCGGGGATGTTCTTGTCCTTATCTCGATTCGGCGGCGCAGGATGACACGGACCTGACTATGGCTGCCTCCGAGCTTTCATCAACCCAGATCAAGCTATCGGTTGTGTCTTGCTTGATTAATTTTCTTCAGTTTTGATAATTAGGCTGTCATAATTCATATAGTGATAGTTCTTTTGACTCCATCAATCAGATGCAGTTTACATAAAATGTACTAAGGAAATCAGAAAGCATAATGCAAATGATTGCTAGATCAGTTTTGCCTCGAGCGTTTGCGCTTCATGCTCACAGAAACCAAAATCACGATCATGATTGGCTGGGAGCAGATAGAGACGGGCACAACGAGCTGCTGCCTTCTAGGACAAGGTGAATTCTGGCGAGGATCCGATTGCGGCGGCCGATCATGCGATTGCGGCGACGGCGGACTCCAGCGTGTATGAGGCTGAGCCCTTTTCACAACAGAACGGATGGACAGTCAAATATACCTGTTGCTTAATAAACTCATACTCCCTCCATATTAGAAAAAGAATTCATTTTGGCTTAATAGCAATTGTCATCAAATGAATTCATTTTGGCTTAATAACAAGAAACCGAGGAGCGCAGCATAAAAAAGGAGGCCAATAAGATTCGAACTTGCCACCTCCAAATTGGCCTTTAGTGCAGGGAACCAATGAGGCAAGCAAATGGTTGTGAATAAAGTTAAACCAATACCCTATTTAATAGACTAGACATGAAAAATATCCCCTTATTAATTCCTCTTTGATATTCTAAATCATGTCCTAAATAAATTGTTTTTCTAATATAGAGGGAGTAAGTTATATAATAATTACAATTAATATCATCTCAAACGAACAATTAGATTTTATCCATAATACTTAATTTTAATGTATCATGGTCTATTGTAAAGGTGCTCTTGCATAATGGGAAGGCATTTTATTCTCAGTTCCGCGGCTTCGATGGAGCTCGCTTTCGCAGCAAAACGTAGTAGTAGGAGGAAAAACCGAAAAAGTACATTCTGGGCCGCATTCGATGAGTTCGCTTTGGCAACAGAACGTTCCGAGTCAGCGGTCTTTGTCAGAAACTCAGAACCCAAAATCGGAAAGCACGCTGCTTTCAGTGTGCGGCATGCCCTCGGTTTCCTACAGTATTTTCCGGGTTGCCTGGAGAAGAATCACTCACAAGCGCGTGTGCTCTTGTCCGCGTCCCAGCCGAGTGGATGGATCATCCTTTTGTCCAGAACGCACGTAACCACGTTCCTAGTAAGAACATCGCAAAATGGCAGCGAGAGCAGAAGTTTAAAACACCACCAACTATGCACGGACCAATGTATCGGCGCTTTCCTTCACACTCATCATCTGCTGCTAGTCACACGTATTGAGGTGTTTACGAGGTGAATAGTTTGCGAGGTAAACGACGTTCGCAGTATGCACTCTAGTAGCTGGTATCGTCCTTCCGATTCCTCACACTTGGCAACCGTGGTACAAGGACACACGATCAGAAACAAGACGATTGTTGCATCAGAAAGAAAATCTGCTACTTATTTTTTTGATCTGTACACAGGCAGACTGCACATATTCCATTTTTCCTTGTTTGGAGTCGTCCTTTTGTCTAAATCTAAAGACGGAAACGAAATGAAATCAAGATCACAGATGACTGCTTCACATGGCATCCTCTCGGATGACGCTCAGCGCCCGCTTCAGCCCCGACGGAGCTTCCGTCGCGGCGAGCTTCTGATTGCTGCTAGTCCTCGCCGGGCTCATCGGCAACACCCCGAACTGCCCTAGCGTCTGCTCATTGAGCTTTTCGTTGACGAAGTCAACGTCCTCGTGCTCGGCGTCCCCACTCAACACCGGCATGACCCGCACCTTCGTCTTGTTCTTGCTGCCATTCCGCCCGCGCCCGCGACGCTGCCGTGGCTTGCTGCCGGACGCGAGCGCCGAGCTCGCGCGCACGGCCAGCTCGGCCATGTCGGCGCTCGACAGCGGCCGGCCGAGCATGGCCGCCGGGAGCACGAAGTATATCTGTCCCGGCCGGAGCGGCTCGCCGGGTGGCAGCGCCGGCGGGCTCTCGTTGAAGTAGAGCGCGTCTAAGTTGCACACGAAGGATAACGGTGGAGACGCCGCCGCGTCGCCGAGCACGTCGGAGGCGGAGGCGCCGTGAACCTCGTTCAGTGAACCGTCGGCGGCGATGACTCTGGCTGGCGCCGGCGATAGACTGACTTGCCGAGACAGGCTGATTCGTCGGCGGATGCAAGAAAGCTTCAGTCCCATGGTGATCAGGGTCTTCGGAATGTGGATGCGAGACTAGCTAAACGTATATGCCCGGTGTATATATAGACATGGCGAGAAAGGAGGAGCTCTAATTAAAAAACCTGTTAGTATAGCTGAAGGAGAGACTAGACTCAAGAGAGCATGCCGTTGCGTGTGCAAAACTTGATTCCATTGCTCACAGTACAATGCTCCATAATTAGCCTGGCCCAAGGGTGTTGGTGATGCGGGTACTGTTCACACATGACACATGTGCTTCATACAGTTTACACGCATTTTATAGGAATTACACATATACTATATGTACTGATGATCAGGACGTGCGAACCAGCGTGCGGCCAACGTTTCTCAGTGTCAGTTATTCTTTACAAGCGCCTTAAATTAATTAAGTCGTTAACAGCACGCTGCCAGAGGCACACTACACGGAGCACACTCTTGGTTGAATCGAGGCCCCTCGGTCACACTCACAGTGTCAACCAAGTGAAACTTCACGAGCTTATCTGGGGAAGACATCATCGCGTGGGTAGCAGATGCAGGGTGTGTGTGTGCACAACGTTACCGGGGAAATACACAACAGCTACCGGGTTTCAAAGAGTCAGCACATCACCAATCACGGCCAACATTATTGATTCTTTCCTTCTTTCGCGCCATACATTGCGAATTTTCAACGATGAGAAACTTTTTTATTGCGCAGGTTCAACGATAGGATCATAAGTTGATCACATTTCAATGATAAATACTATTCCTAGCACTAGCAGCCACATCTTGGATAACTTGAGCCGTCATCTCGGCCTCGCAGCGTCAAACAAGCATATACAGAGGCTCCATCTGGGGGCGCAGTGCACTGTCGACGAGGACTAATTATATTGACCAATGCTCTCGCCGAATGCACGACATTTCTCACGGCTTACTGCTGATTTTTCGTTGACCTTACTAAGCTTCCTCTATGCTTTTCGGTCAAAAAAAAAAAGCCTCTTCTATGCTTCTAACGTTGACTTTTTCGCTAGCTGCACGGATTCCCCGCCCTGAACGTTCCCACAGTTCCGGATCTCCAGGGGCTTTTAGACTTGTTCACTCCAGTCGAAGTTACCAAGAAGTTACAGTTTGATGAACAGATCGTCCTGTTTTTTTTTTCATTCTCTTTTTTCTTTTGCCTTGTTGGCTGTTTTTTTTCTTCTTTTTATCGGGTGGCCAGGTACAAATGTGCCCCTTCAGATTAAGTGTATGACGTATATAACATAAATTTGACATAAATCAAATTGTATTAGTTCCCCTAAACATAATCATAGAGTATACTGGTACCACTTAATACCGACGGCGGTTGGTTAACTGCCGCTCGTTGCTAATTTCAGATTGGACATGTGCTTAGCATCAGCATCAGCATTATACACACAGTTGCAGATGAATGAATTAAGAGCACAATCAGTGGAGAGTATACATCAGAAAGTAATTAGCAGGTTCAGCATACGTCATAAACAAAATCACTGAATCACTTTATCACAACACACACTCTTGTAATATGTACCTACATTTTGTACAAAGGCAGACATTCATTTTTCTTCACAATTCCACCTTGTTTGCTAAAAATCGCCTAAACCACTGCAAGTCTGGTCTGCAAGGTTTCAAACTCTCGCAAAAGAGGCAACAAAAAAGAAGAAAAAAAAAAGATGACTGCTTGCTTCTTCACTCGGCATCTTCTCGAATGATACTGAGCGCTCGCCTCAACCGGGACCGCGCCGCCGAGACCTTCTTCTCGCCGCTCCTCGCTGGGCTCATCGTCAACCCGAACTCCCCTAGCGTGTGCTCGTTGAGCTTCTGATTGATAAACATGTCGTCGCCGCCGTTCTCCTGGTCCACGCGCACCGGCATGACGCGCACCTTCTGCTTCTTGCCGCCGTTTCTTCCGTGGCGCCGCCCGCAACGCCGCCGTGCCTTGTTACTGCTGGCCGCGAGCGCCGCGCTCGCGCGCACGGCGAGTTCAGCCATCTCGGTGCTCGACAGGGGGCGGCCGAGCATGGCCGCCGGGAGCACGAAGTAAATCTGCCCCGGCCGGAGCAGGTCGCCGGGGGCCAGCGCCGGCGGGCTCTCGTTGAAGTAGAGCGCGTCGGAGTTGCACACGAAGAAGGACGACGGAGCCGCCGCCGCGTCGCCTGAGCCGAGTCCGAGCGCGTTGGTGACGGCGGCGAGGGGCGACGCCGGGAACTCCTTCAGCGAGCCGTCGACGGTGATGACCCTGACCGGTGCCGCCGTCAAGCTCGCCTGACGCGAGAGGCTGCCTCGGCTGATGCAGGAAAGCTTCAATCCCATGGAATCTTGGCGTTTTTGGTGGCTGTGAATGTTTGAGATTGGTTTTTCTTCCAAAGCTTTGGAATTTTGGATGTGTTAGAATAAAGGATTGGTGGTGTATATATAGGGCACGAATGGTGAGGAGAAATAATGGGGCCACGTGACTAATGATTTCTCATTTGAACCCCTTTCGTTGTTTCTAATTACGCGGATGGACATGGAATTTCCCTTTTAAAAGAAACAGATGCGCATACAATCCTTGGTCCTTGTTTTAGTGAGATAAATTAATCGTTGGTCTCCAGTAGTAGTCTGGATACGAGTGTTGGCCACCAGCACATATTATATGCAAACAATAAAGACACGTGAAACATCGTGTCATAATTAGTTGTGTAATAACCATTATTTTTATTTTTGGTTATTGGTAGTTACAAATACTTGATTGGGCAGTGTTATAAGTATATAATTAGTTATGTAACTTTCTCTTACATAAATGTTGAGTTTCAGTCAATGAATGATGTTGAAGTTCCATGCCAGAGCAGTAGTTTCTATAGTTTATTTGAATTTCATGTTTCGCCTCATTGTTCACGATGTAGAAGGCATGACCATATCTCTGATACCTTTTCTTATGTTTCGTATACGCACAAGTCATATGCTTGCATCTGTCTATTAATCGGTATGCATGCAATGCAGTGACTACGAAGAAAATGACATTGACCTAGAAACATACAAAAAAAAGAGATTAAAAAAAAATACTAGCACAACGCACCAATTCTCTATCCGGCGATCTCTGAGTTACGTTATTTTCGTTGCTCGTCCCGTTATGCAAAAGACCAGTTTGACAGGGTTAAGAATACAACGTGACGCGGAGGACGGCGACAAACAGCCGTGAGCATCATGGTGTGAGCGCTGACGCAACATGTCACTGTAAGCATCACATGCGGAAAAGGAGATCCGAGCATATTGTCCCGTACGAAAAGCAGAGAGTCGAGTCAACTGTCAAATGACTCTAGAGGAGGGGGCCCACACGTCATTGGCGCTCCCGGCCCAGCCTTTTTCCCTGCCGGGCCCGCCTGTGTGTGATGCGACGCCGTGTGCATCAGCGCGTACGCACGCACGCGCCATCGCCGGACCCCGCCGCCAGCCTTGCACCGCACTGCAAGCCCCCTATAGAGTTTTTTGGCGCTCGCCGGCGGGGCCCGGCCCGGCCCGCACGTCGACGTCAAAGCGGATCGAGCGGCCATCTCGAAGCCTCGAACTCCTCCGGCGCCACGCGTGTGGCCGGCGGCGCCGCAAGCAACAGGAGAATGTTCCCCGGCGATCGGCGTCTACCCGTCTATGGTTTGTAGGGCTGGGGACACTGTTCATCGCTCTTTTTACTAGTACTAGTTGAATTCAACCACTGCCATGTTGTACTCCTCTCTCCGTCTACAAATGTTAATATTTATTGATTTTAAGACATTATTTATTACTATTTGTTTTATTTAAAAAATTGAGAATATATATAAAATAAAGTTGAAATATATTTAATAATAAAAAAATATTATAATAAAATTAATATTTTTTCACAAAATTTTTAATAGTATAATTAATCAAATATAATATTCGAAAGTCAACAAATGATAACATTTATGGATAGAGGGAATATCATTTCGTGTAGTCAAACAAGTATTACTTGGTGAGCTTATCTGGGAAAATACCGCTGACTGCTTGCACATTAGAGACCGACCGATAGGACTGGTAATCTTACATGAACACCCGCCCACTACTGTCCTTAACTGTACGGTAACGGTTCGATTACTGGTTTGGTTTTTTCCAGAAAAAAAAGAAATGGAAAAGAAACGCATCTGCTCGTCGTGTATATGCCAGTATGTATATGTACGGCTGCCTTTGGTCGACGCTTACCGATGACAAGATAACTGACCGCGCTGCAGCTGCGGACTAACTGACGCGCTGCCCGATGTGAGCAAACTGCTTCCGAGGCCTCCGCGTTCCTTGGCCACCAAGCTGATGACTTGGGATCCAGGGTTTCGCACTTTCCAGGTAGGTTGATCGCCACGTCGCCTTCTCGAGGGTGAAATCAGCATGTATATGGACACATCAGTCGGTTCCAAATGATGGTCTGCTGATCATTACTAGTATATCAATAATATCTCTGATGTGACTCCGTTCCGGCGGCATTACGTCGTGTAGGCAAGAGCCTGATAGATGCTCCTGCGGTTGTGCTACATGACAGTGATACATGAAGGTTCGATAGCAGCTGCCCATATATATTTCCCAGTGCAAATATAATTTTTAAAACAATAGTGGACCGGAAGAAACGTTTCCTCAGGGAAAGCCGTAAAAATTCGGAAAAAAAAGGGAAAGCCGTAAAACATATATTTTTTGCCTTGAGCCGAAAATGATTTTTTTAGATCAAGATGGAAATGATTTGTGTTGAATGGAAACAGTGGCAAAAACTTCTTGTGTCCGTTGAGGCGACCGGGTCCAACGGGCCCCTATGTTACCCGTTCGACACAGTGCTCCCATCCCAGCCGAAGCATAGTAGCCCAACGCTCCCTTCAACCAACCCCCGTCGTGAGCCCAATGCCCCATGCAGAGCCCAATATGTTCCGTGGACCGCTCGGCCGGACCCAACAAAGACAGATTCACAGATCCATACAGTATTATTCGAGGGTCCGTTTCATACCAAACTAGATGCCACCTTTTCGTATCACAAGTTCAGAACGCAGTTTAAAAAAAAAAAGAAGTTCAGAACGCAGGCATGAATCAAACAAAGACGAGCTCAAAAAAAAAAAAAATTAAAGGAAACCAACAAGCCAGTTGCAGAAAGAATATCCCTCGAACCACTGAAAATATCACCATAAGGTGGATGCTTAATACATGTGCTAGAAAAACATCATCCAATATTCCAATCTAGAATAAAAACCATTTCTCTCTACTACGACTACGAGTTTACGAGCAATAATGGAGAAAAGTTGAAGGCAGTTTCAGAAGGGGGGGAATGACGACGGGGTGCCCTTCCTCTGCTGGCGCCTGCGGGACGACGGGCCGCTGCTTCCCGGAGCGGCCGGTGACGCTGTGGCGGCGGTGCTGGTCCCAGCGCCATCTCCCACAGCCCAGTTTGCTCTCCCGGACCTTGCTTCAGTGTGCCTGAGACGCTTGGTGGGGCGGGATGAGGCATCATCATCTGTTTCTGTGTCCTCTTTTGTTTCTGAGCCTTCCTCTTCTGGTGATTCACTCTCGGTTTCTGGCTGGACGACGAATGAGACGTCGAGATCCCATTCCATGCGCTCCAGCTGCAAGCAAAACAAGATAAAAGGGCATCGTCAGAAATTACATATGCTCAATTAAACACACATAGCTACTAGGTCTAGGTGCATATGTGATGGGAACATCGAACAGGCAGAAATATTCAGCACTGTCATAAGTCTTCTATTACTGTATCTTTCTATATATAGCTATATAAGAAATCAATGCATGAAGTTGTAAAGTTTGTTTGGAAAGATCGATGGAAGCAACATACATGATCAGCAACAGATTTTCATGTGCCATATCTTTCCCGTTTATACCACTCTGTATACGACGACTGAAGATGTAAAGCTGTATCTATGGTTCTACCAATGCAGATTTGTCCAGATTTTGCCATGGTCAATTGTTTCCTGTCAAGAATCTAATGCTCTACAACCGTTATCTACCCATTCACTTATCAACCCCCCAAAAAAGATACTGCAATCAACCACCATATCGATGCTGGTTCCAAATACGAGAAGACACATATCGATGCATGATACATCTAAAATCAAAATTCATACACATGACAATACTCCAATCATTCGCGAGAAAGAGTAAGACAATGCTGCAATCAACCACCGAAAATCCAATCATGCCCGAAACCTGTGGGCTGCGAAGCCAGTGACCCATGCATGACCACGCACCGCCGCATAACGAATCGAAGAACCATGCACGCTTGACTGTAAACGACGTATGTAGCTAGCTAGGCGAGAGCAAAGTGAAAGAGATCTCACGTAGCATATATACCTTACAACCGAGCGAACAGAAGCGGTAGGTGTCGTCGCGCAGCGCCCTGCTGCAGCAGTCGCACCGGTGCTCACCGGCCTTCCCTTTCCCCGACTGCGGCCGCTCGTTCAAGAACACCACGTTCTCGCTGTTGATCAGGTACACCTGCACCTCATCCACGGCCAGCATCAGCGCCTGCACGTCCTTGACCTTCACGACGTTGTGCCCGGAGGACTTCCGGACCTGCACACCACACACACCCAAAATCATGTCAGACGATTATCAGATTATTAATGGTTAATCATCAGCACGAGATCTAGCTAGCTTTCGTGGGAACTGGGAACATACCTGAACGAGCTGGTGGCCTGCGTGGTCAGGGGCGATGCAGGCATGGCAGAGGGATCTGCCGGTGCAGACGGTACAGAAGAAATTGCAGCCGCCGCTGCGAGTTGAACGTGCTCGCATCGGGGTGCTCAGGGCAAGGCTGGAAGAACGTCGCTTTCAGAAGGGCGACGAGCCACGTCGGCGGGACGCGCTCGGCATCGGCACGGGCCATTTCCCTCAAGCTAACCATCTTTGAACTATCGTTGTTGTTGCAGGAGCAAAAGGCACACGGCAAGAGCGATAGACCAAGGGGGGTATATATATACTACAATGCTGCCTTGCCTGCTGATCGAAGCTCTAGCTAGGCGAGAGAATGAACGCGAGCAAGGCAGAGAGAGATCAAATCAAGAGCTTGAGAATCGCTGCTGACACGTCTACTGTGACCCGTTCGGATGATGGACGAGGCGAGCGTGAGTTGGAGCTTTGATTATTTTAATTTTTCGATTTCCAGATTTGAAACGATTGGTGAACATTTCGAGCTTCTTTCCATATACATGTATGAAACAAAAACAAAATGATGAGTTGGTCATCCCAAATTCGTATGTGAGTTGGATGAGAGTTGACCAAAGATATTTGGAATGTTGTTGGTGGAGCAAGAGGAAAAATGGAAGGGCTTGAGATTTGATCATTTGGAGCTTATTTCTATATATACGTGTATGTTTCCTAAAAAAACATGTACGAAACAAAAGCAAAATGAGTTGGAGGTCCAAAATTCGTATTTGTAATAAGTTGGACGAGAGTTGGTAAAAAGATTTGAAATGTTGTTGGCGGACTGAGAGCAAAAATGGAAGGGCTTGAAGTTGTATATGCTGGCTAGCCAAATTTGTAAATGAGGTGTGTTGGCGATTTCTTCAGTGGATAGCCAAATCTGGCATGGTTTTAACCATTTCCTCTTCAGGCCAGATCTTGTGGTATCCACGGAAGAAATTGCGAACCCATCTCATTTGCAAAGCCAATCAAGTCGTGTGACAAACTTTAAACTTTCCATATTTCAATTTTTCTCATTACGCCATCAACCAAAAAAAAAAAAAGTAAATGGCCTCCTCGTCTCATGCATCTCCCATGCAAACTTCGGATGTACATTATTGATTTGTCTTATTTCACACATGCGCATAAAGCTTAAGGCCCATTTGTTTAAACAAAGAACCTCAAATTAATCTCGATCTATCTCATGCACCACCTGAACGAGTAACAATATACGTAGCAGTAATTTTGCACTTGTACATGAACGTTTGCATTTTCCTATGCAGTAGTTTCATGTAGCTTGATAACATGTAGACAATATATTTATTAGTTTATCGCGCTTGTGGTACGCTTGCTCCCGTACGACAGCACAAAGATGGTGAGCCTGATGGATATAGGACATGCCAAAACTAAGAAAAAAAAATCTTAAATGCACATATCAAATCCTCAACATTAGCCACATTATTTTAGGGTTTAAAGTATAGTAATTAAGTAACAACCCTCAACTCGAAATTCCAATCATAGATTACGAGATCTAATATTTCGTGCATAAGAACAGTGGAGACAATTAGTATATGTACATACCTAGCATTGAATTATAGAGGATCCAACCCTTTGGACATATATTTATTCCACGACGGATCCAATTGAATGATAGAACAGTGATGCCAAAGGCCATATGGAATTGAGACATGGTAGTGGTGGGAGTCGGTATCAAGATGGCGAGTTGGCGTACTAAGGCGAAGGTCTGGGAGCCAAATAGGGATAATGTGGTTTGCGGGCTAGAATAATGAAGAAGGGTATCTCGTGGAGAACGAGATTGCGGATGATTGTCTTCCAATCTCTCTCTCTCTCTCTCGCGTATTGTGGTGTAAATCATCGTTGGCTTTACCAATTCTTTTATAGGGAGCGACTTCGGCAAAGCAGTGGGTAGGTTGGACGGGTGGCGGCGTGTGAAGGGGAGCAATACTAGCTAGGGTTTGGACAAGTCTTGGTCATTCCACGGTGGATATATCCTAGGGTTTTACACGAATCTTGAAGTGACCATGATGACTTATTATGCACATATTTTACATGAGCATCAAATAGCTTGTTGCTAATTATATCATATATAATCATTTATCTCATTTTATAATCAATAAAAAAGTATAAATTATTATGTTTGGTTAAATTGTGCATAATTGTCATATAAAGTATATAAAAATCTATAACAAAACATTAATATACATGTGTTACGACTCATGAGAGAACTATACGTACGCTATTGTACTCATGTCATGTGCACATATCTAAGTTGATGGAGATAATAAAGCCTAGATGTTCAGAACTTTTAATCTTCCTTATTTTTTATAGAGGAACACATGTCTATTAATTAGCATAGAAAGAAATAACAAAATTTATATGAATCCCTCTTAGGAACACCATGATAGATGATCAACATACACCGCCATATTGGTGCACTAAAGCAATTGGGAATTGAGACAAGACTTAGCTAAACCCTAAATTAAACTGGGTTGGGCTTTACTGATCATCTCTGCATTATTTAGATGGGCCTAGATTAGTCTAGACCCCATAATACAAAGTTAGATTCAAGTTGGATCATTAGAATTTTGGGGTGAGCTTGCTTTGAAATCTGCCTTGCAAATGCATGTCAAGTGCTAACGAGCCCACAAAATCATGATAGGATATATATCTCAACACTCAATAGTAGGATTTCCATTTTCTACTATATGCATCATGGATTAACGTCTCTCACATTCTTTCTACCCTTTCTCTCATCCACATCTAGCTCCGCATCTCCCGCTAGGATCCACGGGCTTCTGTCCCTTCTACTGAACTGCCTTTTTCATGACCTCCTCTTTCGCTTAAGATGGTAAGCTTCGGAGGTATCGTTGATCAACAATATCGAACTTGGTTAAGAATGAAAATTTTTATCACCTACAAAATTATTGAGTGTAGAAATATAATAACCCTATCTTCACAAGTTATTTATCCATCATTTGTACATGATCTGTTCGTCAAGATTGAGCGTTATTATCACTCACCGTTTTGGGTTTTCAATTTCTGAGATGATTATCACTCCTAGTCTATCTGGTAGGATGGATCTATTCTAGGGGTTTACTTCTAAGTAATTAGTTGTGTTTCCTCTTTCTTCATCTAGGAAAAATATTTCCGTTTGTTTCTTTTTTTAGGTACATATACTGGTTTAGCAAAGTGCCCGTGCGTTGCGACGAGCTTAAAAAAAATAAAACACTCTGTATGGTTTAAATAAAAAATTATTTACACAATATTTTATTAGACATATAATATTAATATTTTTACATAAAAATCATATTTACATCACTGTTGATGCTTCTTAGTGTACCATTTTATATGCAGAAGCAATCATTTTTTCACAATTTTACACTATATTCTCATCATAAATATTTTTTTATCTCCAATATTGATGATTTTGACATGTCGTGTTGTTTGAGATATTGTAAAATTAGGTAAAATAACACTAAAAAAGTTCAAAGATGAGAAGTAACGATATAAAACCCGACTCCGGACTTCCCACAAACCCATGACAACTACAAGATATTTCTGTATATACATAAAATCTAACGTGCAAGCCCAAAGTCGTGACACAATGACTGAAGATTTTTAGAAGGTTAATCCAAAAGAAAAAAAAATCAATTTACGCAATCGAGAAACAACACTGTATTGTGTCGCGGTTTTGGACTTCAAGATATGCTTCAATAAGAAAAGTGTGACTACAAAAGTTGTAGATCTTATCAAGAGCTTTTTAAAATGTATATGCATCATATTATTTATACTCCAGAGCTATGAGATATAGACCCTATAAGGAGATGCGCGTAGAGGAGTCCGAATCGAAATAAATATTTTTGCATCGTATATTTGGACACAAAAACTTCCGAATCTGTGAATCTATTGAATACAAAAGTTGTAGAACATTTTGAGAGCTACAAGATAGAGTCCGAGTTCATCTCATTTAAACTCCAGGCGTAAAAGTTATGATTTTTGAAAGTTGATGCTTAATATGGAAGGAATAAAACCGACTTTGATTCAATCTCTAACTTTATGGACATAAAGTGGATGACCTCAATTAATAAGTTATAGAGATTCTTTTTTAATTATATTAGTGATGGCCCAGCCCGCCCAATTTCGTGCCCGGGCTGACCCGTCACGAACCATTGAGCCGTGCTTGGGCCGAAAGGCCGACCCAACAGGCGGCATGACACGGCATAAAATAAAAATAAAAAATAATTATATTTTATAGTATAGCACAAACATAGATATAGCTTGGTGGAAAGACAACACATTAGCTTAAATGAGATTTTAGGTTCAAATCTTAGCCTTACCTTCTTTAATTTTTTTCCCTATTTAAGAGTAGGAATAGGTACTTGGGCCAGCTGGGCCAATTTTCTTGACGGGCTAATAGGTGGTACGACCCGTTAAAGGGTATTTCGGATCGTGCCGTGGACTGGTGGTCGAGCCCGTGGGCTGGCATGGCCCGATACTAATGTCATTGCAAGTCATGCTGGCCCGAAATATAAATGAGCCGTATCTTTTTGGGTCCATGCCGCATGGCCCATTTGGCCATCACTATCATATACTAGTATTCTTTTGAGGAAGAAGTCCGATTTACCTCCCTTAACTCTTGCGGTTGTTCGGTTTTCGTCCTCTAATTACAAAATCGGGTAGGACGACTCTCTTAACTTTTAATTCTGTTCGTTTTTCCTCCCCTGGCTGTTTTGGACGGAGGGTTCACTGACGTGGCATATATTGAAAGTATACGTACGATGACATGGTAAAGACTGTGTGATAATAAAAAATTGAGAAATGAATTATGACAGGCCTGATTTTTTCAAAGAAAAGAAAGAACAAAAAAATGAAAAAAAAACTTACTTTTAATGGACCATACGTTTTTTCAATTTTTCCTTTAAAAAACCAGAAAAAAGTAAAGGTAAGGTATTTTTTTCATTTTTCGTGATTTTTCATTTTTTGTTTTTTCCTTCCAAAAAAGAAAAAACAGTAGCTTTTTGTGATTTTTTAATATTTTTTTCAATTTTTCTTTTTCCTTTAAAAAAAAGGAAAACAACAAAGGTAAGTTTTTTTTTTCATTTTTCATGATTTTTCAACGTTTTTTTTTCAATATTTTGTGTTTTCCTTTAATTTTTTTCCTTTGGAAAAAGGTTAAAACAGTAAAGGTAAGTTTATTTTTATTTTTTGTGATTTTTAATTATTTTTTTATTTTCCCCCTTTGAAAAAAGAAAAATAGTAAAGATAAGTTTTTTTTTCTATTTTTCAATTATCATATAGTTTTCGCCACGTCACTATATACCACATTAGTGAATATACTCCTAATATACGCCACGTCAGCGAAACCATCTTGCGAAACAGTCAGAAGAGGAAAAACAAACAGAATCAAAAGCTAAGAAAATTATCCTACCCGATTTTGTAACTGAAGGATAAAAACCGAACAATATAAGAGTTATCCGATTTTGTAACTGAAGGATAAAAACCGAACAATGTAAGAGTTTAAGGAGGTAAATTGAACTTCTTTCAAAAGTTTCTTCTTTTGAGGGGAATGATGTGTGATTGTCAGCCCATAAGGCCGTGCCTGCCGCTGCAGCCCACTTGTTCGTCTCATCTGCTTTTCGGGTCATCCAGCCGAGTAAAGTCGATCGCGTCAAGACTCAAGAGGACCAGACCCGGGCACAGCACTGTGCTCTCCGCAGCGGCGAAACCGCAGCAGGTGGCGGCGGCGTGCAGGGAGCTGACCGGCTTCGACCACTGCCTCAACGCGGGCGCAGCGCCGCCCGTCACTCTCTCTCTCTCGGTCCGTTGGAGGGGGGGGAGCCACCAGGACGCGGGCTGGTTCCTTCTCTTGTTGGTGAGCAAACCCTAGCTTCCTCGGATTTATGAATTCTTTGTTTTGTTGTCACAATGGGATCAGATTGTCGCGTCTCCATGCTCCGTTCAGTTTGTTTCTGTCTGGATTGTGTTCTTTTTTTTGGACTCTTGATCCAGCATATACATCAATGGTTCGAATCCATTAGGGCGAGTCATCTTCGGTTGACAGTATACAACTTATCAATCAGTTGTTACTTGGTTGATGTCAATTTTTCGAAATTCGTAGGGAATTAACTTGATTGTTGGTTCTGTACTGATCGATGTTGTTGTTTGCCTTGGAAGTATCTCATCCATCTAGAAGATCTAGTGCTCGCTAGTCACCACCTCCCAGTCCTGGAATTGGATAACGAGCTACAAAAGAAATTCCCTATCCTTCACAACCTCCTCGATTCCTAGAGGGTCATGTGAGAGCATGCTCCGTTGTGAGTTGTGGCTCGTTTCCTTGCTGTTAGCTAAGTCAATTGTGGATGAGCTTAATGAAGGATAGGTACAACCGTTTGAGGAAACTGGGATATCTGAAGCATCAAAGCAACACAACAGTGGTTATCTGAAACAACGAAGCAACACAACAGTGGACAGCGTGGTTGTGCTGTTTCTACAATGAAGGCAGAAGAAATTTGATCCTGATTCAGTGGAAGCAGCTACTAGTGCCCCGGCCCAGATAAAACAGTTTCATCTCTCCCCAATTCTGACTTGCATCTCTGTGATGCATGGCATCTCTCTCTCCCCGATCCCTATCTGCTCGCCGCTGCCACTACTTTTCCAATCTCTTGTGCCCATGTCAGCAACTTTTGCTGACCCAATTTCTTCAAGAACGACAATGGTGGAGCACTGGAGGCAACAGAGTCCCAGATTAGGGTTAGGGATTTGGGTTTCACGGGCTTCTTTTTCTTCCCCTGGCTATAGAACTCGGGAAGTAGGTGAGGAGGTGGCAAGGCTGTGAGGGTGCCGGTTGCAGGCTGGCAATGGCTCATGGGGGTGCGGTACGGGACAATGGTGCTGTGAGGGTGCAGGTTGCAGGCAGTATTCCAACCAACTCATGTTCTTCTCTCCGAAGAAAGTGATGTTAAGTGTTGTGCGGTGCTGTTTACCAATAGCAACTTTACTGACCTCATAGTATGTGCATCAGAGTTTTTCTTGTGATGTTGATGCAAGAACTAGAGGGATGGCTTATCTGTGGATAAAATGCATCAAGTGCTGATAAATGCTATGTAATCACCTACCGGCATCTAAGATTATAACATTCATGAATCTTATCATTGAATTTTGTTCCTTAGGTGAGGTCTTGCCTGTGAGACTGTAAAATCCAAGAGGTATGGACGACTACATTCCAAAGGCGCACACGAAGAAAGTCGTGTATCGGCCTCTACCAACAGGCCAGCTCAAAGGTGAACCTGAGCTGTTGCGTAAGGAGGTTGCTCATTCATCAGGCAAGATCCAGAAGCCTCCTAAAAGGAGCTCCAAGAGTGAGCCTCGCCATCCTTCACCCCAATCAGACAGAGGAACTCCAGATTCTTTGCCAGATTCTGGTTCTACTGATGAATATCGTGCGTTGCGGAGGCAGTACCTGTTCCTGGAGGATGAGAACTTTGCATTGGACAATGAGCTGAACCTGGAAGATGAGGAAATCAAGGCTCTCGAGGAAGAAAAGTCTGCTCTGCTTGATCAGCTTGTTGTCTTGGAGGGCCTTGTCGACCCATCCGATATGCAACCACAGCTTAGGCTGTGAGGTGCTTTGCTTTTATGTGCTGTCATTGTCTGTTCATAATGTGATTCAGCAGCCGGTAGTGGTTTCTGCTATCAAGATGTAAACATTGCAGTGGTACAGATAAAATCTATGATATCAGGTGTTAATGATGTTCAAAAACTCTCATTAGATGAATGTTTGTAGGTTGCCTCTTGCAGGTTCAGAAATTTATTAAGAGTACGTGTAGGTAAAGTCAGATGAAAAATTAGTTGAATCTTTGAATGAGGATGAGATCATGATATGGCACGATTGTGTAAATTTATTTGGATGATGACCGCAGGGAAGTATAAATTTGGTAATCGCACCATGGTTTCTGTTGTGATGAATAGGAATTGTCAGGTGCAGTTTGGGATCATTTGTAGTATCAGTGACTGAATGAAACGTTAGGAAGGCATGAGGGTTTTCTTATTTACCATTGGCCACCGAAACGCATAACAAATGCAACACTATCACACAAATGCCGAGCTGTTCTGTAAGAGTTTGGAAATGGTATTTAAATGTATAATCCCTTGAGCTTCACCTCGCAAGTTCTAAACAAAACAACCGATACTGCTTCAGTGGAGTGAGATCTGCGCAGAAAAATACGAGATTTGTGCAGAACAGGTAGCCTTCGGTGATGTCCTGGACCGACTGCTTCTCTTTACAAATCGCAACATTGTGGTAATCTTCCTTCGAAGAACGCATTGTTTACATAGTTAATTTGATGTCTCAACTCCGATAAAAATTAGAGCTACGGCGGTACGGCTAATCTTAACCATGGATTGAAATTCCGGTCGAAAACCGGCCGGTTTCCACGGATTCTGAAAATCCCGGTCCGGGTCGGTTTCATCAGGAGACCGCCCAGTCCAGTTTTATTAGAAAAAAATTCTGCTACAGTCTAGAATTGCAATCCTTGATCTTAACAGAACACAGAAAATTTGCTGGGCTGTTTTGGGCACAGACCAGCCCAAGAAAAGAACAACTCGGAGGAAATTTACATAGCCCATAGCCGAACCAAAAATCACAAACTTTTCGCAAACCCTCGCCTTTTAAAACCGAGCCACAGCCGCCGCTCCTCCACTCAACGGTCAAATCCATCTAATTCGAATCATACTCCACCTCCCTCCCTCTTCCCACGCTCGGAGCGACATCCAAACATGGCGGCCGCGATGGCGACGGCGAAGGTTTCGGCCGAAGACCTGTCGGTGCTCGACGAGGAGACGCTGGCTCTGCTGGGATGCGGCGGTGTGACGGCGGCGCCGGCGTGCTTGGGCGCCGAGTTGGAGGCGTTCAGGGAGAACGTGCGGCCGCTGAAGCGCGGTCGCAACGTGTCCCTCCTCAACCGCGCCCTCAAGGTGTACGCCGATCCAGCCCAGCGCGCCGCCCTTCTCGACACCCGGAGGTAAGACGCCGCCTCCTTCCCTTCTTGCACTTTCTTGGTTTTCGTCGGATTTAGTCTGTGCTTCCTGCCCTGATCTAGAAAGGGGGAAGATGGCAACCTTTTGTGCGTTCGCCGTCGTTTGATGGGCTTGGCTGATCCAGGAAGTTGATCGAGGCCATCGATGAGTATCGCGGCGAAGATCCGCTCCGACCGTGGCTAGAGTAAGAGTTTTTGAATCCCCTTCCCTCATTTCCCTTGGTTCCGTGGTTCCTAATATCAGCCTGGGCCGAAAGATTACAATTTTAGTGGATTCTTACAAGCTTCTCGTCTCTGTATCGTCCGCGCGTAGCTGCATCAAGTGGGTTCAGGAGTCGTTTCCGGCAGGAGGGGAGTGCTCAGGGCTCGTGGTGATGTATGAGCAGTGCGTGCGGGCCTTCTGGCACGACGAACGCTACAAGGACGACCTGCGCTACCTCAAAGTGTGGATGGAATACGTGAGTGCCAGGATTCAGCTTGATCAGCTGGCCTCAATTTTATGTTTGCCTGACGATATTTTTTTCCCCATTTTCTTTTCAGGCTGGGAATTGTGCTGATGCCGAAGTGATATACAGGTTCTTGGAAGCCAACCAGATTGGGCAGGGGCATGCGATTTACTACATGTCTTATGCCTCGCTGATGGAGTCAAAGAACAAGCTGAGGAAAGCTGATGAGATTTTTAATCTTGGTATAGCTAGGTGAGATTCCTAATAGTAGATTTTGTTTCGCTGTGCTAAGACCTATGTAGGCTAAGACATTCATTTCAATAGCTCTCTTTAATTAGCAGTGCATTGGCTATACTTGTACTAATTGACGAATGTCTTATATTCGTCCTCTCCCATCAGAAAAGCAAAACCTGTGGAGAAGTTGGAAACTGTATACAGGTCATTTCTTCGGCGATCATCCAAGAAGAGGGAACACTCTGAGGTGTGCTATTAAAAAGTGATCGCTGAGCCTGTTTTGGAACTAATCTCTTACTCATCAGATTCATGTTTTTCTTGTAACAGGATGATACAGCAAATGATAGTCCGCCGATCCGTAGCTTTGGCGTTGACTTGAACCGTGGTGGAACCGGTAAGCTTGTTATGTGAATGTAGATTTAGCATGAAGTACAAATGATTACTAGCAGTCTAATACTGCATTCGATGTGGCAGGAGCTCGGCATGCAGATAATTTCCGCCCTGGAAAGCCGAAGGCACTCCAAAGGTTAGCATCATTAGAAGTAATCCATGTAAAAAACATCTAGCTGAACCTGGAAGGTTTTCTTTGGTAGTGACCGCGCCTTTGCACACTTGCAGAATCGATGTTAACAGACCACTTTCAGTTTACAAAGATGAAAACTCGTTACCAAATCAGGGACCTGACAGAATAAGGAACAACAAAGAAAATAACACTAGCTGGCGCACACTTGGAACACAAGCAGATAGGAACAAAGAAAATAACATGATGCCTTCTAAATGGACATCGCACAAGGTATATTTCTCTCAAGCTACTATGTTTCTTTAATGTGGTCCATGTGAGATTTGTCTCAAGGATTGCTGCTAATCAATTGCCTTGTGACTATCGCTACTGTTGTACAGGTTCCACAAAAATTAGGAGTGAGAGCAGCAGTTCAGTCAACTCGAGCTAAGTCCATTGAGATCTTCGTGGATGATGAATGTGCACAGTATGTCATTGACATCATAATGATAAATATGCTGAAGGATTATTCAAAGTTGGTGACTACAGCACCACATAATATATCTTTTCAGTAAGTTTTCCTTTCAAATTGTTTCAGGGAATCTGCTCGGAAAGTACCCAAGAGCCCAAATCCTTCTGTTCTGAAGCTCAGGCAAGCAACAAACAAAAACCTGAAGAAGTAAGTGCAGCTTAAGCTTTGTATTATCTCTTTTTTTTAACCTTTGTTTTATCTGTCAGTGCCCTAACTTCTCTTATTTTGTTTGACAGGGAAACTGAACTGCTCAAGGAGAACCCACTGCGCAACTTCCCTCTAAGCAATCTTAGATAATCAGTATTTGACTGATTCAGTGCGATATTTTTATTTGTTGAGTTGAGTTTATTGTGTGAATGATTGTTGTGCTGTTGTGCATTTATGCTTGAATAAGCTTTAGCCTCTAAAGCTTAGACAAGTATCAAGCTCGTGAGCTTACTTTGAGTGTTGTAATGTTCTCCCCAAAATTGATTAATTATCCTTGTAAGGATTGGATACAACTGCAGATCTATGAATGCATAAGCAAATCTGATAGCTCCTTCAGTAATTTGGTCTTACAAACTTTGTTGGCACTTTTCTCCCTTTTTTTTCCTTTTCCTGAACATCGTGGAGTAGGCACAGCTATGTTGGGAGTAAGTCGGCGGCATCTATATGCCTTTTTCCTTCTGCTCAATTATTTCTTTGGGAATAAATAATCATCAACGCATTTGATTCTCCAAATAATTTGCAATCTGGAACCCCGTAAGACCATGATCAAGAAAACGTGACTCAAATTTGTGATGCAAGTGGACGCATGACACATTGGATCAGACACTTTAGTCAGACAAGTTGCACAGAAATGTTTTCGATTTTTTCCTGACGCATCAATATAAACTTCCCCCGATCCTGACAGGGCCTCATGGCTACCACAGGGTGCAGCACGATAAGATCATTCCCGTTCAGTTCCATAAGGATCTTGAGGCAGCAGAGGAGTGATCATACAACTGCAGTTGTTGAGAAACTCACCAAGACTGATAGAAAGTTCATTTGCTTTTTTTTTTGCAGTTGAGAAATCATGCCATTGTATTCTATATTTTTAGCCATTTTTCTTCTATAGAGCTAAAGTTTAGCTCAACTGTTAGCCCTTTTGTTCGTTTCTCTAGAGCTAAAATTTGGACTAAAGTTTAGTTTTAACCCTTTAACCCATAGAAACGAATAGCCCCTTAATCGAATTAACAATGCGTGAAACCATGGAGAGCACACTGATTCAGGTCACGTTCGATTGACAACCTCATCTATTAACAGAATGTTCCAGTGTAGCGCATACTGTATAGGTTTAGTACACCACAGGACATCTTCCATTTTTTATATCTAAGAAAGAAACACCACAAACCATCGGTCCCATCAAGAAAAACCCATTCTACACATTGGCAACTAGTTTATGTTTTTTTAGGGTACACTGACAAGTAATTTCACCAAGTGATAATGTATTAAAACAGTGGCTGGCCGCACTGGCCCCCCATCCTTTGTACCTTTGCATTACATCATGGCTTCTTAGTATGTGACATGGACGCTTTGGTTGGACCCAGCAGTGAGTCTGACTCACTGCTATATAAGACGTCACACATCTTCTGAATGCACCTGCTCCATTCAAGTTTCAGTCTAGAGACGTCACACATCTTCTGAATGATCCGTCAGGCAAGCAGCGGCCGGCGAGGTCATCGGGTGCGCCATGTCCGGCTCGGCTCGCTGCTCCGGCTGCGTGTGCGGATATTCAGCCTAACCGGCCTACTTGCCCGGTGCTTGGAGGAGCTTAACTGCTGCCCCAGGAGGTGGTCGCCGGCAAGGGCGCATCATAATATGCTCGGCGATGCAACTCGATGTCACCGGCTTGCAACGGCAGAGAGGGAGAGTTCCTTCCAAGCACAGGCCATTGCTGATTGCTTGGAGTTCATCAAGAGATCGTCCTACCAGCCTGATGACCACAAGACTGCTTCATAGGCAACCTTCCTGGCACCATCTGGAACTGGAATCAAAGCATTTCCCCATTCGCGTGGGCCGCATCTCGCGAGATTCCTACACTCCAAACAAGGCCAGAGTGTTCCATGGTTGTAGTTTGTGTACAGAGTTTTGCTAGTCACCTTTGTTTGCTGTGTATGAAGAGTTCATCAAAGATGTGCAGATATGCCTTAGCGAGCGATTTCTTGAATAAATCAACATATTGTGTTGCTGCTTGTCCCTGGTCTATGGTTACCGAAAGGTGAAAGGTCATTTTCTTGTCAAGAATACGTTACATGGGTGTTGAAGCTTTCATGGGCGGTGGTTTTCAACGAGGGATTAGGTGAACTTGAAACTTGGATGGTGACTGAGTATTCCGAGGCAGTTGACCTGGCCGGCTCTCTGTAGTACAAACAAATTTGAAGATGAAAGTTCTTGTGCGATACAGACTTGTTAGTTATCACAACTGCCACCTTCTGGGAAAGCTCACTGACTTTCTTTTTTCTTGATCTATGCAGCTTGGTTCCAAAACCTAAGAAAAATAAGGGAAAAATTTGTTGTGGCTCTATTCCTCAAAAAAAAAAAAAAAACATGTTGTGGCCCAGTAACAGTGACGTTTCAATTAGTATATGTCACCGTCCTGATGGCACATCGACGTGAGAAATCAGCTGAATTTTATCAGAAAGGGTTCATCGCATGGTGCATGGACTCAACACGCAGTGTGTTAGCGAGGCATAACGATGATGATGCATCACCATTTCTGAACATAATCATATAAATTTTGTACTAAACAAAGGGAATCATTGACCATTTGCACATTCTCTATTGCGATGACAAGGGCAATGAATTATCAGGATCACCTCTCACTTATTATTTTTTATTATCTGTTTCAGTTATGGTAAATTCCATGAGTCGAAAGATTAGGGGCAAAGGTAACTACTTGACATAAGCCTCTCTTTACTATACGTTTCCGTTCAATAAAGAACTCTGTACATTGCAGTTATCAGAACAAAACACCAAAATTATATATGAAGTTTCCCACTGGTATGCAGTTTGCAAAATTTTCGAAGCAGGACACAGAAATTGTGAGCTTTTGATCCAATGTCCAGCAGGCTTCAACATGTCAATGATTACTCATCAAAGTGAAATGGATGTTAGAAAAGAATGGCAAATGCGCCTCAAAAGCCCTTCTTCAGGCATCTGGGTCGATGTGACGATGTTACATGTAGCTGCACAAGCATGGCGTAAATAGATTAATCACCTATTTATATTGAATGTTAAGTAATTGCAAAGAACAAGAAAGAGAATTCACCTTCAGCACAAGAGTTCCGAAGGACAGGTTTCAACAATTAATCATTTACAGAACTGTAAAGCTGTACCCTTTCATATACCAATTCCCGACCACTATGTGAGCTACCTTGCCAAAATGGAGTGACAAAATTGTACAACTGATGAACAAATGATATATACTATGATGATATTATGGGGCCTATTGATGATTGGAATATATCATACAGAGCAACCTGAACTTCTCGAGAGCTATGCTCACAGCGAATAAGATTAGCTAATAATGGAAAAAAGAGGGACAAATTTCTCTTAAAGCAGTTCTTCTCTAGACCACCCAACAAGTCCATTACATGAAGGACCAGCGAAGTTCTGGCCTCTAGTTCCTCCTTTTTAGCAGTACCCAGAGGCATCCGGTGTAAGGTTGGATCTCTACAAGCATCATTAGATGGTTCATGTCCTGCACAGGTCAGATACATTCGCAATATGTTCTCACAGACAAGCATAATCTGTGATTCAACATTCATATTTTCTGATAAGGATGGGTTGTCATGAAACAGAGCTTGCAGAAGTTTGAGGTAGCTCTGGTAGGATTCATTCTCAAAATGAATCACTGCAGGTTCAGATACATCCAAAAGGGAACATGCTTTATGCAACTTTATGAGCAAGTTAGATTCAGAGTTCACTTGACATGCGTGTGATGCAACTGCAGATAGCATTTCCAACATTATGCTTATATGCTCAGCACAAAGAGAGCTCTTGTGTGCCTCATATAATTTAATGATTTCCTGCAAGGAAGCCAGGATAGTGTAAGTTTTATGATAACTTTTGGCATAATAATGCATACAGACTTATTTTTCTATTGATTAATCTGATTTTTATTTCAATTAGATATGCTAAGGAAATAATGGCATTAAGCTAAATTTGTGCAGCAGGTTTACCACCAGACAATTACCAAGAATAGATTTAACCAATAATAAGCCATATGATTTCAGTTTCAAGTACCTGAACAATTAGTAGTTGCAGAGATATATGATTCCTCATTCTGACAATAGCATAAGATGCTGTTTCCATATTCGCTTCCTCTTCATCAGCATTGTATATGTCATTATCTGAATACTGCTCAGCTTCAGAGTAAGATTCATTTCTATCAGGAATTTCAATATTTTGCATCATCCTAACTATTTTGTCGAACACAACAAATGTGTGTGCTGCAGATTCTTTGAAACACAACAAGATCTTCTCCCACTCTTCCTTAGAGAGTTTGCTTGCAAGTCCTTCTGTTAAAAGCTGAAAAACTGATAAACCTGTGCTTGCTGATTGTTTATAAGGACTTCTGATAAAATTTGTAACGACAGAAGTGACTCTAGAAAGTTCTGGCCGCATCACTTCAAAAAAGGTAATATACAAATCTGCTAAACATTTTAAGGCCACCATCTTGGTTTCAAAATTCCAAGAATCATCCTCAGGACTATTTACACTTGAATTATGTCCATTTGGTATAAAGCTTTCACTGCCAAATAAGGGATAAATAACTGATTCAAAGATATTAGCCCAGAAAGACTGAGAAAAGAGGTGCCCATGATCTTTCAGAATGTCAAAGAGTACTTCCACAGCACCTTTTCTGATAGTAGGCCTTGAGTCAGCTGTCAATCTAGCTAGACCTGAAAATAAACAAAGAGCAAAAATTCAAACAAGGATCATGGTACAAATGTGAAACATTACCGAATTGTTCCAACAAGATCCAAGTAATTTGTGAGAAAAAAAAACTCAACCAGTGGAGGTAAGACCGCCCCCATGGCTTTCTTTGATAGAGAAGCTCAACCTTCCCCGGCCGAGAAAATCCACAAACCCTGGTCCCATCCTCAAGGAGCCGCCCCCTATGGTTCGGGCCTTAACCCATGTTGTGAGCCCACCTCATACATGAGGGCCCGCCCACCATAGGTCGGTTTCAACCGAGTAAATGGAACGCAACGAGTGAATTTTTTTATTTTCCACAAATTATGCAGCACCCAGGGATTGAACCCTAGGTTGGAGCTCCCCAACCAATGGTCTTTACCAAAAAGAAGCATACCAGCAAGCAAAGGAACCCAGAAGTAAACATGATCATCCTTAGGCACTGCAACACTCCCATCCGAAGAATCCAAATTATTTGGTTGCTGGTCAGTATCCTTTTCATGACAAACAAATCCTTCCTCTGCGAGTTTAACAGCACAGAACCGAAGAAATGCAATAGCATTTAGACTGGCATCACTGCTAAATTTGCTACTTGTGAATGTAATTAGGCATTTAACACAATCTGTAAACGTTGTGGTTTCAGTTTCAGTTATGTATGGGAAATAGTCCCGAACAATCTTTTCCATAGTTTCAAATGCCAAAAGAACGATACTTCTCCGATCATCAGCAGCAGCTGCAGTAAAAACCTGTCAATAGAAAAAATGTCAATATTAAAAATCGATGTAATGTACTCTACCTTACTTCCCAAGAATAGCCAAGTGCAGCTCACATAAACCAGTGCCAAAATATAATGATATAATAGGACAAACATACTTACTGTAAAAACACTTTTCCATCCAGATTTTACATTGTTGACACGACTCAAAACCATTTGGGAGACACATCGAACTATAAGTTCCCGTACTTCTGGCGCATTGCTCTTTTGCATAACAACCGCAAAAGGTTGCAGGAATTCATTCTGGAAATTGTAGTTTGCCAGTTCCTCTCTTTCCAGAAACTTCATTGCTAGCTGCCTCAATGAGTCCATAACAAATATTGCAACCGAAAGATTCTCTGACAGCCCAACAGAAACAAAAAAGTCTGATAAAACTTTCCAAATGCGAGTCCATACCAAACGTATACGGTTCATATTGTAATGCCTGCACAATGAGTTTTGAGTTAGATCATTTTGGTTATGAATATATCATGTAGCTCGGCGATCTAAGGGTATATTACAAATATTCTTACGCAATCTCCACGATCTTTGTTAGGCAGAAGATACGAGGATCCGTAGGAGACTGTAATTCTGTCATTGATACTTTGCAAAGAGCTTTCACAAAAGCAACAATGGCATCACTATTTAGTCTTTGGCTATGAGCAAATATATGATTTAACTCAAAAATGCCAATCTGGTCCAACAAATTTATGTTTGATATAAAATTATTAATCTGCTCAGTTGTAACCAATGGTGAGGCATTATTTTTTGCTGTTGTACTATCATAAGAACCTCCTCTAACAGCAGCCATTACAGCTGGATTCTGAAGTGCATTAGTTCTCTTTGAAGACATAGAGTTAGTTAACTTCTGTGCTTTTTCTTCTGTCTCCACCAGTGGTACTGTCAGAAATGAAGCATCAGTAGGCGTCCCCTCTCCAAGAAGATGTAAATGCTCAAACCGTGAAAGACATGTTAGTACATGCTCCCAAGCTTCCTGCAAATAATCACCATCTTCTATTGCAATGGATATTATAGCCTGTCCAAGTAAAAGGTAAAAACCGTGACTGATTACAAAATGGACAAATAGATATAGTGTAACTACCAGATACAATCAAACATTAATCAGTAAGCTGATGAATCGTTGCAAATGGACAAATATACATAGACAAACTACCAAGTACGTTCAAATGTTAATACATATACTGATGATAAGTGACAGGATAAAGCACTATAATCCAATAGATTCTTAGCAGTGGCCTAGATTCTTTGCTCTTTCGAATTCATGTATGGATTTGTTCAAAAGAAGTACAATATAGAAGAACAAAATTATTAAGTATTGAAGAATTGATATGTTCAGCATCATAAGGCTCTTAAGTCACAATGCATTAGCTGTAATTTGGAGAGACAAAAAGTTCTCGTTTGGTCTTCTAACCTTCACAGCATCCACATTCTTTTGTTTCATGTCGGCAGCACAATGGAGATATGTGAATTTGGCTACAGAAGTCACAAAGGCATCTCTCTGTGTCTGCATGCACATAACGGAGGTAACATGCACAGCAAATCTGAATCCCTGCAAACACTGCGATGTGGCGGCCTTATCATCACTCTGGTCAAGTGTCACACTGAATGCAGCCATCATAGGGGCCCAACAAACCTCCATCATGAATCTTAAAATTGTTGTATCAGTGATAACAGAAAACACAGACCTGCATAATGCATAGGTTTGACTTTACTATACAGCATTGGCAGATAAAAAATTATCATGTTCAATAGTTTATGTTAGTCTTACTCTGACTTCCCACTCTTTGCTTTGAACTTCTCTTGTATGTTCTTGATGAGCAAGTCATTTGCTCCGAGCGCCCTATCGTCCACCTGCTTCCAGTTAACAAAGTTGATAATATTGTCCAAACCTAATAGCTTCATTACACTGCTAGGTTGCTTGCTTTGGGGAACTGATGAATCAGCACTCATTTTGATCTCATTTTTGACAATTTGATCATATAGCGTACTTAGATAAGCTTCAGGCAAGTCCTTTCCATCATCTATTCCTCGGTTATTGCGGATGAAGTCAGACTTAGACATCTGCATAGGGAGAATGCCGTAAATGAACAAACCTTGGATGGAAGATGTGTATAGCCATTTGGCTTACCTTATCCTTGACCATCATATTGTGAGCATCAGTGTTGAGCATGATTACAGAGTAAGCAAGAACATATGCAGTATCTGCACTTGTAAAATAGTTTGGATTGCATTTGCAGTAGCGTTCAGCAAACTTTTCCATGATCCGATCAATTTTCTGTGCTTCACCAGGCAACCTGAAACCTCTCAAGTAATACCTTATGGCTTCACCAAAGTCCATATCTTCAAAGTTCAGTGCATCAACATATGCATGCATAACTTTTATAGGGAATTCATCTCTTTCACCTAAATAGTCCCCAATCATTGTTGCATTTAAACCAGCAGTGCTTCTCAAGAAAGAGGCAACATCTTCTGGGGAATGGCCTATCTTCTTGCTTTTAATGAGAAAATCGATACCCTTAGAAGGTTTTCTGTTAAACAAGGAAATTCCTTTCTGCAGAAGGAAACATATACTTTATTAATCCAAAAATGTGAAACCCTCTGAAAACAATTCAAGTGCTTAACAATGAGGATAATTTAAACTTCTGAAATAAGCATGGAAATAACTTGTACCTGAAGCTCTATTTTGTAAGCACGACGTTGCTCAAGAGAGGGCGCACCATATATGTCTGGGCTACCAGAGTCGGACTGCAGTTCATAATCAATTCCAGTCCCATCTTCACCAGTAAGGATGTTAGGATTATCTATCGAATTTAAAGAAGCTTCAGAAACTTTTGGTGAAAATTCACCAATTCTCAGCTGTTGGTCCATCCATGAACCCATTGATTTGATTATGGTTGCAAGGCATTTCACTGACTCAATCCGAAATGTTTGGTCTTGGGCTGTAGTTAATGTTGTTGTGGATCCTGGAGGAACACCTAAAGCTGTCTTTAGAAGTCCATTGACAATCCTGTAAAGATCTACTAGAATTAGAAGTACTTTAAAATACTCAACTCATGTGCCTCTGTTTCACTTATTTTACAATAAAACTGTACGTAACCATTTGTTGAGAACCCAGTTACATACCTTTCAAAAATATTTGGTGCATCAACATCACAATCATAGTTCACAAACATATCAATAAGAACCTGAGATTCCTTACAGATCTTCTCCAACAAATTTAGGACTGTCATTTTTTGCAGAAAGCTAGGTTGATGGACGTTCTCAAGAACCCTTAGGACAAGCATGGGAAAGAATATTCCGATTTCCTCTTTCAGCCCAGATCTAAACCTTGACAGCAAGCCCACAAATATGGAGCACAACAGCTGGAAAATACTCATTGCTGATAAAGCGCTGTTCTTCAACAAGGACAAGCAAAGATACTGCTTGATTGCACTAAGGTACCTGGATTTTTTTTTAAAAAGAACAGCCCCTTGAGTTTTATTTTGTCAATATCACAGTATAACGTTCTTTTATAATACAACCTCCGTTGTTTATTACATGGCATTTAGTACATGGAGTTTACACTGATATTAGAACAGTAATAGCATCACATTTTTTTCGTTTCAATGTACTGCTGGCCCATGACTTCATTTTATTTAGTCTTTCAGTGAAGAGACTGAATAACAAAGGTCAGAAAGCACAAATGCAGACCATCATTTTAAAGCCCAAAAGAAAGCTTTGACATTTTTATGTGAGATGTAAGGTCACAAAAACTAGGGATGGCAATTTGGGTCCTGGGTGCGGGGCCCCGCCGGGTTTGGCACCTGACGGGAGCGGGTGCGGGTGCACTTTCTCACCCGCGGGGCTCACCCACACCCGCCCCGCATAGTCGTGGGGCGGGTGCGGGTTTTCCCTCCCACCCACGGGTGCCCCGCAGGGCCCGAAATAAAAGGCGCACAAATAATTATAGTCTAATATTCTTTTGTGAGAGTGAGAATTATATGAGTCTAATAATTCTTGCATGTATATATATTGTCATATTGTGTTAATTATCAAATTATGAATGAGTTAGTATTTTTTATTATATAAAATATGTGAAAATTATGTAAAACTAAACTAAAGATGTATTTTGTCATGCAAAAGAAAAACCCGCGGGGGACCCGTCACCCGCCCAAAACCCGGCGGGTGCGGGCGCTGGTGTGAAATTTCACCCGCGAGTGTGGGTGCGGGTGAAGATTTCCACCCGCAACATCTCATCGCGGGTGGGCTTTTGCTCCACCCGCCCGAACCCGCCCCGTTGCCATCCCTAACAAAAACCTATGCTCCCTCTGTTCACTTTCATATAACATCCTTATCTAACATGTTGAGACAACATAATGCTGTAATAGCATAACAAGCAAGAATCCATAGTATCTGTGTTACTTTTAGTCTGTGGTTACTAGAACATTTAGTAGTAGACAAGATGCTTCCAGACAATTTCAAGAACGGATTCACACTTTTTTGTGTTATGTGCCTTCCTCCTCCATACTCATTTTATATTTCATTGTGATAAGAATTTGTATGGAAAGGCAATGCGGCAAGTTAAAGAATTGAAATGCAAATAACTAAAAAAATAGCTGTAGATTTCATACTTCTCATTTGTTCTCCAGAATCTTCCAGCATTGTCGACAACCATCTTCAGCAATTCAAGCGACAACACCTTACCCCGCAGCAACATCTGATCCTCAGGGTTATCTGGCGTTGAGAACTTCATTGAGAGTCTGCACAGGTTCTTGAACAGTGCTAGCCCATCCTCCCTGATCTTGCTCATCCCAACGTCCTCCTTCTCATCCACCTCAGCCGACGCCACAGGTGTCCCTGGCTCTGGGACATCACTCCCTTCCATAGCCTCATTTATAAACCCTTGTGCCACCTGCACGATGCTGGAGTCGTTCAGGCTGCGATCAGACACATCCATCATGTCCGTGATTGACACCGTCCGCACGCGGACATCCATGGAATCCACCTCCACGCGTGCAAACACAATGACCAGAACCTGCGCGAGCGCTAGCTTCGCACAGAGCTGATTGGCGCCGCTGCTGCTACTGAGGTATATGTTGTAGCAGGTCTTGAGCACCTGACCGAGACCCTCCCCACGGATGGCGACGGTGGGGCATCGTGCGGCGGCAACAAGGACGCGGAGGGTGGCGAGCTCCATGGCATCGTCGGAGAGCGCACCGCACGCGAGGACAGCGGCGAGGAGTCTGGAGGCGGGGGAGGACGCGTCGTCACCGGCGCCGCCGAGGTCGCCGAGGAGGAGGCGGTGGTACAGGAGCTTGGCGACGCAGTCAAGCGCGGGGTCGGCGACCTTTGGCGAGGCGGACTCGAGTGCGAGTAACAGCGCGTTGAGCGCCGCGTCGGCCGCGGACGGCGGCAGGCCGAGTAGTGGCGAGGGGTGCGGCGAGGTGGGGTCCGGCGCCGTGTAGTTGGAGGAAGAAAGGAGGTCGAGCGCCGCCTTGGCTGCGGCCACGAGCGCCGAATGCTTCCGCCACGCCGCGTTCTTGATGATCCGGTCCAGCGCCGGGCCGAGAACACGGCCCGACGGGGACGCGCCGCCGAGCGGCGCCGTGGGAGATGCCATGAGACGGATTTTGGGTGCAGGCGGCTACGCAGTGGTCGTCGCCGTCGTGGTGATGGTCACGTCATTGGAGTTGGGGAGATCTGAGGGAGAGGTGGAAGAAATGGGAATGGGAGGGAGGTAACGGGTTCGTGGGGGTGGAACGGAAGGGGAGGAGAAGACAGGGGTAGGACTGGGATTTTGACTTTTTTCGTTGGGGCGCTTCAAACGAGGATGGAATCGCAAATTTGATATTCGAAAGAGTTTGACTTTGAATTTGGGAAGCATAGTGTTCATAGAAAATTACTAGAAGTAACAGTTTTAAGAGGAAAATGTTACTACTTCCAGCCTTTTTTTCTTATTGTTAGGATATAAACACTTAGCATATAGTACTAATTTAATTAAGCTTCTTGTCCTCTTATTACCTAAAGAAAATATGAATGTCATCTTTACTTATGCATGTCTTTTGGATTTCACCTCTAACTACAAATGGCATGAAATGAATCAACCTCATGGTGCTTTTTTTAAAAAATGAAGTCTACAGCTAATGTTACATCACCTTTGATGATTGAATGCAATTAACCATCTTGGCATGAATGTGCCACAAATTGTTTGGCCCTGGCCTGCTCGCATCTATGCAGGGCAGGCTGGCATAGACTATTGATAGAAGTGATTTTAACCTTTAACGTGTACTATTTTTATACTTATTTAAAAATTTAAAAGTTTATATCAAGATTAACCTCATGTTTGTATTTGGAAGAAGCACATATGAGACAAAAAAAAATTAAGAAAAAACAGTATGATGCAATCCGATAAGAAGAGCACACACACACACATTCTCTCAGAACGAGGAGAGCGAGCACTCACCTGGATTGTTGGCAGCGCGAGTTGGGCTGAAATTTCGATAACTTGGCTATCATCACGACTCCAGCGACCAATAAGCAGTAAGCCCAACAATAGATAGCCCAAAATATCCCGCGAGTCACGACCCAAACATTATCAAAAAAAAAAAAAAAAAGAGTCGCGACCCCCAAACCAGCGCTCCGCCTCCCCCGACGCATCCCCGCCTCCCCTGCCTTCCCCGCCGCCTCCCCCGCCGGCCGACTCCGAGCTGCTCCGCCTCCCCCGCCGGCCGACCTCCGAGCTACTCCGCCTCACCCGTTGCATCCACGCCTCACCCGCCGGCCGAGCTCCGAGTTGCTCCGCCTCCCCCGCCGCCTGAGCTCCGAGCTCCGAGCTCCGCCTTCTCCGCCGGCCGTCGCGAGCTCCGCCCGATCTGCCTGCAGCTTCGCCCGATCTCCCCCGCGCCGGCGCGCCCGTAGCTGCAGCTTGCAGGCCCCGCCCGAGCTCCCCGGCGGTCCCCATTTTCGGCTCACCGTTGGAGACATCAAGTTTTGGGTGGTGATTCTTCAGCCACACTATAGGCCGATGGAGTGCGTGGTTCAGGGAATCATCGAGACCCAGGTATTGTGCCTTTTCAATTTTCCTCCTGGAACTAAAAGTGATGTGTTGCAGTGGTTTTCATGCTGTGATAATAACTCAATCGAACTTTAGTCCCGAAAAAAGTTATGTGCATGTTCATGTGAACACTGAAATACACCTCAGTGCATCACTCACCCCGGTGAACACTCTAACAGTCACCAGCCTTTCTTTTTTTTGCACGATGTCCGCAGCTATATTAAAAATGAAAATAAAACGAGAATGCTATGTGTTTTCATCTTTTGAAAGACAGGAGGATTTTCTTCATCAGTATTATGGCCTATTATGTCGTACACATGGTTTATTGATCTGACATGGACTTCTAAACTTTGTGCTTGCATCTTGATATGGCAAAACGTTTTTATGCTATTTGTGCAGTCAGAGTAACCTAGTATCTAATTTTTTTTCTTCGTCTGAGGAAGTATCTACTAGTTGATAATGTTGATGTATTGCTCGATATAATAGCATACCTATCTAACCAATGCTAATCTGTGCGGCTGCTTACTACCTCCATTTATGTTTTGATGTGGTTAGGACATATTAGCTAATACAAATTTGCACTAAATCCTGTGTCCTAACGATATCAAAATAAAACTGGACGGAGTAAGTTTTATCACCCTAGCACAGCAGGTTGAGTCACCACCATAGGATTAGTCTGCCCCACAATGTCTGCTCTGTTGGGTGTTTGGTTCACCTTAGAGCATGGTCAACACCATCTCCTTCCTGTTTGTTTTCAGGGATTGTTCTTGGTAGCCGTTTTTAGAGTCCAATGGCAGACCCACTCTTGACATTTACTTTCTTTAGAGAATGGAAAGGGAAGAAGCATATCCTGTTTCTAAATATAACAATATTTGGTCAGTAGTCTATCAGTTGCTTTCTGATGTAAATGATTTATTAGATTTGGATCAGTCAATCACAGTTTGGGTGTCCACCTCATGTTGGGCTATCTCTTGTAAACCATCAACAGGAAAGCTTAGGGCACAATTAACTCTCTGTCTCTGCACTCTGTCTTAAGAAGCAAATCACATAGTGATTTTTTTTTTCATTTCTTTGGTAAGTAGGATCAGAACTTAATGTTCATATAGCATAATAATTGATGCTGGAGCAGCAGAGCTTATAATTGATTTGTATCTTCATGACTAGTTGGCAGTTGCATTTTTTTTGTTTACTTCTAAGTACAGATTGATGCTGTGCTGAATATTTAAAAGAAAGGATTTTTCAGAGAAGCTGTAGATAGATCATGTGGACCACTACATGTCAATCATATTTCCACTTTGAGGCACTACTACTGACAGCTGTGGCATAATTGTTTTATCTGCTCAGCATGTTTGCAGAACAACAATGATAATATATAGCAGGGTTTTCCTTGCTGTACATTGCTAAAAAGAAACAAGATTACTATATAGTCAATAGTCATAGTCCATTATTTGTGCTTTTACTAAAGGGGATTTGATTTATATAATCTACTTCTAGCTGATATAATGTTTTTTGGACGCCACTTTATCTTCATTTACTTTCTTCTGCGCGCCATTATTTAATTTTTATTGGTCATCCCATTTTGCAGCATGTTGAAGCTCTTGAGGTTCTCCTCCACGGCCTCTCTGGTGTCCCGAAAGAGCGTGTTAGGGTGCATGAGCTCTGTCTGAAAAGTGGACCCCATCTAGGTTAGATTATTGTCTTTTGCTCTATCAGTTCAAGAATAATTGCTGCATCCACTTACATCTTTTTATCATACAGGAGTTGTCCCATCAGAAGTTCGTTTGTTGTGTGATTTAGCCCAACCCACACCATCCTGGTAACGGATTATTTTAAGCTGTTAAAAATTTATTTTCCGCAATTTTTTACATTAATTGTCACCATACGTGTAGGACCATAAGACATGTTGGTGGTGCCATGAGAGGTGCTGGCGCGGAGCAAATCTCAGTTCTGGTTCGTACCATTGTGGAGAGCAAAGCTAGCAAGAATGTCTTGCACTACTTCTACACTATAGGGTACAAGCTAGATCATGAACTTTTGAAGATTGGTTTTGCATTCCGTTTCCACCGAGGTGCCCAGATCACCGTCACTGTTACATCTACAAACAAGATGGCAAAGCTCCACGCAACTGATGAAGCTGTGCCGGTCACTCCTGGCATACAGCTAGTGGAAATCACAGCTCCTGCTGCTGCTGACAATTACAACGATGTTGTTTCTGCCGTCACTGCGTTCTGTGAATATCTTGCACCGTAAGTACTTCTTAGTTTGAATCAAAACTCCCTTTGGAAACACATATGAATGAATCTTTGCTTGCATAAAACTGCAAATGCACTGCAGGCTGCTGCATCTGTCGAAACCAGGAAACACGACTGGAATCGTCCCAACTGCTGCTGCAGCTGCTGCCTCACTCATGTCAAGCGGTGGTGTCAAAACCTTGTAATATTAGTGAATTGTTGACTGCTGAGGTGGTCTTTGTTGAGCTGATTGGGCGGTGTGGCTTATGAGTGGCCTTCTTTGGGTTAAATGTTTAGTTTTGCTGAGGTGCTGGCCGACACAGCGTTGTGCCGTTGACTTATCGCATCCACACGTTCTGATCGTAGCTACATTTGTCCGTGAGATCCACCTCTTGTGAATATGTATTTTTAACTAATCTCTTTTCAAAACACTTGTTAATAATCTTTTGTATATTGATATTTTTTTGTCTGATGGCAATCGTCTCAATTAGCAGTGTGCTGTCTCAGTCTCAAGATGAATAAATCGGGGCAATGTTGAAATAATGCACAGGATAAAGCTGGCCACAAATCAGCTTTCATCTATCATGCCGCTTGCTACTCGATTTGATGATTTCTCACAGCTCCATGAATGTTATATGGTGACAGAATTATCTGTGTCCAGTTTCACAAGAAAAAGAATGTCAGGCAGCCTAAACCTGTGACATTGAAAGGTTCTTCGTCAGCATCTACGTTAACCCATCTAGCCGATCTCCCACTTCGTACTATCAGCTCTTATCGTCTCCCGTCTCAGAGCAATGCTGTCCATAGATAAAGAAACCAATTCTGCCACTACTATATTCTCTTAAATCAGGTTAACAAGGCCACAAGGGTGCCAAGAAGAGAGCCAAAAAAAAAAAAAAAAAAGATTCACAACAAAGTTACAGGTATTTGTCCCAAGTTCCGACATGTTAATCAACAACTCAGAGCAGGTTTGCAAGATGACAGGCAACCTAGGAAGCAGCTGTTGCATGCCATGGCAACCAAGAGAACTTCATTCTTGCCCTACTGCTCTTGCAGCGTCTGCCATGGCAAATGAGTTCCAAAGTCCCACGAGGATCACCGTTTGTTGTCATTCTGATCATTTTTGAACAGTTTCTTGTCATTCTGATCATTTTTACCCCTATTGACTTTATGAGGCCTCTTTCGGGTCTGCTTGGAGCTACCAGGCTTCTGTTGGGTACCCCGGGCATCAGGAACTCATTTGGGTACACGATCCACACTAGCCAAAGCAGGGAAACCAGCGGCAGGGTTTCTGTCATACAAGAAACAGTTGGATTAGAGGCAATAGTATGAAAAAACTGAACCTCCTGCCAAAATCTCTGTATCGAGGGAAAAAATGAGCATCATAACAAGGCCAAAGTGTAATCTCAACAAGCATGAGAAATCCAAAGAGCTTTGCTGTTGCATCTCCACTTTGAACATGTGGAACTCAAGAGATGATTAGTATCCTGGTGTCATGGCTACAAGTGATTCACAGCTACAAGGCCAAAAAAGGGCCTAAAATAACAGGGGTTTTAATTCAAGCACTACTCAAGACTCAAGAGTCAACACCAACCAGCTGGTTCATTCCAAAAAAAAGACCAACTAGCAGATGATACAATTTCATAATTTATCTTGAGTATCATCAAAGAATGATGAAAAATGTTCACAGCTCATGCCAGCTACAACTGAAGTATGATACACAAGGTGAAACTAAAGTAGGTATGCCGGTATATCTTACCCGTGAGTACGGCAGACTCCTGCATGGCTGTGGGTGCACCAACTGGCCTATCCTTCAGCAAACACCGGCGAAGCGCCACGTTCTCCGCAGCACAGCACTGGAGAGCATAGCTTAGGCGGCAGCACTCTGCCTCCAGATACTTACTTTTCATCTCCAGGTCTTTTACGTACAACTTTTTCCTCTCCCTCGATTTCATGGCAGAATCCCTGTTCCTCACTTGTCTGATGAAACACAATATAACAAAGAACGGATATTATATATTGCTAAATCAAGTTGCAAGCAAATGCACAAATGGTTCTGTAGTACTTCCAAGAAATACTTATGGTAATGGCCTATCTTTCTGAAGACACCACAGCAATCTAGACAAAACACATGAACTGTGGTGAATGTGTCACACGAACCAATAAAAAGATACATATACAGTCCTTCACCTTTTCTTATATAGTATATAATCTCTCTCTCTCTCTCTCTCTCTCTCTCTCTATATATATATATATATATATATATATATGTTAAATTAGAATAGGGTGAGTCATTAGCCTCCTCAAAAGCAGGCATTGAGTTGACATGAAGCTCATCAAGTAATCAGATTAACAACAGCCTAAGGTAGTGAACAGTTTCAAGTTCCAAACAACATACCCAATCACCAAATACATCTGAAACAAGCGATAATGTCGTCCAGCAGACAAAGGTGCCCAAATCTATACTAACTATACTGCAGGCTTCCGCCTACATATGTCATTGGGAACTTCAGTCTTGAATATGGTATTTAGGCATTTCCCCTTAAATAAGCATCTTACAGCCATTTGTTAGAAATCCTAGCATTTGTGATTTCCTAAAAACTATAGAACTAACCAAGTAACCGTGCAATTACTATATCATCATTTGACACAGACAAACATATATTCAACAGCATACCTAAGAACAACCAGAAATTAGGAGCTCCTTTCCCACAGAAATTGGCACATGACAATACAGTGGATTCCTTCAAATAAGTCATAATTCAATTTCCATAAAAAATATTTTTCTATCTAGACGAGGATATGTATTTGTACTTCAAAAGTAGCACCCAATCGTACATAAATTGTTTTTCCTTCCACAAATTAAGGCAAAAGATCAGTACCGCATCTTCTTCTTGCTGTTGAGATCGTCGTCATCCACTCTCACCACCTCCTCATCCTCCCCCGCAGAAGCACCACCCACGCTTCCGCCTCCCGCAGGGTCGGGAACACCGTTGCTCTCGCCGTCGCCGACGAGGATGGCGTCCAAGAACGCATCGATCCCAACCGCAGTTCCGTCCACCGCCGCCTCAACCATGTCATCCATGAGGAACCTCTCGATCTCCACCAGCCCCTCCCGCGACGTACCAGCTTCCGTCTCAGAAGACGGGGCGAAGGCAGCGGCGGCAGGGTCGCCGGAGAAGGAGGCGAGCAGGGCGTCTACCTCCTCGATGGGTAGGTCGTGCTCCCCTCCCCCAACCACCGTCGCCGTTGCAGCCGCCTCCGGCGCTGCCATGGCGACGTGGGCGTGGTCAGGCTCCAAACACGGCAGCTTGGCATCCCGTCATCTCTCCGTTGAGCTTCCGCTTCTGGGAAGAGCGGTGGCGTGGGTGACGAGTGATGTCGTGGCACGGCCAATGGGAAGGTAGAAACCTGCCACGTCATACGAACGTGGGCGGCGGTTGGTTGTGTACTGGGCCAGTCAATCATCCATGGGCTGTAACTTCAAATGCGGCCTAAAATGATTGTAACAACTTGAATTTAAACTTGAAGCAGAATTCATTTCAAACATGAGTTGGTTTGGTTGGGGTGCGCCAGGCCCAGGCTGTAGTGCAACACCTGGGCGACGCTCGAGAGTCTCAATGGCAAGCCATTGTAGTAGACTTTCCCCCACAAAAAATAAATTTAATATCAAAGTAGGCACATGGCCCACATATTAGATATTAAACTGATAAGAACAGATACTACACTTGATCTTAGCCAAAAAGCCGAGAAAGGTATGAGTTGCATCGTACCGGTACGTCTCATCTTATTGCCTCCTCCTAACTTTCCTCTCCCAGACCAGGCGATCTGGTACTAATCAACAAGATTTGGGTTGGTCGGTTAATACGTGGGCTCTTAAGAGAACGCTTACTTCTGAAGGCCCAACACCAAGGCCCGATGTCTCAAAAAAAAAAAACACCAAGGCCCGAAACATAACGGACTCGAATTCTTCTCAAACGCAACCCAATTCGACCACGCTTCCGCGGTCCGTTCCTTCTCCCCTTTCACCTCCGATGGCCACTACCACGACGGCGACGATGACGACGCCGGCGGCCACCGTCAGCTTCGGGTCAACGCATCCACACCCTCCGCCCGCTGCAAAATCTGCTCCTTCTCCACCGTTCAGTGCGGGCGCCGTCAAGTCGGAGGCACCTCCCACCCCCTCATCCACCGGAGCAGGCGCCGCCGCTGCCGGAACTGGAGCCGGAGCGGAGGATCCATCTTACATCATAACTGTCCCGAGCTACTCAGGTAACGAAACCCCTGACACCCGCACCCAGCCACCCTCGAAACTTGGGCGCCTCCTCCTTCTGGGTAAACTAGATCCTATAACCCTAACTGGGATTCCCATCGCAGCGTGGTTCTCATACGATTCAATCCACGACACGGAGCGTCGCCTCCTGCCAGATTTCTTCGAGGGTGAGGCCGCCGCGGCGTCCGGGAGCCGGGGCCCCGACGCGTACAAGTACTACCGCAACACCCTGGTGAGGAGGTTCCGGTCGCGGCCAGGGCGGAGGCTCACGCTCACGGAAGCCAGGCGGGGTCTTGTCGGTGACGTTGGCTCCATCCGCCGCGTCTTCGACTTCCTTGAGGAGTGGGGGCTCATTAACTATGGTGCTTTGCCATCGGGGTCGAAGCAGGCTAAAGAGAAGAGGGAGGAGGCTGCGCAGCAGTTGCCATTGCCTTCTGGGGCAACAGCACCCAAAAAGCTTTGCACTAGATGCCGCACCGTGTGTGGCCTTGCTTACTTCATCTGCGAGAAGGTGATTGTTTTGATTTGTGGCCTTGCTATATGCACCTGGGCGTGAAATTTACATTATTCAAATATAGATATGGTAATATGTGTGCAAGCCCTTTCCATCCATGTAGAATCACCTAAGCTTAATTGTGTTACCTGTTTCAAGAATAATGTTACCTGCAGCTGGTTAAGTATTTAGGTTCTTCCAGTGCTCATTGCTGTTCTTTTCTCTCTCAATAATTTAAGTTCTGAGTTCTGATATGCCCTTGTCTTTGCACTTTAGAACTTGTTTCTTGTGCCTTAACAAAACAATGCAATGACTAAGGCATTTGCACATCGTGTGAACTTTAGTAGTGACCCCCTATTGGTTTATCTGCTGCTTTTCGAATGTTTGTGCTTGTAATAACTTTTTCAGTCACTTTAGAGTGAAGTTTGAACTACATACTCCATACAGTCAGTGTTCTTAAATCAAAATGACAAGAAAACTGTAAACGACATAGAGGAAGTGTGTGCCACTGAAGTGGGCACTGAAGGTCATTGCGATTCATTGAAACACCTTAGGAACTGTATTTTATCCCTCCATTTATTTACTATTTACGACATGCCTAGTTCCCTACGTGAGTTTTAATTGTAGTCATCGTAAATCATCACTTTGTTTCAGGTGAAATTTTGCTGCCGACTCCTTGGATATATTAGGTTACATTTAGGTGTTCATTGTAACTATGTAGAAGAGTACTGAGCTGTTCATTTTTGTCTTTTCCATATGATCAGGCAGATATAAGTCTCTGCGCTAGATGCTTCGTAGGTAATAACTACCGGCCAGGTCTGACTGCAGCAGACTTCAAGAGAGTTGAAATGACTGAAGATGCAAAGTCAGATTGGACAGACAAAGAAACACTTCATTTGCTTGAGGCTGTCCTGCATTACGGTGAAGACTGGAAAAAGGTGTCCGAACATGTTGGTAGTCGTTCAGAGAAAGACTGCACTGCCAGATTCATCCGATTACCGTTTGGAGAACAGTTCTTGGGACTCAAGGAGGATAAATTGCGTCCTGTGAATGATGATGATGATGATGCTACTGATGAACCTGGAGCGGATGTCTCGAAACGACTGCGTCTCACTCCACTGTCAGATGCAAGCAATCCGATTATCGCTCAGGTCTGTGTCATTGACTTGTTCTGGTGTGATAGTGCAAATAAAATTATACTGTTAATTATAACCTACAAGCTATTTAAAGAATGGCACCTGGAGCACTACATTCGATACATTTTCTCATTAAGATGTTCACAGATAGCCTTGATATTTTTGTGTATTATAATGTTATGATAATATTAAATAAACAATATCTGGTATATAGCAGTATAAAAACTTTGGTGTGCACGAGTGTGATAACCTGTTGTGTGCATGCAGGTGGTAGGCATGTTTCATCAGCTGCCTTGTATTGCTGTTTACTTTAAGGGTGTGTTTAATTTGGGGGCAATTGGTGGGAGGGAATGGAAATTTAGAAATAGAAGCTTAAAAAACTGTTGACTGCTTGGTGAGAAAGAGGGTTTTGGTGAGATGAAAGAATTTTTTTGGTAGGAATTCACTGCAGCTTATGTTCCAACTCCCAACTCACAAACCTGTGAAACATACGGTGGAGTAGCATTCCCTATCGAACTCCCTCTCAACTTCCATAACAAGCCAATCAAGGCAATGTAGCATCTAGGCATTGGTCAAAGTCTTTTTTCTTTTTGGAAATATGGGACAAAGTCCAATTCCTCTCTCCAACTTTCTCCTTCGTTTCTGTTTCTCCTTTACATTACTTGCCAAGTGCACTGTGAATATGAAGAACAACAAGTGGATGAAGCTGAGTAACTGATATTGTTTTACCAGGTTGCCTTCTTATCGGCCATTGTGGGTTCAGATGCTGCCTCAGCTGCAGCTCAAGTAGCTATTTCTGCACAGTCCCAGGTTGATATAAATGATGGAGAGATTGATTCCTCAGTGAACAGCACCGGGGATGAAGGTATTTGACTCTGTCTCTGAACCATGTGTTTGACTTGCTCATATGTAACTTCTGCCACGTGGATGTATTATCTACAAGCATACTGCAAACTATTTCTTGTGTACGGTGTGAGCAATGCTGACAATGATGGACTGTTGATGAGGTATCCATAGCTTCAGTGCTTAAATAACAGTTAATCATGCATATGTTGTATTATATGATGTGGGCATGTGGCATGTGTAGTAAATGGATTTTTCTTCAAGTTATATACTGGATTGGATGTAAATTTGATGAACCTAACCTAATATAAAGTTTGCATAGACACTTGTGGTGTTGACGTTTTATTTCAGTTTTGAAATTAGTGCTGCCTCCTAAATGCATGCCATGACTCTTATCTGCAAATGCTAATGTACTATTCAGGATCATCTGACACAAATGGGCTTTCAGTGAATGATTTACTCAAAGAGGCTGCTGCTAATGCACGATCGGAACTGGAAAAGGAACGGAACAGCATAGAGCAATCTTTGTCTGACATAGTAGATGTCCAGGTACCAACACAAGAGTCGTGAGATATGACTACTAAAATTTGGACTTCTATGCTGACTTATTTTCTCTACCATCTCTTGCTGTAAAACCTTTTCAGATGAAGGAAATCCAAGAAAAAATATGCCGTTTCGAACAGAAGGAAGTGTTGATGGAGAGAGAGCGACAGCAGCTCCACTGTTTAAGGAATTTGCTTTTCACAGATCAACTGGTAGTCGCACAACATCAGTGCAGGCGCCCAGCTGCATCCACAGATAGGAAAGATGACGAGAAGTCTAAACCTGTGATTAACATAAGCTGATTCGAATAGAGCATCGTCATAGTGTGGTGTTCCTCTGCATCTGCTGTTGTTTGAGAACTGGATATGAGTACACTATTAGCTAACCTTTTTCTTTTTCCCCGCCCTTTGATAGCACTAGAGTTGCATATTTAATTACTCAGTTTGTATGTGTTGCCTGACTTAGCTGTTGTATGAACGACGTCTAACTGACTTCTGTGCGATCTAGCTAATGAGAATGATGTTCATATTCAAATTAGCTTCACTTTCCTTTCGATATATTCTTTTCACAAACAAGGAAGGCCGAGTGTTTGTCAAACCAGACAACGAGTTGCAACTTTGCATGCCGCAGTATACCTGCAACGATCAGCTGGTGTGCTTTGCTCGGTATATAATTAGTTGAGTTGGTCAGGGGGTAGTATGATCTTGAAGACTATATGCCTTATTTCTCATCGAACTGGAACAGGAAAAAGGAAGAAAAAAATTAGAAAAATATCCGCTGGTGCGATTAAAATTTGATAAGAGACTAAAAATTCCGAAACTATTTTGTTACCTTGGGCTTAACAGCGTAACCAGGTTTGGAGGGGCAAGCTATGCAGGGCCCAAACACAGGCCCACCCCGCCTAAAGGCCAGCATTAGAAGAACCATCGTCATCGTCCTCTTCTGTCGATCAGCGCCGACGCCCAGCGCCCCAGCCGGTGACCTCGTCTCTTGCCCGAAGCACGGCGTCCACCAGTCTCCACCTCGGAAGGCTGAAGCGCATTGACGTGGAGTGGCAGTCCTCCCAGCCTCCAGATTGCTGGTACGGAACCCTAACTTGCTTCGATGGATTCGTGTTTAGTTCTGGTTCGGCTAGGATTCGCTGCTCGTTTTTCGCGAGATTTGATCTCAGTTCACGCCACACGATTCCAGCACACGCTGGTGCATTTTGTTTGCCAAATTGGGGGCTGAAGAACACTGCGAGTTTGGATCCCTGCGCTGTGTGTGCTCCTGTGTTCAATGCTTAATCTTCGCGCGAAACCGTCCTCCCCTCCCCCACACAAATGAGAGGCGAACTAGGGTTCGGCCATCCTCCCGGCGCCGCCTGCCCCTGTCACCTCCATCCTTCTCCGGCACAAGCAACGTCCTGGTGCCTTGCTCCGGCCCATTGCTGCGCTTCTTCCGGCTGGAGGAGCTCCCACAAGGACCACCCTGCCCTTCTGCCTCTTGCCGGAGCCCGCTGAAGGAGGACCAGCGAAGACACAGTGCCGCTTCTCGTCCCCCACCTCCTGCCCTCACGGTGTGCAGGAAACGCCTTCTCGCCTCCTGGATCTGAAGGGTAGCACTGCCCCCTATTGGCTCTAAACGAGCCGAGCAAGAGATCCGTGGTCAATTTGACTCCCTACAGGCAAGCCGAGCTCAATTCTTCGCATCTTCTCGCAGATCCCACCCTCCTAGATCTCTAGTTACTTGAACGGTCAGGAAGATGCGACTGAATTTTGTTTTGTGGCTGATAGACATTTTGGTTTGCGTAGTGTAGACTATTCAGTTATGACAAATTTCAGATGCATAATGTTTATGCGAGGCCGTCATACATAAACATGTGTTACAAAGTGTCACAATGATTTAGTGTGCAACATGTACAATCTCTTTGCTCAGGCGTCACTAAGGTTTTAGGTATGTGATTTATCAGACAACAACAACAACAACAACAACAAAGCCTTTTTATCCCAACACTCTGATATGTGATTTATCAGAGTGAAGTAAATTTAGCAAGGTAAGAATAAAATTTAGTAAACACTTGTGGCCAAATATGCTTTTCCTTAGTACAACTTCTCAATTCTGAAGCTTCAAAGGAGAAAGTATTGATGACGGTTTAGCCAAGCAAGTGGCAGACCAGGATGCAGCCACACATGATTATAAGATAAGACGTGTTTCTAACATATAATTGAAGATGAAAAAAAAAATACAGGTTGTGTTATGACTCTTCTGTTGATGAATTATTAAATGTGTGGTATCCCTAAAAGGTTGTGAAACTGCCTAATCAGTAAGACACTAGATTACATGTAACAAGCAATTTCTTGAATCTGATTAGACTCTAGATTGGGACTGCTTTAATATTATCTATGTCTATGACTACCAAGGGTTCTTCTCTATATTTCCATAATGTGTTGTGAATAATGAATATCTGTGTCAGTAATAATTAACAACTGCATTTGAAGGATGTTTAATTTTGTTACTCAGTTAGATTGCTGTTCAAGATCACAACATCTTAAATCTTGACCTTCCAAATTGTTCTCTTTTGATTGGCGCAAAACTTTTCTCTTTTTTGAGAAAGGCCGCAAAACCTTTACTCATGCAGTTATGCTATTTCTGGAGCACACAATATGGTTGTTTACTGTAGACATTAGGTTGCACAGTTCAAGAGGAGTTGTTGTGATGTATATGCCTGTATCTTGAATGATTTGTTCTCTGATTGCTGTTTTATTGATTTTCTTTTTACGTTCAGCCAACATGGCAGCGATGAATAGTGATTTGGGAGGCCCAGGTGCCAGACCTATGAACCCACAAGCAAATCCTTTTGGAAGTGCCTTGCATGGTGCTGCACCAGGACTGATCCGTACTGGATTAGGAGTGTATGGGGAAAAGTTTTTGGATTCAAGTTCTGAGTTTATGCAGAGCAATGTAAGTATGTGTACAGACTTCTTTATTTGGGGATTGGTGCCACTCCAATGGGAGAAGCTAAATTTCATTCTGTTGTGTCAGATTACCCAATATTTGTCCGATCCTCAGTACTACTTTCAAGTCAACAGTCAGTATGTGAGGAACAAACTGAAGGTCATTTTGTTCCCTTTCTTGCACAGGGTAAGAGCTGGTGATCTTTCATTATAGATGTGGTATTTTTCATATCATAATCTTTTGAAGCCTCATATTACGTGTAAAGCCCTTTTATTGTCTTGCTGAAGGGTCACTGGACAAGGATAACTGAACCTGTAGGAGGAAGGCTGTCGTACAAACCTCCAGTCCAGGATATCAATGCACCAGACTTGTACATCCCTTTGATGGCATTTGGCACCTACATTATAGTTGCGGGATATGCTTTGGGAGCTGTTGGAAGGTAAATACAGTGAACGGTTTGAGAACATATGAACCCACTTTATTTTACATGATTGATCATGTTGAAGTGCATTGCTTGGTGATGCAGGTTTACCCCTGAGGCACTAACCCTACAGTTCTCTAAAGGGTTGCTTGGCTGGTTTCTACAAGTCATCCTCATCAAAGGTCTGCTGTACACCCTGGGCAGCAGTGAAGCACCGTTGCTGGACATCGTGGCATATGCTGGCTATGGTTTCGCTGGCACTTCGTTAGCGATGTTTGCCCGGATCTTCTGGAGCTACCTGTACTATTTCATCATGCCATGGTTCTGCCTCTGCACGGGAGTGTTCCTTGTGAAGACCATGAAGAGGGTTCTTCTGGGTGGGCCAAGGAGCTACGAGAGGCACCCCAGCCGAAATCACTACTTTCTGCTCTTCCTGGCTGTCGTGCAGTTCCCGATGCTGTTCTGGCTCGGCAACATCAGCGGTTGACCTTTGATTCTATACTTAGCTACGTATTGGTAATGTTTTTTGGGAGGTAGCTGTGCACAGAATAGACTTTGCGGGGTTATTGATGATGTCTTTCTAAAGTTTGGTCTATTAAGATAGTTGAAAGCACATGTGAGAAGCACTTTTATCTCTGTTCGAGGTGAACTAAGATCCGTACTTCACTATGGTGGCCTGCTTGATTGCATTATATGTGCTCTTAATATTGAACTGTTTGATTCCACAAATCGTTATGAATTCCATTGCATATACAATAGATGCGGATCGTGACCAAGAAAACGAAGAAACACGGATAGATCGATGAAATCGGGCGTCAAAGGCCGCCGTCACCCAGGGTGAGAAGAGAACCCAAAGACCATTGCTTTTTCCATGCGCGTGGTTGGCAGCGAGCATCACATTCCCACGGTTTTTGGGGATGTTTGGGTTCTGGGCTGCCGTTACGCAGGTGAAGGGCCCTAAAAGGCACGCCGCGGCCCACAGCCTACTAGCAGTAGCAAGTGTTTTGTCTAAAAAGAAGCAATAGCAAGTATTAAAAACAAGCATGATGTAAACTTTGAAAGTAGTAATGAACAAATTATCCCGGCATTGTCTAAAAAAGTAGAGAGCAGAAATATGGATTTCCGCGTAAAAGCAGTCCATATGACGGATAGTCTTCAGTGTCGAACGATATATTAAAGGAACCACGCGTGCAGTGCGACAAGCTCAAGCCAATTATATGTTTGCACTGATAAGTGATAAGCGCAGCAATCAACTTCAGTTACAAAAAATACAATTGAAGTGAGATGAATTCAAGAAACAATGATGGGCATGGACATTCAAGAAGCCTAATCGTCCTGGTAATTTTCTCACAATATATTATCCAATATTAAATGGCTTCCGATCTTTACTGAACAAAATACAGCATTAAATCACAAAGATGGCGATACTGAAAACATCAGAGTCTGAAAACAAGCACCATGATAACGCGTGCAAATGGTCCCAGAATGTCTAAAACCATTCCACCTCCGTCTCTTTAGGTTTAGTCTTCTCCTTCAACAACGCTCGCATTTGACGGACTTCTTCAATGTCATCACCTTCAGAGATCCTGATCTGAAGCGTTTCAAGGTTTCTTGGCAGAGCTGGTGCTTGTTTCAGCTTGTCACTAGGTTTCTTTTTCCTGGATGCCTGAGTCGGTAAGTTCCCATTGTGTCTGTCATACAACTGCACAAGTATAGAATTCGTTTCGTGAGTTCTTTACCAATATGACAAATAATAACACATGCCGATGTTAGATATGCAACATCTCAGATCTCACCTTCCTTTGGTCCAATGTAAGATGGGCCAAATTAGGAGCACATTGGATGAAGTAAGAAAGCAGCTTGTTGAAGTCGGCGACCAGCCATTCTCCAATGTGCAGGCTCTTCAAGTTGCTAAATGAGAGGCTTTCTGTGCCAGACTTTTGCACCATATCCTTCTACACAAAAATAAACAAATAAAGAAGCGTGTTATTATAAGTTCAGTTACAAAAGTGGATTACAATAATAGAGACTTTTTTTTTACCTGGAAAAGTTGATCAAATCTGAAGAGCTCCAGGTGCTTAGCACAGCTAAGAGCTGCGAACAGATCATATGCACAAGGAGCAAGGTGATAAATTGCATCATCACAAACATCCACCCAGGCACTGACAAGAGATGGCATGCGGTCCAGATGAACTTTTCCTGAAACTGTTAGCCTCATGGAACTGATGTTAGGAGCAGAAACGTGGATATCCACATACGTGCAAGTATCAATTGACAGAGTCTTCAGTGTGTCCGATGATATCATGAACGAACCAAGTGAGCACCCAGACAAACTCAAGTCTTCAAGTGCTGGACAACCAGAGCTGAGCTTCTCTACTGTGGATGGCTCAGTCTGCACGTTTTCAAGGTGCAGCTTCTTCAGGCGAGGGAGACAGATAGACTTGGGCGCAATAAGCTCCTTATGTCCAATGGACAAAAGGTTGATCTCCTCAAGAGTCACGCAGCTGAAGGCGCATTCCGGCAGCTGCAAGTCAGAGACGCTTTTTAATGTAACTTGAAGCACGCGTAGGCCACGGCTCGTGGCGTGGCGCAGCCACTTGCGTTGGAAGGCGAAGTGCGTAAGCGTTCTGCTGTACAGGCAGAAGGCGTGCAAAGGGGTGGGGTCGCGGAGGAGGAGGAGCGAGTTTCCGAAACTCTCGAAGCAGCTGCTGGAGTTCATGGTGATGAAGGGCGAGGACGCCCACAGGTGCCGCCACCGGCGCGATAGGAGGCTGAGATGCACGGACTGCCGCGCGTCGAGGAAGCGCAGGATGCGGTGAAGGAGGTCGTCGGGCAGCGCGCTCAGCCGGTCGAGGTTGGAGGCAGGAGGCATGGTTTGGTCTCGCCTCGCCGTCACCTGCGAAATCACAGACGCATTACGTCAAACACCTTACTCGCGAGCACGTGTGTAAACACAAGACAAGATGGGTGTACTACAGGAGAATCTTCAATCAACGCGTAGCGTGGTTCATCAGAAATCTAGAAGAGCAGGTCCATATTTTGGAGGGAAATAAAATATCGAAGCCGACGAGCGCGAGAAGAGGACGATCTCATACCGCAGGCTGGCCTCGCCGCGCCCGCGCGGCGCCTCGTCGGCTCGCTACCCTGCTGCTTCGATACCGTAGCATTATAGAGATTGAATTGAATCGAGGCGGCGCAGGTGGACGACTACACAAACCGAAACGAGAAGAGGAACGGCGCGCGCGGATACCGGCGAGTACGACGCCCGCAAGATTTTTGTCCCCGGAGCAGCACGTTTGGTTTCCAATTTTTTGTTATTGCTGTGTTTGGAATCTTTGGATATTCCGCCCAATCAGGCAACATTTAGTCAAGGCCCAATCGTACTCGGAAATAGCATAACGAACACAGTAGATGAATAATCGGTCAAAAAAAAAGTAGATGAATATATATATTGTTCAAGTTTGGTTTGATTTGTTCACTGTGTGACTTCAGGCCTGGCCCATTCGTACTGGACCTGGCCTTGCAACCGAGGTGCAGCCCTTAAGTTTAAGGAGTCAACGTGTCATTTAGGCCAGATTTTGATTCTAAGCACAGTCCCGGCATCTTGGCTTATACCAGTTCTTTAAACAGAAAAATGTCGTTACCAGGACACTCTGTTATGCCAATAAAATGAGATCCACGACGTGTGAAAATAGGTTCAATTTTACAAAGTTCAGCTAAAAAGACACCGCCAGCCATTCTACGAAAAAGAATAGAGACCGCTAGCACTGATCATCTGAAGTACAGTATGATCGAATCCAGTTACTCCAACACCTGAGACCAAGACACTGAGAAATCAGGCATGCAAACAATCCACCGTGTCATGAGCCGGAGACAAAACTTATGACGCCTGGTGGCCTGGAAGTCAATGCGTTTTATCACTTGACTGACAATGCAGAAGACAGATCTGAGCATGCCTCAAGATTAAGATGACTTGCACAACCAGAAATGAAATTAGTAGTGATCATACTGTCGATGGATACTCTAAATAACTCAAATAGCTCAATACACCTAAGAGTAACAAAGCTCCAACGTTTCACAAATAAACACTAATTATCCTACAAGTATAGCAGCACGGGAGACAGTTGCAGACTTATTGCAAAGGAGAGGCCACTCCAAAGTCTAAAACCATACGATCACCGTCTCTTTAGGTTTTGTCTTCTCCTTCAACAAGCGCCTCATTCTGCGAAATTCTTCAATATCATCACCTTTTGAGAGTCTAATCCAGAGGGTCTCAAGGTCTCTGGTTAGGGCAGACACCAGCTTCACATCTTTCTTTTCCCTGGTGACATGTATGGGTACATTTCCGTGTCCTTCGTATAACTGCAGCAGCAGAGAAATTTCATTGTAAGTTATTCAGCCATCCTCTTTGAAGTTGTGTGCGCAGATGGAGTGAGATGGTATGTATATAGTAGTTTACCTTACACTGATCCAGAGTGAGAGTGACCAAGTTAGGAGCACGTTGAAGGAAAAAAGTCAGCAGGCCATAGAAGTCAGTGACCAGCCATTCTCCAATATACAGGTTCTTCAATTTATAAAAGACAGGCCGTCATGAGCTGAATTTCCCGTTATATCCTTTACATGCCACAATAAAAATAAAGTTATGTTAGTAAGTGAAAATTTTGTTGCGAGAGCATTCAAGTGAGAAGATGGATTTTCACCTCAACAAACAAATTAAAACTGAATAGCTCAAGCTGCTGGGCATTACAAAGTGCTGCAGCAAGATCATATCCACCCCGGGCAAGGTGCTGAACTGCATCATCACAAACATATACCCATGCACTCACCAGAAATGGCATGCCATCAAGTTGAACTTTCCCTGAAACAATTAGCCTCAGGGAGGCAATATGAGGAGCAGAAACATGGAGTTCCTCGTAAGAGCAGTCAGTAATGGACATAACTTTTAAGGTTTCAGACGATATCTTGAATGAACCAAGTATGGACCGGGATAAGCTCAAGTCTTCAAGTGCTGGGCAACCAGATCTGAGCATATCCGCCACAGATGAATTGATGAACCGCACAAAGTCAAGGTGCAGTTTCTTTAGGCATGGGAGACTGACAGACCTGGGTGCTATAGCCTCCCTGGTTCCGGTGGCTAACAGCTTTAACTCCTCAAGGGTTGCACAGCAGAAGACACATTCTGGCAGCTGGAAAAAGCGATTTATGGAATTGAGATTTAATTCAAGCACACAGAGGCCACGGCTCATGGCATGGTGCAGCCATCTTCGCTCGTAATTGAAGTGTTCCGAGCACCAACTATGCAGGCAGAACGTGTGTAGCGGCACTCTGCCATCGCGGAGGAGGAGGAGCAAGTTCCCAAACTTCTCAGAGCCCTTGTGATTGGGGCACAGCAGGGTGATGAAGGGCACGGTTGCCCATAAGAACCGAAACCTACGAGACACGAGACTGAGCACGCCCACAGCCTGCCGAGCGTCCAGGAATCGTAGGATGCGGTGCAGGATGTCGTCAGGCAGGTCAGTCAACCAGTCCCTTGTTGCATCCCCTGGCGCCGACATGACGCCTACCAGAGAAAGGTCTGCCTATCAGGCAGGGTCCCGCAGGTGCAATACGTTGAACACCTTACGATCACTGAAACAAATGGATCCCAACATTAGTTCTCGCCGATTGCGACAATAGAGGGATTGAGAAGAGAATCTTGATCGTTTGGAAGCTTGAGTGGTGCGTGCGCCTGCATCACCGACTACAAAAACGTACAGAAAATGCAAGTCGGCGGGCAACTCACTCTCCTCTAGAACTTCCCCGTCTACCATCCCCCGCGCAGCCTCGACCCCTGGCTTCCTAACCTTGTATCTTCCCGCGGCCGGGGCCAGCGCCTCGCCGATCCACCACGGCACAGCCACCGCTGCACACCGCTGGTGCGTCCTACCTCTAGTCCCGCTGAGCACTGACCACCCAACTGCGAACCCTAACCTCGAGAGAAACGTACCGTGAGGACTTCTGAAGTACTCCTCGTCGCCGCGCCGCGCCTTCCCGGCTTGTCGCCCTGCTGGTTCGGAGCCGGGGTAGGATAGGGAGAGGTAGAAGGGGAAAAATTCTATACATGCGTGATGTGTCCTCCAAATCTTTTTCCGTACAGCACCATCTGGATATGCGCCACGTGTGCATCGAATGAACGAGACCAGAAGCCAGCAATCAAGCCGATAATTAAAAAAAACCAAGGTTAATCGAGCCGATAATAAAAAAACAAGGCTAGTGAAGCCGATAATAAAAAAAACAAGACTGTAAACTAGCGGTGCTAGCTAAATTTAGAAAAAAGATAGTAGAAACCCAATCCAACAGACTCGGTAATAGGCTCCGTAAAAATCCCTGCTCGCTATCGACTCTCCTCCGCTAGCCATTTTCGCCGAGTCTGGCGCGCTCGCCATCTCTCCTTTCGCGCGCGTGCGCACGCCCATTTTCCCCTTCTGCGCATCGGTCTGCTCTTTTGCGCGCGCTATTTCACACAGTTCCGACAATGCAGCTCGCAAGCTTCGTCGAGTCGCATAGCCGATTTAGCTGAAATTGCCGTCGTCAGATTAAGTGTCATCGTCGAGTCTTAATTCCAAATAGTCTCGGTGCAATTTGATCCCACACGACACAAGGGATCGATTTGCTGGCATCAGCAGAAGAAAGAAGGCATATATTCTCCTCAGATAACAGGAGGCAACGATTCTTCTCATACGAGCGCAGGGCAACTGTGGCAGACTAGCCAGTTAGAACGCCTCGCCCACCTTGCCGACAGCATGGTGAGTCCTGCTACCCTCCACTGACCATGCTGCTATGGCGCCGGGCACTCCCGAAGAAGACGAGGCAGGGCAGCAGGGAGCTGCATCCAAGCCCCAGCGAGAGCGGGGAAACGTGGAGATGCTTGGAGAAGATGCTTCAAGGTGTACGAGGAGGATGAAGAACTTACTCACCTCCCCTGCGCACCCTCTTCCGAGGTGTGTGAGTGCTCCCCTTTCCCTTCTATTCTGCTCATGTTCTAGCTGCTACGCGGGGAGGAGCTGTATCCTTTTATTGTTCTCCGCCTCGCTGACATTCTGTGGACTAGTCGACAGAAGAAAGAAACGAGAGCAGGCAGGGATGCATGTAGGATCGTGTTTGAAAAAAAAAAGAGTTAGGTTTAGATAGTCTGTTGGATTTGGTTAATATTTTACTAGCTATTTTATTTTATATAATAATTAAATTAGGATTTTAGCTATCTATTTTTAACTAGTCTGTTGGAGACAAACTCTCTCCTTGGCAGACCTGCAGCCCTAACACAATCATGGATGATCGTGGCCTGATTGATGGGCAAGCCGACGCCGAGCCTGAGGCCACCGCAGATGTTGTGCACATCACGCCTCGATGGGTGTCGCCATCATGAATTGAAATCCCGGTCAAAAACTGGTCGGTTTCCACGGATTTAGGGAATCCCGATCTGAACCAGTTTTATCGAAAGATCGAGATTCTGATAAATCTCGATCCTAGTTACTGTAGTAATTCAAAATCCCGGTCGGAAAGTCCGGGATCCTAGTTCGATTTCACCAAAAAAATCCCGCTATAGTCCGGGATTTCAATCCCTGGTCGCCATCGTCTGATGTCCCTGCTGCGATCGTGCACCCGTCATCAAACACGGTCATGGCCTCCAATACAGTTGAGATCATGCCGGTTCAAAAAAAACTCTTCAGTACCAATTTGCATTCACATCCACTAGTAGCTGACTAGTTTTTGTCTTTCAAAACAGAGGATTAGTAGAGAACCAAAGGACTGGACTCCAATTAATTTTATTAATATTCAAAATTTATTAGAAATTAAATATGTATTAAAAATATTTTTTATAACGAATCTAAAAATATAAACCTCACTAGCAAAATACCCGTGCGTTGCTACGGATCTATGTTAAAAAAATTTATGATTAGAATATTTTTTATAATTATAAAATATTTTCAATTAATTAATTTTTTTGGCCTGAGCATTTACTCTATTTTTATTTTGCTCTTACCTTTGAATATTCATTATAATAATTTTAAAATGAGTTATTATTGGAATTCTTGTTACTAGTTTTTATTCAAAATATGATGTAAATCATAAAGCAATAGATGGTTAATTGTTGTTAGTATAAAATATTAAATTAAAATTGGAGTCTAATTCAACAAAGGATTAGAAAATAGTTAAAAAATGACTCAAACTGATTGGTGAATCATTGTAGGATATAGATATATTGTTAAAGTTCAATGGATTTATAGAATTTTTTGATAAAAATATATTTGATCAAATCAAAAAAATAATATATTTTAGAACATAGAGAATAATATTTCACCAGTTTTGCCATATCCTTTTTTTTTTCTATCCCATAAATTATCACTATGCCGTCAGATGGAATTTATACATCGCTGCTACATAAAACAGATGGAATGTAAACAAATTTAACAAACCAAAAGCCAGTGAATTCATGAACAGTCGCACTTGTTGCAAGGCACTAAAATTATTTCCAAGCTTAACTTTTCCTTTTTGTAGCAAGATATATTGCAGAGTCAATGCCGCCTTTAAAGAACAGGGCTCTCCCAAATGACATATCTGCTTCGGACACAACAACGATGCTCATAGAAACTGGATTCGAAACTTCCGATTCCGAGTCCTACTGTAAATCGGACCTCGTCACCCTTATATGTATGTATGTACGCTGATCAGAGGTGATTTGGTAATACTAGAACGTACTCTCTCCTATCGAGATCAGATCGCGCCACTACCATGAACAACCCCGCATCCGGATCCGGTCGGACATGGCAGAACAACTCCACCGTCGCCGTCTCCACATCCGGGTACCAGGGCTGGGCCATGCTGGACCCGTGGCCTCTCGACGAAGACCCAGCCGCCACCTCCACCGGGCTCGCAATCTGCCCCGCGAGCGACGGCCAAGCGCTCCGCGTGTCGCTCCGCCTCGCCGCGCCGCCGGCTCACTCCTACCTCCATCTCCACACGGACTCCGACCTGAACGTCAAGCCATCGCTGCTGGCCGCCGACGGCGCCCTGCTTCTCCTCCACATGACCGTCTCCGTCGTCCGCAATAATCCTACCTTCCCCTCCTTCGAGACCAACTTCTTCGTGTACAAGGCCCACCCGGAGATGGCGTGGCTGCGGCTTCTCCCCGAATTCGAGGACCACTGCGCCTCGGTCGGGCACACCGGCATCGCCAACAAGGACGACGACGACTACGTCGTGGCGGGTTTCCGGGTAAAAATGCTCACCCGCGATGAGTGCGCCACCTGGGACGACGAGGACGAAGAGGACGGGTACAGGGAGGTGGGCGAGCTCTCGCGCTTCTCGTCCTCCACGGATCGATGGGACCTCGTGGAGTTACCCATCCCTTTCGACCCGGACAAGGGCCTCTTCAAGTTCGTGTGGGACTCGGACGACCTGTTCGCCCTCGACGGGTTCATGTTCTGGGTGGACTATCACCGGGGCATGCTCTACTGCGACGTATTCGCCGAGTCGCCGTCGCTGCGGTTCATCCAGCTTCCGGGGATTCGCGTCTGGGGCCAGGATCAGAACTACTCCAACGGTCGCCAGTTGCCTCGAGCTTACAGGACAGTCGGCGTGTGCAGAGGTGCAGTGAAATTCGTCGACATCGACGACGGGTTCTTCGGGACTAGGAAGACCTCTGGTTTCAGGATCACCACTTGGTCCTTGAACATGGCGGATTTAGTGTGGGTCAAGGACTCTGTGGTCGAGGTCGATGATCTATGGTTGCAACCCGAATTCCAAGACTCGACGCTTCCCCGGTGGGCACCGGAGTTCCCCGTTGTCAACAAGCAGGATGGTGACCTCCTCCACTGCATTCTTCGCGGGCCAGAACTTTTGGCGAAAACCTAGGTGATCACTCTTGACATGAGAAACAAGGCGATCAAGTCTTACATACCCTACATCAATGAACGGAAACTGGAATTTGAAGAATTTGAGGAAACATATGACAATTTGGATAGAAACAACATTTTTTGTGACAGTCCATTTGTCTGCTGTAGTTTTGATTGACCGAACACTGTGTCTGGATCATACGAGTCGACACAACTACTATATTACTGTTACCATACTGTTGTCTACATGCCTTCACTCTAGTGCTCTTATTTTGAGTGTATTTGATATACATAGTATAGAGGAATTATAAGGTGCATGTAATCATACGGCGGCGTGCAAGCTCTTCTAATCCACTGTCAACACAATGCCAGTCTGCCAATTATATTATAAAGATGTAAAATACATTTCCATTGAACGAATTTGTAAGATCATAACTGGTGGTGACAAATTCGAGCACAAAGAAGTTAATAAATCGTATGCATTTGAAGTTTAATCAATCGTGTCCTAGACTCTTCTGCTCCGGATCGGAGGTGCCGCAGGTTTACTATCTGGGTGTTCCGCGTGACGGAGGGTACAAAAAATTCGCCGGCTGAGAGCATCTCGCCCTTGTTATTGGATTTTGCAAAAAAACGAAAAACAACTTATTTGTAGTTAATGTTCAGATATTAACAACAAAGATGACCAGAGTATATAGAAAAGCCTCAAGCGGCCTTGTTCTTGCAGTAGTTCTCCAGCCACTCCATGGTGACACTCTTCGGTCTTTCAAGTGGCAGGCCAAGGGCACGGTCCCAGATGAGCTGTGTTCATATGCAGATAGTTTATCAGTGGTTGCAGATAGAAACCACAAATATCTGAAACTTAAAGGGAGAAAAGCAGACCTGAGAGCCTATCCCAATGCCCCTTGAAACACCGAACAAAACGGTATAATACCTATACATAATAAAACAAGGTGTTTCGGCCATAAGCAAATGATCATTCTGAACTAGATTCATTGTTACGTCATGGATTATTAAATACATTCAGATTGTAAGAATTTAAATGGCAAGATGTGTAAACCTACCGCGCTTCAGACAATCCAAAGTGGTTCAGCAAAACTCCACTGTGAGCATCAACATTTGGCCATGGGTTTTTGACCTGAATGTTGCAAAGAATGGTGATCACAACAGGTAAGCTGAAAACAATGGAAACACAAATCATGATCAATCTGGCAGCACAAATATACCTTGCCCAGCTCAGTGAGAATTGGAGGCACTACTTCATACAACTTGGATACCTGTAAGGGAAAATCACGATTAAGACTGCTGAGCTGAACAAAGACCAATCCATTAGATAAGGTTCTAGACTCACCAATTTGAAAAGTGGATCCTCAGGTAAATGCTTCAGTGCAAACTCCCTCTGACATGTGTAGCGTGGATCTGTCTGACGGAGAACTCCATGACCATAGCCAGGAACAACCTGACATTAGATAAAACCAAGCATTAGTAGTCCGGTCTTTTTTTTAACTTCATGCTTAACCCATATAAGAATGTGGATCATCAGAGAGATGGCATTTGACAAGTCCAAGAATCCAAAAATAGGCAACATCTTAGACCTAGTGTTGCATTCAAATTTTCATGACATTTTTTTAGCAATCGAACTCGACATTTAGTTCCACCATAAACACTAGAATTTGTTCAATCGATTAATGCAACGATAAGCTACCTTTCCACTCTTTAGTGTCTTCCAGACATATTCTTTCAGCTGATCTGTTGAAATGTCACTCCCAGTTTCCTCAATCACAGATTTGATCCATAGCAGTACTTCCTGCAATATATAGGAGTTTCACAGACACATTATAAAGAGCAATTACATCAACATGAAAACAAAAGGAACATGAGTTTCTTCTTTCAGCAAAAATGTGCATTATTTATCAGGCAGGTGATCTATCAGTAAAACACAGCACAAGGCACGTTGCAGATAAGATTCAGTGTGCCAAACCAAGCATACCTGATTAGCCAGGCCATGAAGCGGTCCAGCCAAACCGTTCAGAGCTGCCGCAAAAGAAAGATAAGGATCTGACAGGGCACTTCCAACCTGCAATTGGATTATCATGAGTGACAGATGGCAAGCTCACAACCTATGAACATGAAGGAAATAGGAAACACAAAAGGGGCAATGGATAGTGAACTGTATGTCATCACAAGACTTGAATTGACAGCCTAGAGATGTTTCTCTATAAACATAATCGGGAGTTTCTCTGCTGAAGTAAGGCTACCAAATTGCTCCACTACAATTAATAGTCCACCATCAAATACCGCACTTCCACAACGATATCTATAGATTCACCTCCATTCTTTCAAGATACTCTTCAACTCTCTCAAGAATGCCACATTGATGCTCTTCAACTCAATTAAAAGCAGCTCGTCCAGAAGAAATAAATACATAGATGGTCTAAACTAACCATCAATTGTTATCAGCACTATGCATTTCAGTGGATCAGGAAAAAGGCACAGACAGTCCTTCAAAAAGACGGTTCCGCTAGCAAAGGATCCAGCTAAAACAAGTCATGTTGTCTTGTTCCCAGTTACTAGGTGCAATTATGCTTACCCTACACTATTTAAAGAAGTAGTCCTCAATTACTAAGTCAGATTAACAATAACAAGACCTTTTGTTCCTGCACAGTTGGGTTACTGTTTGTACCTTTGTATATACCCTCTTCTCCTATGAAATTATTCCTATACATATATAATATTACAACAGTAGGTGCTTCCCCTACTGCCCCTACTGTATTTCCCTCAAAAAAAAAAAAAAGACCTTCTAGTGTACAACTAGATTCTCAATAATCTCCGGTTCAAAAAAAAATATTCATAATGACTATAATCACATTGCATGAAACTGAAAGCAAAGCACACGTCTTCAACAAAAATAAAGCATTGTACTGCAGCCAGATGTCATCCTTTCGGCATAACACTAATAACAAAATAAAGATTGCAACAAAGGAAAATAAATATTACCAGATGACCTGTGTGAGCACTGACATTCCCGCCTTCATGGTCACTACAAGAAGCCAGTATGAGGGGGGCAATCAACACAAGTCCTCCAGAAACACAGAGAAATCAAGACAAGGTGGATGAGACATTACGCATGAATCGTTACATATAACCGCATCAACTCCAGCATTTTGGGGTCATCAAAACCAAGCATGTGTGAAAAATTTGCTGCATAGTCCAATGCATTATCAGCTGCTATTCGTTTCCCGTCCTTGAAAATCCTTTAGAGAACAAGGGAAACAGGTTGATTGATATAAATTTTAAAATCATTCATAATAACTTTAAAAAATATTCATATTACTGATGGTATGTTCTAAATGTCTATAAAAAGAAGGTAATGGAACAAAAGCTACCTCCGGTAAACATAAGAAGCCACATGTGGAAGCCGAGCAATCATATTTAAGCAATCTTCATACGTAGGCTCCCAGAACCTATACAAATAACAATTATCAACAAATAGCAACATGATAAACAACATTTAAACACATAATTCAATTAGGTTGCAGTAAAAATCCCAGGCATACTTAGTTTTTGGCATTCCTTTCTCGTAAGCTTTTTGAAATTCGCTCTCAACCTGAAATGGAGTTCATTACAAGTGACTTCACTATAAGGGCTCTAAAAGAGTCAAAGAACCATCAGACCACAATGCATTCAATTAACTAATTTACGTTTAAATTTTCTATTCGTTTCTACTTGCACTGGTTCTGAAAATACACTCAATCATTTTGTTGAAATAAGAAAGACTAGACTTCATGTAGAAGGAAATGTAATTTTATTTGATTTCTGCAATATCAATCAACGAACTGGAACTGAAATGGCTAACCTGAAGGGCCATTACTCCAGTGGTAAATTGTGTCATAGGATGCGCAGATGAAGGGAGAGCATCTATTGCTGCATAGACGTGATCTGCATCCAAATCAAATGTCAGTCACTGAAGAACAAAATTGACAAGGTGGAGCATACAGAACTTCACGAAATCATTCTAACAGGACAATAAAGATATCTTCATTGATCTGTGACTACATTTGAATTTCAGAACATTGAAATTAGCATAAATCCATTCGGATAGTTCATAGGTTAGTTGAGCAAACAATAACACAGGTAGCCAGCAGAGACATTAAGGTACCTGGAACTTTTGAACGGCTAAGCAATTCCTTTGATAGAGCATCAACTTGCTCTTTGGTTGGAACCTGAAGCAAAAAAAAAAAGGCATACATTTCAGGAATCACAAACAAAAATCACGAAGAAACTTCTGTCCCCTTATGAGTCAAAAGCAGTGTATTCCTCCTATTTTGGAGGAACGTCTTCGGTACACTTCTAAACTAGGAATTGATAATTTATATAAGTAGGCATACCTTTCCTGTCAAAAGAAGCCAAAGTAGACCCTCAGGCAAAGGTTCACCATCCTTGATTGCTGCTGGCAGTACTTTCTGGCACTCGGGAATAGAGAGGCCCCTAAAACGAATACCCTGGATACAAAACAAAGTGGTTAATAATGTGATTCGTTCCTCCACTGAGTTTTCAACATAGTTACAGGGCAATGTGAGGACAGATTTAACAAAATTGAATTAGTAGTAGTGCTCACATACAAATTTCCCACAAAGGCCATGTGCTTAGTATTATAACATGAATAGAATCTTTTACTCAGCAAATTAGTGCAGAGTAGCAAGTTGTAAAAATTTAGTCAATGTTCATCTTCCACAAATCATTCTGCTATGTTTGTTCAGGAAATTTATTCATATGTAAGCACAAAATGAAAATGAATGTGATAAAAATACCTCCTCTGGGTCAAGTAGCGATGTTTCCCAAAGCATTCCAGTCATCCCTCTCATTCCACCAAGGACCTGCAGAAAAATCATTCAGGAATTTCACTCGATAAGCTAGTCCAAGTATGTCCTTCAAAAGAGAAGTGGCTATCCATATAGAGTAGGTACTGATAAATGCATACCATATCCACAGAGATATTTCCAAGCTGGACCTTTCCATGCTCTGACTTAAGCTTCTTTAAACGATCCTGTAAAAAAATATTTGAGTAACTAGACATGTCAGATCAGCAAGACAAAATGAACAGCAGTTCAAGTGATTAGGGATGTTTTCAACAGTACTTGGCATATAATTTCAGCTAATATGAAAGATACAGAATGTGCACGAAACAGTTGCCTCAAACACAGAGAGAGAGAGAGAGGACGGGGCAGGTTCAGAACTGATAAATAGTAGACAACTAGTTCCTGACACAGTACAGAAGTTTGAGAGGAAAATCTATTCAAAATTATCTAAGCAGGAATCTAGTAATTTGTCACACAGAATAGCATGAAAAAAAAAAGAAAAGAGGCTATCGCTATTAACTAAACTAATAGAATATAATGGACCAGATATGACATAATAACGTTTCAACTTAACAAGATTTATAGATGGTGTATCGAGTAACAAACCTGCTGTTCAGGAATCATTTCCTGCAACTGGGACCTAAGATCCTGCATTTGCAGAAAAACAATCAGCATCATGTACAGAGAACTTAAAAATTTTACAAAAGAGAAAAAATCAGACGATCAGAAGTACTGTGACATCTAGAATTTTCCAAGTTTACTATCCTTTTTTTATATAATTATATGTCAAAGTACGTCATGAAGACAAGCTGTATTACGAGATCAGAAGAACTCTGCATCTGCAGCCATCTCACACCACCCAGCGTGGTGACCTCCTGCGTCTGTCAGCGGCACAAACAAAAAAAAATCAGATAAATCTCAGCACCCACGCAGGTTGAACCAGCACACACAGACAAACACGACAAGCCTAAACGGACCACTCACCAAGCGGGATCGCAGCCTGGAGACCGCGGTGAGGCCCCGGAAGAACGCCATGGACGGAACGCGCAGCTACCGCACCTGTATCAAACAACAAACAGATGTCTCATCAGGCGTCTGAAGTTGAATTGAACCTAACCCCAAAAAAATGGGGGAAAAACTTAATTCCCACCCCAGCAACGCCGCAAAACCAAACGAATCCGCAACAATCCCTGCGGATTGGAGAGGTGGGTCGGGTCTGGATTCGAGGGCTGGCGACAGATAAGAGATCCCAAGGAACAAAACGAGCAATCCCTCAAGCTTTGCTTACCAAGAACAGGAGATCGCCCCGGGTCCGGATGGGTAGAGGAGTGAGTGGGGCGTGTTCGGCGGCGACGAAGGCGGAGAGCCTGGAACAGGGGAAAGAATGGGGTGGTCGCCGACTTGCCGGGTTCTGTTGGTTAGGGGCGGACCATATATTGCGGCGGGCTCGAGGGGTAATTCGAAGTTTCGAACACACCAAACTTCTCAAATGACGAACACGCATATCCATTCTTTCGGAATGGGCTTTGGATAAAATTCAAGTTTATAGCATGATGGTCAATTTTGAAAAGTAAGCATGATTGAAGGAGCATCTATGTCACTTTATTAGTTTCGATATTTGTTGCCACAAGATAAACAATTTAGCTCCTTCATATTTGAACGAAGCCTGTCATATTTGAACGAAGCCTGACTTCGATGTTTCATTATTGTGGTCCTGGAACAAGATTTGAGATATTTATAACATAATAATATGTGTTCCCTCTTTGTAGTATAGATTTTACCAAGCTCGATGAAAAAAAGCATAAGTATGAATTTAGGCCTTCTCCATGTACAAAAAGGTGAGAACGTGAGCTCCGCTTAGTGGTAAAGGGTTCGATTCCTCCCCTCCCCCCCCCCCCTCCAGTCTTACCAATAAAATCCCAATGCTAACAAGTTTATGTTCAGTGATTTTTCGTGGCCTGAGAATCGATTGCTTCCTCTTAATGAAAAACCGTGGGGATGATCTACCCCCATCAGGTCACTTTTTTTTTTATATAAAAAAAGTTACCAATTGAATGATTCCAAACTGGAAGACAATTTTGGTACAAGTGCCTCTTTTCATATCGCCTCTTCGTGGAAGAAAAGGACAGAAAATGTCTAGCACTTTCATGAGGTAGACAAGTGTTAATTATATGACTTTAACCGTTTAGAGAAGTTGGTCGATGATTCAAAAATGGGTAGCTACATTACACTTCAGCCAACAAAAAGGCATAGAATTATACTTCAACGCTGGTACTTTACAAAACTATGGAAATGCATCTTCTAGTGATCAATCAAATAATGTTTTCACAGATCATTTGACCACGTCACCACGATACCTTTGTCGCAGTTCATCATTTATTCATCAAACACTTGACTTGTGAGATGTGCGAAGTGAAAAGGAAGCTGCTCTCAAAGGGAAAAGAAAAGAGGAATCGAAGCTGATTTTTTTTTTGTTCATAAAAAAGGTAGTTTTTCATTTCGCGTGTTTCCTAGTAGTAGAAAACTTCATAACGCTTTTCATCATTTAGTTAGGATTCTTCTTCTTCTTTTCATCTTTTTGAGAAAAAAAGATGTTAGGATTCTTCTAAAATGGAACAGGGCCAAGGGGTGCAAGTCTAGCTGGAATGGGCTGGCTAGTGCAAATCCGCAAGAATCAACGTGTCATTGTCCAGATTAGCTACGTGGATTATATTTACTATTCAGATCTCAAATAATAGGTTGGGATATATGGTACATCTCAGTCATTGAACTGGCAGCACAACTGTCCTACAAAGCCAAAGGCACATATATAAGTTATATATGCGAATATTTCTACATACATAACATGGCAGACTGCCATGTGCCTACACAAGTACAAATTTGAAGCAGGCAAGGTCCTATCCTCTGAAAAGACGCCTACGCTTGGACGTTAGATTCTCCTCAGGTGTTTCCTGGACTACCTGATCCTGCAGGACTAAACCACGGTTCCGAGTGAGTTTTCTTATAGGTGTTCTTTGAGTCCGTGCCTCTATATCTGCCTGATCATTTTCTTCAGTGCAGGTAACTCTTTCGTTTTCTTCAGTACAGGCAGCGCCATGGGAGGTCCTGTGTGGCAACAGTTCTCCCCCCTCTGGGACAACATTCTTCATAAGCTGTAAACGGATGAAAAGAGAAAATGAAAGGTCAGAATTCATGCACTGAATATATTTAGATAAGAGTGTTATTCCCACACTATGAACACCTATGAATGAATGATCCTATACATTTCTTGCATTCTGTTAGTTGGTTAAATCTGCCTACCCCAACTTGCTTGGGATTAAAGGCTTAGTTGTTGTTATTGTTGTTAGTTGGTTCAATCTCTTGCGAAGACAACACGCTTAAATGGACAAACAACAGAGCAAGATAGTTTACTAGTAACATACTCCCTCCAGATTTTACTTTGTTGACGAGGCATGATTTTTAGTGCAAATTTGAAGTAACCATGTCCTAACATCAACAATATCCAGCCAGAGGTAGTAGTTACCCTAAGAAAAGCAGCATCACTTGCTGTATTTCCCTAAAAAAACGAAAGAAAAGAAAAGCAGCATCCCTAAACAAGTGATACCCAAAAGGTAAAGCATTGTTTTGTTAAGCTCTGTTTTCAACTGATTTTCCTAAAACTAATTCCCACAAATTAATTCCAAACATGAGATTGATTGTCCAGATAGCATATAGAAAGGTTTGTAAATGAAACGAAAAAAAACAATTATAATATGAAACTATACCTTCCAGTCTTTGAAATCAAATCTAAATACAAAATGGCTGTAGGAAACTTCTCCAGATGCTACAGCACTAGCAGCAGGTGCATTTCTTGGACCTGTTTGAGGCAAATAAAATATATGTCAGAAAATAGCAACATAATTCCTATATTTACCTAAGCGCTAAATGGAATACGAAGTACTTACGCACTATATGATGACCATTATCATCTACATTTATTTCCACCCTGCCATCCTTCACAAGAAAGGACAGTGCAAAAATATTCTCAACTGTTTGGGCAAATGAAAGCCTGTTCAAAACAAGGTTTTCCAGTCTTGCACTCTTCTTCCGCCTCAGGATATTAAATATAACTAACACGTTCCTGTCAGTGTCTGTCTTTACTTCCTCTGAAGAATCAGCAAGCTGCAGATCCAAAAGTGATACATTGATGCAAATTAGCTATAAGACAGTCAGCAGGTCCAGTGATTAAGAGAACAAACTACAAGAAAGAATAAAAGTCCATCAGTCACTACCTAAATTCAAATGCATATGAAAACAATTCGAAAGGATATGAATAATAGAATTGCAGAAAACTTTGAATAATGTTCACTGATTATAAATAGCAATCCCATAATTGCTGAACAGAAAATCCATTTCACATTTTAAAGTGAAAGGCAAACGAGAAAGTCTCAAGATAAACAATAAATAAGATGTAGAATTGGCTACCATCGCTTCATTGAGATTCTACCATATGATTCAGAATATGGAAAACAAGAGGCAAACCTCTTCAGGACAAATATTTTCAGTTGGCCTCGCAGTTCGTTTCCTACTAACAGCCGCAATTTTCCGCTGTTTTACTTCAGTATTCATGGGTCCAAGCCTGTAAAGATTAGCATGCACAGTTCAAGCCATTTGTCAAGCAGGCAAAGAAGGAAATTTGAGATATACTGGGCAGATTCATTACATGGTGCAGCATCCAGACACAGCCCTAAAGGCATGTGAGACAGAGAGCCCAACATCACCCCAGCGCAATGAGGCTGCCTCATGATCAAGGCTCCCCTGCTGCCCAAATTTTTTCAGCAGTGCTGTTACAAAATCAGAAGGGGTGATTCCTTCCCTTGACTGGGATCTCACAGATGTTACCAAAGTGCTTGCAATGTCAAGCAGGGCTTCTGCATCAGCTATTTGCTCCCTAGGTCTCTGCACTGGAATGTGGAAGGACATGTCATTGCTTTATCTTAATAATACATCAATAATAATAAACAAATAAAAATAGAAAAAAATGAAGCCTTGCGTTCGCACGCTATCACTAAGTAATCATGCTGGTGTAAAAAAGTGAGCTGCACTGTACCTAACATGAAAATGATAGACCCATTCTTGCCACAAAATGCAATCATGCTAACAAATACAGAAACAAGAAATTAAGCAAATACATCAGCAGGTGCCAACTAGAATAGAATAACAATCAACATCATCAGTCCACACATAATACTTATTCAAATCCATGGTTTTAAGAGAGTAATCCAAAAAGGAAGGAATAACCTTAATATATTTGTCATGAAAATAGACTTGTGCATGCTACATTTATGGGAGAAGCATCAGAAATCTACAAAACTGCTGACAGATGTGTGCTTAAACTTGTGGTAAAATGTCAGACATATTTAGATGTGAATAAAAATGCTATCTGGCCTTTAACTAGATAACAAACAAACAAGTGAGTTCAGAACCTTAAAAAAATTAGCCTATGCTCATTAGATATCAGGGGAGATTAATAGAAATTCATGATAGGGACAAGGGTACAAACTTTAAAGCTTTGGAGTGAAACTAAGTGTTAGCCAGCTAGATTTTGCTTCCTTACCAATATTTTCAGTAAGCATTGTTGAACATGGAAGTGCGTAAGAGCATCTACAATGGAGCGGTGCCTGAAGGAATCTTCTGGTTCAGGCACCGGTAAGCATAGATGAATGGTGATGCACCCAGTGCTAGATAACTTTGACTTGACAGCCCAAGCATCAACACGACTGTCTGTAGCTGCTCTAACCCAACTTACAAACTGGAGTAACTGAACTATCAATTACAAATACGCAAATTACATAGGGCAGATCCGTTCTACTGAGAGCTATATATGTGCTCCAGTTGATTTCTACCAGCAATCAATCCCCAGTAATTAACTGGAAATGTTTAACTACACCGCTCAGATGTTTAAATACATTCAACTTTTGAAAAATCCAATCGCCAGTCGGCAACAGAAATTTCAAACGAAATCAACGCCACATCAGGCCTCGATCTAAATAAAACTTCAAGCAAATAAACATACTGCTTCGGGAATGAAGACCCTTACCGAGCTCGTGCAGGCCGTCCACCTGCGTGATTATGGCCGAGAACTTGTTGGAATCCGCCTTCGCCATCTCGTCCCGCTCATCTGCACCCACACCAATACAACACACGCAACCCTACAAACGGTCAAATCAAATCGCAACCAAACCAAATACGAAACGATCCCTGGGAGGAGGGAAAACTATTACTCACCGCTGATGAGGTTCTTCACGGCGAGATACCGCGACCGCAGCCTCCGCCGCTCTGCCGCCCCCTGCGACCCCGCCTCGCCCTCCCGCTCCGCCGCCGCCCCCGACATCGGAGAACCGAGCCTCCAATCCCTAGCCCCCAAATCCCAACCCTATCCTTACGCCGCTGGGCGAGGAGGAGCGCGATCGGGTGAGGAAGGAAAGCGAAAAGAACCCCGCGGCGCGAATTTGAGCGCGCGTATGAGAGGGAAATGGCGAAATTTTTCGCCGCTGAGCTGAACTGTGGAGGAGGCGGGGATTTGAAATGGATTCCGAGGAAGGAAACCCTGCGGCCGGCCGGCTCGAAACGATTTCTTTTTCGCCGCTCGTATTTTCCAATGCAGTAGGCACACTGGCGGGGGCCCAGTTGCAGTGACGAGGCTCAGACGGTTTCGTGCTTTGGCTCCGTTTACCCGTGACAGGGTGTTGTGTGACGCGTGCGCATGTGTCATGCGCGCGATGCGAGAGCCGGCTCTCCGTGGCGGGACCCTGATGTCAGTGGTGGATTTTGGACCGTTTGCTTTCGATTCGAGCTTTTTTAAGCGCACATGCTTTCCCGCTTCCTGCTACTACTAGAGGTCTGGTCTTGGCCTGGGCTCTGGCACAGGCACATGCTCTTGCTCTGGGCCATGGCCACCGGGCGCGTCCGCATGCGCGCCGCCGCTGCCATTCAGCATTACGGCTTCCCCTCCAGGCTCCAGGCTCAATTGATATCGCGGTGACAAAAAACTATCAGTGGCATTGAAGTTTTTACATGAGCTCTTTTACAATACCCTAAAGTAAATACCGACCGTTCGTTTTCTGCGACCCAAGAGTCTCGAATCTTTTCTACTCTCGAGGGAGTAGATTGTAGCCAAGGGCATGATGGTAATTCACATGCAGTAATTCTAATCCCCAATCCAACCCTTTTTCCCTGGCGGCGCAGGCAACAACTAGGCGGGCAGGGACGACCGCGCGAGGGTCTCTAGGTGCGAGGCCCTGCAGCGGTGAACGGCGTTTGGACGTGGCCGTGAGCGTCGAGAGCAACGCGATGGTCGTCGGAGGCACAGGTCGGGCAGGAGTCGGCGATTGTGGCTTGTGGGCAGAGCTGTGGTCGCTGACGAACGTGACTTGGTCGTCAAAGGTCTCGCCGTCGGATCGGCGACTATATGTGGGTACGGCGGGTGAGCAAAGTGGATCAGCGGCGATGGAAGTTGGAACTCCGTCATCCTCATAGCGCCGGATGTGAAATTAATTCTACAGAAAATGTCTAAGTTCAATATTTATATTTAAGATAAATGACTCTGATACCCTCATCAGTTGGATGGTGAGATTTAATTTCTACTCCCACAGTCTTATGGAGTAGAAGGCACAGTAAAAAAAACTCTTTTACATACAACAATCTACAGCTACATGGATATGGATTAAGGATCCAGACAGGAAGAAATCCAGCGCGCACTGACAAACAGCAAAATATTCAACAATGTTACATTACCTGCTATTATAGGTCATACAGACACAACTGATATAAACACTTGATAATACAGCAAGCAGCACGTGAGTTCTAGCAACATTTTATTGGATGACAAGTTGTTCATTGTTTAAAAGTCAAATACATGAAACAGCAGTACAGAAATATTATTAAATATTACATGGCTAGTGCACCAATCAATGTGGTCTCGAGTTTATTTTTATTTGGTGCCTTTTCTCTTTGCTTATACGCAGCTCTCCTACGTATTCGAGAAATTCTCTTTGCCTGAAAAGATTAATGATACGACGTCAAGCGACAGGTCCCCACTTCAAAGGGAAAATAGCTTATTTCGTTTGTTTGGTTGGCTGTTCTCCAAAAATACAAGCTGCAAATGTAAAAAAGTCACATAATATAAGTGTATGCTGCCATCAGTGTTGGGTGCAGAATAGAGTACGAATGCTGTTTCTATATGAAAAATGCAGTATATTGTAGTAATTCTACATTCCAAAGGTCCCAGATAAGGCATTTGGCAATTTTAAACATTGCTCTTGGTTGCATTTTGTACAGATTGATTGTTTAGACGTTTGTCAAGTATTACTTTTTTTTTAACTCGCAAGACCACACTAGTACAGGGAAGCTGAATTAGGCTAAAGTAGCATGCCCAATTGCCCATAGTACTTTAGATCTGCCATTAGCTACATTAGTACTAATAATTTAATAGTACTAGCCCACCAAAAAAAATAACTTACCGTAGTGCATGTAAAGATCATGCCTGCTCTACATGTTCCTGGAGGTCATCAGGTTCATGCTTCATCAGCTGAATCATCCTGAGGCCCTTCACCACCTCCACCATGGTCGGCCTCTTCCATGGCTCATCGACAGTGCATTTCCGAGCAATGGCGAGCACATGGGACATCTGTTCTCGCCACAGCCCTGAAACTGGCAAACAAGGATCAAATAATTCGCTCTGCCGACCATTTGCTATCATCCATCGCACCCAGCCGACAAGGTTCCCACCACCTTCTTCCATCTCTTGCCCTGTAGGTGGTCGTCCTGTGAGCACCTCCAGCATGACAACTCCAAAGCTGTAGACATCCCCTTTTGCAGTGCATTTCATTGCCATACCGTACTCCGGGGGAATGTATCCAAGCGTGCCGGCAACATTGGTGCTAACATGAGTCTCGTATGCACTGATTATTCTTGCAAGTCCAAAGTCAGAGACTCTCGACTCCATGTTCTCATCCAATAGAATGTTGCTGGACTTCATGTCCCGGTGAATGATATGGGGCACAAAGCCATGGTGCAGGAACATGAGCCCACATGCAGAACCAACGCAGATCTTGAGACGGGCTGTCCATCCAAGTGCTTCAGCAGCATCTGCTCGGTTTCTCAGCCACGTCTCTAGGCTCCCATGATGCATGTACTCGTAGACCAAGAACCGTTCATCACCATGTGCACAGTAGCCAAGTAAGGGAACAAGGTTGCGATGCTTCACCTTTCCTATGGTCTCCATCTCAGCCAAGAATGCACGATCACCATGGAATCGACAGTCACCATGAAGCCTCTTGATTGCAACTGTCTGACCTTCAGGGAGTGTTGCCCTGTAGACAATTCCAAAGCCACCCCCGCCTATAATGTGCACCTCACTGAAATTATCAGTGGCTTTCAGGATATCATCTGCGGTGACCCTAAGGAGCGCACTCTCAAATGTTGCGACGTTGATACTGGGAGGTTCCCATGACTTCTTTACTAGAAGCTTATCACTTGAGGTGGGTTCGCTAGTAGCCATCGCCTCACTGGCAGGTACAAGAACCACTGTCCTACTTCGGAACAGCTTCCTCCTCACATAAACCACAAGAAGAGCCAACATAACAGCGATGGTGAGTGTGGTGACACAGATAACCACCACTCTTAAAAAGACATGATGAGGTGGGTGCACCCTATTATGATTGATGCTACTAACAATACAAATGCCTGGTGCAAGACAGTCTGATAAGCTATGCATGCCAATGTGATTACCAGAGAAATTGGCAAACGTGATGCCAGACATATTACAAATTCCACAAGGGATGATACCACTGAAATCATTGTTTGAAAGATCAAGATAGCTCAAGTAATTGACATTGGAGAGTGCTGATGGCAAGCTTCCAGTGAGGCTATTGTTATGGATGTCAAGAAACGAAAGTTGTGTGAAGTTTGAGATAGACTCATCTAAGCTTCCTGAGAAATGGTTAAAACTTGCATTGAAGAAGACCAGCAAACTAGAGAATTCATTGTACCTAGCACAAGATAATGGAATTTGACCAGACAGATTGTTGCTACTCACGTCTAGATGGTACAGGCTCTTGCTGCATAGTAAGGATTGGGGTAGAGTGGCCATAAATGCATTATCGGATAAGTCTAGGGTCATAATGTCGGGAAGAACATGACCTACCTCAGTAGGAATATTTCCATTTAAGTGGTTGTTAGATAGAAAAAGGCCTTGCAGCGGTAATGGCACAGACCAAGGAAGCATAGGTCCAACTAATGAATTAAAAGAGAGATCGACGGTTCTAAGATTCACCAGATCAGAGAACTCTGCGGGAATAGAACCAGTCAGTGAGTTACCTTTTAGGTGTAGCTGCACTAAAATGCTACAGTTCTTGATTGATGCTGGGATGCGACCAGTTAATCGGTTGTATGACAAATCAAGAAAGCCATGGTGTTGCATGTACTCGTTGTCAGAGTGAGCCGCATTCGTAAATGCCCCACATATCTCATCAGGAATAGAACCAGACAATTGGTTATGTGACAGAACCAAGCTAGTAAGTAGAGTCAACTGACCTATGTCTCTAGGGATGTGCCCAGTCAAATTATTAGAGCTCAAATTTAGTGTAACTAGATTTCTGCACTTGAAAAGCTCTCGTGGGATGTTTCCAGATAGTCTATTTCCATCTAAACATAATTTGTTCAAATTCTTTAGAGCACCAATTGACGGTGGGATAGGTCCTTCAAGGCAGTTATGACCCATATCCAACAACCGTAAGCTGTGAAGCTTACCAATGCTTTTAGGGATCATACCAGTAAGCTGATTATTGCTGATAGAGATATCCAAAATGGTTGATGACTCCCACAATTTACTGGGCAATACTCCGTTAAAATTATTGTACGACAAATCTAGTCTATCTAGTGGTAGCTCAGCTAAATATTCTGGTATTTCCCCATGAAGATTGTTACCTTGCAAGTTCAGAATAGTAAGGTTCTTGCATCCTATAAATGTATCATCGATATTCCCAATCAGATTGTTACCGTGCAAGCTAAGTGACCGCAGAGAGTTGGCTTGACATATGGTAGGGGGAATAGAACCACTTAACTTGTTGTTTGCCAGATTTAGATGTAGAGCACTTCTCCAGTTCTGAATCCAATATGGAACGGGACCTGAAAGTTTGTTCTTCTCCACTTGAAAATAGGAAACAGCTTCTAAACCTGCAAGTTCGTCTGGAATAGAGCCCGTGAAGCCATTGGTGGAAAGAGATATGTGAGCAAGCCTCTTGCAGTTGCCAAGTTCTTTTGGTATGCTCCCTCTTAATGTTGCACTATTTAGACTCAACCGGGTAAGATTTTTCAGCTCACCAATAGATGCTGGGAGTTCTGTATTGAAGTTATTGCCTGATAAATCAAGCTCTTGTAAGCTTTTCATACGACCGATTGACCAAGGGATGGTGCCAGATAAGTTGCATTCCAAGAGAGAGAGTTCTTTTAGCCACTTCAGATTACAAACTTCATTTGGAATGCTACCAGTGAAATGGTTGCGCCCTAAAGCTAAACTCTCCAAATTCTGCAGGCTTCCCAACGTCGAAGGAAGTTCTCCAGAGATGGAGTTCATGGATATGGATAGCTTTGTGAGATGATGAAGTTGAGAAATGGCAGCACTCAACTGCCCAGACAAACTGTTTTTGTCAAGCACTATTTCTTTCAGCATCTTCAACTTATATAATGAAACAGGTATTGACCCAGTAAGTTGGTTGTTGCTCAGGTCCAGGTAGTGCAGATGCTGTAATTTCCCCAATGCTTCCGGAATCACGCCAGTAATCCCACACCCTCTGAAGTAGAGCCCAACAAGTGACTGGAATGCCACAATGTATGAGGGAAAAGGGACACGAAGTGGCACGGAGGACAAGTTTATGGCCACAACAGTTCGTCCCTTGCAGGTTATACCTGACCAGTGGCATGGAGGAGTTTCTGGATCAAACCAGCTCTGAAGCAAGTCTTTTGTTCCAGCGAACGAGTCTCTAAGAGTGTATAATTTCTTTATATCAGATTCCGCCAATGCAAAGCTAGTAATGCAGGTAATGCAGCAAACAGATAGGACAAACAATTTGAAGCCATCCTGTAAAAGGACAAAAAGGTATCAATCATTGTGAACATAACAAAGTTTCTGACCAACAATGAAGAATACACTATGAACTGCTAATATAAGTCAAAAGATGGTTCTGGTATTTATTTTTTTTTGAGACACTAATTTTTTAGCTCCCATATTACTCAAAAGTTTTTATTTTTAAGTATTTCACAAATGGAGCTTTATTATACAACGCCCATTGTGCTGATGCAGAGATCATGAATTGTGTTTTTAAAAAAGGAAGTTTAGCTGGACTGGTAATTGCATGACATGCCAAATTAGATATGACCATCGAGATGTTTGCTCAGCTGCATTGTAACAGAATACACATGTTCTACTTTTGCAACAATTGCCCAAAAAATAGAATTCTGCTTAACTGACGAACCCTTAACTGCAAAATGGGTCTTTTAACCCACTAAAATTGCAATGAAATTAACTCACTGCGCCCTAGTACAAGAATTGACTCGCGCAAGACGTCGCAAGGCAATGCAGGGCAAAGGTTGCACTCCCATTCCACCATTGGTTTCACCAAGGCACCTCCCCATGGGCCATGGAGCCATGGCAGCGCCAAGGAAAGAATGAGGCAAATGAGGCGGTTGCTACGAGAAAGATAAGCAAGCGGAGTGGATGGCACCACACAGGGAACATAGCCGCCGGCGCATGGAGCAGGGTGTGGCCGCGGCGACCAGCAAACCGCGGGGGTTAGGGCTTCATGGTGGCATTGCACTACAGTAGTACAGAATACAGTGGGGCCAAGGGGTAGTTGTTTCAGGACAGTTATGCGAGAGGTGGAAGGAAAGAACGGCTGCGATTCTGATCTAGCGTTGAGTGAATGACTCAGATACACTAACAATTCACTGTGACCTAAACCAAAAGCAGTGTTCAGCCAACAATACTTTAAACAAGACCAATACTGTAGTGTCCAAGAGAACAACATATGAAGGTTGATCACACTAAGGTACCTTTGAAATCATGATCACCTCCTTCAGAGCGCAATTGCGACACAGAAGATTGAGCTTCAGCTATCGATAGGATATTCTATAAGAAAAGATCCTGTGATAAGAAAAAAACAGCATGTATTTATTATAGCACATTTCCAATTTAAAAGTTGCTTCTTTAAAAAAATAAAAAATAGATAGTAAGAATTCGGGAGTTCTAAATCACTATTACAGTGACACAAAAGGTTTAAGCTTCAGGCCTCAAAACTCTAGTGGTAGGATATTTTATTATGTATTATGCACATTCTGAGTTAAAAATTGCTTCCTTAAAAATAGATATAAGCATCGAGGAGTGTTAAATCACTAGTAATCAGATAATAGTAACAAAATAATCTAATTGAATATCCATACATCATCTACTGCTTAGAAAAAAGATATCACTTATACTAGAAGTTAGCTTGATGAACACAACAGGTGTGTGCCATTACAGTGATTCCTCGTCTTGAACAATAAAATCCAAGATGGAATTATAAGCTAGAACTCAAGGTATCCAGGCCCTAGATGGTGGCCATGATCTGACCCAGCTATGATATCAACCAAACCAAGCAGCATATACATTTGTCACTGTTATTTTCCGAACATAGCCTGTGAACTGCATACCCTGGTATGCTATATATGCCAGCTACATATTCCTCTCATATCTAAAAGGAAGATTTCCTAGTACGAATGATGTAGCCACAATGAGACAAAATAGCATCGGTTGCAACATCTAACCAAGAAGAGGAGCAGCAACAATACCAGAGGGATCAGGGATGGGCAGGAGCAGCGCAACAAGCGATCCAGATAGAGAGGTGCGCACAGGGGGTTGAGTTTGAGTGCCCTGGCAAGGATTTATAGCATTGGTTTTCTTTTAACTCCTGTAGTGATCATGTTGAGTTTGAGTACTGACTGTTGCTAAGTAATTTACATGTTCAATTTCTTCTACTAGAATAAACCATATCTTTAGCAGTGCATTCAATGGTATAAGGAGTAAATTAATATTTGCCTTTTTTACACCTTTTAAGTATAGCAAATTGAAACAGCATAGATTACTTTGGTTTCTCGTTTGGTTTTTAGATAGTAGGAAATTGTATTAATCCCATTCACTGGTATAAGGAGTAATTAATATTTGCCATTTTTAGGCCCTTCAAGTGTAGCAACTTGAAACTAGTGTAGATTACTTTGGTTTCTTGTTTGGTTTTTAGATAATGGGAAATTGTACTAATCCCGGCTTTGCCCTTCAAGAAAGCTACAACCATACTAGGCTTGACTTTCTAGAAAGTTTGAGCATCTCCAACAACAATCCTATATTAGTATATTGCCTCTCCTATAATTCCTTTTAGGAGAGTCCTAAAACCATTCCAGCATATAGGAGAGCGCTACTTTAACAGATCTCATAAAACACTTCTCCTATAATTCTTTTTCTTCCATTGCCCTTCACTTCAGTCTACGTTAATTCATTTAAAAATGGCCTAATGGCATTCCAACGAACCTGCAAAATGGGGGGAAAAACTACCTGGTTGGCATTCCATCAAACAGGTTGTGTGCGTCCTGTGTGTTCTGCACAATTAGAGCTAAAAATGATGACGGCGCTGAAAAAGGAGCTGCCCCCGAGATTGGAGACGTTGCAGCAGCACACCCACACCGCCTCCGGTCGCCTTCTTATCTGGCTCCAACGGTCGCCGCAGCCCAATGCCGGGGAGGCGCGGTGGGACTGCAACGCGGAGGGTGGCCAGGGAAGGAGGAGGCCCGTCACCGACCTGGGGAGGAGCTCCGCTCGTCGGCGGCGCCGTGCCGTCCATGCCAGGGCTCAGGCGTGGCGGCAGGGGAGAGGTCCGAGGTGGGCGTGCAGCCGAGCAATACACTGATAAAACGACCAGTATCAAAAGTGAGCAGGCACGCTGATGAACACAACTAAAATGTAAAAAAAAAGAGAGAGAACACGAGAAAAATGTCTCCATATTACAGTTGTATATTGTTTTCTAATACACTTATGAGAAGGCCTACTCCATCAGACATTTGTTAAGTTGCCTCCGATTTACCACATATTTTGACTCGCGTTCTAGCGGATATCAATGGACGATGGGGTGGGATTGGATTTAGAAAATATATTGTAGCTAAAATTAGGTTGGTTTTTCAGCTCTCTGAACTACTAGAACCAAGGGGGAAAAATAGGTGATTCAGTACAACGTGAATAGTAGAAAACTCTACATAGTACTGCTACAATATTTTGTTATAAGTTTTATTGATGCCTAATTTTGTCATGTATAAACTTAGCCACGCTAAAGATTCTTAGACAGTTGTTTGTTTTTTTTCACGGTAATAATAAGTCATATTTCGTTAGCCGTCTCTACAAGTCACACTCTCAATTATTTGACTGAATTTATCATATTTGTGACTAAATATTTGTTAGCCCTTCTTTTTATGGTATACTATACTTACTTAAGATTAGTTATGATAAGATTAGATATCAATCAAACATATCCTTAATTCATAGACATATTTAATTTATCATATGTTACTATTTAGATTGTTATACTTTTTTATTTTTTCATAAACTACATGTACAGAGGATTCAAACTCTAATGCACTTTCTCTAATTTAAAATATTGACATGGTTGATTCTTTTTAGCTACATTTCATCTTATACCAAACATTAGATTATAATTTTTAAAAATTGTAAGATAGATTTTAGTTTTGTTTAATAATAAAACAAATAGCAATAAAATATGTGATATTTTTAAAACTTTTTTAAATAAGAAGAATAATCAAATATAAATTTGAAAAATCAACGACATCAACAATTTAGAATTGGATGGAGTGACATCAAAACAAGAAAAAAACATGATGTAAATTTGTGGAGAGAAAAAAAATAACCAAGTTTAGGATCGATTCACTTTTATCCACTCCAACAGATAGATCAAACTCATGCAAAATAGCTCTCCTCAAGGGTGACTCTTTTGGGCCTCTCACTTCCCGCTTTCAATGACCATGCCACATTGACAAGTAGAGCGAAGCCATCCTAATAGACTAGGTTAGTTTTATTTCAGTTTACTTGTAGGTTTTAACACTAGGACATGTTTCTTTTTTTTCTATTTTTCTTAGAATAGGTATAATAAGAATGATTCAACTGGAGAATAGACTCGCCACATGAGTACAATCCTATGTGGAAAAGAAATAAAGCTAGCTGAAACAGCCGTCTCGAGATGACTACCACGTTCAACCAATATTTGATGTAAAAAAAATATTAAATAATTAAATATTGGATTGTGGCTCGTAGTATAGCTAGATTTTATTATATCTTAATGGGTGTTAAAAATGACTATTTTTGCTGATAGTCAACGCATCCATTAGCTCTGCTCTTAGGCTTTTTTACAGTCGTCGTCGCCGGTAACCTCGTTGATCATGGCGAGCTCGTTGGCATGACTGGTAGTTGGGTGGCCGTCCAAAAAAACCAGATCCCTGACCCCATCAGCCACATGTCGTCGCGGATTAAGCTCTTTGATGGAGTCGAGTCGCCGTTGACTGGGAGGTTTCTTTCTCCTTTTCTCCACGAGGCGACAGGCAATGTTTGTTTAGCGATAATGATTTGTTCTGTGAAGTACCTGGACGATTGGTTCTTGAGGGAAGTATCTAGTATAGACAATTGGTTTTTGATATTCTGGAGGCATTGGTCAAGACGAAGGGTGAACCTTGTTTGTCGTGGACGGTTTAACGGCAACAAGCCAACAACTATGATGACGGCGATGAGTTTTTAGAAGCTGGGTATTGTGTGTTGTATTTTCCATGTTTCTTGAGGTGTTTCTTGTAAAATTTCTGGGATGTCTATATTTTTCCATTGAAAAAATATTTCAAACTTGAACCATGAAAAAAAGATCCTCATGAAACTACAATTTTTTACATTTGACGGCACGGGCATTTCGGCCTTGCGGTTCGCCAGGTCAGCCAAGCACCGTAGAGTTTTTTTTTCTTTTTTCTGAACTCAGCACCGTAGAGTCGTGGTACGCCACCGCGATCCTGTTGACAGCGTTGGCCTCTGTCCATGTACACCGGGTGCACCAGCCTAATTCCCCATTTGACACCCAAGTGCCAGCCTTTTCCCGCCTTAATCCCACTGCGGCACCGCCGCAACAGCGTTTCATGCCCTCTGCCTGCCCGCGCGGCCGCGCCTCTGCCCACCTCTCCCAATACTACCCTCGCCTTTCCTCCCTCCCCACCCAAAACAAACGAGAAGGCCGAGAAGCCTTCCTCCCTTCGCCGCAAGCCAAAGCCCTAAACCCCTCAACACCCGTCTAGCAAATCAGCAAATCCGCATCGCACGCCCGCCATCGGGGACGACCCGAGCCGCTCCGGCCGGCGTGCTCCTCCATTTGGCGGCTGGATCCCTTGATCGGAGCGCGATCTCGTGGGGACCGCGCCGGATTTGAGGGGAGGACTCGGAGCGGCGTCGCTGGCGCGGGGTTCTGGAAGCTTCCAGAACTTTCCGAAGGGCTTCCTGCTCCAGTTCGCGCTCCGTATTGCGCGACCCGGCCCAGGATTTCGCGGGGAGCCGGCGTGACGGATTTGGGGGGCGCGCGCCACGGGTCGGAATGGCGGCGCCGCGCCACCTCCTCGCCGTGGCGGTGCTTTTCACCGCGTTCGCCTCCGCCGCCGCGTTCACCGACCCGCCCGACGGTGCGTATCCTGTTCCCCATTCCGTAGGCCGCGGCGATCCAGCTCTTGTCCCTTGGTGTGCTCTATTCTGTGCGGCGTGTGTGTGCACGCACTTGCTCGTGCGTGGCGTCTGCGAGTGTGCCTGTGGATGTGGTTCTATCCGCTTGAACGCGTGCGCTCTGGATAGTTGTACCGTAAGGTGGTCTACCTCGGTGTGGGAACCTGTTCCTTGCGCTTGTTCGTGTGCCTTTGCATGCCTGTGATGGACCTGATGGTATGTCGGTTTGTGATCTCTGGGCGCTGGCTATGGCCGTGGCATAATTGTCTGTGAGTCCTTGCATTTGGGATTGATGCTTTGCTAGTGGTCTTGTTGCTTAAGTTATTATAGCCAGAACACGAGTGTGTGCACGCTTCCCTTTGTTCAATGCCTTGGTGTGGTGCCACCTTTTGTTTCTGTTTGCTGTCTACACCAATTTTGTAATCTGTAGGTTCTGATGGATAATCGCATTCCCTTTGTTTTGTTACTTTGCAGCGATAGGGCTTTTGGGATTATATCACACATTGGAGTCTCCGTGGCAGCTTTCTGTGTGGACATTCCAGGGTGGTGATCCCTGCGGCGAGGGTGGTGAACCTGGGCAATGGAGAGGTGTTTTTTGCAAGGGGCCGTCTGTTGTCACAATGTAATCCTTAAATTCATTCTTAAATTATGCAAATTAATAGAAATCTGATTAACTGACTTTGTTATTTTCATGTCATTCACATGCAGAAACATTAGTGGGTTTGGAGTTGGTGGATGGCTTGGCCCAGATTTGCTCAAGTTCCAGTCCTTAACAAAGCTGTGAGCCTCTGATCACCAAATTGTTGGTTTCTATTAGCTGATTTTGATTTAACTATTATTGATTCAAGTTGGCTTCTGGTGCTTAACTGCATGTTGTTGAAAGAGATATGAGCTTCAATAGCATTTCTGGTGAAATACCATCCACATTGCCACCGAATTTGGAATACTTGTATGTCCCCATTGCCGTTCTTTGGTTACCCATTTGTACCTGGATTAAATACTCACTGCCATGGTTGCACACATTTGCAGAAATTTAGCAGCTAACAAGTTTGAGGGGAATATACCATCATCACTGCCATGGTTGCATTCCCTTAAGTATTTGTAAGTGCTCTTTTGGTAATTGGAGCACATCCTACTCTGAAATTGTTTGTACAATTAACTGACTTCTTATCTGTAACCTTTGGTTCAGGAACCTCAGCTACAATAGACTCTCTGGAATAATTGGTGACGTTTTTGTTAACATGGATAGCTTAGAAACGATGTAAGGTTCCTGTATCTTAGTTATAAGCTCATTTTCAGGCATCAAATTTATCCTACGCAGCATGACATGAAAATTCTTTCATCCAATAGCATCCACACATCATCAGTACATAAGTGTCTATATATTTGTGTGCTAGCATTTATTCATCCAGTATTTGTGGATATGAATCTATTACTAGAAGTGCCGATTGCCCCACGTTCACGTGTCAGCGAAGTTCCCTTGTGTTTTTGGGTCACATGCAGTTGTGCTCCACACATGTTGTCTTGCATCTGAGTAGACCTTTCTATACCTGATGTTTTTATTTCGTTCATAATGTATCATCTGATGTAGCCTGTGACTATCACATGTGATATCTTGAGTTTTAGGTGTTCCGATTTCTTGCTCTTCTTCGTTTCAATAATTCAATTTTTGTGGTATGGTATGTTCTATGGTTCCTCAAAACAGTATTCCACCTTTTTCTTTTTTGTGAGTACCCAGTTCAATTTGTTTGTTAATACAAGCGCGGATTTTGATATCTAAGAAATTCCGACCCGACCTCACAAAAATCTTCCATCCTGGGCATGCTTACAATTTTCCTGACTTATATGTATGGCTAGATTGTTCTATGTTTAATCTTTACCCATCACACCGCACTTTATCCCCCTCATTTTCAGGGACTTGTCGTTCAACGCTTTCAGTGGTAACCTACCAAGATCCTTTAGCTCATTAACGAACCTTCATTATCTGTAAGAATTATCTGCCTTCTGATCTAGTATTTCATGCACATGGATGTTTCAATGTAAGTTTCTTTGTCCTTTTGCAGTTATCTACATCATAATGAGTTTACAGGATCTGTGATTTTGTTAGCAGACCTTCCATTGTCCACCCTGTAAGAAATTTGGCTTAGTTTGTTGCTTAAAAATTGCACCTGCATTTTATTCATATTAAATCTCAATGCTGATGATAATGAATTGCTTTCACAGCAACATTGAAAAAAATCGCTTCAGTGGTTATGTTCCTGGAAGTTTTCAGTCCATTCTTGAGTTGAGGTATTGAATTCTTGTATAATTTTCCCTCTGTTCCTCTCTTCATACCTCTATGTGTCTTGCCAATGCCTTCTTATCTAGCTAAATAAAAGATTAATTTTGTGGTCATGGGTCACCTTTACAGGATTGATGGAAACCATTTTGAACCAGGTTTCAGGCATGCATCTTCCTCATTTTCTAGGAGTCATCCACCTCCACCTCAATCTTTGCCTCCACCTCAAGCTCTGTCTCCACCTCCACCTAAAACACCTCCACCTAAAGCACCTCCACCAGCAGCTAAGCAGAATTCAAGTCACATGAAAAAATCTCCAAAGCCTTCTTTTGGCTCTTCTCTGCACAGTAATAATCACCAAAAAAAGTCACAATCTCGAGTGACAGCTGCTGCAATAGGGAGTGCCACTTGTACAGTATTTGTACTACTCATTGTTGGATTAGTACTGAAAGGCTGGAAAAGCTGTCCATGCAGGCGTAAGAGCACCTATAATCATGCAACTTTACCTGCCAATATGGAAACAGGTAAGTCTTAAATCCTTTATCAACTTCATGCATTGGTGATTGGTAACTAGAGTTCTTTCCGATCATATATCTTGGCCAGCAGTGTAAATCTAGGACTAATCATAAAACCTAAGGCCTTGATTATTGAACTATTATCAAATTCATCCATATGCACATATTTTCTTTTCATCGTCATGCTGCATTCCTGTGTATTTCTAGGATGGACTTGATTATTGAACTATTATTTCTTGTTTTGTAGTTGCTAAAGCAAATGAGGTTCTGTACTCTTGGAGTTCTCTATTGATCGGCAGTGAGACTTCCTCTAGTAATAAAGACATTACATCTGTTCTCAAGATTAAAAGTTGGTCCAAGACATCTAAAACCATTCCAACTGCAAAGCAGTTTCCAGCTGCTGACATTTTGGCGGCTACAAGGAACTTCAATGAAGAATGCCTTATCGGTGAAGGTTTCACTGGCCGAGTTTACAGAGGTGAATTTCCTGATGGCAAGGTATGATATTGTGTTCCTTAACATATAATTACTGCATTTCAGAGCTGTAATGGCTGAAGTGTAGTTAATCTGGTTTGGTGAAGATTCTTTACCCTTTTTGTTGGCATGAAAGCTTGTTTTTCAGTGCTGAGTGGTGCAGGTTCTTTATGCTATTTTTTCTTATGAGGATTCTTGTTTACCACTTGCTCAGTTAGGTCCTCACTAATACAAAGTGTTTTTTCAACCGGGGGGGGGGGGGGGGGGGGTACAGTTCATGGAACTCCTAGTCCATATGTCCCCATAATATCTCTGAATGTGATTTTCATAATATTGAGTTTTATTTGGTGCATGTTCATGTTCTATTCAGTCTATATGTATAATCGAGCATTTCTAAATGTTTTCCCAGCTTCTGGCCATCAAGAGGATTGACATGATGGATTTGTCATTATCAGAACAAGATGAGTTAATGGACATGCTTTGGAATATCTCCAGATTGAAGCACCCCAATATCTGTGCGCTTGTGGGATATTGTGTGGAGTTTGGCCATTATGCTCTTCTATATGAGTATGCAGAAAATGGTTCTCTTGATGATATTTTGTTTTCAGATGCCATGAGGTCCAGGGCTTTGTCATGGAAAGCTCGGATAAAGATTGCTCTTGGAGTTGCCTATGCTCTAGAGTAAGATCTGCACTCCCGAAAAATTCATTTTTTTTATTTCATGGTTAATTACACTATCTTGTTTCCCTCAAAAATAAGTTATACTATCTCATAACTGTACCAGCTCTTTTTTTTTTGGTTTGATCACCAATAGTATTTTGTATGACATGTTCAAAAGCTGTGTTGAACTGGTGCCCCTGTTTTTACTTGAAGGTTTGTAGACTGGCATTGGTTTTATGAAATTTAATACATATCTTTTTTCTCTGCAGGTACATTCACTTGACTTGTTCTCCTCCAGTTGCTCATGGAAACATTTCACCGAGAAATATTTTGCTTGATGCTCAGCTCATGCCCTACCTTAGTGACAGTGGATTAACCAAGTTAAGCCATTTTTCCAGCACCGCAAGAATGGTTAGTGCTGGCTAATTTCCCAGTTACCAAGGATAGTACAACTAATTTGTGTGGAATCTTTAACATGATGACTTAACACTCACTTAATTTTCTCTCATTTTTTTCACTCAATCATTTGAAGATCGTGCTTGGGTATAATATCTTGCCATAAATCGCTCGTGCCTTAAAAAAAAGGGATACTCAGTAATTGATGTTCTTTATGTTTGAATGCAATGCTGCTTGTTTTAAAGTACAGTTCTTTTACGTCATTTTTTTTTCCATTAATGGTTCTTCATTTGCTTATTTTCGGTAAACATTTCCTTACCTAAACAGAAGAACATAGAAGCTCTCATAAGTGCTAAAGGCTATGCTGCCCCTGAGCTTGTCGACCCAGGATCAGATAGCATCAGAGCTGATATTTACAGTTTTGGTGTGATCTTACTTGTTCTTTTGACTGGGCAAAAGGCTTTTGACAGGTATTCAATTCTCAGTTCTTGCACTTTTGTACCAAAAATTGCACTCTGGATACGATAACCCCTTTACTCTGCAGTTCAAAAAAGCAAAATGAGCAGCTTCTAGTAGATTGGGCAACTCCTCATCTCTGTCATCCTGATTCTTTGCAAAGAATAACTGATCCAAGAATAAGTAGCTATATGCCCCCTAAAGCTATCTCCTCATTAGGCGAGATCATCTTGCTTTGTATCAAGGTAATTTTCTAGTTCTTTTTTTCTGGTACATATTTGCATAAAAATTATAGTTATGAACAAAACTTGAAAGTTGTGTAATACCATGCTTGGTGGTAGCTGTTAGAATTTGCTAAATATAAATCGTCAACAATTAAAGCTGAAAATACACCCTAGATGGAATTCTAATGCTTCCTGTCTTTGATCAAATATGGACGTAATAATAATTGACAGTAACTTATGGCATTCTTTCCTCAATGAAGCAATCACCGGAGCTGCGCCCGCCGATGACAGTCATAGCAGACAAATTAGTAAAGCTTGTCCAAACAACAGGTCTTGAAAAGACAAGCACAACACAGCGCTTGGAGGTTGATGCTCAGGACCCCTCTTTCGTAACCACCCGACCATATTTTGAGCCATCTTCTACTGGTATGCCCCTACCTGATAATACTTCTCTGTTTTCTATATTTTGAGTCATCATCCACTTTTATGTCCCAACTAGATCCCACTTCTTTCTTTCTTGCACTCTAATATTGAAGTGTCAATGTTCAGTTAGTCAAAGTGCAACTGAGAGCTGCATATCCCGGTGATGAAGGCATGCCATTCCTCCCAATTCTATCAGGGTTTCATGCTGCCGATTCTACTCAATTTTTCGCATCCCAAATATATCGGCATCAGAGGTCAGTCCACATTCTTATCGTTGCCAATTTGATGACGCCCAAAGCTGCTGTTTTCTGACGTGCTGACTATGGAAGAAATGTGTGAACCCAACTCCACCGTGTTGTTCAAGCTTGCAGAAATTTGTATGCAAGCTTGGTTGCCTATACTGTTACGTGCTCTTACCCTGTCAACTCCCGGCCGGAGGCTCTAGAGCTAACATGGGGTTGATATTTTGGACGTTCTTTTCTAGAGTACATGAACTCCGCGCGCTGAGGTCCAGGCTTTCTGATAAATGTAACTGTATGCTCGTTGTCTTGAAACTGTTAGATAAGATGCTTGCTTGTTTCTAGCCCCACGACACTGATCTGGCTTGGTCCCGCCGATGTCACCGGACGGCGGACGCTTTCCTGTGAATAGTTTTGGATGATATGTGTCGAAACCATCAGATCTGACATGTGCTGTTCGCGATGCACGAAGTAGACATCCTACTCTTTGTACTGTCCTTTGTGAACAGGGATGAGGATTCGTTACCGTGAAAAAAAAAGGATGACTGAACCCTCCAGCTCCAGGATCGTTTCCTTTTTGGGTAATCAATGAGTACATGCTAATTTGACCCAAGCTTGTTGCTAATGATATCTGGTCACTCAATAATGATACATAGAGTACATCTCATTACAGAAGCACCCTACACACAATAATGCAGTTTCCTCTTAGAGCTGGGACCGGCGGGGTAAATCTGAGCTTATTAGATGGAGATGCTGTTGGGGATGCCCCTTCCGGTGACCCCAGGCTTGGAGAATGGCTTGAGCAGCTCGTACGGAACGATCCCGGCGCCGCACCTGTTCCTGAGCTCCGGGTTGTTGTTGCACTCGTCGACATAGCCCTCGATCTCCTTCATCCTCCCACAGAACTTCTCGAACGCCGCCTTCACCATGGGCTCCGCCAGCCACGACGGCTCGGCGTGCTCGCCCAGGTACTCCTCGTCGGGCGAGTGCGCGGAGAGGATGTCGAGCGTGGTCATCACCTTGATGGCCTGCATCTGGTTGGGCAGCATTTGCAGCAGCGTCATCTCCGGCTGCGCCATGAACTTGTTCATGTCCTCGTCCCGGTTCTCCTCCACCGGCATGTTCCTCCGGATGGTAGTGGGGCGGTTGGGGAAGTATCCGCCGAAGTGGTACTGCCCGAAGTTGACGGCCGCGTGGTGACCAGAGGTGACCCAAATGATGGTGGTGAGCGTCTCGACGAGGCTGTCGCGGTTGTCCAGCACGGGCCACCACGGCTCGTCCTTCTTGTCAGCGTGGCCCTTGGTGCGCACGTCGTCCCAGAACGCCTGCAGCTCCGGGTCCCCGGCCACGTCCTCGTCGGACTTGTAGTAGACCTTGACGTAGTCAGTCACCCACTGCTTGATGGAGTCCCAGACCTTGAGCCCGTCGTTGGCGTAGGGGTAGTCCTTGATGGTGAGCTCGAGCTCGCCGTCCTCCTTCCTCACGGCGAGCCCGCGCTTGACGAGATCATTGGGCAGCGCCTCCGTGTCGAACCGCCACGTCAATCCGTACGCCACGGCGCTGAGCTCGATGGAGTACTTGCCGGGCCAGAACGACTCCTCGATGATGCCGTCGGCATTGATGAGGCTCTCCCGAGCCAGCGCGTTGATCTCCATGGTGTAGCGGAAGTGCGGGTGCAGGAGGCGGTACACGGGGTGCATCCGGCTGAGCTGCCGGTTGGCGGCGATGATGTAGGGCTCGACGCAGGCGTGCGTGCGCAGCCAGTGGCTGACGAGCTGGTGGTACCCGGTGTCGTGGGCCAGCACGTTGGCCTTGGCCAGCTTCCAGAGCCATGCGCCCGTGGCGTCCGGCAGGTGCGTGAAGGCGCGCTTCCAGTGCGGCTGCGTGGGAGACTTGGGCCGCGCCAGCTCGATGGCCAGCGGCATGAGCGTGCCCAGATCCGTGAGGTAGAAGACGGTGCGGGAGCCGTAGAGCGTCGTGTCGGGGAGCTCGCGGACCTTGTGCACGTAGGGCAGGAACACGTCGTGGTAGTCCAGGATGAAGAGCCGCTTCGCCGCCAGGGCCTCTTCCACTGTCAAGACGCCCTTTATCTGCGTCTCGATGAGCTCCTTGGTGATGGCAGACTCCGGTGGGCCGTACACCGCCGGGTCGAGCTTGCTCATGATGGGGAACTCCGTGAGCAGCTGGATGCACACTGGGTTGAGCCCCGCGATCGTCTGCCTCGCGAACTCCTCGTCTTTGAACCACGCGAACCTGTCCCCTGCAATCAATCAATCATCACTTAATTGCATTATTAGTAGTTCATTCACACTAATGGTCAGCTCCTGTGTGCTAATTGACATAATTACAAGAAGATTATTAATTAGGTGCTTACTCTCGACCATGCCGGGGACTTCGAATCGTAGGACGTTGTCAGTGGTGTGCTCAACCAGCTTGAGCACACGCGGGATGACGGAGCGGACGGAATCCAAGCTGGCCTGCGTCGGCAACGGGATGCCTTCGCTGTAGAGGCTGTCGATGGCCGGGAAGTGCGGGAAGCAGAGCTCCTTCTGGAGGAGCATGGGCCTGAGCGCCGGCAGCACCATGTGCAGGCCGGAGCGCAGCGTGGTGGCCCCGAACGTGAGCTGCTTCACCTCCGAGAACTGCTCGTCGCGGGGCACGTAGCAGCTCCCGCTCCGCTTCTCCGTCCGCGGGTCCCGCTTGGTACGGGCCCGGCCCGTCCGGCACCGCCGAGGGTACGGGTACTGCTGGCTGCCGCCGAGCACGGGCCGCTGGTGGGCCGGGTTCTTGTCCGGGTCGCCCAAGTCGTTGTACACGTCGTAGTCGTAGACGCGCTCGAAGCACTTGCGCTCGCCGTCACCGTCGCCGCGCAGCGCCTCCAGGTCCTTCTTCCTCAGGACCTCCAGGGCCTTGGGCGTCGAAGACGGCAAGTAGGACTGCACACACCAACAGGCAGAGCAACCAACTTATTATCATCGATGGACCGCTCTTATCTGTTCCCCTTCCAAATTAAATCAAATAGTTGGCACTCAGGGCCATGCATAATCTGTCCATATGAAACTGTTGAGGAGGAGCGAGCGAGGACTGACCTTGATGGTGAAGAAGATGCGCTTCTCTTTGTTGTCGAACTTGGAGTGCACCCAAGAGTTGCAGTCAAAGGTCACGGCGGTGCTCTCGTCGTCGCCGGTGGTGAGCTTGATCTCCCTGATGAACATCTCCTTGTGGTGCTCGTTCTCCACCAGCACCGCGCCTACCGGCCCGAACGACGGCGGCACCTTGAACTCCGCTTCGTACCGGCCCTCCACCAGCGTCCTGTGCGCGAACCCCGTCACATGCGGCTTCTCCTGCCCCGTCTCTGTTCCACAGCCATTGTTGTTAGATTTAGAAGCGGCGACGGCGCCTTTAATTTTCACTACGATTTACTAGTAATTATTTCTTCTCGGCTATGATTTCGAAATTTTCCAACATGATTAAGTTCTTCATTTGTGGTGTATATCGTTGCATGGATATAAACAGTTCTTCATTTGTGGTGTAGTATGTGGTTGCATGGATAAACAGTTCTTCATTTGTGGATGTGGTGTAGCCGTGTAGGCGCGCACTGTTGGAGATAGATAGACGTGTGTGCGGCTTGCACACAAGGATTTCATGAAAACGGAAGCTGTTAATAAGCCTCGATGGATTGATCACTCACTTGGGTCAAGCTCGGAGCTGACGAGCTCGAGCAGGAGCGTCTTGCCGAAGAGATCGCTGAAGTCGTCGAGGCCACGGGTGGCGTACATCTGGCCGATCGCCGGCGCCGCCTCCACCGTGCCCTTCACCGTCAGCGCCTTCTCCACGGTGAGGGACGACACGCCGCCGACCTCCTCCGTCGCGCTGCAGCAGCTTATCCTCGGCATGCTCTGCCGCCGCCCGCCGGCGCCGACGACCCTCCTCGTCGCGGACGGCGGCGACGGCAGGAGCGACCCGACATTATTGCTCTGCGCCGGCAGCACCAGGGCGTGCTTTAGGTGGTTCAGGTGAATCATGGCTGATGCTGCTATGTGCCGCCTCTCGAAGTGCTCGCTTAATTCACCACAACTCTCGATATCCTAGCAGCTAGAATCGGAACTGATCGAAACCTCGATAGTGCTATAGCTGCTTCAATGAGCGAGCTCCTGCTCCGCCTGCTCTATCTGTGTTTGTGGTAGTACGGTGCAAACCGGCGTGTGTGCGCATTAGTGCATATATAGCGAGCCCGAGAGGGCATTTCACACATGTGAATTTCATCAGTGTGTGTGCCGTGCAGCTTCATCATCTTGGCAAAATGGCCTGCTGATGAGACTCGCGAGACATGTGTCAGTCATTTGTTGGTCATCTGGGTTATACTCTCTCGTGGGGGAAATGATTGTGTTTTAGGTTTCCAGAATTTGCAGCATGCATGTGATAAAACAAATTAAAGTGACAGCTGTGAAGGGTATATGTGGCGGCGTATGCATTTTGCTGGATATATACATGCATGTTTGTGTTTAGGTAGCAAAATGAGTTCCAATACATGGTTTCAACAAATGTTGCTTCTGCTGTATGCAGTACCATAACAAAAGATCTTATTTTGTAAAGATATGTGCAATAACATACTACTCTCTAGCTGTTCATTTCACAATAATTTTTTGATCTGAAATTTTTTCCGTTTCTCTGCTTCCAGATTTCACATGATGCTATGGTAAAAATCTCCATGAAGGAACTGTGTTGCCATTCAAACACCAACAGAAAGAGGAAATTCAGCTTTGGCTCAACTCCTTAGTATAGTTTCCAGTACTGCTTTCTCCTTTTTTTCACAACCTCTGCTTTGGGAGGTATCCTTTTGAGGAGTTTTACTGTCCAAAATACTGTCCAATAGTTTTTCAAAACTACTGATCAATAGTTTAAAGGTAATTTCATAATTGCACTTTTAATTAACAAATTTATATTTATTTTCATGATAGAATATTAAGTCTACCAAATCATTAAAATGTTAGTTCATCTTTAAAAATATAAAATATTAGTTATTAATCACATTGTTAGTGTAACTTTTTTTATAACAATAAAAATTAATTACTATAAATCTACGAATCTTTTTTTTCAATATTGCCCTCAAATTGATAAACTACTAGCCAGTAGTTATAATTTTAGATTATAAAATCTATATCATTAGATCAAACTACTGACCAATAGTTTCTTAAAACTATTAGTTAGTATTTTGGACAATAAAACTCTTCATCCTGTTCCCTTGGCTTTGGGTAGGGTGCGGGTCTGCCCCTCCAGTCAAGGGTTCACTTGTGTTTGTGTTTTGCTTGTAAAGGTTTTTTTATTATTTGGTTGATTAATATATTAGCACAATAGAGGTTTCCCCTACTATATTTCCCCCCAAAAAATATTTATCTGGCCATTAATACTAAGACTCTAATTAAAATTACATCAAATTCATACTCACCAGTCCATCAATACCTATGCATCCGTACAATTACTGATTTATATAATTTCTTTTGTTAAACATGAATAGTTGAGATATTTTCCGTGCATATATAATAATCCCTTACCTGATCTTGTGGTTCACGAGCCGTCAGAAAAGGCAGTGTTTCTTCATGATGCAGATGCAGAGGTACTCAATACAGGCTAGCTGATTGTTTCGGACTCTTTGTGACATGATTCTGATGCGCACACAATGTTTAGTTGATCTATCGTGCAAGGCATGGATGATTGACTACATGGTTAAATACAACCAATGATGATAATAAAATTTTCTTAATCCTAGCGTAGATAAATATCCAACCTAAGCAAAGACTACATGTAACAATGTCTAGTCAGATGCACTGGTTATAACTATTTGAGCAACCTAATCAATGAATGGATGTTTTACTCTACTTTTTAGAATTTTTAAGATTTTCCTCTGATTGACGTGGAAGTCTCAAAGTAACTAGTAAATATAAGTTTCGTTATAAGAATTTCTGATATTTTCCTCTCATTAACATGGAAGCCTAGTCTCTAGTTATTAGTAAATATATAAGACATGATAGACCAAAATTCATCTATCTTGTAAAATATAATCCAATTGTATGAAAATTTACTTACGCCTTAAGCCTCCTAGCTGTATATGATAAAAATAAAAACGGATGTAGTAGTAATATCCAGTTAATTTGACAAATACAAACTGTTTGTCAATGTCTCTATGTCCATTTCACTCCAAACCAGAACTAGAGTACACGCTCTTTAGAAAGCAGTAGTATGACCTACTTCCTACCGCTAACAAGTCACATGAATACACACACTTATTACACATACCCTTTTTACTGTAGTCTGAATTAACTGTGGATTGTCCATTTGTGTAGATCTCTAGGACCATAGCAATCTCTTGCACCCTATGGGTGTAATAGGTCATTTATAATTGATTTTGTGGATTTCTTGGTTAACTTGAGGATAATAAGATACTTACTCTCATATTCTAATATACAAGTGATTTTTATCTGAAGACAAAGATAGCTATTGAAGTAAAAGGCTACTATGTCCTTTTTTTTTACTTCAACTCTCATCAAGTCATCAACCCCTCATAACAAAAAATAGTATAAAGTTTATTTTAATTTTGAAATCCTTTATATTTAATTAAATTTTCGATACTTTTCAATCCCTTGTATAAAAGATAAAGGAAGTGGTACTATTTAAAACTCCGTTAAAAAAATTATTCAAGAAAATTTTAGCTCTGATGATCTTGTGCTGGACGGACCAAATAAAAGGCCAGAGAGAGTAGCGTTTCATCAGCCGTTGCCGTTTGAGAGGACCACGTAGCATGTCACGTCAGTAAAAATTCTGAAGGTGACTTACCCGGGGATATCTGCAAACATGGGGTTGAGATCCAAACTAATCTCAACCCTTCATCCTTCCCATGAACGAGTTGAATGTGCCTCCGGTTTTGCATTTGGCATCACGTGAACGCAATATTAATCTCTCTCTCTCTTTCTGAACATCACAATAGGCAGAGCTGTATCGATCATGAATCGTATGGTAATACGCAATAGATATTTGTATCCATCTATGTGACGCATAAGCGGAAACAACACGTCGACATTGATACATACATACTGGAGGCAGTAGCTGATGCAATGCAAGTAGTGCTTAGAGGGTGAAAATGTTGTGAAATTTTCAGACATTGATCCCTCACATGAAATTGATGTGATTTTTTCATCCGTTTTGAACTAACCGCCATAATATATGCATACATGCAAAACATGGACATGTACAATATATAGTGCTTGGAGGGTGTGCTTATGAGAAAAAAATAAACTTGTTTAGTTTCGGCACCAAGTGCTTATATGAAGGAAAAAAGTGCATTTAAGGTAGCAAAGCCATAAGACTCACACATTTGCAATATTGTACTACTTCCGGATTTCTTTTGTTGCGCACAAAAAAAGTTTGGAGAAAGTAGAAGGAATCTAATTTCTCTACAATAAAAAAGGGTAAACATTATCCACATAATTTTATTATCTACATAGATTCTCTGAGAGATAACTATGATGTTTGACATGTGTTCTACCGTGAAATATTTGCTTTGCATGTACGCGAAACTAAACTGAAAATCAATATTATATTTCAAATAATAAATATTTATTACAACAGGAACAAGCTAATCAGTACACTAGGCCACGGTGCGCTGCGCCCATCCAACAAGTAGGGCAAAAGGTTATAGATCTTAATCGAAGCTCACCAATAGATTCTAGCTAGATCGGGTCGAGCTAATAGTGTGATGGTGACACACGGCGTGGAATTTTGGAACGGCCCTTTCCAGAAAAAGAAAATTAGAAACCGTGTATTACTGCTAACACAGTTGATGTGGCTAACAACATGTACGATCACGTATCCTTGAATGCAATAAGTCCTCCACGCATGGACCCCATGGGCCTGTTCTCGCACGTGAACACGGGGGCGTTATTGTGAAGGACGAATATATGAAATTTGCACGCTATATATATAGCCCATTTCTGGAGGTTGGGCACTAAATTGGACAATCAAGAAGAGATCTCGATGGAACAAGTTATTTAGACAAAGATAATTTTTCTTTCTACATATATAAAGATGGTGTTTTTTTTTTATTTTATGGAGTTGTACGCGCATAACATGAATGTAGATGAAACTTTGCATGTGTTTCGCAGAAAAAGAATATATGGATATGCTGCACTATATAATATTTGGGCCAATGCATGACTGTGGATGATTTTTTTTTATATAACTACTGTAGATGATTTTGATTGGACATAAGGGCATTCTGGAGTCTCGATAGGGACATGCATGTTGGATCTCCCCCTTCAATCAAAACAAAGACATCAACAAAAATCCAACGATCACTCCACTTGAGTTGTGCCGCAGCATTTGCAATTCACCAGCACCACATACACGATATCCTGCCGATTCTCCAGAGGCCAATATGCTCGTAGTCGTACGTATCCGGTCATTATGTGCTTTGTGGTCCGGTGAGATGAGATGATGTTCTCACTCGCGTCCTGACGGGTGACGAAAATGTACTAAAACAGTCGATTTGCGACTTTGACAGCTCCAGAACAAATCATACAAGTTTTATTATAGACGTAAGACGTGCTAAAAGGCTAAACGATACTTCCTTCACAGCTGCATCATAAGATAGCAGCAACCACACTATATGGACATCGTTTGCATACATCGTGACATAGCAACCACGCACGATACGGCAATTGACACACGTTTGTTTACAAGTACCAAAAGTTCTCTCTCTCTCTCTTTTTTTTTTTGAGAGAGAGAGTAACATGAACCATGCAGCGTCCAGGCAACTTGGTACTCGCCTATCAACTAGCCATGGGACCACAAACAGTGACAGGGCCCGATCCGCCGGCCCCACATACAGAAGCTCAAAACGGTCCACTGAAGATTTCGCCCGGCCCATCCAAAAACCTTATCTGCACGGGCTTCCCAATGGGCGGTCCAGGATCTGCCCGCGTGGGCTGCCTACGCCCTGGCATCATCCATTCCAAACGAAAACGGCCGTGCTGGATGGATGATGCACATGTCGTCAGGCAAATACTGTGGGCTGTGGCACGTCTTCTTCACCGCTGCAGCTCGCTTTGGATTACATGCAGAAGAAATGAAGTGTAACAGGAAGAGCTTAACAAGCCATGTTATGCCTGTCGTGCAATTGATTGGACGGTCACCATTTTGCAAGTACTTCGATTCGACGGCCAAGATAATAAACGTGGACGAAAACAAAACATTTGGCACGGGGAGAAGTTTGCGTGAATTTACAAGAATTTGGGGAAAAATTCGTCTGTTATTTTATAATATGATAATAACTGCCCATCGCAGCGCAAACAAGATTTTTTTTATAACGGGCGCAAACAAGAATTGACCAGTGAACGCACGAGCTGCGTTCGTGAATCTGTGATGCACGCACAATCATAGAGCACGAGTTCCGTGTCACGTAGCGCTCTGCTTGACAGCGCCGTAGCCACGCAAACCACCAGGCAACAGCGGTTGCTGCCCCATCCCGTAACAAGCAGACGAAACGAACAGAGGATGGATGGCAACTACAGCTTTTTTTTTTTTTATGGATGGCAACTACAGCTTGTTCATAATACGAGTGCGGACGTGCGCGAATCTAGCCCACAACATGATTATTAACATATTAAAATGCAAAATATGCACATGCAGTTTCTAGCTTCTGGCACACCAACTGCTTGAATTTCAACAGATTGTTTGGAAACAGCAGGTCAGAACTGAGTTGATTCGAGCGAAACTAGAAAAATTACTGACGCAACGATCCCTTCCAAACAGGACAAGGAAAACAAAGTTGTTGCACAGTAATAAAATCAGAAAGTAAGAAAAAGAAATGTTTGTTCTCGTGTTTATTTGACAAAGTTGATTCATCAAAACCCTATTACTTACTCGTGGGTGTTATGAGGGACCAAAAATGCGTAACCACCCCGAAAACAAATATTACATCCTAATTAACAATCGACCTCAAAGGGAAAGATGGAATAGGGATTTGCAAAAATAAACAACAAATAGTGCAAGTTCATTTTTTACATCCTTCTTTCGACACTACAAGGCTGGACGAGCAAGTGGAGTTTGCCCCAGGGAGTAAATGTCAGTTTCGACAATGGTCGAATGTTTGGGAGTCGAGTCGGCAAAGGATAGATAGTCCTGAGGTGTACACCTCCATTCACAAATGAAGTCAATCGCCTTGCAGGCAGTACAGCTGGCGGATATTGCCCGAAGCTGCAGAAACCAAAAGGAATTGCAGTTACTCGAGTGAAAATAAACCATATTTTCCACTAATGATGAACCAAAAAGTAAGCAAATAAACCATTTCCTGCAATTGTCACCCATATAATTCTCTACTTTCCATATACAAACATTAATGGAAGGAGAGATGCTAATTCACTACAAAGAAAAGAACTAAAAGTAAATGATTGACCTTGTCCTTTCTGCATCTACTAAAAATCTTATGATCTCTGCCAAACTGGTGGAGCAGGATTCTAGGTGCATACAGTGAATGTACATTTTACTCCAAGGGGTGAAGAAACGTCCTCATGCTTAGCAGTATCCATAAATGTTTAATTACCATAAAATTGTGCAACCCCAAATGTTTCTAGAGGTAAACCAAGAGATGCAGTCTCCACTGAAAGTGCTAGACACAACTGAATGTACTGATAAGAAATTACCATATAACCAGTCTTTGAACTGCGCATGAAGCGCAATCGTCAATTCCCTTTTCCGATTGTCATCAAGCTGCAACTCCCTGACAGTCTTTTGAATATCTTCCAAAGCAGAATGCTGAAAACGATACATTCAAATGTAGAGAAGTTAGAAAATGACACCTCTATCCTTGGTGTTTTGGAACTTTGTTGAAGAAAAACTTATTTTTCAAATATCATCAACATTTACTTATGACGCTTGGATAGGAGCTGCACTAATGTGAAACAATAAAAGAAATTGACAAGAATTTCTTTGAGTACCACATAGTTTTTTTTGTTTGCCACAAATTGTGGTCGTGATATTAAATATCACATGGGGAATGTATTATTCCAAAAAAGATGCAACCGAGTCATTGAATCAATACTACAAAGAAGGCAAGAAGCTGAAGTATTTCAGCATACATGTATATTGTATATAACATACATGTATTGTATAAAAATAGGCATATTATTATATACCTGTTTTTATTGTACATAGGCAGATACCGGCAGCATCCATTAATATTTATATTAAAATAATAAAAACCTTTTGAGGAGCCATTATTACATTTACTTGAGACTTAAAGGAACAGATTATGCTAAGGTATACCTCACATTCCATGAGTCACTTAGCATACCTTTTTTCTTTGGGATGCCCCATAAATTTCAGGCAGTGGAAAAGGATTGCATTTTGTAGGCTTTTGCACTTCAGCCCCAAAACAACTAGGAATCTGCAGAAGGAAAGATCATGATGCATCATTCAATCATTTTTCAACTTACAAAAGTAGTACAGTAAAATGCATAAATGCTTGGTCCTTTATCAGTAGTTGCCACAGTGCCGTGTTACAGCTGAAATCATTAATGTTAATGATGCAGTTCTGGCTCAATTATTATGGTATGCAGCATGCTTCAAGTTTTCGTATTGCCACTAGTAGTGCAGTTCAAGTTCAGAGATTTCCAAAACACAAGCACAATATCCCATCAAGAATAGTAATAATGTTGCAATGAACAGACTTCAGGTGGCACCATGGCAGACTGAATGAATCAGTGGATCTATCTTTCTGTATTCATGCTGGTTTACAAAACTAAAAGCCACCATATAGTTGACGTACCAAAAAATTAGTGAAAAGATCAGGATCTAGACTAGCAGCGGATTCAGCTTTAACATCAGAAACCCCAGCAGGATGGGATAATGAATCGTGTGGATCAACAACTCCTAATACAAAAGGTTGGTCCCATTTGTTAAGAGTGGGATCGACACCAACTTGTGTCAAATGCTCCAGTAGTTGTGGATAGTGAGTATTGAACGGAGCAACCTGTTGATAAAGGAAAGGAAATTTTCCATAAAAGAATGTTAAATATAAGTATGGTGTATAATGTATAATGACATTAATAAGTTCACTACTTCCCTTCACCTACTTGTATTTGTATGTACCATGAGTAATGAATACTATACCAAATCATTAATTGTAAAATGTAGATATAGAGATACATAGAAAAACGGGATTAAGATAAGGGTAACAGAAGGTCACCTGTAATTTATGGTTGTCCCCCAAAACAAGAGGTTGGTGATTTACTCCCAAGTAGAAGATGCACTCACGACAATTGGCAATAGAAATCCGTTTTGCAGCTGCAATGATATGCACTCTTTCACAATGCTCCACCTTTACTACCTGACAGCAAGAAACATTCAAAGTATAATATTCAAACACTGCTGGCAGCTTTATGCAACAACATGTTCCAATGAAGCTATACTAATGTCACTAACTACTGTGTTAAAAAGGTGATATAGGTCAACAAGTGTTTATTAAGACTCATGGTGAGCTAACACATATACAAGACATTCCTGACAGCAGGGAAACATTCAAAGTAAAATTTTCAAACATAGCTAGCAGCTTAATGCAACAATATGTTCCAGCGAAGCTATGTTACTAATGTCACTAACTACTGTGTTAAAAAGGTGATATAGGTCAACAAGTATTTATTAAGACTCATGGTGAGCTAACACATATACAAGGCATTTGTTGAGGGTACTACGGTCTTTTAATAACATGCAGTTATTGTGCAAGCTGCTTGGGTGACATGTATTGGAAGCAAATTGTATTCAGTAAGATAACTGCTCACAAATCATTGTTGATCAGGAGTGTCTATAGCATTCAACCTAGTTTCAAGAATTTTGTGACAATTCATATATTTTATGGTAGTTTCCTTTGTTCTCACCAACGATATACTTTGCACAGCAGTAGTGGGTTCTTGAACAAAAATTGCGGATGATGTTTCATCAACATGTAAAAGAATACTGAGTAATTCACTGCCACAGATATGAACACAGCAGATAGGGATGGAGAATATGTTGAGACATTTAAAAAGAGTGATACATCTTTGCCAGATTCATATCAGTAGGTTGTTCCCCTCTGTAGAGACAAGCCTTAACAACTTCATCTAAAATAATATTGCAACTCCTAGACAGACACCACTCAAAATATTTGTTGCGTATAGACATAATATTACACAAACCACAACAACTAACCTATCATTGATAAGTTATCTACCATTCGCAATTCGGAGTACCATCAAATAGTAAATCCATTTCAGAACATTAGAAAGAAAGAAGACTCTTTCTACACAAAAGCTTAAATACAAGACAAAAACAACACAGCAACAGGAATGGATGGAAGGAAAACTGAATACATACCTTACCAACAGCACCAAGAACAACCGTAGCATCTGAACATCCATAGACAGTAGCATACTTTACGGGTGCCAATATGTAGATCACCGAATCATGGCAGTTCAAAATCTACAAACGAAGAAAGTTCATAACTTGTGTTAACAACATTGCAAATGTAGAATCCCAGCCCTAATCCTCACAAAAAAAATCCCAGTCCTGAGGTTTTATTATTCCAATAACCGAGAAGCTAAATAAATTACAACGCATCAATTAACCTGAACTGTGAAACAATCAAACAATACAAACCAAATGTAAACAAAGAATGAAATAGGCAGGGTGCCAAGATGTGTCAACTATGAGTGAGATCATATGTGGATTCTATTTCTGGATCAGATTATGAACCCACACATTTCTTTGCCATCTTTAAGCTTATATGCATCTATTCCAAATAACGATGCTTGGCATTATGCCTCTTAGATTATGTCAAAAGGGTGGTAATGGTACAGTATGAAATGCAACAATGAAACCATTCTTGAAAGTTTTGTGGTGCCATCTGAATAACCACATAATGCCATGTATCAAAAATTTATACCCTCATTCTTTTTCACTTGTCATCCTGGCATATGCTCATATTCACCACCCCGAAAATATTTTAGATTGGTCCATCAAAACACTTCTATGTATTATTTTTTCTCATTAAATCATAAGAAAAAATAATGATCAAAGTTATGTACAGAGACCATGTCAGTGTATAAATAACAAGCAAATAAAATGGATAAATTAAATGTAAGCACCCCAAAACTCATTGACCATATTTTGCATTATATGGAATTTGAACAACTTTACTTAAATAACATGAAGAAAAGCTTGCATCTCTTGAGTCTTTGTTCAAGATCCAGTAGTAAGGTACTGACAAGAAACTAGTAGCGACTCTGTACCTTCACGGAGTGTCCTTTGACGTCAGCTGCATGCTTGACAACAGAGGTTTTCGAAAAGCCCTCTACAAAAGTCGTGTTTCTGTAGTATGAAGGATTGGAACTTGGTGTGCTGTTCCGTGGTTGGCTTGTATTGACATCAGTCATGGTCACATCAGTATCAATTTGCTGGCTGCTTTCCTTTGCTGCTGACCTCTCAGTACAATATTCCAATGAAGAGGCTATATTCAGTGACATCCATTCAAGAATTTGAGAAGCAGGGACAGGAGCAGCAGGCATGTCTGGATCAGAGTTTGCAAAAAACGTAGCTGCCTGGCTTAAGGAAGTTCCTTCTGAGACTTTAACTAAAAATCCAAGGTGCTCAAAGGTCTCCATTGTCAATAACTACAAAATGAATGGGAATAACTGTCACCAACCGTCAAGTGCGCACTTCACACGATGATGAGCATGTCATGTTCCACTCTGTAACTCATATAGAAGGATATGGCACATGATATATAAAGCAAGGTCATTTTATAACATTTCTAGTCTTAAAGGGGAATTCAGCCAACATATCATTCAGATAAAAATCCAAAATAATAAGCTCTTTGTCATAGAAAATAACGAAATGTTACTTAGGTTACTCCACATTAAAGTTCACAATACAAATATGCAATGTCATTAAAGTCATATAATAATATATATCAGACAGCATCGAATACATCTCAGACTTTTCTTTATTTACTTGGTATTTCCATGAAGACATTTAGCAGGCTATAACACACAAAGTATACTTCATTGGGGAATTACATCTTCAGATAGGAAAATAGAGCTTTACAAAACATTTTACAAGAAACTGACAAGCATGCATGCTATAAAATTTTGTTTGTCCATCAAATGTTTTAGGTATATAACTATATACAAGACATCCCATCACCACGTCAACATATCATTTTCATGAACCTTTCATCACATCAGTTTCACTCCACTAGAATAATAAAAGAAAAATCAATGCAATGCATATTGATCAAATGAAAAGGAGGCATACCATAGAATCATCACCCTCACCCTCAATAGAATCTGCCAATAGAGAAAGAATATTTGCCATATGTTTTTGGAGATAAGATAATTGATGGATTTCTTCATCAGCTTGAGAAGGCATGAAACGACGGCTATTACTCCGTACAAGCTGCAAAACAATATGAATACGAATAAAATGTCAAGGTGATGTTATATTTACTGATTATCTAACTATTTGTAATGGCAAAAGCAGAAACCAATGACATCTACGGTTCTCCAGGCAATAAAAAGAAGTTGGACCTATACAGAAAATCTTAATTCCAAGATAGATTAGTAAACAAAATGCAGATGAACAACCACTCTGTCCTTCTGCAGACAGCTCTTAATGAAAAGGGAGCCTACCAGCAGAAGGAGTATGGCTTACCATTAACAATGCACGTTTGAACTTAACAAATCAAAAGTTTTTGATGTTCACCATTAATAAAATAGATAAACCAAGTCCATTCCACTGGACACAGTCATTCCATGTGGTATGGTCAGGCTGAAGACTGTATGCATTGTTCTTGATTCACTTTTAGCTATTTGAACCTACAATGACGTGCAATAATGCAAGATCATATGCAAAAATGAGAAGTAAGAGTTGCATATCAAAAAGTGACAGCTCGGAATACAACACAAAGCACTCACTACCCAAGCCACATGTGGGCATATGGCCAGCATCAAAAGCTTGGGTTTACCCTTTCTCAATGCAACTATCGTGCTTACAATAGTATGCCCCACATGTCTGCCGAGTGCTAACCAGATCAATGGAGATTGATTGCTTGAGACCAGATTTGACAGCACAATTGGGCCTATGCATTAATGCATCAAGGGTGTACGCTGCCACAGCTTAAATACACAGTTATCTGGTGCCAATCTAAAAAAATCCAATGACTCAGAACCAAGTTGTTGCACATACCAGGACAGAAGTATAGGATGCTGTCAATATTATAGTTCGTATAGGACATAAAGTTTTTGCAAGGCAAAGACGTGAATGTAGTCTGATACTAGGCTTCTGTGCATCGTGAATAGCAACACTCGGAAGTATGATGTGTAGCACAAACGGAGAAGCAAGGCGGGGGTGCAGTTTGGTATGGTGCTGCATTCCCTCTAAGATGCCGCATCGAAATTACAAGTGAACACCAAACGTGCAGCGATTTAGTGCGGCTACTAGAATTATATTGCAATCGTAAGCGCACCACAATTCATTCATAAAGCGATCAAGGAAAGGGCGTGATCCTGACCTGGATCGGGGAGAGCTGGGAGAGGTAACCATCGAACGCGGACGTGGATGGCCAGACGTCCGCCACGGCAGGCGAGTCCTTGTGCGCGCTGCGCGGGACGAGGCGCTTGTACGATTGGATGTAGAGGAAGAGCAGAAGGTCACGTAGGTCAGCGGTGCCGCCGCCGTCCGCCAGAGCGGGATCCTCGGTGGGGAGCACCGCCGCGAGCGTGCCGAGCGCGAGCGCCGCCTGCTCGTGCGGGATCTGCAGAGACTCGGCCAGAGTCTCGGCGCCCACGCGCCCGTCGGGTGCTGCGGCGACGAGCTTTTCCTTGAGCTGCGCGAGGGTCTGCGCCAGCGTGCTCTCCGGGAAGATGAGCTTGGGGATGGGAAGGAGGCCGTGCTCAAACGCCTCGCGCCGCGGACGGAGGAGAGCGGAGGGTGGCGCCGCCGGGGACGGCGCCATCTCCGGTGGAGGAGCAGCGGGAGGGTCGAGGGGCTCGTCGGCCATGGCCGCGACGCGAGAGAGGCGGGGAGGTGGAGATCTGAGAGTGCGGTAGAAATGGCGAGGCGAAGGAAAAGAGTGACTCGATGCGGGTTCGCCTTTTTCCGGGAAAAGGGCAGTTTGGGCATTTCCTAATTCTATGTCCCCCCCTGCATGCGACCAGACCAGACACGTCATGGGCTCATGGCCCAGTTCCGCACGTGCACGATCGTGGGCCATGACGGACTGGGCTACAGCCTCTGATCTCAGGAACGCACTGGGCCGCTCTCGGGTAAGCCTCTCATATCAAAATACAGTATATAACTAGTTTTTTATTTTATATTATACCGAAACAAACTTTTGTAACTTTATGTATAGGACAAAACAATATAATAAATGATTATATAAAAATGATACATTAAAATGATATGTTTCATGATTAATCTAAATATAGTTCTTACATTGTTAATTTTTATGTTTGACTAACGACAAGTGTAGAAGTAACCATATTTTGAGATAGGGAGTATATTGCCAATAAATTATTTATAAAAAAAACACTATGTTAGAGACATATCCTGTATACGTGACGAAGTCAAACAAATGGTTGGCAATGAAATGATAAGGATAAAACAAAAGTATGATTTTAATAACTCAACATATTGCTAAACCTATGTTTGTTACCAACATATAGCTGTGAGAGTTCACACAATCACATTGATTCTCTAATCTAATACTCACTTTGTTCTTATGTTATTATAGTTAAGGTAATAGCTCTAATCATTTTTAAACCATAATTCTCAAAAAATTAAAAAACAGAAGAATTTTGTTTATGTGAGTATGCTTAGGTCGTTGTGCTTCTGAGATTAGCATAAGAGGATATCCTAGATCCTCTGAAATGGCACTAGTCTGTCATATAATTAAACTCAGGCTCCTGGATCAGTTAAAAGAATGGATAACTGTTTAGTTTCTCTTCTTTTTTATTTGCTGTTTTCTTTTCTCTTCCTTTTTCGGTGTTCGTCCCCTCCGGTTCCCTAAAACAAAAGTTTATAAAATGGTTCAAATATTAAATTTAACATAGGTATTATATTTATGGTTATTTGTTCTATGAGTGAGACACGATATCCTAACTAGACATTTGTGGTGACTTCGTAAATCTCAGGATCAAGTCGTCTCTGATTTAGGCTTTCAAAAACTCTCATCGAGTTAGTGTGTGTGCGTATGTTCATAAGTTGTGAGAGCATCTCCAACAATTTATGTATAATATCAGTTAAATTTAGATATTTTATTTCTTTATGAAAATAAAAAATCTTTTAAAAGTATGGGGTATCCAACTGATTCTCCAAATGTTCAGACTCTCCTTATTCAACCATGAACCATGTCAGACAGAATGGACGAATTTTTACCTGTTATTTGCTTGTTGCTTCAGTGTTTGATTCACCATCCAAAACATGACTCTTTGTGCAGAAAAATAAGAACAATGTGCATTGGAAACCTGTTCCAGATACCACAATATTAATATATTTCTTTCATGTTCAGGAAAAAACCGGAGAGGTATAAAGGGGGTATTTTTTCCTGCTGCTTGTTCAAGAAAACATACACACTTTACACATTGTAAAATTGACATTCGTCTTTTTAAAACAGTCAATTTCCACATATGTGTTTGTAAGGTATTATTTCATAAAGAAAAAAGTGTTTTCTCTTTTCTTTCTTTTTTTTAAATTATACATAGTTGACTTTTGTTGTCATAAAAAACCAGGGCTGAATCCTGTAACGTTTTTATCGTTCATTTGCTGTCCGTTTTCGTTGTCTTCTTGTATGCCACCTCGTCTTCTTGTATGCCACCTCGATGACAGCATCCAGGTAATAAAATTTATCACACAGATGTATACTCTCTGTTCTCAATATTTGAACTAGTATACAACCTGTGTTAATGTCAGATAAATGGAAATTGATAGAGTACTCCTTTAGAGTAATGATAGTTTAATTTCCAATATATATGATGTTAGGTAGGTTTTTATTTTACTTTTTAGGTTAAAAGGTTCCAATTACGGCTTTGATTTGGTTGACTTTTAATATACATGTTCTTGTTTTTCTTCACTTTCAGCGCCCAGTTGCATGGCTAATTAGCTACGTCAAAAATGAGTTTAATTAACTACTTTACTGGCGTGCTTAGTCATGTGACGACGCGAGGGTGCACGCATTGAACGCATGCATCTGCATCCATGGACTGATATTAGGTCTCAAATATATTATATATGTCACTGCTTCAAGTATAAATGTCAATAGAAGGTGAGAGCTCTCTGATGATAAAAATTACTAAAAGGGTAGGATGTCTTTCTCAGATATGAACACGTATATTTATTTGGTGGAACTATTCCGTTAGAGCAACTCCACCTAAGTAATTATATGAACCTCTAAATTTTATTTTAGTCACTCAAATAAAAAAATACCACTTCACACTATTCTATTAATTAAATTTAGTGACCTATTAAATTATAGAGCAAAGCCACTAGGAATGAATGGCCACTATTTGTCTTCCTAAACACGGGTCCCATCATTTTTTTCTTTTCTTTCCTCTCCTCCTCTCCCGACGCGAATGGAGTCAGCTAGGGTTCCGCCGCCGCCGGCCACCCGCTCCGTGCCTCTGGTCGGCGCCCGCCCCGCGCCTCCTCCCACTGGAAAAAGGCCCGCCGTGGCCGGATCTACTGGTACACGCGGAGACGGACTGGGATTGGGCCGCAACGGCGGCGCGCCGAGACGGCCAAGGTCGCCGTCGCGCTCGGCTGCGGCGCCGCGCGACATCTCCGGCGCCCCCCCCCCCCCCTCTAGTTCCCGCAACCAAGAAACGTCGAGCATCGTTTGTCGCGCCGACCCGTCCTCCTCCATGCTGCGTCCGCCCTCCCCACAACCTCCATGTTGCGTCCAGCGTCGGCGGTGACCATGTCCTGCGGCGGTGGCGGATGACGGAGGTCCCAGTGGCTGCCAGCTCTCTGGCGTGAGCCTCCCTCCCGGTGGCGATGTGCGTGGATGGGTCACCGAGCCGCCTCATGTACTCGTCCCCAACACAACGAGTAGCAGCGGTCAGTGTCCACGACGCCCTCTACCTCCAGCCTTCAGCGAGCCGCCTTTCATGGACCATTCCGCCGCCGCCACCAGTGCACCCGCTCGAGTGTCAACCTTCACCGAGCCGCCATTCGGCAGTGCCATCGCCTGGGACACTCATAGCTCAGCCTCAACGCCATCACTGGAAGAGCATGCCGCTGGTGAGGTCTGGAGCCCGACCAGGACGACGTACTACGATTGGATGCCCAACCCGACGCCCTCCATGGATCAGTATCTGGAAAATGTAAGATTGTTCTTGCAATTCAACTTGAAGCCATGTCTTGTTTTCTACTTTGGTTATATTTTCATATATGCTCTAGTTTAATCTTGATTTTCAGAATGCTTATGTTCTTTAGTTTAATCCTGTGTTTCTCAAATTTACCGCAGTGCCTTTTTTAGGTCCTTTTTAGCAAATATTCTGTGCCTCATAGCATACTCTTTTTCACCTGATGTTTTCCATTAGCAAATATCCGAGATAGAGTTATGTAGATAGGATTAACAAGGAGGAATTACTAGGCTTTTTTATTATGTTACCTGCTTCATTCGGATTGGCGTTACTAGTCGTACTTATCTTACTGCTGAATCGTATTTGCTTGTTGGGTTTTCAATTACTCGTAGCTTGGTAGCACTAGTATCTTTGTCATTTTACAGCAGCGGATGATGTCTGGGACGATGGGAGACTGGTGATCTTGTTCTTGTCAGGTCAGGACAAGATACGTGTGCGTCTGCAATGTGCTCCGCAAGGACTAGTACTACTTTAATTTGTGCTTAGTTACAGACGGCTTATTACTAATATACTACCTCTGCTTGTTACTGCACAATATCGATGGGTGTAATGCAATTGCCATGCAACGCGACACAGTTACGTTCGTTCGTCAGTTCATGAGCACAAAGTTGAGAGCACTACTCTTAATATGCTGAGTTAACTGAATGTTAGTTAACTTGAATGTCAGTTAACTGTTTGTCAATAACTGAAATTAAATTGTCAGTTAACTGTTGTCAATAACTCTTATCATAGAACTGTGTACATTTAGCTCTCTTTTGTCTACATTTGATTGCTTTGCTTATAATTTGCATTTATCTACATGTTTTGTACTAGTTCAGTTCTCTGTCAACTTTGAAAACCTGAACCTTGTTTCTTGTAATTTGTGATTCAGTATATGGTTACAGCAAGAAAGATTGTGGCTCTTTATGGACATGTTGTAGGATCCACATACGAAATTTAATATTTTGACTTTTTGTAGGATGCAATGTCTAGTTCACAGTCCTTCATGGATATGTTGACACAAGAATCTGAACCTCCTCTGGATGTGCTCACACAAGATAGTGGCAAAGAGCGGGGAGGAAATTACAGTCATGAGGAGGACATCCAGTTGTGCAGGTCTTGGATGAATATAACTTATGATGCTAGAACTAGGAACGAGCAACCACGTTGTACTTACTGGAATCGGATAGCAGGACACTACCATGACAACAAGACTTTTGACTCCGAGAGGAATGCAACTTGTCTTGAAAAAGGTGGGGAATCATCCAGAAGGAGTGCCTTAAGTTTCAGGGATGTTTTGAGAAAATAGAACATCGACGTCCAAGTGGTGTTCCCTTCACAGAGCATGTATGTTGCTAAGTTTGCGCCTTTTTCAAATGCTTTTCATTTCTTACCGTGCACTTATCTTATGCTTCTTTGTTGCAGATTCAATTAGCGCAGAAAACATATGGTGGAGCCAAAGGTTTTCTCTTCGTTCACTGTTAGATGGAGGTCCGACACTTAGAGAAGTTTCTGTCGGTACATGATGTCATGAAGCAAGCCCAAGGGAACAAGCGAAACAAGTCTGCAACATCATCACAAGATGAACCAGCACCTACTTCTTCAATGCCTGCTGTCGAGCGACCACCGGGTCGAAAACAAGCAAAACAGAAACACAAGAAGAAAGAAGGTGAAGATGAGTATGTCGAGGTGTTAGGCAGATTTGTGCAAATGAAGACTGATGAACAGAAGAAGAGGGATGAAAGATGGAAGTTAGAAAAGGAGCTTGAGGAGCGGAAGCTGTCAATTGAGGAATGTCGTCTACAATGGGATTTAGAGAATAAATCAAACAGGGAGCTTGAGGAGCGGAAGCTGTTCATTGAGGAATGTCGTCTACAATGGGAAAAAGAACAAAAGATCATGTTTTGCGATGTCTCCACTATGGATGAAAGCCAAAAAGTATATGTGTTGAACTTGAGAGAAGAAATTGCAAGACAAAAGGTGACCTCACTCAAGTCATCTGTAGGAGCTGCTACAAGTTGTGCAAGTGAACATGGTAGCGGTGGAGGGTGATGACTTAAGGCACCTGATGACCTTACTTGCAGAGCTGAGACGATCTGGGTGTGCTAGGTTCATCAGTTTTTACAGAAAACCATCTTGGCTTCATCAGTCTGCTTGTTTTTTATAGCTTGTAGAATTGTAGTGTGGAGTAGCCTTGTATGGTTTGTGAATGCTTTATGTGACTGCTGTGTCGGGAATTTTTTGTTGCACACTTGTACTGAAGCAAGGCTTCTGGTGAGACTCCGACTGAGTAATTTCCTTCTGGTTTGTGAATGCTTTATGTGACAACTGTTTTGTTGTACTACTAGTGCACTGTTTGGTACTCGTCCTTACATTGAATAAATTACACAAAGTTACATATTATTTGAATATCCATATGCATACTATCTAGAGCTATGAATCATCCAAAGGTGCTCACAAAGATCATTTTGCAGTTGCTTGTGTGAAGACCTATCCTCAATGTCTTTATGGATCTTTAGGAACTCATCTATCAGAACTGGATCACGAGTTTGATAGTCCTCTGGTGACAACTCCAGGATGCCATTCTTATCCTGGTAGTAGTTGTAATCCACATCCTCCTCATCTCGCTCGTCCTCTATTATCATGTTACCTTGTGGACTTCGGAAAGCTTTTACAAATGTTGCCCAGGTGGGATATATGCCATCTGCAAGATAATACTCCATGTTGTATTTGTTTCCATTGACCATATACTCCACTTTTGGTGCTGTCCCAGAAGTAAGTCTATCGAATAATGGAGATCGTCGTAAGACATTGATATCATTCAGGGAACCGGGAAGTCCAAAGAATGCATGACAAATCCACAGATCTTGAGATGCAACAGCTTCCAAGATCAAAGTTGGACCACTCTTGTGCCCTGTGTAAGCCCTTTTCCAAGCTGTTGGACGCTTGTCCCACTTCCAATGCATGCAATCTATTGAACCCAACATACCTGGGAATCCTCTTACGATGTTAATGGCTAGCAACCTAGCAGTGTCCTGGGCATTGGGGGCCCTCAAGTACTCTTCACTGAAAATGTCAATAACCCCTTTGACAAAGTGCTTGAAAGACTCAATAATGGTGCTCTCACCCATTCTCACAGAATCATCAAGGAAATCAGCCGATACACCGTGTGCAAGCATCTGAAAGGCGGCGACAACCTTCTGAATCGCAGAAGCACCCAGACGACCAAGTGCATCAGGCTTCTGACGGAAGTACTCGTCGTGAGCCTCCACCGAAGCTACTATCCGCAAGAAAAGTGACTTAGACATTCGATATCTCCTTCTGAAGTGCTTGACATTGTACACGGAGTTGTTAGCGAAGTAGTCCTAGTAAATCTGCTCATGACCTCCTAGGACATCTCTTCGCACGCTTTGGCGGCTCGGCAAAGATCCTCGAAATTTCTTCTTGTTCTTTTTCTTCTTCAATCCGGTAAGAACAACACCAACGAAGAACATGTCATCGTCATCGGAATCCTCCTCTTCATCCCTCAACCGCTGAAGCCTCTGAGACCGCGACATCTGCCACATGAAGAAAATTCAACACTTTCAATCTAGTAACATTATGAAAAAGTTCAAGTTTGATCATATACATAGTAATTAAGAGTAGTTGAATGTCTAAAACTGAATGTTTAATTTTGCAGTACATTAACTGAATGTATGAAACAGTCCAATGGCTGGCTTGATCATATGCACAGTAATTAAGAGTAGCATTAGCAGTACTTTAGTGACTGGAATTAGTTGAATGTGCCTCCTATATGTCTTGAACTGAGAATAGCATAACAGTTTCAGAATCCATTTCAGTTAACTGAATGTGCCTGTAAATTAGAAACTATCTGTATCCAGGTAACTAAATGTCAATTAGAAATAGTTAGTATCCAGTTAACTAAAGAATGTATGAGTTTTCAGTCAGTTAACTAAATGTCTGAAACACTCAGTTACAACTGTTTTGGATTGAGAATGCTAGTGCTTGGATTGAAAACAACACTCAGTTAACTAAATGTCTGAAACTGAACTACTCAGTTACAACACTCCGATCACAACGAGCTGTCGAGCTCCACAAATCTGGTGGCATTCTACTGACATTAACAGGTTGGGACTTCACAAAATCTCCTAGTTAAATAGACATTGTATTCAGTAGATACTCAGTTACAACACTCCATCACAACGAGCTGTCGAGCTCCACAAATCTGGTGGCATTCTACTGACATTAACAGGTTGGGACTTCACCAAATCTCCTAGTTAAATAGACATTGTATTCAGTAGAAAACAGCAGCGAGCTCATGAATGTGACATTGGTACGCATGAAGCTCCTACTAGCACAAAAGAAGTTTAGCATATTCAGACTACTAGCACTAAAATTCAGACATCGATCAAACAGAGTTCAACAAAAAGATTCACTGAATCAAAAGAATTATCAGAGGATGCATTAAGACGCTCACGTTGACGCTCTTGTGGCCGAATCAGAGACCAGCAGGGGAGCAAGGCGGCGGTGCGACCTGTGGGGCGAGACGGCGGCGCGAGCTGAGGGCCGAGACGACGCCGCGCACAGGGGAGGCGGCGGTGCGAGCTGAAGGCCGAGGCGGCGGCACACGCAGGGGAGGCGGCGGTGCGAGCTGAAGGCCAAGGCGGTGGCACACGCAGGGGAGGCGGCGGTGCGAGCTGAAGGCCGAAGCGGTGGCGCACGCAGGGGAGGCGGCGGCGCGCGCTGGCAAAGAGATGGAGAGGCGCTGGCGGGAGCAGCAGAGGGAGGCGGCGGTGAGAGAGGCAGCGGAAGCCGACGGCGACGGGAGAAGCAGGAAGAAAGGTACGTGGGCCCTATCAGCAGATGGATAGAGGGCCAAATTTAGTCACTTAGGTTAGAGTAAAAAAATTGTTTGGACTTTCAAATCTTGAAATCGGGTTCTTAAATTGAAATATAGAGGACCTAATTTGGTAGGTGGGCTGGAGAGACGTTTATTTAGTTTAGCGATATGATAGCATAGCCATTAGCGATATGTTAGCATAGCCAACAACATCAACATGACGGCATCTTCTCGATCATCTGATCTCAGAGGTGTCGGTTGTACTTGTACGGATCGCAAGGCGCTGTCCTGTACGATGTCAAAATTAAACCCATCAATTTCTGGGGCCGGATGTTGCAGAGACCCGTCAGCCACACGCACAAACTTTTTCATTTCAAATGTAATAGTCTCTTAACACCTGTCCCAGCTCATGATTTTTCTCTCCGTGTTTCTGTACAGATTTAGAATTATCATTTTTCAGACTGACCATACATTATTGACTCCGTGATTAAAAAAAACCTAACACTACTACTGTACATGCTATCAGTTATATCAATTATATACGTCTTCATATATCGCCATGTATTGTTACAAATATTGTTGTGCTACACATAATTGGATCATTGGGTGTAATAAACAATTGAATGAGGTTATTATATATGGTATTATTGTGATTCAACGATATCGTTATATAATGAAGAAATCAATTAATAGTTGTATGTCTGGTGAAGATGCAAATTAAGCACGGATCCTATATACAAATACAGTGTATTGTCTGGAGGCCAACGAGGCAGCTAGTTCGTTAATGGAGGGCGAATATACTAGCCGTTTCTGATGCATATATCGTGACACAAAATGTTGATGTAAGTGTCCGAAATTTATTTAATATCAAGGGCGGTGATAGGGTGTTATATTTGCATGCTTCTTACTAATATCACTGTCTTCATAAATTTCCTTAGTCATGCTGGTCTATTTGTTCCTTAAAGAGGAAGTACCCTTTTTATTTTTGAGATAAGCCTTTTAGGCTCATTTCATTGCACCAAAAGCAATATATATAGACACAAAAATACTCACATGTGGATCATTGTCTATGGGAACATCATCGTCTATCACTGGAAATATTCAATCGTAAATACAACACCCATTCCAAGTCTGACTCGGATAGATATGAAGAAATTAACCAAGTTGAGCTCGGTTTAATTATCATATTAGGGGATTTGTCTTGGTGCTAGCTAGATATATGATGACATGTTTGTCGACCAAAAGTTAGATCAATAAATATCACGGAAATACGGAATCAAAGAAAAAAAAAGCTTTTACACATCGAATTAAACATAACCCCATTGACCCACTGTTAACTGCTAACTGGTCGAGACTCTAACCTGGAAAGAGGGAAATACCAGAATTATTTTTTTATTATCTAAAAAAAACACTAACTGGTCAAAAGGGCAAAGCAATGAGAAGTTGATGATCCATACTTTTATTTTTCATCAGATTGACTTGGATCAGATCGATAATAAAAGATTAAAACATGAGATCATCAACTAGCAAATCGATCAATATAAAACTGCTCCACAGAGTCGACCCAACGACACATCTTATTCCACCTTTTTTCTAAAAAAAAAGTCTAATTATTGCCTAGCTTTTCCATGGTTTGCAACCACTCCCTTATATTTCTTGCACAAACACTCCACCTCAACAAGCTACTAGTCGTCTAGTCCTACTTTTGCTCGTTTTCGGTCAGGAGAAGCCATATAGCTCGGAAGAAGATCGAGAAGGGAAAGGAGAGGAGGAACAGCAGCGATGCGCGTCTGCTGATCATTCTTCTCGGGGGCGGATTGATCAGAATTGGAGGACGTGAAGAAGAGAAGCCGGGGATTTCTTGTGCCGTTGTCTGGTTTGGAAGTGGATTAATGGGCGATCAAGAAGCTCGTTGCTGGCTTGTATCTGCAGGTTGGTAAGTTAGGGAAGCTCTTGCACATGCATGCATGGGGATAAACCATGGCACAGCAGCCACCACATGAGCAGGCGGCGTCGTATTCATCACACGCAAGGATGATCCAAGCTTCCTCCTCCATCCATGGCAGCACCATGTAAACCCTAACGCCCATATAGATATTAGCTACTATTTCTTCATTTCTTCTTCAGTCTTGAAAACAAAAAAATCTCTGTTTATTTTTCTTCTTTTTGATGAGAACATCAACAATCATTTTGGTAGATCTGAATCTGATGAAACACATGCATATTTATCCATGTCATTTGTCTCTCATCTTTCTCATTTTTATCAATTTACTTAGCATTAGATTATTGTTAACTTCTCAGTAAGAATTTTGGGGTAGTTAATTCATGTCTTAGCTAGTTATGACTTACGATTGGTTAGGCAAGCATGATTTGGACATCTTAAAGATGATGCGTGCTTTAAAGCGCCTACTTAGACTATCATGAGCATGACTGATGACGTAGCTAGGTCTCTCCAAGTTAGAGAATAAGAAATGATGTGTAACCGATGCTTATTACATATACATTATCATAGAAGAATATTTTCATTTCTTCTGTTACAGATGTCGATCGTCATTAAGAAACGTAACATGACTTGCTCTTATTTTATTATTGTAATATACTATGTAAATACGGTGATAATTGTCATTGCTTAATAGTTACACTGTATTACTTTGTGCATGTGCAGCAGGAAGGACCCTGGGGGATACGACATGGCAGAACTCGACCAAGCCCTCTTCCTCTACCTCAACAGCCAGGATCAAACAACGGCTATTCAAGAAAATCCTCGTAAGCCATAGTTAATCTGTCAGTCATTGCAAGATTATGCACACACATATAGAGCTGTGATAGCTAGGCTTGAGAGGGGATTAGCTTTCTTCCCTGCCACAGAGGACTTTCTTGCATCACATACATTTTTCCTGTAACGGGAAAACGAACTATGCCATAGTCAATGGTTTATTAGCTATTTGCGATGCGCAACAATGGCCATCAAATCTCGTAAGTCGAGTCCCCTTTTTCCTTATTCTTGGTTTCGAAAGCTTGTTCTGTATGACAAGCTACGACTTCCCCAAAAACTTTCTCTTCTTGGTTAAGGAGAGTGACATGTAACAAATACCTGATGGTGTGTGTTCCTTCAAGCAGATTGATCAACATATGCTAAATTAAAGCGAGGCAGTTAGGCAGATACATCTTGTCACACGTTGGCTAGTTATCACTCTTCTTTCACCGCTTTTCTAGCTATTTCCAACAACCATATATACATGTGTTGCACTGGTGCTTTTTTGGCTTGTCATTCTCTGCATATCATTAATCACGAGCAAATCAACACTTACACTTCGAACAACTGCATAAGCCCATGCAGTTTTTTCTCCAAATTCCAAGGCGTGATGTTTTTTTTTTCATGTGCGCACAAATGCAGAAACTCTGAACATCTTCCCTTCGCAGCCAATGCATGTCGACGTCGAGCCTTCATCAAATAAGCAGGTATTTATGAACTGCATTCATGGTGCTTCAGTCGAGTTTGCGCTTAATTATTTTCACTTACCATGGAACTCTCATCAATTTGACAAAGAAGATGGTCCGTTCCGTACCACATGCATGTTGTCTTCTCCTTCTTAGTTCCCGCCCTAATATTCATATTTCCTCTGAGCTTCGTAGCAGGGACCCATGGCCATCAACAGCATGGCTTCGGACGCCACCGCAGGCCCTTCGAAGCGACTTCCGTCGTCCAGCTCTCCATCAAAGCCAACTCCTGCAATTGTCAAGGTTTTAGTCATACATATACATCATACATGTCTCATGCACGCACACACCTATTAATTCCACTGAAGTTCCTCCGTAATATCCCCCCATGCATTCATGCGTGTGTGCACTCACTACCGGAAAACTGAAAAAATGCTCTCCGCACTCGGCAAATGCTGCCTTTCCGGTAGTGACTGATTGATTTGTGGAACGACATTGCTTTGTTTACATCATCATGATATTTTCTTCCTTGTTAGAGGGAAGGCTCCAAGGGCAGCGGCGCCCCATCGACATCAGATCATCAGGAGGGGCTTAAAACGCCGAACGCCAAGATGCTAAGAAGGCTAGCTCAAAATAGAGAGGCCGCGAAGAAAAGCAGGCTCAGAAAGAAGGTAGTCTCCTTTTCAAAATCATTATCGTCGTTGACTTTTTAAATTATGTTTGATCATTCATTTTTACTTGAAATATTTGTTTAGATATATAAAGTTATAAGTTATATTTACATTTTATCTAGCAATAAAATAAATCATTAAAAATACATAATATTTTTAAATTTTTTTGATTAAGATGAATGATCAAAGTTAACAAAAATAGTTAATAATGATAACAATTTTGAACAGAGGGAATATATTGTAGTTTCAACATTTATATATAATAACCAATGAATGAAGAAAAAAAATCGGTAGGACCAAACCTAATGGAGACAAAGTTAACCAACCACCTATAATTTTCAATAAAAAAGGTACATATATATAGGCCCTACTTATAGGGAAAAATATATATACATATATACCGAGTATTTTCCAACTCTGCATGATTTGATTGTACCATCATCAATGTTTTGTTTTGTTTGCCTGTTGTCTCTACTGACAGGCTTACATTCAAAATCTAGAGACAAGCAGGATCAGGTTGTCCCAGCTGGAGCAAGAGTTACAGAGATCTAGAACTCAGGTATACTGCAGAGATACTCCCATTTTTTCTACTTAAAAGATTATTTTCCTAATCACACCAAAGAAACCTAAATACTGATTACATGATGAATTGCATTTTTTGTTATTTTTTTGAAAATATTTATAACTTGCAGAAGGGTTGCACAAATACTCAATTACCACCTGCTATCCCATTGAAATCCTTAATTTCTAGTACCAATAAAAGGTTAAGAAATTTTTTTATCTCGCATATAAATTTATTCTATCTCATTTTTCTTAATTGAGCTTAAAAATTGTCCTCACGTCACCAAGTTATAAAGACCAGAAGGAGTAGTTAAGTTACTTTGCTTCGGGCATGTCTCACACATTCAAATCATCCAGGGAGCAGTCTTTGGTGGCGGAGCTCTTTCCGGAGGTGGCATTATTGGTGGGGTAAGCCCAGGTATATTTTTTTTTTGCAATATTCAATGCAACCCCTGCTTTTTTAAATTTTCATTACAAAGAAAAGAAAACAAGCGTTCGTTTTTCATGCATCGATCATATTTTTCTGACGACAACGTACGTGGAGATATTGAGTACTAGCACTACATATGCTGCATATATGGCAACAGAGGCGGCATGGTTCGACGCGGAGCACGCGCGGTGGACGGAGGAGCACGGCAAGCTCATGCGCCACCTGCGTGCGGCGCTGGAGGAGCATGGTCATCACCAGCAGCAGCGCCAGCACGCGAACGACGACGACGCGCGGCTGCGGCAGATGGTTGACGCCGCCGCGGCGCACCACGGCGTGCTCGCGGAGCTGAAGGCCGCCGTGGCGAGGGCCGACGCCTTCCACCTCGTCTCCGGGACCTGGGTCTCCGCCGCCGAGCGCTGCTTCCTCTGGCTCGCCGGCTTCCGCCCCTCCGACCTCGTCAAGGTCAGTTGAAGTATATATATCCTCTCGTGAACTGTCAACTGTCCCATGACTGACCAAACCCGGCCGGCTGAGTTATTGTTTTTTTTTTTAAAAAAAAAGCGCGGCCGGCTGTTGTAACAATAACGTACTAATCATACTGTGAAATGCTGAGATCAGGTTTCTGCAAGCATGAGCTCATGACAGGCATCCTATAATAACAAGCGTAACAATCAATTTCGTGGCTTAACTTTGACCCACATACACAGCCACACGTTTCATGCCGTCTAGTACTTGTCCATGTCCATGCACACTACTGATGTAGGATATGTAGAGATGCTATTTGGTCATTATTAAGGGTGATACACACTGAACGGCATTATTGGCCATTTGTTAGATACATGGACGAGTTAGCTGGTTAAGTTGGTGAGAGGTCCCACCAGTTAGTTGACGGAACAGTTGGGCCTTTGGAGCAGTAGTAGTATACTAGCTAGCTGCTTTCCTACGACGCTACTATTTCTTTCTTTGTTGGAAGAAAATGAGGTGATTGATCGATGTGCAACAGAGAGTAGGTTATTAGATAGGAGATAGAGACGGGGATGGTTAACTTACCAACAACAATGTAAAGGAAATGTGCCTTTTATGCGGCTTCTAGATGGAGCGGTTGGAACTTGGAAAAACATGAATCCCAGAGAGAGAGAGAGAAAAATCTCGCCATGAAACCAGAGAAGCACAAGAAAATAAGTCCATTCGTTAAGATAAGATTTTTATGTTTTGCTTATATTAAATTTGTACGTAAATCACGACCAAGTCAGCGGTTAATCAATGTATGCTCTCTCTCAAAAAAGCAGTTAGTCAATGTACTTGGATCCAATGATCGTTAGCGTAATTTTATCCCAAAAGATTGAACTAATTCACTCGTATGTATGTGTGTGCCCATATGTAATAGGTGGCAGCCCGGCACGCGGAGCCCCTGACGGAGCCGCAGGCGATGGGCGTCTGCGGCTTGCAGCAGTGGGCAAGGGAAGCAGAGGCGGTGCTGGACCACGAGCTGCACGCGATGCACCGGTCCGTCTCCGAGGCCGTCTCCTCCGACTCGGCGGCGCTGCTCTGCCCTTACCCGGACGTGGCCGGCTACATGGCCACCATGTCACTCGCCATCACCAAGCTCGCCTCCCACGAAACCTTCGTCAGACAAGTAAGCTCTGCCTTGTGACAAGCAGACCCGACTTAGCAATCATAATTTCTGTTTAGTTTAGTGTAGACGAAGTAATAATAAGTTGCCTGATGATGACTTGTCGCAGGCAGACGCGCTGAGGCTTCAGACGCTGCACCGGCTGCCGCAGATCCTGACGGCGCGGCAGTCAGCGCGGTGCTTCCTCGCCATCGCCGACTACTCGCACCGCCTCCGCGCGCTCAGCGAGCTCTGGCACACGCGGCCGCGCCAGGAGATGGTCACCGTCGCGTCCCCGGCGGCGGGATCAAGCCATAGACCCGGCTACTGAGCAGGGTCACTTTTGTTGTAGAAAGCATAAGAAGGCAGGGATGGGATAGTTTCAGTTCAGACGTCATATATTAGACAATAGAGGTGGACAGAAATGGGAGAGTTCCATCAGTTCAAAAGTGATACAGATGTTCAGACAAGATGACCAGCTTCTGAATCAGTCCATTATTTAGGATTTATACATACGACTTTTATGCATGTATATATAACAGAGATTAAAAGTTTAGCTGATTCGGCAAACTAAAATGGAGATAAGAACTGAACTTGTCATCGTCCAATTCTACTCTCCCAAAAGTATTTTTGCTTATCTGTGTACCACAGAGCAAACTAGGAGCAGATTGAGCCATTGAAATGCCACATGATGTAGCATCCAGATTACGAAATGATGAGCAGTATATAAAGCTGTTGTAAAACCAACAAATTGTTTTCAAATAATGGGATCTTTCATGTTACAAATGTTGTGATCTACAATCAGCCTCCCTCACCATTTCAAGGGAAGCAAACAATTAAGATACAGACAACAAATTGTCATTCATGAACTCTCCTGTCAAAGCTCAAAACAGTCAGCATGTAAAAATACCAACACAAATGTGACTTTCTTGTGGCGTTACAATCTGTCAAGGGCGTCAACAATTGCCTTGCGAAATGCATCGTTGTGGAGGAAAAAAGAAGAAACGTGACCACCAGTTACCCACCGGACTTCAGAGCCCGGCCATGCCTTCTGGAGCTCCATGACTGAGTGTCTTGGAATGTAACCGTCATCCTGAAATAGTTATAGAACATTGCTTTAAATTAGTAGAAAGTTCCAAGAGCAATAAAAATGTTTGAGTAAGCATTCCTCCACATCAACAAATGGGTTTAACTTCTTAATTATGCAGATGCAGAAAAAGGTAAGGTAAAATTTTGCTGCAAATAGTGCAGCAAAAATGATCTATTTTGAGCTAATTCAGAAGAAGTTCCATTGGAAAGCTAGTAAAGCGTCCAATCACCTAGTAAAATAAGCTAATGGTGGGTTGCACGCTAAAAAAAAAATGAAGTCTAACTATATAAGGATAAAGTAGAAGACTCAGGTATGGACATTATCATAATTTTGGGGATGGTGACAAAGATCGTGAACAGTTTGGCAGAACAATACTCACTGTTGCACCAACAAAGATAACAGCCTGTGGATTCTTTGGGACTGGAAATCGAGTTACATCAGTCAAGGACAACACTGACCGCAACCTATCTCTGACTTGCTCGATTGTAATCCCAGTTTTCCGTGCCACATCCTCTGTCAAAGATGTTACATCTTGAGTTAGTGCTTCTGCATTTTCTTGAAATGCATTCCAAGCCATGGCATCTTCTCTCAATGCATCCCAAGCAGTGGCATATTTGTAGACTCCTTCACAGAAGGGCACCACAGCAGAGTGTGGAGCAAGAAAAGGTAATGTGGCAATTGGTGTAGGATGTAGAGATCCCACCATTGCAGCATGTACACCACCTGCATAATCAGCACATAGTGCTTGTGAGAAGCATCAACAACACAATCCATGAATAAGACACAGCATAGCTAAGAGTGCTATCCAATGGTAGCCTTACCATATTTTGGTGCTATTATCAACACCAAAACATGGGAATAAACATGTTTGGATTTATGCCATGCTGAAGTTTGCTACCGTTTCTACAGTGACATGTGGCACCAACATGCCATCTTTTCTTTTTGCTGGGGTTCAAAACATCTAACTGAGATCATGATTTGTGGATTTAATCTCTAGGAATACAGCTGTGCAAACTGAAAGATGCCAATATAAAGAATTGAGCATATGTGATATGACAAAATTGAAGGTGCTTCTGCAGCACCAATTTCATCGGTGAAACATTCTCTCACCTGTGTTTCACCCAGTTGCATGCATTCAGAAATGGTAGATTGGTGGCTTAAAATTTTCCAAGACGCACCAAAGTTTGGAAGAAAACCAAAATGCTACCAAATTTCAAGGGCATTGCCACTATTTGGTAAGGTTTGCTTTGGCACCAAACAATAATAACCCTTTACTTCGAGACTTTGATATGTGTAGATGCAGATTATTTAGATTTCATATATTGATTACATTTCATGATAAACCAGAAACATAATGTGTTGGATGATGCATTTTCTTTACGATTTCATACATTGGTTGCTTAACATGAGAAACCAGAAATGGTAAAAATGTAGTTTTACGTACCCATGCTGAGCCCACATATGCCCATCTTGCCATAACCAGCTTCATTCTGCAGCCAATACAGGAGGCTTCGAGCTTCATCAATTGTGGCTTTACCTAAGAGTAACAAATCACTTACACATTGGAGTTTAGCCCCACGCTGCATGCTAGGACGTCGCTGTCCATAATAAGGGCTGTGATTCATTTAAGATATCGAACCCTGTGAATTTCAGGAAAAGATTCCCCTAAAAAAAATCGTGGGGAAAAAATTGCAAAAAAGAGTGCAAACAAGTCTCACCTCTCAAGAACCATGGTTGCAATATTGTGCTTCAAAAGAGGCCCACCAAGACGAAGCCTGCGCTCAAATGTGTGATCACCAGTGCCTGTAGCATTTCAGAAAGTTCAGCTTAAGTTGTTACACGAAGCTCAAGAAAAATAATGGCAGAGGGGTGTTTTTGAGTTTTGACTATAAGTACAATTCTTCCTGGTGTGACATGATACTGCAGTTCAGCAATTAAAGTTATACTAAGAATAAAACGACTACTCATCATTCAATGTAGTCAATAGGTAGGAAGGGTGCTAAAGGTGGCAAAACTAACTCGCCTGCATTAAAATAAACATTCCTAACTAAAAGAAAATTTTCCTAAGCTACATGTTGCATCAGAGTATAAACATATTGAAACAACAAATTCTAGTACCTGCAAGATGGACCACGCATGCTGTCTTCTCTGGTGTAACATATTTGGGTGTAAGAAAAGCAACTCTTGCATTGTGACTCTCAGGAGGCAATGCGTCAATTAGTCGTTCATCACATGTAGTCCTGAAAACACCCTCTCGAAGGCAAGAATTTTGTGTCTCCCAAATTGTTTTCCACATGGGTTGCACAGCTGGTGGTGGCCAGTTTTGGCACTGTGCCTCAGGGAATAACTGCTTGACCATTCTCTCTAGCAAATCAAGTTTCGTACCTCCCCACCCTTTTGAGAAAAACGGTGTTCCTATTTTAGTGCGATGAAGGAGAGTCCCATATATGTGGTCCAGTACATAGTGTACTAATCCAATATTCACTGATACCATATTCAGCAAATGCTCGAATACTGTGACTTCTCAGACTTGAATATTTGTATATTAAATCAAGGCACTGAAATATGTCTGCAACACAAAATTCAAGAAGAGCCAAGCTCAGTATATTCAAAACATCCAAGTACAGTATCTGGAATATTGCGAGAGAATAAATGGTCTGCAGCATATCATACAATAGATTGTCGCTAATTGGAATAACTTGCAGCAGAAATATAACAAGGCAGATAGGGCAGTAGCTTGAAATTTTCAATAGCACAGTGACTATGAAGCACTCAACAGCAATGCAGCACAGCGAGCATTTAAAGCTAAATTCAAATGGGCAACTGTCAATGCATGATGTGACTCACGGTGAGAGAGGTACAGAGAGTACTTTTCAAGGGCCAGAAATTTGACAGGTTAAAGTCAGAAATCATGATCAGAAGACGTAACTCCTAAATGCAAAAGAATAGTTTTGAAATTGGACTAACCAGACTAATGAATACAAATGAAACCAACCCCACAAAGCGACAACTAATGAATAAGACACCTAAATTTCGCAAAAACATTACAGGATAATGGAACTAGGAATTCTGAGATTAGAATTCTATATAGTTCAGTAAATAATATGCGCTCTGTCAGCATAATGTGGCATAATTTAGTTATATATCAAGCATCTCAACCACACCCTAAAGATCCAGGACAACTGAAAGAGCAAAAATTCCGTGGAGGAGCGCCTCGAGTCGAGGTAAATCTGGAACAAATCCAATAGAGCTACCCTCTAACAACTAGCTACCTAACTATGAAATGCAGGTGCCGAGACGCGCTCCTCGCGACTTCACGAGTCGATCCCGAAACTAAGAGGGCCGCGAAGCACTCAGGGGAGCACCTCAGCCACCAGCGGCGCCGGCGACGGCACGAACAAGCCTCGAGCCCCGTCGGCACAGGAACTTGAAGCTGAAGTGGCGGGGCAAAAAGAGAGAAAATAGAACCTCCTTTTGCTGCAAGGTAATCCGGGACAAGATCCACGGCAAGCGCGCTGCGTGGAGCCCGCGAAAGAGGAAAGGGGAGAGCGCGACACGAGGGACTCCGCACAAGAATTTACCTCGCTGGATCGGTGGCGCCGCGGGGAAGAAGACACGCGCGAGAGCTAAATCACGCGAGCCTCGGCATACGCGACACACGCGGCTGGGCCGAGGAAGAAGACGAGAGAAACGGTGGGCGACGGCCGCAAGAACGGAGAGAACGGTGGACGGCGCCGTGGCGGCATCCCTTTCGCTCTCGGATCTGATTCGGTGGCGGAGCTTGTGTGGCAGACAGGTGGGCCCGCAGAGCAGCCAGAGAGCGTTGGCGCTAGTGCTGGGGCGCGGTGTCCGTGACCGCGGCGGACGTGCCGGGTCGGGTGTACGTGGCGGTTCGGATAAGGTGGGGTCGATGTCGAGGTGGCGGTGGCGGTTGCGACTTGCGAGCGAGAGATGAAGAGGCCTTGAATTGGGCCCCGACTCACTCAGCCGAACAGAAAATTTGAGTTAGGCCCAAACCCGGCCCGTTAGAACAGACGTCTGCGGCCGATCTGCACCGTGTGTGAAGGAGACGAACAGACAGCCGTCGGATCAGAAACCCTAGCTGGAATGGACTCCCCTATTAAAACCCACCGTCTCGCACCCCCGCGAACTGAGCCATCTCTATTTCCTCGCTCTCCGCCGCCGCCGCCGCTCGAACCAGCACCAGCGCAACACCGCACCTCTCGATCCCGACCATGGCGGAAGTGGCGGTGGAGCAGCCGCAGCAGGAGGTCAAGCTCTTCAACCGCTGGACCTTCGACGATGTCCAGGTACGCGAATGGATCCTCTAGGCTTCGAACTTTTTTTTTCGGATGCTGCTCGCAGTGGATTTGACGACGAATCCGCAGGTGAACGACATCTCGCTGGCCGACTACCTGGCCGTGTCGGCGACCAAGCACGCGACGTACCTGCCGCACACCGCAGGGAGGTACTCGAAGAAGCGCTTCCGCAAGGCCCAGTGCCCCATTGTTGAGCGCCTCACCAACTCGCTCATGATGCACGGTCGCAACAACGGCAAGAAGATCATGGCCGTCCGCATCGTCAAGCACACCATGGAGATTATCCACCTCCTCACCGACGCCAACCCCATCCAGATCATTGTTGATGCCATCATCAACAGGTTTGATTGCCTGCCCATCTTTCTTTTCGCTGCGTCCGCCATGCTGTGTTAACTGTCAACTGTCACGAGTTCCTGAACTAGTAACATAGTTGATCTGAGAAGTGGATTTGTAGTAGCTTATGTTCTTAGCCTTTTCTGTTAGGACAATATACAAATGATGTAAGAAATGAGGCTAGTTGAAAATGTAGGATTCTATCCAATCTACTCGATACTATTCTTAGTGGATTTACCGCAATTCCTTTGAATCTTGCTGGATTTACAGCAGTTCCTTTGAAATTCGTTAACTTGTAGATTAAGAGGATAATGTTGCAGTAGGTTGCTGATTGATTGGTGCTGTTCATTGTACTTGTAACATTTGCCTGACACAAGTAATTTCTAAAAGCATCATATATTGTTTAGCACTTTACTGCAACTGATAATATTGGTTTTAACTGTCTGTTGTCTTGAGCCTGGTAGCTGCACTCGTAGAATTACCTTAGGAAAGTGCATAGTGAGAAGTGGTTAGTGATGTGCAGTTTGTCATTCGATTTTGTAATTGACATGGTATCATCTTGCAGTGGTCCACGTGAGGACGCCACCCGTATTGGATCTGCTGGTGTTGTGAGGAGGCAGGCTGTGGATATCTCGCCCTTGAGAAGGGTGAACCAGGCTATCTACCTCCTCACCACTGGTGCTAGGGAGAGCGCCTTCAGGAACATCAAGACCATTGCTGAGTGCCTTGCAGATGAGTTGATCAATGCTGCCAAGGGTTCCTCCAACAGGTACACAGATACTTGATCGCTGTTGCTTGTTATCTTAAGTTGAATGATCTGGTGGATTGATGGCTGATGCTCATCCATTTCTATTTTGTTGCAGCTACGCCATCAAGAAGAAGGATGAGATTGAGCGTGTTGCCAAGGCCAACCGTTGAGTGGAGAAGTGCACTGAAGCTCGTGGAATGTTGTTGGCGGGAGTTTTGGCTCTGTTTTACATGATGTTTAGACTTTGAGACCTAGCTTTGGTTTTGCTTTGAATGAACAATGAGAATTATCAAGAGCTGTAGCTGTGCTTAGAAGTCACTGGTGCCTACTTTATCGAACACATCCATGTTCCTATATATCTGAATCCTTATCCGTATGCACTAATGAATCTGTTCGTCGTTATATGTGTGGTATCCATTGGCAAATAAGTTTGGGGTAGTTTTGAAATCCAGAAGTGCTGGATACAAGATTTCTTGGTGCCTCCGTTGCTTCCTATGCTTTTTTCCAGTTTGTCGATAGACACTATATGATCTATATCTGAACATCGAACTAGTCATGTCGAAGGGGGATTGTTAAGCAAGAACAAGCAGACGCACTGCGGCAATGATGTCGTCGTCGGCGAGCTTCGTACAGCCCCGGTTGATCAGTCCGATGAGGCGGTGAAACATCCATCCGCGAAGAGAGAGCAGTGGCCTGACGCATCCGCGCGCTTGTTTCGGTTGCGAACTCCGCCGCCAACATGCCGGCGTTGCCCTTCGATGATCAATGATGATCCGTTCCCACTTCTTTGCGCCGCGACGTGACGCGCCACTTGCCGGCGTCGCGGTCGGCTGTGGCTGTGGCGTGCAAGCGAGCGGCGAGGCCATGGCAGGCAACGGATTGCGGCCCTTGGGGTCGAAGAATTAGAACCCGATATAAACCGTCGCTTTCGGCGATGCGAACCTGTCGTTGATCCGTCGTCTGTGCGCTCACGGCGCAAACGGCAACGATTTCCCCCTGATTCCCCGAACAAACAAAAAATATCGCTTCCAGCCTTCCACTGCTTCTCTCGCTCGGAGTCGGTGACGGTGTATATTTTCTGAGCAACAGACGGCAGAGACAAGGTCGTCTTCTTCAGTACTCTCAGGTTCTTTTCAGTTTGTTCAGTTTTATCATCTCGCGACTTGCTTTGCCCGCAATTCTTGGCTAATTTGGGGGTTGTTTGATGCGTTGTCGACATTCTTGATGCTGAATCTTCTTCCTCTCGTCAATTCGCCATGATTGGGTGTTAAAACCTGAGGTCCTTGGAGACTATCGCTTATTCGGCACAAGTCTACTGATGCCAGTTGAGTGAGGGCCGAGTACTGGTCAACTGGTGGAAAAGGGGAGTGATGGCTCCGGTTCAGAGCATGGCGGCCGCCGTGCTGGGGATCGTGCTGCTCGTGGCCGCCGCCGCCGCGTTGCGCGGCGCGGAGGCGAAGCTGTGCACCAACGCGTTCCCGGGACTGGCGTCGCACACGGAGCGCGCGGCGGCGCAGCTGCAGTCATCGCCGGCGCTCGACCGCGACCACGAGCAGCACCTCATCCCCACCGACGAGTCCGCCTGGATGTCGCTGATGCCGCGGAGGGCGCTGCGGCAAGAGGAGGCGTTCGACTGGCTCATGCTGTACCGGAAGCTCCGGGGCGCGGGCGCCTCCGGCGACCCGCGGCCCGGCCCGTTCCTCTCCGAGGCGTCGCTGCACGACGTGCGGCTGGAGCCGGGCACCGTGTACTGGCGAGCCCAGCAGACCAATCTGGAGTACCTGCTCCTCCTGGATGTTGACCGCCTCGTCTGGAACTTCCGCAAGCAGGCCGGTCTGACGGCGCCGGGAACGCCCTACGGCGGGTGGGAGGGCCCGGACGTCCAACTCCGGGGACATTTCGTCGGTGTGCCGCCGCTACCTTTGTTCGATTTGGGCATTTACACTTTATAATTGCGCAGCTGGACTGAATTGCAGTGCTTCCTGCTACCTTATTTTTTTCCAGGGCACTACTTGAGTGCTACTGCCAAGATGTGGGCTAGCACACACAACGATACCCTCAATGCAAAGATGTCATCTGTCGTCGATGTGCTTTACGATTGCCAGAAGAAAATTGGGACGGGGTACCTGTCAGCCTTCCCACCGGAGTTCTTCGACTGGGTTGAAGCCATCAAGCCTGTCTGGGCTCCTTACTACACGATCCACAAGGTGCATATGAGGGTGTTTCAGAGCCTACTCCTTATTGCATACTATGTTAACAAATGATTTCCTAGTTGCTTGAGTGCATTTTTTCCGTTTGCAGATTATGCAAGGGCTTCTTGATCAGTACACCGTGGCTGGGAATTCCAAGGCTCTTGATATGGTGGTCAAGATGGCTAATTACTTCAGTGATCGGGTCAAGAGCGTCATTCAGAAATACAGCATTGAGAGGCACTGGGAATCTCTCAATGAGGAGACTGGTGGGATGAATGATGTGCTCTACCAGCTCTACACGATAACGGTGATTGCCTTATTGTTATAAGTATACTATCGATTAATGTAATCATGCCTAGCTAATATGCTTCATTTCTCTTAATTTGGCAGAACGATCAGAAGCATTTGACATTGGCTCATCTTTTCGACAAGCCATGCTTTCTTGGTTTGCTTGCAGTACAGGTCTGCTGAGCACAAACTAGTTTCCTAGCGTTTCTTCAGCTATTCATTCACATCTAGGATTCCTTTAATCTTTCTTTATTAATAGTTTCAGAGTACTATTGCTATCTAACAGTTTTAGTTTGAGTGCTACCTTAGTGTGCTCTCCTTCTTTTTTTCAGGCTGACAGTATTTCGGGTTTTCATTCCAATACACACATTCCAGTTGTCATTGGGGCGCAGATGCGGTTTGAAGTTACTGGAGATCCTCTTTACAAGGTAAAAAATAATTGCAAATCTTGTCTACTTCAGAGTTGAAGTACTTTATTTCGTAGATGGAGAGGATCTGTTATGGGATGTGGGCGTAAGTACATGATGTTTGTTAAAATTGTTATCTGGGGATAATGTTAAAAAGGAAAAAAAAAAAAAGCATTTCACTCTCAATGTGTGTGGGTGCTCTTTGGTCTGAAAATGTATGTAATGCTTATTTCTGACATTTCTTAAGGATCTTGCTTGACAGGCTCACGTCTTGATTTGTGAAAAATACTACAGTGTTGGCTTCCTCCTGGTTCTTTTTTTTTCATGAATAAAAATAAAAGTTTGGACATTATATGTGCTCTACCATTCATCAGCTGTAGCTTTTATACAAATTCAGCTTTCTGTCCATACGCCAAACAATCAACATATTGTGGGAGGTTACAGAAAGTAGTACCATCTACAATGTGCTGTTCTCCATTTCTCATTATTTGACACCATTGAGTAAAGCTCACCATAAGCTTAATTCCTGAAACAGCAAATTGCGACCTTTTTTATGGATACAATAAATTCTTCACATAGCTATGCAACTGGAGGCACATCAGCTGGTGAATTCTGGTAAATAAACATTTTTTACGGAATGGTAATTAACAAACTTGATTCCTGATTTTTGTAGTGCATAGTAATATTTGCAATGAGTGCACACCATTAATCTCTTTTCAGGACCGATCCAAAGCGTTTAGCTCAGGCTCTTAGCACTGAGAATGAGGAATCGTGCACTACCTACAACATGCTCAAGGTGATAATTATTAAGAATATCTGTGGTACATTTATTTTCTCATTTGACATGTTCTCACTTACAAATGTGCAATGCAAACTATGTTTAGATTTCTCGCAATCTATTCAGATGGACAAAGTCAATAGAATATGCAGACTACTATGAGAGGGCACTGATAAATGGCGTTTTGAGCATTCAAAGAGGATCAGATCCCGGTGTGATGATTTACATGCTGCCCCAGGCCCCGGGACGATCTAAAGCAGTGAGTTATCATGGTTGGGGAACACAATATGATTCATTCTGGTGTTGTTATGGAACAGGTAGCATAAAACATTTCCAACATTTTTGTTTTATAAGAAAAAGCTTCTTACTTTTGCTTCACCCTCTGGTTTTTAATTGATGACATTAGAACAACTTTCTTAATTCATTTTTGAGCTAAAAAGGTCGTCCTAACATCATCAGTTAAAAACTGGAATGAGTGTCTGTTTGTCGCCTTGATATGAAAAATCCTGCTGTTGAAGTAGCAGAGCTTAATTTCAGATCACTATTTTTCTCTTAATTATAATGTCCATGTAGTAGTGACATTCTCTAATATCTTGGACATTCACCATCTTGCTTTCTCTTGAGCTGTGAAATTTTGGGTTGCAATTATTCATAGGCGGCTTGTGGCTTGTTTGGTTCTGAATCTCCTATCCACTTGCAGGGATAGAATCATTTTCAAAATTGGGTGATTCTATTTACTTTGAGGAGGAAGGAGATGTGCCATCACTAAACATCATTCAGTACATACCCAGCACTTACAACTGGAAGACTGCTGGACTTACTGTTGCTCAGCAAGTCAAACCCCTCAGTTCGTCAGATATGTATATTCAAGTCTCACTCTACATTTCTGCAAAGGTGGTTATTTTCAACTTTTTAGAACAAAATTTGGTTAAAGCTTCTGCAGTCAGCTTATTGTTTTCTGTTTGTTAGACTAATAGCCAGTCATCCAAATTGAATGTGAGAATTCCATCATGGACATCTGTTGCTGGCGCGAAAGCAACTTTAAATGATAAAGACTTGGGATCTCTATCTCCAGGTAAATCATTTTAACGTCTTCATAGTATCATTGCGCTTCTGAGGCCATTTCATTTTATGGTCTGAGTGTGTGGACAGGGTCTTTTCTTTCTATCACCAAACTGTGGAACTCAGGGGATCAGTTGTTACTTCATCTTCCCATCAGCCTCAGGACTGAAGCAATTAAAGGTAAGTAGGTAACTTTAGGAAATTTCATCTATTACCAAATCTATGCGGTTAGAATTGAAGGAGGAATCAGCTACATTTGCTTGCTCACACGCTATGTATCGTCATGATAGCCAGTCGCTGCATACAGAAAAAGAAATAGATAGAAACACAAGGTCTCAAACCTTGTTATAGAATTTTTGCTTTTAAAAGAAAGAAAAAGGGCAGAAAAATATATGACACTGGTAGACACCATGCATGTTTCCACTATTTGGATTAAAATTGAAATCTAGTTTAGTGTTAATCTCCATCTGAATATTAATTGCTAGCTATCCCTTCAGATGACCGGCCAGAGTATGCATCTCTTCAAGCAGTTCTATTTGGACCGTTTGTTCTTGCTGGCCTATCCACTGGTGACTGGAATACAAAAGGTGGCAATAGTAGCGCAATTTCAGATTGGATAAGCGCTGTCCCATCATCCTACAATTCTCAGTTGATGACCTTTACACAAGTATCCAATGGGAAAACATACGTTCTCTCAAGCGCAAATGGCTCCTTAACAATGCAAGTAAAACCTGAAGTCAACGGCACTGACTCTGCCATTCATGCAACATTCAGAGCACACACTCAGGACTCGACAGAATTGCATGAATTCTACAGCACAACCATCAAAGGAACTTCTATGCTGATTGAACCATTTGACTTGCCAGGAACGGTGATCACCAACAATCTTACCCTATCTACACAGAAGGGATCAGACTCCCTCTTCAACATAGTACCTGGTCTGGATGGAAATCCTAACTCAGTTTCCCTCGAGCCCGTTACCAAACCAGGATGCTTCTTGGTGACAGGTGCAAATTATTCTGCGGGGATAGAGCTTCAGGTCAGCTGCAAGAGTTCTCTTCAGAGCATTGGTGGGATACTTGAGCAGGCGGCAAGCTTTGTACAGACTGTTCCGTTGAGGCAGTACCATCCAATCAGCTTCATCGCAAAGGGAGTGGCCAGGAACTTCCTTCTGGAGCCGTTATACAGCTTGAGGGACGAATTCTACACGGTTTATTTCAACATTGGGGCTTGAGTCCCCAAGTCCACAGTTGCGGTAGATAATACAGAATAACACACTTCCTCTTTCTTCACCTATTGTTTAGAACAGGAAATGAAAGAGGAACATGTATCCAGTTAGTCAATATTAAGTGATATACACCTCCGTCTTCCCTCCATTTCTTGAGACAGTTACTTGTTAATATTTGATATGAAAAAACTTCACAGCTGAAGGTGTCACTGATGATTTAATCTGGACATAGTGTTTGCACCCTGTGCATCTTGGTGACTGACGGTGTTGCTTTAATATCGCATCCTGCTCTGTTCTGCTGTTTATCCGGAATCTTATCTTACTTCTGACATGAAAAAAAATAAAAGGATCGTTTGTCTGATTTGCAATGTAGAATGATTCTCAGGGTTGAGGTTCAAACTGAGCACTGCAACTGTTTCAGTTCTTTGGGTGGCCGCCGGGAAAGCTTCTCGCGCGGCCGCCGCAGCTGCCACCTCTCGTTGTCTCGCCCCGCCGTCTCAGTTCGTCGCCCGCGTCGCGCCGCCGCGTCATATCGCCCCCATCCGTCCAAATCGAAACGAATCGCGCCGCGTCGCCGCCGCTCGCCCTCGCACGCGTGCTCCTGGACCTGCTCGCCCGCGCCGTCGGAGGTCCTCACTCGTACCGCCGCCGCGTGGAGGTCGTCTCCGAGCGACGCGCCGCCACCAGGATTCTCACAGCGACGCGCCGAGTTGCCGATGCTGGAGGAACGAGTTACGGGCCGTCATGCTTGATGGGCCACATGGGCTGTCGTGCCTATCGGACCGGCCCGGCACGACTAATTAAATCCGTGCCGTTCCGTAGGCCCATGCCCAAGCACGTGGGCTGGCATGACTCAAACGGGTTGTGCCTTTACAGCAAGCTCGAGTCCCTCCACGTATATATTACGGAAGTAATATATATAAAAAAGTCTATATTGTGGAAAAAGTGCACACCCGTGCCTCCATGGAGTCCTCGCCGCAGTCAAGCTACGGGAAGAAACCCTCCTCTCCAAGCTACTCCATCAACTCCTCTCCAAGCGGAGGCGGCAAGACGCTGCGGGAAGAAATCCTCCTCCGGCCAGACGGCTATATTGGCTCGGTGGAGAGGCGCAGGCAGAATCTCTGGGTCTTCGAGGGCGGCTACATGAGGCAGCGCGAGGTCTGCTACTCACCAGCGCTTAACAAGATATTTGATGAGATCATTGTGTACGCCGCCGACAACAAGCAGCGCGACCACGCCATGAACATCCTCCTCGTGAATGTCGACATCGCCAACTGCTGCATCTCCGTCTACAACAACGGCAAGGGCATCCCGATCGAGATCCACCGGGAGGAGGGCGTCTACATGCCGGAGATGATCTTCAGCCACCTCAGCAACCTCGACAACGTCGAGGAGATCACTGGCGGGAGAAAAGACTACGGCGTCAAGCTTGCCAACTTATTCTCTACGGAGTTTATTATTGAGACCGCCAACGGCCTTCAGCAGAAGAAGTTCAAGCAGGTGAAATGTCTCGGCTAGCTGTTCCCGTAACGGTTGTTCAGAGATCTATATTGGCGCTCCGATTGTTTTTTATTTATTATTTGTTTTGCAATGGGTTGGTTGTCTGGGTACAGTCAATCCATATGAATTGGAGTGGATTGGGTGGAAATTAACTAATTTCCCCTTCTCTTCTCAATCCATGTGTATTCTAGTTTGTTCTCTAGGCTGCCCATTAAGCGTTCGTCACATATATACTTGAATGATGACATGGTGTCCTGTCATCGTTAAAGTTTCGACATGACCAGGTGTCCTATCAGTGCCCTAGAGTAGTCGACCATGCCTGCTGCTGCATGGACCTAGCTGAGGCAAAGGTCTGTGAGATCGGGGAGAGGCCAAGTTTCATGTCCACCATCACTGCCATTTTGTCATTCATCCCTCCATGATTTCCCTGCTCAGCCGCGTGTGACAGTAAGCCATTGTCCACCATCACTGCCATTATTTCGGGTGTTAAATTGCTAGTTTTATATTTTTTTATCGCATGGTATCATTATTTTGTCATGAACAACCTGTAGCTGAAGGAACATAGAATTTCCCCATCTGAATGCATGGACCACGCATTAGATTATTGTTTATATATGGAGTCAAAATTATTGTGATGTGCTCTTTGATTGTATTTAAGTTGTGCTATTGTTGTATTGAATCCAGTGATCCAGCAGTTGAGTGTGGCATTGGTTTAGTGGATGAGATCCCATTGTTAAATTGGTATGTTTGAAAGGGGATTTTTTTTTGTCCTGTAATCCATGAGGATTATTCAGTGATCTTTATTGGAGTGGGGTTTTTTTTGGAGTGGATTGATACCCTTAGAGATATTTAGTCTAGCTTCTGGGTTGATATTACGGGGTGATCTTGTTTAGAAATTTGAATTTCTCATCTGGAACTATTACCAGTAAAGATGAGGTATTATGTATGGTGAAAAGGCTAGGTGCCCTGCCCGTGCAGAGAATCAATACTTCTGCTCTTGCATGGACCTAGGTGAGGCAAAGACCTATGAGGTCAGGCACACCATGGGCTAAAATTGGTGGGCATCGCCTCTGCATATTCCTATTCCCCTGCATGATTCCCTTCTGAAGTGTGCAAAATCTTGCTGTAGAAGTGCAACTTTGCTGATAGCGAGCCATTGCTTGGGCAAGGAATTGATTGCTTTAGGCAGGGAGGGAGGGAATAAAAGATTGATTGTTAAATGGTATATCTATTGTCATACCAGTTAGGGGATGTATGTGGTTTAGGATGTTAAAATGCTCGGTTTTATATTTTTGACTCATGGTCTATTTATTTTGTCATGAGCAACCTCTAGTTCAAGGTGATAGAATGTCCCCATTTGAAAGCATGGACCAGATAAATTGTTGTTCGTATATGGAGTAAAAAATGCTGCGATGTCCTCTGTGACCATATTTAAGCTGTGTTTTGTTGTATCGAATCTGGCAAGCTAGCAATTGAGTGTGGCACTGAAATATCATTGTTAGATTGGTAGGTTTGAAAAAGCCCCTTTTTCACTACTGTTTTATGTCTCTGCTGTCAATTGCTAATAGGATTACTTTTATGTTATCAATACATATCATATTTTCTGATATGTGATCATGCTACTTAAGATTGGTTGTCAGGTTTAGTGTCAATTAGTTTTATAGGCAAATACTTAAATTTAAAGAAAATTTCAGAGTTTTAGATAGTGTAGGGATAAGAGTTTGTGTCATAGGCCTCGTGGATTTTTTTTAAAGCTGAATACGATAATGTTGATTGCACACCACTACAAATTAAGCTGTTCTGTACTCTTTTAGGGATACCTTAACCTTTCTCTAGATACAGAGCTTGATATCACCGTTGAATATTTTGCAGGTTTTCTCTAAAAACATGGAGAACAAATTAGAGCCCCAGATTGGAGATTACAGGGGGGGGGGGGAGTCAATTGGACCATGGTCACCTTCATGCCTGACCTTGCCAAGTTCAAGATGACTCATCTTGAAGATGATGATGTAGTGCTGATGCTGAAGAGAGTGTATGATATCGCTGGCATTCTGGGAGTAACTGTGCAAGTTGTGTTCAATGGCTCACAGCTGCATATGCAAAAGGGCTTCCCACAGTATGTCTACAACTACATCAAGCATCCTCCATCTAAAACATATGAGGATCTTCCATGGTTTGTGATACTTTCATAGAAACATAAATATGAATGTGTTGTTGAAAAGTTGAGCTTTTGCAAATTATGTTCTTAATCACTCACACATGCCTTTCTTTCAGGATCTATGAGAAGGTTAATGATCAGTGGGAAGTGGGTATGAGTTTAAGTGGAGGGCAGTTTCGGCAGGTAAATCTTAGTTTTATATGTTTGGTGAGGAGCTTTTTATGACATTTTCACGACTGCACATCATGATACTTATCATTTCTTTTTGCAGGTCAGCTTTGTAAACAAATTTGCAACCACTGCTGGTGGAACTCATGTTGATTATGTATCAGAGATGATTGTCTCCTATGTCTTAAGTTTAATGAAAAAGAAATACAAGAACTATGAGATTGGAGAGCAGGAAGTGAAGGATCAGTTATGGGTCTTCGTTAGTGCACAGATTGGTAACCCAACCTTCGATTCACCAAACAAAACGACCTTAACCACTGTACAGGAAGAGTTTGGCTCAGAGTGTGTTCTTTCTGATCAATTTTTTAAATATGGTATGTAATGAGCTTCATATGGCTCTCTGGCTTCATGTAATTTGGCTGTTTCACTAATTCTGTTACTCATTTTTGTTGCAGTTCATTCGTCTTGTATTATGGCCATGGTCATGAAACAAAAGAAGGCTTGTGGCCGGACATCTGCAGGAATGTATTGAAGCCCCTTCTTACTGACGTTGTCTAATCTATGGGCGTTGTTATTGTGTGGAGTGTAAAATAACTAATGTAATTTCCATATAACGTTTGGGAATTAGTTCATCGATATTAGTATTATGTACCTTACTCATTATGTACCTTACTCTATTTGCAAATCTCATCTGAGTTTGGTATGTGATATTTCATTGCATTTTCACTCTGGTGATGAGTAGTCACTTGTCCCATGATCCTTGGTATATTTGCAATAGTCATGTGGAAGTCGCAACTCATAGTTTCTTGATGTATGGCTAAAATCTTAAATTGTCATAAAGTTTGCTTTAGTTTGTGCAAGTTCCTGGGAGGAGCATCAAAGGCTGTTGCTCTAGCAGGGCTTGCGCTGCCAAGAGCTATTTCCAAAGTGGAAAAACCCGAGAAGGCAATGTGCCAATGTCTATAGTTTTGAAATCCGGCTTGTGCTGTCAGGAGTTATTTTCGAAGTGAAAATCCGAGAAGGCGATGTCTGTAGTTTTGAAAACCCAAACTGTTGTGTTGGAGTGTGGAGACGATATCAGTCTCCAATGTACGGATCTATTGTTAGCTAGCGGATGTTAGACTTTGATTTCCAGTTTGACATATCGTCATGTGGACAGTCAGATCAGTTGATCGGTTTCCGTTCTCCCGCTGCCACGTGCTAACGAGCCCCTGGCTCGGAGGCTGCGCGCCCACCCAGGTTCCATCCCTGTGATCCAAGTCTAGTGTCACATCATGATAAAAAAATTCCCTTGTTCTCTTTATGCTAAAACATAAGATAAAAACTCGTATCGTAACTCACAACAGTCAGCTGAGTTCCTATGTATGGTTAGAGAAGAGATTCAAAGGTTTTTTCAGCCCCGACAGGTTGAGTGTTTTTTTTTTGCGCTATCACGTGACTCGCCACGTACTTGCCGGGGTTGTGGTGGCATGCTAGTTGTTACAAATCCTCAATCATGTCATACACCTGCAGATTATAATGTGAATACATTTACAATATGAATATATCAGTTACTTGACCCTCTACTTTTCCTGTAACTATAAAGTATAGTCATTATCATCAATAAAGAACAATCATTCTCATTATCTTGAGTTCCAATTATCTCTACAGTTAGTAGATTATACGGGAATTCATGAGTGATCAAATTAAAGGAAATATAGAGTGGGAAATAAATAAATAAATATATTAACTTTGTGTAAGAATTGACCATTTCTTAATTGATAATATCTCAATCATAATTAGCATATACAAACCCGAGGATGGAGAGGATCTGTAATGGGATGTGAGCGTAAATACATGATGTTTGTTAAAATTGTTATCTGGGGATAATGTTAAAAAGGAAAAAAAAACAAGTATTTCACTCTTAGTGTGTGTGTGCTCTTTGGTCTAAAAATGTATGTAATGCTTATTGCTAACATTTCTTAAAGATCTTACTTGACGGACTCATGTCTTGATTTGTGAAAAATACAATATTGTTGGCTTCCTCCTGGTTCTTTTTCTTTATACCCCTATATAACAGTTAAAGTTTTTCTACCTTCACACAACTTATGATATCCAACAGAGATGAATTTTGATCAAATAACCCAAAGTTATACACACAGAGAATCCTCTTACCCAAATTGAAGGATCAGATGACTCCAATGCCCATCTTCATCAAATTCGATGGTCAGCAATAGTTTGGTGGTCCTCCTACCGCCAACCATCCTGCTTCCACTCGATCTTTTAAAAGAAAAAAGAAAACTAGAAAACTGCGGCCATTGGTGAGGCCTGCAATGCTGCCGAGCTCTGCGCCATGTTGATTGGAGGAAGTAGAAAACCGCGGCCATTGGCGAGGCCTGCAATGCTGCCGAGCTCTGCACCATGTCGATTGGAGGAAGGCGGCCGACGACTCAGATGGAGGTTGACCGGCCTCATTGGTCCCTGCCGAGCAAAGGAGTCACGACGTCAACAGAGGCTTCGCGTGCGTCGCTGCGGTGGGAGTCACCCCGAAGCCGTCGCCGCCGCCGAGCATCGGAGCCGTCGCCGCAGCCGCCAAGGAGCGTGGCGCCTTGCCGCCGTGGTCGCTTGCTCTGGTGCCGGCGACGATTCGGGCCCGGAGCAGCGCCGACACCGCGGCCGCCTCTGATTTGGGCTGGAGGAGTTCGCGTCGTCCTTGCCGCATCCGGCATGCCTGGAACGCCGCCGGCAACGAGACAAGGCCGAAGGTAAGCGAACTGCACAGCATTTTTTTCTTCACCTGTAACGACGCCGGCAATGATGCAATCGTTTTATGGCATTGCATTCTTGTGGCTTTGTGGGATGTGACCTGCAGGGGCAGAGGCTCGATCCTCTTGTTCTTGGGTTGATTCCTGAGGTCAAATCTGGTTGCAGCGCTTTTGTTTTCTTGCGAGTCATCTAAGCCGTTTGCGGTTCTTTTGGTTCAGTCATTCGTTCCCCATCAGTATACTGTAGATAAACGCACAAATTTTAACCCAGCCTAAATATTACTTAGGACTGAACCTTTTGATTCTTAGCTGAAATCAATGGTACCAAGAAAACTATGCCGCGGAGGCCGCATGTACTTCTCCACTGCCTTTCGCTGTCAAAAGTTCAACAAATTGTTTTCTTGGTCAATTTTCTCCTTCAGAAACTATTCATTTCCAGGATTAGCTGTCTGAGACATACAGTCAATCTTTTATTATTAAACGGACTCCTAGTAGAGCATAGAAGAAGGATAAGTGCGACCAAAATCAGATTGTTTTGGTCTATAATTTGCATTGTGCTTTAGCATCAGAATCAGTGATTTTGCATTTTTCTGAAATACTCATTGCATTCTCCAGTTTTTTTTTGGCAATTGATCTGATTTTTCTGAGTTCAGATAAACTCCCTTTCTTTCAAGTGACAAGCACGGAGAAGCCCTTACAGCAGCACCAACAGTCGAGGAGGAACACGCGATTGCGCTGTAGCAACTTGGCTCGGTGACCATGAGCAGGCAGAGCAGAGGCCGCACTCCTTTCAGCGATATCTCCAACACGAGCTACAAAGGTATAGCACATGTCTTGCCCCTTGAATTGAATCATGTGATGAAGATCATCATTCATCACCACAATCGTTTCAGATGAAGAGCATCGCAAGAGGGAAGAAAAAAACAGGAAGCAGCGACAATATCGAGCAAGGAAGAAGGCTGAATCAAACAGTCTTAGCCTTGTGCCACCAAGGATATCAGAGCTTGCGGGGACTGAATGATCCACATACCTAGCGATGCAGGAGCATTTGATCTTCATTTGAAGCTGCATTTCTTTATGTGTCTCCGTATATAAATCATAATTTGGCAATGCATTTTGTAGGTGCAGTATACATTGTCAATACTACATCAATCTCGACAGTACAACAAGGTAAACGGCAAAGAGAATGGCACACTAATGATATGTCCGAAGAACAGAAGAGAGAAGAAAGAAATAAGAGGAAGCGTCAGTATCAAGCAAGAAAAATTTCTGACTCAGACCTTCTAAATACTCAACAAGAATATGTTAGTGCTTCCTCTAGCACGGCACAGTCCCTTGGTGAGTAGAGAATTACATGGGCAAGTTTAAAGGTGGATTGAATATATATTAATTATTAATTATGCCATATATACAAATGTACTCATCTGGCTGTAGGGCAAGAAGCGGATTGTGGTACGGCATATTCAGCATTGACAAAGCAAGAAGTTAGCAGGATAGACAAGGAGAATGCTGATCCAGATGATCCCATGGATTGGCTACATAGGAATGACAATTATAAACGGCGAATTTTTCCAGTAAATTCCAGCACAACTACTACATATCACGGTGTCTTTCTACTTGGAGAACTGTTTTATTTGTTTCTCTTTTCATCATATAAAGCTTGTGAATATAACTCTTTAAAATTACATAATACCATCTGATTAACAGGGAATGGTTCAAGTAAAGACAAACTGCTAATTAGAAGAGATACTCCAATATGGATGAGTTCAAGAAGGATAATTTGTTACGCCATAGGCGGGAATGCTCCATATACTATATATATATTCTAAAAAGAATTGTTTCCTGACCATGAGTTGTTACGACACGTCCACAGGATGGGAATATAGTAAGAACAAGGTTTCTGATAGACATATTGAAGTGTAATGACAATGAATTTACAAACAATATTCCTAAAGTCATCCAAGACTTTCTTAAACGCATCGACCTTTAGATGATTATTGGAGAGAGATAAGATGTATTTTGTGCATGAGACAATGTATTTAACTATATGATGACTATTTGTATCTTAAATTAAATTTATCTCAGATTTGATGAGTTACTGTAGTATATATTGTCTTTTGATTGAATACCGTAGCGTTAGCATGGGCATTATACTAGTATGAATAAAAATAAAAGTTTGGACATTATGTGTGCTCTACCATTCATCATCTGTAGCCTTTATACAAATTCAGCTTTCTGTCCATATGCCAAACAGTGAACATATTTTGGGAGATTACAGAAAGTAGTACCATCTACAATGTGATGTTCTCCATTTCTCATTATTTGGCACCATTGAGTAAAGCTCACCATAAGCTTAATTCCTGATTCCTGAAACAGCAAATTGCGACCTTTTTTATGGATACAATAAATTCTTCACATAGCTATGCAATAGGTGGCACATCAGCTGGTGAATTCTGGTAAATAAACATTTTTTTTACGGAATGGTAATTAATAAACTTGATTCCTGATTTTTGTAGTGCATAGTAATATTTGCAATGAGTGGACACCATTAATCTGTTTTCAGGACCGATCCAAAGCGTTTAGCTCAGGCTCTTAGCACTGAGAATGAGGAATCGTGCACTACCTTCAACATGCTCAAGGTGATAATTATTAAATGATTCTGTTATTTCCTCATTTGAAATCTCATTTACAAATGTGCAATGCGAACTATGTTCAGATTTCTCGCAATCTATTCAGATGGAGAAAGTCAATAGAATATGCAGACTACTATGAGAGGGCACTGATAAATGGCGTTTTGAGCATTCAAAGAGGCTCAGATCCTGGTGTGATGATTTACATGCTACCCCAGGCCCCGGGACGATCTAAAGCAGTGAGTTATCATGGTTGGGGAACAAAATATGATTCATTCTGGTGTTGTTATGGAACAGGTAGCATAAAAATTCCCAACGTTTTTGTTTTATAAGAAAAAGCTTCTTACTTTTGCCACACACTCTGGTTTTTAATTGATGACATTGGAACAACTTTCTTAATTCATTTTTGAGCTAAAAAGGTCTTCCTAATGTCATCAGTTAAAAACTGGAATGAGTCTCTGTTTGTCACCTTGGTATGAACAATCCTGCTGTTGAGGTAGCTGAGCTTAATTTCAGGTCACTATTTTTTCTCTTAAGTATAATTTCCATGTAGTAGTGACATTCTCTAATATCTTGGACATTCACCGTTTTGCTTTCTTCTGAGCTGTGAAATTTTGGGTTGCAATTATTCATAGGCAGCTTGCAGCTTGTTGGTTTCTGAATCTTCTATCCACTTGCAGGGATAGAATCATTTTCAAAATTAGGTGATTCTTTTTTACTTTGAGGAGGAAGGAGATGTGCCATTACTAAACATCATTCAGTACATACCCAGCACTTACAACTGGAAGACTGCTGGACTTACTGTTGCTCAGCAAATCAAACCCCTCAGTTTGTCAGATATGTATATTCAAGTTTCACTCTCCATTTCTGCAAAGGTGGTTATTTTCAAATTTTTAGAACAAAATTTGGATAAAAGCTGCTGCAATCAGCTTATTATTTTCTGTTTGTTAGACTAATAGTCAGTCATCCAAATTGAATGTGAGAATTCCATCGTGGACATCTGTTGATGGTGCGAAAGCAACTTTGAATGATAAAGACTTGGGATCTCTATCTCCAGGTAAATCATTTTATTGTCTTCATAGTATCATTGCGCTTGTGAGGCCATTTCATTTCATGATCTGAGTGTGTGGACAGGGTCTTTTCTTTCTATCACCAAACTGTGGAACTCAGGGGATCACTTGTTACTTCATCTTCCCATCAGCCTCAGGACTGAAGCAATTAAAGGTAAGTAGGTGACTTTAGGAAATTTCGTCTATTACCAAATCTATGCGGTTAGAATTGAAAGAGAAATCAGCTACCTTTGTTTGCTCACACACTTTGTATCGTCATGATAGCCAGTGGCTGTAATAAAAGAAAAAAAAGGCAGAAAAATATATGGCACTGGTAGACACCATGCATGTTTCCACCATTTGAATTAAAATTGAAATTCTAGTTTACTGTTAATCTCCATCTGAATATTAATTGCTAGCTATCCCTTCAGATGACCGGCCAGAGTATGCATCTCTTCTAGCAGTTCTATTTGGACCATTTGTTCTTGCTGGCCTATCCACTGGTGACTGGAACACAAAAGGTGGCAATATTAGCGCAAATTCAGATTGGATAAGCGCTGTCCCATCATCATACAATTCTCAGTTGATGACCTTTACACAAGTATCCAATGGGAAAACATACATTCTCTCAAGCGCAAATGGCTCCCTAACAATGCAAGTAAAACCTGAAGTCGATGGCACTGACACTGCCATCCATGCAACATTCAGAGCACACACTCAGGACTCAACAGAATTGCATGAATTTTACAGCACAACCATCGAAGGAACTTCTATGCTGGTAGAACCATTTGACTTGCCAGGAACGGTGATCACCAACAATCTTACCCAATCTACATAGAAGGGATCAGACTCCCTCTTCAACATAGTACCTGGTCTGGATGGAAATCCTAACTCAGTTTCCCTCGAGCCCGTTACCAAACCATGATGCTTCTTGGTGACAGGTGCAAATTATTCTGCGGGGATAGAGCTTCAGGTCAGCTGCAAGAGTTCTCTTCAGAGCATTGGTGGGATACTTGAGCAGGCGGGCGGCAAGCTTTATACAGACTGTTCCGTTGAGGCAGTACCATCCAATCAGCTTCATCGCGAAGGGAGTGGCCAGGAACTTCCTTCTGGAGCCGTTATACAGCTTGAGGGACGAATTCTACACGGTTTATTTCAACATTGGGGCTTGAGTCCCCAAGTTCACAGTTGCGGTAGATAATACAGAATAACACACTTCCTCTTCCTTCACCTATTGTTTAGAACAGGAAATGAAAGAGGAACATGTATCCAGTTAGTCAATATTAAGTGATATACACCTCCATTTCTTTAGACAGTTACTTGTTATTATATGAAAAACTTCACAGCTGAAGGTGTCACTGACGATTTAATCTAGACATAATGTTTGCACCCTCTGCATCTTGGTGACTGACGCTGTTACTTTAATATCGCATCCTGCTCTATTCTGCTGTTTATCCGGAATCTTATCTTACTTATGTGAAAAAAAAAATGAAAGATCGTTTGTCTGTTTTACATTGCAGTGGCATTTTATACAAAGATTCAGATAAGGTAACAACACCTATTGTCTTAAAATACGCCTCTAGCTGCTGCGATGACGACAAAGCTGAGATCCTATCCATTCTTTCATAAACAACGAAGGAATCTCAAGCTGATCACACCTCGCCATCATTGCCTGCATTCTTTAATCCATCTCAACTCAACACCCGGCAAAAGAGTTGATCAATGTACCCATCATGTTTAAAGGTACCCGCCCACAAAGCAAAAATAATCCTCCCCTGCAGAAGAATATTGCCGTACGACTTATCTTTTTTGCAAGTGACAATCATTCAAAACATCTGGCCTGTTCCAATGCGCATGGTTTGTGAAAAGTTCCCTTGATTCAGAATGTAGGTCGTTGTGCAGGTATAAAGAAAAGATGATGAATAAGTACCAAATTTTTTATTTGCTTTGAAGTTTTTTGTCATGCAGAATCAGCGCCTCAAGCGGTGAAACCACAAACCTTGCCCTCATAAACATAATTAGAAGTACAACGACCAGCTAAAAGAATCCTACATTGTTGCATGCTCAAACAGATGAATAAATGCATTCAAGTTTCTTCCTCCCAAGAGAAGGCTAAGCAAGATCAGTTATCTTCGCATGTCAACCTTAAGGAGTGTTTGTTTGATCAGATCCTTAAACCAGATGTTGAAACATCGCCCCAAGGGAGGACCAATCAACCAAGGCAATGTTCTCTGAATGAAACAGCAGATGACCATAAATAAAAGAATACAGCCCACAAGAATCATATACGAAAACGCACATGAATCAAACGTGAAAGAGGTCATTGTGCTGATTGAACATTACAAAAACAACGACATAAGAAAATAGAATTCTGCAAAATATGGCAGACCATTGCTGATTACTATTACTGATTGGAATGTAACACGCATTAGACAAACAAATAGTACATTACAGAGCTAGCTAAAATGCCACAATACTGACTGAAACCAACATGAATAAGCTTACACAACATAGCCAACACGCAGACCATTTAGACTCGACTGAGGATGAATTCTTGAAGCTGCCTGGATGCTGTGTGCATCACAATGTTGAACAACTAAGGGACTGTGGCAGCAAACAAGAATGGGAAACAATGGTAAAGCAGCAAAGACGGATGATGATATCTTGCAGGCCGTAGCCTGTTTTGCCCCCCATTGCTCCATCAGATCTTGTCGAGCTTCTCCGCCTTAACCACTGGATTGGCCTTGGCAATGGCATTCCTAGCTGCCGTCTGGTAGTCAAACTGGCAGTCATGCTTGTCGGAATAGCGGTGCACTGCACAGTACATATTGCCACATCGGCAGTTGAATCCTGTCAGCCCGACCCTCTTCCTGCAGGTAGTGCAGCGGTTTGGGCCTTCCTTGACCTTGGGAATAGCAGCAGCCTCACTGGTACCAACAACATCAGCAGGCTGCACAATAACTGACTTCTCCTGGACTTGAGCAACCACCACCTCCACGCTTCCTGTGACGACAGGTCCTTTCATACCATCACCACCATTGACAATGCTGTCGTAGGAGGCCGCGGCCAGCTGGGCCTGTTCCTGCTTCATTATCATCTCCTTGTGGCACTTGGAGCACATGTTCATTGTGGCAGCACTGCCAAAGAAGCCGCAGTTATTGATGCAAAGGATTGGGCCTTCTGGTTGCTGACAGCCAGCCTCCTTGTGTTCCATGATGATTGTAAGCTGTGCATCAAACAAACAATCAAAACGTCAATAGACATAACCAATTGTAATCTTGAAAGGAGGCAATGAATAATTCATTTCGTTGTTCATCCATATCTAATCGTCACTAATTGCATACAGCTTACAGTTCATGGTAGAGGTAACAAGATGCTAATTCTTAGCAAGCATGACACATGGGCGCTACGAAACAAACCCTTTCTTCATTTCGTGATCTAAACGAATCGGCAGGCATCAAATTTAAGTCCACAAAAACCATCCTGCCCTCTAAGGGGCCGTAAATCGAATACATCAGTCGCCAAATCTAATGCATGAAACAAGTTAATCCCGCTACCCAACCCTGAACGAAACTAATTTTCACCGGAAAAATTGAACATTTAACTACCGGCTATGTCTCCTGTTCCAGAAAAAAAAAACCATCGGGTAAAAGGAGAACAGTAAATCAAATTATTTCCTCTAGACGGGAAAGAGACAACGAAAGCGTAATCATCCCCTGCAGGACTTCACTCCTGAACTGTAAGACCAGATCAACCCACGAACCCTGCGAGCGCCCGTCGCCTTCATGATTTCCGGCCCGTACAAATCCCCCTGCTCAACGAAACAACCACCCAAAAAAATATCCAAAGCAAACTGCGCGGATCGATCAGCTGACGCCAAATCGGGCCTCGGAAACCACAGATCAGGCCTTCCCCATGAAATCCCGAAGCGGAATCAGACGGAAGAGGGAGCAGAGCAAACCCTAACCCTGCGCGAGGAGGCCGGACGCGGAGAAGCCGTGCGGGGATTGGAATCGCGAGGAGGAGCTTCGAAATGGGGGCGTCGTCGCCAGCGGAAGGTGGGGGAGCCAGATAAAAAAGGCGGACTGGCGGGAAGTTACCTCCTTGCCCCTGATTATTCCAAGTATTTGCGGTAGGCAGCGTGGAATGATCTGGGTGAAGTGAGTTAGGCGCCGTCCGATCTGGTAAGGTGAGTTGATGGACGAATGGGATGGCTGTTTCTACAGATTTGCAGAATGGCCCTCCTGGTAGGTATCTGATCTTTTGGAAGGGTTTTCTTTCTTGACGGGGAAGAAGAAGGAGCGTGTCTTTTTTTCTTTCTATTTATGTGGAAGCAGCGACTAGTTTCCCTAAATCGTATTTTGAATTAATAGAAATCAATCGTATTTAACAACCAGAAGTTTTTTTCAAGGACAATTCGACAGCCAGAAGTTGCTAATTTTTTGTTAATAAAACAACTCCTGTAAAGCTACATACGAAAAACAAAAGGTAAGAGGGATGATTGAAATAACACTACAACACTAGCATTACAACCAAAGAGATTGCAAAGAGTCAATAAGCCAATGATCAATAATAAGTCATATAATTTTTTAGCAATGGTAGAACATTCTAATATCAATGTTTTTCTTCATCTTGACTAGCACACGGGACAACATTGAACGTGGATTGTATTCACGCTATCTAGCATGTGGCTTGTGCATAAATAATTTTATATAGTAATAGTATTCTAATATTTTTCAGTTTTATTTAATAAAGTTATATATTAACTTCAATACAAAATTTATAACTTTCTTGCTACAATTGTAGCTAACAAGTTGACTGTGTCATATGGTCCATATATAACTCATAGGTGAGACCAGGGTTTAAAAAGTCACTAAAATCGATCGGCTCGATGTGGTGAAAAACCGATTGGTTAACCAAAAAACCGACTGGTGAACCGTTTAGCTACAGTAACTAGTTACGATTAGCCGAAAAGAACCGTTTCATTAACAATCGGGACCGGTTCTCCGGTTAATCGGGATAACCGGCCCGTTAGCGCCGGTTGGTGAGACCATGCAAAAAAAAAAAAAAGAATCTATGCTCTAGTTACTAAAGGTAAAAAAATAAATATGCATGTATGAAATAAATATAAAAATACGATTTTACATTAAAATATATAAGTAATTGCAATTTTTATAAAATTTAATAAGTATGAATATAGGACGTTGGGAAGCAGAAATGACTTATCTAAGCAACGTATTTTGGAGGCTACTATTGTTGTAGGATGCGCTTGCTCTATGTATTGCTTTTTTATGTTTTGAGGTATCATAATGTTATATAGAAACCATGTGCATATGGAGTACAAACAAAATTACTAGTAATATTGAAGAGGCAGAACAATAGTCTAATTGTGGGCTGATCAAAACTGTTATTAAGTGAAAAGACTGAACAAAAATTAAGTAGGTGCGAATGTGTTCTACCACTATAAAAGAAAGTGAACAAATAATTTTATTTCTAATGGATTTGCATGTAAAAGAGACAAAGATGTAGTTTGATAAGTTGACACGTCTTGCATTCAGAAAGTGAAAGGAAAGAAGTAGTGACGGTGTGATGGTAGGCAGCCGGTTGCAGAACGATTTGGTCCGCTGACGGTCCCGAGTTCCGACCAGCCAACACCCTAGGTTCCATGAGCAAGCTACGGATTTCATTTCCTTTTCAAACTATTGTATCGTGTGTGCGAACTGCTAAAGCCCATCAACAATAGAACGTCACAATTGAAATTATCTTGTGTCCTAAATTCGATCGTCTGACATATTTTCTATTTTAATTTAATTTTCATTCTAAATAGGATTTTTTTATTGATATCGCTCGACGATAAATATTGAACTTACATACTATTACTTACATATATTTGCTCCAACCAAGGTTTCGAAAATCAGTAGCAACCAACGGTTAACCGAATAACTGATCCGCACCATTTTATCACTGACTAATCGGTTAACCAAAAAAATCGTACTATCGTAAATGGTTATATGTTGGTTTTTCTGACTAATCGTCCGTTTTTTTACACCGGTGTGAAACTAGACCGATTACCCATTTTTTAAACCCTGCCTTCAACACGATTAGATTGTAGAAGGCACGATGCAAGGCAAGGCCTGCCTAGTAGTCTCGTTTTTCAAGTCCTTGTCTAGTATTGACATATCTGAGATTGAGTGATTTTGTAACGACTCTTATAAAATCATTTCTCTTAAGAATCATGTGTTTCAATCATAAATACATCATTATTGTGAAAACTGAAAATACTTATAGCCTACGTGGCAAGCCCCCGCCCCATTTCGATCCCCAGCAAATCGGCAGGCATCCATGGCAGTTCGAGGGGACACCAAATTCGTTCCCAGCGCGGCCTCAAAAGGGCGGGAAATTTTCACGCGCCCGCGCGCCGCCTCCCCAGTATAAGATCCCCAATCGGCTCTCAACTCGGCCTTATTCCCCGCCATCACCATTCCACCACCAAATTGCCTTCCTGCACCTGATGGGCCGCAAGCGCAGCAGGGCTAGGGTTTCCCCCGACAGCGACTCCGATGGCGGCGAGGAGGAGGCGGCTGCCGCCGCCGCTCCGGCATCCACCGGAAGCAAGAGTCTCTACGAGGTAAGGCGCCCGCAAACCCTACCTGGACTGGAATCACGGCCGTGTAAGCCCGTTCGTTTATTCCACGTTCACAAGTGGATTGCCATGGTTTGAAGGGGATTGAATCCATAATAAGTCATATATGGATTGATTACACTTCATTCCCCTCTAATCCACTCTTTTCACATGTCAACCGAACAAAGCCTCTAATCCATAATAAGTGGGACCGGAAGTTGCGTGTTGGGTAGGGGTTGCTTGCGGTGTTAGTAAGGGCTTGAGGGGCTTGAATCGTGCGTGCAGATTTAGGGCTGAAGGGCGCGGATGCTTTATGCTTATCTGATGAGATTGCTGCTTTGCGTTAGCCTCGTTCGTGATTCAGACATTTAGTGGCATTTGAGGAATGGCGACTTAACTGATGCGACTTGCAAACCATAGGTTTGCCTCTAGTGGGTTCCTTCTGGGGAGATCTGTTTCTTAGTTGATCCAATTGATTGCGTGTTCTAAATGCATCTCCTGATTCCAGCAGATCTCCATTTTGACATGAAAGCAACTGAACTATATTGCTGTGACTGCTGAATCGGAATGAATACCTAAGCATTTGAGGTTTTAAAAGAGTCAGGTAGCAATTTAAAGTCTGATTCATGTGTAGGAAGCTGTAGAAGCATCTGTAGATAATTACACTGATTAATCACTGAATTGTCTTGTTTTGGTGGTATGATGATATGTTCTCACATTTCAATATTCTCATACAACTGCTATATAAGTGTCTTAATTGAAAAGCGATTCTGTTTGTTGATGTGGATTGACAGATGTTCTCATGTGCCTATTTTTGTATCGGAGATAAGCACTCGTCATGAACATATTAAAGTTTAAATCGAAGTGGCATATTTTTGTTGTGGAAATATTAATGCATATTGGCTTGTATTTGTACTAAAAGGGGTTTGCTCATCTGATTGTACAAAGCTGATATGATTAATTGTTCATTTCTAGCAAAATAACCCTGTTGTTTAGATCAATAATGTCAGAGCCTTGAATTGTTAATTTTGTAGAAAGAGCCTAACACTATCAGCATTTTACTTTGGGACTTGCTAATTTTCAGCTGACTGAAAGTTTATCCAACTTTCAATCACCGCTTTGATCCATCATATCTAGATCCAATGCTTTATAGTTATTATACAGAAAATCCTACAAAAGAAAAATTAAAACACAAAGTAACAAACTATTGATTGAAAGCTTTCAGTCAATTGAAGGCTTAGGAAATATGTTTTACTTTTGTCCAGTGGGTTTAAACTTGGCCATTACTAACACTGTATTATTATAACTATATTGAATTAATGTTCACGTCTTGACTGCGCCTAATGATACTAAAAATATAGTTCAAAAAGGTGATATGAAGGTTAACTTAAGTTATTTATTGTGAAAGGTTCTGGGCACTACTTAATTTCTGGGAACTCTTAGATGCATTTACAACTAATATAGTCCATTTCAACAACCTCATTTGAAACAAAGTTTCAACTATTCAAACTGTAAATGCAGACATACTCTCACAAGTGCTTTATCATTGTTCTCTTTTTAGATACTAAGTAACTAAGCTGATGTGTTTCTTTTTCTTCACTTGAAGATCCTAGGGGTTGAGAAGACTGCCTCTCAACAAGAAATAAAGAAGGCATATTACAAATTGGCTCTGCGTCTCCACCCAGATAAGAATCCTGGAGATGAGGTAGGACCTTAATCCTAAACTATGGTTATTGTTTGACGAAATTTACTTTCCTGTATCTCAAATAAAATGCCCATGTCATGCCAGGAAGCCAAAGAGAAATTTCAGCAGCTTCAGAAGGTGATATCTATTCTTGGAGACGCAGACAAGAGAGCATTATATGATGAGACAGGAATTGCTGATGATGATGTGAGCACCTCATATTTCTAGTTCTTTGTTTCTATCTTCCAGAATTTTGTGATTTCATCTGAATCTCCTTTTCTTCTTAGGCACTTGTTGGAGAAGCTGCTGACAATCTTCAAGAGTACTTCAGAACAGTGTACAAAAAGGTATGTTCCAGTGGCAAGTTACTGTTGTTTATTCATTTTTTTGCAGCTGGTGACATCTGATCGGTTTGTTTTAATTAATTGTTCCCAGGTTACTGAGGCTGACATTGAAGAATTTGAAGCTAGGTACAGAGGATCTGATTCAGAGAAAAAGGATTTGAAGGATCTCTATACAAAATTTAAGGGCAACATGAACAGGTAACTAGAACTACTGTCTGTTTAGGCTGGAACAAGTATCTATTTAAAAAATATTAAACTGCTATGAAAACAGTATTGTTTCATTTTCTGTCTATTCTGACAATCTGGAATGTTCCTTTCTATTCAGGCTTTTCTGCTCAATGATTTGCTCGGACCCAAAACTTGATTCCCATCGTTTCAAGGATATAATTGATGAGGCCATTGCTGAAGGTAAACACTTAGCTGCTTCTGCTAATTACTTCTATCATATGATAGTGCCAGCTAGGTCTTCAGTTTATGCATGTTATGTACCTGTTCACTGAAATTATTTGTTTAAAGCTACTCACTATGTAATGTATTCCAGGTGAGCTGAACTCAACTAAAGCATACGTGAAATGGGCTAAAAAGATCTCTGAGATGGAACCACCCACAAATCCGTTAGAGAGGAGAGTGAAGTAAGTTTTCCCCTCCTAGCACTCAACTTCCATTCAGCACCCCTTAGGTCACATTATCACCATTGGCTTGCAGCTGACATGTGTATTGTATAACCCTCTTGACAGGAAAAAGAAGAAAAGTGAGGAGGATGATCTGATCCTAGCCATTTCGCAGCGCAGAGCAGAGCGGAAAGACAAGTTCAATTCCATCCTCTCGTCCATAATGTCCAAGTGCGACCCCAAGGCGAGCAGCTCAGAGCCCACTGAAGAGGAGTTCGAGAAGGCTCGGCAGAGGCTGGAGAGCAAGAGAGCTAAAGGGCGCAAGAGCAGCTCAGAGCCCACTGAAGAGGAGTTCGAGAAGGCTCGGCAGAGGCTGGAGAGCAAGAGAACTAAAGGGCGCAAGTGATGCGGGGCCTGCTTGGCTACCCATCCTGTGCCGAACATGATCGCAAGCTTAGTTGTCATGTGTTATTATCAGAGGTTCTAGAAAGACTATTTTGCTGTATCAGGATTCAGGATGGCAGTCTCCTTTGGGTTTCATGTGTTACTCCTTAGCTGTAAGAGGGGAAGGGAAAATAGTTTGCTCTATCTGTAGTGATGTGAGATGGGTACCTGGGTCTGTTCAGTACAAGTCGTGTTTGACATAGGGTTCAAATAACTGATTTAACTAACCGGCTTGGTTCGGTAAAAAACCGACCGGTTAACTTGGATAACTGTCGTATAGCTATAGTACCAAGTCTGGTTTTCTTTAGCTAACTGGTTGGTTAGCGTGACTGGCTGGGACTGGTTATCTGGTTAATCGGGATAATTGGCCGATTTTATTTGGTTATTCCAACCTTGGTTTGACACTGAGACTGGCCCTGCATGGACGCCTCATCGATTTGGTACATGTGTATAAAGCCTGATGATTTATATCTCACATGTGGTATTGATTAGTTCATCGGGCAGGCACAATCTTCGACTGGATGTTTCACATGCGAACATTGTCGCCATTTTTGCTGCAAGAAAATGAACTAGGAATGCGTTGATTGATTACAAAACCTGACTACATTTATGAAAGGAGATTGAAGGATCAATAGCTTCATATTTTCCACGCAGCTAAAAGGTGATCGAAGCCCCAACGGCATCATAATCACCACTACATTCCGCTAATCATCGATCAAGCAAGTACTAATGTCTGCGCCCTCCACATGCCGCGCCAAGTCGCCAACCACCTCCAGCTGCAACCAGAGTCTCATCATGCCCCCAAACTCAAAAACAACCCACCGCTAATCCCAAAAAAGGCAAATTAAACCAGCTAATCTCGGGCCGCGAACCACGAGCGCCATCCCTATTCCGGGCAAACCGAGGCTCCGGCTGCCAGACACGCACCGCCCCGGGCTTCGCTCGCGGCCGCTCGCGCCAACCCCGGCGCGCTCCTATAAAGAGCCGCCTCGACGCGATGCAGGAGAAGCAATTGAGAGATCGATCACTCAGGCGCATCGAGCGAGCAATCTCCCAATTCCACCTAATAAAATCTGCCATCTCCTCTCGTCCGTCTGTCGAGGGACATCAAGGATTCCAGCAGCAATGGAGATGAAGAAGGTCCTCTGCGCCGCGCTCGTCGCCGCCGCCTCCGCCACCGCGGTGATGGCGTCCGAGGCCCCCGCCGGCGCTCCGGAGGGAGCGGCTGGCCCGTCAGCCAGCGGCGCCTCCGCGACCGGCGCACCCGCCGCCGCCGCGCTCCTCTTCTCCGTCCTCGCCTACTACATGCACTGAGCCAAGGGGCGGTCGTTGGCGCGGGAGAGGGCGTCCCCGCGTTTGTTTCATTTGATTGATTCCATTATTTTTAATTAAATTATCTATCAGTGATTTTTTTTGCGAAGTGTTCATCTTGTAATCACCCCTTATGCTAATGTTATCACCATTTCAGTTGGTCTTTTAATTGTTACTGTTATTTTATTCGTTTGTATTAATTTGTATTACATGATTCATTTAGTAGCATCTTTTGTCTAGATACTTTTGAAACGCATGAATGCTACAGGAACTTTGCAGTAATTTCAAGAGATAACATTCGAGAAATATTCTTGGTGCTAAAAAAAAGCCATAAACTTCTATTACTTTATTTGAAAATGGGATAATCGCCTATTTGATTGAGATTTGACAATTCTTTTAGTTCAGGATTGAGACGCGCTGATCTAACAATTAGCTGTAATGGAGTAGGTGCATGACAACATGAATCATGCCTCAGATTCATCAGGGTCCATGGGATCTAGTGCTAAGCTGACTGTTCAGATTTTAGATTTGAAAGAATGAAAGCGGCTGCTAGGTGGAGATAGTTCTATGCAAGATTACATCATGCCACCGCTTTTGCTTACGAGTGTTTTTACCTTATTCTACCTAAAAACAAGTTGTCAGCGTGACGCACTAATATTTGTTGTTTGTCCAAAGACGAACTATATGCAAAACGAAACTAAAGCAGGATGACGCAAATGGGGTAAAATTCCCGTTTAAAATAAGCATCGGTTAATTAGATCGCATCCTCGATTATTCTCTTTGGATTCTATTCAAGAATAAACCTCGTTGTTTGGACCGTGAACGCATCAACGCCCCCCAATTTGCCAAAGTTGTGAAATTTACTTATTTATCGACCATCCGTAACAAAATACTCCATGTAAAACTTTAAAACGTCAAATTGATTAAAACTGCGTAATGCCAAATTGTCAATTCGTTTAACACAAGAAAACAAAAGGATAAAGAGCAGGAAAAGAAATTCCCCACTTGTATTATTGTACTGTACCGAAGAAAAAGGCAAAAGTTATTAGTATAAAACATCGGCACCCTGCTCATCGCTTGGAATCAGTTCCTCTTCCTCCTGGTCAGAAGGGGGTCACACCAGGCTCGCCTTCCTCTGTTCTCCCTCTCCTCTCCCCCGCCGCGGCGCATCGATCCCCAAACCCTAGCGCGCGCGAGTGAGGGAGAGTGCGGGGGCGAATGGAGCTGCACGTGTTCTACAGGGCGCTCGGGCTCTCGCTCGTCGGCGGCCTCAGCACCTCCATCGGTAAACCCCCTTCCCCCGGCTGATCGATTGCTCACTTGTGGCTTGCTTGCCGCCGTGGGCTGGTTCGTTGCGGCTTCTAGTTCCGAATTTCGGTAGTAATTCGCTTGATGCCTTCTGTTTTGAGTTAATTCTGTGCCCGGCTGACTTGATGCTTTGGTTGCTGAAGTATCTTGTCACATTCGTGTTGCTTGGGCTGCTGTTTGGAGCAGCTACCTCGGAGCGATCGAGCGTTTCCCTATTTATAGTAAATTTATGCGTGGACGGGTTATAGTGTTGTCGGCGAGTTGCAAATTTGTTCTATGAGTTTGCTCTGCTAAGACAGAAAATTGCAGTATGTCGTTTTGCTTGGTTAAGCCATATATTTAGCTGAAAGCATTCTAAATTGTAGTCATCTCCTTGTTACATGTATTGCCGTGATACACTGCCTCAAGATGTCGGCTTCACTTTTTGTTGATAAATTCAAATGATGACACTTGGTCTGCGGTGAAGTTTTGTTTTTCCTCCCCATTTCACACACTTTCAGCTAAGCTACAATTTTCGATTTCAGGTGCACTGTTTGTGATTTTGAATCCTGCCCCTAACCTTAAGATGCTTGGGCTTCTACAGGTGATAAATTTTCTTTCATTGTTGTGTGATTTAAGTACATCTCTGAGCATTTTTTTTTGGTTGCTAATGCTGCTGATATTGATTACAGGGCTTTGCTGCTGGGCTTATGTTGAGCATATCATTTCTAGACTTGGCACACAATGCACTGAATTCTATTGGTTTCTTGAAGGGCAACCTCTGGGTGAGTAATGCCTTGCTTATAATTGCAGAATCCATGCCCATGTAGTGCTGGTCTGTCTCAGATTACAAGGAGCAACCTGCAGTTCTTTGCAGGAGTTCTTTTCTTTGGTTTAGTAATCAGGTTTATTCCAGAGCCGGACTTTTCACCAAAAGCTGATCCAAGCGAGAAACAGGTAGGAATGAACAGCCTTCAGTGTTTTTTTAGCATCATATCAATTTGTTCTCTCACTAAAATAGGAATACCGATTATAATTTTTTCTTTTCTTTTTGGTTTGAGGAAATCAGGCTGATGATGGTGGGAAGGGTAAAGATATGATGAGAAAACATCGTCGTCAAGTGTTATTCAGTGGTATTATCACTGCTGTTGGTAAGAAACTAAGAACACTCCTCATAAATAAAAGAACTAATACTACTTCTAAATCATAATAATCAGTATGCACATCTTCAAACCTAACTTTTAGATGACAGGGTTGTTTGGCCTTTTCTTATCATGTAACTTTCCTTGAAACGTTTTTGGGGCTTTGCTTTGTGAAATAATAAAAATATAAATGAATGGAACTGATGTGCAGGAATCAGCTTACATAATTTGCCAGAAGGGATGGCAGTATTTCTTGGATCTGTCAAGGTATTGCCTTTGTGTACTTTTGTTTGTCAGTATAACATCTCAAATTGTTACCCATCCGTAGAATTATAGAAGTAGCATCTTTTCCCCCTGTATCCTCTTGTCTAATCAATTAGTTCTTAAATGGCTGAACTAGTGATATAACCGGTGTTGTTTATCATTACCCATTGTTAATCCTGTAGCGCCTGGTCCAAATAATTGGTTCTGAAACAGTTACAGTCTACTACTCTCTACAAATGCATGCTGCCGTGTTCCAGTAATGCTGTTTTTTTTAGCCTTTGTTAGTTGAATTTGTTTAGGATGCCATGGTTCATTCCTGCATTCTATTAGTTGACAGATTTCTTGTGGTGTTTTTGCACTTAATGATCATGAACTCTCCATCATCCTTTATTTTGATAGCCCATGGTAACATTTATGCCTGTTGTGAATTTCTATGTCAGTTCATTTGTGCTTATGTGTAGTCTGACAAATAATCAATGGTCATACCCTGTGCCTGCGTTCTTTCTAGGATAGGTTGGTTTATCTATAGCTGAACATCATAACAATTATGTAAAAGTCACGTCATCTGTTGTTGGGTTGGGAAGTCTGAGCAATCACCATCCCTTTTGAGTTTGTGACATTTATTCAAGGTGCATACTTTGTGATGTGCCTTTAGGTTACAGCTTCCAGAATTACTTGGTCTTTGTTCCTTTCAAGATGTCTTACTTGTCGTGCTAGTTTTTTATTTTTCCCTTCTATTCCAGTTCTCGTTCATGATGGAAAAAAAATTGTATTAGTTGTGCCCTGCATTTTCTTCTAATGGAGTGTTATAATAGGCTTTACTTGTGTGATCGTATATATAGTTTTGTTAGTTCCTGAGTGGCGGCATCCAAAACCTCATGTTGCATGCCAAGACTGAACAGTACTTAGTGTGATTGGTTTTGTGCTCACACTGATTTCATAAAAAAAACTGCAGGGTCTTCACGTGGGTCTGAACTTGGCCATTGCTATAGCTTTACATAACATACCAGAGGTATGAAAACGACCATTTAGCCTTCCTCATTAAGTGACAACACTTAATAGAATTAGCATGTATAATTCTATGAATTATTTATCACATGATAGCGATTTGGATGTAGTGTGCAAGTAAGATTCAAAGTCACAATTTTTTAAAGGTACCTATTTTCAGGATACAAGCCGAATTTGTGGTTACCTTTATATGTGCAAACTGATGGAATAAGTCTTGTACTGTTTGATCTTGGTCTTTGTTTGACTGCTGGTCCTGTCCAGGACAGCATATTAGTCCTTGTATAGGACAGCATCTTGGTCCTGTATAGGACAGTAGTTAGGACAGCATCTAGGACTGCATTAGATCATCTAGGCTGCACTTGCTTTATGCTTTTAGACTAGCATCTTAGACCAGCATATTAGAATATGCTGGCTCTTGGCCAGCTATAAATATGTATCCACAACCCCTTGGGTTGGCATGGCATTGTGTGAGTTGTGTGAGAAATAAACCAGAAAACTGCCCCATCTCCTAGTGTCATCCTCTCTCAATGAGAGTTACAGTTCAGTTTCTAACATCTGGTATCAGAGCCGTGTTGTCTTGTAGCCTAAACATCTCCTGCTCATCTCCCTCCCTAGCCTCTCAGTCAGCAGCAGGAACATCTGTTGTCCCTGCACATCTTCCTTCCCCTGCTCAGAGCAGCAGCAGCTCGTCAGGGGCAGCCTCTTCCCCACGCAGCAGCCCCCTAGTGGCGTGCCATGTCCGCAGAACATTCTCGGCGTTCGGTCGCCTCGAGCGAGCGACTTCGGCAGGAGGCCGAGCTCGCCGCGGCAGAGGAGCGCGAGCGTGCAGCGGCAGCAGCCGCTGCGGTGGCGGCGAGGGCGTCAAGGCTGGCAGCGGCGGAGCTGGCAGCAGCAAGGGCGGAGGCGGCGGCAGTGGCGGCGGCGGATGCAGCGCGTGCGGCCGCGGCAGACCTTGAGGCTCTGCGTGGTGGCAGCGTTGGCGGCTCTGTTGCTGATGGCAACATCGACGAAGAGCTCAGGGAGCTAGAGGCGGTGCGGGAGCAGGAGGCAGCGCAGGAGCGGGCGGCGCGGTGGGTGGCTGCGCACCCCCACGGGCGTGGTGGCGGCAGCCCAGACGGGCGTGGACGCGCGGGCAGCGTTTCTGGAGGGGACGCGTGCGGCGGTCGCACTCCTAGTGGTGGTCGGGTCGACGGAGGTCGTGGCTCTCACAGGCAGCGCGACTCTCCCTCCCCGGACCGGCGCTGTGGACACCACGGGGTCCAGGCTATCATCAGGGAAGTCGGTCCCGGTAGCGGGTGGCCTACCCTCACCAAGACCAACTACGTCGAGTGGGCTGCGGTGATGAGGGTGAGGCTCCAGGTGCGGCACATGTGGGATGCAGTCCGGTACGGCGATGTTGACTACGACGACGATCGACGGGCACTGGATGCCCTCATTGCCGCTGTCCCGCCTGAGATGCAGTTCACGCTTTCCAAGAAGCGGACAGCCAAGGAAGCCTGGGACGCCATTGCTGCGGCACGCATCGGCAGCGACCGTGCCCGTAGGTCCACACTACAGGCATTTCGCAAGGAGTGGGAGAACCTGGCCTTCAAACCAGGTGAGGACCTTGATGATTTTGCTTTTCGTCTCAACACTTTGCTGCACAAGATGGTGCAGTTCGGCGATGACACCTACGACGAGGAGAGAGCTGTAGAGAAGCTCCTCCGCTACGTCCCCGAGAGGTACAAGCAGATTGCTCGCTCGCTCGAGTCAATGTTGGACCTCTCCACGATGTCGATCGAAGAGGCGATAGGTCGCCTCAAGGTCGTCGACAACGACGAGCCACGGCCTCACTCGGGGCCTATCACCATCGGCGGGAAGCTCCATCTCACTCGGGAGCAGTGGGAGGCTTGCCAGCGTGACGAGAAGAAGGGGGAGTATTCCTCCTCGACAGGCGGCCATAGGCGTGGCAAGCCGGGCAAGCCCCGTGGAGGCGCTCAGGGCGGAGGCGCCCAGGGCGGCGCCACCGGCAAACGAAAGCCGGCACGAGACGACATCTGCCACAACTGTGGTAAGACTGGCCATTGGGCTAGGGAGTGTCGGCAGCCACGACGCGGCCAGGCTCAGGCTCAGGCTCAGGCCCACGTCGCACGTGTGGAGGAGGAGCCAGCTCTGCTTCTGGCACACGCGAGCATCGAGCTACCTCCAGCGGCTTCAGCAGCAACAGCTCTTCTCCACATCGACGAGTCAAAGGCAAGCGCCTTCCTCGGCGACGGCTCCAACGACGACAAGTGTGACGGGTGGTGCCTCGACACCGGCGCCACCCATCACATGACCGGACGGCAGGAGTACTTCTCCGACCTTGACACGAGCATCCGAGGCTCTGTCAAGTTTGGGGACGCCTCCGGGGTGGAGATCAAGGGTGTCGGCTCCATTCTTTTCACCGCCAAGTCCGGTGAGCATAGGCTCCTCACCGGAGTCTACTACATCCCCGCGTTGAGGAACTCCATCATCAGCTTGGGACAGCTGGACAAGAACGGCTCGCGTATGGAGATTGAGAATGGCCTCCTACGGGTCTGGGACCCCCGGGGCCGTCTTCTCGCCAAGGTAAAGAGGGGGAGCAACCACCTCTACATCCTTCACATCGAGGTAGCACAGCCACTTTGTCTTGCAGCAAGACGGGACGACGACGCGTGGAGGTGGCACGAGCGTTTTGGGCACTCAATTTTGAGGCCCTGAAGCAACTCGGTGTCAAGGAGATGGTACGGGATCTGCCGCACATCGACCACGTGGAGCAGTTATGCGACGTCTGCGTGCTGACGAAGCAGAGGCGGTTTCCCTTCCCTCAGCAGACGAGCTTCCGAGCCAAGGAGCGGCTCGAACTCGTGCACGGGGACTTGTGTGGCCCGGTGACTCCGGCCACACCAGGAGGACAGCGCTACTTCCTGCTGCTCGTCGATGACCTCTCCCGCTACATGTGGGTGATGGTCCTCGGTAGCAAGGGAGAGGCTGCAGACGCCATCAGGCGTGCGCAGGCTGCTGCAGAGGCGGAGTGCGGCCGCAAGCTGCGCGTGCTACGCACAGACAATGGCGGCGAGTTCACGGCGGCTGAATTCGCGGCGTACTGCGCGGATGAGGGCATTCAGCGCCACTACTCCGCGCCGTACAGTCCACAGCAGAATGGCGTCGTCGAGCGGCGCAACCAGACGGTTGTGGGGATGGCTCGGGCCCTCCTCAAGCAGAGGGGGATGCCGGCTGTCTTCTGGGGAGAGGCGGTGGTGACCGCTGTCTACATCCTCAACCGTTCGCCCACCAAGGCTCTTGATGGTAAGACGCCGTACGAGGCTTGGCACGGGCGCAAGCCGACGGTCTTCCACCTGCGGACTTTCGGCTGTCTCGCGTTCGCCAAGGAGCTCGGCCACATCGGCAAGCTCGACGACAGGAGCACTCCAGGAGTGTTCATTGGCTACGCGGAGGGCTCAAAGGCCTATCGCATTCTCGACCCGAAGACACAATGTGTGCGCACGGCGCGCGACGTAGTGTTCGACGAAGGGCAAGGATGGGCATGGGACAAGGCGGTGGATGACGGCTCGACTCCGACGTACGACTTCACCATCGAGTATGTTCACTTCGAGGGAGCTGGGGGAGCAGGCAGCTCCCCCTCACCAAGCGTTCCCGAGCCTCCACCGACTCCAGCGCTCACTACAGCGACTAGCTCTTCGTCGACACTGCCACAACCGGCGTCCCCGCGCACTCCAGCACCGACAGCCACTCCGTCGGGCACGTCTACTCCAACACAAGCTCATGTCGAGCAAAGCCCGGTGGAGTTTGCTACTCCGCTCTCCCGCGACGAGGAGCGTATCGACGCGTACCACGACAGCGAGCCGTTGCGGTATCGTACGATGGAAGACATCCTCGGCGATCAACCAGTGTCGGGACCGGCGCTTCGTGACCTGAAGGCACAGTTGCACCTTGCATGCGATGATGGTGAACCTCGGTCTTTTGCAGAGGCCGAGAGAGACGGCGCATGGCGTGCCGCGATGCAGTCGGAGATGGACGCCGTTGCGGAGAACCGCACTTGGGAGGTTGCTGACCTCCCTCGTGGGCAACGTGCGATCACCCTTAAATGGGTTTTCAAGCTGAAGAGGGATGAAGCTGGTGTCATCGTCAAGCACAAGGCCCGCTTGGTAGCTCGTGGCTTCGTGCAGCAGGAGGGGATCGACTTCGACGATGCCTTTGCCCCTGTAGCACGGATGGAGTCCGTGCGACTTCTCCTTGCACTAGCTGCCCAAGAGGGCTGGTGCGTCCATCACATGGACGTCAAGTCGGCGTTCCTCAACGGCGACTTGAAGGAGGAGGTTTACGTGCACCAGCCGCCGGGATTTGTGATCCCCGGCAAGGAGGACAAGGTGCTGCGTTTGCGCAAGGCTCTCTACGGCTTGCGGCAAGCACCGAGGGCGTGGAACGCCAAACTGGACTCCACGCTAAAGGGGATGGGCTTTGAGCAAAGCCCGCACGAGGCGGCGATCTACCGGCGGGGCAATGGAGGCAATGCCCTGCTGGTGGGTGTCTACGTCGACGACTTGGTGATCACCGGCACCAAGGATGCGGAGGTGGCGGCATTCAAGGAAGACATGAAGGCCACTTTCCAGATGAGCGACCTGGGGCCTCTCTCCTTCTACTTGGGGATCGAGGTGCACCAGGATGACTCCGGGATCACGCTTCGACAGACCGCCTACGCCAAGCGCATCGTTGAGTTGGCCGGGCTCACCGACTGCAACCCAGCACTCACTCCGATGGAGGAGAAGTTGAAGTTGAGTCGCCACAACACGGCAAAGGAGGTGGATGTTACACAGTACCGGCGTCTTGTGGGGAGCCTCCGCTACCTCGCCCACACACGGCCGGACTTGGCATTCTCCGTTGGTTATGTTAGTCGGTTCATGCAGCGACCGACGACGGAGCACCAGCAAGCTGTGAAGAGGATCATCCGCTATGTTGCGGGGACTCTCGACCACGGTATCTACTACCCGAGGTGTCGTGGAGAGGCACACTTCATCGGGTACAGCGACAGCGACCACGCCGGCGACATCGACACTAGCAAGAGCACCAGCGGGATACTCTTCTTCCTCGGCAAGTGTCTTGTTAGTTGGCAGTCAGTCAAGCAACCGGTGGTTGCTATGTCCAGCTGCGAGGCCGAGTACGTCGCGGCCTCCACCGCCTCGACTCAGGCGCTCTGGCTTGCTCGGCTGCTTGGTGACCTTCTCGGCAGAGACACTGAAGCAGTGGAACTTCGAGTGGACAGCATGTCCGCTTTGGCTCTAGCAAAGAACCCCGTTTTCCACGAAGGGAGTAGGCACATCCGGGTGAGGTACCATTTAATCCGTGACTGCCTGAAGGAAGGAAGCATCAAGGCAAGCTACATCAACACCAATGACCAGCTTGCGGATCTGCTCACCAAGCCCCTTGGGAGGATCAAGTTCCTTGAACTTTGCTCCAGGATTGGGATGGTTCAACCTCCTCACAAGACAACGCACAAGACTTAGGGGGAGAATGATGGAATAAGTCTTGTACTGTTTGATCTTGGTCTTTGTTTGACTGCTGGTCCTGTCCAGGACAGCATATTAGTCCTTGTATAGGACAGCATCTTGGTCCTGTATAGGACAGTAGTTAGGACAGCATCTAGGACTGCATTAGATCATCTAGGCTGCACTTGCTTTATGCTTTTAGACTAGCATCTTAGACCAGCATATTAGAATATGTTGGCTCTTGGCCAGCTATAAATATGTATCCACAACCCCTTGGGTTGGCATGGCATTGTGTGAGTTGTGTGAGAAATAAACCAGAAAACTGCCCCATCTCCTAGTGTCATCCTCTCTCAATGAGAGTTACAGTTCAGTTTCTAACACAAACTAATCCATAGCATAGAAAAAGGGTTCACACTGATTCTTAAGTTCTGTATATTATTTATCTTAAGATTCTCTCTGATTTTTTGCTAGGTATAAAATGTAATCTAGTTATATTTCTTTTATCCTTCTCTTTCACTATGAAGCTCTACATGCCAGGATCAGGTAGCACTAGAAAATATCTATATAGACAAGAATATGTTTGCAAAAACTGTAATATTAAAAAGGAACCGAATATTTTTCGTTTTATGGAGAGAATATTTGCTTGGACATAGAAATCAGGTCACTTAACATATTATCAATGTCATTCATTTTTTTTTCTCCAGTGTATTTGTGTATTTCCTTTGGATCAATGTTGAGTATCATTTTGCACAATTCAGTGTTCTAAGTACTCTGCCTTTTTGTTGCCTTCTCAGGGGGTTGCTGTAGCTCTTCCAATCTATTTTGCTACCAAGAGGTACTTATTTTCTCTATTTAGAATTAATGGTGGAACTTTATATTTTACATCAGCTTTCAGATTTTTATGCAATAATGAATATATCCAATGATCTGCAGCCAAAAGTTATACCTTAAAAGCGTCAAAAGTGTTTTCAGTTCAAAAATATTTGCAGATTAGTTAATAATTTGAACTTTATGGATGGTGGAAACACAGAAAAAAAACTGAAATGGTTATTCTTAGAAAGGACATAAATGATATCTGGCATTTCTCGTTTGCAATGGTAACCCGTAGTATTTTGATCGTTCTTGTATTTGTTGAACTCTTCTAATGGAGACTAAATGTGTCTGTGTACCCTTTCTCATTTTACATGTCAAAGCAAATCGCGTGCATTTTGGACTGCATCATTATCTGGTTTGGCTGAGCCAGCAGGTGTCATTTTTGTGGGTAGGCTTTTCTGAACCAACCTTTGTAATTTTGTTCTTCTGATGATGGAAACTTGAATCTCTCTCTTTTCTATCTCTATTACTTGGTGCTCCTGTTTAGCACTGATGCGACTTTGGTTACTGTAGCTTTCTTCTTCCCGAGCAGCTTGGATCCTGAAATTTTAGAAGGGCTACTTGGATCTGGTTAGTCTGTTAGCAAATCAAATTCTGGTATTGATATTGGGAACTCTGTCGACTTACTAAATATTGTGCAGTCGGTGGTGTCATGGCATTCCTCACTTTGCACGAAATGCTGCCTCTTGCATTTGACTATGCTGGCCAGAAGCAAGCTGTCAAAGCGGTCTTTGTTGGCATGGCTTGCATGTCTGCAAGGTTTGTTGATTCTTCAAATTAAATATTTGTCCTCATAGTGACTGGTATAGTTCTTTTTTTTCAGAAGTCTGTCTAGGTTTTTGAGAATGTTTGACCTGTAACAAGAGAAAACTAGTCTAACTAATAGATTTTGTTTATTCACTTGTCACAAGCTAGTTCACATGAGCTAGGCTGCTAGGGCAATGCACTGATCTCATATTTTGCCAGCGGTTAGGGTGTTGTAAATGTCATAGTTCTGTCATCTAAGGAAGTGAACAGATGGATTTGTAACTGAAGGTTAGCCTTCCTGCAATGGCACAAAAGATTTGTTGTTAGCACTTGGCAGTTTGGTTAAACAAATCTTCCTTAACTTATGCTGGCACAAATGCACAATCAATGTTCACATTTATTCACTTGCACAATCAATATTCCTTTGTAGTGTAGGATTGTAGAGTTCTGAATCTGTTAGATTTGACTGGAGCTTTGCATTGTTCTTATTTCGTGCACGCCTTGACAGCAGCCTACATAAACATAATATTCTATTACATAACTAATTTGAGATTTTTGTGTTGACAGCTTGTACTTCTTGGAGGTCAGCCTACCAAAGGACATGAGCTTGTAGGATTACAGTAGTGCTGTTTGTACTTCACAACTTGGCATCCGCCAAAGAACTTGTCAGTAGCTCATGAGTTCCGATGGCATGCATCTGTGTGGGTGGATGATTGACAGTGCATTAGTTCACCATACAATGAGAAAAAAAAAATCATGAACAATGGTCGCCGACCATTGATACTGGCCACTGTTTTCAGACACTTTACAATGAGAAAACGATATGGGAAGGGGAAGCTGCATTTCCTGATAACCGCTCGTACTCAGAGCTATACACCAGCTATACTATCCTGCCAAAGTCTGTATATACTATTCAGCATTTTTTAGCAATGCTCAATTTGCTTAAAAATAAATTGACTGAGAAGTAGAGTTGTTTATAGTAAGTTTGCTCTTAATGTTACATGCAATACACATATTGTTTCTAACAATGTATGTTGGGCGTAACACAGGATTAATTAAAAAACAGAGCATTTCCAGTTTGTGGTTAACACTTCCCAGAAAGAAGGCAACGTAAACTAACACCTAACCCACTATTTGCAATGATACAGGAAGCGTGATACTGGTCAGTTTCAGCAGCTTCAGTCTCATCGACACAGAACGATTACAGGGCGTATGAGAATTCAGCTAATCACCAAGCAACTAAAGATACTAATCAACTGATTAGCCGAGTGACTGAGAATCGATCAGCCGGCGGCGGCAGGCCTGTTGACCTGCGGGACGACGTCAGGCAGAGGATCCACCGTGCGTTGCCGTTTCACCTGTTCATTGGGGCGATCGGTAGCGTCACCACCTCTTCCGCGCTCAAGGCCAGCGGATACCGTCGCGGCGGCGGCTGCATCATCCTCTTTCCGCTGCTTCCGTTGAACAAAGTCCGGATCCACCCCCACAAAGAACGAGCTCTTCATCGTTTCTATCATCTCACGAATCGCGGCAGGGGTGTCTGTGGCCATGAGATTTCAGAGGCGGGCCTCCTCCTTGATGTCCTCCTCGGTGCACCTGAACGCCCGATGATTCCTCTCAAAGATGGCGAGCACCCCCTTCCTCCTCTCCTCGTCCAACAGGGCCAGGTTATACTGGGTCGACTCGACATCGCCCACCGGTTCCAGCAGCGACGGCCGAGCGGCGGTTCTCTCCTTGTCCTTCCTGGGTTTGGCCAGGTACCTCTAGCCTGCCGCCGCCACCTGATTTATTGCCGACTGCCGGGGGAGGAAACCCGATCGAACACAACGCCCGAATCAGTTGGCCACGGTCCTGATTTTGGCGCAGGAGAGAACGTCCTGGTTGAACACCGCGTCCGACTCGGTCCGCCAATTTGCTATGATGCACTACCTCAAGATGCCCAGCTTCACTTTTTGTTGATAAATTCAAATGGTGAAACTTGGTTTGCGGTGGAGTTTTGTTTTCCTCCCCATTTCACACACTTTTAGCTAAGCTGCAATTTCTATTTCAGGTGCGCTGTTAGCCTGTTTGTGATTTTCAACCCTGCTCCTAACTTTAAGATGCTTGGGCTTCTACAGGTGATAAATTTTCGTTCATTGTTGTGTGATTTAAGTACATCTTTGAGCAATTTTTTTGTTGCTGATGCTCTATCTGTTGCTGATATTGTTTGCAGGACTTTGCTGCTGGATTTTTTTTTTAGAGTCCTTTGCTGCTGGACTTATGTTGAGCATATCATTTCTAGATTTGGCACACAATGCACTGAATTCTATTGGTTTCTTAAAGGACAACCTATGGGTGAGTAATGCCTTCTTATAATTACAGAATCCATGCCCATATAGTGTTGGTCTGTTTCAAATTACATGGAGCAACTTGCAGTTCTTTGCAGGAGTTCTTTTCTTTGGTTTAGTAGTCAGGTTTATTGTAGAGCCGGACTTTTCACCAAAAGCTGATCCAATCGAGAAACAAGTAGGAACGAACAGCTTTGAGTGTTTTTTTTAGCATCATATCAATTTGTAAAAAGAAAAAAACTCGACCGGTGGGATAAGACTGTCTCCGATTGAGAAAACCTCCGTGACCCAAATACCATTGACCATGTTGACAATTGTTGCAACTACCATTTGTCGTTGGGGCTTCATTTTTCATTCTGTGGTTATTAGTCACATAACCATCGTAATTTCTAGAATAGGGCTCCTGGCGTGAGTTTTTTGTTTGTGCAATCTTCCTCGCAACACCCTCTCCTTCGGCAAACCTATAACGCCGTCTCTAACTGAATGCTAAACTAAGACCTTGATCCAGAAACTGACATATGAGACTCACCCTTGACTTGAGAATGAAAGAAGGGAGACATAGCATGTCACAAGAGCGAGGCGAGGGTGCTACGTCCTTCAATGAGAAGGACGCCTTGTGAGTCAGCCCAAACCAACCCACGGCCCGGATACCGGCCATCCAAATATATGTCGTGGCCACTATATTTCAGGCTGTCAACGAGGATATTTTTTTTATTTCTATAAATTTGTGCACACCGGGATTTGAACCCTGGTGGGAGGCCTCACAACCTGAGGCATTAAGGGTTTGTTTGGTTCTTGCCTGGCCAACGTTGCCTGGTGCAGGCAATCGATCAGGACTCCAGACATTTTTTTTGAGGACGTGAACCAAAGAGGCCCTAACCAACTGAGCCGAAGTAGGTTTGTATCATATCAATTTGTACTCTCACTAAAATAGTAACACTGAACAGATTTTTTTTTGTTTGGTTTGAGAAAATCAGGCTAATGATGGTTGCAAGGGTAAAGATATGATGAGAAAACATCGTCGTCAAGTGTTATCCAGTGGTATTATCACTGCTGTTGGTAAAAAATTAAGAATACTCCCCATCAACAAAAAAAGAAAAAAGAACTAACTTTCGTTGACACGTTTTTGGTACTTTGCTTTGTGAAATAATAATAATAATATGAATGAATGGAACTGATGTGCAGGAATCACCTTACACAATTTGCCAGAAGGGATGGCAGTATTTCTTGGATCTGTCAATGTATTGCCTTGAGATTGTTACCCATCTGTATAATTATAGAGAAGTAGCCTCTTTCCCCCCTGTATCCTCTTGTCTAATCAATTACTTCCTCCGTATTTTTATTGTTGACGGAGAGAGTAGTTCTTAAATGATTGAACTAGTGATACACCCTGTGTTGTTTATCATTACTCATTGAAATGGTTAATCCTCTAGCGCCTGGTCCAAATAATTGGTTCTGAAACAGTTACTGTTTATTAGATATTCTCTACAAATGTATACTGCTGTGTTGCAGTAATGCTGTGTTTTTTAGCCTTTGTTAGTTGAATTTGTATGGGATGGCTGCATTCTATTAGTCGACTTATTTCTTGTGGTGTTTTTGCACTTAATAACCATGAATTCCATCATCCTTTATTTTAATAACCCTGGTAACATTTATACGTGTTGTGAATTTCAACCATCAGTTCCTTTGTGCTTATGTGTAGTCTGACAAATAATCAATGGTCATTTACGCATGCCCTGTACCTGTGCTCTTTCTAGGATAGGTTGATTTATCTATAACTGAACATCATAACAATTTTTTTGAAGGTATGAACATCATAACAATTGTGGCAAGTAAATTAGAAAATTGAATGAGTGTAGGATGACAAACAATACATGATTTGAAGGGTATCGATAAATAGTGTCACCATCAAGTCTATACAATATATAATGGGAGGGTTATGGATATGCTACTTGGTTGCTTATCATACAAGTAAAATAAAAATAAATATTTATCTCTGTCTGAATCGAACACAACCACCACCTCCAATCTGTGTCCACTCAGTCCTAATACGAGACCAGGTATGCCAACTTGGACAGTGCTCCCCACAGGTTGAGGAACAGGGATAGCGCGTGTGCAAGGAGACCGGTCAACGCCAGTGATGTCGAAATTGCCATGCGTGCGCATGGATAGTCTGAACATTGCTTCAGTTCTCTAATTGTCAGGAGCGTGACCCCCAGCGAACCGCATGTCGCAGCGAAGGTATTGGCACTTATGACCTGCATGTAATGCCATTAGCAAGATAAAAAAGAGTATTCCCTAACCAGCGAAATTTGCAACATTATTGTAATAATCAATCCTGGCTGTATGCGTTGAGGTATGAAAGAAAAATCGGAAAAAAAAACAATCTACAAATCAAGTTAATCGTGGGAAAGAAAAGGACATATTTCGATATACCAAATCTCCAGTGGACAAGACGACGAGAACCCAACGGTTCTGCACGGGTTTGTTAGCCAGCACTGCGTACGCGTCCACAGCAGCTACTAAAATGCTCCAAACCAGCTGACAACAAACAGCTGCAGCTAGGCACCTGGATCAAAATAATCAAGGCTTCGGGGGTTAGATCAAAAGAATCAAAGCACCTGGATGACTGAATCAAAACAATTAGGAGACTATAAATTGTGATTTAGAGTTTGAGTTTTTTTATATATAAAACTTTCTGTCATTGACATATTTTCTGTCGTGAAATGCAATTCAGTGGAGTTCAACCTTTGTAAGGTTTAACTGAAATTAGTTCTCTGGTTATACAGTTATATGTTAAAAGTTTCCATTTATTTTGTGTCTACCATTGTCCTAAAGTATACGTTAGCTTATCTTAAAAGAAAAAAAATATAGTTACCTTATCATATAGTCCCTCAATTTCAAATTAAATGTCATAGCATTCAAATTTTATTCCCAAATGCATATTGTTTTTACTTTCTAATGCACATTTCTCTCCTTTCAATAAATCTCTAGTTCTATGTCTCTCCTCCTTACATCTCATATTTTTCACTTCTCTTTAATTCTTGTGCTCATACAAAGCTAGAATAACATTTCCTTTCGAACAGATGGAATACATTTCACCATGGCATATTACTTATTTGATTATGGCCTAAGTGTAATACTTGATCTGTCCGTTTTATTTATCTATAAAGTTTTCAATATCACACTTTTACTAACAATATGTATATGGCGTATATTTTTTTAAAAAAAATAAAAGTTTTATATATTATGAAAGTATTTTTTATCTAATAACATTATTTGTTATATTAATAGTAAAAACAAAAAATAAAAGCAAAACTTGGTTTGGAACAACCCCAAAAGACTAAAATTTGGGAATGGAGGGAGTAGGTGCTTGTATTTAAAACATAGTGGTTGATGAATTGGTTGCCAGTGAACTTGTTTTGATAATTATTGCCAGTGAACTTACATATAATCGCAACTCAGTAAAGTTACTCTTTTTGTTAAGCTATATCTGATGACATTTTATTTAAGGTAACTATGTAGTACTGTAGCAGTATGTTATTGGAATGCTTCCATCATCATAACATGTAAAATACGTACCAGAAGGGGTCCCGGGAGAGGAGCGAGTCTGTAGAGACAGCAAAGTAAAAGGACAACGCCGAGTCTCAGGCGAAACCCTCCCTCCGTTCCTGCAACAACGGGGACTCGGGGAGCAAGCTGTTTCCAAACAGCCCGCCAAGCGGAGCCTCCACCTGCAGCGCGAGCAAAATGTAAGAAAGGTGGAATTAACAGGGGTTTCGTTCGTCCAGTTCATGGAATAAAATTTATTTTTCTAGAGATGGAAACAACATTATTTGAAATAATTCCTCTCATGATTGCAAAATTTATAAATTGTTATCCGTCTCATTGTTGCTACTGTATCCAATACATATACTACGGATGACTTGTCAATCCAATACAATACGGAGTTGTAAAAGGAACTCATTGCTTCCGCCTTCTTCTTCCTCGACCTTCCTCTTGCTCCGATTCTCATCTCCAACCAATTTCAACCTCAATGGTTCTAGCTTCAGCAATTGATTTCGACAATGGGGATGTTAGGTTGGAACATTGAACGTCGTTTTTCCTAAGATAATAACTACTTAATCGCAATGCCCAAACAAAAAATCACTTGCCCATCAGCTACATAACTACTGCAAAATCGCTAGCAGTTAAAATTAAAGTTTAACCGGCTGCTTCAGATTAGTCAGGAAGCAAAATAAAAGCGATTCGAGAAATTGCAGTTAATTCTTCTTGTTGCTGTAGTTTATATCTAGATACAAATTGCACGAAATTTTTACGCAATTCTAACTGAAATAATCATTAGAAACGCAACAAGGTTACCTCCAGAGGAACCATGCTTCAGTGTATCGAGACGAACCAAATGTGAACACAGGCGGGAATGATCCGGCAGTATGAAGTGTAAGAGAGAGTAGCGCACCCAAATTAGATGCATTGGCATATGCCATGTAGAGGGCAACGCAACGCGAAACGCAGTTGCCCGACACAGGAAAAAAAAACATGCGAGAAGGAAATGATGCATGAGAGAGAGAGAGAGAGAGAGAGAGAGATGGTGATGGAGGCAGGACGAACCGTGGCGACGGTGAGGTCAGGAGGAGCGATCCGGCAGGCCAGCGTTTGAAGCAGATAGTGCAGTCGGTGGCTGCTGGTTGCTGCGGGAGTGAGAAGGTAAAGTCGTTTCGCGTAATCGCGCGCGTGCAAATGGTTTCCTGCTATCTGTGAATTTGTATTTATTCATGCACCACGCAAATTGGGCGGCGACAACTTTTCACATGAAACGTTTTACACGGCAGACTGGCCATGCCGACGAAATAATTGGCCCCCTTTGCCTATTCTGGGTAAAAACCTCCGCCATGGAGGATATCCCACCCATCCGCAGGGCGCACTGCGCCACTCACTTTCTCAATAGGAATCTTAGAGAAAAAAAAACCGAAGGTGCATCTTGGCATTTACTAAAATTTAGGTGTGAAAAATGCTGTGAAATAAAAATGACACGACGAGGGGGAAAGATGTGGATTTCCCATACAAAGTATGCTTTGTGTATTTCCAATGCAAAGTATGCTTTGTGATGAGCATGCTTTGTGGATTTCTAATAGGTAACAGCTGTGTTACTGTGTAGCTGATGGTCCACAGAAAGCAAACCACAAATAAGGAGAGTCCATTTCGCCGTTGCTATTCTGTAGCACGATGCTAAGCTGGCTCTGGCAATGCCTCTCAAAACTTCAAAAATAAGACAACTAAAACTGAACTGTATAGTTTTCCTAATGTTACCAATTCGAACAGAACCCTACAGGATATCAACACATATATATGACAATATCAACTGTAAGGAAAAGATTAAGTCACATGGATACTATGTCAAATTATAATAATTGTTCAATATCTGTCACATTTATAATCGGTCACAATGAAACAATCAGGCTATTATTAGCAAAATGATCCCTCATTTGTAAGAACTGATCACATGATGGCAGATAAAATTCTCATTTCCTAGTGCTACAGTATCGGCAAAGCATGGCTATCATTAATTTATATTTGTAGACACTTGAGCAATCAAACAACCAGCAGCCTCTTTTGATAATCTAAGTACAGGTGTATCCGTGATATTCTAAAAGCATGTATCACTATTTTCATGGCCCTCATCCAGCCATCCTAACAAAAATATAGATAGCAAGAGCCTCCCATTGTGAATGGTTACCGTACCATTTAGTACTGCAATGAACCACTGACGTGTTGAAATTTGATATCAGGCTCTCTCCTCTCTGCAAAGGAATAAGTTAACCAAACATCTCGAAATTTCTGAATGATTAAGAAAGAACTCTATTATCCAAAGGCAAATAGAAGATGTCTGCTACGGTAGACCACAAGGTATTGTTTATGAATCTCAGCCCTTCATATTTCATACTTAAATTAATTAAAATATAAAACAAAATCCAATAACCCTGTACTCGCCGCTATTTCCTTCCCTGATTTGCTGCGATCTCTCCCTTGTCCCCGACCATGCCGGTGTTATTAACCTTGGATTAGAGCGATAATCAGTCATTAGACTGAGTAGTATATATAAACAGGTGTATGTCCCAATATGGGCCTAGACAGTAGTATGGGCCTTAACACCCCCTTCAAACTTAAGGCGGATCTGAAGCATTGAGTTTGAGCAAATGAAGCCGATGTTGCGCTCGAGTTTGTGTTTTAGTAAAAAAATCTGCAACTTGCAGTTCTGATGGCACATATTGAAGAGCAATTGTTTTGTTGTGGCAATGAGATCGAGTAAACAAGACATCAACACCAATATGCTTGGCAAGACCATGTTTGACAGGGTCATTGGCAATTTGTATGGCTCCAGTATTATCACATAAAAGAGGTGTTGGGGCCAAAATCAGCCAATAACCATCGAAGCCATATAATCTCAGCTGTGGTAGAGGCAAGGGCTCGAAGTTCTACCTCCGTACTAGATCTAGACACAGCAGTTTGCTTTTTGGTCTTCCAAGTAAGGGGAGAAGATTCAAGAAGGATACAATAACCAGTGACAGAACGACGGTATATCGGATCACTAGCCCAAGTGGCATCTGAATAGGCAAGAAGCTGAGGAGAACTATTTGCATCATAAAACAAGTCTTGAGAGGGCGTACCCCTTAAGTACCTTAGGACACGAAGGAGATGACCATAATGAACTGAGGTAGGAGTACTCACAAACTGACTTAAAATATGAATTGCATGGGCAATATCAGGCCTTGTGACAGTGAGATATACAAGACTTCTCACAATATGTCAATATTGAGAGGGATCCTCAAGAGGTGCACCATCATCAGGTTGAAGCTGCAAATGAAGGTCCATAGGTGCTGTAACAGTTCGGTTGTCAGTAATACCAGAACGAGCAAGAAGGTCTTGTATATATTTGGTCTGGGAAATATAATAACCCTTTATGGAATGTGTAACCTCAATGCCTAAGAAATAATTTAGAGGACCCAAATCAGACATTTGGAATTGTTCACCCAATTGCTTCTTCACAAGAGAAATGTACTCTGGATCATCACCCGTAAGAAGCATATCATCGACATATAAAAGCAGCAAAGTACGACCACGTGAAGAAAGATGAATACATAAGGCAGGATCATGATCGCTAGGTGAGAAGCCAGCAACCTTAATTACAGCCACAAAACGCTCAAACCATGCACGTGGGGCTTGTTTAAGACCATATAAAGCACGACGTAGTCGACAGACATGTCCTAAAGGAGCATCAACTCCTGGAGGGGGCTGCATATAAACCTCTTCATGTAAATCATCATGAAGAAAAGCATTCTTGACATCCATCTAAGAGATAGTCCATGAATGAATGGCAGCCACTGCAATCATAGTACGTACAGTGGTCATGTGGGCAACTGGAGCAAAAGTTTCTTCATAGTCTAGTCCATGAATCTGCTGAAAACCTCTAGCAACAAGGCGTGCTTTATATCTCTCAACAGAGCCATCTGACTTGGTCTTAATTTTGAATACCCATTTACTTGAAATAGATACAACATGTGATGGTTATGGCACAATGTTCCAAATACCTATACGATCAAGGGCAGCAAGCTCCTCGGTCATAGCACACTGCCACTCCAAAATGCTTGAGGCTTCTTGATATGTTTGTGGTTCATGAAGGGCAGCGCCAACACAATTTTTGTTCGCATGTGGATAACCCAATCTGTCAGGAGGCTCCATAATGGTGCGATTACGAAGATTATATCCAATATTAACCTATGTCTCATTGGAAATAACATGTGACTCATTAGTGTTAGCAGATGCATCAGAAACAGGAGCATGGGAGCTGGCCGGAGATGAAGGATTAGGCGGAAGCTCTCGTGGAGGATGACGTGTGTAAGTGTGCGTGACAGGTGGTTTTGATGTATAGGGTGATGGTGATGGTTCAGGCGGGGAGATAGGGATGGGAGGAACCGGTGATGGTGATATGGAATAGTCATCAGAGGAGACACTAGGGAGACTCAAAAAGGACATGGATTTTAGGGACGAATCTGAGGAGTGTGTCGAGGAGTTGTAGAAGAAAGGACGATGCTCAACAAAAGTGACATCTCTAGAAATACGGATATGACGTGTGGAAGGATCATAGCAGCGATAACCCTTATGTTCGGGACTATAGCCCAGAAAAACACATTCAACCGACTGAGCTGTCAACTTGGTCCGCTCACGAGGTGCAAGCAGAACATAGCATGTACAGCCAAAAAACGCGAAGATGATCATATTTAGGAGGAGTACCAAAGAGAACTTCACCTGGGGATTTGCCAGATAATTTTGATGAAGGTTGTCAGTTGATGAGATAGACAGCTATAGAAATAGCTTCCCCCCAGAAGTGAGAGGGAACAAAAGAGGCAATTAGAAGGGTCCGCCCAGTCTCTATAAGGTGTCTATGCTTTCACTCGGCAACCATTTTGAGCATGAGCGCCAGGACATGAGAGTTGAGCAAGCGTACCCTCAGAGGTCAAGAACTGGCGATAAATACTCACCACCAGAGTCAGAGCGAAAAATTAATAGGTGTGGAAAACTGAGTATGAACCATACGAACAAAGGACTCGTAAATGGAACATAATTCAGAACAGTATTTCATAAAATAGATCCAAGTATATCGAGAATAATCATCAATAAAAATGACATAATATTTATGACCAGATTTAGTAGTAAAAGGAGCTGGACCCAGACATCTGAATAAATAAGATCAAAAGGTCTAGTAGAATGAGAATCACTAGAGTAATATGAAAGTTGTATTTGTTTGCCAAGTTTGCAACCCTTACAATGAAAGCTAGACTCGATAGACATAGGACCTAAACACCCGTTATTTATTAGTGTGGACAACCGAGACCCACAAAGATGACTGAGATGATGATTCCACTTGGTGAAGGATGAGGTGGTCGAGGATGCAATGGTAGACACACGGGCGGTCGAAGGAAGTCGTAGGTTGTCCAGGATATAGAGGCTAGAAGAACCTCTAGGGCGACGGCCAGTCCCAATCACAACCCCTGTGTGACGATCCTGAACAAAACAAGATGAGTCATCAAAACAAATAAAACAATTTTGGTCAGTAATTTGATCAAGTGAAAGAAGATTCATAAAGAGCTGAGGTACAAATGAGACATCAGGAACAGAAAAATGAGAGATACTAAGAGCACCTAAATGTGATATGTAACAAGAAGTACCATCAGCTGTTTGTATAGAAGATTCATCATTGACTGGCTTGTAATCAACCAGCTGGGACTGATCTGATGTGACATAAAAAGAAGCTCCAGAATCAAGAGCCCATGAAGATGTACAAGCTCCAATAGGTGCAACAGCAGTGGCAGCAGAAACTGATGCTCTAGAAGTAGTACCACGACCTTGAGCAGCAGCACCACGGGCACAGAATTCAGCTAACTTTTCCAGAAACTTGGTAAAGCACTGATCAGATCGATGAGTGTTTTTCTTACAATGCTTGCATTGCCGCTCAGGAGAAGAACCACCTCTGTGTGGACCACCCTTATGAGTGGCAGCCAACACATTATGAGAGGAGTGATTAGCTGCCAAAGAATCAAGACGAGTCTCTTCAACAATCAAATCCGACAATGCCTTTGCCATAGTGAGAGAGGAAGTATCATGCAGCAAACTTATACGAATAGACTCAAATTCAGACCTTACTCCCATGACAAAACGATATGTAAGGAACTAGTCAATAAACTTGTATGTTGTACACTCACTAGCTGAACATTGAGGCACCATAGATAGCAAAGGTCCAGACAAACGCTCACATGCAGAGTTATAATCATCAATAGACATGTCATGCTGCTCAATAAGATGAATTTTCTGCATGAGCGTGAAGCAGTGCACCACCATCCTTAACATACCGCTGCTCTAAATACTCCCACATGGGTTTGGCTGTCTTAAAGAGACGGAGACTCATAATCATAGACTGTTTAATACTATTGACAATGGCTGACATCACCTTTTCATCATTAATTTTCCATTGTTTAATCTTAGCAGCATTATCATTATTAGCCGTAGGCGTAGGTGGATCATCAGTTAATGAAAGGCTAAACCAAATCCTCTCAATGTTGTTTCAACACAAAAGGCCCACTCCTGTTAATTCTGACCCAAGAGCAGAGCCGTGATGGAGCAGGGCGCGACGACACCCAAGAGCAGAGCCGTGACAGCGGCTCAAAAAAAATTAGCGGTGACGGCGGCCCGAAGCACGACTGCGACTGCGGCCGAGTTGAGCGCCGAAGACGTCTTGAAGGCGGGGGCGAAATTGAGGACGACGGTAGCCCGATTGGCTGTGGCGGCGAGGGGAAAAACAACCGCGACGGCGGCGGGTGGGGAGGAGGACGACGGCGACGACGGCTAGAAGGAGTTTGTGACGGCAGCAGAAGAAAATTGGATTAGGGCGGGATTAGGAAATTCAATTAGCCTTAACCCTAACCCTAACCTGCTCTATTACCATGTTATTAACCTTGGATTGGAGCGATAATCAGTCATTAGACTGAGTAGTATATGTAAACAGGTGTATGGTCTAATATGAGCCTAGAGAGTAGTATGGGCCTTAACAGCCGGATCCTTGTCATGTAAAATTAAGACCAACACTATGAGTGTACACGAAAGAAGACTATGTCACGTCACCTTGATTTTTAGCTCTCCAGTTTTCTCACGTATATAAATTAGTTATGGTGCTGTCACATGTCATGTTGCACAATCATACAAAATTCATGTCATATTTTTCTTTTTGTTATACTTGCCACGTTGAATGGTCATACAAATTGAATTTCACGTTTTTCTATTTAATTCTTCGGTAAGGTAAAAAGGTAAATTTGGTAATGCACGTTGTTACTTTCCAAAACAAAATTGGTAATGCACGCTAAAAATCAGGTACATCGCCATGTAAGTTGGGTTCTTTTTTAGGATCCGTGGAAGCTGGATAGTTTCTAAGAAAAAAAAAATACTTTCCAACCTTTGCGTGGGTTTTTTTATGGAAATAATAGACTAACTTTTCAAAACTATAAATAATATTTTATTTTAAATATCATCTCATGCAAGGTAATAGATAATTTTAATCCTCGAGATCTTCACGAATGGACGGCTCACAATTATTTGGGTCTACCTTAAAATCTCTCAAATAGAATTATCCACTTTGTTTTTTCACCATTATCCAAAGGCAAAATAGCATCCATGTCAAATTTCAAACAGAAAAATGATGGGTGTGAGTTAGTTTGACATTATCTCCTTCTGCATGTTTAGTGTCTCAGTGTGGTACCTTTGTTGAAACCAACGTACAACCATTTAACGATGTCAATGAAAAATTTTAGGTGGGGATCTCCATCACCGTAACTTCGTCAAAAGAAAAGATTAAGCTTGAAAAGAAACAAATGTTAACGTGTTTTAGTCTTTCACATATTTCTGATGAGCGTGCAAGTACGGTTGGAAAAAATTTGTAAGTCATGTACAAACATTGCTATGACTGTGAATCAGAAGTTGAATTCAGTAAATACCCAAGTCTATAATCATAGCTATAATAACTTTCTATAAATTATTTATTCACATTACAAACTATACATTCATTTTGCCACAAGTTTTTAATAGTGGATAGACCAAAATTTCGGTTGCTCATTTCAGGGTACAAACAATCCGTTTAAATGAAGAACAGTGGATATAAGAAATATTGTAACAGATACAAATGAATACTTACCGAAGTATACTGGACTTATTGCCTACAAATGTTTTAAACAAACTAAAATGAATTATTTGTACTGTCAACCTACAGTTCTATCTAACCACAAATACTTGTTATATTTAGAGATCATTGCAATGTGGGCGCAAGGTTAAAAAAAAAGCAATTTTAATATCATAATAACAGATAACAAAAGGAAATTATTCAAACATCTCACTTTATGTCGGAAAGCTGCAAAGTTATTGAGTTTTTAAGACTTTTAATATCAAATGTTGCCCACATGTAATTTGGAAGCTTGGACTCCTAATCACAATGTAAGCAGTAATAAAATCAATTGAGAAGCAGAAATGGGAAGAATGTCTGCAGGAGGAACAAAACTGAAGCATATGTTCTCCTATATATAGACTCTAAAAATACATAACGTACACAATTTTTTTTTTCTAAAAGTGAACAGTATGAGGGTTAATGAGATGGTTCCTTCAAGAAAGTAATATGAAGAACGCAACACTGCTAATTTAAGTGATACATCTAATTTCTATTTTCTCTACTGTAGCCAATCTTCAGTAAGGATATATAAAAGACATATATACTTTGAATGTGGCACCTTGTTTCCTTACATGAATAAGCAAGAGGATGAATATAAATATGAACGAATATCTTACGGAAGTAACCAAGCTAATTTACATAATGTACCTACTGCAAAGAGCAAGCAGTGGTGTGGTGCTTATTGGTGGGTATGTGTCTAAATATAAAGCATCTGGACATTGTCTAAATATAAAGTATATTGAAAGTTGAATAACTGTAAACTATTTATTGCAGAGAAGGGCTAGTGAGTTTCAGCCAGGTGCTAATAATCTTTTGAGAAAGTCTTTCATAGCACTAAAATTGAAGCTATGTTTGAAAATTCAGATAATTGAAGGAAGTAAAGAAAATTAACCCTGTACAAAAAAGATTCTATATACCAAAGAAAACAAGTGTCAAATGTATTAACCTCTATTAGATATCTGGATTCAGGACTTCCAACGCATAAGCATGAACTCTTTTGGGTAATCAACCAAACAGATTAGTAGCATCCCCTGCCATCTGAAAGATTGAGCGACACACTCACTTTGTTCCTTGAGATGGTCACATAGAGCAGGTCTACGACGTCATTGCTGTTCTAGTAGCTGCATTTTCCATAGTTGCTGGAATATAAATTCCTCTTGTTGTTCCTTTGTTTGTGCAGCACATAACTTCATATGTCACATATGCAAGTATCGGGTGACCCCGTTCCTTACCATGCCTCAAATTACAGTTGACTGAAACCAAATAAATATAGTTATAACAGTTATTATAGAAGGAAAAACAATTACTACTTTGTTCTTATTGGATAGGATGTATCTTCAATCTGACTCATGGCAGGAATGCATATGAGATGATCGGGTTCACTTCAACCCCTATTTCTACTGAAAATACAAAATAATTTTTATATTAGAACTCCTTCTACAAATCCACATTGCTGGGGGGAATCTGAAAGTGTAACTAACGCTTTCAACAATTTCACCTTTTAATTTATGGTATGATCCAACCAATATTACACAGATGGTTAAATAACAGAGCGATATATAATTGTGGTAATTCAAAGGGATAAATAATTGTGAAGCAAACTCCTTAGCTCATCTCAGACATTTCATCGAACATATGATGGGTTAGATTTGTTAGAGGGGAATAGAACATATGGAATAAATCGGGACGTACAGCTTGCTGATGCCAGGCCGATATTGGGTTTTGCTGCCTACATTAGCATCCCGCTGCAAGCTTGCCATTGATGCTCCCCGCCCGGTGATGTTAGGAGTATTTGGGAAACTTGAGGTAGCACTGAAGGGCTTGCGTCATATAGTAGCGTGCAACCAGCAGATGAGGCCGGCACGAGCGGTCATTTCAACCCGAAAGTGGGGCGGGCTGTGGGCTGCCCGCTAGCTGCCGCTCTGTCCGCAAGAAAACTTGGCAGGTTTAGCGGGCGCTTGTTAATCTGTTTGTTTTGTCCACTACAGTCCGGTGGGCTAAGCGGGCGTTTGATTAGTGGGCTAAGCAGGCGTCGCAAGTGTCCGCATAGTCCAGTGCCTGTTCACTGCTGCTACCAGGACGCCTGCTCGCTGCGCTGGTCAGAACGAATCAATCAATCACTAATCATTTTTTACTAATCATGTTAAAGCAAGTAAGCAAACTTTTGAAGGTGAACCAAGGTCATAGTCTAGTTTCAGCCAAAGTACAAGATCATAAGTTTACAAGCTTGGTTAAGATTAGAACAAAGTTTACAAGCTGGGCTAAGACTAGAACAAAAAAACTCAGTATCATGTATTCACTGCTACTAGAACTTCTTGCTGGTCTCTGCTCTTGGCAATGACGATTCCACAACACAACAAATCAGATGATATAAAACTAAGAGAACAAGAGGCTACTGTTCAGGCATATCCATTCAGATTATATAAGCAGTGTGCATACGCTTCTTTAATCATATTTGATGCATCTGAACTGTTTGGATCACCTTCAACCAGATAAATCAGCTTCTTTAGCTCACATTGCTAGAAAGGCAGAACAAATGAGTGTCACATAACTTTGCTGATAAAATAAACAGATATGATTGTGAGTCCATTAATGTGGAACACGGCTTGTGTGCAGATTGTGAGTAACTAAACCTACTAGCTGAAGCCTAGAAGGACAATAACATGGCTACTTCGTACTACAGAGTGCCATTGTCCATGTACCAAATCCATAATCAAATGTTTTCATTCACATAAAACAAATTACTATTCAACAGCCTAACACCCGTTTTCTATCAAATGCATTCATTTTGAAACATATCCTTGTTTCGGCATTAAACTCCTGACCTTTACTGCAATCTTCAGAATCATGAGACTGGTAGGCTACGGTTATTGCATCAAATTTGCAGCTAGTAGAATATGAATATATGGATGTTGAATGAAACATATCAAAGCCGCACATACGATCAGCAGATCTGCCGAGATAGCACTCCATTCAGAATCATTAAGAACTTAAACAAGGCGTGACACCACATGGGAGCGAGGGATTCCAGTACCTGGGCATGGCTCGCCGCCGTCGCGCGCGGGGAAAAAGATGCCATCGCGTCGTGTCCTACTGCTGCTTGACACCAGGAGGAAGGTCCTACCCCGCTGGACACCAGCAGGATGCGGACGCCGTCGAGGTGCTGCTGGACTCAAGCGCGAGAGACGGAAGGAGCTGCCGCTGCGTGCACCGCCCACTGCTCAGCGGCGTCCCCGGGCACAGCGGCCGCCTCGGGCACGCCGAGGACCAGATGGAGGTGCGGCTGCCGATGCAGGATGAGGCGCGCCAAAGAACACGAGCAGGCGCCGCCGCCGGTTTCCATGCCGCCCAAGAACAGCAAGACGAATTGATGCAGATGTCGTCGACCACGAGATAAGGAGTGGTGGCGCTGCCGTCCCGCAGGCGCCGCCGTCTAGTGCGGGGGAAGTTCCCATCGCGCGGCGGAGGAGGCGCCGCCGTCGAGGGTGGCGAGCGCGGGCGGGGCAATCTACTAGGGTTTGCGGGTGCCAGCGGGCTAATGTGGGCTGATGCGGGTGGATGCGGCGCGCTCGCAACGCCCAGCGGGCCAAGTGGCGCGGCCCACTTCTACCGCCAACAAAATAGCGGGCTGTCGCTATGGGCGCAAAGGCCTTTTTAATGGGGCGGGTTTGGCAGGTAAGTGGGCAGGCCCGCTCTATCTTTTAGGCCTTGTTTGTATACTCACCGATACACTTCAATCCATATGGTTTGAGAAGGATTGAAAGGAAATTTAGTTTATTTTTCATCCTAATTCACTTCAATCCATATGGATTAATATTACTCAAATAAGACTTTAGTGGGAGTGTGGGACGGGTCATTCGTGTGTCGCCATCTAGACCTGGTAATGGGTCGTGGCCTGTGGGCCCTTTAAAGATCCTAACCAGCCCTTACTTATTTTTAGTTCAAAAATAAACTAGAATTCAGTCCAGCCCTTTTTGGTTCGGTCCTTAAAAAATTTAGTTCATTTTTTTTACTCTTTTATCAGGCCTATCGCCGTCATGTGACCTCGGTCATCTCCACTACCTCGGCTTTCGTGTGTCCCGTCGCCGCCAAGACGACTCTTGTTAGTCGCCATATCTGTTCTCATCGCTTTGCATTGCCACGCCACCATGAAGCCACAAGGATTTGCTAGAGCACTCATGCCCGGCGCAGTCGCCCGTCGGGAGAGTAGTGGAGACGTAGTTGGAGATGGCAATTGCGGCATGGAGAGAGATTTTTAGTATTATAGCCATGAAATGGATAGGCTTTTGCAAAAAGCCATGAAATCATGGGCTTATGTAAAATGGCCTCGAAACCGTTGTCTCTCTTGTAAAATAATCTTGATTAATTTTTTGGATAAAAATATCCTCACCCTTCTTCTTCCTCTCTTCCTCTCTCTTCTCTCCTCTCTCTCGAACGCACCACCACCGACAGCTCTGCCTCCCTCGCATGTTGCCCCTGACGACAACTCCACCTCCCCTGCGCGTCACCCCTAGGGACGACAATTCGGGTCCCGGGTTGGGGCCCCGCCGAGTTTGGCATCCGACGGATGCTGGTGCGGGTGCATTTTCTTATTTGTGGGGCTCACTCGCACCCGCCCCGCATAATCACGGGTCGGGTGCGAGTTTTTTTCCCACCCGCGGGTGCCCCGCGGGGCTCGAAATACAAGGCGTATAAATAATTTTAATCTAATATTTCATTGTGAGAGTAAAAATTATATGAGTCTAATAATTCTTGCATATATATATATTGTCATATTGTGTTAACTATCAACTTATGAATGAGATAGTATTTTTTATTATGTAAAATATGTAAAAATCATGTAAAATTAAACTAAAGATATATCTTTCTATGCATAAAAAAACACGGGGGGACCCGTTACCCATCCGAAACTTGGCGGGTGCAGGTGCGGGTGGAGATTTCCACCCACAACATCCCTCATTACAGGTGGGCTTTTGCTCCACCCGCCCTGTTGCCATCCCTAGTCGCCCCTGCCAGTCGCTCCATCTCCCTCATGGACCGCCCCTGCAATCCATCGTCAGTTGTTCCGTCCCCGCGCCGCCCCTGCCTGCCACCGCCGGTCACGCCACCGCGCCGCCCCCGCTAGCCACACCATCTCCCTTGGCCGCTTCGCCTCCCTCGCTTCACTGCTGCGTGCCTGCTCACGCGCGCCCGCGTGAGCTTCGCTGCTGCTACCGTGATGCACGAGCGAGCACTCAAGAGATCTTCGCCGCTGCAGATGGAGAAGAGAGGGAGAGAAGAGAGAGGAAGTTCGGGTGGGAGAAAAGAAAGTAGGGGAGAAGAAGAGGAGAGAGAAAAGCGAGAAGGGAAGAGGAAGAAGAAAGGTGAAGGCATTTTTGTCCAGAAAATTGATTGGGGTTATTTTATAGGGGAGGCAACCTTTTCGAGGTCATTTTACAGAAGACCACGATTTTGTGGCTATTCTGCAGAACCCCGTCCGTTTCGTGGCTATAATATCAAAAATCTCGCATGAAAAAGGAGGAGAGCTGTGCGTCGGGTGGACCTCACTGCATGATTTGGATTTTCTAGAATGACCTAGACATAAATGTGCAAGCCAGTGGATGGTGAAAGGATCATATTGAAACAAATCTATTTCAATGTTTCGAGAGGGGTCTGGATGTAAACGTAATACAAGGATATCTGACGTTCAGTATTGCTCAGTGGGGTGATCTGACGGTTCAGAGTCAGAGAGTAACGTGGCGTGACTTTTTTGCAAAAAAAACCCACGTGTATTAGAAGTATAGAGATTTTGCTGAACTATTTTTAAAATTCCTGAATTATTAATTACTAAAAAAAATCGGAGATGCTTGCTTATGCTCAATATAACATCACATTCGAATGTGCGGCATGTTACATATCATATTTCCACTTTCGGCATCATGGAGGGACAAAATTATTCAATATTTAAAAAGTCCATTTAGAAACTTATTAATGAAAAGCCAAAAATTTAAGCAATGCTAAAAAATTCGTATTGATTGTTAGAAATAGAAGGAAATTAATCAATGCTAAAAGTTCATTTCAAAACTTGTCACAATAGCAGGAAATCAATGCTAAAAAAAGAAAGAATCTCTGAAAACTTGCCAAATAAAAGGTACAAGCTGGTGGTGACCTGTCAATGTTCAATTTCCCTTTATTACTTGTTACAATCGTTACCACTATAGGACACTTATTTCCTATATAATATAGAGCACCAACATTGAATTCCTCCAGAACACACATACTCTCCCGACTCCCGAGACAAAAGCCTTGCAGTGTCTTCGTCTATGGAGAGGCACACCATGGACATGTATGCAATAGTGCTGTTTTCTCTACTGCTTCTCGGATCCATTGCAAATCATGTGGAGTGTAAGTGGAAACAGTCGAAATATTCTACTCTATGATTTAAAACTTGTTCCGGGAGTATGCAACGTTCTAATGGGTGGAGTAGATAACTTTGTTCTTTTCTCTTTTCAGGAGGTGCACTTGATATTTGATTTACCACTAAAAAATAATAACACTAGGAATATCACTGTAACACTCGCCCATATATGTTCGAACATTGTTATGTAGTCAGTAGTCACTTGTACAAATATCTGTATATTGATAGACTAAATTTTAGTCTTTTACAAACAGGCAGAGGCATGATGGATGAATCCAAAGGTAAGAAGAGAGGAATCGACCCAATTAGAAAATGCATCCATCTCGCACCTCTAGCATGCCGACATCATCGGTGTTGGTGCTGTATAGGAGGTGACTATCCATGTTTTGCTACGCAGCAAGAATGCAAGCCAGCCTGCCATTTTATTTTTAATAAATGAGTGAAAAAGATTATGATAAGGGAATAATAAATAAATGGAGCTTATAGCGCTTTTAACACTATAAACACTTTTAACACTATAAGCACTTTGACACAATAAGCACTTTTAACATCCTTATACTCTTCTTTATCGACCCTTTTGTAGTAGCCGGTGCAGCGCTCATCCCGATAAAATCATCCTGCAGGAACGAGATGGCAGGCTGGCTTGCATTCTTCCCTTATCATAATCTTTTTCACTCATTGTCATAGACTAAATTTATTATAGTGTTAAAAATGCTTATTATGTCAAAACTACTTTATAGTGCTTATAGTGTTTATTGTAGTATAAGTAGTCAATTCGTTTGGCAAAACTGTTTATGCTTATTTGTCCAAACTGCTTATGCTAAAAGAGAGGATCACCATAAGCACTAAAAGCTATATTTTGCTGCTTTGCTCAAACTGCTTATGGTAGTACAAAATAGCAAAGTGCTTATAGGTGCTTATATCCCATAAACACTTATGTTATTTTGTTGTTTGACACTCCAAACTACTTATAAAACATAAGCACTTTCAATAAGCAGCAGCATAAGTCTTGTCAAACATATATTAAGAATTGAATCCTCTATTTCTAGCGACATAAAGGAGTTATGTTATGTGCTTGCTAGTCCTACTATGCTTCACTTTTTGCTCTCCGTACATTGGGGTTGCTGCTGATGTTGTTGGTTGGTTAAATAAAATATTAGTTAATTAATATAAAGGATGCAAATAGATGTAAAAAAAACTAAATATAGAGAAAAGAATCTTGTTGATTAGAATAAAATATTTTTTTTAGATGATAATTATAGAATATGACGAATACAAACAGTCTAAGCTACAACTACTGATCCCGGTAGCAAGCTTGTCTGGCGACGTCCAACTGTCAAGGTAGAAGCACCCATGATTATTATCGATGATGCATACAGCGATGTTGGACTCTTCGCAAATAGGTCACAGCACGGAACGAAGTAGTTGGTTCTGGCGATTGAGGGGTCGAACAACAGGGATGGCTGGTCTAAGAAGACTGGGCATGACTTGCACTCTGTCCAGATGAGGTCGTTGTCCATGTCCAGCATCGCGCGCTGTAGCTGTGGTTGTGGCATGCCGATGGTGAAGTGGATGAGGTACTCATCATCACCTCACCGTCATCAGGTGGCCATGGTTGCCGCTGTCGTGATGGTGACGATAGGCCGGCGGTGCGGGCCCTCGAACGAGTGGCCATCTGGCTGAGCAGCTTGCACCTGGTGAAACCACGCCCGCTTTCGATGTGGGTCAGCCGGTCAGGTCGGCCCAAATGGAGATGGTGATGCCAGCGATCAAGATTATCGACATGGTAAACAACATCATTGACAAGAGCGAGCTGGCCCTAAATAACCTTATGTTTTGAAGAATTTTTAAAAAAATATATGTAATCTAATAATAATTTAAAAGTAATTATTTAAAATTTTAAAATGCTCAGATTCATGGCAACACAAGACACATTGCTAGTATTTCAGGAAAATAAAAAAAAAAGCTAACGATGTTACTTCCGGATGACCGCTCGGTTATGCTGGGCCACCACAAATTCGGCAATGAATCCTAGGCTGCCACTTAAAGGGCATGTACAATGGGTTGATGTCAGCCATCTAAAAGAGAAGTTATGTAGGATTTCATCTGGCTTGGAGGTAGGTGAGAGAGACAAGCCATCGAGCATGCAGTCAACGGTCAAATTGAGCAAACCGGCGGACCGCTTTCTTCCTGTTGTACGGGTGCCGTCTACAATGTCACGTGTTTTCTCTAGGATTCCGATCTGTTGCTCCAAAGTGTTCGGTGTTCGTTTCCAAGTGTTAATGGGTTAAAACTAAACTTTAGATTAAAGTTTAGCACAAGGTAAATAAACATATGTGATAAAGTTTGTACTAAAGTTTAGTACAAAAGCAAAAAAAGTGCTAAAAGAGAGACTAAGCTTTAACATCCTAAAAAGTGCTAAACTTTAGTTCAAATTTTAGATGCTAAAATTTAACACCTAAAGATACGAACACCCCCTAATTTCTTCGTCCGAGCACCTCGCGAGTGCTCTGTCATATCTGGTTTCCTATATATGGTCTACTCTCTTGCGCTTGATAGAGAAGACGATTGATACTCTGCTCACGACTCATTCATCCCAAACGTTCGAAGTGTTCACAACTCATTCGTCGCAGACGATTAAATCTCACCTGGTGCTGACTCACATGGCTCGCCATATCCAGTAGCAGTCCCTTTCAAGCCAGCAGCAAGATGCCTCTCCGCAGGTTAATACGGAATGATTCGCTACTGCCACAGCCTCATCAGTCACCAGTACAGAGCTTGTGGCGACCTCGCCGTGTGCCAGAGCTGTTGTGCAATGCGGCACTGTATCATTATTGATCAGTTGGCTCCTCACCGGTCACCGCCAGTGACCCGCATGGACAAACAGGCAAGCCAAAGCCATGGCAACCGAGTACTCGTTCCAATCCATTCTACAGCCAAGCTATCATCCCCTTCTGTGGCAGTCTAGCATGTCTTCGTCTTCCGATCCACAGTCCCTTGGATCCTATACATTATTCTTCACTTGCAATAATGTTTCTATACATTTTCAATTAGAGTTCGTTCCTACAATATCCAAGTTTCTAAGAAATAAATCACCGGCCTAATGGGGTAATTACCCGTCGGGTAACGGGTTTCGGGGCCCATTGCCACCATGCGACTGTATACGTTACGATTTTTACCGACCAACAGGGCATCGCTGTACACGGAATCACTCACCAACGGTTTGTTACACACTTTTAGCGACTGATACTTGTAGCTAATATAGGCCGGTAATAAAGTATTGTGGTATAGTATATCTAAACAAGGTTATTCCTGTCTTTTTAAGTTAACACCGTTAACTATCTCTAACAGAGTAGGGGTACATTTTAGCTTCATTTTTAAAAAGTGAGGTTAAAATCATAATTAGAGTTCAAAGTGAAGGCAAGAACACAATTGTCCCGAACTGTAAATACAATGTTCACCAAATTATGTAGGATACATCAAAGCCTTCATCCACACAGCAGTGAGTGCCATTTTCAGCACAGATGAAACCGGATATCTAACCTACTGTTGCGCCGGAGTACGCAGCTTCATGGCGAGCAGCATGTCGAACAAGAATCCCATCTCCGCAAAAATCCCTGCAGTCACCACCATGCAACCGTATGCCAAAGAGCATACCGATATAGGCACATGGGAAACAGGCATCATGTACACGGCTATCCATATGAGGGAGCAATCCATCCCCAGCGTGAATGACGCGGTAGCCTGAACACGACACAATAAAACTAAGACATTCCGCCGAGTCTGTGACAGGGGCTGTAACTTGTGTAAAGAAAACACAATTTCACATTGACCTACCCAGTCTATCAAGAGGAAAAGTACGCAGCCTTCTATATCCTGGGGCAATGGCATGCCCATTAGCCAAGGAATCGCATATAGTTGGAACAAGCAAACGGCTATCTGCACCAGCAGAGCCAGCCACGATGTCCTGCAAACGAAGAAATATAAATTGTGTTTAAGGCACTAATGCACGTGATCTAGGGGATTTAAATAATCAAACAAGCATTTGTCATTAAGATACTTATTACATAATCTCTACAATCTATTAGGTCGTCCACTTCGTGTCCATAAAGTTAGAGATTGAATCCAAATCGATTTCGTAACTTCTATATCAAGTATCAAATTTCAAAAATCATAACTCCCACGTACGGAGCTCAAATGAGGCAAACTCGGACTCTATCTCGTAGCCCTCGAAAAGTTCTACAACTTTGGTATTCAATAGAAGTCCAGATCCCGCAGTTTTGATTTTCAAATATGTGATGTAAAAATATTTCTTTTGATTCGGACTCCTCTGCACAAGTCTTTGTGTGGGTCCTATATCTCTTTGCTCCGTAGTTCAAATAATATGATACATATATGTTTTGAATAGGTCTAATCGAGATCTACAACTTTCATATTTTAACTATTTTCATTAGAGCAAGTATTCAATTTCAAAATCGTGTTATAATACAGTGCTATTTCTAGACTCTGTGAATTAATTTTTCCTTCTAGATAAAGCTTCTAGAATATGGTAAAAAATGATGATAAAATTATTAGTTTTGATATATAAAATGATATACTAAGAAACACCAACGATAATATAAATATAAACTTTCGTGTAAAAAATGTTAATAATATTATATATATATATTTAATAATTATATTGTATAAATAATTTATATTTAAATTATAAAAAGTGTTTTATTTTTTAAAATTCGTAGCAACGTACGGACACTTTGCTAGTAAACTTCTAGGCCAGTAGCGAAGACATAAGTTCTGTTATCTTCTCGGATTTTAGTTTGCAACTATTTTTGTAGGTTATAGGAGCCGAAATTAGCCGGTGCAATTCAGTTGAGAGGTACTCAGCGGTACAATTCAGTTAACTAAATGTAAAGCTTCCTTCCTACGGGCTACGGCATCTGAAATCAAACTAGTTTGGGCCTTGTTTACCCGAGGATCGATGTGCGTCCACAGCCCCCTAACTTAGACCTACACATGAGTCCCATTCTTTTCCCTTTTTGCAGTATATATAATTGCTAAGTTCTCAATATTACTGTGTTGTCATAATATAGAATAGAAGAATTGAAATTATATATTTATATACAGTGCGTACCCGTATGATGTTACAGAGATCATCTTGTTGCTGGCCGCAAAGTACAGGACCATGGCCATGATGCTGAAAAAGATGCTCGCTAGCCTAGCACGGCGCAGCAGAATGGTTACGCGAAACATGGTCGAACTGTGAGTAATAAAACAAGCTGGTCATTACAAAATCGTTACATGCACAATTAATAATCATATAAGTCATATTCGCAATACTTATGGTATTCTTGACTGGCATGCATCTTCTGACTATGTTCGTATTAAATGCATATATATACCACTGAAACTGAAATGATTATGTTAATAACATATCTAAGTAGCTATAGCATGTATTTACGGGATCACGCCAGAGAAAAATAAAACGTCGATTGGCTTAAAAAAAATACTGTATAGAAACATATGTACGAGATGGTCATGCCATGCGATATACGGCACTGGATGCTGTTGACGAAAACAGAAAGGGGCGAGAAAGAACTCATAAGCAGAATGGATGCATGAAAACGAACTGTTGTCGAATGATTAATTGGCCCTGCTTAATGTCTGGTGCGACGACTCAGCGACGGAGCGACCAGGCGGCTCCAACTCCGAGATCAGGGCGGAGCGGCGCCTGACGACGACTCTGGCTGCTGCTGCTGCTGGCCGAGACGGGGGAAGAGGAACGGGGAGAAGGCGATCGTCTCGCGTGCGCCCTTTTGTAGCGAAATACTCTCACTATTCAAATTTATATTTCATTCTAAAGTTTTTAACTTTTCTATAATTATATGTATTGAGAAGAGAGAAAGGTACATTAGAAAATAAGAATAACATATAATTATAGAAAAGTTGGAAATCTTAAAATAACATCTAAATATGAACGGAGGGAGTAGCAAGTAATCCTAAGAGTCGTGCTATGCCGGGTCAGTATGGCACGGGCCCGTCGTGCTTCGGGCCGTCCCGTGCCGGGTCTATTGTGGCACGCCGTACCCAGTCTGGCCATACCGGCCAGCCCGACATTGGAAAACCGTGGCCCGGGCATGGCACGCGGCACGATGGGCCGCGCTCGTGCCGGGCCAAGCACGGGTACGGCCCAGTTTTTCATATGCTATTGTTTCTCTTTTTTTTATCTATTAAAATAATTTGAATTTTGAGTTGGCTTTTGTTATGTGATTGTCCCAAGACTATTACAACTTATAAAAATTTTGATAACTTTATTTTGAATTTATTTATATTAAAGTGTGTTCAAATTATACTCAATAAGATATGAGTTCATGAGATGTTGAGAGATAACATAGGGAAAACTAAACTTGCATAGATATAGACGTCTAAAAAAATATATAAAAAATTATATGTATAAAGACATATAAGTTATTAGTGTATTTGAAAAACTCAATTCAAAATTAGGATTTAGTAGTGATTTACAAAAAAAGAAGATAACGTTAAATAGTGACTTGTAGTAAATTAAACAATCACTTCAAAACTTAAATATATTATAACAAAAATGAAATGTCATCGTGATAGACAATAATTTTAGAAGATTATAGAAAAAAAACCTCAACACATTTAGACTATGTATGCAAAGTTTAAACATATTTAAATTTGAAATTCCAAATCAAAATAATAAAATAGAGCAAGGCAGAAGAACTTGTGGGCCGTTTTTGTGCCGATGGGCCGTATTCGTGCCGTCGGGCCGTTTTCGTGCCATACCAGCCCAAGCACGGCCCGACTTATCATGTCGTGTCGTGCCGTCCGTCAGGCCCAAAACTCAGGCCCGACGCGGCACGAAATGTGTTCATGCCGGGCTAGGCCCTGGGCCGGGCCGAAATTCCATGCTTCGGACCGTCCGATTTTGGTCCGGTCCAAGTCCCAGGACTAGTAGCAAGTTAATTAAGCAAGTAGCATGCAGCAGACTGAGGGTGTGTTTGATAGGGCTTATGCTGCTGCTTATTGAAAGTATTTATGCTCTATAAGCAGTTTGGAGTGCCAAACAACAAAATAACATAAGTGCTTATGGGGTATAAGCACCTATAAGCACTTTGCTATTTTATACTACCATAAGCAATTTGAGTAAAACAGCAAAATATAGCTTTTAGTACTTATGGTGGTCCTCTCTCTCAGCATAAGCAATTTGGACAAATAAGCATAAGCAGTTTTACCAAACAGGTTGACTGCTTATGCTATAATAAACGCTATAAACACTATGAGTAGTTTTAATACAATAAATACTTTTAACACTATAAACACTTTGAGTATAAACCCTACCAAACACCCCCTGAGCCGCGGACTGACCAGTAGCCAGTGTCCGTCGGTAGTGTCAAACTTTGGGACGATAGGACCTTAACCCATCGGTGCAAGTTATCGTTTGTGCTTTGCTGTTTTTAGTATAAGGCACCTCTCCCACGCTCAATCCGTCCAGCAAGAACTCACTAGCTAGGGCAGACTAGCTAGCCGTTCTCAATAGGCTGGAATCACCTTTGAAGCACGTCGCTATGCATTTATATTAAAAATACCAGCAAAGAGCAATTTAGTTTTCTAGCCTAAGAATGCTTTTAACGGAAGAGAAAAAAGAAAACTATATATATGCTGTAGGTAACACAATCTGAGATCTAGGAAAAAAAAATCCTTTCAGAAAGCTGGCCCTTGATCCACGAAGCGAAGACGGGATCGGAATGGAGTGGGAGTGGAGTGATCGTCTCGCGCGTGCACTGATATTTGTGGTAGCATTGAAAAAGATTGAGCTCAGGGTGAGGTACCCAAGTGTTGCCAAAGGAAATGCTGTGGTTGCTCTCTACTACTTTCCTTACTCGGCATCCAGCAACTAAGCCGTGGAAATAAGTGTTCATGCATTGACACATTTGGCTGGCCGGCGCCTGGTGAAGAATGCAAATGGGCTTGTCCATGTCAATATGGCTCGGCGAGGACGCAAAGTTTTACCTGAAACCGGCCGAGTGCTCTTTCTAGATTTAGGAAAGAATTGGGAAAGGAGGACAGCGGAGGGATTCTTCCTCCTCGCGCAAATCGGGAAAGGTTACAGCTGTGGCGCTCTCGTGGCCTATCCATCCTACACAACATTCCAAAGCGTTGATGACCTTAATTTGCTACTCCAACGGCTGAAAAATGTTATTGCCAAATGAATCAAGCGACAGTTCTTTTCATTGTTAAAACGCAAACTCCTATTCTCCAAAACACTATTTGTATGACTCATAACATATCATTAACTAAAACTAAAACAACATTTTTTTTCAATGTCAGAACGACCAAGAGATATATGCCATGTTTTAAGGAGTAGAAATGACCAAGCTAATAAAGCAGGTGTTAGGGAGAGGAAATGATCTGACAAACATCCTAGTAGAAGTAGAGAAGCGTGCTCTGGTGAAACTCGATCTTTTCCAAAAGGGAAAAGAAAAAGCGTCCGGAGAAGCCTTCCCGTGCGGACCTGATCCGGATGCGCGCGTGCCGCATATGGACGACTCCTCCATGGATTGGTCATCGGCTTCCTGGCCATATAGCCCGTACGTGATAATACTGGTCAGCAGAAACGATTACTATTATTACGTGAATTACCAAGCAACTAGATATATACTACTAATCAAAATTGACGAACCAACTGAGAATCGATTAGGCGCCGGCAGAGTCTGTTGATATGCGGGAGCCTGTATGTTCATCGATCATTGAAGACATTGCCACACGATGCTGTCAGCAAGGATATAGCGCGGCCCTGTCTGCTCCTCATCCATCGTGGCGATGTCTTCCTCGGTCCATATTGTCCACTGGTTTCGATAGCGGCCGGCGCGGCGTACAAATCCACGGTTCTTTCCTCGTCCCCGGGTTTGCCGATGTTCTCTCTTACCTGATTTTGGCGCAGGAGAGAACCTGGGGGCGTCGTCGAACACCGCTGGAGACTCAAATTGGATATAGTCCTTTCGTGGATCGTTCATCGCCCTCAATAATGACCATCGGCTGGCTGGCCAGGAGAATGAAGTACTCCCTGTGCAAAACTTGTCGAGAGCTTAGATACTCCAATCGATGAGGACGAGAATGACTATAACCCGACACGGTATTGGAACCGACCAGGCAGCTGTCAGGATCGACCTGCTATGTGCCAACCACCACACTGCGACGTGCTCTCCCTGCGGCACGCCGAGGAGAGCATCGATGATTTTTGTCTCCCCAAAAAATAAGGCCGTTCGCTCATCTAGAGATAAGGAGTTGATATAGATAAATAAACCAGCTACTAACGGTGTAGTATTCATTCCTTGTCCTACATATCTCACCTCACCACCCATCCTTTCAGAAATTATAGACACGATGCTAGATAAACCAGCTACTGACAATTTAATTTTCTGGCCCAATAACGTTTAAAGCGAAAAGGACAAAAAGAAACTATATGCTATGATAACACAACCAGATCTAGACAACTTCCTTTCAGAAAACTCGCATAGACATCGACTGAAAATGGAAGGCATGGGTTGTCCCCTACTAGCTGAATCAGAGTCACAGAAGAATAAGGCTTAATGTCACTAACACGTTAATTTCTGTATCCAACACCAAAATGGAACCTCCTGGCTTGTTTGTCATTGAGGGCGTACTCCAATCTCAGCGGTCCCAATGGAGAATCCACACGGATGCCGACACCATAGCCATAGCCAGTTCCAGGCTTTCCGCGGGCTCCAGCTGGATCACCTGAACGGTCAATCAGGACAAACGGTTCAAATAAGAGCTCCTAGTTACCATCTAACAGAAAGAGATGCTAATATCATATAAGATATCAACAGTTTAAGGATTGCAACAGTCCAAAAGCGCAGGTTGTACCAGACTTGTTCTAGCTGCAACAAAACCCAATTGCTGACTTCAAAAAACTTCAGCAAATCGATAGTCAGCACAAGATAATTCTATTTTGAATCTACATATTAGGTTTAGAGAATTCCTTTGAAAGCAACGAATACCCTCAATATATCAAACTCAGGAAAAGTTTAAGCAAATCAGAAACTTACCAGGAACTTTTGGACCAGAACCGAGATCACTACCATAATCAGCAAAGACCACACCTTCCAGTGGCCCAAACTGCATGTAAAGCAAGAATGATAAAACAATTGAAGCTATGATGAGTTGTTAATTTATGAGATCCATGTTGGGCTCTAGTGGCAGTAATATGATAAATGGAAACAGATAGTGTTTTGTTTTTCCAAAAAGACGTTTCCCAATCGATATTCATATACCAACTTTGTAATAATCATATGCACAAGGTGTTGCAGAGAAAATTTTCGATCCTATCCTGGTTTGCCATCTATTAATCATGGTTAAAATGGTTCCATATCGGCATACCGCATACAGCTAAAAGCAGTACCATGCTATTTCTACACATTCAGTTCACCCATTGCTCACATAGAAATCTTCCATTCTCTGTATTGGAAAAATGTTGCATATCCAATATGTTGAGTTGTTGACTGTTTGGGCAGTGTAGCAGCATGCCCACCTATCTGTTTGCTTTCCATATTCGTGACCTATAACTGGCAAGGAAATTTTGCCTTCCATTGCAAAGTAAGCCATTTTTTGCTAATTATTTAGTATTACCCATGTTGCCAATACAGTACTCAGCAGGACATAACCATATCATTGTGCCTGGATTCGTCATACACTACCACTACTGTCATGCACCCATGTGGATCCAGTTAAACAACATACAAAACACATGGTTCTAGAAGAGAAACAAAGCTTACCATGCGGCATGACACTTCTCCACTACCTACAGCATAAGAGCGTCCAGACCCAACGGCCCCTTCCTCGTATCCTCTTACACTATTCGTTCCTCCAATTGCAAATGCTTCATGAGGTGAAAAATTTCCCTCCACATGACCTCCAGAGGCACTACACAAATTTAAACATTATATAGAATAACAGAGCTAGAAAGAACTGTCAGTGCAAGTTCATGTGTTAGGAATTCAGTTCATTATGTATTTGGCTACAAAATCAATACAAGAATTTATCTAAACAAACCTAAAAAGAAGCCGAGCAGGACCAATTTCATAGCCTTGCCTCAAGCGAGCTGTCACTCTGTTGAAGCTCAGCCACTCAGGAAGAACCGGGAGACCTTGCTCAACATTGAAAACAAACTACAAGCAACAACAATAGCATAAAGTAAGAGACTATAGCTAGTTGGTTGCAAAATTACCAAATTATTAAACAGACAAGCATAAAACAACCATTGTAGAGCTGTGGTCTCCAGAATCTGTGTAGATACTTTCAAATTTAGCCAGTAGTGTGTCATCGTAAGCATTCCCACTGCAATGCTCAATGAGATGGACATCAGGTTAGAAATGAGAACTTGACAAATATATTGATTGTGTGTCCGAACATAAAGATAATTACTCCATAACAAGAAACAAATGACAATGAGAGCAGAGACCTGGCAGTTAATTGGCTGTTATAAAAATCCCTGATGACAGGATTGCCTTTGTCATCACGAGCACCGGCATGCTGCCCAGACACAAAAGTAAGTACCAAACCATGTGGCAAGTTTGAGTACTAACTGGCAATGAAAAGTTAGTTTATAGGTGCATTATTTCATTTTAACTCATATACAAAGTTACAGGGTGGTGCACCTGTATTTATATTGACATGTATCACATGAAGCAGTAATCATGAAACTAACTCTCTTTTAGATTTTTGTCGGGCTTCAATATAAGTTATGAGACAATAGGTACACAAACTGACATAATATTAAAATATTCACCTGAAAGATCAAGCCTAAAGTACCACTCCACTTTGGCCTGAATGGTCGACTGTACTCAATGCCAGCTGTAACCCGTCCAATTGTTAGAGGCCCATGATCAGGATGATCACCACCATGGACAAGTGTTCCAGGAGTCCGAGAGTTCTGGCACATAAGGGAAACTAATAAGACATGGTACTTAACTGATGATAAAAGGTGTCACATATAATTTAATACCTGAATCATTACTGTTCTAGATGTCCTCTTGTTGTCGCCATCAATCCAAGGGTCAGTGTAGTTTAACCGAAAAATTGAATCAATCTGCCCCCTTTCTAACGATAGATTAAGTTTCTTGTTCCTCCCAAAAACATTGCGATGTGAATAGGCAAAGCTGTGATAGAGGTGAGAAAAATAGATTATGTGCCCCTTCAGCATATCAAAATAAAGGGACTAAAATGAAGTTGCAAACAGAAAACAGCTGGTTTTGGATATAAAAATTGTAAACATCTGGTAGCAAAAAAAAAAAAGGCAAGTCATATATTCAAATTAAACAACATCATCAGCTCATTGCCAATAAGTTGAATTTTGTTAAAAAAACAACTATAAGCTTGACCCTAAAAGCTTGTCTTTTCAAGGAAAAACTAGAGCTTAAGCTCTCCACCAAATGTTGTGGCTTCAAGATAGTTTTGATGATAACCATAAGCCTAACCAGTTCTATCTTTACAGGCGTCCTGAAATTTGTACAAACACAGCTAATGAAGCTTCCTAGAAACGTTAAACACAACCAAAAATAATGGCAAAACCCCAGCATTTGAGCACACGGCCATTTCCCACAAACAAACCCTTTCAGCGAGAAATAGTCTTAAGCTGACTCAGGTGAGATTTTCAGATCACAGGGAATTTTGACTATCGTGGACAACTTTCTAGACTGACACGTCTGTTTCACCTGACGTGGTCGTTGGTGGAGGCGAGGCGTGGCTGCTTCTTCACCTCTTCTTTGACGGCCCGCCCGTGTACGGGCCTCTTTTTCCGACCTCGTGGTTGCTCTGGCCGTTAGCCCTGCCCACGTATGGAGTGGATGGCGCCTTGCATTGGATTCCTGGGCGCCGTCAGCACGTGTACAGACCTTGTGGGAGGTGTCCTCGTGTGCGCGCCTCTTCCCGTTTCTCTTTGGATCGGTCCGTGTGTGAGCATCATTTTGTCCCTTTCTCCTTCCATGTTGTGGACGCAAGGAACATGTGCAGCCTAGCAGCGACGGGGAGCCATGGCGTCACTTCCGAAAAGAGCTTTGATTTTGCAGCATCTGCTGGCTGATGGCGTTGTTTCTTGTGGGGAAAAATAGAGAGGAGACTAATCCACCTTGTGGCCATGGCACACTGGTAGGCTAGAAATATTTTGGTGTGAGGAGAACAGACAGAGGTGGCCCATGCAGAGGACACTTAGCTTCTCCTTCAGATCTCGCTCGGCAGGAGGAAAGAGCAGCGGCAAGATGCAGCGGAGTCAGGCACTGCAGGCGTTGGGAACTTGGGATGGAAACAAAGGAGAGCAAGGGAGACGGGATGAGGATAAGAATGAAGGAGGAGATGGGATGGGGATAAAGAATGAGGTGGCGAAGTGAACGAGGAAACGGTGACGCCTGGAAATGCTGCCTCCACGTACTCCCGTTTTAGCAACAGATATGGATACGAAATTGGCTGACTTGGGGCAGGCCTACATGCTAGCGCAGGACCAAGCAAAACACAGAACCAAGTCCACTCTACGTTTTGCTCCCAAAGCCCATGACACAGCAGGGCACACTAACCTGGGCCCAGGCCATACGTAATATTAAAAGTGTCATCTGCATTAGTGCATTTCACGGCCGAAGAATGCACACAGGCCTCACAAGCGGGGCGAAGCGCGTCAGCTATGCTAGTAATTTACATCCTAGAGACAATTCAATGAACCATGGTAACATTGAGCTATGTTACACGTAGGAAAAAAAAACAGAAATAATAACACTAGAAGCAAGAACACAATCAGAGAAGCTGCATATATACATCTAAATCTGTGAAAGAACAATGTACTAACCTGCCAATAAGTCCAGAAAGGGGTCCATTTGTTATCCTGTGGAAAGGTATGTCATGTCATCAACACAAAAAATACATTTTCAAAAAAAACATGGAAGAGTAACAGTTTGACTGCATTTTGTGCATGTACTACGAGCCTACAGTATGACTCAATAGAAATTATGGAAGCATGCAATACACTAAATTCAGCTCATTATACGAAGCATTTCTTGTACTCACCCACTTGAAATGCCACCACCTGCAGAGAAACCACCTGATGTGCGCTCAACAAGATTCATGACAAGATCTACTTTGCTAGTATCTGCAGAAGAGCAAAGGTGCATGAAGTAAAGAATTTATTCAGAGAACAAATCAAAGAAAAGAACAAAAGACTTAGAACCAAAGAAATTGGCTTCACCTCCAACTGGCTGTGGAATTATAGTAACATCCTCCATGATTCCCATGGTAAGTATTGTTTCAACGTCCCTTTTCACTTGTGCTCGATTATAAGCCTATCTTCATCATTAGAAGTTTAAACAGAAAAGATTAATGTAACAGCAAAAGGCATCAGAAAAATTAATAATAAGAAAAGAAAAACACAAAGAAATTTCTAAATATTGTTGATAGCATGATATTTTTTAACGACTGCTACAATCATTTTATTCCCTTAGTAGCGTTTCAAGTCAGACCCACACAAATCAAGTCCAAATAATTAGTGCGAAAAGGTGTCAGCACATACACAATCATAACGAACAGAGAAAGTTACTTAATATATGTGCTCCAACAAAACTTATTATGGTATATATGCCTACATTGTGATAATTGATGACAATACTGGTCTAGCCTTTCTAGCAACTTCATTAACCGCATAATTCCAGGAAATGCGAAGTGAAAAATGTTAAAATAGAATTCCAGGTCAAACTAAGCAGAAGACTGAAAGATGAAATTTACAATTCAAAATATCACCAATATTCTGGAGGAAATACATAAATAGAGCAAAAGACAACTTTTGAAATGTGCGGACCTGGCCCTTCTTCGTGGTTAGTTGCCGAAGTATGGTCTCTGGCTGAGTTTTCCCAATGGTTGGTTCACCACTGTGATCATAAGAAATAAAATGAGAAGGATAGACAGATAAGAAAAATATGAATAATGTGGATTTAAAAAAAGCACTTCATCAAGATCATCTAACTGTGTCAAAGTGCAGGATCTCACGTTTTCCGATCCAGAAAGCGAATATTAATATTGTTAACTTCAGCTTCCGAAACTTGTAACCTGAGGATTCCTCCTGAAAGAATCTCAGCATATGAAACCTGAAACCAAATCAAGACCTCCTTATGATTTATCACAAACACCAATAGCAACAACAAAGCTCTTTCTGACACATCACTTAACAATTTAGCATTTAACATTTTTATTTCTACATCCAATGAACAATGGTTTATGCTCAACTGCCCATATTTTTTACATTTGTGAAAGTGAGACACCATCATTAGTGGGTTACAGTTAGAGAAGCAGGAGCTCAATTACCCAATTACTATGGCTGTAGGCCCCTGGATGATCAGTACACTAAAGAGAATTTTCAATTCTCAGGATTAATGGATGTTAGGTGTTGGGCTTGATCACAGAAGACAGCCACCCAAATCTACTGCTGATATTAGCTGAAACATTTTGGTGCCCAGAATGTTCTACTTGGCGGTTTGGCGCCCAAAATGATAAGCAACTAAATTAGGCTTAAGCTAAATCAGCAATGCAATTGCCAATATTAGGCACCTAATTTGCTAATTCTCTGAAACATAAAAAGATACACTTCAAAGTTACAAAAATTAATGTGGATAACGAAATTCTGTGATAGAAAAAGAAACAAGGATTCAGATTATGTACCAAGCCAGTAAGACCCCTCTCCTGATACCATCCGTTAACAGACTTTATAACTTGATCCAAATGTCTGATATTTATAATTTTACCTGCACATTGCAACATGAAAAACTCAATGAGTGTGTTAAAGCAAACACAATATAATAACAAAAGCATAATGTTATTATAGGACGAACAGTATGTAACATGTATCCCAACTATGTACAGGAAAAAGTGTCACTTCAATTAAAAATCAAGAGTAACACCTCATTCTACTAAATTATATCATTTAAGATACTACATCATCACATAACAACAACTTAGATATTATTTGAAAAAATAACATGTTTACCATGTCGATCATGAAATGCATCTTCTAGGAATTTAGAAGGCAGCATGTTTGCTCCCTCGCAGACTAAGCCATGGAAATCCTGATTCGGCTCCACCTAAATAAATCACAAAACAGGTGAAAATTTGCATCTTTCAGCTCGAGCAGCACTGACAGTGGAAGGAGGCGGTGAAGAAGAGGATAAAAGAAGAACCTCGAAGACAAGGCGAATGCCATCGCGAGTGTCGACGGCGACGGGCATGCACGAGCGGAAGAGCCCGCTCTCCACCACGCGGTGCACGTCCTCCTGCACCTCCCGCACGGTGAGCGCAGCATTGGGGCGGCACGCGCGCAGCGCCGCGGCAGCCGCCGCCTCCAGCTCGGGCCGCTCCAGTGGCTCCCCGTCCTTGCCCCGCACCGCCACCTCGCTGATCAGCACCCGCTCCTCGCCCCCGCCCCCATCCTTCCCGTGCCTCCGCAGCAGGGGCGGCGCCGTGTCCGCCCGCGCAATTGGGATGCGGGGGAGGCAGGCGCCCAGACGCCGGGCGGCGGCGTCGACGGCTCGACCGATGTCCGCGAATGGGTGTGCCGGGGACGGGGAATGGGGTGAGGCCGCCGACGGGAGCTTGATGCCGGCGGAGGCGAAGACCTCGCGGCCGCGCCCCACGGCGGCGTCGATGGCGCGGCCGATGTGCGCGAATGGGAGCGCCGCGGAGAGGAGGGCGGGCGCCGGCGCCGGGTCCGGGGCTGGGGCTGCGGCTGCGGCGGCGGGCGGGAGCTTGACGCCGGAGGAGACGAAGCGGGCGTCGCGTCTGCGCCCCATGGCGGCGGCGCGGGAGGGTTTCGAATCGGAGCTGGGCTAGGGTTCAGGGTTTTGGCGGCGACGCGGTGGAGGAGGATGAGGAGGGCGCGAGGATTTCGTCCGCCATGGGCGGCGAGGGGGCCAGGCGGGGGAGGAGTGGTGGCTGGCCGTCGGGTTCGGTCAGGGCCCCCCCTCCTCCGTTTCGATCTCGAGGGGCAACGAGAGCCGTTCGATGCTGTTGCCAGCCGGTTCGTGGATCTGGTCCGTTGGCTTGTTACAACGCCCGGCGCACGTGAACATGCTGTGGCGTCTTCTGCCTCCACGGCCATCACACTCCAGCTCCAGTTGCGGTCGAGCAAACCAGCTCCAGCTCCGGTTGCGGTCGTCGAAGGAAGCTCAGAGTTACCGGCCAAACAGGGGTAATGGAGAAAATACATTTTTTAGAGTGTATGTTGTTTTGCCAAAGTGATTGTTTGATTCCAAATCATACTAATGACATATCCACGGCCATTTTCTCTGATGTTTTTGAGAGGTACAGTTAGATTATTTTGAGAGATACAGTTAAATTGATTTCACTATTGCTTTTGAGAGATCCAAAATCATACTAGTCAAATGTTACAGTTAGATTATTTTAAGAGATAGAAATGACAAAATCATGATGCAAGGGATAAAAAGGACAAAATAGTGTATAGTGTTGTATTTTTATCCTTTTGTCTGAACTTAAAAAAATTTATGCGTGTATCTTTCTGTCTCGTTTACACACAACCAAAATTCAAATTTTTTAAAACTTCCATATGTATTTTGTAAAAGAGTTTGCATGACTGCACCTAATATATGGTTTGCACTGTTCCATCTATTTTGTTCATGCACCTCACTTTGGTGTTAACAAATTTAGAGAGAATTTTAAACGGTTGCACTTTTCACACAATACAGGAGAAGAGATGCCTGCTGCTCAATTGTTTCAAGGCTACCAGCAACATGAATAGACTTTAGCATCAGAACAAATTGTTTTCCCTTACTTAGAGGTTATGGGACAACAACATCCCCTATAAATGGAGTAATCAGACACTAATAAGTGAGCAGATCTCGACAGGTTGTTAATATTATACCCATACCCACAATTAGATTAGGAACATGCTTGATTGCCATCACACTCACATATTTTAGTCATTTTGCATGATGTCTTGTGTTTCTCAAGGCACCTTGTTATCCAAAATATGTACAAGGTACACTTGGTTACATTAAGAAAAAGTTTATAGTCTATGTTGTTCAATTATGTGCACTTAGTTACATCAAACGTAAAATTTAAATCATTGTACTTATAAGTTGTCTTGGGACACATGCCCCTTTTTTAAAATTTGATTGTTTTTTTAGTTGGTAATAATTTGTATAGATTATAAAAGGCTGACAACAAAACTATCATGGGCCAGTTTTGGCCCATATAAAGCCTACAATTTGAGTTCTAGAAATGTTAGAAGTACAAAGTTATCAACTATTCTAGAAATGTTAGAAGTATAAAGTTACCAACTAAACTTAGTTCTCCCAAATAAAAATGGAAATAAGCAAACTTATTATGATATAATTTGCAAATAATTCAATATAGGAATTTGCCAATTCCAAAATAGTACTTATGGTTTGAACTTGTTGTTTAAAACACCTGAGATTAGAACTCTTCTCCATGCACATGTTGTATCTGTGTAACTACTATTTTGCTTTTGTAAAGTGACTCGTAAGTCATTGTTTTATTCTTAAGCATAGACATCTGATTTATCGGTGGATCAAACTTTGTAAAAGGAATCGATTATATATAATGTAACTAGTACATGTGGTTTACGAAATTGATGCCAGCACAACCGTTATCCAGATACACAATCAAGTCATATGACATTGAGCTAGCTAGCCACCGGTTGGTAAAGCGTCATTGAAAAGTATTTGTCCACATTTTGATGTGTCAGTAAAGCTTACCATCTTTTCCCTCTTATAATTGAAGGGAAGCTGAAAAACGTAGTGGATCCTGACAAGAAATTGCACCACTAATATCTGGAAGTTGTATAAGGTAAAAAAAAAGAGACTTGCTAATTTTCAGCTGCGTAAAAGTTTGGGTAACTTTTAATCACCGCTTTGAGTCATTGGATCTAGATTCAAGGGCTTATAATTATTATACAAATAATTCTACAAAAGAAAAAATCAAAACATAAAGAAATAAACCAGTGATTAAAAACTCTCAATCACTTGAAAGTTAGGAAACATGAAAAAAAAAAGATTTGAAAACTGTTTTTTTTTGTGAACATCAAATGAGAGACAAGCCCATCATAGTCGCTGTCATTGACTGGACAATAATCCTTTTTCTTTTCTGCGACGCTTCGTGTTAGCAGAGATGGCTTGGATATGTGATGGCCTAGTTTTCTCGTATGCCAGTTAACGTGGTTTAGCCTTATAATCCTACAAACGAGTGGGGGAAATTAAAGAACACGACGAAAGGTGTCACATTTGACACTGATTGAGACTGCATCAATTGATCCAGCAACAAAGAGGTTTGGACGCTATGGATTCTTCCCCGTAAAGTATATGGAACCTGTGAACTACTACTGTAACTGGAGCACTAACGGTAGTAGCTTGTTAGAAGAATCCTGTAGCTCATGGCTTGGCCACGGAGCATCACCGGATGGATAACTCCCGCAACCGGTGGTCAGCTCTACGCGTTCCTTTCAGTAAGGACGGCGCAGCGCTGCTCTCGCGCGATCCGACCCCCGCACTCTCGCTCATGGCGCCGGGCGCCCGGATGCGTATTTCTGCAAGCGACAAAACAAGAGATGCGGCCTCTCCCTTTCCTTCTGCAGCGGCGTATCGGGCCCGCCGCTCCTCCTTCGGTGCTGTCAAGGAAAAGCGCCGGGCCGCCCGCCGCGGTCCCTCGTCATCTTTCCTCCCTCTTTTCGGTGAAAATAATTACCGCCGACATGATACGAACATTACATTACAGCTTAATAATGTGGTTTATTTCCTACGGACGCCTTCCGTCCGATATGACCGAATGACATGGAAACCGACGTGACGCCGGTAGACTACGAGATCGTCACGAAACAAGCTGCCAGCTTCTCGGGGACGACGACTTTCTCCTAAAGCGCCCTTCATCACTCCACGTCAACAGTTCTCGATGGGACAAGGCACGACGATCGTGCTAACTTGCGAGTTGCGACCACAGGCTAGGCCACACCAGAAAGCGGCCGCTTCGCTTTTCCGCTGGACCTATGTACGCGACACGAGTGCAAAGCAGGCTCACAGGCTAACTCCACGTCTTGTTCTGTAGACCGCCATGCCGCTTCACTGTTCACTTGGCTGGTCCACTTCCTGCAGAGAGAGAGAGAACCGGTAGACCAGGTCTACCGTGGCACGGCTTTCAGGTTGCCTTCCGAACTTCTTCTTTTTTCACTCTCGCCACCGAATAGGATGTGCCATCCAGAGCCCCCGCCACGATGGTCCGCGAGAGCCAGTCCGTGGACATGGTCCACAAAGTGCAGTTGTACAGGCTCCCGTCCAATATTCTACCCACAAGCCCCTTAGGAAATGTGATAATTACGAGTCATGACTAGTGAAGCATTCAACAGTCCAAGAAACAGGTAACGAGTTTGGTTACAGAAATTGTGTCGTACTGTATGACGACGTACTAAGGCGAAACAGTAAAATGATTGATACTCTTCCTAAGCTCCTTCCTTCGTACTTGAGACATTTCTTTCTTAAAAAGCAGAGCGTAGTGCATGCCCACTACGAATCGCTGCATTAATCTGTGTCACTACCCCGGGGACAGCAATAAACAAGCCGCCTCTATCGATATCTCTGTTCCGAGAACCTGAGAAAATATGGCAAGGCGTACAACTTGCTCAGGCAAAAGTCAGCTTCAATGCATTCTCGTTCTTCCACTTAAAAAATATACATACTATGTACTCTCGTTCTTTTATATCAGAAGAGAACAAACAACAGATGCCGTTTGATGTCCAAATCAAAGTCACGGTCAACCAGTTCTTGTGCAACAAGTCGTTGGTTGTACTACTGCTTTAACAGAATGAAGTATTCCTAAAGATAAACACGATACGTGCTACTGTAGCACACAAATGGTTCCGGCTGTTGTGCAAGTAACTTTCAACAGTGAGGCATCTGGCGGATGGATAAAAGCGCGACGAGCTATGGTACACTCCTCCATACAAAATATGTGAAAAGTTTTCAAACAGGCAAAGTCAAATTTGAATTATTGTTTATGACGGTAATATAATGACTTGAATTTGAAGAAAACTTAGTCGAATCGCCAAACACTTACCAACTGATAAATGATGCCTTGATGTCGACATTCGATCGTGCATTGGGGTGCATCGGAGGGCTCATGTGGAAAACTCGAGAACAATTTGGAAGCGAATGGCAAAATGCGGCGGAGAAAGCGAGCGCGCACTAGGGGAAGAGGAGGGCGAGGGAATCCAAAATCAAATCAAACTCCACAAAATTTTCTAAAGCCGGCGGACAAAACCAACGCATTCGCACCCAAATCCCCGCCGAATTCGAAGGAAATATAAACAAGACAAACACACACAAGCAAACGCGACCGCGTCTCCTCCCCCTTCGCAGGCGGCCTGCTTCACGCCGCCCGCCCTCGCCTCCGCCGCCCCCGCGTCTTCTTCTTCTACACCCATCAACCCCTCCTCTCTTCCTCGACCGCCTCGAACCGGCGCCGCCACCGCCCACATCGCGCGCAGTGGAGCTCCAAGAGGCGGGGCCCTAGAGCTCGTCGTCGCCGTCGCCGGCCGCCGAGAGGTGAGCGCCTCGCCCGCGCCAGCCCGTGTTTCCCCGCCGCGTTTTTGGTCCGGCGTTCGTTCTGAGTTTGATTGATCGGAGATTTCTGCTTGGTTTTCGTTTCGCCTGCTCTGGTATTCACCCCCACTCGTGGGCTCGTGGCGTTGCAGCCGTTACCCGCTAGTTAGATTGGTCGATCGATTGATTAAGGTTTCTCGTTAGCAATGGTGCACATGAGCTGCTGTTTCCTTCTCAGTTTGTTGAGAAATATATAGTCGAAACTCTCGTTGTCGACTTGTGCGTCAGTGGTGGTTGAATTTTGTTTTGTTCCCTTTTCAGGGTATTGGGTTTAATAAATGATGTGTTTGTGACTGTTCCGTACCTATGCACATGATTAGGACTTAGCTTTGCCTTCACCTATCACCTGTGCTCTGGTTACTGATTATACCATTATTGCACTATGTGCACGAATCAACCTGGGCCCGTAATGCTGATGCTGTTATTGCGATGTTTGGTTGACAGCGACTTCTGTTCAGTTACTAAGGTTCATATCAGAATGAACAATCGGTTTAATTTTGCTGTACGAAAATCTCATATCTCTTCACCTTGGTGTTCCTGGTTCAGCGATGGAGCAGAATGGAGAGAGCCATCTCAAGGAGCCGCTTCTCCCAACATCAGATGGGGGTTCCGGTGCTTCTCCTGCCCGAACATCTACGCGGAAGGAGAGGAAGACGAGGAAGGTTGTGTTCAGTGTGCGGGGTATGTCCTGCGCTTCCTGTGCCGTGTCGATTGAAACCGTCGTGGCAGCTTTGAAAGGCGTGGAGAGCATTCAGGTCTCCGTGCTACAGGGCCAGGCTGTTGTTCAGTACAGGCCAGAGGAAACCGATGTAAGATTGGAATGAACTCAGTTTTGTTATATTTGTTCTTTCTTTTTTCACCCCGTAAGTGTAACATGAAAAATGTTGTGATTGTGTGGGCTTTTCTTCTGATGACAGCATGATAAACCATATGACACATGCATGCATTACTAATCTGTGTTCATGCCAGGAACATTGTTAGCAGTTGTGTTCACAAATGGATTAGTAAGATAGAAAATGAAACATATGATTGATCCCTACCTATTGGAGTTGTCGTGATCTCCAATCCATGCATGCACACCTGTATTTAAATGATCCCATGATTCATAAAGTTATGTATTAGGTGTTATATGCCATATTTCCTCATTTGTGGTTCTTACTTCCCAGGCGAGAACCATAAAAGAAGCTATTGAAGACCTGAACTATGAGGTTGACGAACTTCAAGAACAAGAAATTGCTGTGTGCAGGCTTCGGATAAAAGGAATGGCTTGTACAAGCTGTTCTGAATCTATTGAACGGGCACTTCAAATGGTACCTGGAGTGAAAAAAGCTGTGGTTGGACTTGCCCTAGAGGAAGCTAAGGTCCATTTTGATCCAAATGTCACCAGTCGTGATCTTATTGTTGAGGCTGTTGAAGATGCTGGGTTTGGTGCTGATCTCATTAATTCTGGTGACGATGTGAACAAGGTGCATCTAAAACTTGAGGGTGTGAATTCCCCTGAAGGCACCAAACTCGTTCAGTCAGTACTGGAAGCTGCAGAAGGGGTGACCAATGTTGAATGGGATACAGTAGAGCAAACAATAAAAATTGCATATGATCCTGATGTCACTGGTCCACGATTACTGATTCAGCACATTCAGGATGCTGCACAGCCTCCTAAATGCTTTAATGCGAGCTTGTATTCACCACCAAAGCAAAGGGAAGCAGAGAGAAATCACGAAATCAGGAATTACAGGAACCAGTTTCTCTGGAGTTGCCTATTCTCCATTCCTGTGTTCCTCTTCTCCATGGTCCTTCCTATGATCTCCCCTTTTGGGGACTGGTTGTTGTATAAAATCTTCAACAACCTGACTATTGGCATGCTACTCCGGTGGTTGTTATGTTCTCCAGTCCAGTTTCTTATTGGATGGAGGTACACACTCAACTCTCCTACAACTATTATTAACTTAATATTTTACATCGCATAGTTACACTGAAACGAGGATACTCAAACATGGATGTGCTGGTCGCTTTGGGAACTAATGCTGCCTACTTCTATTCTGTGTATATAGTTCTGAAAGCACTAACATCAGAATCATTTGAAGGACATGATTTTTTCGAAACTAGTGCTATGTTGATATCTTTTATATTGCTGGGAAAGTATCTGGAAGTGGTCGCAAAGGGGAAGACATCAGATGCTTTGTCAAAACTGACGCAGCTTGCACCAGAAACAGCTTGTCTTCTTACTCTGGACAAGGACGGGAATGCCACTTCGGAAATAGAGATCAGCACCCAATTACTTCAAAGAAATGATGTCATTAAGATTGTACCTGGTGAAAAGGTCCCTGTTGATGGTGTGGTCATCAAAGGTCAAAGCCATGTCAATGAAAGTATGATAACTGGGGAAGCAAGGCCTATTGCAAAGAAACCAGGAGACAAGGTTAGTGTTTCTGGATTCTGCTCGTATTTATTTGGTTTATTGTTTCTCATCTGTTTGATCTAATGCTTTAATTGCTTCTTAACAGGTTATTGGGGGTACTGTAAACGACAATGGTTGCATAATTGTTAAGGTGACTCATGTTGGATCAGAAACAGCTTTGTCACAAATAGTTCAGTTGGTTGAAGCAGCTCAACTTGCAAGAGCTCCGGTGCAGAAGTTGGCAGACAAGATTTCACGCTTTTTTGTTCCAACTGTAAGTTACATATTGCTTGCTCCAGCAAATTTCCTTGCCTTTATGCATGAAGTTGTAGCATGGACAGATCCTACCAGCCAATGTTTCATAATCGGTCACCATTCCTGAACATAATAAAATTCGGCCATAATTTAGCTGAAACTGTACAGAGGGTCCTGTGCAGTCGTTTTTATTTGACAAACTGTCCGAGAAATTATTTTTTATGTTATGACTTGGTTTCATGTCCCTTATTGGACCAGTTTCTTGTGGCGTCCGATAAGTTATTTGTGGAAGTCAGACCCTGCTTGGCACATGCAATGCATGCCTGCTGTAGGGTATTCTTCATAGATTTTTTTTTCACCCCCTCTAATGATTCCTTTTCATTTCAAGGTTGTGGTGGCTGCATTTCTTACATGGCTTGGCTGGTTCATACCTGGGCAACTTCACCTGTTACCCCGTGAATGGATTCCAGTGGGCATGGATAGCTTTGAGCTTGCTCTGCAGTTTGGAATTTCTGTTCTAGTTGTTGCCTGCCCATGTGCTCTGGGACTGGCTACACCAACTGCTGTTATGGTTGCCACTGGGAAAGGTGCTTCGCAAGGTGTACTCATCAAGGGTGGAAATGCGCTCGAGAAAGCTCACAAGGTAAAACAAGCAATCCTTTCTTTTCTCCAGCAGCCGCTTTTATGATGCGTTCCTCTGGACAGGGGCGAAGCTAGTGATCATAAACGCCGTGGTGCACCACCTGATAGTTGTTATAGCAACACATAAATGTTTAAACAATATTTCACTAAATTCCTGTACTGTCATTTGGACCCTGGTGTATGTGCATCAGGAAGAATTAAAATGGCTTCACCACTGCCAAATCCCAACCACTTAAACAGTTTTGCCAAGATTTGTTGCAACCTGAATTGAAAGGGTATACCATGAAAGTACTACTTTTTTCCATGTGTGGTGAATATTCTAGTCTAGTGTCTAGTGTACCTCAACTTCCTTGGGACTGAAAGGCTTTGTTGTTGCTGCTGTGGTGAATATTCTAGTGTAAGAAGCACATTATTTCAGTTTCCAGTGAGTCCTATTGTTTAGATTACCTGATTGAACTAATACTCCTATTTTCATCATTCTCTTAACAGATTAAGTCTATCATATTTGATAAAACTGGAACCTTGACTGTTGGTAAACCTTCTGTTGTTCAAACAAAGATCTTCTCGAAGATATCACTTCTGGAACTGTGTGATTTGGCTGCAGGTGCTGAGGTTGGTTTCCTAACAACATGGAGATCTTCCATGTAAATGCTAGTTAAGAACTGCAAACTCCCTAATACTAGACCTGTTTCTAATTCTTTTCTACCTTTGTCAGGCAAACAGTGAGCATCCTCTGTCAAAAGCAATTGTTGAACACACAACGAAGCTCAAGGAGCAATATGCAGCAAACAGCAACCACATCATGGAGTCGAAGGATTTTGAGGTGCATCCAGGGGCAGGGGTCAGTGCCAACGTTGAAGACAAGCTGGTTTTGGTTGGAAATAAAAGGCTGATGCAAGAATTTGAGGTTCCATTGAGTCCTGATGTGGAGGCGTACATGTCCGAAATGGAAGAGCTTGCTAGGACTTGTGTTCTTGTTGCTATAGACAGGATTATTTGCGGTGGTCTTGCTGTATCGGATCCTCTAAAGCCTGAGGCAGGTCGTGTCATTTCATACCTTAGCTCAATGGGCATCTCCAGTATTTTGGTGACAGGTGATAATTGGGCTACAGCAAAATCCATAGCAAAGGAAGTTGGTATCAGCTCTGTATTTGCTGAGACTGATCCAGTTGGAAAGGCTGAAAAGATCAAGGACTTGCAGGTAAAGTCATTTCTCCTTTCTGCTTGGATTAAATTTGATGTCACAGTTTGTATTTCTGCTGATATAAATCGCCTTTTCTCTGTAGATGCAAGGATTGACAGTAGCAATGGTTGGAGATGGGATTAATGACTCGCCAGCCCTGGCTGCAGCAGATGTAGGCATGGCAATTGGTGCTGGCACGGATGTCGCCATCGAGGCAGCTGACATCGTCCTGATGAAGAGCAGCCTCGAGGATGTTATCACGGCCATTGATCTTTCACGGAAGACCCTATCAAGGATCCGTATGAACTACGTCTGGGCCCTGGGTTACAATGTATTGGGTATGCCAGTCGCCGCAGGCATCCTGTTCCCATTCACGGGCATCCGGCTGCCCCCCTGGCTCGCCGGGGCCTGCATGGCCGCCTCGTCTGTGAGTGTCGTGTGCTCATCGCTGCTCCTCCAGCTCTACAAGAAGCCATTGCACGTCGAAGATGTGCCTGTGACTGGGGATGGCTCAGATTTAGTTTAAAGATTGGTCGCTTGCTCTGATTTGTGCTAACTGTTGGTTGGTCATGTGGATGCTCATCGCACCCAAATACCCAAACCGACACGTTTTTTTTTCTCTTGTTGCAAACTCCCAGTTTGCAGCAGTGGTTCTCCAGATTGATCTCGTGTAGTATAGAAAGTAGCGTTTCATGCCAATTCCCCCCCCCCCCCCCCCCCCCCCTTTTCCTGAAACAACTTGATGGTTGATTGTTCAATAATTGAGGACAGGCTTATATGCTTGCTGTCCACTGATGAAAATATAAGTGAAATGATTTTGCAACAAGTACCAAATTGACTATACGCAGATCAAAGGAATGGTATAGTTACTGTTGAGCCAGTGGTGTTTCGACTGCATAATTAGACGGGACCTTGAGTCTTCAACTGAAGAAAGAAGAAATGAAGTCGGGTGGACCAGGATGGTTAGAACAAACAAGAACCTGTCGGTAGCGCCAGGCCGCAAAACACGTTTTTTTTTTTTTTTTTTTTTTTTTTTTTTTTGCGAAGAAGACCGCAAAACACGTTGTACTGGTGCGTCGCTAGAATGAATGGGTTCAGAGTTCAACGGGGAACCGAATGAAGCCAAAAAAAGCAGAGGACGCCAAGGCTCGCCGGGCTCTCGCCATGCACGCGCGCGCATGGTGCTCAGCACCAGTATAAAAACCTGAGTTCACGGGCAGTCTCACGAACCAACCACTCAAGCCCCTCCAGAAGGACGAAATGGCTTTCAGCAGCAAGCCCCCACGCAAGCGCCACATGCACCATGCCAGCGTTGGCGTTCAGTATTTTCGATCTCTTCTGAACAAAGCCTCGCCGTGCATCTTGCAACGTGTATTTTCGATCTCTTGAGCATGAGCAGGTCCGATCCGGTCCGACCACGTATTAATCTTCTGCATATGCAACACAAATGGGGATGGGATGTGGTACAATTCCGGTTTCGGTTTCATTTTCAGCATTTCAGTGGGATGGGATGGGATGTGGTACAAATGGGGGTAGAATCTGCAACACAAATGGGACGGTGTAGCGATTTCAGTTTCATCATGACGCGTCAACTCCTTTTTGGACAAAACAAATAATAACTGATGGCCTCTCGATCAGTTGCCAGCAACAAACATTGTCTAGTGGATTATCTCAACTCTGATGAAGCGTGTCCTGAGAAGAATCGTCTATTCCAGGCAAAAACGTTCACACGCGTCGACTTTTGTTCACACACACAGGCAGAAACGTTGTTGTTGCGGCACGATCTGGCAGAAGCGTGACGGTGGAGCGTGATGGCGCAGGGCTGCCGCGATGGTGCGTCCGCCATGGTGGGAGAGTGCGTGCGTGGGTACCCAAGGAAGAGGAATGATTAACCGCTTATCTTGTTGGGGTTAAAGGAATAAGTGGCATTTGATACGTGTAGCAGGCGGTTCGAAAATGTTAGTGCTGATTGCATATTCAGGTCACACTACTTAAAGGATCAAAAGGAAAATGAAGAACACTTTGTATTAATTCTTGAAGCTAAAATAAATTCATAGCTCACAATTAGTGCTAACCAAAAATATGTTCAAATTGAGAATTTTCTTTGCTAACACAACACACCAAGATATAACTGGTTAATCTCGATGGGACACACCTTTCTAAGCCAGTTAATTTGATCACCAAATACAGCAAAATGATCATTTCTGTACACATATTCTTAGCTGTACCAGAATCCACATTGTGAACATGCAATGTGAATCTGAATTCTCATAATATCAGTACACAGTACGACTAATCAGAATAGAATTTCTTGCTTAAGATTGAGCACAAATTATGCTAAGTTTAAGATGCTATCCGAGTATGAAGAATTGCATCGAACAATATACTGAACTGCAACCACTGATGTTGCAGTGGCTCACATCAGATGCTGTGGTAACTCTACTGACATTTTATTTAAGTTAAATAACATGAACTCTTGAGGTTGATTTCATTTTGTTACCAAGAGCTGCAAAGTACCGAATCATCTTTCAGTACAGCCCGCAAAAAAGAAAGAGCCCTTAAAAAATTACAACATGAAAGTGGGGGAAGTACATTTAACTAGTTAGTGTTTTCCATGGATAGAAAATTTTAATGGAGCCACTTTATTATCTGTCAGAGTTCTTTTCTGTACCGAATATTCAGAAACAGTACCGTCACAAGGCACAAAAAATCCTGCTGTCATCGTGCACAATAGACTAGTAGGAGTACCCCCTCCAGCCTCCACTCCTCCCCTATAAAGGTTGAGGTGCTGCGAGGTGAGCCCCAGAGCAGAGTCCAAGGCAGAGCAAAGGAGAGAGAGAGAGAGAGCAGACCGGGAGGCTTTCTGCGATGGTCACGTTTGCGCTGGCCGTGGCGCTGGCGCGGCCGGCGGCGTCGAGTTCACAGCAGAGGATATGGAGTCTGACGACTCCATGTGGGCGCTGTACGAGCGCTGGGGCGCCCACCACGAGGTGGCGCGCGACGCCGGCGACAAGCTCCGGCGCTTCGGGACCTTCAAGGAGATGCTGCGCAGCGTCTACGCCGCCGACCCAGGGGACAAGCACTACGTCCTCGGCCTCATCGTCTTCGCCGACATGACCAGTTCCGGGCTCGTGGAGATGATCCACCAGCCTCGTGGACTGGAGCACGAAACCTGCCACGGGTAGTCACCCGTGCGTGACCAAGGTCAAGCCCAGGGACTTTGCGGAGCGTGTTGGGCTTTTGCTGCTGCAGCCGCCGTGGAAAGCCTGAACGCGATCAAGGGCAATGGGCTGCTGGTTGACCTCTCCCCGCAGGAACCGATTGACTGCGACAGGGGGAACAACGGCTGCACCGGCGGCTTTGCTCTCAAGGTGTTCGACTACATAGAGGGGGCTCGCGTAGCTGGTCGGAGCCATGAATTTTATAGAGGGAGCCGGCCAACCGACTAAAAAACATCATCATATAATATACTTATATTAGTCACAATCAATATATAATCAATTGATTATATATTTAAATATTTTTATTTATATGAATTATTTGTATGCTAAAATGTTAAGATCTTATTACATAAAAAAATATTAGAAATAAATGTTTACACTAGATCTAAACTTTTTTTTTTATCTGAAACGTACTCGGCGTTTCTTCATATCATGAAAGTTATTAATAAGCGAATGAGTGGGGAATTCAATTGTAATCTCCTTCTCAATGTAGTTACTAGACAATCTCTTAAAAATTCATCTCCTATTTTATTTTAAAGTCTTGTCTTAACAAATTTTATTGCTGAAAATGCACGCTCAGTTGTTGTAGTTGATACTAGTAAAGTCAGAACAAGATGAATCAACCTATCAATAAGAGTCAGTTTAGTTTGAAAACACAATAATTCATAAAATATAACCGTGTCACCTTGCTTCGAAAGATACGAGAACCATGAGCTTACCACTTAAACTTTCCTGTCGCACGTGGTCCTGGACGAGTGCGTGCATCATAGATTGTCGGCAACTCAGGACGTCAAAGGCGCAGGCGTTCAGGCTTGAAACTTCGGATGTGCGAATGCGAGCGGCTAGTTGCAGGTGATGGTGGCATATACTCATGTGGAGGCGATCAGTCCTAGAGGCAATGTAGATTAGGGAGGCTGGGAGGCGGTGTAGACTTGTGTGGTGGCGTGGAGGCAGCGTAGACACGAAACTATAGACAAGTCTCTTGTGATTAGATTAGGGAGGCCCTCACGTGGGCTCACAAAGTCATAAAGGTTAAAACAATTACTAATGAAAGTCTATAAATGTTAATCAGTTTTTTGGCCCATTATACGCTGAACTTTGCACCGGTGTTGGGGGAGAGGGGGGGGGGCATGGCCCCTGCTCCCCTGCCTCCGCCACTACATCTGAAGCCATCTACCCCTACATGGAACGGAAGGGCACTTGCAAGACCTTCGACAAATACCCCGGCATCCACGAGGCCATTGACGGGTACGAGCGGGTGCCGTCCTTCCACAACGACAAATTGATGTCTACAGTGAACTCCGAGCCTATGGTGGTCGCCATCAATGCCTCCGACAAACGCTTTCGCAAGTATGCTGGCGACGTGTACCGATGCCCTTGTGGACACTCCCTTAACCATGAGATGTTGCTCGTAGTTTACGGCAGCACTGGCAACATGTTCGACGACGTTGGTTTCTGGATCTTGAAGAATAGTTATGGAGAGGGATGGGGAAAAGGGATACATGCATCTACTCCATGACGGAGAGAGCCGTTAGGGTAGGGGGGGGGGCATGGCCCCTGCTCCCCCTGCCTCCGCCACTACATCCGAGGCCATCTACCCCTACATGGAATGGAAGGGCACTTGCAAGGCCTCCGACAAATACCTCGGCATCCACGAGGCTATTGACGGGTACGAGCGGGTGCCATCCTTCCACAACAACAAATTGATGTCTATAGTGAACTCCCAGCCTGTGGTGGTCGCCATTGATGCCTCCGGCAAAGGCTTTCGCAAGTATGCTGGCGGCGTGTACCGAGGCCCTTGTGGACACTCCCTTAACTATGAGATGTTGCTCGTGGATTACAGCAACACTGGCAGCATGTTCAACGAGGTTGATTTCTAGGTCTTGAAGAATAGTTATGGAGAGGGATGGGAAAAGGAATACATGCGTCTATTCCATGATGGAGAGACGGATCTAGGTACGTACGACATCATGATGAATGCGAGTTACCCGACTCTTTATGACTAGTAGTATCTGCTTAGCTGAATAAATCGACTTTAGTTGATGTGGAGAATAATCCTGGATCGTGTCCTACGGGCGAGATGAGTGATGTGGAAGTTGTCTGTTTGGAAAATAAGTCTGGTGCGTTGGTCAATTGGGAAAGTGTCTGTTATCATGTTATACTGGTTCAGTTAATTAATTTGGAAAAATATCTGTGATGCATGAGAAATGTTTCGGTGGAGCTTTTTCTAAAAAATTACACGAACCCCAAAGCAACCAACCAAATTAATATTTGTTTTGTTTTATTTTTCGTAACACCCGGCCCACAGCCCTGTCCTGATCCGTAACCCAAACTTGTCCAAAATTCAATCAAACTGTTATTGTCCTCGATCCTAGTCACGAAAGAAAAATGAAGAATTGCGTTCCGACTTTCCGCCTCTGTTCACCGCCTTCACAGGCTAGCACAATCGTTATTCACCGCCGCGCAGTCAACCTCTCCTCTCTTTTCTCGCTCCACTCACCAGCGCAATTGTGTCATCGATCTGCAATGGATGCGTTGGCGTCGGCCAGGGATCAGTGGCGATGAGAGGTGGACCGGTAGGATTAGTGGTGTGTTCGTTTCCACTCCTCTGATTTTTAGACCTGTCCTATCGAATATTGTAATACTAATTAGGAGTATTAAATATAGATTACTGATAAAACCCAGTATATAACCCTCTCTCTGAATGACGAGACAAATCTATTAAGACTAATTAGATCATGATTAGATAATGTGATGCTACAGTAAACATCTATTAATAATGACTTAATTAAGATTAATGAATTTGTCACACTAATACACATTCAACTCTATAATTATTTTTATATTTAATATATATTTAATAATTATATATAATATTTTAATAATTAATATGACCCCACTAAAATTTAGATCCCAAAAAACGAACACACCCTAGAGCTAGGTTAAGCTAACATCACGAGGTCGCTGTTGCCCTTCTAGCTTTGGCAATAGCAATTGTTTCACGAGACACACCACCACATGTCAAGAACTGTGAGCACGAAGATCTAAATGTGCTGACAACCGGATCACCTTTCGTGATGACTTGCGAAATCTAGCCAACCAAAGCCTGAGAATTCAGTACTCAACTTGATTGGTTCTATGATAGTAGCTTAGCAAGAATGTTACACATAGGATATTATAGTATAGATGGTGTTTGACTGTTTGCAGTAACGTTTTTGTATAGATTTTCTCTGGTTTGATGATGGCAGAATAATAGTTATTAGAACTATCAGGATTACAATTATAGTGGGACAACAACTGCTGTGATCTCGTTGAGTCTGATGGTTATGGATCGGCCGATCAGACCATGTAGTCCTTATTTGGTTATTATGGAATAAAATCTATATATATTAGTTATAAGATATGGATTGAATGAAATTATATGTGTTATTTAATTCATATGAAATAATAAATCTATGTTGTAGTTTCAATTAATTCCGGACTTGGAATGCTAAGTTTTATTTATTTCACGTGTTGGAGGCATAAAAAATACCACGTTAGACCGAACCGACGCTCATTGTATATCGGATCAAATTTTAAACCACACTTAATTAATTTATGTAATTTAGACTGCAATGCAGGTCGTTCTGAGCCAAAATGAAAAGGCCTAATGTGATGATGATTGAGCAGGTCGTCGTCCTTGCTCCGACAGCCGCGGAACCACCTCGACGAACATAAGGCGACCGGGATTGCGACGAATGGATAACGAATGCACTCTGCCGCTGTCGAGCAGGGATACGGTTAGCGCTCATAGAGCATCTTCAGCAGGGGCATACATCAAGTCCTCTCTCCGCGCCGCCCGGCCGCGCCTCGCCTCGCCCAAGCTCCCTCGCACCACACCGCCGCGTCCTCTCCCGGCGCTCGTCTGCGGCGGCGGATTCAGGCTCTGCGTCGCCCCCTCCTCCGCCATAGATGAAGATGTGGGTGGTGTGCGCCACCACCACGGCGGCGGATCTTCGGGCGGTGCGGGCGGGGCATGGCGGCGCCAGAGCAGTGCGGGCGGGGTTCGGCGTCGGCCGGAGCTCCGGAGGTGAAAGAAGTGTTTGACTCAATGACAGACGAGGTCTACTCGTCAGGGAAGAAAATGAGAGCCTAGGCTAGATTTTGCTACTGGAGTTGACAGCCCATTTGAGAGCCTCCCATTTTCCAGATCGGACTACAAATGAAGTTTGCGAACTTTAATTTGCAGGCCAGACTGGAGATACTCTTAGCGCTGCCGCAGCAGCGTACCAACAAACTCGTCGGTCTTCGCGCGCCAACTCTGGCTGATGGAGCACGCTCTTGCACGGATCCACAGAGCTGGAGGTCGACCGCCAGACTTTGCATCCCACCGGCAGGTCATTAACCTCTCGCGCGGTATAGGAAAGCAACGATGGTCACGGAGAAACGACTCCAGACTTTGTAGCGGCAGTGGTTCTCGCCAGATTGATCTCGTGTATAGGAAGCAGCGTTTCATGCCATTTCCCCCCTTTTCCGGAAACAATTGGATGGTTGATTGTTCAATAATTCAGGACAGGCTTATATGCTTGCCGTCCATTGATGAATACAAGTGAAATGATTTTGCAACGAATACGAAATTGACTATGCGCAGATCAAAGGAATGGTAACGTTACTGTTGAGCCAGTGGCGTTTCGACTGCATGATTAGACGGGACCTTGAGTCTTTTTTTTTTTTTTGAGACAGGGACCTTGAGTCTTCAACTGAAGAAAGAGGAAATGAAGTCGGGTGGACCAGGATGGTTAGAACAAACAAGAACCTGTCGGTAGCGCCAGGCCGCAAAACACGTTTTTTTTTTTTTTTTTTTTTTTTTTTTTGCGAAGAAGACCGCAAAACACGTTGTACTGGTGCGTCGCTAGAAAGTCTTTAACTAAGAAAGAAGAGATGAAGTCGGGTGGACAGGATGGTTAGAACAACCATCTCTCGGCGGTAGCGCCAGACCGCAAAACACGTTGTCCTGGTGCGTCGCTAGAATCGGTTCAGAGTTCAACGGGGAACCGTCGAGTGAATGAAGCCAAAAAAAAGCAGAGGACGCCAAGGCTCGCCGGGCTCTCGGCATGCACGCGCGCATGGTGTTCACCACCAGTATAAATACCTGAGTTCACCGCCAGTCTCATGAACCACCACTCACGCCCCGCCCCTCCAGGACGAAATGGGTTTCAGCAGCGGCAACTTTGCGACGATGACGCTCGCGGCGGCGGCGGCGGTGGTGGTGCTGGCGGCGTCGACCTCGCCGGCGGTGGCGAACCCGGCGGCGCCGTCGGTCCCCGCGGGCCCGCTCGACATCACTAAGCTGGGCGCTCGCGGCGACGGCAAGACTGACAGCACAAAGGCGATCATGCAGGCGTGGAAGCACGCGTGCGCCGCGACGGGGACGCAGAAGATCCTGATCCCGCCGGGCGACTTCCTGACTGGCGCGCTGGACCTGGTGGGCCCCTGCACCAGCTCCATCATCATCCGCCTTGACGGCACCCTGCTTGGCACCGGCGACCTCAACGCGTACAAGAAGAACTGGATCGAGGTCCAGCACGTCAACGACTTCTCCATCAACGGCCACGGCACCATCGACGGGCAGGGCCCACTGGTGTGGAAGCACAACCAGTGCGCCAAGAACTACAACTGCAAGATCCTCCCCAACGTAAATCAACAATCATGCATGAGAATAATCAATCAATGAGATTCCATTCATTCATTCACTGATCCTTGCTGAAAAAAAAAAAAATTGCTGCATGCGCAGAGCCTGGTGCTGGACTACGTGACGAACGCGCAGATCCGGGGCATCACGCTGCTCAACAGCAAGTTCTTCCACATGAACATCTTCGAGTGCAAGAACGTGCTGGTGGAGAAAGTGACCATCACGGCTCCCGGAGACAGCCCCAACACGGACGGCATCCACATCGGGGACTCCACCAACATCACCATCAAGGACACCAACATCGGCACGGGCGACGACTGCATCTCCATCGGCCCGGGGAGCAAGACCATCCGGGTCAAGGGCTCGCGGTGCGGGCCGGGCCACGGCATCAGCGTGGGCAGCCTGGGCCGGTACAAGGACGAGAAGGACGTGGAAGACGTGCAGGTCACCGACTGCACCATCGTGGGGGCCACCAACGGGCTGCGCATCAAGTCCTACGAGGACTCCAAGTCGGCCCTCAAGGCCTGCAAGTTCCTCTACGACGGCATCACCATGGACAACGTCTCCTTCCCCATCGTCATCGACCAGAAGTACTGCCCCAACAACATCTGCGTCAAGTCCGGCGCGTCCAAGGTCGCCGTCTCGGACATCGTCTTCAAGAACATCCGAGGAACCTCCAACACGCCCGAGGTCGTCACGCTCAACTGCCCCAACAACCTACCATGCCAGGGCGTGCAGCTCATCAACGTCGACGTCAAGTATAACAAGGCCGACAACAAGACCATGGCCGTCTGCCACAACGCCATCGGAAAGAGCAGCGGGGTCGTCAAGGAGCTCGCGTGCATATGATCGAGTCTCATTTTCTCTTCTAATTTTGCTTTCATGGATGCATTCATTGTGCTCTGCTCAATCTCTTGTCTTTTCTTCTTGATTTTGGTTTGAGCCAAGAATCAATCAATTTGTATAGCTGTCGAAACGAGTGTCCACCTAGGCACCTCACATGCAGCTTGTAAAATTTGCTACTACTAGTAGTAATTTATTATAGGCTGGGACCATATCTTTTTCTATCAGTTTCGTGGTAGCAGACTGTTCATGTGTATTCTGTGTCGGGCATATATTTCTTCACCAGATCGCTACCTACCATTTGCCACAATCGTCGTGCAGTCTCACCATCATGCGGTGCTCGATTTAAGGATTTTCATATATAGAATCTTAATTTGAGGTGATGAAGGATAATCATCATCAGATCGAAGGCGATTTAAACACCATTTTTATTATTTTCACCAGAGAACATTACTAATATCCTTCTCTACAGTTTATGGAGATGCATCCCCATTATTTAATTACCATCACAAAGACTTATAAGACACATAACATAGCAGCATGCATCTGAACCTATCTGCATGCTCTCTTGAGAAACTGCACTACTGAAGACTCATATTGCCTCATGGAAGTGCCGGCAGAACCTTCCCTGTGCAGGCTCCAAATCCAATGCTGTAGCCTTCACCCTGCCAAAACAGGGCATGGAATCAGAGTAGAGTCCAGTATCTTGGTAGGGATATTCATTTCATATGTGCAGTGCAGACAGACAAACAATGTTCATAGAGATCTAGACTAGTCGATCAAATGGTAGATGAGTTCACTGTACCTTGCAACAGCCAGTCAAGATGACCTCATCTCCATCTTCAAGAAATTTGCGGGTTGAATTCCCAACCTGGATCTCCTTCTGCCCGTTCCATGTTAGCTCCAGCAGACAACCTAGGGACTCCGGTTCCTGAAACGTAGAATATCAGAAGATTAGAATTCATGTCTGTAAGAAGCTCTACATTGACATGTCACATGTCCATTAGTAATAAGTCCCCATGTTCCTTTCTTACAGGTCCACTTAGTGTGCCAGTCGCAAATATGTCCCCTGGACTCATGTTGCATCCATTGACAGTGTGGTGTGCTAGCTGCTGTGTCACCGTCCAGTACCTGTAGAAATTGGTTACAAGAATGTACTAAGTTAGATAGACATGAAGGCAAAACACTGCATCCAACTAAGACATGAGCATCTTAAGAGAAACAAAAATCAAGGTGCTCACAAATTTTTGAAGTTGGTCTTTGCGACAACCGATGCATCATTTTGACCTTTGGGCTTAATCAATACCTTGCAGAAGGTAAAACAGGGTCCCGATTAGATGCTTTTTCGGTAATGAAAATATTACAAGCTGCAACATAAGGACAAAACCGTACTTCAAGAGAAATGTCGTAGTTGATGTGATTCCTTTCAGCTAAGTAAGGCAATGGTTCAGGTTCCTGCAATGCAAAGTGTATTAATTCCCCGCAGATTGAAGTACTCTATATGCTGATTAATTTAGTAAGTCAGAATTAGCTTAACCTTAGTCTTAAAGACACTATTTGCTCACCTGCTTAGGGGCTTCACAGGTGAAAGGCTTTAAGGCATCCAGAGTGACAATCCAAGGTGATATTGTTGTACCTAGAGAAAATACAGCCATACAGGAAACATTAACCAGTAAACTTTCAGATCAGAACTGGATTATATAACCCATAAGAGAAAATGAAAGAAGCACACATCTTTAGCAAGATATGCACAAGTTGTCCAATAAAGTTTGTCAGGTACCTTACCAAAGCTTTTTCCAAGGAAAGGTCCAAGCGGTATAGTCTCCCATGCCTGGATATCCCTGGCTGGCATATTACATATAACTCAGTGTAATCATATAAGCAAAAAATAAAATAAAATAATTCCAAATGAAAATGGAAAGGAAGGGACTACCACTCCAATCATTCATTAACACTAGGCCGAAAATGTGTTCTTCAGCATCATTAATATCTATAGGCTTGCCCAATTGATTCCCAGGACCAACAACGGCAGCCTGAAAGAAGCAACAATTATAATGCAAGGGATCAATGAGAAATCATCAGTGACATAATGCACAATTAATCTATATATGCATTATCATAAATATGATAAATTCCGATATTTGAAAGTGATTTTACAGCTTAGTTAAAGATATGGTCCACTACATCTGCAAGAATAAGCAAAGATAGGGTCGTAAGAAGCTAACCATCTCAAGTTCAAAATCAAGCTTCTGTGAAGGGCCAAAATAAGGTCTGGAGTTTGCTGCCGGATGGCCTTGTCCTCTGGAAAACAAAGAGACATGATCAGCATGCCAAGAATCTTGTGTTCATTATTATTTTTCACCATTCTGAAACTCAGACTTCCAGTATTAAATACTAACATAAATATTTAAGTGCTTTGGGGATGCTCACCTGGGTCGAATAATGTCTGTTCCAGACACAACTACAGATGATGCTCGTCCATTATAACCTACTGGAAGATGAAACCTGAGTGAAATGTATACTGTGGTTAGTTAGGTGAGGTTGGATCTGAAAATAGAAGCGCTATAAGCAACAATATGCAGCAAAGAAACAAAAGAAATTAAATTATTTGATATACATGATGACTGAGCAAAGTAACAATCCATGTTACGGATATTCAAATTTTGGGTATCCTGCATGATTCACAGAACGGAGCCTGTTCAACAAGCAGTGGGATCAAACTGCATCAACTTCACTCTACAAATAAGTGAGTTGCTAACACTACAATACTAAGAATCGATATCCTGCAATCTATACCCAAGCTCAACAGACTAGTTACTCAATTTTTGGTGTCATGACAACAAGAAAACACATTACCAGTTTGGATTAACTGGGGTTTGTGGCCCACGGAAGATGAACCCACAATTCCTTGCATGGTGCACAGAACAAAAGAAATCTGTGTATGCTCCTACCTTCATCGGCAAAAGCATCTCTATATCACTCTGCATGATCAAAACAGTGCGTCAGTGATTTCCTCGATGATCTCTTTTGTTACTCTAAGAAAAGGATAAAAGAAGTATATCAATCCAGCTACCATTGGCACCAGACATTTTTTTCTCAAGTCCTCATTGTCACGTAAGACTGGCTCATCAGCTGCAAGGCAGTGAGTAAAGAGAAGTTAGAAGTATCCTTCATGACATGTTTCACGCTCTTTGCAATCTGACATAATGCTAACTGATAAGGATTACCATCAAGCACTATTAAATTAAAATCAGAGCAAGCATAAGGGGGAAGAAAAGCACCTGAGAGGATTTTCTGAAGCGTGGCGCGCGCCTCTTTCCATGCCAGCCGCCCCATCCCCAAGAACACGTTGAGTGTTTCCTGCGCATAGCATCATGAAACCAAATCAATCACCAATTAATTGCCACCAGTTAACTGAAACAGCCTGAATTGCTCAAATCTTCATTTTTTTCACCCAGCCACCTACTTCCCCCAACTAAATTAAAATCAGGCTCAGCCGGATCGGATCAAGAACAGAGCAGAGTCGGTACCTGGTGGAAGCATTGGGAGCCGGAGAGGACGGGCCCGTCGAAGAGTCCGGCATCGGCAACGGCGGCGAGGTCGAGCGCGAAGTCGCCGATGGCAACGGCCGGCCGTGGCGGCGAGGCGGAGGCGCCCCTCCGGCGGAAGACCCCGAAGGGCAGATTCTGGATGGGGAAGTGCGAGCCCGCGGGCACCTCCACGAACGAACGCAGCTGCTTCGCCTCCGCCATTGCTCTGTTTCTAGGCTCGTGGTTGCTCCCTGCACTCTGCTTGTGGTAGTTGCCTACTATTACGACACGGCCGTATAAATAGATGGGTGTGAGAGCAGGTAGGCGTATCGGCACGGGCTAGATCAGGTAGACATTTTCATGCGGGTTTAGTAATTTGGTTGAGTCCATGTGAATTAATCCGGTGCAATGTTATGGTACCTTCCTCCTATATACAGAGCACCTACATTGCGTATGGACTCTGAATTGTCGGAGACTCAGTCGTGATCCTTTTTTTACTGCATCATCAGTCGTGATCGAGTTCGAGTTTACAACTCCTTTGGGCAACGCCGCTTAACTGTCTCTTTATTAGGATTAATTAAAAGAAATATTCCGATTGCGCAAAAATTATTCTAGAAATTCCTGCGTCCTGCACTTGTATGACTGCAGTCCACTCACTATTCCAGCAGAAAGCATGGAATTGTGATTTTATCCATGAAAGTATGAAACAAATACAGTTAAGCGATACTTCCCTTCATCTTCTTCTGCATGTCGCGGCGTGGCGATTCTAGAAAGCCACGAGCAACTCATGCTCCTCAAAAGCTGCGAGGAACAGTTTCTCTAGATGACTACGGTCAGTTTATATAACACAGAAAAAGAAAAAAGAAGTTTACAGATGAAGCGAGGAATTCGTTCCGTGCTAGGTACTGACACACCAACACTACTAGAGTTTCGCTCCGTGTTTGGTAGGTAGCACGTGAGGGTGACAACCAACGCTACGGCCGGCCGTTGCCCACGCCTATCGTATAGCGTACGAGTAACCAACAGCACCACACGAGTTGTTGCGCATTCCAGACGAACACTTGAATGCTCAACCCCTCCTGATAAGTAAAACTGTCAAAAACAATTTCCTGGAATTTCAATGTTTAAATTAAATCCGAGAACACACAAGTGGACAATCTTGTCTATGCTCCAATACTTCCTAGATAAATGCACTCGACCTTTTGAAACGCCTGATATCGACATCTCTATGATGTTTCTCTGATATACTCCAATTGGTACTTTTCGCATTACAAATTTATAGTACATACAAAAACCTCTATGGCGCGCACACAACCTTGCTAAGGCATGCTTAACGAGTCTGGCTCAAGTCTCCGCAGTCAACTGCAAGAAACTGGGGAATGCTAGGTGGCTCCAGCCAACACGAGCAAAATAACAGAACAACTGAACGGTAACAACCTGCTCTCCTCAACGCGGATGGTGCCTTCTCATGTTTTAACAGGGAAGGATGGAACTCTGAAAATCTGGTACAGCTCTTCAGTAAACGGAAACAGAGTGATGTTAAAGGCTATGGCGGGCATGAGAACAGCAGCGACGTGTTGGTTCCACCAAATCCGAAAGAGTTCGATATGGCCGCTCGTATATGCATCTTCTTTGGTTCAGCTAATGGCAGGAATGCACCTTCAAACAGCGGATCTGGCTGCTCCAAGTTAAGTGTAGGAGGTGCGACTCCCTGGAGAAAAAAGAGAAGTGATTTTAGGCACCGAGACATTTTCTGAACTTCTGCTCACTAAGAATACATGACATACACGATGGATTGCTAACACGGAGAAGATTGCTTCCACTGATCCAGCTGCCCCAAGGAGATGACCAATTGCTCCCTGGAGATAGTTGTGCAGTTCACATGAACAAGGACATAAAGGGCACAGAGATTATATGATAAAAGTACAGACGGGGCGGTAGGGGAGCACCTTTGTGGAGGAAAATGCAAGACCACCAGATGTTACATGATCCCCAAAGACAGACTTGATCGCAGTTGCCTCAACAGCATCACCTAATTGTGGTTCGGATCCAGAGTGTATTCTTATCAGTGTGGATTCAGATGGCACAGCAGAATATAAGAAATTTTAACACCATGAAACAGAAATAAACAGAAGTGAAATCAACATTAACCCATTGTCTTTTGTTGTGAGAAATCTGATACTTACCAAGAGGTGTTGATGTTGCATGAGCATTCAAATAATCAATTTCATTTGCGCGGAGACCTGACTACAAAACAAAGAATATATCAGAATATTTTAAAGAAAATTCTCGTGCTGTTTCTAATCTTCACATTGAAGTTAAAGAACAATTTCCAAAGGAAAATTTAGCACCTGTTCCAAAGCCCGCTTCATGGCTAAGATAGCGCCTCTACCATCATGCTGCGGCTGAGTTATATGGTGTGCATCACCTGAAAGAAAACGAGCTTCAGAACGCAGAACTTACTAATAACAGCACAAGCAAATCTTATTTTTGTAATAGTAGGATACCGGACATTCCATAGCCTCTAACTTCTGCATAAATTTTTGCACCCCGTTCTCTTGCATGATCAAGTGCCTGTAGAAAAGTAAATGGTTGACCTGTCAATAAAATAAGATGCAGTAAAATAATATTTCTAAACTTGAAACTCAAGAGACTATAGAGAATGAAGCAAGTTGCAATATATAAAATGGGGACTTGCTAATTTTCAGCTGATTGAAAGTTTGGAGTAACTTTCAGTCACCTCTTTAAGCCATTAGATCTAGATCCAATGGTTTATAATTATTATACAAATAATCCTACAAAAGAAAAATCAAAACTCAAAGGAACAAACCATTGATTGAAAGCTTTCAGTCAGTTGAAAGATAGGAAACATGTATAAAATGTACAGAAAATGGATGAGTCATGCATAACTCCTATAATGTGTTGTATATTTTACAAGACATAGTGATTAGTTTTAAGCAACACAACCGAATCAGACTCACCTCCAACACCATGATGCCACAACCTTCACCAATCCTACATAATTTAATTTTAATTAAAAATATATATGATAAGCAGGCAGCAGAAAAGAGACAAACAATAAAATGGAGAAGGAGATAATCTAATGGTAGCTGACATACACAAATCCATCTCTACCACAATCAAATGGTCTTGAAGCAGCTTCTGGAGAGGAATTATATTTTGTAGTCAATGCCCTTAACCTGCGATATAATCAGGTGGCAATGAGAAAAGGTAGGCTTGGAGATACTACTCAGAGAAGGAGTGCTTCTTGGAGATTCTTAATCAGAGAAGGTACATTCCAATCATGCAATACTGTGCCAAAAGCAAAAGTAGTTGGATACTGAAGTTTTGCTCATGATATTTACAAGCAAAACTTATTTTGATATACACGATTAGATTATTTATTTCTTCCAACAAACCACAAATTGAATTGGCAACTGATAATATCAGTAATATATTATAGTCAATTGGCAATCATCAAAGAATACCCGCTACTATTTTGGAAGAGAAGTGAAACAAAGCTACTGCCTACTGGTAAGTGTGAACATCTTGCCTAGAAAATCCAGCTATAGACAATGCATCAATACTGGATTCAGTTCCACCAGCCACCATCACGTCAGCATCTCCAAATTGAATCATTCGGGTAGCATCACCAATAGAGTGAGCACCAGTGGCGCAAGCTGTCACAGCAGCATGGTTTGGACCCTAAGTTAGAAGCATTAACTATCCGTATTAACATACTTTAAATGGGAAAGCTAAAAAATAACACCATAAGGCAACAAGAAAGTTCACCTGAAAACCATATCTCATACTAACATGGCCCGAGGCCATGTTTATCAAAATCTTGGGAATGAAGTATGGGCTGAGGCGACGTAAACGCTGTGATCACAAGAAGGGAAAAGTTTCTCATTTCAGCATCTGGGTATAGTTGGAACTTGGAAGATTATCAGTTTTATTGCAAAGCATGTGTGCCGTTGTATGTCAAAAAAGCATGGCAAAGAGCTAAAAACTAGATATAAGGGATTGTTTCTGGTCTCTAAAAGACACATAATGATGCATTTCCTAGATGCATTTGCAAGAGAAAAATTATCATAAAATTGATCACTAGAATGTTCAGAAACACACATCAAAGTAAGAGAAGATTGTGTAACTATCTCAATAGAACAACTGATGTAGTTACCATAGCTAAAGAAACCGGATAATGTTATTAATCAGAGACTTTTGATGTCAAAAAAACTGCAGGAACATTTTTGATAACTATCTGCAATGCATCCATTGATCACCAGAATGTTCAGAAACACACATCAAAGTAAGAGAAAATTGTATAACTATCTCAATAGAACTGATATAGGTACCATAGCTAAAGAAACTGGATAATGTTATTAATCATAAACTTTTGATGTCAAGAAAACTACAGGAGTTCTGATACAGACATTTTCGATAACCATCTGCGATGCATCCAGAATGTCTGAAATGCTTCCAATTCCTCCACCAATAGAAACTCCCTGATAAGCTCTCATCAGATCCCAGAAGCAACAAGAAATACATATATATAAATATATAAAAGAGCTTGCACAGAAAGCAAATGGTACCGTTCTTTCCTTCTTCTCATCTTCGGAGGGCAGCCAATTTGCATCTTTCAAAGCCTCATCAGCTGCACAGAGAGCATAGGATATAAATCCCGATATCGATTTGTCCTGGAAACAAGAACATTCAATCATCGGTTCAGAACATGTAAAAGAAAGTTTGACCACAATAGCATTTAGCAGCACAATTGCATAAGTCCTGCACTATCCAGCATAACACATTAGACTCCCTAATGGATCAAAGAGGAATCAAACAAAACATAGGAAGAAAATACAGATATTCCTTATAGAGATCCACCATTTAAAGTATGTACGTGTGACTGAAGGAGGTTTAAAACAGGTTGCTTTTCTAAGCACTGCATCACTGACTATGGCGATAGCAGACAAGTCATACATAACTAGCCTCTAGCCACTTTTCTGATTATCATGATTTGCTACATCATATACTGGAAGACTAGTATAGTACTGCAAGTTGTGAACTGTCACAATTATCTCCTGTATAAGAAGCTCGTGCTCAAGACCATGGGATTTATCATCACCCTGTCACAGATATCAGCCCAGGGCCACCTCATCTGATTAATATGCTCATGGGTCAAAAGTAGCAGTGAATTGAAATTTTGACGTATGACTAGAGCGTAATTCAAAGATCCTGATTAAAAAATAACTTGACTAAACATACTTCCGATTCAGCTCTTCTGTCAGAGAATCATTTCATAGTTTCCTAAGGCATAGGCATGCACACACAATGATTCACTACTTGCGCATGGTCACAGTGAACAAAGAAGCACCAGACCTTGGTCCACGCCTCGTGGTCGAACTCGGCCTCGCCCTTCCCACGCGGCACGGCGGCGATGACCCTGGACGGGAGCTGCACGAGCGTGCTCCCCGCCGCCGACGCGTCCCCGGGGAGGCGGAGGTCCTCGGCGGCGAGCGCGCGCACTGCGCAATCCCCGGAAACGAGGCGGTCCCAGGTGTTCCTCACCCCGCGTCCCAGCGGCGTGACGGCCCCGAGACCCGTCACGACCACGCGGCGCCCGGCGCCCGTGCGCGGCGGCGGGAACGCCCCCACCTCAGCCGCCGAGGAGGAGGAAGGGAGGCCCCGGTGGAGTCCGCTGAGTGAGAGGAGGCGAGCACGGCGAAGGCAGCTCATCGGACCAGTGCCGGCGACCGGCTCGCGGACGGGGGCGGGATGGCCGTGCTGTAGAGACGGCGGCGGAGGAGGGTTCGCGCCGTCGCGGGTAAGGCCGCCAGCCCGCCTCAGCTGTGCAGTAAGCGCTTTCTAACTGGGCCTTATACAGGCTCTAACAATTCTGGGCTCTCGGCCCATACAGGAAGCCCACGAAACGAGTCCGTCCCATTCCGTTCTGCAGGGAGCCACGCGTCCCGTTCCGTTTCTCCCGCGCTGGACAGTACGACGAGCCAGCTAGGAGTACCTCCCATGGCAGTGCAGTGGACCGGTGGTGCACCGCGCGACCTTGCTCATGAGCCTAGTGGACCGGGTCCAAGCGCCGATTGCTCCTGGATTTTCGTGGCCGCTGCGTTTCCTCCCCTGCTGCCTCTGGTCTATAAAACCAGCTCGCGTCCGCTGCTTTCCTCTCCTCGGCTCCATCACCACCACCGCCTCCACTCACCGCGCCGGGAGAGAGAGCGCAAGAGAAGGCGAGGCAAGATGCAGATCTTCGTGAAGACGCTGACGGGGAAGACCATCACGCTCGAGGTCGACAGCAGCGACACCATCGACAACGTCAAGGCCAAGATCCAGGACAAGGAAGGTATGTGCGGTCTCCGGCCACCTCCGCCTCCCTCCGACCTGCTCGTCGGCCGGCCGATCGCTTCGGTTTCTCTTGCAGTGCTTCGCATCCGGTGCTAGTTTGCTTGTTCTTGCTTGCAGTTTCCATTTGTCTTGCCCTGTGTGTTTATCCGTGCGGGTTAGGAACGATTGAGCTAAACCCCATCATTTCTTGTGGGGTTTAGTGAGCAAGTCGTGTGTTCTTCGTCTTCTTGGTCGGAAATAGAGCAGATCTACGAGGGCGGACGGTCTTGTTGAACAAAACGGAAACTTTCTTTTTTCGGGTAGAGGGCAGCGTTGGATTTGGATTGCCTTCGGTTTCCCCTGTTTTTTTTTTTTTTTTTGGTTCTAGAACAGAGGAGGAGATCGGCCGGGTGGTCCGATCTTCTTCTTGAGGTAAAAACCAAATCGTGTCCGCTTATCCATAAATAGGTTAAACTACTACTAGTCTTTGATTGCCCGCTTGCCCGCTTTGTTCACTGAGGGTAATCCATATGGTTGTAGGGAGTTACTATGGTTGTGGGCTTGCCTTCTCCTTTCTCAGTTTGCTTGAAATTTTAACTTCGTCCCTGTCTTTTGGATGATTTTAATTCCATCTCAGCGATTGTCGCTTCAGTTAGCATAAAATTTGAACCCGGTGTTCATGCGCATGGCATCTTCTTGTTTTTCTGATTAAAATTTGCCGTTTGACAGACAGCGAACCAACTAAACTGACCTGTTTGGGCCTGATTCGCCTGAATTGATTGCAGGCATCCCGCCGGACCAGCAGCGCCTCATTTTCGCCGGGAAGCAGCTGGAGGATGGCCGCACCCTGGCCGACTACAACATCCAGAAGGAGTCCACGCTTCACCTGGTCCTGCGCCTCCGTGGAGGCAGCAAGAGCTACCAATTCAACATCGCGCCAGACCTCCTCCTCCTCGCGCGCAAGTTCAAGGAGGTCAAGAAGATCTGCCGCAGGTACGCCCATGATCCATCTCACTAGCACTATAGTACATTGCATCGATGCCCATGGATGAATCGCTTGTGAACCGGCTGTCTATCGTAATTTTGTTGGTTTATATAGTTTAGACCGGTGCTTTTGCAGGCAATTTTTTTTTTTGTGCTGGAATGTGTGCTAACAAGTGTTACGTTTCTGATTTATGCATGCGTGTGCGTGGCAGTTGCTTATGGTGGTGTTCTTGGTTAGTGTAATTTAGAGTGGTGCCATTAGCCTGTCATTTAGCCTGTTTGCTCGTTTTGGTGCTTTTGCAGGTAATTTGTGTTGGTACATGTGTCACTGTATCCTAACAAATTGTTGAATGTCTGATTTAAGCATGTGTACCGGTTGCCTATGGTAATGATGGACAGTTGGCTAGTAGAATCCAAACTGTTGCAATTAACCTGACACTCTAAGCCTGTTTGGCTTATTTTTTGGGCTTTTTTTCATGCGATGTTTGTGCTGGTATACGTGCCACCGGTACCGTAGCCTAACAAAGTGTTCACCATTTTGTTTCTGCAGGTGCTATGCTCGCCTTCCGGCCAGGGCCACCCACTGTCGCAAGAAGAAGTGTGATCACAGTGACCAGGTGATTAGTTTCTTCTCAAGCATCTAAATGTTATGCCCCTGTTTGAGGCCTTTATATCTACCTTGGTTGACCAAATTCTCCACATTGAAACTTCGTGTAACAACTATATACACTTATGGGTCATTTCAATTATTGGCAGCTGATTACAATGTTTTAGATATTGATGTATTCTTATCCTACATTCTTTTTTTTTTTTCAGCTGAGGGACAAGCATAAGTTCGTCTCCAAGTATGGTGCTGACTATCCATGAACCAAAAGATGCAACGTGGTACTGGAGTTCAAGTTTAGTATTCCTGTAGGGTGTTCAATCAAGTCTTGTATCCGAGTTTAATGTTCCAGTTGGATGTTGAACCTTTTATGATTACCCGGGGTGGAACTTGATGCATGTCAGTGGAACAGGCTTGATGTTTCATGTTACCTATCTCTGTGATGTCGAATGAGTGATGCTAGTTATATGATGCGTATGTCTTTGTTGCTGGAATGTGCTTGCTTTCTTGTTATGATGCTATCCTGACTCCTGAGAGGCATTGCTTGTTATTCTGCTGTTTCCGAGATGCACTGCAATTGAATACTGGATTGTTGTTTGGCGCTACATTGTTATTTATAATCAGAAATCATTGTACTCCCTTATGGCATAAGATCACAAGTATCATTGTCAACTGTCCATGAGGGAAAAAAGAGCTCGGGAAATCCATTGTGCATGCTTCATAGCTTCAGTGTTTGCGTTTGCAACATTTCGTTTTCTTTTTTTTTTAAACAGAAACAGCAAGGGAGACCACCGCTGCAGATTTTATTAAAACAAAAAAAAGTGTAGCACCAAACAACAATCCGGGAGGGGAGTAATGCTAGACTTACGAACAAGAGAACAAAACTGTACACTATACAAAAAGCTAGGAGAGGGGAGGAGAGTAGTGCAAGACTTGCGAACAAGACTACGTGTAATTCCTACCTCTATGATGGGCCTCGAGGAGGCTTTAATATAACACGACACGGCCGTTTCGGCGCCTCGTACCCTCTCGTCAGACATCTCCCGGCCGCTTCGAGTTCGTGCGCAGCGCCATCTCAATTGCGTCGCATCGAAGCTGGCCGGCTACTCGACATGCATCAGGAGCGTTGACAATTTGGGACACCGGCCAGTGAAGGCATCAGGCAGTTCCATGTCCGTTTATGGTTGGACAACAAACCAACAGGAGCCGATGCATCACGTAAGAATGGCAGATAGCTCACATTAAGCTGTAGGCATAGGCGTTAGAACTTGAGGTGTTATGGAAGCTAAAATTATGCCCCTTAGGATCTCCAGGAATCATGGTGGCTATAAAACTACAAGTTCATTGAAATACTTGGAAGTACCACAATATGAAATTGATTGCAGAAGATGAACAGTATTGTAGATTGTAGTGATCAACCCGTGGTTGCGCTTGCAACACAATACTGATTATTAATGATCTAGTACTAGTATAGTATAGGATGCAACTGGATAATAGAGATGAATAGGTTGAATTCGCGTGAGGGCCCTCGCCAGTGCCTACTAGTACAAAAGACCTCTTTAGTAACGGGTGCCGACGTAGCATAGCTTTGCTCTGTTGCTGCTCGCGCAGATGTATTGTTCATCGTGGTTTTCTTGATTTGTATGAGAGGATCTTCTTCTTAAATGCAATGACCGAGGAACATCATATCTCCCGTAGGTTAAGTTTTTTTTTATGTTACAAAGAATATCGATCCTATATTGTTAAATGCATACCCATGGACTAATGATGTAAAACTAAACTCGATCGAATGTTAATTAATATATCCTACCAGTCATTACCGTCAGTCTGAGAAGGTGATAGAACTGATGTGAGATGTGTCAAACGGGCGGACCAAGTAGTCAAGTGCGTTCTCCCTGATCAACTACTCCCACTCTTTCAGGTTATCAGTAAGCCATTACGTGTTAACTTTGCATGTGGACACTTGGTGAAAATTGGCTGGCTAACTTGAACAGTGAGCGATGCAATATCAGCTCCGTCACACACTCACACTACATATGGTGTGCATACAACGTCAAACCAATGGGAGGAATAAGATGCTTGCCGAAGTTTATGGATGAAGTTATCACATTTTACGACCTCCTTTCGGTCCATGGATCCACTGCTAATAATCTGCTAATTCAGTTGTACCTGCAGAACTAGGACACATCAATTTCAATAAAAGTCAAAAGAACGCATCATATAGGGCAGATTATCAACTATATGTAATAATGAAGTTTCTTATATATGAACAGCGCAAATTGTACTTTTGACCGGCTATTTTGATACAGATCGTCATGAATGATCATTATTGTATATAAACACATCATTCAGAAAATATATCAGATATATCGATCAGGTTAAAAAGTGACCAGCAGTGCAAGCAAACAAACAACTCAGAAAATCTGACAAATTCCAAACCCTAGATGGCTATATAAACCCAGTGGTAGTGCAGTGGACAGTCCTAGACTTGTAGTCTAGTAGAAAGCAACAATGCAAGGCCACACAGATACACAGTACGGTAAATGCATACGCGTTGTATTGTTCGCTCCTGCAGCTGCGCTGATGAGTTAGCTACTCTACATATTTAGGCTATAGCTGGAATCGATGGGATATTACATATGAACATCAGTCCAAAACTATGACATGATTTATCATGCATATAATACAAAGGAACCTATAACTATGAGACATGATTAGATATGGAAAGAACTACGGAAGCGAAAAAGGAAGATATTGAATACAGCTCAGATGCGAAAAATCTTTGCAAACTGAACAGAAAAAAAAAAGAGCAAGGAAGTATATATGACGTTTGCTAACGCATGCCAAATGCAAGAAATGGACTGACATCAATGCTGGCTGGCACTACAAGAAAACTGAAATGAAATCACACATGAAACGAAAAGGTGACATAAGAAAAATAGAAGCTAGAACTGAATAATCTCCGCATCTTCCTAACATTGTTTATGGTATCTAGTAGTAGTAATCTACCGTGGTTAAAATAAGGTAGTGGTGTGTGTTTTAAAACAACTAAAGCGATCCTGACGAAAGAAAAGCAATTCACTGATAACGACCTTATTCCCCGTCTCATCCTTTTTTATCTGAGCACAAAAAATGGGAATCTTTCCTTAGATCTTGATAAACTAAAATTGAGTTTTATTGCGTAATTTTACTCTTGATGACAAAATGAGTAATTCAGGTCAGAAAAGATCCGGAATACAACTGTGTGCTTGATATCCGTAATAAAATACAATATTTGTACTGCTAGTTTCCATGAGCATAGACAAGTGCACTACTCCCTTTGTTTTTAAATTATTGTCGTTATTGATTTTTTTTGATAATTTTGATCATTTATCTTATTTAAAATATTATTTCAAATATATAAAATTATAAATTATGCTTTAATTTTTATTAATAATAAAACTAACCATGATAATATATATGATATTTTGTAATTTTTTAAATAAGACGAATGGTCAAAGTTAACAAAAAAAAGTCAATGGCGACAATATTTTAAAAACAGAGGGAGTATCTGTGTTCAAATTTATGTGGTAGATTATGACTTCTCAATTACATCTTTTAAAATAAATGAGCGAAGTTTCTTCCATTCCTCAATGAGAAAGGGAGAAAACGGCTGCTAGTCAAATTAAAGAACTCCAAAGATATATTAGGAGATAGCATGATTGCTGGCTTATAGTTCTTCCCTTTGATCCAACCAAATGAGTGGTCGTGATGCAACAAAAATGATGGAGCCGTTAGAAGGATCATCATATTTTTTATTTAAGCATGAAAAAATAAACAATGCAAATGGGCCAACGTAGCAGTATCAATGCAAGTAGTGCTGCATGGCATGGCTCTCCTTTGAGGAACCAATAAGAAGGCGTGCATGCTTGGTATCAAAAAAAAAAAAGGAGGATAAAAAAGAAGCATGCATGCAAAGATCCCAATGCAAGTCAAGATATAGAGGAAAAGACGAATGGGTCCATCCAAAAGGGAGAAATGATAGCATCTGTTCTGACAGAGGTGGCAACTCAACGAGAGAGAGATCAAGGACTGCAGGGTTTGCCACCGAAAGCGGTGCTGGGTTTTGAGAAGCCCCATGATTTTGTTGGAGGGGAGTAGGACAGTGTGCTGGAATTAGGGCAGCACTGGCCGCTGATGCATGGGATCATGCCATTTTCGTGCTGTACAAGGACAGGACAGCTTACCAGCAAATCTGGAGCATGAGGGTATAATACAAGAACAGAGGAGCAAGTGAGACATGAAGGGGAGACATGTTTCAATTGTTTATTATTATTTTTATTTCTTGCAAGAACGCGTAGGTAGCTGTATATACAAATCATAACAATCTAGCTTCATGTATACTGCTCTATATGCTAGCTAGCGTGAGCGTGACTGGCCTTTCGCAGCACACAAGAGGGATCATTACACCCAAGTAGATAACAAAGACCGTCCAAATGGGGTTTAGTTAACGCCTAGTGGTGGCCAAAGCATTGATTAGTTATAATACAAACAACCGCATCAAACAGCAGAAAGAGCAAGTGAAATTTCAGGATAAACTTAAAAATGGACCCGATCCACTGAGCTATAAGAACTCGAAGATCCTCTTCATTATTTGGGGGTCGAACAAATCGATTTAATATGTTGCCTGACCTAATTTTCGGAAGAGCATGCAAACGAGCAAATCCCTTTACCACTAAAATATTGAAAACATTGGATCGCCATATCAAAATGATCATATCATAGTATAACAACTCCACCAAATATAGGAGAGGAAGAAGCGAGAGAACAGCTAGCAGGAAAGTCGTAATAGTAAATCATAATAACCAATATAAAAGAAAAACTAAAGCAAGAGAACTGGTGGTCCTAGCTAGCTAGTGTAGAGAGAAGGAAGACTTACCAAAGTTGAACGATTGAATTAACTCCCAAAGATCCTCGCATGGATTCTCCAATATAATGGTGTTCCTCGATGCGACGTGTCCGTCACGCACACCACCGCGCACCTTGGTGTTCCTTGTTCATCCATTGCACTTGCACCGCAACATCGAGTAGCTGGCGATCGATCGGCAGGCAGGCGGCTAGAGGCGGACCGCCGTCGGAGCATGGTTCCCCGCTCTTGATCGATCCTTGCATTGCATGGATGCATGCCGGTGCGGTCTTCTTCCTTTCCCTTCAAATAAAGCATCACCAAAACCATATCTCTTCAACAACTTCAAATCAGCTGGATCAGCGCTGCCGTCCAAAGATCCAGCTTCACCGATCGAGTGACATTGCTTGTAACAAAACAATGCGGCGGTGCAGATGGCTCATTTAGCCATTGATCAAGAAGAAGAGCCATGAATGGGAAGAAATTAAGGCGCCTTGTTGCTGCCAATATCGACAAGCATCATCTATCATCACGCCCAGCTAGAGTTAGAGGTACCTTGCTAGTGCCACGACGAGACCGACATGAGCGGCCTTGTCTGCCACCGGAGGACGCACGCGCCTCGCGCCTCCTCGGCGACGTCGTACCCTTCCGACGGGTAGTGCAGCCGCAGCAGGAACCTCGCCTGCGCGACGGCGAACGTGCTGAGCGGTCGCGGCGCCATCCCGGCGGCCCGCGCGGCGTCGGCCCACCACTCGAACCCCCTGGTGGCCCACCGCCGGCCCACCACCGCCTCGTCGATCTCCCGGCCCAGCACCTCCCGCTCCACCGCCAGCCGGTCCGCGCTGCCCGGCGGCACCATGGCCTCCAGCGCGTCGAACACCGCCGCGTAGTAGTCCATCGCCGCCGCCGCCCTGCGCGGCAGATCGTCCTCCTCCTCCTCCGCGCGCCCTTCCTCCCTCTCGGCGATGGTCACCACGGCGGGGTTCATGGACTTGACCCACCGCAGGAACTCCTCCGCGCCGCCCTCGCCGCGCAGCCTGTGCAGGAAGAGCACGCAGTTGACGGCCAGCGTCTCGTCCGGCCGCAGCTCGATCCCGGCGGCGAGCTGCTGCGCTGGGAAAGGGCTGGGTTGGAGGAGGAGCGGGTGGAAGCGGAACGAGGGGAGGCTGAGCGAGGCAGCGAACGCGCGGAGCCGGTCGCCCGTGCGGCGGAGCGCATCGGCGTCGGTCCCGGCCCCGGTGATCCGCACCTCGGGCGGCGGGTCGGCCTCGGCCCGGCCCGCGACCGCGAGGGCCTGCAGGAGCGGCGGCCACTGCACGCCGTGGGCCGCGTCGAGGTCCACGATGTGCACGCGCCGCGCGGCCCGGCCCGCCGCCGCCTCGAGGATCGCCTGGTTCGCCGTCAGGTGCGCGAACCGCAGGAACGGGGCGATCTGGTTGTACGCCAGGTACGCCGACGTGGACGGCGGCGGTGGTGGGCCCGCCGCGGCGGCATTACTGACGACGCGGCGGGCGAGGGCGCGGGCGAAGTGGTGGGCGAGGCGGTCGGCGGCGTCGCCGCGCGGGTCGGCTAGGGAGAGGACCGCGTCGGCGGCGCGCCGGGCGCCGTCGAGGTCACCGCGGTGGAGGCGGTCCGCGCACGCGAGGACGAGGTGTCTCGGGGAGGAGGAGGACGCGGCGACGACGACGGCGCGGTTCTCGTGCGGTTGGTGATGAGCCGTGGCGTTGTCGTCGTCTCGGTCGCCGTCGCCGCCTGGTGGTGGCCCCAGCATGGCGGCGTCAGGAGGCCAGCAGTGGTGTTCTTCGTAGCGGCGCATGGCGCGGGATGGTTAATAGCGACGAGGCGGCATGTGCTTCTGTGACAGGACATGCTCAGCTGCCAGTAGCATGAGAGATGAGACATGTACACACAGGGTGCTCATGTCTATCGATCGATCCAGAGAGAGAGAGAGAGAGAGAGAGAGAGAGAGACTTTGGTCGTCGACTTGCATTGGCTACAAGAGGTGTGTGCCTTCTCTCTCCAGGAGAGGAGAGGAAAGGTGGCAAAAAAGTGTGCAATGCGCATTTGTATTCTTTTATCCAGTGGACTCCGTGAGGATGGTCCAAGTCAAAGATGTTCTTTTGGTGTGATAGAGAGAACGAAAGGGACACATTAGGGGAATCTAATTAATCTCTTAGTGCTAAAAAAAAGTAGAAATATACTACAAGCATTGTGTTAGAATGGACCTCAAACGAGGTGCACATATAGATAGACCGTTAGGTAGGTTGGGACTAGCCTAATACACTGCATATACTAATACCACTTCCAGCCAATCACGTCGGCACAAAAAGACCCTAGTAGGCCCTGTTTGGAAATTTGGACTCACGAGTTCAGAGAACTTCAAAGAAGCAACTCATTTTCATCCTCATGTAATCATGTTCCACACATGGCATTGCTCGATGAAGAGCGACTGAGCGAAGCATGTGGTGATTCTAACCATTCCAAATCCTGTTTCTGCATGGAACTTAATACTGCCTCCCAAGTGACTCAGAAATCATTTTGAACCGGAAGGAATACCACAGGACGATGCGGGAGCGCGAAGCACCAGTATAAAACGAGTGAAAAGTTCTCCTTGTTTTTCTGTTTTGCAAGACTTATTAGAATTGTATGCGGAGAAATACTATTCTAGAAAAACTACTCTCTTTATTTCTATATATAATTTATTCCTATATATAAACATTCTTATAAGAGTGTATAAATAATTATATATAGGAACGAAAGGAGAGGGAGTAGTAGTAGAACCCAGAATCCTTGGCATGGTACCCAGCTGGTACCTGACGAAGACCACCCGGGGTACCTGTGTGCACGCGCACACGCAAAGCAAAGCTCTGGGCGACATAGACCAGACAGGGCCGAGTTGGCAATCATCCCTCCTGTCCCGTTGTGCATGGGATCTCCTCCTCCATCTTCCACAGATGCCTGCCGTTCATGTGCTGACACTGGTGCCTACACCAACTTGACCTCAGACGATTGGAACCTTCCCTGTAAAAATGTGTGAGAGAGAGGGCAAGTCACGCTGAACAGTCACGTCCCAGGTCAGAGGCATCTCGATAGCAGTACAGCGCACGCGGTAGCTATAGCAAGCAAATGGAATATTGCAGGAGGGTAGCCAAACACAAGATGGAATGGCTCAGCTGCGCCTGCGCTGCTTCCACAGATCGATGGCAAAGTCTATGCTCAGACCTACATGCACTGTGTGCTGCTGCGCATCATCTTCATATCATTACCCGGTGTGTGTATGACAGAATATTATTGTCAAGGTACCGGAACTGTTACGCGTGCAAATCCATTCCACAAAGGCATACAGCTCCACTCATATTGCCTGTTGATGTACTTTAGAAGGCAATAATTTGTATTTAAGAACTTACCAACTTGATAAATGGTGCAACGACTACATGTTTTCCAGGCTTGGCATCCGATGTACACTTTCCAAACAGTACAGCTGGTTCTTAAACTATGCAAAAAACATTTGATGTATTGCATGCCAAACCTTCCCATTACTTCCCCTGGCTGATCATCTCAAACGTCCACAGGACTGATGCAAGAACACAACTACCACGCTCTTTAATTTCATTTCAGTCCCATCGGATCCCTACCAAATGCTCATGCCGATTGCCAAGTCCCCAACAACACAAAAGGTAAGACACAAATCTTTCGGATCATATACTCTCCAAGGCAAAAGTCAAGGATCCAAAGATGCTCCAACCAGGCCATGGAGAGAAAAGGAGCTGAAGCCTATTACCATGATCCAAAGTAGAAGCCTGTTACCATTGATTAGTAATTTGCTATATGAAGGTAAATCATCTTAATGTAAGAAAAAAAAACCTTGGAACAATATATGTTTTGAAAATACATCTTATGATGAATTTAATTAATAACGTTAGCACTTATTTATTCATGCCCGAAATTATACACGCTTGATCAGAACGGAATTACGGATCATAATACAACTTGAACTTCGGTTGCACCGGCGGGAGCATTTTCGCTGAGACATTGCATATACGACATGAAATGAAATACTAGTAGGGTCAAAAGGGGAGTTGGTGCTGAAGTGTACGACCGACTCGGATGTTCGCTTTGCCACCTGAATTTGAGTCCTTGCCACCGGCTCCGATATCTATCATCTATGATCCAGTGATCCACTCCAGAGATAGGACCACCCTTTCAAGGGCTCTGAAAGTGAACTTTTACCTTGTACCATATAACATTATCTTGGACCTCCTGTTCGCTGCATGTCTACCTAATCTTAAAAGTGTGGCCCTATGGTCCTCAGTACTTTAATAATCAAGTTAGTCGAGTCAGTGCTATCGTAGGTTCAGCAAACCTACAGAGAAGATAACCAAGAGAAGATAGTCATGTCAATGCTATAAATAGCAATCAAATTTTCACAGAGCCAGAATAACAGGACGGGAGAAAAAATCAGCTAAAAAGAAGAGTTAATTTGAATATCAGGTAAACTGGAATTGTTTATTTGATAGTAGCACAGGTTTTATTAACCTCTTTTGTGGCCAAAAAATGTGCTGCAAGTGCAAAGAAGAGTCCACGCCAAGTTACTCTGTAAAGTGGTATTTTCTAATACAATGGCAGATTTATAATATATCTAGCTTGGGATCGTGACATAGAGAAGATGACAACATGCTCGTTTAAAGCACCCCCATTTATAGTAAATAATATGAGCACAGCTAGAGAACAAGTATGCAAGGTACAATCTCAAACTAGGATGGATCTGGCAGGTCGTCATTAACTTTCAAGTATTGCTCGGAACGAGAAGTCCGGAGTTTTCCATTACGTAGAGTCAAATAAAAATTCTCCAAAGTCCAAATCATGTCAAATCAGTAAAATCATATTACAGCTAGCCCATGAACCATGGCACAATGTGGCCACGTAGAGATGAGATGACAACCGATTGATTGTTGTCTCCCTCAATTGTAACTATTGCATCTTTTTCCATGCCTATCTAGCCCATGACCTCCCCAAGTTCTACACACAAGAGTTACTAATTAGAGGGAAAATGTCTATGGCAAATCAGGAATGCAATCATGTAAACTACTTTGATCTGGAAGCCAAATCAACACCGGGTACAAAGTAGTCTACAGAGCAGTATCAAAGTAACCTTAAAAATGAAAATTGCAGTAAGACTGTATTAGAAGACATACTTGAAGAAACATGACATAACTTCTGTCTTTGACATACTTGAAGAAACATGACATAACTTCTGTCTTTTTTCTCTTTATCCCCCCTCAAACGTGTTATCATGGATATTAAGCGAAACAGAATATGCCCTATACTTTCCTTAGGACCGAAAGTCAAACAGCTTTTGCAGTTTGAAGACCACTTAGACCTTGGAACAAAGCAATCCAAGATCTTACTCTCTAAACAAATAACCCATGAATAAATTTCTCCTGAACTTGTCAGCCTATTTTCTGCCAGCAAAGACAGTTGGGAACTTGGGATTGGTTGAGACATCATCATCTTCCTGCTCACACAGTTATTTATTTATTTGGTATCCAAAACACAGCAGAAGCAGAGTGTAATTAGCCAACAGGGGTTCTAATGCGTAACATATACCCCAGTTAGTAGGATGATATAGCTTTGACCAGCAGAGGAATGGTCATTCCAAAATAAAAAATTGGCCAAGTCTTCCAGCAGAATAAATACCATTTTAGGTAGGGAAAATGTACTAATGTAGAGAATATTAGTCATGGAAGTATGGAACACCAGCTGATCTAAGATTAGGTTCAGACGGAAATAAAGAATAGTTCATAAGCTAAGGTTTGAGTTTAAAAATACAAAGCCAAAGATGCGCTGTTTCGATGTTCAGGTGTTGAAATAATTGTGTAATATCCAACACAATAAAACAGTTACATATCTTATGGCCAAGGTGGACGGACTATCAGAAACCAATACATTTGAAGAAGTGTAATAATTGGATTACAATCATTGCCACTAAATGGGGGCACTTGCAAAAATCAATGCATGGTTGAGGCAAAATGACTGAACATTCATTGAACTTCGAATAAGCACTAAAAGCTTTATTGCCGTAACTGTTCGTTTTCCTCAGTAATTACAAAATTTTATCGTCCTACATCTTATAAGTAACAAAACAAAGGCTCTGCAATGCACAACTAAGCCACCAATTAAAGTTTTGACAGCTTACATAGATTCCCTTATCCATCCCAACCTTTTCTCACTTAATTTAAAGCCCTAATAGTAAATGTACCAATCATTCTTGTACTTTTGAGTTTTCATGCCTGACATTGACATGCGCCCCTTAAGGGTAATTTATAGAAAAAGCTAATAGGTCTAATGGGTGCGATTTGGTGGCCCAAGGCATTGTCCAAGCAAGGAAGATCATGCTCAAGATGCTCTGCATCAAGTTGATTGTGACACCAAAACTTTGGGGTTCATTAGTGAGGAGGAAAAACGGAAAGGATGGAGAAGAACAGCACTGAGAGCATATGGAGGGGTGGAGTGCACATAACCACCATCACCACAGGTTTCATCAGAAGGCATATTTTTATTATATAACACATGCAAACACAAATAGTAGTGGAACCAATTAAGAACCTAACATGAATTGTTTTGTATGTCAATGGACTTCTGCTGTCAGATATAAGATTAGGATCATGACAAACCAGCATCTTCTTATTGAAAAAGTGATTTTCAAGATTATGGATGACCAAAGCAGAATGATGGGTTCTTACATCAAAACCTGCAATGACCATTTGTTAGTGGTCTCTGCGAATGGAAGATTCCTCATATTTTCAAGCTTTCATACTTAGTACCAAATAAAGTGGACAGCAAGTTGATCATTAGGTCTACGATATAGCAATTACTTAAGTTGACACTTGCCATTAAGCAAACGGTAAGCAACCGAGGCATCAAATAAAGGGGCCATAAAGCAAAAGCCAAAAGGAAATAAGAGTTCCAAGTCTTGACACAGTGGCTAATAAAGAAAAAACACCTATGTGAGATTCCAAAGCATGTTGCAGGTCACCACAGGATTAACTGATCAAGGGTTAAGTGCGAACTTAACAATTAGGGAGACTGAAACAAAGAAGGCGATTAACAATCGTGCCATGTTTCTACCAATCTCATTGCTTTTTTCATTTGTATTACTTAGTTTTGAAAAAAAAAGATTTTATGAGGCAAATGCTAATCTAAAATTACCAGATTCCAATATCTTACAGATAATACTTTGTGCTGTCCCCAGCCATTTATCTACCTTTCCTCTTGCTGATGGTTTACAGCCACTACTTTCATTCAATACCCTCTGACCGACTTCAACACAAAAGGACCCAATCACTTGAAGACACGAGCTGTGTTTAATCATCCTAAAAAGTTCATCAATGAAGAAAAGGTATCAAAATAATTTCCTATCAATGACAGACTGCTATTTGACTCCCCAATAGATCCACTAATTTAGTGACCAACTTAGTATGTGTACAAGAGATTTTTTTTTTTTTGGAGATGATGTGTACAAGAGATCTGCTTACACGTCCAGTAGAAGGAATGTAGGACTACAGCTTGTAAATAAATTGACACTTTGACAGTGATACTAAATCTTAATCATATTAACTTCAGTGTTGATGTTTCCATAATGGAACTGCTTACCATTTTTTTGTGATACCAAGCCTTTCAGTTACAATACAACAGTGCAATGAAACATTAACATGACTTCAACAGATACTAAATCTTTAATTGTACAGTACAAAGACCTACAACAAAGGGCCAGGAACAAGTAATGGCCTGAAATAGCATCTTCAGGAACATGTCAAAATATACTATTTGTCAGGGGTTCAAAAACCAGAAACTTTCATTTGTTATATAAAGGGAAACCAAAACAAAAAACTGAAGTAAGAAACAAGCTTATTTCGATTTGCTCTCCTTTTCTTTCTTTTAACTTTTCTTGCCAGTTCTTTTGATTTTTGTATCTAGCCTACCTTAACTTGCTCGAGACAAAAAGACTTTGTTGCTGACGTTGTTGTATTTCAAGTTAGCAGACAGTAAAAGTAGCAAAAATACTAGAGGATCAATATCCTATGATATGAAAAAGATCAAAGATATAACAGAGGGGAACATTTGGGCCTTCTTTCTGAAGTAGTCCAAGGATTTTTTTTTTTTTTTACCCCAATTGTGTGCACACAAATTCGAGCTCCAAAAATGACTGCTTGCCATTTTCTATGTGCCAGCAGAGGGGAACATTTTTTATATATAATGTGTTATTTCAATCATGCAGAGCAGATCCAATTTGTTTTAGGGTTTCAATGTTAGAATAAAAAAAAAAGGTTTCAATGTTTAGACACACTGGAATCAGATAAACTTAGCTAAATTCAAATGAAGTGGTTGATATTTGATAAATATCCTAGAAATGATTAGGTGTGACAATGATAGTAAATAGTCGATCACAAGTAGAATCAGTTAGTCCATATGCACTACAAAGTTAGTTATCTGATGTAGAGTTGTGGATAAATAAAGGATAGGCTGAATGAAGTTGAACTACGTTAAGGCACCCTAACTTTTCTGAACGTTTGAATGATGGAATTATGCAATTTGCCGCTACCAAACAGAGTGTCATTTGTTTTGCCACCCCCAATGGTTAATACACAATTATTATCTAATCATGAAAATTGAGTTGAAGAGAAGCAAGAGTTCAGGATTCTGTGTTGTTAGTATCCTGCATATTTTGCAAGCCCCTAAGAAATACACCACAAAAATCTGTAGGACCCTGTAGCTGGCGAAACAGCAAAGGGACAGGAAAGAACAACAAAGATCATGAGAAAATGAAAAACAATCACACAAATCAACATTTCTTTCTACAAAATATTGTGCACATAAATTATGCTTCAGAAGTTGCAAAGGATAACCATGAGTACATTATTGCAACGATTCTGTGTAGAACAGGAAGCAAAACAGCAAATATGCCACACATTTCATGATCTACCGAAAAAGAAGCCCTCTCCAAGGTAGCGTTCACCTCGAAGCAGCAACTCACACGTCCTCCCCGGGACCACCGGCGCAGTCGAGGGCCTTGAGGCCCTCCGCCATGGCCCGCGCGCGGTTCTGCGCCTGCCTCTCCACCGCCACGAAGTAGAGGCCTGCACGGAGACACCAGAGAGACCAAGCCGCGGCAACAGACAAGCAATCAGCCGGAGATCTCGACGGAAATGAACGGAAAGGGGAAGGAGCAGAGCAGCGGGAGGTCCTAGGGTTTTGGGGAACAGGTGCTTACTCACGGCGCTGCCAATAGCGCACATCCAGAGGATGCGCTGCGACCACCTCTCTCCCACCGCGCCCCGACCTCCCAGCCCCATCCTCCCGCCACCGCCGCCGGCGAAGTGCAACGCCTGCTCGAATCGACTTGGGCCCTGCGTCACCGACCAGCGACCAGCTTGCCTCGTGTAGTCGTGTGTGCACGCCACGCACGCACCAGTACAAGGAGATGGTTTCTTGGACTGGGCTTCCGAGCTGATCTGCTAAGGAATCTGATGGGCTTAATTGGAGTCTCATGTAAGGTGCTGAAGATGGCCCAACCTAAATGATTTACTTCGATAGACCCAATCTTCTCGAAATTAACAGAGAAGCAAATAAGACAGCAGCTTTGCTTGAAAAAATAATTCAAATCGCATTTACTAGAACGTTCAGAGTTCTGATTATTTATTGCTTGCTTGCACGAATACTATTGGAGACAATAGCAAACAAGAATGTTTTGAAATCTGAAAACAGACACATAAACAACCTTTATACATAGTTACATCAGAGGTCTGGAATGCACAGAACAGTGGTGAACAGTCCTTAAATATGAGAAAGCGGCATCAGCAATAGTTTTTTTCAGACAGATGATTCATATCCGATGGTTAGCAATAATGGAAAAACAGAAAGCGCAACCATGAACCATCATGCCAGCTTTGAAGATTTCGTACACCTGATGGCAAACTGTTCGAGTCACCAAAACATAATCAAAGATCTTTGTGTGAAGTAACAACCCGACCTACTCAGCGACCACAACGAGATTATGGTCCATCCCTGCTGCGACTTGCAAGACTTCTGATCCTTCCAGGGTGTCAACGACACAAGGCTCTGGCTCATCAATTGAGCTGCCCAAACCTAACCTGCCAGTCCGGCCAGATCCCCATGCCCAAACTTCTCCTTTTGACGTGAGAACAATCGAATGTACTCGGCCAGCAGAGGCTGATACTGGTCTCTCCCCTCTAAGACCATCGACCACTGACGGGACGTCTTCTGGGCCAGGTCGTCCAAGCTGTGAGCTATTGTTCCATCCCCAAGAGAGGACACTAGTTTCTCCACCATCAGTGCCTTCAGTTGATATGTGGCACAATGCAAGAGAGTGGCCAACGCTAGGTGACACAGAGAATGGCCTACAGCTCATGTCAACAGGAAGCAATTTGGACAGCCCTGGCTTCCTACCCAATTGTCCATAAGTGTTGTCACCACCACTCAGTATAACACCATTAGCTGGATAATGCAGAAATCACATCAGGGGCATAGATACAGCTGGAATTTCAAAATTCAAATACATTAAAAAGAGATGGTCATTATGGTTGAACTTCCATAGTGCATTTGCCAAAATCACATAATTTTTATGCTCATCTACAAACAACTTTGGCATCCAAGCATGCATCACACCCACTACACAACTCTCCAACTCTTACTTTTCTAAATTATAAATTCTAAACATTGTGAAGTAAAACAGAAACAAGTAAGAACTGTCAGAAAGAGAGAGTGACATTAAAGCAACCAATGATCATCATATACACATATTCTTTGCACCGACAGTAGATGCTAATTCCAAAGTCCAAACTCACAACAGTGAGTATCATAAATGCAGTAATGAGAAAAATCATAGATGAAACAATGAAATTGTTTATTTACTCCATTTAACTTGCAATGAGATTTGATTTGTAGGGGAACGAAATACTCACAGCAGATAATTAGAGAATGATCGAGCCCACAGGACATGTCAGACACCTCAAGATGACTCACTTCATGAATAAGAGAAGGTTTCCAGATGATAGGCATGTTGTCCTCGCTCCTAATCTTCTCTTCAACCATCTTTTCAACAGCCTCCAGCACTGATCTAGAATACTTGTCTTCTGTTTTACATATGTATTCTTCTGCAGAAGGTGCCGTAGTACTTTGGCCCATCTCTCCTAATCTTCCATTCTCTGAGTAGCCCCAACCAAATAGTTTACCATCCTTCGTCAATGCCATGGCATGCCCCCATCCAAACGATACCTAACACAATCTTTTAATTAACGTTGTTTCCCATCCAATACTAACTAGTTAATTTCTAGGAGAAAGTTAGCACCTTAACAATATTGTAGCTAGCAAGTGCTTCCACTCTAGAAGGCACTGCAGCTTCTATGATGTCCTTTCCGAGCCCAAGTTGGCCTCGCTTTGACCTTCCCCAAACCCATAGAGAGCCATCAGAACCGATTGCCGCGGAGACAACACCTGAAGCAGATACATCTCGAACTTGGATATTTTCCAATCCTCTGACCTGTTCCGGGTTGCTCCAAGTATTCCTGCCATTTAGTAAAACAATATCGTTGATGTGATTTGCTGCTTTATTTGCATAAGTAGCATTGGCTACAAAGAACAGGAAAATAAGCAACTGAGCTATAGTAAGTTAGTAACCCATAAGTGGAGTCCTGAAGTCTTGTTTATTCAACACTGAGATGGATAACATAAACATGATTGATATCAAATATGAGTTCGCGTGAATGGAAATCGATAGTGGAAGTTTTCAGCAGGTACATGGATATGAACAAATGTTAACGTACTTATTACAACATATTCAATTAACCAAAACCGGTAAAATAAGAAGTGTCCATGTTCACAAAATTCCTAATTTTTACACCGTTATCTTCCGTGTTTCTTATAACAAAGACAGCTGGATTCTGCTGTTCCTAGTTCCTTGACTTCAGTTAGGCACGATAAGGTTTCTTCCTTACTTATCCTTTCTCTAAAATTGGTGGCGAAGATATCTTGTGAAATCACAAGGGTTCTACTTTCCAGTTATCCTGATGTGCAGCAGAAATGCAAAATGCCGCATTTTGTTCTCTGCTTGTGCAGTATCTGTATTATTCCCCACAAATCTTATGTAGTGTAATCACCTGTAGTTATGCACCCAGTGAACTATTCTTATATAACACCGAACAAACGCCTAACATTTGCTGATTTGTTTATCTACTAAATGACACTAAATTGCTGAAATCTTAGAAAGGAATAAACATCCGAAAGCTTTTAGAAGCGCCCTGCGGAACCGAGGGAGAACAGTAGACCACGACGGGTTTTAGATCACCTTGGGGACTGAAGCCCGCGACCGAGCTGGCCCTCGTCGTTGCGCCCCCAAGCCCAGACCTCCCCGTCAGCAGATACGGCGAGGGAGTGGTAGTGCCCGCCGGCGACGCCGCTCACGGACGGCGGGAGTGAGGGGACGGGAGTGGGCACGTAGGAGGCGGCAGCCGGCGCTGGCTGGCCCACTGCGCCGTGACTGTTATCCCCGAACCCATATACCACTCCGGCGCGTGGGGCAGCGGTCCCGTTGCTACCGCCGGCGAGAGTCGAGAGGAAGCGCGAAGCGGCGGAGTGCGCGCGGCGGAAGAGATGCGAACGCATTGTGCGATCAGGGTTGGGACTTGGGACTTTGGGAGTCGAAGAGAGACTCGACAGTGATAGTGGGTTGGGCTAACTGTATATTTGTGAAAGAAAGGCAGCCCAACACCAACTTGACTATTTGCGTTAAAATGGGCCCATGATAGTAATATTCAGTTAACGAAAAAAGAAAGAAAGGCAGCCCAACACCAACTTGACTATTTGCGTTAAAATGGGCCCATGATAGTAATATTCAGTTAACGAAAAAAGAAAGAAAGGCAGCCCAACACCAACTTGACTATTTGCGTTAAAATGGGCCCATGATAGTAATATTCAGTTAACGAAAAAAGTTAAATAAAATGATTGGTTAAAGTTGCACGAATCTCAAAGAAAAATGTTTAATTAAACCATTCTTGTTTCCTTATAATCTCTAACCAAGCCCAGATCTGCCCCATCCGAACTTCGTCCAGCACAGTTGTGAATTTCGGATCTAGGACGAGTAACAAGATGTCCTTGTTCCTTTCTGTGCCGTCGTCCCGGGCGGCCATGCTCGTATGCCTAAACTCAATATCCAGCACCCGACATGGCATTGAGTTACATAAATATAGTAGAACTTGTCTGCCGGTGAGAGAGAAGAGACAGAGACTAAATCTCTAAATAGAGAGAGCTGACGACATTATTCACCACAAGTATCTCATGATGATGGTCAGGCTAATAATCCTTGCCATCACTCCCAAAGCCGTCATCATCACCGGTCTGAGAACGAGCAGGGCGACCCAACAAATGTCAGTCTATGTGATCTCCATATGTGTGCTAAGAATGACGACGCGAAAGGGAGGGCACGCGTTGGACGGTTGGAGCCAAATGATCATGTGAGGCACCGCGAAGGTGGCACTCATGGCCGTGTGATTGGGGATACCGGCAACGTTTCTTTTTTTTCCTTCGTTCCAACTTCCACGCCGTTGTTCTAGTGAAGAAGAAGAATCGTTCCTTTCGATCTGAACATCACGGTTAGGACAGGTACAATCAAATGATCTCATAGGCCGTCTTATATGTTGTTATATAGGATTTTTGATGATATAGAAAAAAGAGTGATGAGAGAGATAGTTGCTTCGTAGACTATCTTATGTGTTAAAATTAGTTTTAAGTTTTTTAACTAATAAATATTTTAAATATATATATATTAAAAAGTCATATAATTAATCGGAGACAACTAAATATTACTTATATAATTCATCTTATAACTTATTTTAAGATTATATATCATACATGAAATGATTTATTACATGACATCATTGTACTTAGCATTAGAGTGGACTGGGCTGGAAGCGGTAGGGTAGGGCCGTGTTTGGATCTGGGATTTAAAGAGATTAATTAAAAACTGTTTTTATTAATTAGGCTACTTTAGGATTTCGTGCAACTTTTTTAAAAAGACTCCATCGAAACATTTCTCGCTGTTCTCCTTATGCCCACAAAACTTGTTGCATGTGCAATCGTTGTCGACACAAATTTTCCGTCGATGGAGTAGCCAAGGTTCTCAAAGGTGGACAGGAACGTAGTGTAGGATATAGGCCACGAGAGCGTCACACTATCTCTTTCTCGATTTGGGCGGGAAGGAAGAATCCTCCTCCGCGCTCCTTTCCCAGTCTTGCTAATTCCGGACAGAGCACTCAGCCTAATGATGTCCTTCTCACCTCTTCTTCTTGGACTTATTCTTCTTCCACACTCGTGACTTCGCTCTGCCTCTTCTTCAGTTCTTCCTCCCCCTCCTTGTTCTTCCTGTTCCGATGGTGACATTCAAGGATGCGTGGGTCCTGTTCAGGTCGAGCCCCGAACCCAAGATGTTCTTCCTCGCGGGCTTTCTGTTGGGCCTGTGGATCGGCCACCGCATCGGCGAGAGGTTCCTTGCAGATCCCAACGCCGTCGACGCCTTCTTCGCCGCAGCCGGCCGAAAGATCAAGTCGCTGCTGGTAATCCCAATGCCCGTCCGCTGAGTGTGTGCGCGCGCGTGTATGTAATTAAGGCGTGTGCGTGTGTTATCTCTCACTGTCTGGGTGGTCAGTTCAGGGTGTGGCACTTCAGTGCAGGTGTTGATGAATAAAATAATAAGTTGAGGATTTGCTTGCTGCTAGTTCGTGTTTTTATTTAATTTCAATGTGTGGTTAGAAACTTGGGATACGATGCACGATGGTAAATGATTTAGCGCAAGTGCACAGCTGAAGATTAGCCGTTCGCAATGCCTCAGGAGGCCTGCAGCAGCTAGCATTACTTGTGATGCGCTGCAAACTGAAAGTAGTTGTTCGTGTTCATGGATGTTTACGTTCATATTACTGATGGACGAATGAATCAATACTGTTCTTCTCATGCATGCACACTGAATGCAAACCGCAACATCAGATTTTTCAGTCACTGGATTTGCATACATTTTTCTTTCAGTCGCTGCCTGGAGTAGCAAAGGCCATCAACCATGGTTTGGAACGTAGTGCAGCTAGGATGGACAGGCCACGAGAGCACCCCACAGCTGTAACATTTCCCGATTTGCGCAGCAAGGAAGAATCCCTCCCCCCTTCCCCCTTTCCCATTCTTTCCTAAATCCGAACAGAGCACGCGGCCGACCATAGCCGGTTTCAGGTAAAGACGACGCGTTGTCGCAGACTCCATTGTCATGAATAGGCAACTCGAGCGGTGGTCGGCCTCGACTAGAAGTCACTTGCTCGTCGCGCCTCTCATTCCCCTTCTTCTTACTCCGCACCCGTGACATTCATTGTTCAGCCTCATCTTCAGTTCTAGCTCTCGTCCTCCTCTTTCTACCTTTCCTGGGTTCTTGTTCCCATGGCGTTCCTGTTCAGCGGGCTCGCCGAGCACTGGCCGTCCTTCCTCGCCGGCGTGCTGGTGGGCATGTGGATCGGCAAGCGCGTTATGGAGAGGATCATCGCGGATCCTGCCGCCGAAGCAGCCATCTTCGACGCCATCGAAGCCTTCGTCTACGCAGCATGGCGAGTGATCAAGTCGCTCCTGGTGGTCCCAATGCCCGGCCTGTGGTGATGGTGAGTGTGTCCGCGTGTGTGTGCCCGTCTGTTATCTCACTGTCAAGGTGACTAGTAGGTGGTTAGCTCAGGTGTGTGATAGTTCAGTGGCGGTGTTAATGAGGATTGTCTTGCTGTTTATTCAGTTTAATTTCGATGTGGTTAGAAACTTGGAATCCAAATGGCCTGAGTTGAGTGTTGTTGGTTCGTTGCTCTCTTCTGCCGCGTCCCTACAAGCGTGTTGTGGAATGGACGCGCGGCGCACGGAGATGGCAAGGTGAGCGGTGGCGGCGTGCGGCGGGCAACCGTGGAGCCCTGCTGCTCATCGCGGGTTGACGACGACGACGATAGAGCAGATCAACGCCGCGAGCGATCTGCCTTCCGCACAACGCAAAAATGTTTTCTTTTTTCTAAACCAATCAGATCAACGCAAAATGTAGCATGGATAGATATGGCGTCATCTTACGTGCACGATTGCCTTGTCCAGAATGAGTGTTGGAAAGAAATGAAGCCGTGGCAGGCGACTCATTGGAGGAAAAAAGATACTATTGTTTTGTGAATGTTTTCAGGCTTGGAGTAATAAAAAAAGAAGTGAAATGTAGTCATGTTTTTTTATGGAGCTAATTAAGCTTGTACATCAGCCAAGCTTGGCGCCGTGGACGCACGACACGAGCGAGGCCAACAGCCGCGTTCGAATGGAGCTAGCTTAGCTAAGCAAGGCACGCGCATGGCTACCATGAAGAGTGACTGAGCGAGCCACTTGCAGCGGCCGGTCAAGCTTGAGCTTGACCACGACGTGAGGGGAGGCAACACGGTGGAGCAGCAGCCGAGACCTTTCGCTTTCCAACACGGTGGAGCTCAGCTGCTGCGTCCTGTCCTATACTACGTAGCTCGTGAGCTTTTTCCACGGGCAGGATGCTATCTTCTTCCTCCTCCGTCCATTCCTTTCCTCTTCTGTCCAGGCGGCCCCATCCCACGTCCTCTCCTCTTTGCCAGTCTCGCCGAATCCGGCAACCGGAAGGGACAGGGCACTCGCCTCGGACAAGTCCATGTCGTGGCCAGGTTCGTGCTCCGGGTCAGGCACCTATTTCTTTTATCGGCGCGTCGAAACTGCTTCGTTCTCGTCCACACCAACAATCGACGATTTCCCTCTCCCTCCTCCAGCGCTCGTTCCACCTGTTCTTGTGCTCTTCCAATGGCCACCTTCACTGACGAGGGGGTCCGGTTCGACTCGTTCCTCGAGCTCGTGATCTGGGTCCTCACCCCTTCCCTCATGGGCCTGTGGATGGGCTTGCGGATCGGTTTAAGATACTTTGCAGACCCTGCTGCCTTTGCTGCCTTCGACGCCGCCGTTATGACCGTCGTCGCCGCCGCCGGTAGGGTCGTCAGGCCGCTGCTGCTGCTCGTCCTCCCTGGCCGCGTCGACTGATGAGTGTTTCTGTTGCTACCGTTTCAGTTTTTCTCCTTTTTTTTTTCTTTCGAAAACTGTACTGTCCCATCCTGTTTCAGTATTTCACTGCTAGTATTTCTGTAGTTCTCTATATTTCTTTGCCGTCACCTGGTGGTACTACTGGACTACTCAAACGCTTACCACCCTGCAACTTCTTGCCATAACGAGTGCTGAAAGAGTGAAGCCTACTGCTTTATGTTCAAGTTTCATTGTTCCATTTAACACTTTCTCTATTTTCGCGGCAAACGTGTATTAATAAGTTAGATATATTTTACATGTACAAGCTTTCCTACATATTAAGCTGCTGATATTTTCCAGTGAAACTTCGCTTGTACACCTCCTATAGTGATACCGCTGTGTTCATGCTTTTCCTACAGTCAGAGGTTTGTTTTTAACGAAATTGTACTCTCTGGCTTTGGTTTGTTTAGAGTCCATGTGTTTCATGTATTTAATTTATGTTTCTTGAGTTTGAAATATCTCTATTTCAAAAAGCAAATCTCTTACTTTTGAGATGAGAAATTCTTGCTTGCTAAAGAAAGAACCATCTATCATATCTTCTCCTTTGAAGGGAAAAGCATGTGAATTGAAACGTCTATAGACCAGTCCTGCTATAGACTGATAGACCATAGGGGGACCTCTTTCTTGGGTTCCTTTACTAGTCCAAGGCTCTACTTGCCCATAATTTCAGCTGAACCAGTTACTTATTTTCCTCCGCGTGTGTCATTGACTGGCAAAGGCGCGGCCAATTCAGAATTCGGAACTTACAATGTCAAATAAACCAGGAGATGTAGCTTTTGATTATTTCTTGATTAGCTGGTGTCCAGTCACAAAAACACTGTGAGCTTCTGTTGAGCTAGGCCTGCGCGGGAATGAACAACGAAGGGAGCTGCTTTTGCCCACTCGTCTGCTTTCCCCTTCCGGGTACGGGCCTATCCCGTGCCCTCTCCTCCCTCCCTTTTGCTGAACTCGGCAACCACAAGGGACAGCGCACTCGGCCGAACCATGCCGATTTCGAGTAACTCCTCCCAGTCGTGGCCGCGTCAATGTCGGGGCGAATTCGTGCTCCGATCCGTGCGCGTGGTAGTGGGTGGTGGTGTGGTGGCACAGGAGGGATCGATCGGCGACGATTAAACGGCACTCGCAGTTGCTTCCTTCCATCCCTCCTCTTCCTCCACCTTTTTTTTCCCTCATCACTCAAGCTGAGCAGAGAGCAGAGAGCAGAGAGCAGAGAGCAGAGAGCAGAGAGCAGAGCGAGAGCGGAGGTGCGGTTTCTTCTTCTTCTTCTTCTTCTTCTTCGTCGTCTCCGGCGGCCGGCGGCGGCGCTTGTCCTCGATCTGGAGCGATGGTCAGCTTCACCGTCCGCGGGGTGGACATCGAGCTGGAGTGGGACTCGATCGTGGAGTTCCTGCTCTGGTGCCTGCCGCTCTTCGTCATCGCCGCGCTGGTCCGCGACCGCGTCGCCAAGGGGTACCGCTTCGACCTCGCCGCCGACGCCGCCGTCGCCGTGGCCGTCGTCGTCTCCGCCGCCGCCATCGTCATCCGCTACTGCCGCCACCGATGCCCCGTCGCCGTCGCCCTCGTCCGCATTCGCAAGGAGATCAGGTCGATGCAGGTTTAGCTTAGCTTAGTTTAGTTTAGTTGTCCCGGCTGGGCTCAGCGTTTATTGTCTCTGATTAGGGGGTGGTCAACTGTAGCAGCTCAGTGGTGCTCTGAATTGAAAGAAAAAAAAAGCAGAGGATTTTCTGTCAGATTCGTCGCATTTCCTTTTGATTTTTCGTCGATTCGTTGTGGTTCTATGCGTTGGGCTTTATTCCGGCGAGGGTGTACTACTGGTGGCTGGTGTTGTTTCCGTCAAGCTCTTGCCGTCGCTGCACGAGACGAGGTTGTTGGCCTCGGCGCTCGTTGCTGGTGGCTCCCACCACCGGCGTTTGGTAAAGGATCTGCGGACGGAGTGCTTGCCAAGTGGTATGAGGAATCGCATCCAAAGTTGCGTTTGCTTTTCCTCACCTTAGATCCTCAACCTCGAGCTTTTTGGTTGTTTCCGCGCTTTCCCAGTAATTTTGGTTATAAGTTTTGGGAGCGAAATGAGATTCGAGATGGTTTCTTGACGTCATTAGTCTGGGCTTATAATATATTTTTAGTTTATGTAATTTTTTTTTTGAGGGGAAGTTTATGTGTAATTTTGCTGAATCCTGTTCTTGCTAGCCTGCTCCACACGTGCAATCGACCCGCACAACTGCACAAGACGTGCCAGGCAGCCCGATTTTTCACAGTTGGGCTGAGCTTGACTCGGGACCTGACCATTTCGGGTCATTTCGGCCTTTTTACTCCTGCAGGCCGAACGCAGCCCACGGGCTCGCCACCCAGTGACGTGGCTCCTGGCTGGCTGGGCCAAAGTGCCGGAGGTCGGGCTGGCTGCATTCAGCCTTAAGGCCACTCATGGCCCACATACTAACCTTCAGACCGACCTTAGTAGCCGGGCCGGTATGATTCTTTTCTTGGTTTGTTGACTTGGCTGGGCTCGATCTGTTTGTACAAGCGGCGCACGTGTGAACTGCCGACCGGGCCACGTGGGGCAGATGTTCTAAGCCGATAGGAAGGAGATCTCACAATCTCAGTGAGCGCTACGAGCCTACACCTACCAGCAGCCCGATCGTACTCCTCGCGGCGAGTTGAAGGAGTTGGAAGGTCATCCGGTAATCGATTACTCTCATTACTTCAGCGGTCCTGCAGTTCCTCCTTCAATTTCTTCTCCCGGCTTCGTTCGGTCGCAAGGGTAGGAAATAGAGCGTCTCAGCCTCTCAGACTCTTGATTCTCCCCGTCTGGTGGTGAATCACGTGGAATAATTCCTAAACTCTATGGAAATGCTACTCTAGCTAATGAGTCCGGTGGCTATTTCTGTCTGTGAGATTAGGCGCCCTTCACTCGATTCCGCAAAAAGGTTGTACGGAGATGAGGATCTCTGAATGTACAATGGAAACACGCAGTCACTGGTGTTGATAAGGCGGTGTTTATAGCAATTGACATTTCTTTGCAACATCAGGTCTAGTTCAAGTTATTCCTGTCTCGTCTTTGCAGGGTTCAGCACAGTACAGTTTGGAACATTTGGAGCTGAGCTTTCTGGCAGCTAAGATGAGTGGAGGACATGCTGATGCTGGGAACTCAGGTAACATTAATAGGTTTCCCACACCTACTAGGATTGTGTAATTCAACCTTGTTGCTTTGAAGAAGCACAAAATAAATTCAATGATAAAACGAAATCCTTGAGCAAACAGCACATAGCCATATATGTTTGTGATAATGCACAAAAGACCAGCCAAAAACATTAATATAACTTTAAGAGGGCTTCTTTTTCTGACTTTGGTCACTCTGCATGTCAATATAGATTTCAGATTGCTTTCTAGAGTATTATTACTTTAAGATCACAGCAGCTGAAGGCAATTGACCTATGGACTCAAATTTTCAACTTTACCTTGCAGCTAGGATGGCAAAGCTGAAGGAGCTGTTGCACAGGAGTGAAAACCGCATTTGTGCGGACTGCAGCGCTCCTGATCCCAAATGGGCGTGAGTGTTTTGCTTGTGTTTGGAAAGACATCACGTGTCCATTTTAAGATAGTTAGAATTTCTTGTGTTTTGAACCCCTTTGGACATCCCCTTCTTTGGCTCTGGCAATGCATTTGTAGTAGATACTCCCTCCGGACTTTATTTGTTGACGTTGGCTAGTGCTAATTTGTGCCTTGGTATATATTGCAAGGTTTGTGGACATAATGAGAATTCTTTACTTCTGACTTTTTGACACATTCTCCTTGCAGATCAGCTAACATTGGAGTATTCATTTGTGTAAAATGCTCTGGTGTTCACAGAAGTCTTGGTACACATATTTCAAAGGTTTCCTTTGTCAGAATCATAAATGATCTTACGTGACATTTCTTTCTTTCTTTTAGGTTCCAATAAGGTTTTTGTGTTCTTCTAACTTATTGTTTGTCTAGTAAAATGCCAACATTTACAGGTTCCAATACATGAGAAGTATTAGCATCGGATAGTTTATAGTGCCAGTTCATCAAACTGTCACTCTGAAGTCATAACTGTCACTATTAATATAATATTCATCTGGCATAGGTTCTCTCAGTTACACTGGATAAGTGGACTGACAATGAAGTTGACTCCATGATAGAAGTTGGAGGAAATTCTCACGCCAATGCAATATATGAGGCCTTTCTACCAGAGGGCCGAAAGCCACACCCAGACTCTTCCCAGGAAGAACGAGAAAATTTTATCAGGTATGTGCTTATTTGGCAAGAATTCCATCTGTGCCCCTTTTAGTTAGCTCTATATTGCCACAGTTGCAGCTAATTTTCCAAAGAAATAAAGTTATGGTTCGTCACTGCATTGGCATGCATTTCCAATGCCTCAGGTCAAAATATGAATTGCAAGAATTTCTGAAGCCCAGCCTACGCATTGTTTCAAATCAGTCTAGTGAATCTGGAAAACATGCAGGCGACCCTTCCCCATTTGATGGTCCCAAGAGTGAAGTAATTTTGTCCTGAGTTTCGTACTACTGTTTCTTTCTTATCAGTACTCAGGATATTGGTAATCGCTTAAATTTCTTTCTACTTTGCAGGTTGGCATGGTCGAGTTCATAGGAATATTGAATGTCAAAGTGATCCGAGGCACCAACCTGGCTATCAGAGATATGTCAAGCAGTGACCCCTATGTCGTCCTGACACTTGGGCATCAGGTAATCGCATTATTCCGATTACCAACCCCACACGGCTAGACAATGTTTGACTATCAGAGGCTGAGATTTTGATTGTATTCGTATTTATTTCAAAATCACACACCTTTTTAGTAAATTCATCAGGCCACTTTTTGTCTGCAGAAAGCACAGACATCCATCATCAAAGGCAACTTAAATCCTGTCTGGAATGAAGAACTGAAGCTCTCTGTTCCTCGGGAATATGGAACTCTGAAGCTGGTAATTAACTCGATGCCACACTATGCAATCAAAGAACTTTTATGTAAATTAATCACAATTTTTGATGCTTTGATAGAGTCGGATAATGTCGTCTAAATTTTGAGGTTTTTGATGCAATTGAATCAGCTAACTTAAATAAGCACTAGCCCTAAAAAAACTTAAACAAGCACTTCGATTTTCCTTTCACTCTCACTTGATGTGAGCAGCAAGTGTTCGACCATGACATGGTGTCCAAGGACGACATCATGGGAGAGGCCGAGATTGACCTGCAGACAATGATCAACGCCGCTGCAGCATTTGGTGACCCAGAGCTGCTGGGTGACATGCAGATCGGCCGGTGGCTTAAGTCCGCGGACAATGCCCTCGTCTGTGACAGCCCTGTGGTAGTTGCCGGTGGTAAGGTTAAACAAGGGGTGATGCTGAAGCTGCAGCACACCGAGTCCGGGGAGCTGGAGCTGGAGATGGAGTGGATGCCTCTTAACATGTAGAAAATTGTCTCTTTGCTGTTCACTTATTTGTACCTTGCGATTCAAGATGATTTGTTTTGTGTCTCACAGACACTGGGATTAATATTTTTGAATTCAATAATTTGAGACAGACAGTATTGATGTTTAGTCCTTCTCAGATGGAATCCTTCACTAAAGACAGGCTCTGAACAAATCAACAGAAATAGCTTCATGCTTCACTAAAGATCGATTCCAAGCAAATCACCAGCCTTCAATCATAACAAGTTTCTGATGCTGGAACAAAATGAATGGTTGGGAAGGAACTAAACATATGCATCTGTAGACCATTTCTTCACGGCCGCTTATACAACATTACATATAAAGACAGATTGTATTCACTTAGTCTTTGACTTGTTTTGCGTCTCATTTTTTGGGACACTGGATCCAATATTTTTTCAATAATAATTTGAGATAAACAGTGTTGCTTCATGTTTGGTCCTTCACTAAAGATAGGCTCTGAACAAATCACCAAAAATAGCTTCATGGTGGAACAAATCACCAAAAATAGCTTCATGCTTCAGCTCCAATAAACATATGCAAATCACCAAAAATAGCTTCAGCTTCACTAAAGATAGGTTCCAAGCAAATCACCAGCCTTCAATCGGAAAGCCTCTGATACTGGAACAAAATGCAAGGTTGGTAAGGAACTATGCATTTTCAGACCTCTTCTTCTGTACCTCTTCTTGGATGTCAAACTGCAGCCAGCTCCAGATACTGCTGCTCAACAACAACGCCGCTTTCACTGGGAAAATACCAATTTCTGTGGTGAATCTCTCAACGACACTGCAAGGTCTCAGCTTCGACGCCACCGGGATCTCAGGAAGCATCCCCTCCACCATCAACAATCTGGTTGGTCTCTCATCATACTTGGTTAACTAAAATCCAGCATCCCGTATGTAGAATGACCTGTTTGCATGGTAAGATCCATATTATTATTTTTCATATATACTTCATGTCTATTTATATATAATTCAATCACATAGCATACTGCACCCCCATTTCTTTATTATTCTCTTTCATAACAATAACATTTCACTTATTATTATTAAAATGGGATTGCCCTAAAAAAAAAAGAAAATGGCATGCTGGTTTGCATTCTTCCTCCGTTGAAAAACATGGATAGTCACCCCCTACACAGCACCAGCACCGATGATGTGATCGGCATGATATAGTGGATTCACATGGATGCATTTTCGCATTGGGTCAAGTCCTGTCTTCTCACCACTGAGTTCACCCATCATGCTTATGCATGTTTGTCAAAGATTAAAATTTATTCCACTGATATATAATGGATACAGGATAATTTTCAAAGATACATGGACAAGAGAGTGTTACAAATGTTCTTACCAGTGTTTGAATTATCTAACAGTGGTGAATCAAACAAAAGAGGATTAACGGCTGTTTCAATATCAATATAATTTGTTCTGGAGAAATGCAGGTCTTACTCTATTCATTTCACATATATATGTAGAGGAAAAACTTGTGTTATCAACTTATGATAATTGGTCATGTATAATCATTCACCCGATTGTATCTGTTAATTTTGTGCCAAGTTTATTTCCTGCTACATATAGTAGTGTGACAAGTTTCTGAATGAACCTTTAGTACCGGTTAATTTCCTGCTATTTTTAACAAGTTGAATATAGCTTTGTTAAGCTAATTTAGTATTGGTTATTTTTGTGCCAAGTTTATTGGTTAGTTTCTGAATGAACCTTTAGTATTGGTTAATTTCCTGCTACATATAAGCTGGAGCTAATATTGAACTACTTGACGTCCAAGGGGTGAGCAGTTTCTTGGAGTGGAGCGGGCGCGACGCGGGCGTTTCGCGCCGCACGCGCAAGCGTTGCAGCGCGTGTCCGCCCTCGGCGCCCAACACTTCGCCTCCATTCATCCACCGCTACCTGATCACGAGTCGCGACGCGCGCATCCTCTCTCTCTCTCTCTCTCTCTCTCTCTCCCATCAACGCAGGTCCGCAGCCGCGCCCCTCTCGTCCTCGCTCTTTCTCCCGTCCCGCCCCATCGATCCTCCTCCTGCCCTGCAGTGGACGATTCGAGTGCATGGGATCTGTGATTCTGTGTCCTTTTTGGATTGATTACTTCTTTCTTTTTATTGGTAAGGAACGCTAGGCATTGCTCCGATGGATGTTCGTCTTGTTCGGGGGGATCGTTTCCTTCCTGCGACCTTTCAAATTCCTGATTTTGCTTGAACGCGCACGTATTAGTCCAGTTTGTAGCAGATTTGTTTGCCGGTTTGGTCGGGGAGTGTTAGTAGAAGGCTCTGTTTAAAAAAGCGACCGCCTAAACCGTTTAAGCGCTAGGCGGAGCTTCACCGCTTCGCTTTCAACTGTTAAAAAAGTATTTTACTCTATTTCTCTAATAATTATTTTCTAGGTACTATTTTTATTATTTTTGACATTTTTATATTTATTTGATAAAAGTACAAATGCTTAGTTCCGCCTAGAACCGTTTAGGATCGCTTAAGCGCCGCCTAAGCGTTCGAAGATGTCTGACCGCTCGCTTAGTTTATCCGCTTTTTTAAACATTGATAGAAGATTATTGTTTTTAACAAAATTTTTGGGTGAGGTTTGGTCCTGAGGTTGCCAAGATCTGGTAAGGTTAATGTGGGCATTATTAACTTTGATTTGCTGCCATTTACAAGTTTGATTGTGTTGCTGGTAGCAGTTCCATGTTACATGTTTCAGACAACGATCGTTGATTTTTGCTATTCATTTTGTTGCTTTTTCGTTCATTATCAATCACATCTTTGAAATTTGTGATGTTTTCGTATCCGTTTTGTCCATTTTTACCATTGTTAACCATACCATTATGATACAGAACGCAGAACTGCAAGATATTGTTTATCATGGATAGACAACCAACTAAAGTGGATATGATTGTTCAATAACTTTTCTTAGTTTCTTGATCAAAGGATCAACATCATCAAATTGTCATTATGATTTGGTAGTGTAAGCTCATCTTGAAATGTGGGCACATCTGAAAATTAGATACTAATCTGTCATCCTAAACATTATTCACACCTCCAGGTACGAAACTTTTGCCACCATAGAAAATCTCCATATTGACTGACATGGGAGGTGTAATTGGGCACGGTGACTCGCCAAGGAACAGTTCACCAGCATCAAAGTTGGAGAAGAAGATGGTTGAAGCCATGCAGCAGAGGGCACTACTAGGAACTTCTGTTAAATCATTCAATAGTGTTATCATGAAGTTCCCTAAAATTGACGAGAGCTTGAGGAAGTGCAGGACTATCTTTCAGCAATTTGGTGAGCTTTGCTCCTTTTCTTCTGGAACTTGAATGTGGATGTCCATGAGCTTTAAAATCAGTTGGATTTGTGAATTTTTATCATATATTTTTGAATATTTACCTTATATTGAAACTGTCTTTGAATTATCGATAACCAAAGTACAGAGATGCGTTGAGGTTCTATGCATAACTACCGTGCACAAAACTGGCATGGATAAATTTTCTAGATCAATGAAAACAAAAGGTTAATTAGCGCTAGATGGCACAGATAAATCATAAATGATTCAACAGTCTGAATTTTGATCCTTGGAACAGATAATTGATTCACATGGACTGGATAAAATCACACTTTCTGAATGGTAAAAAAGTAATGAACAGTTTCTTGAAAAGTTTTACCACCGATTCTTGTGCCGCTTCCTCTGAACTATTTTATATGTTTAATCTTCTGACAATTATTTTTGTATTTGTGCAGACGAAGATTCCAATGGTGAAATTGATCAGCTGGAATTGAAGCATTGTTTTCAAAAGTTGGATATAGAATCCACAGATGAGGAGATAAAAGATCTTTTCCAGGCATGCGACATTTATGAACACATGGGCATGAAGTTCAATGAGTTTATTGTCTTCCTATGCCTTGTTTATCTCCTCAATGATCCGGCAGTTTCAGAAGCAGTATCCTTCATACAGTAAAAAGAAAAGGATAGCTATTGTTACCTTTCACACTACAGTGTTATAAATTTGCATAACATTTAGTTTTGTCTAATTACAAAGTCTGATTGTGTGTTTATTTGATGCTTTGAGTAATTGTTAGCACACTAATGTGCCCACTTGCGTGCTGTCAACTGAATTTTTGTAGGCACCGTTCCTTGGGAGTTGCCTTATATTAGGCAGTTCTAATTATTTGTGAAAAGTTTCAAAGGAAGTTTAATAGACACAAATTCCTTCTTTAATTTTATTTGATCGGTGGATACATGATAAAAGCTCTGATAGGTGGATACCTTAGACATTTCCATTTGATATGTCCCTTTGTTCTGTTCTGGATATATTTTATGCCCTTAACTCGATGCTTTAGAGAAAAAGAATGGAATTGGGACAACTTGAGCCAACATTTGAGACATTGGTTGAGTCATTTGTGTTCTTGGACAAGAACAAAGATGGGTATGTCAGTAAGAGTGAGATGATACAAGCAATAAATGAGACCATTGGAGGAGAGCGCTCTTCTGGGCGCATTGGCATGAAAAGATTTGGTGAGTCATCTCCCCTGTGTTATCATCAGCTCACAACTCCCTGATTTACAACATTTGAAACATTGCATAGACTGCTTCATAGATTTATCAGTGTAAAAAAATTGGATAACTTTGCTATAACTGTCCTATGTGCATCCACCATTATTTTGTTCCTTCTAGTGGTTTGATGGAAGCAACATAGAATATGGTATAATTTGATCTTAAAAATTGTAAATTCGTTGGGTCTTTTCCAGTACTTGCCATATCTTGATTGGTGCTTCTGATTAAATGTTTCTCCTTTTTCTTGACTGGGTGTTTCTTTTCATAAAGCAAATATCCATGAGACCATGACTAGCAATTAGGCTCTAGTGTTATTGGCGGAGATTCTTATATTCCCATACAATTACGATGCTCCTATTTTAACTTGATCCTTGTATGGTGATTCCAGAGGAAATGGATTGGGACAAGAATGGGACAGTGACCTTCAAGGAATTCCTCTTTGCTTTTACTCGCTGGGTGGGTATTGATGACAATGAAGATGAAGACGATGATGACATCGAATGAACACAACCATTCTGAATAGGCGATGCAGCCTCAGGAGGCCTCCAGCAGTATTACTGTGAATCTAAGATTAAATGAGAATCGAAAGTAGCTGTTCATGTTCCTTGGAGTCTAGCTGATCATGGATGCTTATGTCCTTGTTGATAGAATGAACCCAAGTTGTTCTACAATAGTTGTAGCTGGAGTTTTCTTGTAAGAAGATTTCGGTACCCATGCTCTTACGTTTAGATTTTGTGAAAACATGACTGATCCATTTCTTGAGGACGTTAGTAATGTGCATGCGCACACCCAAGTCTTTGTGCTCTCAACACATTTTCAGTCGATGATTGGCCAAGATTATGCCAAGGCTTGACGCCACGTCGAATGGAGCTAGCAACAGCTAGCTTCGGGTTTTTTTTTTTTTTTTTCCAAAAACCAGCAGCTAGATTTGTGATGCAGGCAATGGTGAGCGGGTCGCGTGTCAGCGAGGGAAAGAAGCCAGGTAGCTTCGTCCTCCCACCTTGGCTTTTCGTTCCTTTTGCCGCTCTCCGGATGGCGGACGCATTCCCTGTCCTTCCCACCCTTCCAATCTTGCCGAACCCGGCAGCCAGGAAGGGACGGAGCAGTCGTGATTTAACACGGCGCCAAGTGCAATCGCTTCTGATCCGGACCTCCATACAAGCGTTTCCTCCCCTTCTTGTTCTTGCCATGGCCATCACCTTAACTGCTGCCGGGGTCCGGTTCGATTCGATCCTCGAGCTAGTGCCGTTGTGCCTGCCTTTCTTCTTCGTCGCCGCGTGGATCGGCTGCCGCGTCGCGGACCTCGCAGACCCTGCCATCGAAGCGGCCGTCGATGCTGCCATCGTCGCTGCCGCGGCCGCCGTCTGCAGAGTGGTCAAGCTGCTACTAGCTCTTGCTGTGCCCATTGGTTGAATCTGTACATGTGGCTAAATTTCCATTTTAACGCCTTGATTTGATCTGTAGCAGTTACTAGTTAGTATTTGTAGGTAGGGTAAAAGACTTATTTATGCAGGTTCCACTATTCCAGTGTCTATGGAAATGGTTGCAGAGTTGTGAAATGTAAATACAAATTAGGTCTCCACTGACAATTCGATATCTAGCGAAATCCATCCAAAACAAAGAATTGTATGCCCTCTTCCAGAAGAAAAAATTGCCTTCTCCGATTGAACTTTGTATGTTTTTTAGTCCTTCACTAAAGACAGGCTCTGAAACAATCACCGAAAATTGCTTCATGCTTCACTAAAGATAGGCTCCACAGCAAATCACCAGCCTTCAATCATAAGGCCAATCTCGCGGCCAGTCACGGTGAGCAGGTGCAGCAGCGTCTTCCAACCTAGCGGCGTCTGCACGCTGTCCGCGTGATCCGTCAGGATCTTGACCACGCACTCGTCGGAGATGATGCCTTCGCAGCACGTGTCCAGCACCTCCTTGTCTAGCTTCCACATCAGGTTGATGGACTTGATAAACTCGCGGCACCTCGTGTGGCACTACTGGATGATCTTGAGGTTGTTGTCGAACTCGCTGCTGACGCTCAGCAGCGACTCGCCGCCCGTGTCGAGCGACAGGAACTGCGAGAAGGCCCGATCGTGCCCGACACGTGTCCCCGCGCCACGCTGCCAGATCACACCCGCGTTCGCCGCCGCCGACGAAAACGGCCTGGGATGGTGCCCCGGGGGCCTTACTCCTCCGGTGGCGCCGTCGTGGTGGCCGCTGCTGCTGATCACCGACGGCGGGAGCAGCTTGAGGCGCTTGAGCTTAGTGAGCACGCAGTCGACGACGTTCTTCCACAAGCGCCGCGCACGGATTCACCGAACCGAAGAGCGCGAGTGTCGCCATGCGCGCGGCTTGAGCGAGCTCGTTGCTGAAGGTGAAGAGTGTCTCCTAGTCCTACGTGGTGGCGTACGGGTTCAGCAGCGTCGTGAACTTGCATATATAGGCAGCACAGCAGCTCGTCCAGCACGTCGTCCAGGCCGTACCGCGCGACGCGGGCCACGGAGACCGGCCCCTCCACGCACTGGTTCAGTGTCTCCTCATTGTCCGCGCAGTCAAATATCGTCGCCAGCGTGGCCACGGCCGCGATGAACGCCTCCCGGCTCAGCTTGTGCTTCAAGTCGCACGCGGCGCGTGACGGCTCCATGGCGCGGGACCGCTTCACCAGATCCGCCCACCGGCTCGGCGTCATCTGCACCCCCATCGCTGCCGTGGTGCTGAACACGGTGATGGCGTTGGAGGCGATGGAGTGGAACAGCTGTGAGAGGTACTCCCATGGCATGTCCTTGCGATCATTGATCGTGCGGTTGTTGCAGATGAAATCCTCCTCCATCATCTTCTTCTTCGCCTGCAGGTTGTGCAGGTCGGTGTGGAGCATGATGAGTGAGTAGCAGAGAGGATGAACGCCGCGTCCTTAGTGGCGAACACGCCCGTGGTCTGCTGCTCGAAGAACCGCTCCGAGAAGGCCTCCAGCACGCGTTGCATCTTCTGTGACTCGTCCGGGAGGCGGAACGTCTTGAGGTAGGCGCGTAGGGCCGTGTCGAGGAGGCCATCGTCTCGGTGAACTCCTTGATGAGCACCTTGAGGTTCAACTCGTCCGGGTCGCCCAGGAACTCGCCAATCTTGGTCGTGTCGAGCCTCGGGGAGTAGCCGAGGAAGTAGGCCATGTTGCGTGAGATTGCTTCTGCGTGTTGCAGCTTGTCACGCGCGTGGCAGACCCTACACAATTCATGACAGTCACGAGTGCTCGTCGGCCACAGGACACACCCGACACGATCGGCGGCCTCGGGGAAGGTGATGACACCCCATAGCCCACGTCCGTGTGGAGGTGCGACTCAATTCGGCAGCGGACCACCCATACGCACATTGTCCCACTCAAAGTACCAGTGGATCGATCATACAGCCGTGTTCCGCCGTATCATCACGCAAAAGTCGTCCTGACCGCATAGGTTCTAGTGATGAACACCGTTCACAGTTCGTGTACTCGTTTCTCGACAACTTGGACGTGGTTCGGCTTCAGTAGGACAAAGGGTGGCGCCATCCTCGACAGCCGGATACGATATACAAAATTGAGTGCTATTGTTCTCATAAAATTCTTTCAAACTTAACTATTATAGTATGGTATGATCAAATAGGCTAACATAGTCGAGATGATCAAATAGGCTAACATAGTCGAGCTCCACCGACTCGAGCCACACCTGCATGTCGTTCCACACCGTGATGTGGCTTAGCATGACGCCCTTAGGCGCCGTCAGCACCACAAGCTCTGTGCCATTGCCATTGATCTGAATGCTGACTAGGTGCGGCGTGCTGGGAGGAGGCAATGTGACCTCGTAAGTTTTGCAGTTGAAGCCTACCTTCTCCTAGTTTAGCGTGAACAAGTAGCCACCGCTGTCGTCACCTCGGACGTTGTCGAGGTACTCGGGCAGGTCGACGAACAACTCCTACTGCCAAGCCATGGGCCCTTTTAACCAATATTTGAACATCTAGCTCGGTCATGTGTGCGCAACAACGATGGACATCTAGTCGCTGCTGACTGCTACGCCGTTCGTATATGGCAGACCTGACTTGAGCATAGTGACACATCGCGCCCGTGCTTCATACTTGAGCAGCCAACCCGTCTTGTCGCGGTTGAACATGACTTGGGTGTTATTCCTACGTTGGTACTTGGTGCCGCTAGACGTTGTCAGTGGACTGGTCGACGTCAAGATCGTTGACGAAGGTGAACGATATGCCATCAGCCTCTGTCATTAGCACCTTGGCCACGCCGCCGCGAGACCTGACCTTCATCAGGACTAGGTACGCATCAGCAATGTAGAGCTCACCAGTCTTGTGGAAAAACTAGACGTTAAGTGGGCAATCTCATATAGTCTCGCCGCCAAACACCTTTTTGCAAATTGGGAGGTTGATGTAATTCGCGTTGTAGGCAAACATGATCCAGATGTCGTCGTTCGTGTCCAACTTGTCCCCCACCCATTTGAAGTTGTGATCATCGAGACGCCGGTGTAGGGGCCTATGCCCCTATAGGGGCCCATGCCCCGATGGTTGAAGGCTATATTCTTGGCACTGGTGGTGTTGTTCGAGAGCCAAAACTTCAAGGACTGGAAGTCATTGTAGATCTTGTTGTCAGTGCAGAGATAATCAATAACTATACTCCAAGTATTTTTGATGATGACTTCATGTTTTGCACCAGCCATAGGACATGTCTGACGCGATCACCGGCCTCGGCGAAGACGATGACGCCCCATTGCCCACGCTTGTGTGGAGGTGCGACTCAATTCGGCAGCGAACCACCCATACACGGGTTGTCCGCTCAAAGTACGAGAGGATCGATCACACTGTTGTGTTCCGTTGTGTCACCGTGCAAAAGTCGTCCTGACTAGAGGTTCACCTCGCTATGTTGTGAGCCAGCACCGTTTTGATGCGGCATTGGCGTGCGTAAGTAGAATCAACACCGTTCATAATTCGCGTTTCTCAGCAACTAGGAGATGCATTGTTAGGCAATTAGTTAGTCTAGAAGTTGTTCTCATTTTGATTGCAAGTTCTTGAGTTCGAAACTAGTAAATTCATTACAAAGGTAAGTAGTTAGATTGGAATTTATTCTCCACATTATTGCAAGGGGGTGTGTTTGAAGGAATTTTGTGAGAACAATAGCACTCAATTTTGTACATCATTTTAAACTATTACAACATGGTATGATCAAATACGCCAACGTAGTCAAGCTCCACCGACTCGAGCCACACTTGCATGTCGTTCCTTATCGTGACGTCGCTTAGCATGACACCCTTAGGCGTCGTCAGCATCGCGAGCTCCGTGCTATTACCATTGATCTGGATGCCGACAAAGTGCGACGTGCTGGGAGGAGTCGGCGTGACCTCGTGAGTCTTGGGGTTGAAGCCTATACCTTCTCCTAGTTTAGCATGAACAAGTAGCCACCGCTACCGTCGTGTCGAACGTTGTCGGTGTCCCAAGCAGATCGGCAAACAACTCGTACTACTCGGCCTTGGGCCCTTTAACCAATATTTGAACGCCTAGTTTGGCCATGTGTGCGCAACAATCATGGACCTTTGGTCGTTGTTGGCTACCACATCGTTCGTATAAGGTAGGCCAAACTTGAGCACGGTGATGCGTTGTATCCATGCTTCATACTTGAGCACCCGTGTCTTGTCACGGTTGAACATGACTTGGGTGTTATTCCTACACTGGTACTTGATGCTACTATCTGTGAAGTAGACATCGTTAGTGGACTAGTCCACGTCAAGGTCATTGACGAAGGTGAACGGAACGTCGTCGGCCTCTGTCGCCAGCACCTTGGCCAAGCCGCCGCAAGGCTGGACCTTCATCAGGCCCAGGTACACGTCGACGATGTAAAGCTCACAAGTCTTGTGGAAGAACTAGACGTCGAGCGGGCGATGGTAGACAGTCTCGTCGCCAAACACTTCTTTGCAGATTAGGAGGTTGATGTAGTTCGCGTTGTAGGCAAATGTGGTCCAGATGCCGTCCTTCGTGTCCGACTTGTCCCCCACCTACTTGAAGTTGTGGTCGTCAATACGCCCGTGTAGGGGCCCATGCCCCTATAGCGGCGCATGCCTGTAGGATCGAAGGACCCCGGCTAGAGGGGGGGTGAATAGCCGAATTAAAAATTAAAAGCTAACTATCGACTAATTGCGGAATTTAAAGACAATTGGATAAAAGCAAGCACAAGACAACTAAACCTAGGTTTGAACTAAAGTAGGTTGACAATCCTAGGTGACATACATCATGCAACTTCTAGTATATAAACAACAAAAGAACAACACGACAAGAGACAAAGGATATTTTCCCGTGGTATCGGTGATTTGCCGATCACCCCTAATCCACGTTGAGGTGGATCCAAGCGTATGATGTGCTACTCTCCTCAAGTATCCACTTCTCCACCACCAAGAAGTGCTCACAAAGAACAACTTGAGATATAACACAATCAATACCTTGAACCTCTCCAAACCTCGATTCCACTAGGGTTGCTCTTCACCACTCCGGCGAGGCGAGCACCGCACCTCTCACAAGAGTCCGGGCCTCCTTCACACACTTCTTGAAGGGCTCACGGATTTGACTCCTCCAAGCCGTCTAGGAGGCGACAACCTCCAAGAGTAACAAGTCGATGACGCTTGCTTGAGGATCCCAAGTGCCACAATGCTCAACTCACTCAAGTATAGGGCACTCACACTCACACACTTGCAATCTTTCCACTAGGACTTTGTGTGAGAGAGGAATAAGCTCCAAAGGGTGTACAATACTTTTCAAATGGCCAAGAGAGCTACTATGCACGGGATGGAGGAGGTATAAATAGGCCACCCTTTGAAAACTAGCCGTTACAGCTTTCTGTGCACCGGACGGTCTGCCGTGACTCCCCATGGTCGGACCGTCGTACAACCCAACGGCTAGTTTGACTTTCAAACTCCTTCTGGCACGAGCCCGACGGTCAGACCGTCATTACCCACGGTCAGACCGTCGGGACACTTTCAACTTTCACCCGAGAACAAATTCTCTGTTGACACCAGACAAGTAACGGCGGTCAGACCGTGGCTTGGGACGGTCAGACCGTCGGGACACTTTCAACTTTCACCCGAGAACAAATTCTCTGTTGACACCAGACATGCACCGACGGTCAGACCGTGGTTAACTACGGTCAGACCGTCAGGCCATCACCCGAGCAACCAGAGAGGCCACTCCTCTGGCCGTCTCTGAAGCGCACGGCGGTCAGACCGCGGGTCATGGCGGTCTGACCGCCAGGAGTGACCTGTCAGCCCCCCTTCTTTTACTCTTTGCTTTCCTGAAAGATATGGGCACACTCAACTCACATAGAACCACTCACAAAGATAGGAATTAAGCATTTGTGGCAACCATGGATACTCAAGGTCATCTCATCGACACCTCTTGATAGTATGACATTTAACCTATAATCCGGTCACTCAACTCTAATCTCCTTGTGACCGGCAAAACAGAAAAACCCTATCAAGATACCTTTGCCTTGAGCCATTCATATGTATATCACTTCGTCCATCATTCCATTCCTCATTATGACTACAACCACAATTATCTCAACAACGTAGTTAGTCAAAAATAAGGGTCGTCATTAATTACCAAAACACTAAAGCGGGCCTAGATGCTTCAATCTCCCCCTTTTTGGTAATTGATGACAACATAAGAAGTGATATAAAGCTGATAAAGACAATAAAGAAAAACTCTAAGGTGAGTCACAAGATAATGATCACATGCTATAGAATTTTCAATACACGTACATGTGAAAAAGTTAATGAACTCACCAAATGGTAAAACTCCCCCTAAATTGGTGCATTGATCAAGATATATCAAACATGGCAATGCATATTTTCAAAAGAACAAATTGGTAGAGTTTACCTTGTACCATTGGATGCGAGGAGGCAAAGAATAACCAATATATAGCAATATTGAACATTACAAGTAAGAACACCCTCATCATCCACACATTTGAACCATTAAGATGAGATGAGCACAGATAAAAGAGCAAATGGTTCAAGGTGCATAAAGAAATTACAATCCAACAAAGTTACATAGTTCAACAAACACAAATAAGTTCAAATGTGCATGAAAGTAAGATATGAGATGCACATGCAAATGCAACAAGATAGATAGATCAAGAATCATGGCTTGCATCTTTGTTTCCTTTTCTCTCCCCCTGACTCTAGCATCTCATCATAGCATCACTTCTTCATGTTACTTCTTCATGTTCTCCCCCTTTGGCATCAATTGACCAAAAAATGGTCAAGACTTCAATCATCTTGAGGAGGAGGTGGAGGGGCATACCATGGTGGCTAGAAAAACTCTGGAGGTGGCACTGGTGCAGGAAAGTAGCTATAAATGTGTGAAGATAAAGCATCATAGTTAGACTCTAAACCCTACATCCGAGTGGTGAGATCATCAATAGAAGTCCTCGCTGCCTCATAGGATGTTCTAGCTGCCTCATATGAAGACCTGACTGCCTCATAGGAATTACGAGCCTCAATACTTGAGGCTTGTATCTGATCAAACCTCTGCATCACAGGCTGAAAGTACTGATCAAGATAAGGGGTCATCCCTGCAAAGAATGCCGGAGGCGGAGGAGCAAACTGTGACCAATCCATCTGGGGAGGTGGTGGCATCTGAGGACCCTGTGGTGCCTGAGGAACCTCTGGCTGAATATTTTCCTCTTCTTCCTCACCTTCTGCAGCTGGTGGTGCTACGAGTTCATGCTTTACCGAGCTAAAAGGCTGATATCGAGGATGTTTCTTAAAAAGATACCGAGTTGGAAAATTGCTCTTCTGGAGAATTAGAGACATAATATAAGGAGCATAGTAAAGACTAGTCCTTACTGCCATGCTGTAGCTCTCTATCTCCTTCATCATCAGGAGGACCACATCAAACACTTGACCTTGCATGATATAGTCAATTATGTTCCAATAGTAGTCCCGAATAGCATCAGAGTTTCCACCTCGAGGATAAAAGGTCATCCTCACTATCTTGTTGATGACCTTGGGCATATAGAGGAGACCACTGACATTGCCCAATTTCCTTATGTGAGGATCATCAACATAGTACTGAACCCACTCAGGCTCTTTAAGTAGCTCCTGCTCAAGCACATCAATTTGATCATGAGTGACATTATAGTCAATTTCATTTGCCTCAGCAAACTCTGCAAATGTGGCAGTGAACCTCCTTGAGTTAGTCATCCATGTCAACGTTTTGTTGGGAAAATCAACTTCAACGGTGGCATAAAATTGTCGGATCACAGTTTCATTCCAATCTTGCTTATGTGCCACAAAAGCATGCAATCCCAAGTTTTGAAATTTCTCAAGTAGAGGACTAACAGTTGGAAATTGTGCAAGGTATGACCAGTCTGTGTACTTGTGAGTGAATACAGTTTTGTCCATCAACATACCATAGAATGCATCATGTTGCACTCGAGTGTGAAACTGAGAAGTGGGTGAATCTGGATCCTGAGAGTAAGCCACCTCCTGTCTCGCTCTGTAGTACTCATGTGATGCCCACTGCTTCTTCTCTCCAGTGTATGCTGTGGGATCAAATAACAGATCATCTCCATGTGCCTCATCCATCTCTACTTTATTAGTGGACTGACCAAATTCAGAAGCATCTTCAGTTGCACTTTGAGAGGGAGAATAATCATCATCTGAACGGGGTGCCCTTCTCTTCTTGCTTGAACCGGCTTTGAACACGGACGCCACCACTTTTCTTACGGTGCGACGATTACTGAAAATGAGCAAGCAATAATCATGTATAAGCAACCGATAAGTAATGGTCAGACATACGCATTGGATTGCCATAAGAAAAGCTGAGTTTGTACTCTGTCCTGCCCTGACGGTCTGACCGTGAGATTGGCGGTCAGACCGTCGGGTGAGGTTTGGCTGCCACAAAACTGCACATGGAATTTCTAGCCAAATCCTCAACATGTGCCAACAATTCTTCTCATATAAGTTTAAATAAGTACTATGAAGCTTTTCCATCCATTAATTTCACTAATCCATGGCCATAAGCAAGAATCCCCAAAATGTAACCCTAGCATCAATGTTCATGAGAGCCACCAAATCAATCCTTAAAACTTTGCATAGTTGTTGTCATTAGGTCTAGGAATCACTTTACAATCATCAAACAATCAATCCATGTCTCAAATATTCTATCCCTAGCAACAGCCCTTGAGAGAGAACCAATGGAAACCATGGGGAGAGAGGAGAAAACGATGAAATACCGGTCACTCATGGCGGAGAAGTCCTCGGTGAGACCGGATCCGCTCTCGGTTGGACCGAGGAGCCTAGGGATGGAGTTCTTCCAATGGAGGTCCTTGGAGGGCAAGGGAGAGCCTTTAGAGGAGCTACTTTCAGTTTTGGGAGAGTTGGAGACGAAGGGGTATGAGGAAATAAGAGAGTCACAAGGGACATGTGGGTTTTGACTCGGCCGACGCCCACGGTCAGACCGCGGGGACAAGAAGAAAAAATCTCCACCTTCCGGTACTCAGATGGCTGTCTGGCGGTCTGACCGTGGCATATGGCGGTCTGACCGTGAGGGTGCTTTCAGATTGTTGACAGCTGCTTTCAAGTTTCTCATCCAAATCAATTCAAACCTTCTCCAATCATTCCATACTTTGTTCAAAATGATAGCTTAATGAATTCCATCATATCCAAGATAACTTCAACTCTTCAAGAAATATAACCATGATTCTTGATCATCCATGATATGAATTATGCATGTATGAATGAAACAAAAATAAAAACAAGCAAAATTGCAATAACTTGCACAAGTGAACAAAAAGATGGAATGAGGATATTTTTGGGAATGTATGAGTCACATAAGCATTTTGGAACCAATATATATGAAGATATACGATCCAATATGCTAAACTCACAAGATGCCATATTAGGTTAGAAAGGTGACCAAAAGAGGTTTTCATGACGAATTTCAAACCCAAATTTCTCTTAAACGATGGATCATCTCAACAAGTTGTGAATACCAATTATGTTTATGATCACCATCATTACAAGTTTTGTAAAAGTACTTTTCTCAAAAAGATTTGATAAGAAATTGAGAGAATAGGTGAGAAAAGGCAAAAGAGGATCTTCAAAAGAGCTCAACCTCATTTTGGTGATAGGAAAAAAAACTTCCAAAACATAACCAAGAGGCATAAAAGTATTTTGGAACAATAACAACCATTTTTCAACCAATAGAACCCAAAAATTTGACTTTTTGAACAAAATGAGCAAAAGCAAGACTAGTATGGCATCTTTGTTGATTTGTCCACATTGTGAGGGTAGCAAGACACATGAGTGGTATAGTGCTCCCCCTAAATGTGTGAACTAACTTTCAATGCAACAACATGGCATAAATGGCATGGCAAGATGTACAAAATAGGTAGGCATGCATATATCAAGAGTATGACATAAAGCAATAAAACAAGGATCTAGGAGATATGTGAGAGGTCAAGAATATTTAGCTCACTCCGTAGCTTGCAAAACCGAGCTTCTTCTAGAGGCTTGGTGAAGATATCCGCCAATTGATCATCGGTCCTCACACTTTCTGTGACTATATCACCTTTGCTCATATGATCTCTTAGAAAATGATGCCGAATATCAATATGCTTGGTCCTCTTGTGTTGAACTGGATTTGTAGCAATCTTCACGGCACTTTCATTATCACACAAGAGAGGTATGCAATCAAAGTTAACCCCATAGTCCATTAGAGTTTGCTTCATCCACAATAATTGGGCACAACAATTTCCCGCGGAGACATATTCGGCCTCGGCGGTTGATAAAGCTACCGAATTTTGCTTCTTGGATGACCACGAGACTAGAGAAGTTCCAAGCAATTGACAAGTACCGGAGGTACTCTTTCTATCAATTTTGCAACCGGCATAATCCGAATCCGAATATCCAATGAGAATAAATTGACCATCATTTGGGAACCACAAACCCATATCTTGAGTTTGCTTCAAATATCTCAATATTCTCTTGACGGCAATCATGTGGCTTTCTTTAGGTGCGGCTTGAAACCTTGCACACATGCAAACACTAAACATAATGTCCGGCCTAGATGCGGTGAGGTATAGCAAGCTTCCAATCATAGACCTATATAGCTTTTGATCAACCGGTTTGCCTTCTTCATCAAGATCAAGATGTGCATTCTTTCCCATAGGAGTAGACATTGATTTTGCACTTTCCATTCCAAATCTCTTGAGAAGATCATTCGTATATTTGCTTTGATAGATGAATGTCCCATTATTGATTTGCTTCACTTGTAGACCAAGGAAGAAACTCAATTCACCAATCATGGACATTTCAAATTCTCGGGACATCATTTCACCAAATTCTTCACAAAATTCTTGATTGGTTGATCCAAAGATAATATCATCCACATAGATTTGGCATATAAAGAAATCTTTGCCAATTTTCTTGGTGAATAGAGTGGTGTCCACCTTTCCAATTTTGAAGCCCTTTGAGACAAGAAAATCCCTTAATCTCTCATACCAAGCACGAGGTGCTTGCTTGAGTCCATATAAGGCCTTGGACAACTTGTAAACATGATTTGGCTTCCTTGGGTCTTCGAAACCCGGTGGTTGCTCCACAAAGACAAGCTCACTAATTGTGCCATTCAAGAAGGCACTTTTCACATCCATTTGATATAGCTTGATCTTGTGATTAGTTGCATATGCAAGTAAAATTCTAATTGCCTCAAGTCTAGCCACGGGAGCAAATGTTTCATCAAAATCCAATCCCTCAACTTGAGTATAGCCTTGTGCAACCAATCTTGCTTTGTTTCTCACAACTATTCCATTCTCATCTTGTTTGTTCTTGTAAATCCACTTTGTGCCAATAACATTGTGATCTTGTGGCCTTTTGACTAACTCCCAAACTTCATTTCGTGCAAAGTTGTTCAATTCTTCATGCATAGCATTTACCCAATCCGGGTCTCTCAAAGCTTCTTCTACCCGAGTTGGTTCACCACAAGACACAAAAGAGAAGTGTTCACAAAATGAAGCAAGTCTTGATCTAGTTTGAACACCTTTGCTTAGGTCACCAACAATTTGATCTACCGGATGATCTTTTGCAATGGCATGGTGAATTGTTCTAGCATGGTGTGATGGAGTGGAGGTTGAGCCATTTTCCGGTTGAAGATTTGACTCACCACCATCACTAGCTTGAGCTTGAGCACTAGAGGTTGATGAATCTTGGTTCACTTGAAAGAGAGGGGAAGAGGTCACATTTGAGTCATCTTCATCCTTAGGCCTCACATCACCAATTGTCATGTTCTTCATAGCATTTCTCAATTCTTCATTTCCCACATCATCCAAATTTTCTTGCTCATCTTGTGATCCATTTGTTTCATCAAATTCCACATCATATACTTCCTCTACTAGTCCTGAATTTTGATTGTACACCCTATATGCCTTGCTATTTGAGGAATACCCAAGGAGAAATCCTTCATCACACTTGCTTTGGAATTTTGATAATCTTGCTCCTTTCTTCAAGATATAGCATTTTGCATCCAAAGACACGAAAATAGGAGATGTTGGGCTTTCTTCCAATAAGCAATTCATAAGGTGTCTTTTTCAACAACCGGTGGCAATATAATCTATTTGATGCATGACAAGCGGTGTTGATTGCCTCGGCCCAAAAACTATCCGATACATTGTACTCGGAGAGCATTGATCTTGCCATTTCAATCAAAGTTCTATTCTTCCTCTCAACAACTCCATTTTGCTCCGGGGTGTACTTGGTTGAGAATTCGTGTTTGACTCCCTTTTCATCACAATAATCTTCAATTCTTGTATTCTTGAATTCGGAGCCATTATCACTTCTAATCTTCTTGATATTGAATTCATATTCATTTTCGGCTCTTTTGGCAAACCCTTTGAATATGGTGAATACAATTGATTTGTCACTAAGGAAGTACACCCATGTATATCTTGAGAAGTCATCAACAATGACAAGGCAATAGCTATTTCCACCAATGCTTTGATATTTGGTAGGGCCAAATAAATCCATATGCAACAATTCCAAAGGCCTTGAAGTTGACATGACACTCTTGGTAGGATGAGTATTAGTCACTTGCTTCCCGGCTTGACAAGCACTACATAATTTATCCTTTTCAAACAAGACATCATCCTTCATACCAACAACCAAGTTGTGCTTCACTAATTTCTTGAGTTGGTTCATTTCAACATGGGCAAGTCTCCTATGCCATAACCAACCTTTGGATGACTTGGTGAATAAACAAGTGCTCAAGCTTGCATCACTAGAAGAGAAATCCACAAGATAAAGATTGCCATGACGAAATCCCTTGAAGATAAGACTATCATCCTTCACACTTGTAATCACAACACCACTTGATGAGAATTTGCAAATAAGATCAAGATCACACAATTGAGCCACGGACAGCAAGTTGTAGCTCAAAGATTCAACTAGCAATACATTTGAGATTGAGAGGTCATTTGAGATAGCAATCTTTCCCATTCCTCTCACTTTTTCTTTGCTATTATCACCAAAGGTGATCCTTTCATAATCCGAACTTCCTTCTTCAATTGAGGTGAACCTTTTCCCATTTCCGGTCATATGTTGAGTGCATCCACTATCGAGCACCCAATGCCTTCCTCCGGACTTGTAGTTCACCTACAAAACAAGTTTAGTTGTTCTTAGGTACCCAAATTTGCTTGGGTCCTTGTAGATTAGTCACCAACACCTTTGGCACCCAAATGGACCTTTTCTTCATTCCATTTCCAAATGTGTCATTCATGTTTGTCCTAGTATGAACATTATTTTTACCAACAAACTTAGCATGCACAACACCATTGGATGATTTAACAAGCATGTAAGAAGCATCCATAGCAACATTAGCAATTCTCTTACCGATACAATCTTTTGCAAGATGTCCGGTATTCTTGCACATAAAGCAATACAAGCCACTTTCTTTAACAAATGTGGACTTTTTAGCAACAAAGGCATTTTTGTTTTTCTTGGGGATATATCCAAGACCTTCATGCTTGAGAGTGAACCGTTGACACTTCCACATTTCATTAAAAACATTTTCACCCTTATGACACTTAGCAAGAGCATCAACAAGGTGATCAACGGTATCCCTTAATTCATGATTTTCAACAATAAGCAAGGGATCACAAGCATTCACATTATTCATGCAAGTATCAATCTTAGAAGGGCATGGTATAGTAAGTAAATCATCACATGAAGTAGATATGCTAGAAGATGTAACACGAGCAATAGGCATATCATCAATCAAATTGCAAAACACACCGGCATCAATTTGGACCTTGTTGGTGTGTTGGGCTACATAAATCTTATGAGTTTCCTCAAGCTTCTCATGAGTTTCTTTTAGATCCTCATGAGATGACTTTAGCTCATCATAAGCTTCTTGGAGAGAAGAGTGCTTTCTCTTCAAGTCCTTGTACTTGCTCTTTATGCCACCCAACACATCATCAAGTTCACTAAGCATTTCAACTAGTTCATCATAAGAAGGCTCATAGTCATCATTGCATACCTTGGATTCACCTTTTGCCATGAAGCAATAATGTGAATCGAATAGGGATGGAGCTTCCCTGATAGCAATGCTGGCAAGACCCTTCTTGGAAGGCTTGTCATCTTCATCATCGGAATCGGTATCCGAACTAGCATCGGAATCCCATTCAACATAATAAGCCTTGCCATTTTTCTTCTTGGAGAACTTCTTGAGAAACTTCCTTTTTACAAATTTCTTGTTCTTTCTTGGCTCATCATTATCATCATCACTATGGATTTTCTTCTTGCAATTTGTAGAGATATGGTCAAATTCTCCACACTCATAGCATTTCTTGTTTGCAAATGGATTCTTCTTGGATGACTTGCCATTTTTGTTGAATCCCCTATATGTGCCTTTCTTCATGAATTTCTTGAACTTCCTCACCATCAAGGCAACATCCTCCTCATCATCATCGTCATCGGACCCACTCTCTTCATCATCATCATCGTGAGAGACTCTAGCCTTGAAAGCAACACTCTTCTTCTTTATATCGACTTGATCATCCCTAGACGCCACTTGAGATTGCTTGAAGATATCATGAGTGAGAACTTCACCCAAGATTTCCGAAGGAGTTGTTTCTTCCAAATTTGATCTCACAAGCATGGTAACAATTGTTTCATACTTGGATGGCAAGGCTCTAAGGAACTTATGAGATATATCAACATCGGAAACTTCATGACCAAGATCCTTGAGATCATTCACCATGTTGTTCAATCTTGCAAAGGCGGCCTTCAACTCTTCATTGGGCAACAATGTAAATCCTTCAAATTTGCCCTTGCAAATAAACAACTTGGCACTCTTGACCATCTTGGTGCCCTCATGAGCTTCCAATAGAGTTTTCCACATCTCATATGCGGTCTTGAGCTTGCACACTCTATGATATTCCTCCTTGCATAGGGATCGAATGAGAATGTTCTTGGCTTGAGCATTGGCCTTGATATTTTCCTTGTGGGATGTGCCGGATCAAGAACCACATAACCTTCTTCCACAATGTTCAACACGGTCTCCCCCACGGCCTCAAGATGAATCAACATACATGTCTTCCAATAATCAAAGTCTTGACCATCAAAGAATGGCGCGTGACCAACGTTCACCGTGTTACTAGCCATAATCCTTCTCCCGGAAGATGAATTCCAATCAATTTAGGGAGAACCTGCTCTGATACCACTTGTAGGATCGAAGGACCCCGGCTAGAGGGGGGGTGAATAGCCGAATTAAAAATTAAAAGCTAACTATCCGACTAATTGCGGAATTTAAAGACAATTGGATAAAAGCAAGCACAAGACAACTAAACCTAGGTTTGAACTAAAGTAGGTTGACAACCCTAGGTGACATACATCATGCAACTTCTAGTATGTAAACAACAAAAGAACAACACGACAAGAGACAAAGGATATTTTCCCGTGGTATCGGTGATTTGCCGATCACCCCTAATCCACGTTGAGGTGGATCCAAGCGTATGATGTGCTACTCTCCTCAAGTATCCACTTCTCCACCACCAAGAAGTGCTCACAAAGAACAACTTGAGATATAACACAATCAATACCTTGAACCTCTCCAAACCTCGATTCCACTAGGGTTGCTCTTCACCACTCCGGCGAGGCGAGCACCGCACCTCTCACAAGAGTCCGGGCCTCCTTCACACACTTCTTGAAGGGCTCACGGATTTGATTCCTTCAAGCCGTCTAGCAGGCGACAACCTCCAAGAGTAACAAGTCGATGACGCTTGCTTGAGGATCCCAAGTGCAACAATGCTCAACTCACTCAAGTTTAGGGCACTCACACTCACACACTTGCAATCTTTCCACTAGGACTTTGTGTGAGAGAGGAATAAGCTCCAAAGGGTGTACAATACTTTTCAAATGGCCAAGAGAGCTACTATGCACGGGATGGAGGAGGTATAAATAGGTCACCCTTTGAAAACTAGTCGTTACAGCTTTCTGTGCACCGGACGGTCTGACCGTGACTCCCCACGGTCGGACCGTCGTACAACCCAACGGCTAGTTTGACTTTCAAACTCCTTCTGGCACGAGCCCGACGGTCAGACCGTCATTACCCACGGTCAGACCGTCGGGACACTTTCAACTTTCACCCGAGAACAAATTCTCTGTTGACACCAGACAAGTGACGGCGGTCAGACCGTGGCTTGGGACGGTCAGACCGTCGGGACACTTTCAACTTTCACCCGAGAACAAATTCTCTGTTGACACCAGACATGCATCGACGGTCAGACCGTGGTTAACTACGGTCAGACCGTCAGGCCATCACCCGAGCAACCAGAGAGGCCACTCCTCTGGCCGTCTCTGAAGCGCACGGCGGTCAGACCGCGGGTCCTGGCGGTCTGACCGCCAGGAGTGACCTGTCAGCCCCCCTTCTTTTACTCTTTGCTTTCCTGAAAGATATGGGCACACTCAACTCACATAGAACCACTCACAAAGATAGGAATTGAGCATTTGTGGCAACCATGGATACTCAAGGTCATCTCATCGACACCTCTTGATAGTACGACATTTAACCTATAATCCGGTCACTCAACTCTAATCTCCTTGTGACCGGCAAAACAGAAAAACCCTATCAAGATACCTTTGCCTTGAGCCATCCATATATATATCACTTCGTCCATCATTCCATTCCTCATTATGACTACAACCACAATTATCTCAACAACGTAGTTAGTCAAAAATAAGGATCGTCATTAATTACCAAAACACTAAAGCGGGCCTAGATGCTTCAATGCCCTGATGGTTGAAGGCTAGATTCTCGGCACTGGTGGTGTTGTTTGAGAGCCGAAACTTCGAGGCCTGGAAGTAATTGTAGATTTTGTTATTAGTGCGGAGATCATCAACAACTATGCTCCAAGTATTCTTGACAATGACTTCATGCTTTGCATCGGCGCATGAAGAGGCAAGCATAAAAAGATCTAGACCGACAATGAGAATAGGCGCCACGCGATGACACACCGAGCTACTTCGATGACAAAACTGTTTGATGAAACTACTTAGATGGCAAAACTATACGGTGGAGCAAACAGATTTGTTGGTGAGGGGTCATATATATGTTCATCTTTTTCTTAGCCAAGGGGTACATTGCCGAAGGTCATAACATATGCAAAAACTTAATTACAGTGGCAATGTCGGTTGTTTCAAAAGTTACCTCTATCTCATACTCTAAAATAAGTATTCCCATTTTATCTTAAGATTTAGAGTTGTGTGCCTTGTGCTTAAATATTACTACCTCTGTCTAAAAATATAAGCATTTCTGGGTTTAGTTAAAGTTAAATAATTTTAACTTCAACTATTAATAGAGAAAAAGTTTCGATGATTGATCAAGTATAAAAGATATTGCTAGATTCATCTTAAAAATAACTATCATAATATGCAATTCTTTGTATTTATAACTATTTACTTTTAGAGATATTATCAGTCAAAGTTTAAAATATTTAACTTTGACCAAAGCTAGAAATGCTTATATTCTTAGACGGAGGGAGTACACAGCTAGAAGCCGTGAGTCCATGTGAGCACAACGGGATCAAGGAGCCCCGCCTAACTTGGAAACACTCCCTCTCTACCTACCCAAAACTCACTCTCTACCTCTTTTATTATTTTTACTAATAAAACTTCCTCCATCTCTAATAAGGACATCGGAAAATATCCAGAACAGCTAATGAATGAAATCTACAAAATCATGTGATGTCGTGACCTTCTTATGCAGCCCTTTCTCAAATGTTAAAAGCACATTTGATTAAAAAAATAGATTAAATTGTGCAGATCAAATTTCTAGATCAAATTATGCACGTCAAATTTCTAGAATGGAGCTGATAGCAAATAATTTTTTTTTGCTCTGCTCTTAGCATCGAGTCATCGTGAATAAAGTTACATATTGCATCCTTAAAACACATTTAGCATGCATGTACTACATTTCTAATCTATAATGATATACTTAAAAATGGTGTAGTCCTGAGTCTATCCACATTCCTAGTTTTTCACAACTCCCACTACATAGACTCATGAAGTTCGTTTAGCGTGCCTTATGTGTTTTGTAGCCATAGTATTGATTGATAACTAAAATTGGTTTATATTTTTGAGCCAATTGATGAACTAGATGAAGATTTTTTCCCCTTTATCTATTCAATTATTTTGTTGATTATATTAAGTAATAATACCTCATATCTAAAGATCACAATAACACATGCAGTAGTTAATGGCAATTTCTTGCTGATTAAAAAAGTAATGGCAATTTCTTGCTGATTAAAAAAGAGATTTTTTTTTTGCTGACTTGACGAAGTGCAGTAGACAAGTCACTGATGCTGAAACAAAAAACTTTTTTTTTAGGTTTTTTTAGGGAGGAACAAAAACCAAGGTTAGTAAAGAACTCAAGCATTTTCAGACCTTTTTTTAGTACCTGAGTTCTGAAATGCTACATTTTATAAAATGTTACATTTTGGAAACAGATTGCATCTCTTCACCATACCGATTATGTTAGGCTGCAATGCATACTGAGGCATGCCAATGATCATTTTGGAGACGGATTCGACTAATCTGGGGTGAGCGCTCACCTCTGATTCCTGGGATAATAGTAGCCACTCTGCCTGCGGGTCTCCAAAGATTTGACAGGGTGCAGTAGTTAATGGCAATACTGATTTAACTGAGCTTCTGGTAGCACATTATTTTCTTTTATTATAAATATAAATTTCGTGATACATAGTCAACGGCAATACTGATTTAACTGAGCTTCTGGTAGCACATTATTTTCTTTTATTATAAATATAAATTTCGTGATACATAATTTCAATCTTCCACCGTTGTTACTTCCCGAAACCGATTCGTGCTACCGCCCAAATGAGACCGATGGCCGAAGATTAGGACTTCCCGACAAAATCAGCCCGATGCAACTTACGGCACGGTAAATCGGATTGTCTGAAAACAGAAAGGAAGAGCTGCAAATCAAAGAACTGGAAGGACACAATGCTCAGTGGAAAGAGAAGTCGTTTTTTGGTTGATGGCTCACGTCGACCAAAGAGATCGCCACTGCCTTAAACCAGTAAATTCATCATTGCATTGCAACCACAAAGTAATCCTAATCCTAACTCTCTAAATACCCAACTAAAAGATGTGAGAAACGAGAAAGTCAATGAGCTAAATCTACAAGGAAACAAGACAGTGCAGAAGAGGCAAAATAAACTGAAGCAATCGATCTGCAAGGCAGTGTTACTGAGGGACTTCAGTGTGTGTAACAACATAAAAGATCAACGGCGATGTTATCGCCTCACAGAAATCCGCTAAGATCCTTTCGGATCCAAATCATCATGAGCCCCAACAACGAATTCCTCGCGTCACGAAAGGGAACAACGAACAAAAAGAAGAAAAAACAGAAACAAATAGCCGAAGTCAAAACTGAGTAAACAAAAAAGAGAAGAGTGAGGGAGATTAAACACAATGGGATCGAATATGCAATAAGCTCCAGGTAAAGGAGCGACGGCGGCGGCCAAATTTCTTCAAGCTGTGTAGATACTTGAGGCACTCAGGCCGGAGACCGGAATTATATATAGGGAGGAAAAAATCTGGTTGGAGTTAGGTTTACCTAGTTGGAGTTTGAGCCGAGGACGACGTGCCGTTTGGGTTGGCCCATGGTCTGGTGGGATCGCGTGTTGACGTGGGTCAAGGCCTTCATGGGCCAAAGCCATCATGGGCCAAGCCAGCCCAAATGCCTGGTTTACCGAAATATGCCACTAAAATTGTGAATTAAAATCCCCGCAAAAAATGTGAATTAAAATGTGAGAATCTAACATGGTAGTAGCTTTTCTTATGTTTGACCTAAGTCCTGTATCGCCAACCATATAGTTTATCCATTTTTTTCAATGATTTTGAGCTAAGCAACGCCAACAATGAAAGAACAATAGCGTGCGTAGCATTGGTGTTTTCTAACTAGTTCCTTTTTATGTCTACGGGGGTATCAGCAAGAAAGTTCAGACATGGTGATTTTCATCCTTTTTTTAAAGCAAAGAGCATTTTGATCCTTTTTCAGATAGCACTGGCGTCAACTCCTGCAAAGAGCGCAACATTAGCTATGATTTTATAGTACAAATTTATTACCCTGGCTATGATTATAGTACAAATTATCGAGTTAGAGCGTGCATTTAACAATTTGAAAACAACCTTGAAATCTGGTGCTCTGGTGGTGTTGCGCTAGGAGAATCTCATTGAATTTCAGTTACGGAAATCTTGCACGGTTCAGAACTTCCATTCGCTTGGTATACAAGCAAGTACACAGTAGCTATATTCTTTTGGAAAGCAAACGTGCTTACCAATACAGTTTATGTTTTCCCTTTCAAAATACTAATAATCAACAACATACTATTAACAGAAAGAATCGGTCGTCTACACCTGTATATATTCTGCACATCAAAACAAATATAAAACAAGAACGAATCCAAGAACAACCAAAATCCAACTCTTCCACCATATCCCTCAGCAGAGGATCGAGCGTGCATCAGTAACAGACTGCGGTGGATCCAGGTCCTTGTCCTGGAGAGCGTTGCCTAGCAGCTTCTGCATTTCTGATGCAAACACATCATCGAGGATCTGCACAAAACTTATCATTATTAGCACGCATGCGGTCACCAGAAGGCTATTACAGTGGTGTAAAAATTACTGTTTATTTTTAACTAGGAAAAATTACAGTTTCTTTATAGACACTGCAACTCAGCCCCTATACTCAGCGAAAACAAATTTCATGCTGACAGCGTTGGTTCTCCTAGAGGTTATCAGAAATTCAGAATTTAGTGTCAAGTACAGGCTTACCCCTAAAGCGTAGTCAGATCCTCGATACCAAATTCTGTTCTCCTTTCTGCTCTCGAGAAATCTCAATACAATCTGCTCCAAGTTAAGTACGATTTATCACAATGACAAACTGGCAGTGCAGAAGACTGATCTTAGACTGAGTGGTTTTGTTCTTGTCTGATTACCTGGCCTAACCTATCCCAGAAACCTCGGCAAACAGCAACAAAGATTCTGCTGGAGAAGACCTGGTGCAGATTGTGAATAGAATCCGAGAGCTGAAGACGAAGAGCTTGCATCCTCTCACGTATGTCGCTTTCACCATCAGCCTCTCTTGTTTCTTCAAGAATGCGTTTTAGCCTTGTAGTCCTATTAGCTTGTGCCTGAAAACATCCAAGCCAAATTTACGGTGTATCAAGAGTTGGTCCCAAGCAGGCTGTGACTTTATCTTTAAGTGCAAAGAAAATTTCTTACATTATAGACAAGCTTCTCAACTATCGCTTGCAGATATTTCTTATACTTCTTCCTCAACATAACTGTGATGGAGTTCATTTGCTCTCCAAAAACAGTGTGCCCATTTGTTATGGTAAGATATGCCCCCCATGATTTGAGAATGTCTTCAACTTGGCAGTGTAACACATCTAACATCCTTTTAACAGAGTTCATGAATGTTCCTAACTGTCATGGAGAAAACAAAACTGGTCAATAAGGAACTAACCAGTACGACCGGCATTCATAATATATGCGAAGCATATATATACCTGATTTGGCACAATATAAGGAGCTATAGACTGTCTTCTTGTCAGTCTTTGGACCTGCTTTTCAAGAATTTTTGGTATGCCATCTCTCAGAGGCAATAGAGTCTCCATGTATTGCTTCTCCAACGCCTTCATAATTTCTCTTTCCACATCAGCAATAGCCTGAATCATAAAAGGAGTAGCAGTTTAATTCACTGGATGAGAATCAGGTGAGTTGATTCAAAAAGTGTAGATGTGTACATACACTCTCCAAACTCATCAGATACTGAGGCCATCTAGTGATAACCACACCATACTCATTTATGCTTTCTTTTATTTGTTCATACATTTGCTCAACAAATGACGAGGTTGTTGACACCGCTGGGCATGACAGCTGAAAAAAGAGGTAAATGAAATAAACAAGGTAGATCGACCTTTTCCTTGAGGAGGTAGATCAAATTCAGTCTTTTGACATGTTTTTGAGCAATGTATGTTTATGATTACCTTCTCAGCTTTGCAGTTATCAAGTAACTGCAACCGGGTATCTTCAATCCACACCATGATATAGTCATGAAGCAACTCCCTCGAAACTACACCCCCATGAACAGGTCTACAATGGTACATACCAATGAATCAGCTAACACAATTATTGTTGCATAATGAATCAGCTGAAAATAAATGTTGCGGTGGGGTCACACATCAGTTGAAGAAAACAGTAATATCATATCTTACCTGACTTGCCAGGAGTCAAGATCTCTCTCAAAATCAGAAGTTGCAATGATCAGCTCAGCAACATGTTGTAGTGGCCTTGATGGGGGACTTGCAGAAAGAAAACCCCTCAATCGTTTGCAGAGTTCGGTACTGTAGAGTGATGCTGCTATGTTTGGCAGATCTATCGAACTAAAAATAAAACATATTCCGTGAGTCTAGTTTAACAGGTGCATACAGAAGAAATTCTTTCTTATTAGGCCTGGCTTAAGGCGCTACCTTGGAAGTATATTTTGATTGTGAATCTTAATATCTGCCTGAATCTCACGACTTATGTTAATGCAAAGTGTCTTCATTTTGAGATATGCAGCAGAAATAGTCATGGGGTCTGTAAGAAGGCTGTCGTTATTGCTTGACATAAATTCATCTGTCTCAATCATATGTCTCCTGCACCTTTTCGCAGCGGCAGTCTGTAAAAGAGGATTATGTTTTTCAGCCCTCTATATAAAGAAGAATCAGCAGAATACATGGACTGTATCCATCACTTGCACCAGTCAATAATAGAAAAAAAAATATGAAGCCTTCTAAAACTTCTGCTTAACAGTATTTGTGGACGATCTGCTAGTGTCAAACAATCACATATGTAAAATCATTACTGCTACTATAGTGCAACCTCACATCATTTCATGGTATAGCGTTCAAGCAGTCAATCTAAAATAACTTCCTCTGACTCAAGAAAAAGCACCCACCATGCTTATAACTTCTCTAGTTAAAAAGGTTATTGTTCACAACTGTTTTGAAAATGACATGTCTTAGAAGTAAATATTTCTCGCCTTACATAGCTAGAAACATAACAGATTGCTTTGTGAAAGAGAAAAAATGAAGAAATGACAAGGCATGCCCCTGATATCTGACCTGCAAATAGCTCCTGAGTATGTCTTGTGCCTCTTTTGAGAGTATATCATGCATCGTACTGAATATCTGAACTGCTGGGGCCAAGGCTTGTGCAGCAAAATCTGATATGGGGCCAAATATGTTTGACAAGCCAGTAGCAGAGTGTTCATCCAGTGACTTGTAATTTTCAAACACAGCTGCAAGCAGACTCTTGATCCGATGCTCACAGTCTTGCATTATACTTCTCTGCAATGAAACAAGTGTTCGTAACTGATATATTGTGGCATTTCTGCCTGTGTCTTATTACTGAAATAATGATTAATAAAACGTTCTCATCTTGCAGGCATAAATGACGTCAAGTGGATTGTGCTACCATTAGCATGAAAATAAATGAATTTTGTCAATACCCTGCCTACTAGGACAATTTAATATTTTTCAGTGCTATCTCTGAGTTTTGGGCCTACATTTGTTTGAAAGGAAGTTACCTCTTGTCTCGTTAACGCCCTATCATCTCGTGCTTTCATGACAGGGAGGAGAAGTTCATATATAAGTTCCAAACAATCCTTTGTTGGTATTGCCACATTCATAATGTAAGACAAGTACCTGTAAAAAGTAAAAGACAATACTATCATGTTCTACTCTATTAGAAAACCATAATTGAGTGATTATACATAACCCAGCAGTAGATCACCTCAATTTTCTATAAGCATCTGAGACACCATAGTAATTAGAGAACTCGTCCAACAGCCACTTCCATGGACCTTTGATATGGAGCATTCTGCTGTTGAAATTTTGAGCCCTCATTGCTGCTTCTAGAACTGTGTCATATATGATGGTATCCACAGCTGGACCACCTTGCAGCATCTATTATTGTGGTAATAGCAAAAGAAGTTACACATCTGTTTGATGAGTTGAGAACACAAAAAGGAAATAAGAACAAACCTTTGCTGATCCGTAGTTGTTTGAAGACATGGATACATTCATACAAAGCTGAATTTTACCAACACATTCTTGTTCATCAAGATATAAAGGCCACCACCTTATGATTTCTTCCTGCTGTTTTCCAGACAATCACAAATAAGAAATGCGTTTTTCACTCTTTAGAATTACCATGAAAATGTCATGATGGGTTTGCGTAACATACATGAGTATCAGTGAATGATGAAACTGGAATTTTTGCACGTCCTATGACAACCTTATTGTTATCTTGTACTTCAACAAGAATAATATCCTCGTGGCTCTCCAGATAACTGAAAAAGATCAAGAACATTATCTGAGTAAAATTTTAAATTCGACTGATAGAATGAACAGAAGCATAACTAGGATTGAACTTACAAGAGTTGAGATTCACCAGTCCCTGGCTTCAAATATTGTGGGGAAATGGAATCTCTCTGATGATCCTTGCAGGAGCTTTGCAATTCTAGTGTGCATGTAAACATTTCTGCAAGTATCGCGCTGTTACTAGTGATGAAAAAAAACTGTGACTGGTAAAAGCAATCAAGATATTTAAACTGTCGCATTACCTTCTGGCAAAGATGTCGATGACGTGGATGTCAACATTGTAACCTGGCTCTTTAGAATTTTAGAAATTTGTCTTACATACTCGCTGCCAGCTTGCATGTAGAGATTTCTGAAGGACGATGTTGCCCGAAGTTTTGGTCTTTGTGCTAGGACACGTATCTTTTTTACTGTAAGACAAACAAAGTATGATTGTGACACTGCTGTAATTGGAAGCGAAGGGAGTAGATCACATATGAATAGAGAGTGAAGTAATCTCATAGACCAGGAATCTAAGCCTGTTTTAAGTAAAACTAGCAGACATAATAACTGGATCCAGAGTCTTGCTTTACTAGGCAAGATAAAGGGGATGAACGAAGAGAGGAAGTTCCCTTGACAGCAGGTAGTATATAATTTTTTAGTTCTGACATGTCTTGACTGTTAATAGCTTTTCTATTGGAAAAGAATTTTCATATGTACTCTTATTACAATGTGGAACAAAAACGGAGGTGGAGTTAGTAGTTATTCATACCTTCAATCTCAATCTGTTTAATAAGTTTCCTAGCCTTTATGGTACAACTTCCATCCTTATCATAGACTTGTTTCCCTTCAACCTCATTGTTGTACTTTGGATGAAGGAGAAAATTCTGTATTCTGTTCATAGAAAGAGATCATAAGATGTGTGCTCAAAGGCAAAAATGTGGTCAATGAATACTAGATAACTCTGGCATGAGTTTATTTGTAAGTTGTTGCATTGCATACCCAAATGCGCTTCGCAGCACTATGCATTCATCCCGAAGGAATTCTGGAGCTTCCATGCAGTTTCTTGCCCATGCATTCAGACAAAGCCGGAAGCATGCATCATATGCCACAAAAGATTGCCATGCGTTTTGGACACTGACAAGCAAAGATCAACCAGTAAGAACAGGTTCCTGAGCTCACAACATCAACAGATGGGTAAGCTCAAAGTAAAATCAAAACTCACTTGGCTGTAAAGCTCGGTATCTGAGCTAATAAATTGTTTTCGACGCACGGAACCTGAACACCATCTTCTTGAATATTTGAACTGAATTGCATTTTATAACAAGACAGAACATATATCAGCTAAAACTGTTGCAAATTCAAGCACTTATATAAAAGCCACAATTCATGGCATCCAACTTTACCTCATAGGAGGTTCCTGAGTATCTTGAGCCAGAATATCTGCTACTGATGATACACCAGTTCTCTCAAGGCCTCCAATTGTTTCAACTGTTTCTGCTTGCAACATCAAATAATGTTTATAACCACCTTTTTCAGGACAAGTGAAGAAAAATTAAAGTGACTTTCTACTGCAAATATTCTGATGTTCTCACCAACGGCATCAAACATAACCTCCTCGACACCACCCGCAATTGGAGGAGCACTAGGTGTATCCAAAGTCTGAAAGTTGCGCTCCTCAAAATAGCGTCCCTGAATGAAACATGAGTCGTTGAGATTTATGCTACTTAAACATGTGTAAAATCGAAATGTGGATTGACGGAATTGAACAATCGCAATTCGCAGGTGCCCATAGTAGAAACAAAAGAGCTATAGAAGCCTCACATGAGAGGTGGAGTCCACGGGATCCTGGCCACTGGAGCACTTCCCGGCAGCGAACGCGCTCGGCGCTCGCACATCCACACGCAGGAACTCCTTGGACTGGCCCCGCACGATCCCGCCGCCGCCAGCCTTCCTGTTCAGCTGCGAGGTGACCTCATCATCCCACCCTCCGCCGCACCGGTCCATTGCCCTCCGTAGCAGGCTGGAGTCGCTGGAGCAGGCGCCATCGTCCTCGTCGGCCGTCTCGGAGAAGCAGTTGCCGCCGTAGCGGTCCTCGGTCAGCCCCCACGACGCGACGCTCTCCCGCTCCTCGCCGTCCCACTCGTCGTCGGAGCCCGCGGCCGAGAGGAGCACGGAGTGGCGGCCGAGCAGCCCCGAGCGGGTCGAGGTGGTCTTCACGGGAGGCAGGCTTTTGGGGGAGAAGAACCCAGCGCCCCCAACGCCGGATACCTTGCTGTGCAGCAAGGGACTCCTCGGTGGCAGCGCCGCACCGAACTGCCCTGCCGGCGGCCGCTCCGCCAGCGGCGACCGCGGCGGAGCTGGGGCTGGGGAGTCAGTGCCCTGCTTGATCCAGCTAATCGCGGACTCATCGAGGCCCTCCGTGAACATCATCGTCGCCGCCGCGCAGGGGCTGGAGAGGAACGGAGATCCGGAAGCAGATTGGAGGTTTCGCGATTGGGGATTTGCCGAATCAGGGGGTTTCGCGGGTTGGGGATTTGGGGATTAGCGAGGTGAGGGGAGACAGGAGTCAGGAGGGGGTAGTAGTAGTAGCAGCAGGAGGGACGCCGACGAGGGAGGAGGAGGTAGTGGGGGAAGTGGGGAGGAGTTGCAACGGCTAGTTCCTCGGGTGCTGGTTTGACGGGATCTACCTTGCTGAGCTGGAGGGCGCGGCCCCCTGGGCTGGGTTTTAAGGGCCCACATGTCAGTATAATTTTCCATATCAAATTAGGCATGCGACGGGAATGAATGATGATTGCTCACCAACTTTTGGGATAACATTCTCGCTATTAAAAAAATTTATGGGATAAACATTTTGTTCTTGATTTGAGTCGAGGGATGACATGTGTTGGTTGGGTCCCAACATTCTAATTTCTGAAACTCATGATGCAAAGTCCCTCCGAAATTGGTTATAGTGGTCATATGTTTTTCACAAACTCTACAGTTTTGTTGCCAAAAAAGAGTTTAAGTGTGCTGGAAAACTAAGAATAGGATGGGAATATATGAAGTTGCTAATTTTCAACTAACTGAAAGTTTGAGGAACTTTCAATTATCATTTTGAGTCATTGGATCTAGATTCAATGGTTTATAATTATTATATAAAAAATCTTATAAAAAAAAATCAAAACTCAAAGTAACAAACCATTAATTGAAAGTTTTTAATCAAATGAAACCTAGAAAACATGTTGAACATAAGTTTATCCATTCCACTAACAAACTTCGTCACAACATTTTTCACTTTATGTAGAGATGGGGGTGCTTTTGAAGGAGCGAGATAAGAAGAAGCTGGAGGAGACGACATCCAAGCTACAAGCCTGGTTCCAGAACTTCAAGAACACCGGGAATGCAATTGTTATGGAACCTTTCATGTAGACTTGTGGTTGTAATAACTGCTAAGCTTTGCTGTGTAAATTGAAAACTGGTAACCCAGTTAAACCTTGTACCAAACTTATTTGCTTTCTATAAAAGTCGGGTAAACCTTCATCTAAAAAAAGAGTTTAAGTGTGGGATTTGCAGCAATCTTTTGATTTTGGCAGTGGGATTCATCCAAATATTTTGTTAGCATTAGAGCAAGTGTCACAAGCTATGGAGTAGTTGTCACGTCAATCTCGAACGGTTTCTTCTATTGTGGTCTGTCTGGTATGGCGTCTAAAATTAGGTGTCCTTGTCTAACGCTCCATGCTTCCACGCCTGCAACCTTCAATTCCTCTCCTGGACCAGACAGTACCCAGGACGAGGAGCAGAGAACCGGGACATTCAGCCAAGAAGCTTCAGCAGGTTCGGTTCCTCTTCTGCGTTCAAGCATCATTTTTTTTCCATGTCGCTACTGAATCCCTGTTCCATCAAACTCAGACTGAACTCGTATGATGGAGAATCAACAGCTCGTGTAACTACTAACCGGTAGGACTAACACCACGATCCTCGAAATTAAGAGAATTAACAGGAGTAACTGACTGAACATGCAGGAACAATTATACAAGTTGTCCATTTCATCAGTTATTACAATTCATCAACAGCATAATTTAGCAGCGTCAGACATGCTGAAGTATTATAGTAACAGAGCCAGCAGTCCTAATAATACAGAAAGAGAGCAGAGCAGCCGTGTGAAGGACTCGTTGATGCTTTATTATTGCATAGTAGAACTTGCCGTGTATACAACAAGTGTATGTGAGTATGTACATATCAAGTTGACGCGCCTTGCGCGCTGAGCTCACCGATCAAGTTGATACGCGAGACGCCTCGATCAGGAGAGGTAGGTGCCGCAGACGCCGTCGCCCGCGCGGCACCCGCCGCAGCCGCATCCCTTGCCGCCGACGAACACCGGCCCGTTGGATCGCCGCCGCCGCAGCTTCCCTTCGCCGTCGGAGGCGGCGCGGGCCGCCGCGAGGATGATCACGGACAGGGCGCACAGGCACAGGATGGCGACGAAGAAGAGGACGTCGCCGCCGCCTCCAACAACGGCCGCCGCCGCCACCCCGGCGCCGTCGTGGGGCTCGAACACCATGCCGCTGTTGCCGGCCATGGCCGCTCTCCCTCCCTCTCTCGCTGTCTTCTTTATCTTCTGAAGAATTCCTCTTGCTGGGTGCGGAGCGCGCGAGGCGAGTGCGAGCTGGTGAAGGCGAGAGCTCGGCTCGGGGCCCCCCGTCTTATACAGGCGGATTGACCCACTGGAAGAGAAAAAATGTAATCAATGCGCTCGCAGCAGTCGAAGGCGACCGGTGGCGTACGTGGAAACTTCCACGCGTACCGGTACCATCGCAAGAAATAGACGATTCGCGAAATCCGTAACCTAAAAGATTTGTTAGATTTTGTTGGGCACTGCCGCCGCGTCTGCTAATTGTAGCTGTTTGTTCGAGCACTTTGTGAGGAGGTTATACCACCGCCACCATCATCGGCCTCCAAAAATGGAGATGACAGATTCCGCTCAGTAGTTTGTTGAGTGGTACTATAATGAATGGTTTTATTTGGTTCCTTAACTACCGGTTACGGAGCTTTATGACGTAGTTGGGTGAATTAACTGAAACGGTCAAGGTGGGCGGCATCGTAAAAGCTTCCTACTTCGGTGACGCCATATTCCTCCTCGCCGAAGTCTTTACGCACCACCATCTTTTCATCTTGTCATCAAGAAGGGGAGAAAAAGTGAGGCGCGCCCAGCACATAGGTTTGACATGGGACCGGTGGAAGGTCAAGCCTGGACTCCCGAACCAGTTCGCCGTCACTCTCGCGCGCGGGCGCGACGGTGGAGATCGACGCGAGGCGCGAGCCGGAGAGCACGGCCACACCTCCGGTGCACCGTCGATTTGACTCGGTGACTCGGTGGGCGGCGCAAGGTCAATCTCCGCGCGGTGTTTAGTTGACTAACCCGAACCGGCCGATACGGCGGTAGCCCGTAGCCATATCCATACGTACTATACGCTGCCGAGTGTGCGTCGCGATGGATGATGCATGGAGCCGGTCCAAATGCTCAGGCGACAGATTTTTTTAGGACCAGTCAGACTACAACAACACTGGTTGCATTTCGGCGGCCGAGTGGTATTGGCACACAGGAAATAGAAGCGCAGGACTGGACCATGGGAGAGACGAGACATGCGTTGAACCACGGATGCGGTAGAAGTTCCCGCGCTCTGTTCTTCCCGTCGTCGTTCTGTCGAACACCTTGCGCGGCCAGCCTAGGAGGCGTCCTCCACTCCTCGTCAGGCATGGTGCTGTACTGGTGTCGAGAGGGAGCTCCCGTTACCAGATGCGCAAAGCGGGTTCGCGTCCGATGGGGGCGGAGGACGACGCTGCGTGGTGGCCGCGTCGAACGGAAGACGATGGCGTTTCGTGGAACACGGCGAGGCGCTGTCGTCGACAGGACGGGCGTTCGTCCCCGTGAATTGATACTCTTTCGTGATAGCGGAAGGTTCTGCGGAGACGTCGGAGAGAGCGCTGGAAGAGAAGATAAAAGAGTCGCCGGCGCCAGCGTTCGGAGATGCGAAGGCCGGGGGGCGAGCCTTGGCCGCCTGGGGAACGAGAGGAAGGGGAAGCGGCTATTTTACAGAAGAGTACCCATCGTTCACGAATCAGTTCAAAAACACCCCCCAAGTTGGATCGCGATCCAACTTCGGACGACCGTGACCCGTCGGATCGAGCGTATACGGCTGGGAACCGCGTGGAGAAAAACCGTGGCGGCTATTTTTCAAAATAGTCCATAAAGTTTGAGCAAACGTTCAAAGCGCACCCCCAGATTGGATCGCGGTTATTAATCGCGATCCAATCTCGGGTCGGTTTGGGCCGTCCGATAGCTACTGCGCGGCCCAGATGGAGGGCGAGTAGTACAGGCCGGAGCTGTTTTACGAAAACAACGCTGTAATGAGACGACCGGTCAACCCGACCGCCGCGGCACGGTCGCGCCGCCGCTGGCCCGACGAGGGACGCCGGCGCCCGGCTTGCTGTCGAGCTCATTCTCCGGCGCAAGTGGAATCTAGCCACCTTCGCTCGACGGAAGGCCACACCGCTCTTCGACCACGACCTCCAGAACTGGAAGGCGTCAATGGCGGAAGCCTTTGTGGGGAGAAGAGAAAGCAAAGTTTTCTCTTTCTTTTCCTTTCTGTGCACGATGTTGTGGATCGTTCTGGTATGGCGTCGTTTTAGAGGTTGGGGAGTAATCGTCTTCGGTCTTCCCATCCACTGTTTCCGTCGATGGCATCCAGGTCCTCTCTGCTGTATCCGTCGGACGTACAATTCAGCTGCCGAGAACAGTGAAACGACACGGAAGAAGATGGTCTCTGTCAGATTGTTGCATTTTTCACAAAGCACGACAGCTGCTGTGCTAAGGAACGCCGATTGAATGAAACGCCGACGAGCTCTTAAGAAACGAACGGAGTTAGAGTTATCGTCGGTGAAGAATTGGCTCACCGTTATTGGTGAAGTGTATTGGGTCATCGGCATTGCGGAAAGAAAGAATGGCATCACTTCAGAAGAGTACCTCATTCCTTTAGCTAGTTGGCAGTTCACATTCAGCAAAGAAGAAACGTGCGATAGTTCAGTGATTCAATAGTCCTGATATCAGGTTGGTTTGCAGCGTACAGCTTGCGATAGTACAGTATTCTTGCTTGACAGTTCACATTCAGCAAAGAAGAAACGTGCGTGCGTGTGTGCGTGTGTGTGTTGAGGAGATGTGTTTAATCTTCACAATTGCGTAAATTCCTGACGACGATAAAAAATTCTGTACGCAACGGGTTAAATAAATAAAATGCTTGTTTTCTGAAACTTCCGTGGCGACAAATCAAATCGGCATATGTTTCATATCAAAGTAACATGCTCAATAATTCTATTCTGTTTGTAAAATCCGTCGGAAGTTGTCAAACGGTTGGAAGGATTCAATTTCCGTTGTTCATAACGAATGATCATTCGATGTTGAAGTTGCATCTGGATCGGAGTCGAGAATCTGAAATCGCATATTGGAGTTCGTATTGGAGTTTGTACCGCACTACCGCGCTGGATTCTTTCCAACTCTCCAAGCAAAACAGCTTTGACGGCCGTGGACTGGACTCGCCCGCAACAAACACGAGACGCACACACCCACTTGCCCCTCAGACTCTCTTGCCCTCCTCCTTCTCTCTCTCCACCAGCAAGTTTCTAATCGGCGGCGGGCGAGATGAAGGTCACAGTGATGACCGCCGACGAGCAGTTTCTCAACCTTGACGTCGACCCCGACGAGTCGGTAAGCCTCCCCCCTCACGCCGCCTCGATCTCTAGGGGTTACCTCGGTCCGTCTCGCCGCAATCGGTGATGAATCTGCAAGGCGAGTCGGGAATTCGGAATTTTGGCTGGGGAAGGCGCCGCTTGAACCTTGGCGGCGCGCAATTCGGTCCTTGTAGTGCGTTTTCTCGTGTTTCGTTGTACGGATCCGCGGGACCTTTTCGAGCTGATTCTGGTGATTCGTCTTGTTCCGAGATGTCCGCTTGTTCGGCTCTCTTCCGCATGCGGAATTTCATTGTTATCTTGAGCTTGCTTAAAATGCAGAAGCTGCAAAAAATTATTTTTTGGTTAAATCCTGCGTCCATCGTTTTTTTGCAGGTGGAGAATTTGAAGGCGCTTCTCGAGGTCGAGGTGAGCCTAGTGCTGGGATCTTGATTGAGCTTCCGGTTCAGGGCAGTGTGGTCGCGCTGGATTAGTCTCACATTGTTTGTTTTTTGGCTTGTGTGGGCAGACTAATGTGCCATTGCAGCAGCAGCAGCTCCACTTCAATGGTAAGGAGATGCAAAATGCGGAGAAGCTCAGCGCCATTGGCGTACGGGACGGTGATCTTGTCACGATGGTTCCCTTAGAAGATAGGTGTGTTTGCTAGCCTTCCTAGTGTATCACTAGATTGTTTGAAATTTGCTGCATATCCTTCTCTGTCCTACTAGCTTACTTGCCCCCTAATTTTAATTGCGATATATTTATTTATTTTTACAAGAAAAGGTTTTAGGTTGTGACAGGTGGATCCTGTTTGTCATTCTTGGTATCTAGGTGATTGCCTGTTTTTATTTTAGTTTACGTTTAAGCACTCTTTTTTATCAAAAGTCAGAATTTTTTTTACAAGAAAAAAGCACTTGTAATGCATTGGTTTGTTGGAACTTTACTAAAAGAGAAGCAATAGTTTTTCATGATTAAAACTAAGAATTCATAATGTATTGAAGGACATCAATTGCACTTGTTGTTTTAACTAGTCTTATGGATTACAATGCTGCATCAATGCCTCCCCTAATGCCTGGGATGAAAATTTCAGCCCTCAGGATATTATGAGGGTAAACCGTGATGGATCTGCTGTGAATCCTCAAGCTTTTCTACAACGTGTTCGAGGCGATTCACAACTTATGGCACAACTCCTTCAGGTAAACGGTTCTTGTGGCCCATATTGTTTATATTATGACTTGTAGATAATATGTTCTTGTTTAATTTTTTGCCTTGATTTGTAGAACGATCCATCATTAGCACAAGCTATTCTTGGAGATGACATCAATGAGCTTCAGAATATCCTGCGGACCCGCCACCAACAGAGAACGCGTAAACAAGAAGAAGAGCTCGTGAGATCTCTTCATTGAATTTTGTTTGCTCACCAAGCAATATCATTTGAAATGAAATCTAGACTGCATGATCTTCCTGGTAGCTGTAGTATTAATCAGATAAAAATTTTATATTCTGCTGTTTTATATTAAAATTTAGTTAATCACTCTGTGCATTTAAAGGATATATATATCTCTGTGCTGGTTCAAATACATTGATGTTCCATTCCATGTGGACATATTGCAAGCATTTAACCACTCTGCAGTGCTCATATTCACTCTCTTGTTTGCTTAATGAATGATAGTAGGTTAAACAATTCATACAATTGATTTTTTGTAGGCTTTATTGTATGCTGATCCTTTTGATGTGGAAGCTCAGAAGAAAATTGAAGCTGCAATTCGGCAGGTAGGCATACTTTTTTTCAGGAAGTCAGGTTCATTTTTTTTTGTTTATCATGAAAAAAAATTAACATATGGGTGGGTTAAAGAATGTGTACTACAAAACAAACAGTGTATGTTGGAGCAATATGAGGCATAAAGGAAAAACAGAGTTTTTATTTTCATGCACTAATGTTTAGATTGATTGAATTGGTACCATGACATTTTCATACTAACACAAGCATGTCAAAAGCTTTGTTCTGTTCTGAGTTTCGGCTGTAATTCTTATATTTGCCCTCATCCACCTCTTGATAATTCGTTCACTTGTATTTGATATTATTGTTACTTGTTAAATCCTATATTTCAGAAAGGGATCGACGAAAATTGGGAGGCTGCCTTGGAGCACAATCCTGAAGGCTTTGCTCGTGTGGTGTGTTTTACTCTCATGTTGCTCCTTATCTTTCTTTTATATTTGATCTTATCTAGAGAGAAGAATCATTTTACTACCCTTTGCCCATTGTGTTGTGTAGTCATTAATCAATCATCATTTCTTGTGCCAGGTTATGCTGTATGTGGATATGGAGGTCAATGGAGTACCTTTGAAGGTATTTATAACTATTGCATTTATCTGTTTCTATATAGTCTGCTGAGTACTGGATGCTCATAAGCACTGGCTGTTCTTAGAACACTGTTTTAATGAGACTCCCAATATCAGAAAACTAGTGTATATGTTGCTATCCCTTCTATTACATTCAGTGTTATTAATCTTGCTGTCTTATTTGGTAACAATTCTATGTACCCAAATAATTTGTGATTTTTACTGTTTCTTGCTATTGTTCTCAACTTGTGAACTTGCACTACTACTAGTATAAGTCATTGTGATCTTATTTGATTGCTTCCTGTTGACTGATTTGGATGTGGTCCTAACCTTTTCTCTCATCTGCAGGCTTTTGTTGACAGTGGAGCACAATCGACTATCATATCAAAAAGTTGTGCTGAACGTTGCGGGTGTGATTATTACTTTTATTTGATTAGAACTACCTAATTTTTATTTGTAATACATAATTTTCTGTAATTTCTTATAAAAAAACAGAAATATTAGATGTAACAGTCATTTGTCAAATATGGTGAAATTTTACTAATTTTCTGTAATTTCTTATAAAAAAACAGAAATATTAGATGTAACGGTCATTTGTCAAATATGGTGAAATTTTACGATTTAAAGACCATATAAATAAATCATTATCACTTCACAAGAATACAATTTGTAGTTTGTTATAATTTAGAGATGCATTATATCTTGTCATCAATTTTGCAGGTTGCTGAGGCTTCTTGATCAGCGTTACCGAGGAATTGCTGTTGGAGTCGGTCAATCTGAGATTCTGGGAAGAATACATGTAGCCCCAATAAAGGTATGCTTGACCAATTTCATTGGTTTTATAAATTATCATCGAGATTGGTGACATTATTTGAGTCATTTCATGAAAACATGGTAGAAACTCATAATTGGAATAAGTGCCTTCTGATTCAGTGCATATTAGTTTATCTTGTATATACACAAAGCTTCGATGTTTAAGGAATTCTCCATACATAATACTGGTTAGTTGAAAACTCAATGACTAACAGCTCATGTTTGATAGATTGGTCATCTCTTCTATCCTTGTTCATTCACCGTACTGGATGCCCCCAATATGGAATTCTTATTCGGGCTTGATATGCTGCGGAAGCATCAGGTAATTGCACAAGTAAATTTTTGACCATATCATAGATCTGAGTCTGACTACACTTACACTTCACGCTTTCTATTGTCCTACTCAGTGCATGATTGACCTGAAGGACAATGTTCTTAGAGTGGGTGGTGGTGAGGTTTCAGTGCCATTCTTACAAGGTTAGTATGCTATCAGTTACCTATTTTACAGTTTGATGCTCTACTGAGGAAACTATATTTTTAGTTACTTTCCAGTATCAAAATTTACTGCAGTTATCTAGTTATTAACATATTCAATTTGTAAGATCCCATTTCACCAGTCCATCTACTTTTTATCTTCAGAGAAAGACATCCCTGCACATATACGTGATGAAGAGAAATTATCCCAGCTAGCAACCCTCGGCCAAGCAACTGGAGTAAGCAAAAGCGCAGCATTTGCATGATGTACTTCTGATTTTCCTTCAGATATGATTTTTTATCATTGACATATCCTTATTATGTCATATAATCAAGGAATCATCAAAAGCACGTGAGGGGACTCCAGATGTGCCACAACGAACTCCTCCTGCAGGTTGGTATATTTTCATTTTGTATTTTTGTTGTCTGCAGGATTCTGTAAGTTCTGGTAAATGGAAGCTAATTAGGAATTACTACCTTTATACTTTCAGGAGCTCCAGCTCCAGCTGCGAACCCTTCATCACAGGGAGGGGATTTTGAAGCAAAAGTCACAAAACTCGTGGAACTAGGATTTGATCGAGCATCTGTAGTACAAGCACTCAAGTTCTTTAATGGAAATGAGGAGCAAGCTGCTGCATACTTGTTTGGTGGTTAGAATCTCCGGAGCCGCCGTTTCTGGCCCTATGTTAGCTCAACCCTTACGCGGGTTGAATAGTGATGCAAACAAAACTGGTTGATACATCTTCCCTTTGTGAAACCAAGCCGTTGTTTGGCTGATGCTATACTTCGCTTTTAGATTTTTCTCTATTCCCCTAGAACAGGCTTTCCTTTTCTCTTTACCTGATATATACAGACGGATGTTCTCATAGACAGAACTTGATTGCAGATAAAATTGTGAAGAATGGTATTTTGATTTTGTCTGACTGTTTTGATGAGAGCCAAATGAGGTAGACCAGACGAAGTCGTAACTTGTATCCTTTTCCAGAAAATCAAAGGTAGCATACTTAAGAAATGGTTGAGTCTTTGCAAATCAGTTCGGAGCATAAGAGTGCACATTAAGCATTTGACGGCTTCTGTTGAATACCTAAATTTAAAGTGAAAGTTAAACACAAGAGTCCCTAAACTTATAGCATCTGAATTGGGAACATTAGCAGCCTGCGCTATTTGCGTTTTTCAGGAGGCATGGATTCAACCTTAGCCAATTGTTTTGAGATCAGCTGAAATACCATTTTTTAGGCATCACAAACAAAAACATCCGAAAAGAAAAGAGAGAAGGAGGATCGAAACTTTACTTTTCCATTTAGTAAATCACTTGAATTCACACCAATTATTATTAAATCGGAGACCAATCTTACAGTCTCGTTAAAAAATTAAGCGTTGTATGTATCCTCTATGTAATTGCTTCCTAAACTACGTGAAATCAACCTACACGAACAAGATGATCAATCGAACATGGCCTTGACGACAAGAGGGCTCCTGACGAACTGCTTCCCGTTGGTCCACACGAGCGAGCCAAACGAGTAGTCCTTGGCGAGCGCCGGGTTGGTGACCTTGAACGTGACCTCGAACCCCTTCTCGTCGCCCTTGGACACGAAGTGGAGCACGCTGGGCGTGACGGTGACGGCAACCCCCGCGGGCTCCACGACGAAGGCCTTGTACGTGGCGCCGGGCAGCCCGACGTTCTTGACTCTCCGCCGCGCCGTGGCGCCGCCGGCGGTGACGTTGACGACGGTGATGGAGGGGTAGTTGAGGTCGGCGACGGCGCGGGGGGCTTCGCCGGGACACGTGTACGGCGCGCCGTTGAAGGTGGCCATCACCGTCGCGTTGTACCGGAGCGCGCAGAGGAAGTCGAGGTAATCCGCGTCGCCGAGGTCGTAGACGAGGCCTGGGTTCATGGCTCGTGCCGGCGACACGTGGCCCGCGCCGTAGCCGAAGGGGCTCGCCGGAGTGAAGGACGAGTTGAGGATGGCTTCGTGCTTGCTGTCCAGCTCCGCCGCTGCGTTGTTGTTTTTGTTCACGCGTTCGGGGTCAGAAAATCAGAAGTGATGTGATGCACAGATGGGTGTTGTTTGGAGCAGAGTGGCGTATACTTTTTACGTACCGGTGGTCATGATGGCTGATCTGATGGCGGCGGGGCTCCAGTCAGGGTGGAGCGTGCGGAGGAGGCCGACGATGCCGGAGACGTGCGGGCACGACATGGACGTGCCGGACTCGGAGTTGTAGGCCACGCGACGCTTGTCGAAGGCGAGGTCTGTCGGCGAGTTGGCGCGGGTCCACGCTGCGATGACGCTCACTCCGGGCGCCGTGATGTCGGGCTGCACACAAGCGTACGTCCCACCCACAGAGCATTATTATCAAGCTCTAGAAAAATTGATGATCGATTAATTAGGGACGGAGGCATAAGAAAAATTTTGCAAAATAAGGGGAACCTTGAGGATCTCGGGGGTGACGGTGTTGGGCCCCTGCGACGAGAAGGCGGCCATGAAGGGCGCTGGCTTCGTGGCGAGGATTGTCGCCGGCTTAGTGATGAACCCGGTAGGAGTCCTTTGAAAAATGACATCAACAAACAATGTCAATGTCTCATCCTAATGCGAAAAATCACAAGAACACTAGAGCTGAAGAAGCGATGATCTTGTTGGCTTACTTGGTGGAGTTGAGGTAGGCGTATAGGATGAGGCCGTCGCTGTACTTGATGTGCGTGGCCGGGAGGACGTGCGCGTCGGCGATGATCTCGTTGCCGGTGGTCTTGTCGTTGGCGAGCACCATGCCCACGCCGCCGGCCTGCCGGACCGCCTCGCCCTTGGCCACGCGGGGGCTGATGCCGCGGAGGCACACCACGATCTTCCCCTTCACCTTCTCCGGGTCCAGCGACCCCACCGTGCACAGCTGCCTGCACGCCATCAATCATTGCCGTCCATTAATAGTCATATATATCAGCTGTTTGTTGACATATTCAGAGACGACAGACGACGACTGTCACGTACGCGTCCTTTTCAGTAGCGTTGGCAGCTGCGGCCTTCACCGAGTCGATCAACGGGTATGAGGTCTTCTCCGGGAGAGACGACGCCGACAGGCTCTGCCCCTGCATGAACCAATCAACATATTGTCAGTTGTCACGAGAGCTGCTAATAATCCAGTACTACTTGTAGAAAAAAAATATTTCAATCGTGAGTGAAAAATAAAGAGGCCTGAATAGCATGCCTTGATCATGGAGAAGTTCATGTGCGGTGGTGTCGCGGAAGGAGACGCTGCTGCAAAGGCCTGCACGCTGTTGTCGTAGATGAAGTAGGACGGAAACTCGCGGTCCATGGTGCTAGCACCAGTGGTGAAGATCCACGGCGCGACGTTGGAGACGGTGCCCAGCCCGGGCCCGGAGTTACCCGCCGAGCACACGACGGTGATACCTCGCCGGACGGCGTGGAAGGACCCGATGGCGATGCCGTCGTTGAAGTAGTCGCTGGGGTCGCCGCCGAGCGAGAGCGAGAGCACGTGCACGCCGTCGTGGATGGCGGCGTCGAAGGCGGCCAGGATGTCCGCGTCGAAGCACTCGCTGCCGTTCACGGGCGGGTAGCACACGCGGTACGCCGCCACGCGCGCGCGCGGGGAGCCGCCGGAGGCCGTGCCGTTGCCGAACCCGAACACGGCGGCGCCGGGGGTAGGGGAGCCCCCCGCCGTGGAAAGCGTGTGCGTGCCGTGCCCGTCGATGTCGCGCGGGGTGTCGTACATGGACGCGTTGAACGCGCCCACCGCAGAGGCGTACCCCTTGTTGAAGTAGCGCGCGCCGATCAGCTTCCTGCGGGCACGGCGAAGTAGAAAATATTGTCTATCACTTAATTCTGTGATGAAGAGGTTCATAATTCGGCATATCTAAGAGTTATGGTACTATGAACATAAAACTACTTCGACATTTGGGAGGATAAAATGATTATGTTGCAGATCTATCAAATCAGGAAAAAAGGTCACCGGTGATCAGAACACATAATCTTGAGTTCATCGTGTTATCTGAATAGATCTCTATGGAAGTATGAGCACCGAAAATGTTTGGACATTTGTGGGGATAAAATGCATTATGTTTCGAGTTATCAAGTTCTGCATTGCTTTGTTTCTACAACTGAATGATTTCACCACGCACTTCCGATAAAATCATAGTATTGTTAAATTCACGAGGAAACCAGAAAAGCATAGTTAGGTGCTGCTACTGCTTACAGCATGTTCTGCTACAGATGCATTAAAAAAACTGATGAACCAAGATAAAAAATGGCGTTGCTATAATGCAACTTCAGCTTGTAAGTGACAGCGGTACTGTTTATGTAAAATGGCATCCCTTGACAGAGAAAGTTAAGTATCTTTTTTTTTAAAGAATTTTGAGGTCAGGTTGCCAAAAAGATATATCAACTGAACAATGCAGATGAATGTTCATATAAGAAATAAAAAATCCAACTCTAAGTTTACTGTAGTCTGGATATTTTTTCAAGTGTATATATACTGGTCCAAAACGGGAACATGATTCTCCTTTTTTCTCTACAATCCAGCCACTGCCTTCCTAAAGTGACCATTTTAGGTTTCCTTACAAAGCATGCGCCCGATACCAGTCCAAAGAAAAATGATGGAAAAGGGCTTATCCCACTCAGAATATGCAGAAGACTATTGAGATATCATTCAGAAAAGGTCTGTGCAAAAAGCTAAACTAGCTTTCAAAAGACCTTTTTGTGTTATTCTTGGTACAATCACGCATCGATGAAAACTACAGATAGTTTTACGAATTTTTTTCTGCTTTTCAAAACAGGCCTAAAGGTTTGGAAGTTTCCCTTTTTTTTTCTGAGGGAGAATTACAGAATTTGGGAGAAGCTGCGGTTGACGCACAGCATCAATCGATGTCATGCCACTGTTCAGTGGGAAACAGTGGGATCAGGCTGAACAAAATGCATGGATGGATGCCCATCATCATTGCCGCCTGATCCCAGGCATCAACTGGTGGTGGTCTCACGGCAACTGTCATGCGTACATTGTGGTGGTCTCAACTCTCTCTCAACCCATAAAATTTGCTAGTGCTACACTATACCAACCTTGCAACTTAACTTTTGGCATCACATACAGTGCATAACCTCCCAACTTGGGTATGAAATTTTAAAAACACAATTAAAATCTTTTGAAATAAAAGAAAAGTTTCTGTCAATTGGACTTGCATAGTTGTCTCAAGAAATCTATGCAGAACTATAATTACCTGTTGCAAAAGAACTTATCGTCTTGACCTTTGTCGCACGCTCCTTTCCAGTGGGATGGAACTGGTCCCAGGCCATCATCCCTGAAGCTATCTGAATCCGGCCACACACCTTTCCATCACATATCAGAAAAAGAAAAAAACACGTCAAAATTCCACCAAAAATCACAAATACAAAAGCATCTTCTATACGGTTCAAGTCAAACAGAGAACCAAAAAATCAGGTATATACGTGGTGAACACTGAACAATCTGTAGATGACCAATCCTTTGGCTGCATCCGGCATTCCGATGCGTTTACCACACAAGCCACCAGGTCCCAGAGCAAAGAGCGTGCAGAAAAAGTTTGGAGGAATGTGCGCATCAGCATCACCATGCCGAGAATAAAGGATGGTCCTGTGCTCCTCTGATGAGGAGCTGGACTGGTTGGTTAGCTGATGGACAAAGTCAGCAGCAGCGCAACGGCACTGTGAATGACATGCTCCATGCTGCTCAATCAGGGAACATGTGCGTCTTTATTAGTTTGCGTTAGCAAGGAACCAAAGAGTTTAGGTGCTAAACTAACCATCTGGATAACATGCCGTGCAATCATTAGCTGCTCGAAGTATATATCACGCACTGACAGCAGGAATGTTCTGTCAGTGAATCGCCTGTTTATTTCTAGATGTCCACTGGGCCTGAGCATATTGGCGAAGATTAGTCGTGGGTAGGTTGAATTATTGGGGTAAAATTGCGTGTTTGATGTTTCAGTACCAGTCTCTTTTCTCAACCACTGTCTTTTAATGTACGACTGTAGAACGGAACGGGCCTGCAAGCACCTGCGAGTACTTCCGTATATGCTGTAGTTTTCCAGAGGGGAAAATGCCATTGCTACGCTACAAAAACGACCTAGTACAACCTAATGGTAACGGGTGACTGCCACGATAATATGCTTTCCATATCTAAACAAAACAAAGTTTGGATTCTCTTTTTGTCTGAACTACAATCTTTGCCTCAAAAAAAAAAAAAAATCCTACTGGTACTCTGCGCAACCAAATTAAGTCAGAATTAGGTCAACTGGCAAATGATCAAACAGGAAAGAGGCGCGCCATAATTAGCTGCAGAAAGTTGCGAAAGTGAAAAGTTCTACGCCTTTTTCCTCTAAAGGATTAAACAAAAAGCTGATTCGTCAAAGGATTATTAAAGAAAGAGCGAGTTTGGCGCGAACGAGAGGAGTGATTAGCGAAGCCGACGAGACGAAGCGTCTGCTGAGGCAGACCAGCTGGTACGGCATCTTACCGCCAACCGCTGCGCTTCGAAAACGATGGCTGCGGCGAGGAGGAGGGGAAGAGGAGACCGAAACGACCGGGCATTGGCCAATAAGCGGGTCAATGCAAAGAGATTGAATCACTCACCGGTGTCGAAGTTGCCGATGATGGTGTCCTCGCCGAATCGCGCCTTCCGCCACGCGCCGCCGCGCGGGACGCCGCCGGGTCCGGCGAGCCCGAGGAACTGCCACGACCGCGTCGTGTGGAGCTGGCGCCCGCGGTTGGGGAACACCGACACCACGCCGGGTTGCCCTGGTCAATCAGAAAACAGAACCGGTCAGTCAGTCATCATTTTTTTCTGGGAGGAAAAAACAGGAGACCATATAAAACCGATGGTCTCACTGGCGATCTCGGCAGCCTCGGCGGCGTCCAGGTTGGCGGCGAACCCGTTGATGTGCTTCGTGTACGAGTAGAAGATTGCGTCCCGCGCCTTGTCCTTGCTGCATTGCATTGCGCAATTACCCGCCATTAATGTTGGTCATATCAATCTTATTAGTGAGTGTGTCTATTAGGGAATAAATATATGCTTCATAATACGTAATCAAATAAAGACACTAGCGATCGATCGATCGATCGCGCCCGTACTCTCCGAGGACGCCGGCGAGGAGGTCGTAGTGCGCGTCGGCGGCGTCGCCCTCGAGCGCGGCGAGCTCCTCGGCGCCGTGCGTGCCCAGCGCCGCGCTGTGCGCGTGCTCGCCGAGGTACACCACGTACGAGGACCGCTCGGCGCCGGCCGCGGCGCCGAGCAGCGCGCAGAGGACGAAGACGAGGACGAGGGCCATGGTTCTCATGGCGGCCGTGTGGAAGAAGAAGTTCGGAAGGGGGGAGCGGGCGCAGTGTACGCACGAGCGCGCGGGCGTGTGTTTATATATACACAAGCTACAAGTGGAGCGAGCGCGGCGCGGAGATGGAGGTTGGTGAATTAGTTCGGGGCGACTTGGTGTGCGTGGACTCTGCTTCGGCGGGCGTCGTGAATGCCGGGGAGACGGTTGATCCCCGTTCGATCTGGTGGAGTTCGTTACCGGGAGAATATCAAGTTGGAGGTTTAAATGCGCTCTCTCTCTAAAATGCAAATAGTCAGGCTCAGGCGTGCAAGTTGACAGAAAATCGGGCAATGTACTTCCACAAGAATAATTGAACGAGGCAAGTAGTTGTTTTTTTTTTTTGCTAAAAATAGTAATTCCAAACGCAATGATAGAGATACGTTTCTTTTATGTGAAGATACTAGATATATCTTTTTTTTTGCGATGAAGATACTAGATATATCTACAAGTAGGAATCAGCGTGAAGCAATCCATAGATCTCATTTAATAAGATAAAATAAAATAAACTACCGGACGACATGGCTTGGTTATATTACGATTTAATATGGAAAATGAATGATTTAGACTAAAATTTACTCCAGTCTAATACCAGGCGGGCTCGACCTCAGGTTAATGTCTTTGAAGCATGTGTCCCAGTAACTTATGTCTAGAAACGAGTATATATATATATATATATATATATATATATATATAGGTTTTATATAATGTTGACAACAATTCAAAATTGAGAATCCCAACATAATAATGGCCTCATTGTTGTTAAATTCCAGCACAAGGAAAGCCACTACATAGCCTTATTGTAAATCCAATTTTATATTTGACAGATTGGCATTCTTTTTTAGTGTTGTGACCATGAACTTGGGTTTTAGTGACACCAAACATATATGGTATATATATAACATATAGATGTATTTAATTGTTAGTTAATGATTGTGTCTAGGAGATGTGATATTTCTATCTGAGAGGATGCAAACAACGATGTCCGAACTTCTGTAGAGTTATTATGCTTAATAAATTTGTTATCTTTCTATAGTGTTGAATCCACAAAAGGAGGCCCTTCATTGCTTGTTTATTTTCCTAGAAATAATGTATTACCTATCGGCTCAAGTTACAGATGATTCTTATATTGAAATAATTTGAATAGAAGTTTATTTTTGCGGAAGAGGATAGACATTATATTAAGAATCAAGTAATGTCGTTACTCGTTACAAACCATGCCCTGAACCTGAATAGACACCAACAAAAGAAACACGACATATATAGCTTGCCCAATTCAATTGTGAGGTACGCAAGCCCATGCGTCATTTTATTTTGCTCCGTACCTATCTTGACAAACTACCAGCTTTGGCAAATACACTACAAAATGGAGCATTAGGATGATGCCGACCACTGATTTTAAATTATTTTATCTATTATTTATACACGAGTAATTAATGTGTTGCTGCAACTCAAACTATGAGATCCAAATAATAACAAGATGGCTCAACCAAGATACGCTAAATTCACACTCAGGTCTAGCTCCATTTTTTTTTTTTTTTTGGAGCGGGAGCTCTGGTAAGAAACAGAACACTAACACTAAAAGGAAGGCAGTGGCGCTATTACAGCAAAATACGCTAAACTCCGTGGAGTAATCACAAGGAGAAGCATGGACACTCACTCCCTGAGTCCCTGATGAGTCCCTGATATTTCCTCTTTGTTTACGACGCTAGAAAAAACTTGTTTACGTAGTGCAAAACTTTAACACGATTAATACTTTGGATTTGAAAGCATTTAGCTCAGATAATCAAACTCTTGATCCTTCCAACCTAAAAAATCATAATAATCATTTCAACCGCAGCATCTCAGTTGATATTCTGTATCTCTCACCAGGTATTAAAATTCATAGATGTATCTCTCATGAGATATCATAATAACTAATTGTGGGTTTTTCAAAGCCCATTCCATAGCCCTTAGCCACGCAATAAACTATCCAATCATCTATAATCATGTTAGCACTGTATGAAAGCAATCGATGATATCCTCATATTCACGGCTATATTGAAAATGATATATGGTATTGTATTGTCCACGAGAGAAAAGAGCATCATTCATCACGTTCGTGTATGGTACCAGCTGTACTGGCCAAGCAACATCGCTGGTGGCATGGGACAATGGGTGCGTCTGTCTCTCCTTCTCAAAATCATTTGCAGCAGGAGAATATTCCTCCTGTTTGTTGCATTGGAAGATTGAGCCGTTTTTTGTGACATTCTTGCGCTTCCAAAGTTTTCTGAATGTGAACAGGTACCTGTACTCGCAGCATACCGTGTGTCTACGTACGTCGAAGTCGACGGCAGACAGAGCACAATGACAAGGCAAGATGATCGGAGGCGGTGGTTACGATGATTTAATTAATTCGGCAATACATGGACAGATAGATAAGATCAATCAAGAGCTGCTGCAAGGTCGCCAGCGCGCGAGCACTGAACACTAATGAGAGTAGAGAGCACCCTTTGTTTGACCATGCATGCACAATGCGGCACAAGTGGTGAAGGCCCACGTAGACAACAGGGCAGCCACACCCGTTTTGGAACATGAAACTTTTCCCAGAGAGTTGCACATGAAAACTACTGCATCGTTCCACAGGAAGGTTTGGAATGATTAGAATTGTAATGCACACGCTGCGTCTTGCTAAGTACGAATATCATCCGAAATTAGAATCCTGAGAGAATGTTTCATTCAAAATTGGAATGGATTTATTTGTCCGTGCGTGCAGGTACCCAACAGGTACCAGGCAACATCCAATCCATGGTCTGTTCATAAAAAAAAAATCAAATCCATGGAACTGGCAACTGAGGGCATTCCAATCAAACTGAACTTTGTATGGTCATCCCTTTTGTTTGACCTGTCATTTCCCCATCCGAAATACCGGCGAGTTTAGGGCATCTGTCGGCGTCGAAGCAGCAAGTTAGCTAAGCATCTTACGACAAATGAACATGTTGTGCATAATGAAATCGAGCAGCGTATTTGAGTTTACAAATGACGTGAAGTTTAGAAATGAAATTAGGACCATGCGTGCGGGATGAAGTCACAGAAACGACCGTACAAGATTTGGGGTGCCTATATATATTAGCTCTCTTATAAAAGTAGAACGTCCGCATCTCATTACGTACTACTTTGCACAAGTTGTCAGGAGCATCTTAAATGTAAAAGTGTTAGGCTGTAGTTCGATCAGCGCCAAGACCAGCATATGTCATCATCTTCCAGAAAAAGAAAATTGCAGAGAGAGGGAGGGAAAAAAAATGAAAAAGAACGCTACGTTCACCCTCACGATAAGGTACTAGCAATTTCGTGAAGGATGATAATTCCTCAAGTGGATTGGACAATTGGTCTTAGGCTAGTCTTAATGTATAGTTTTATTTTGCAGTTTCTAAGAGTGTCATATCAGATTTGAAGATTTAGTTTGATGTATGAAATAGTCTCTCTCAATACATAGTTTTATCTTATAATTTTATATATAAATTATATCATTAAATTAACATATATTTGTTACATTGAGATTGATCAAAATATGTTCGGATGAAACTTTATGTTCTTAATGGGAGTTTCAATGGAGTTTCATACCTATGAAATAATGTCAAATGAGTTTCATCTCTATAAAACCCATTTACTCAGTTTCATATTAATTGTTATGTCACGTTATCTTTTTTTACTTATGTGACACCTTATTTAATGTTGATAAAACTCTCATTAAGACTGACCTAAAGGAAGTATAAACCGTGAAACATATATTTAGAATTTTCGGACAGCGTCATTAACAAGAGTGCTGGGGTTTGAGCCATGATGTCAATGGTCAGCGAATGGCCAAAACCGCAGTATTACCATTATTGACCAAGTAAATATAGCAAGAAAAATATGTATTATGCATTTCTAAGCTGCTTTTGTTTGGTAAAAAAGTAATGAAAAATCGAAGATCCACTCGACCGTAGTATTACTTTCAACCTAGTTTAGCTTGGTGAAAATTAAAGGATGCCAAGATCGAAGCACGTGCCGACCGCCGTGGGCGACCACACAATTAATCTGCACCTCATCCGCAACCGGCTGCACGCAGCAGCCACGACGCACGAATAGAGTGTGTAAATGCCTTGTGATTTTTCGGCGCGAGCTATAGCAGGCGGCACGTACACGTCACCATCAATCCACGCCATACTTTGACGAAGGGGATCTGCAAGTCACCACCGCTGCCTTATTTGCCATCGCCGTCATCAACGAAAGAACATTCGGCGCGACGAAGATCATCCGGACGCGAACGCGACTCGATCCAGCTGTGAGAATTACGCAAGTGAGAACATTTCTTCTTCTTCTTCGAGATCCTCCTCTCGTCTTCATTTTGAACAACCTGTACCAATTATTATTATTAAGAGCAATTCAAAACAATGTGGGGATGATCTATCTATCGCTGTATTTTTCAAAAGTGAGCCATAGAAATCGGCTCGTGTGCGACCACGCACCAGGTGGCAGGTGCGCGTGATGGGTCAGCGCCGGAGTCGGACTGCTCGCCGGCTTGGCGGCGGTGGAGCACGCACTCTAGCTACTCTACTACTACAAGCTAAGCCAGAGCTCGATGACTTGATCGGTGCCGTGGTGCGTGTGCCCACAGAATTAATGCGGCAGCAAACCAGATACTAGTCTCAAAGCAAATGAAAGCTGCGGATGGAGAAAACCGGCGTTTCAAGTCGTCTAATCTGCATCGAGACATGTCCATTCTCTCAATCCTTTCGATTTTTTTTTTTTTTTGGCAACATGTCCATTCTCTGAATCCTTTCGATTTGACCCACTGTATCTGTATGTAGCTGATGTGTGTGCATGGCCGTAAGCAATGCAGCACTCACCAGGTTAGCTGCAACTTGCAAGGGTCTCACTCGTTGCGTTATAGCAGCGACGTGGACGGGCGGATCGGCGGCTGTGTCGCACTCACACCCAGCCAGGCCAGACGGGCACCGTGCTCGGCCTTCCACCGCATCGTGGATCAGACTGCGCAAGCCCAGCCACCACGTAGCATCGTGGCCCACAGCCCAGCTAAACCGGGTCTGTTCATTTTCGGCCGGAACACGAAAGCGGACCGAAATCACCATAGCATGAGTAGACCTTACTCATTTCAATGGAGTGCTGCTGCGGCGCCCGGCTCTAGTCGGTCAATTCCGAAATATTGCATTCTCATCTGGAGTCCTATTTTCCCAGCATCATGCATGGGAATTTATGACGTATCGACCACTGTTTCTCCGGCTATAAATAGTAACAGCCGGCTGACAATGTAGCACGTCATGAAGTCGGGTCTGGTATGGGAAGGTTAACATCAGACTAATTTGAGGCGCCCGTCAACCTTGCCATTTTCCCCTGCTCTGTCTCTTCTCTTGGCCATTTTTTTCGTTTCCGTCAACCTTCTTCCTCGCGGCGGCAAAACACAATTTTCTCCAAGTAATTTTTTTCTTACGGATTATTTCTCCTAGTAAATTGATGATAAACAGACGCCAAGGTATGTTCGTCACAGCCAGTAATGCGCTGCCTTTTTTTCTGTTGGTCGAATAATGCCGATTCAATTCCCATAGTTCTTGCATTCGTCCAATCATATTCGTTTAATTGCTGATTGATTAATGTTGTTCGTGCCCCCACGCACATGCAGCCCATGACGAGCATGGAGCGAGGAGACTAATCTTTGATCGTCTACAACATTCCTTGACAAAAACAAACGTGGAACATCCCGTGGCCGCGCTTTCGAGATTGTATAATTATTGATCTGTAAACATAAGCTTCAAAATAAAAATAACTCATCGATCTGTAATAACAACACGGATCGGAGGATAGATTGCATTTTCCGGCCGACATGCTGCACAAGCGTTCGAAATCGCTGGAGCCGTTCAAGAAGATGGAGGAGCGCGGCGGCGGCAACAACTGCCCGACGGCCTCCGACGACTCCGCCACCGTCCGCCCGCCTTACTCCTCGTCCTCCGCGGCGCAGTGCTCCACGGTCTCCGTCTACCTCGCCAAGATCAACGGCGCGTCGCGGCTGGTCACCGCCGCGTGGAACAAGAGCCTCATCAACCAGTCCTTCACCATCTCCATCGACTCCGACGACACCGACAACGACGGGCCGGCGGTCACCCACAAGGTGGAGCTGAAACCCTGGCCGTTCTGGAGCAAGAAGGGCGGCAAGTCCCTCGACGTCGTCGGCGGCGGCGGCCGCGTCGACGTGTTCTGGGACCTGCGGTCCGCCAAGTTCGCCGGGAGCAGCAGCCCGGAGCCCGCCTCCGGGTACTACGTGGCGCTGGTGAGCAACGAGGAGGTGGTGCTCCTCCTCGGCGACGCGAAGAAGGACGCGTACAAGCGGACCAAGTCGCGCCCCTCGCTGGAGGACGCCGTGCTGGTGAGCCGCCGGGAGAGCGTGCTCGGGCGCCGCGCGTTCGGGGCGCGCACGCGGCTCGACGCGCGGAGGAGCAAGGAGCACGACATCGGCGTTGAGATCGCGCTCGGCGTGCCCCGGGACCCGGAGATGTGGGTCACGGTGGACGGCGTCGTGCTCCTGCACGTCAAGAGCCTGCAGTGGAAGTTCAGGGGGAATGAGACCGTGCAAGTCGACCAGGCGCCCGTGCAGGTGATCTGGGACGTGCACGACTGGGTGTTCGGCGGGCCTGGGTCGCAGGCGGCCTTCGTGTTCAAGCCCGGTGCACCGCCGGAGATCGAGGAGGACGATGGGAGGAATGGGATTCAGGATGAAGGGACGGAATTCTGTTTCTTCCTTCAGGCGTGGAGGATGGAGTGAGGGCTGAGGAAGAGTGATCTTGTCGTTATTTTGATGTGTACCACTCACTCATCTGTTCATATGAATGACATTGACTCCTTATTCAGCTTTACAAATTTGTTACGAAGAATAATTCATTGCAAGTTTTGTAACTCGTGATCAATCTAAGCACGTTCTGATGAAACATTTTCATCATTATACACAAAGTGAAATATGAGGAGAAAAAAAAGTAGAATGAAAGACCATGCGATTTCTGGGACAAAGCAATAGAACACTACTGAATTCATCATACATGACAGTTGTACAGGAAAAATGTTTGGCAGAGCTGTTGTAAAGCATTTATCAGGTAATAATAGATACAACAAAATAAATAGAAGGTGTGACGCATCAGATTCATGGCAAGGGTGTCCACATCCATTCACCAAGTTATGGTGCACAGCATATATCATAAGGAGATGTATGAAGCCCCCCCAAAACAGCTTATTCTAGAACAAGTCATATCTATCATCACAGCGACTAAATCTCTAGGTCCCTTATCATCATTGCTACCAATGAAGCTCAACTATTCTTCTCCATCATCATACAAGCATTGCAACATGCAATCAAATACCTGATCATGGTAAGGTCGAAAAACAAAAGTCCGCGGTGCCCAAGAGAAAATCCTTCACTCCATCACAGCAGTACCACCAGCTACTTTTATCTTCTCTATGATTGCTTCCGCTTCCTCCTTTGTGAGTGATTGCTTCAGAATGACCGGAGCCTTCTCCACTAGCTCCTTGGCCTCTTTCAGCCCCAAATCTGTAAATGTCCTGATCTCCTTGATGATCTTGATCTTTGCTGCAGCATCAAATTTCTCCAACTTGACATCGAAGACTGTCTTCTCAGCTTTCTTCTCATCAGCCTTCGCAGCACCAGCCCCAGAACCACCCTGAGGACCAAAACTGAAACCCTGGCCAGATATCGCCTGCGGTGGCTCTTGATTCAATTTGAGTAGGAGAGCTGGAGCAATCTGCTTAATCTCTTCAGGGGGAAGAGCAGCAATACGGTCAGCTAGATCCACAACTTTCTCTGATGGTGGTGGCATAGGCCCATATGGGTCATATACTTCAGGGTATTTGTACTTCTTGGCACCCGTATCCTTTGCAACTTCTGTGCTGTATAGACGAGCCCAGACTGCAGAAAGACGACTGCCAGAGGATGATCTTGAAAGACACAGTCGTCTTCCAAGTGCACAGATACTCATCTTACTATTAGCTATGCGAGTGTAATATTCTCTTGCTGCAAAAGAACAAAAAATAAACAGAAATTAGCAGCAAATGAAAATACGATGAAATTTTTTACGTACCCAGAGGTCAGAGTCCATTTCAAATCAATAAGCACCCTTGTAACATGAAAGTTGAAACACACAAATATAGGCATATCTATATTTAACATTTGAAGGAGAGTGACGAACTAAATGTAGGCATTCCCAGAAAAAAAGAATCTACATACGAATCCTTCCCCATTATCCATGAAAGGCAGGATGCTTTAGCTGTTCCCTGTTCCCAAATGCTACAAACCATATGCATGGGCTAGCAACAGTTAGAGTACATGATTCATGGGAGCTCTGGCTCTTAGCCATTACAAGTTTACCACTAGTCAGCTGCTAACATACAGGACTCAAAAGCAAGGCAAATATGTGACCTGAACTACAATAAACCCAATGTTAAGCATCTTACACTCATGAATAAATCTATCCATCAGATAACCAGGAAGAACATAAATTCCACAGTTCCACAACCGGAAGCCCACATTATTCAGTGATTCACCGGCCCAATAAAACTCAGAGCTACAATAGCCATCAAAGATCGAAGCTCTCGATTGTCTAGTTCATCACCGACCAAGTCGAGTAATGATTCCCACAAAACAAGTACGGCTTAGTCGCATTAGATCAGTTAATCAACTAGAGCACCCAAAATTCCACATTTCCACAAACCGAAACCAACATGATTCATTGATTCACCACCCCACACCCAAATTCCAAGGAAATGGCATCAAATGTCGATGCTCACCATAGTACTAACTATTAACTCGAGCAATGTTTCCTCCAAACAGCCCTAGTCGCCTCAGATCAGAACGCCGCGGAAAACGGATCCCTATATCTCCACAGCCCCTCGACAATTTCATGGAAACAAACTAACTATATCGATCGAATCCGCTATGAAATGGATCGCTGGTAGCACGAAGGTCCATTAAGGAATGACAGGTTAAGAGTTGGCTGCTTACCTGCGCCGGCGCGCGGTCAGTGCTCAAGCCGCTGGCGGCGCTGCGTCCACGCCAAGACAGCAGCTATACAAAGGCAGAAACGTCTTAGAGGGGCGTTCAGGAGTGGGGCGGGGAGGGGCGCCACCGGGCTCCTATCGCCGTCGGCCGGCGGGCTCGTGCGGCGCTAGGGTTCTACGCTTCAGAAGGAGGCGTGCAGGTTCAGTGGCGACCTGCGAGACTGCGGCGAAGAGCCGAGGAGCGAAACGGCGAGGCGGGCTTTGGGTGACGCTCTGCGAGTGGGCCTGTGTACAGTACATCTGTGTATCTGGGCCAGGCTGAAAGTTTGCACTGTGGGCTACTTATTCTAGCCTTCTAGGCCCTAGGCAGGCTACGGCCTCTCAAAAAGCTGGCGCAATTTATTTTGCAGTTTAGACTGTTTAGTCTTGCCTTGGCGTCTTGGAATGAAGAAGGCTCTGAATGTTGACTTTGTTGTTTACGAAATTGATAGGAAAAGTTCGCTCCTAAGCACGGAACTCATTTTAGTCTTGACACTGAACATTGAACACCTCGAACGGCTGAGCCGGCGGCGGCTTGAAACTTGAAATGAAGACACCGTGAACGTTGATTTTGGTACTGACGAAATTGATAGTAACAGTTCACTATTAAGTACGGAACTCATAGCCGATGCTGTGAACGTCTTGGCACTGAGAGTCTGGGAGGAGGTAGAGGTAGCATGGCCGATGCTGTCATCTCCGGCGTCGTGGGCGACGTGGAGGCGGCAGAGGCGAGGAGGATCACGAGCCGCGCGCTCCTCGCGTGGCTCTCGGAGCTCGTCGGCGCCGCGTACCAGGGCCGGTACTTCCTCGACGCGTTCTGGGGCGAAGAGGCGGCGACGGCGCTCGAGATCGTTACGGAGGAAAACGACCGTGGCGAGGGACGGTCTTCGTTCTTGGTCGTGTTCGACAAACGTTGACGAACACAAGAGGCAGGTGCTGATGCAGACGGTCATGCCGGCGTTGCGCCGTCGCGGGAGCCGGGTCATCGTGACCGGCGCCGACAAGCGCGGGAGTCGCATTGAATCTGTCATTGGATTCCACAGAGCGACGCCGCAGTCATAAGAAATAGCACGTACTGTAGTTGTGAATGAACGCTGGTGTGAAGTCTAAAAATGGCTTCTTCAGTGACAGATTCAGAGAGTCTCAAGTCTGATAATATTTAAAGAAAGGCAATTACAAAAAAAAAAAGCAGGAGGAGAGGGCTGCTGTGTGTCTCTTTCATCGACTCGACTAACTGGTTGCGTCTCAGAGAGACAAGCTGTCTAAGTTCAGCATGAACATTCCGATTCTTTTGTACATGTGCAAGTTCAGGTAATACGACAGCACAGAAGCAGAATCACAAGACTTTCAGCAGCTGAACCTCAAACACCAGTGGCTCCTTGGCATGTGACAGCAGACTGCGCCTTGGTCCAAACTGCAATTGTATCGAAAAAGAGTAATCGTAAATTTGCTAACTGAATCTGAATACTCAATCAGGTGCAACAAATACAATTCAGAGATAACCAAATGCAGTACAGTGTACTGATCGATTACTGTTGTTTCGGAAAAAAGAAAATGCAGAAGGAAAAAAGGAACTCGTGTTCGTCAGGACTAAATTCTGCACCTCTTCCGGTATGGGCTTCAAGGTCTCGTCGACATAGCCTACCTCAGGAGGAATTAGAGCCCTCCTCTTGCCTGCATTGAACACAAATGCCATTGAGAAAACTGGACAGTTTTGAGCTACCAAGATTGATAGTTGATCTGTATGCTGCCTGAAATCTGTTAAGCTGATATCCTAATTACCTCCGACCTTCATCCCGATTAAGACATCTTTCAGGCCTCGAATCATCTGAACGAAAATACAAACCAACTCATATATATATCTTAGCCATAAATGATTGGAAATGTGTGGTAGATTGAATGCCGGAGATCTGAACTTCTTAAATGTGAGAATTTTTCAGTGGTGAAGCTTATATAACCTCTTTGCCACCGAGTGGAAGCGTCACCGGCTTACTCTCGCCGCTGAATTGGTCTACGGTGCTGAGTTACAGAAACATGAAAGTCATGATGAAGCCATCGCAAAGTATTATCATGAAAATCATGATCGAACTTATACTACAAGTTGCAGAATGAGTTTCAGTTTAAGACTGTATGCACCTATGCACGAAATAACCATTTGCACGGCGACAGACGTAGTTGAACTGCACCAGATCACCTTCCCGTGCTTCCGGTCCCTCCCCCTCGACAACATCTTCAGATAAAGACGCACAATTCTTCCATAAGCAGTCAGAAATATGGCTGAAAATTATGCTCTGAAGACTCGCTACTTGTACCTTCGAGTTTCACTCCACTATCCAGCTTCCGATACCTGAACACTTTGAAAGGATATCCAGATTGGATTCCTCGACCAGAATCCAGATCATAAGTAATCGGCGAAATCGTTAAGATATGTGTTGAGCATCATTACCTGATAACATCAGGCTCCTGCATTGCTGCTTGCACCGGCATGGACAGGGCAAGAAGGTCGACGCATGAGGCCGCCGCACCCAGAGCAACCATCTCTGAGATTGCCGTCCTTCTTGAAAGCCAACAAGTCGCCTTTAGAGAACAAGCCCTTGTGCGACAGGCCGATCGTTTGTTCTCTGGCTCCCATGGACAAAGGCATCTGATCGAAAGCGCAGGTGAATTGCCGAATTAGGTTCAAGAAGCAAGCACCTCCGAATTTTTTAATTCAGCTCTGAGCAGTTAGGCCATGAAAGTTGAAGTGTCCTCTCCTGCCATACCTTGGAGTCGGGGAGGCGCAAAGGAACGGGCTGGTGAATGCCGTGAGCGATGTCGACTCCATTATCGTGCTTCTACGGAAGGAACCGAGGGGGCGGATAAAGGCAAGGACTTGCCTTAAGTGGATAAAATAAAATAATAAATATAAATACAATTACAGGAAATGTAGTTCAACAAAAGTTGAGATGGCCGAGTTGGTCTAAGGCGCCAGATTAAGGTTCTGGTCCGAAAGGGCGTGGGTTCAAATCCCACTCTCAACAGTTCATTTTCTTTTTATTTTTTGTATGTTTTTTGGATTCTTAAATGGATTTTCGGTGTTTCAACTTTCACAATCCTCAAGTACCATCAGAAACTGAAGAACAAGCGCGGCACGAGGCGGAGGAGCATTTCGCATCCGCTCCTGCTCGCCTCAACCCTAACCCCAACCGGCCACACGCCGCCGGCGATTCGTGCCTCGTGGGCCGCCGGCGCTGCCACCGCCAACGGAATCAACTCGCCGCCGCTGCCTCACGCGGGCTCTCGCCTACTCCCTCGCCCGCCGTCCGCCCGGCTGTTCCTGGCGGTGAGGTGATCCGCGAAACGGCTTCGCCACCGGCATTCGCGAAGGTTTGCGACTACGACTCGCTACCCCTATTGAAATCTCCGAGTCCGTGATCCTGTTTTCCGTACTTCGGCTGGATTGTTTGCTACGGTGTGCTATCTAATTTAGCGTCTAGTGAGATCAGAGGTCGTCTCGAAGTTTAAGCGAACAGAGAGTGAAGATCGGAAACTCGCACGCATATTTCTGTGTCAATGGTTATATACTGTTTTAGTAACTCGATCGACTGCAATTTATTGGAACGTTGAGGCTGTCGTAAATTAGCCAATAGCCGCTGGGTTGAAACTGAATTATCATGCTTCGTACCCACGCCCACCCTGGTTGTGTCATTCTGCTCTAGACACCTTCCTTTTTTGGTTAATGCTACTGGAAATGCTCTTTTGAACAGTTGTGGTTGATATAGGAAGAGTTATGGTAATTTTAATAGCTTATATCAACCTTTAGGTGAGCAGAATCTTTTTGTGGCGCTTTTACTGTTATAGCTTGAGCATTTGTTGAATCAACACGTGTTGTCAATCAATTTAGATCTAGTGGCTGCATATATTAAGTTGTTGGTTGTCCTGACCAGATGGCATTCAATTGAACTTCCAATTTTAGAACATTTTGCTATCGACTGCAAGTGTGCATTTTTTTTTTTGGGGGGGGGGGGGGGGGGGGCATTATTTAGGAGGATAGTCCTTTTCTCCTCATCGTAAGAAGTCAAAAGAAAATAACAAGTATTGTCTATCCAAATGCCTTTAGATCTTTGTGTTGAAGATCTGACCTTATTGGAAATAATGTTGTGGTGGGTCTGGTATGTTTTCTCTGCCATTATGTGAGAATCCTATATTTTAGTGGATTCTATATGATAGGCCGGGGTGGAGGGCAGTACTTTTTGGTTGCACGCTGTTCTTTAAATACCATATTTATTCTCCAGTTGGTTTTAAACTTGTGATTTCAATATGCATGTGCAGTAGTTTCTTACTGACACTTATAAGGTTATAATTGATTTTGAAGGCTCAATTCCTATCACACTATTTCTATATGAATTAGTATTTTGTCCCTTCTTCTCATGGTTTATAGTCTAACATCTGAGTATTCAATGTCCTTCTGGAACAATGAAATAGATCAAGTCCCATTTCAGTTATACATCTGTCATATTTCAGTGATCATGTTCTTGATCAAATGTATAGATATGTGAACTCCAGTATAGTGTAATATAAGCCAAATAACGAATTATCCCTTGCAGTTTTCATTACATGTTGACTAAGCCTTTATCTTCTCCAGAGCTTAAATTTCATCCTTGACATGGAAGACACCAATGATGATCTTGACGAGCAAAATGAAGCACAAGAATCTCAAGTAAATGTTCCTCAAGATGCCCAAGAGATAATTCTTACTTTTCTGCCTGGTAGGGTTGTTGTCAAGCTTCGCATAGTATGCAAGTTCTGGCGAGACATTGTTGAAGAGCCTAGTTTTGTGGACCGTCATCTCAGTAATTCTCTCCGCTTCCACCAGTCAATTGCCTGCTTTACCTCGCTTGATCGTGGCCTTGCCCACATGTACACATTTGATCCCACCTCAATGAATTTCACAAGCGCTGAACTTGTGCTCTCAGATAGATTTCACATGTCAGCCCCCTGCAATGGCTTGGTGTGCGCCTATGATTATAAAGGCAATGCAGAGGTCTTGAATCCAACATTGCAGAGGCAGTTGAGCCTGCCAGTTTCAGGACTCAAATTGCAATCTCTTTCTTCTGAATATTTTCTTGGATTTGTGCACTCCACAAAAGAGTACAAGGTGGTCTCTGTCCGTCACCGCATGCAGTTCTTGACATTTGAAATATGCACTATTGGCATGCTGTCATGGAGGATAGCGCGTGAATCAGCAGAACTACTGAAGACAACAAAGGCAGTCATTGTGAACGATGCAATCTATTGGCTACTTCTTCATGAGGCATCCTCTGTGCTGTGTCGAGAAATCTTGATGCTCAACCTGACTGATGAGCAGTTCTCAAAAATTGCTCTCCCTGATGCTGCAAAAGGACATGATTTGGCATTGCTCGAAGGGGAAGGAAAGCTTCATTTGGTGTCAACGCCTGCAGATGGATCTAACGATACAGTCTCAGATATTTGGGTGCTGGATTGCACTGAGCAAATCTGGGTGCAGTCGGAGACTGTTGCTCCTCGGTTGCCTGCGGGCATGAGCCTGTTCTTTCTGTGCAAGATGAAGATCTTCTGTGGCAGCCAACATCAGTTGTTCTGCGTAGATCTTCTGGATGGGAAGATTTCCTACATCCCGATGCCTTCTGGCGAGACTTTGATATCCTGTGGCACGTTTGTGGAGAGCTTTGCACCTGCTGCTATAGGATTGCTCAACTCAACTGTGTCATCTTCTTCAACCGGTGCTAGTCTGACAGAACTATCTTCAGCACAAACTGGACCTTCGTCTTGTGGGGCTGGATCATCCTTGAGAGTTCTTAGACGGTCCTGTGATGTCATTGGATGGTCCAAAACTGACCTTGAACAATCTCTTGAGAGAGCAAAGAGAATAGTGAACATGGAGTGGAAAGTGTCAAAACGACGCTTGTTCCATAGATAATTTTCAGTACTGTAGAGCATTCTGTTGCTAGAAGTTGGTTCCTCCTGTCGATTCAAGTTGCCTGTTGTTTTCTCTGTACTGTACAGCATCCTATTGCTAGAAGTTGGTTCCTCCTGTCGATACAAGTTGCCTGTTTTTTGTGTGTCAAGCGTGGTATAGTGGCAGAATTCAGTTAAATGACAGTGTAAGTGTGGCAGTATACAAAAAGGGAAAGTGAATACTAGTATACAGTAAGTGACATGTCAGGGACTATCATCTAGTATCTTTTTTTTTGGGTAATATTTTGCCAATGCTTTTGGCCGGATTTATATACTTGAAAAATGCGAAGATGCAGACTTGTGGAACGTACCCAGTATTCTTATTTCGGTTTGCAGTGGTAAAGTCTACATATATATGAAGCATTTGTGGACATTCAGGCCAAGGCCGAGTCAAACTGTTACATAAAAAAATTAAAGGCTCACAGAGCAGTTATTGAATGGTTTATTCAGTAATATTATCATGCTGGTCAGACAGTGGGCAATGACAGCGATGGCGGGAAGCCGAAGTACGGCCAACAGTACTCGCCGGCGGTACCCCCCGCGCACCGTGCCCGGCACACCCTCTCCACCTGGAAGCTCTTGATGTCGATCTTAAACAGCTCGACGTCCCTGACGCGGTGGCTCGACAAAAACGCCGGCGTGCCGCCGTCGCTCACCTCGAGGATCAAGCACTCGTTGGCCACGCCACGGACGCAGAATGGCTGGCCACAATCCACTGGCCACGGTAGCACGATCGTCCTCTCCAGCTTCCACCGCGGCGCTTCACCGTCGTCGTGATCGATGGTGTAGTAGCAGAGCTTGGCCTTGCCGTCGGCGTGGTAGAAGTCGTGCGCGAACACGCCCACCTTCCCGCCGGGCGCCTCCATCACCGCGACGTGCTCCTCCCAGTACCCCACCGGCGAGGGGATCTCCTCGACGGTGAGCTCCATGGCGGCGACGTCGAGGACTAGCCACCGGTTGGTGAGGCAGTCCACCCAGTAGAACCGGCCGTGCGCGTAGTGCCGCCGGTTCCAGACGGCGTGGATCGGGCAGCTGAACGGGGACCGGCGGCGCCGCCACACGTAGCACTCCGGCGAGGGCAGCGCGCGCCACCGCCCGTCAAGCGAGGAGAAGGCGAAGGCCACGACCTTCCTCGGGCACCGCGCCGTCCATATCACGGTGAACGATGGCTCGGCGTCCGCGTCGGAGTCATCCACCACGGCGGCGGCGGCGGGGAGGAGGAAGGGTTCGCTCCGGCGGCGGCCGCCGAAGACGGTGAGCGGGCTGACGACGGCGGCGGCGAGGTCCGCCGGGATGGGCGGGAGGAGGGCGTAGCGGCGGGAGAGGGGGTCGCAGACGGCGAGCTCGGTGAAGAGGGTGTCTCGGTCTCCTCCCCCCGCCGGAGCCGCCGCGCGGTCGAGGAGGAAGCGGCCGTCGCGCTGGTCCCGGACCATCCACCTGGACTTTTCGTCCGCGCCATCGCCGCCGGGGAGGAAACCGAAGGAGAAGTCCGCGGCGGCGGCGACGGCGCGCGCGGCGGCCGCGGACGGGAAGGGAGGCTCGGCGGGGTGGAAGGCGGCGCCTCCGCCGCCGTCGTAGTCGCAGAGGGAGAAGGTGAAGGCGCCGAGGAGGACGCCGGGGTCCGGGTGCCGCGCGCGGTGGCGGCGGAGGAAGCGCGGGGAGGTGACGAGCGCGCCGAAGCCGGCGCTGGACGCGGCGGCGCGCGCGAGGGCGGCGCGCGACGGCAGGCGGAGCAGGATATCGTCGGCGATCTCCTCCGGGATTTCGCGGGACGGCTCGTCGACGCTTAGTACGGCCATGGCGCCAGTCTAGCTCAGCTAGTCTCTTCCTCAAGTGTGTGGTTACTGGTGAGGTGGGGCCTTGCTCGATTGCTTGCGAGTTGGAGTGACTATTTCTATTTGTAAAGCACGGCGTGACACGCGGGCTAATTAACAAGCGTGGTGGGACCCGAATGACTTTTTTGTAAGCAGTCGTTTTGCGTAGGTCCAGCGACAGCGAAGAAAAATATTAAAAAAACAGTTGTATAGGACACGTCGTCGCCTTTGGTTTTCAATCTTCGACTCACAATACCGTACTAACCGCTTTCTTCCCTTTAGCTTGGCATCCATGAAAATTGGCACGGTAATCTTAAAATCTTAACTAAGCACTCAGCTTTTACCGTTCACTAAGACCAGGCGTGAGTCAGCCACTTGAGCTGAAGTAAAACCAGCAAACGAAAAATAAAATCCTAATCATAAAACCATGCAAAGGGATCCGATGACGAATAGACACAGTGCCTGCGTACATCATGCTCGTATGTTAACCAAAAAAGCAAAAGTATCAGCGGTATAATTACTGATTTTTTTTTCTTACTACAATTAGTAAAAGAAAAACAATCCACTGATAAAATCATGGAAATGGATCTGATGACGAATCGAGAGCCGGCAAAGTTTATCCCAAAAGAAGAGCATGCATCCATCCATCGTGCTCTTTTATGTTCACGGGAACCAAAAAGAAAAAGAAAAAACCATCGCAATTTAGTACTGTAGCGTCTTATCGGAAACAAAGTTGACGTCTGCATTTATCTCCAGTGCGTTTTAAGCCACTTCTTTCTAGATGCTGCACACCTATCTTCTAGGGCAGGGAGAAAGAATGAAATTTGCACCGGCTGCTACCGGTAATAGTAATTCAGTACACCAGTTGCACCATTGTATTTAGAATTTGTGATAAAGGTTACATCCAGTTTTTGTACGGTCCATATTGAAGGGAAAATTATGTACATCAATTGATAGTTTGCTTGGAGCTCTAAATTCACCGATTCGCCCACATGATGAATCGTGAATTACATTTTTTGGGGGGAACGAAAATGTAGTGTACGGATGTGATGTGCACTGAAAATTACATTGATGGAACCATCCAACGGTAGGCATATGATGTCTGTACAATCCAAACGCAGAATCTCTCACGAATTTAAACGAGTCGGCGAGTACCATTATCGATCAGTCGAGACGCTGTGGCTTGCTCTAGATTCATCGTGTGGCTGTGCTCGTCTCAGACGGGCGCATCAGCGTTGGACCGTAGCGTAGGAAATTTTCATTACTCCACGTCGTACAAAATGTTGTGAGAAGGACCTGAGCTTGGCACGTAGCTGAAGCTTCCCCCTATTCCACTGACCACTGCCCAGCGCAGAATAATTACCGCAACGCTCTCGACGGCGACGGCGTTCGACCGCTTGCTTGGCGTCAAACATAGGGCGGACATATCATGGCAGTATGGCACAAGATCACGGTGCGCGTGTGCATGTGGTGGCTATCCGGAGCACTGTGGGATAAGATGGTCATCGGTCAGCACTCAGCAGTAGTGGACTACTACTACTAGTGTTGGTCAATGATGTTGCTTGTACGGCTGTGTGATCTATTGGCATCCGGACAGATCGATTTGCGAGGAAGAAACGACAAACGAAGCGAGCTGTGTCGCGTATATCGGGCCTTGGGATTGTTGGACTCTGAATGAGTATCTGGGCAGTAACAAGACCATTCTTGGGCCTAAAGTCGAAATCGTAAATGGGCCGAGCAGCCAATCCAACCCAACCCTAAGTAAGCTTAGCAAAACCCCCGACCCATTTCCAAACCCCTCGTCCTCTTCCTCCTGCTCAGCCGCCGCCACCGCTGCCTCCGCCGCGGTCATGCTCCGCGCCGCCTTGATCCCCGGCGGTGGCCGCCTCTCGGCCCTACTCCCCCGCCACCGCGCTCTCTCCAAATCCTCCTCCATCGCCTCCATATTCTCCGACCCCACGCCGCCAGCCGATCCTTCCGCCGCGATCCAGGCCGCCGGCGTCGATCTCGCCCACCCCGACACCGTCCCCGCGCTCCTCCGCGACCCAGAACTCGCGGGAAACTACACCGCCGCTTCCCAATTCTTCTCATGGGCCGCCTCCCAGCCGCCGTCGGCCGCCGCCCTCAACTCCCGGTCCTTCAACTCCATGCTCCAGCTCGCCGCAGCGAACGGCGACGCCGATCGTTTCTGGTCGCTCGTCGACTCCATGCGGGCCAAGGGATACGGCATCTCCAAGCCCGTCTTCCAGGCCGCGTCCGAGAGCTTCCGAGCCAAGGACATGACCAGGGACGCCGACCTGCTGCAGGAGGCCTTCGCGGGGCACGCCAGGAACGCGGCGGTCGCTGAGGTTTGCAAAATTCTCCTGGGGCAGCACAAGCTTGACTCCGCCAAGCTGACCATGCTTGGTGAGTTGGGCGTTGAGGTGACCGATGAGCTGGTAGCATCGGTGGTGGAGAAGGTGGGGCAGTTCCCACCGCAGGCCATGGTTTTCTTCCGGTGGGTGGAGCAATCTGCCAAGGAAGGAATCGACTGGGGCAAGGTTTACAATGCCATGGCAAGGGTTCTAGGCCGGCAGGATTGCATCGAGGATTTCCGGGAGGTCCTGCGAAAGATGAGGGGTAAGGGCCTTGAGATCGATAGGGATGTGTATGTTACTGTCATTGACAGGTTCCTCAAGAGGAAGATGGTTGAGGATGCGGTAGATTTATTCCGGTTCATGGCGGGCAGGCCTGAGAAGTTGTCGACGGATGATTTTGTTTTCTTGTTGAAGAAGGTCGTGGTGACTGGTGATTTGGATCTGAAGCTGGTGACAAAGGTCGTCCGGTACTATCAGAATGCAGGCAATGTGGTGAAAGCCTCGGCCTTTAACGCTGTTCTCAAGTCATTGAGGAGCGTCGGGAGGCTTGGGGTGAGCGGCAGAGTTCTGAAGGCAATGGAGGAAGGTGGCTTTGTACCAGATATAGCTGACCATGAAAAAGCTGTTCTTGCAATGTGTGAGGCTGGAAACCTGGAAGAAGCGTGCACATATTTGGCTGCTGTGGAAGAGTCTGGATATAAGATGGGTCCAAAAGTATGGTCTTGTTTAGTTGAGAAATACTCTCTTGGTGGAAATGTTGATAAGGCAGTATCATGCTTCCATGAAATGTTTGAAAGAAGTGGCAAAGAAGAACTGGGCTCTTCTTTTGAGGTTCTGGTTTCTGGATTATGCAAGAAGAAAGGAGCAAATGAAGCATTCAAAGTTCTGAAGACCCTGGTGTCTGAGAAGGCTGTGGTTCCCTGGCAAACTACTTACAAGTATCTGATACACAAGTTGATCAGCCAAGGGTGTGTGAAAGAATCATTTGAAGTGCTTGGTTTAATGAAAAGTGATGGCTTTCCACCTTTTGTTGATCCATGTATTGTGCAAATTTCAAAGTCCGGTTCTGTGGATGATGCCCTGGGTCTGCTGAAGGCAGTGTCTTCGAAGGGGCTTGTTCCCGTCAAGAGCAGTTTACGCTTGTTTCAAGCTTTGTTCAATGAAGGGAGGCATGAAGTTGCCCAACAGCTGCTTTCCCAATCTCCATCTAATGTCCAAAATCATGCCGATGTTCGTAACATTTTCGAGAAGATGAAGGTAGAAGAACCTGTTGCAGCAGCTTTGGCAGACGGTTGACACATGGATGAATGTGAAATTTTTTTTAGTGCCCATAATTTGAATGGCAACTTGAATCTGCATCTAGACTTTGTAATAGGGCCTTCAGCCAGAATCAAAATTGGGATGCCAGAAACTTCTTTGCCATGCGAGATCACTTGCATCATTGGCTGAAGAAATAAATTACGTTTTTTTTCTCTTTTAAACTTTTGTTTATGCCATCAAATCTGGATGCCTCATATAGTAATTGACACTTGGCAGTGTAGTGAAACGATTTGGCAATGAGAAAAAAACTAGTAGCTTGTGGCTTTGTGTTTGCCTGAATATGCAAGTTTAGGTACTTTTACCAAAGCTGGTTTGATTTGTCTATTCTTTTATGTTGCCGTCTTGCAAATTGCTGCAGTAAGAGATGCATTCTTTGCATTTCATTCCTGTAATCCTGTGATATATAATTTGATTGTGTATATACAACTCTGATTGAATTCCTACCTGGGTAGAGTTGAATCAATCAAATGTGTGAGAAGACACATCTGGGGCTATCTGTGCAGAAACTCTATTCACATTAGGTTGGCGATCTGACCAAAACTCGTTTCACATAGGCTGGCCATCTGATCAAAAAACTGGGCCGGCGGCAATAGTGAGACGAGCTGGAGCAACCAGTGATGCGAACCAACCATGACTGTGCAGCCGATATACTTTCTTCTTTTAATCTACTTGGATCGTACCTATGTTTATCTTGCATGGGCATCAGCTTGCACCTGGAATTTGCGTGCAAAAAGTATAAGTCAGTATCGCATATGTTTCAGGTGGAAGAAAGCAACAAGGCTTCACACGGGAGCAGCTGTCGAGTTGGCAAACATAGCAGACATGCTTATTTTTGCAGTGCTAGGTGGGCAAGTAAGTCAGTAACACATGCTTATCAAAATATACATTTCATCTTCTCCTAAACAAAAAAAACATAAACTTCTTTATTGAATTGGCGTGCTCTAAATGGTACCTTTTCTTGATGTAATCTCCTTTTCAACTTCTTGAAAGATCTCCCTCAACCTGCTAGTGGAATTTGCCATGACATTCTTTGTAGCCTTCTTTTGATGCTTAGCGCCCTTCAACCAGGCTATCCCTAATAACACCTTAATGCTGCAGGTGTTGGGTCTCAAGGGGGTGCTTGTCATGTGATACTTCAGCTGGATCTGCAATTTCAGCAACACTGTGACCTAACACTTAAGTGAAACATACAGACATTTGTCAAATTTGGCTTTGCTTATCTTACACTGGAGTAATCTTCATGCAGGACGCCTTGGAGCGTCATCACCTCTTCAATGACCCAGCCATCTCTGTTTGGTAAGTTATACTTCTTTTGAGTGGTTGTTGCTTCTCCTCCATATCTTGATGAGTTTTTATCAAACCTAAAGCTTATCCGTCGTTGATAGATATTACGATTTACTGGCTCCCATTCTGCCGCTGAGTAGTCAATGCAACCTGCTTTCTCCATCACTTTTTGCTCCAATGAACCTCCAGAGAACATCTCCATCAAGGCGCTGATCTGCTAACACAGAAATTATAAGATTTTTTCTTTTTAAACCGAGAATTCATAAGATTTGATAGATGCTTTGCAACTGCATCATACGAGGTTCCAACATGAATTCATTGACAAACATACTCACATCAATAGGAAGAACCGCCGAATAGACTTCTGACATTTTTACATCTTCATTCGCCAATAGAGAACCTTCTTCACTCGGGAGCCCTTTCAGTTCAGGTTCTTCTTTCTCACTCATCTCGCCCGATGATCGCATTTTCCAAATTGCCATTATAATTCTGTCACATTAACATTGGCATCAACTATTTCTATTTGATAAGACATGCTTATTCCATGTATAATGGGAGAATAGAAGTTCAGTCAATACTTCATAGCATCTGAACAAAGTATAACAAGCTACTAGTAATGGACATGATAATAATAACAACAAGGATGGTGATGATGATACGTGCTCCCAAAAACATGGGTGTAGGATGAATTGATGTAAATTATTAAAATTTGGGAAGTATATGTGTGCCTGTTAAGTTTCTTTCAAGTTAACTTCCAGAAAGTTCCTTTCAAAGCATGTTGAGTGTTTGAAAATATTCTATCATAATCTCAGGATGACAAGTAATGGCTAAACGTTCATGATAATTCTTACTTAAAAGCTCTTCATCTGGTAATGAGTATTAACGATAAAGGAAAGAAGTTTCTTAACCTGTAATCATCTTAAAGAATTGTTTTTCAGGTTCAATATATCTTGAGAATTCCACAGATTATCAATGAGAACAGAATACAGGTCAAAAGGTAGAACCTGTGAGCATCATTGAATGAAACAAATGTCTGGAAATGGAATTTCAGCCTTCCTTGAGGATCCAATGCTTTCGCACCATGCCTGGCTTCCAGACCTCTGTCTTTGCGAAGGACTATCATCAAGGATGGACTGCCAACAGTTGCTAGTTTCGGTGGAACAACTTGGATATCATCAATTTCTTCCCAAAGAAAGAAAAATTTGGTTTTCCAGCCAAATATATTCGAATAAAATCCAGCAATTCTAGGGGAAAGAAAGAGGCGTCCCTGTAAAAAATTATACTATTTCAGTTCTTGATTAGTCTGACAAAACATTTCTGCAAAATATAGCTACAAAACCAAGGTACACAGATGCACAATTCTGTATTGTCTTTGTTTCGTGAATTTATTTGTTGGTTATGTCCCAGCCCAACTTGTGGGGACAAAAGCTTTCGCTGTTGTTCATTTCTCTCTTACTGAAAAAGCTCCAATAAATTTTCTAAAAGAACGAGAATTCCATATAGGAACTCTTGGAGGCAGTATCTACATTTTATTTCGCATGTGCAGTATTTAGCACTGCATATATAGGATTGGGAAGTCAAATTTGTTGCATACAAGCCATAAGCTATATCAGCCCAAGATTCAGCAGTACGGTGGAGAAATGAAGAAATAAATCAGCACCAAAGCAACACATTTAGAAAAAAATAGTGGAGCCTTCTTACCTGCAGAGGCATTTTCCTTTTTAAATGGCATGTGAAATCATCTATAAGGAATTCTTCCGGAGGAAGACTAAAGAGCTTACGGAATGCTGAGTTTGTCTGAGCAGAACGCAAGTGCATCTGAACATTCAATAATGCAAGTTCAGTAACAATTCTAGTTGCTTATTCACGTAAAAAAAAAAAGTGGTGGTTGCTTCAAATTGCATTATGATAATCTGACACCTTTTACCTTCTTACCAACTTCTTTCCCCATTTTTTCCAGATAATTCAGAACAACTTCAGTTCCCCTTGAGTTGTCTAAGAAGATCCGTAGATGTAATTTGGGCTGGTGCCCTTGGGCAAACCTTCCATCGAGCGTAAGCCACATGTCTCCTAAATCTGACAAATTGTTTTTCACAAAGTTGACTTCTGTTTGACCAATAGGAGTTTCCTTCAATGTACCATCTGAATCGTACACAACCACGTCCAATCTTGCTGGAGGGTCATCCATGGCATCAAATTCAAATATCTCTATAAGTAGAAAATAGAATCAGGGAGGTTCTCTTAGGTCAGGAGGATGAAAGAAAATTAATGAAGAAGCATCAAGACTGACCATTCCACTTTGGTTCTGATGTCTGATATTTGACTGAGCTGGTTTTCTTCTTTCCATTGCAAGTAAAAACTACATAAGGATCAGGTAGGCCAGGTGTACCTGCACTTACTACACCGCTTGCCTCAATAAGTGCAATAGTCAGCAACCAACCATCACCATGAGCTTTGACCCCATGGTCACTACCTAATATTGGAACAAGGGAAACAAATTAGATGTATTTGGAAAGGAGAACTTTGCAAGTTGCAGCGGAAGGTGATGGCATCACAGTTCTGGATAAATAATGTGTTATGTTCAAATTAACTAGAGGACTGATGATTACCACGCTGTTTCCAGGCATATAAAAAGCGTCGACCTATTTTGAAGATATTATGCCCTTGAACGATCAAAATGATACAAAACACAACCTCTCCAATGGAATCTGGAAGATCGATACCAAAATATTCAAGGCCCCCTTGCATCATGTTAGGCTTTGCTAAATGAAGATGTGTAATGATATATAGCGCTGTACTGAGAGAGAATATGAATGCGAAGCTCCCAAGGAAGCGGGCAACTAGCTTCCAGTTTGACTCTTTCTGTGTCTGCAGTGATGCTAAAATCTTATCTTTACTATTGATATCATCAAGCTCAACTACTTTAACTTTCTGTGACAATATTTCAGAAAACTGTGAGTATCCTTCTGCCAGGCCTTGTTTTGTCCCATTCTCGATCATTCCTTTCAGCATTGTACTCTGGACGAAGTTCAGACGCCAACTTACAGTAAGTTGTGTGGTTTGTTCGTCAGATGGCAACTGAGGACCCGGAATTATGGAGTACAATATCTCTACCTTGAAACAAGCACCGCAAGGAACATCAGGAGTGCTAACGGTAGACAAAACTGCAAAAGAGTCTGTGGCTGCTTTCAGGTACTTCTGCTCTTCTGTAGCTTTAACAGATTTAACTAATTTGCTTGCTGCTTTTGTATAAGTTAACGTCCTTTTCAAATAATTCTCACCGGCCTCATGTTTCCAGGGCTCAATTTGAAACCCGCTTGTTCCTTGAACTTCTGCAACTGCTGGCAAGAAATCTGAATTTGGTGAGAACAACAAGGAATTCAATTCAGCTGGTGCAATAATGTAAGATTGGTCCACTAGCACGCCCCCAGGCAAGTTCCCTGGCATTTCACGAACTTGATCTTTTGACCCCATAATTTTCAGTAGTTCATCAAGACTACCCTCAGGCACCATGCTGTTCTTGCCACTTTCACGAGATTCAGAATTCATTTGTGCATCCCGGATCTGACCTGCAGATATAGGATCTGATGTTACAGAATGTGCTGCATCAGCAGATTTCCGGAAGTACCGAGACATGACCTCAACTACCGATGATGCACTAGCGGTATCCCCATCGTCATCTTCAGGCTCCAGAAGAATGGACTGTTCTGTGCTGACACAGGATGGTGGCCCTGAGCTTCTAAGTGCTGGTTGCTCCATGTATTTTTGGGTCAACCGATCCACATTGCTGTGAGATACCCGATCCATGCTGCCACAGGCTGACATATCCAGGCTGCTAGCAGCAGCTGATAAGGATGAGTCATTTGTTTCAATTGACCTTTGTGAGCTGGAGGTTATATCATCAATAAGTTGTGGCGGACCATTATAAACATCATCGCAAAGGGTTGCCCTGACTGACAGGTATATCCTAAGGAGAATTTCACCTGCAATAGGAAAGGTTTGAATGGTGAATAATGCTACATTTACTCACAGCTATTTTTTTCTTCTTCTGAGCAAAATGAAATGAGCCTTGAGCAGTAAAGCATTCTTATGATGCAGGAAAAGGAATAATAATTGAAATCACTGTTAGAAAGGTGTTGCGCTAGCAAGTAGCAAATCATGACTATAAACAACGCAATCAATTGTTTTCCTGAACAAGTCAAACATGTCGTGTAACATGAGTGCTAATCTGCTTCCATGCTCATGCTCCCTACTGTGTACTGTCCTACCCGCATTTCCATCATATGTTTTCACATATTTCAGTGCTATCACGGATGAAGTATTCATTTCCAAGAGAATCGGAACATCCATCTAAGAGCAAGCAAACATGCCAATGAAATCGGCCGTTCCCGGCAATGCAAGATGGTGAAAAATGGATGCATGAAGGTGGGGAGTACCGCGCCTTTTCCTCCTAAACTTGCCGCCTTTCCTGGGCTGGAGCTGGTACCACGCGGTGCCGAGCGAGAGGTCCTCTGTCTCCATGATGGCGGTGAGGGGCACCCGCACGCGCCCGAGGAAGTCGGTGCTGAAGAAGCGGTCCTCGTTGAGCACGGAGACGACGAGCTCCTCGGTCACATCGCCGACGAGGAAGCCGAACTCCTCGTCCCACACGGGGCTGAGGCTCCGCTTCACCACCGTGGTCGCCCTGGGCCGGCGCCGCCCCAGCTGCAGCCGCACGTAGGGGTCGCTGGAGCCGTTGAGGTAGATCGCCGGGAGCCCCCGCGCCTCGATCACGTTCACGCGCAGCAGCATCGGCGCGTCCCGGCGGCCCGGCTCCACGGGACCCGCGCCCGCCATCCGCGGCGACACGGAACGAGCGCTGCGACGCTCGGGAAGGAGAGGTCAAGCAATGGCGGATTCGTGCGTGGGCCCCGTCGAATTGGGATTTGGAAGAACCCGCGGATGTTTGAATTCGTGGGGTGTTTCCCTCGTGGCGCTTTTCTCTCCTTGAAATTCGCGCGGAACGGGGAGAACTGATTTTTGGGCTGTCGGATAAGTCGAGCAGGACGCGGCCCAACACGTGGCAGACGTTCCGAGAAGCTTGGACTGCCACATGTTACAGATTATTAACCCAAAATTAACCAAACTTTTCAGTTTTCCAATTTAGGCAGAAGAGTTAACTACTCCTACGCAGTACTATTGGAAGTCACTGTAATTCGCTACGAGGGTATTGGAAGTCACTGTAATACGCAGTTTTTCAATATCAGTTTTCCAATTCAGTTGTTGCCCTGCCATAACCAAGTGAAATGTGACTTGCCAGAAATGGTTTGCTTTTGAACATCGAGCCTAAAAATTAATCCCGCAGATACATGTAATTCGTGCCGAGGGGGTTAGCTCTAGCATTGGATTAAGCATCCTATTAAGGTAAAAAAAAAAACAGTCAAGGGAACATATGTAGTAAGCATGGCAATCATAGATCATAAAGAAAATTAAAGCTGAATTCACAATTCAAAGGTGAAAAGAAAAATTATCCTTTTATGCTACCGAGCAGGCGAGCACACTGTCAAAAGTACATGGAACAGCCCAAAGCAGAGTTACAAGACTGACACGGGGAGATGTATGATCTGCAAGAGCAACTGGTGCAAGGTAAATTCTACAATGGTCTCTCCCAGTGTTGGCTTGACAATCCACTTAGACCATGATTTTGCACATCAGCACGAGCAACTGGTTCAAATTTAGTAAATTCTCGAGTGGTTGCTCCAGATTGCAGCCTACACAACCTGAAGGTATATAGCTGACTGCTTCGTTGCTTCTGCATCTTAACTCCCCGATGGTAAAAAGTAAACAACAGTATGCATCACACATTTACTCTTTGCCAAAGTCTGCGCTGTAGTGGGCACTGGACTCTAGCTTCTTCGCATCATTTAGTTTCCTCACCGCCTGATGAAATTAAGTATGCAAAGAAATTGTGAATATCTATCCACCAGTTTCTTAAAGTATACAGAAGAGAGTATGCTAAGACTTTTCACCTTCATGAAATCTTCATGGACTACATAATCCCTCTCTGCGCGAATTGCAGCCATACCCGCCTCAGTACAGACATTACGGAGATCAGCCCCATTAAAACCCTATAAAAAGCAGGCAAAGTTAGGAGAAACTAGCAATGAGACAGAGAGATAGATAGATCACACAAATAATTCACCTCAGCTAATTTTACAACAGCTTCATAATCAATTTCCCCATGCTTGGCAATGCCTGCTGCATGAATTTTCAGTACTTCCATTCTTGCTTGCTCATTGGGTAGTGGAATCTCAATCTTTCTGTCTAGGCGTCCAGGACGCAGGAGTGCAGGGTCCAGAACATCAGGCCGGTTGGTGGCCATGATCATCTTAACCTGCTCAAACAAAATATCATTGTTAAGCATAATTTGTAAAAACAACAAGAGGTAGCAAATAACCTTAAAAAATTGGAGAAATATGGAATGATATGCATATCACTCTGCTCTTGTACGCATATGCATATCACTGCATTGACAAATCTATATTATCAAGAGTAGCAGATTATCTTCATGATTCTCAGATGTTTTCTAATGTTCTGAATTGGTATTCAAGCCCAATGGGAGTTGCAAGCGTGCTAGATAATATCTAGACTCTAAAAACAAGACCACTAATATGGATGGGTATTTTGAGAAAAGAAAGGGAGTGGAATGGGTGATATCAAGTTCTATGATCCATCTAGATCAATCACATAATCAATTACACAAACAAAAACACCAAAACACAAAATCCATCAGTTTGCACCTTGTCTATGTTGTCGAACACAATTTCAAGCTCACCAGAGATAGAAGAAGAAAAAAATCAAGATCACCAGAAACATTAAAAGAGTACATGGGTTGTAAAAGAAATGTCATGCCGATAGCCCGACAGTTTACTTCCAGGAACCTACTATCCCAATTTCTGAAGTAAACAGATACTCTCATTACATGAATGATTCCCCATAGAACAATTTCATGAGATTCTTAATAGGATCAGCTGGTCTTGCAAACTTGAGAAGTTACAATAGTAAATCACATGGTTATTTGTGGATTGCATTGAGATACCAAGAGAGATTTACATTTATATCCAAAGACCAGCATATTGAAGTAATTCAGCTTTACCTTCCCAAGCTCATCAAATCCATCTAACTGGTTAAGAAGCTCCATCAATGTACGCTGGATCTCACGGTCAGCACTGGTACCTTCACTAAATCTTCGGCCACCAATGGCATCAATTTCATCCATGAAGATAATGCATGGCTACATAAGAACAAGTTGGAAAAACAATAAGTGTTGGAACTAAAATGATGCACTCAGTTAAACAGTAAAGTTAATAAATGGTAGGCATTGATCTCCTGTGATTTGTTCGCCTAAAGCAAAGGTTATAATGAGATACACCCATTAACGCATGCTTAATTCTGAAAGTGAAAAAAAAAATTGTCAAAAGTAATACTTGAGGCTTGCATATATGCTAAATTCAGACATTGGCTTGAAGAGAAAATAGATTTTCCGTAATGTTTGTGGTGGCATCTTACAAATTACTAGAAACAAAAAAAAAAGGAAGTGAAACTTGACTTCACAAACTTACTTGGTGCTCCCGTGCATAGCCAAACATTTCTCTAATCAAGCGAGCACTTTCTCCAATGTACTTGTCAATTATAGCACTAGACACAATCTGTTACAGAAAAAAAATGAGTAATACATTTGATGTGTAAGAATAATAATGGCTATCAATGAAGTGAAAATCTACACACCTTCAAGAAGTTGGCATCAATATTGCTGGCAATAGCCCTCGCTAGTAGTGTCTTCCCAGTTCCTGGAGGACCATAGAGTAGAACACCCTGGAAAGAGTGAAACAAACATTAGAAATTTGGGATAAATGCATTTATCTCTAACCTTTATATGAGGAATTAGGGATAAGCACATGTACGTCAGTTTACCTTAGGAGGTTTAATTCCCACCCGAAGAAAGAGTTCGGGGTTCATAAGTGGCAACTCGATGGACTCCCTGAGCTCTCTGATCTGATCAGATAAACCACCTACAGCTGAGTAACTGACATTTCCAGGGTCTTCGTGAAGCATGTTATATACCACAGGGTCCACCTGAAAGATGTTTTAATTCAATATCATATCTCTATGTAGAGATAAATTCCATACAATTTAAAAGCTAGTAACAGAATCAGTAACTAAACAATATGAATAAATACCTCCCGTGGTAGACTGCGCATTATTGTCAAGGTTGTCATGTCAAGTACAACACGAGTTCCAGAAGTTAACTTTTCCTTGTCCACTTTACTTCGGCAACCAACAACATAGCGTGGACCACTGCTGGCCTTTACAATAACTTGAAGAAACAGGCATTTCAGTTGTTCGGTTTTGCACAGTTGATGAATAAGAACAGAATAAAATGATTGAATTTACCAAAGGATAATGAAGATCAGAAACACATTCTAATGGAAAAGTGGACATTCCAAAACATATATATACATTGTACAGGAATACAGTTGAAAATGTTTGTCACTTACAACGTTCATTATCAAGAGGCCGGAGAACCTCTCCAATAATCTGCCCCACGCTTTGCAGTGATTTCAAGTCGTCTTCAGTCTTTGTAAAGTCCTTCTTAGCATTTTTTAGGCTCTCTCTTACTGCATGCAAATAAATAAACAAAATCTAAAATAAATAAAATGAAAACAGAGGGGATTTTACACATGAAGGTAGCAATATAGTCTGAAAACTTATTCCGCAAGTACCCCTAAAACCAAAGGCAACCGTGGAGCGACGACTAATAATAATTGAATCTGCAAGATCAAATCAGCAACCGGCATGATTTGATAGCTATATCTATGTGTATAGGATACTAAATATACAGAAGGTATTGGAGGGGAAAAAAACTTCCACGTTGAAAAGAAATGTGAAAGTGAGACTGCAATGAGATTTGAAAGAAGGTTATAAGAATTTTAATACGAGATGTGCTCAGTGCTCTTTCATTATATGCAATGCAACTACACAACACAATCTACTATTCCCTAGTTCTAAAATTTCAATACATCACATAATCATAGCAAAATGCCAAAATTAGGAGCAATTGTGTCATATAACTTTTGTTCGACAAAAACAACCACAATGGGCATCTTCAAATGTGCAGATTATGTCGTATTCCAGGAATTACAATCTGGCTTGACATGCAGTACTACACAACCAAAACAAAATCAACTCGAATGTATAGGCCTAAAATCTTTTGGGTTCAGCAACAACCATCAGTGCAGTTTAAACCAAAATTGCCAGTGTAACCATCCCGTGGATTATTACTTATTTGCAAATAAGGAGAGCTACAGGCTGATACACAAATACTCATCTCAAATTGAATGGCTAAACATTCCTCGTATCAACTACCACGGTTGACCAAACTAAACCCTGAGCCACCTCATACATGCAAAACTTCAGATCCGCATCAAGCATCCAGCACCAGACCACCGGATTCGGGGCTCCGAAACGAATCAACTGGATCAACAGCCCAAGCCAAGACCCAACGACCTAGGACCCCAACATAGCATCGAAGCGCAACGCGAAACGAACTACTATCCCTACTAAAGCCTCCAAATCACTGGGTATTCGGCGATATGGCAAGCGAATCAGCACGGAAACCACTCCACATCCGTAGATGAAAAGAGATCTCGCGCATGCAGCTACAAACGCCTCTATAGACACTGAAATCGATCCCTCCGAACCCTAAGGAGACTCGAACGGAGTGGGATGGAGGGCGGGAGAGGAGTGGATGACTCACCAGTGCTGACGCGCGACTCGAGCTCCCTACAGTTGAGCAGCTTCTTGCGGTACTCGGCCACGGCGGAGCGGCGGCGCGCGGCGGCGGCATCCTCCCCGTCGGCCATCTCCCGTGGTCCTGTGTCTGCTCTCGCGCAGTTTTTGCTTCCGTCGCAAGAAGAAAGAATCGCGCACGCGCCCTCCGCCGTCTTCGGTTACGTAAAATACTGGGCTTCGCTTATCCGGTTGGGCTGAGAGTGGAACGTGTAGCCTTCTATGAGTGAATACGTATACCTCGGAACCCGCCAGGCAGTTGAAGAAGCGGTATACGCTATGGCCTATAAGGCTATAAGTCCAATCTCAATACACTCTTTCATTTCACGGTTTTCAAAAATAATACATTATTTTTAAAATTTTATTTTATAAAACAAAAGTATATCTCTCAGTATTCACTTTTATAGCACAATTTTATAGAACATTAAGTTATTGCTAGGTGGTGTTTTGTTATTAGTTGAGAGTGTTGGGATAAAAGGAAAGACTCTTCTTTCATGGTGTTGGAAATAGTGTCAACATTCTTTTATGGAGATGAAATATATCTCCTCTCTTTTAGAATCAATATCATGTCATATCATCATATTTGTTGGTATGACATACAAATAATTGTAAATAAAAGACCTATTAAAAATAGCCTTAGAGCAAAAATAATGATTTAGCCAGTTACCAGCTAAATACACATGTTATATCGCATAAAGCAAATAAAATAGTTAGCTCATATAATAGAGTGACTAAGAAGAGAGATGATAGAATTATTTAATACCTACATGCATGTAATTGGATTGGCTCAAACGCTCTCTTTAGACTAAGAAAGAGCGCTGGTTCTCGGTTCTGCCATTTCAGCCGGTGACTAGCGAAGCGTCCATCCTCTTCTCTCTCTTCACTTCTCTCATCCACATCAGATTTCACCGGCTGAATCCATACTACTATACTTGCTCTTATGATCATGATCAGCGACTATTGGAGGCTTGAAACTTAGAACAGTCCAAACACGCCCTAATAAATATGGGTTATATTAATCATGTTCTTCATGCATTTTTTCTTGAAACTTTTTCATGTAAATTTTGGGATACCAAAACAGTTCGGTTTGCTAGCTTCTGTTAAACTATCATAAACAACTGTATTGTGCTACTTTGTTGCAATCACACCAGTCACATATAGAGATATTATAAAAGTATAAATAATATAGTTTTATTAACTGGATTAAAGAAAGCTCAAGTCATACAAAAATACTTGGTTGTTGTTACATGTTTTACTTTATCTTGTACCTTGAATTGAATTGTAGATATATTGTAAAACCAAACCAACACATTAATTTTTGGTACTTATTTTTCAAGTAGGATTCCTAATGTCCAGAAATAACATCAAAATAACATGGCAATAATTTTCACTAAATCTGATCTTCCTTAAATTAAATCTTGACAAACAGTTGCTACTAAAAATATGTTGATTAGATGGGCAAGTAGGATGTTTTTCTGCGATGTCATGAATCTGTGAAGAACTAAGAAGTAGACATAAAGTCAAGTGTATAAAATTGGAACAATAGTGACTTGTACAAACTTGGATTGTGTTGTACAATCATTATCTTGCTTTGAGAATAATGAAAAAATAACATAATTTAGAAGGATTGGTTTTACACGTTAAATATGTTCTTCATGTGTCATGACAATATTGGATATAGCCCGTCAAAAAGGAAATAACGGACAAGAAGATGCTATTACTCAATGAAAAATTAATTTGCATATTATTATATGCAAACTACACAACAACTTTAAAACAGGATTTATTAGGAAGTGACTTTGCAAGCAACCAAATTTATCTTTTGTACTTCTCGTCTGTTTAAATGGGTATCATTCCTATTAGAACGAGGATATTTCATAGAATATCCCTTATGTGAAAAAGGATCGTCCTTGTGGAAGAGAAAATAGTGATCGACGAGTTTGTTAGATAACATCAACAAGTGTTAGATGGAAACAAAAGGATAATGTAATTGAGTATCAATTGGATTATGCTATGCAGAATTAGATACACATTAAAATCTTTATCTAAACAAAGGTACACATGAAAATGGTACTTTGGAAACATTTATCAAGTTCAACATACATTTTGAATAGTATTTGTACTATCCTTTTGTTTTATTTTCACATTACAATAAAAATCATTTAAATGTACACTAGCTTTCTTGTCGTACCATTAAAAAAATAAAAATGGGGCAAGTCTTTATGTGTCCAGCATTTGAAATGCTTTTAGGAGTATTATCTTATTTTTGCAAAAGTACCATAATATAAAAAGATGGCTTAGCTGGGAAGCACATGTCGCTCATGAAAAATTATAAAATTTAGATAAATAATTTATTAAAAAAATATATTTGCTAGCGCTCAATTAACTGAAATTTTGCACTTCTCTCAGTCAGATTCTTGGAACAAAATAAATATACCAGTGAAACTTCTTTTTGTTGAAGATGAAACTTTGTATTATTGAAATTGGAACATATAGTTACATCATTTAACTTTTTAAACCTTTTTCTCTTCAGAGAAGGAACTTTGTTTAAATAAGAATGAAATATATTTTAATAAAGATGGAACATATTGTATATACGTGTGAAACTTTTTTTTTACAAGTGAAACTTTTTCTTATTAAAAGATGAAATTCTTTGTATTATAAATGTGAAACTTGTCTAATATGTTTATGGAATTATTTTAATATAAAAATAAAACTGAATTTAGTTGACTGAGACACAAGCAAAATCTCAGTCACCTGACGGCGAGACACACCGAGAACACTTCTGGTGCTACCGCAACTTGAGGTGCTACCGTGCTCCCAACGACGCTAGCACCTCTATCAATGCACAAAAAATTATAACAAAAATATGGTTGTATAAAGCATATGATCTTTTACCATCATGTAAAATTTGAGATGTAAAAAAAACTTGTGTGAGATACAATTAAAAAGTGAAATCAGCATGTAAATATTATGGATTGTAACTGTTTATATTAAACCCGTAACCCGTTACTATTTATAGGCTGATTTCTCTTTTTTTGTTTCTTATTACAGATTTCTCTATTGCATATCAAATTTTGCATGATGATAAAAGATCATATGCTTTGTTGATCATATTTTATTATAATTTTTTATGCATTAGTTGCGACGCTACCAGAGTTGAGAGCACCATAGCACCACAACCCGTGGTAGCACTAGAAGTGCTCTCGAGACACACCTATTATTGAGTTGACCATCATGCACCATTGAACATTCTTATTGTGTGCACTGTTGACCTCCACAAAAAATTAATATAGAAGCGATGGATGCACTAGCCATCCGTATTGCCTATTTACATGCACCTTCACTCCATAGACTATGAGAGATGCTCAAGATTACTATCACGTTCAAAATATTGTGATATTTTTTATAAATTATATTATAAATATGATTTTTCATACAACAAGTCGACACAATTTTCACTTGCTTGTGGACCGGTAGCAAGACACAACTAACAGATTTTTTGTCATTCGACCTAGTCCTCTTCTCCAGTCGCGTAACAGAAATCCTTTCTTACGATATTTATGCTTATTGTACTATTACTTTTCTTTTTTTTTTAAAAAAAAGAAGCCCGTAAGGTAGGTGGATTTGAAAGTGAAACCTAGTCTAATTAGAAAAAGTCATATAGTGGCGAACTGCATGTATTTTATCCTCTATTCCGTTCCATTTTTAGAAGCTATTTTTTATTGCAAGACTCGAAATTTTCTTTTTTCTAAAAATGTCGAGGTAGCCCCAGCAGTCCACGCGCGGTGACGAAAGCTTCTCCTTGCAAGCGACACACACACTCGGGCGGCCGCTCAATCAGCCATAAACAGAAGCAAAGGCGCCCACGGGAGCAGTGCAAAGCACCTCCGGAGCACGCCTTAGGACAGGCTACCTCAGCCAAATCTGAAAGCTGCCGACCTTGAGCTTCTGATTCGGAGCAAAGCCCACCGAATCCTAAGGTCGGATCGCCTGCCGCGGCAATGGGGGCCGACTCCGAGGATGCCGTGAAGCAGCTCAGCCTGCTTATGGAGCAAGGTGCGTGCTTTCATATAGTTCTTGCCGAAGCTTGACGCCGTTTTCGATTGTCTCTATTGTTGCGGTGCTTCTTTCTTCTGACCTGTTTGTCTTGGCCTGGATCTTGGCAGTGGAGGCGCCGCTGAAGCGATCGTTTCAGGTACGGATCTGGGGTCCCTGTGGCCACTCCGTTGTGGAAGCATGGATCTTGGTGCTGTTTATTGCGGATTTTAGCTCGTGCTATCGGATCATAGTATCTCGTACCTAATTTCAGCTGAGATATCTGATTTAGCTTAGAAGAGTGAGCTATTAAGTGTATTGTTAATGCCGAAGATCTGCAATATCCTTAATAGTTCAAAATGGGCACATTTTCTTTTGCTTATGATCCTTTCTTGTTTATAGTACATGTTAGAGGTATTGTAATGTGGCGCGGCCATGAGCTGCTAGACAAGTGCATCTTGGTAGCGCTGCTCAATTTATGATCTACGGACAAGTGAGGAATAACGGTGCTTCTCTGCTTGACCTCGTCTGGCACAGTAGTTCTGCATGAAGCTTGTTATACTTTCTGTGGACTGTTGTTGATTGGGTGTCCTGGATCATGCTTCCACTTTTTGAATTGCTGGGGTTGCGCCGTGCACAAGTCCACTAATTATTTTCGATGAGTTCTTTTTGTATTCGGCACATGGTATCCGATGTGCCATTTTGTAGGTTTGCAGCTGCATGTCGTCTACCGAACGTTTCCTTTTTAAGTGACGTGGCGTGGTGCGTCATTTTGGTTTTTATAGTTAACTGAACATGCAGCCTAAAATCTATGTGTTTACTTTATGTATGTATCTATGTCACCACATTACCAAATTTTTTTTGAAAAGAATTGGTATGTAATGTTTTAGGCATGGGCTAAATTGTGAACCTGGGATGCCAATTTAATATCAGGTGGAATCTGTTGTTTAGTGGAGTACAAGAATTAAAATGTTCGCAGAGAATACTGCATCAGCACTCATATAAAGTGCAGAATCAGTTCCGTCTATTGCTTTAGCTAGTGACTAGTAGAAAACTTTCAGGAATCTTCTAGCAGAAACAAACTGCTTCAATCCCATGTTGGAAAATTATTTTGAACAAGAAACTCCAAGATTATGAATGACAATATCCAATATAGTTTTATATTTTGTATTGGGATATTTTGGTTATCAGCAGCTTATGTTGGTCAAACAAACCAGCTAATCTTGTAATTCTAAAAGCAAAACAAGTCTTAGGTTATTATGTTGCGTCTCCATTTATTTTGAATTTGAAAGAAGTTATCATCTTTTGTGGTCCCTGAATGGTGCTTTAATGCTATATCATTGTTTCATCATCAACTTTGCTTGTGACTTGAGAAAAATATATTTTCCCGATGGAAAAGATCTAACCAAATCTTGTTTATTTCAGAATATGCACCAGGGTTATCTAAAAGAAACACTGGTACGGTTCCTCAAGGCCAGAGAGTGGAACGTATCAAAAGCTCATAAAATGGTAATATTTCATATGAACTTCATCGATAGCAGGATAACTGATTACTTATATGGCCACTAATATTTTTGTTTTTACAGATTCTAGATTCTTTGAACTGGAGGATTGAAAATGAGATTGATAGCGTGCTGGAGGTGAGTAATCTTTTCTTCTAGAATATAGTTTTACATTCTCTGCTAATTAGAATATAGTTATACAATTTCGATTTTTCCTGGGTCATATTTAGTTTGAATTGTTCGGTCAATTAATACATCATATATCATCTATATTTTCACTTGGTTTGCCTAGCATATTGCTTCATAATTGCTGATCACTGTCTGCACTGTCCATCTGCAGAGGCCTATAGTCCCAGTAGATTTGTACAGATCAATACGTGATTCACAACTTGTTGGACTGTCAGGATACACAAAAGAGGTATAGTGATGAACTTAACTAACAACCTACGTATTTGATTGAACCATAATTTTGCTTGCAACATAAAATGTTTCTTACCCAGTTGGAATTAATTGTGATGCAACTGTTTGTGGTCACAAAATATGCATTTCATTTTTACTGTTAGTGTTCTTAGGCCACCATATGATCTAGTTAATTTGTTCCTAGGTCAATTATATTGGATAAAGATATTAGCATTGATGTTAAAGGTCTTCAATCTTGCATAGAGTTATGTCCTAGTGACAGAGGAAGGCAACCAACCTTTTGGCTAAGGAAGCAGGATAATGCCTATGAAAAGTCCAGGGGATCTATAACAAGATACTTCCTGAGCCGAGCCTATTAGTTTCAAAATAATGTGTGGCACCTCACAGACTATAATATATTGGATTGCCTTTAACTTTCGCAATGCCCTCTCCTAAAATCACAGCAGTGAACCATTCGTAAAGTTGCCTGCTTTGCTGCTTTGTTATGCACTGCTAGAGTCAATCGTTATAACAATTTCTGTCTTTCTATTCTTTCGTTTTCTTATTGCCAGGGTCTCCCAGTTTTTGCCATTGGTGTTGGACAGAGTACATATGACAAAGCTTCGGTATTTACTCAATGCTTTTCATTTGTTCCAGTAGGCTGCATCCAAAGTTTTGAACTTGGCTTCTTTTACTTTATGACATAAAAAGATATTATTGACGCGGCTGTTCACTATTTTAGCATCATCCATTGGTGACCTGAATAATGATCTTATCTGACAAAGTTATAATATTTTTGGCATTGAGCTTTCTTTCTACTGAGTTGCATTTGCCAACTAAACACAGGAATATTTTCTCTTCAGGTTCACTACTATGTGCAATCCCATATTCAGATTAATGAGTACCGTGATCGTATAATTTTGGTAAGTATTCAATATATTGTTTGTTTTAACACATAAATTTGTCTAATGTTTACTTCTATCATACTAGCCCAAGTTGGCAGAAAAGTTTGGACGGCCTGTTACTGGTTGTGTAAAAGTTCTTGATATGACTGGCTTGAAGTTATCAGCACTTAACCAAATGAAGGTATCTTTGATCAAACCCAACATCTTGTTCTTTAATGAGCTCATATGCAAATGTTCCAGTGGTCTTTGGTATATATGTATGGATCTATATAATGCTAGATCGACTGAAATAAGCATGTGACGCTAGTTATTAAATCAAAGAACAAGGATGTCTTATTAAGGGAAATGAGGCCAAACCGTACCCTATGTTCAGGCCTTCAGGGACTAACTTTTCACTTGCGTCACACTTTTTTTAAAACAAAAGTTGTGCAATATCTTCATGACTTGTGTTGCTTCTGGGTTGTGAGCTTGATATGTTTTCTTGTTAACATGTTTGCAGGTGTTGACTTCCATATCAACAGTTGATGATCTAAATTACCCTGAAAAAACAGAGACCTATTATGTGGTTAACGTTCCATACATATTTTCCGCCTGTTGGAAGGTATCGTCAATTTCCATTATTGTACAGGCATACCATTTACTAGTTATCAAAAGCTGATAACAAATTATTTGAGTTGCTGCTAGGTTGTAAAGCCATTGTTGCAGGAGAGAACCAAAAAGAAGGTTAAAGTTCTGAGTGGTTCTGGCAGAGATGAACTCCTGATGGTAAATCACTGTCTTTTTTCTTTCTTTCTTTTACTGTTTGATGAACTTAATCATACCTATCCTTTTAGCATTTTTTTTTATTTAGCATTCGAAGGATGGTGAACATTTACAATGCTTGGTTATATGTAGATTATGGATTATTCATCTCTTCCCCACTTCTGCCGACGGGAGGGTTCTGGATCGTCAAAGCATTCGTCAACTGATGCTGACAATTGCTTCTCTTACGAACATCCTTTCCACAAAGAACTCTATGGTCATATCAAGGAGCAAGCATCACACAAAGAACTCATCAAGATGGGTTCATTGCATGTCAGCATACCTGAGCCAGATCCAGATGACGCGAAGATTGTTGAGGTCATCCAGGCCCAGTTTCAAAAGATTGGCTTGCAGAATGGATCCACCAATGGCCACAAGGGTTAGCTTACATCAAGGACGGGCGGGACACCTTAACCGGTTGCTGATGACCTCTGCTGAAAAATTAATTACTCATTAATTTGATTTAGAGTCCCCAGTTGCCTGGGGAATATAGTAGCAGTGCCTTGCATCTCCATCATGGTGCAAGATTGAGTTTATAGTTGGAAGAGAGACCGAGAGATAAACTGGTCGGTGTATATTAGACGGATATGAAGCAATAAAACACCCTTTTGATAGTGTAGCAGACATATGTTGAGCTGTTACAAGGAAGGCATCTATATGGAGGTAGCCTTCAACAGGATGTGAAGTCGGTTTCCTTCTGAAACATTATTTGAACTTGAAAACGACAACATTTTTTAATTTAGAAGTTCTAATCCATTCAACAAAACGAATTCAAGTCTCATTTGGAACTAACAAAAAATACTAGTACAGTAGGTTGTTTTCTCCGAAAGTACAAGATTTTTTTCATCCTACAGGAGTATAAGGCAAGGCTGGCTGGGTCTTAAAAAAAAAAAAAGAGGCAAGGCTGGCTAAACAGTGACTGGAACCAGACTCTCCGTGTAGGGCTTCACATTAAGCCTGAACATATTCTTCCACGTCCGTGCCCGACGCTCCTGGTACCTCATACGATCCATCCTGCATTCCACGTTCAGCTCCTCGGTGCTTTCCCAGTCGTAGCGGTAGAGCTCGTAGCCTCGCCGCAACGACACTAACCCGCCGCCACCATCATCATGAGGAACAAGACCCATGGGATGGCAAACATCGGAGGCTTGGATGGTGTAGCGGCGCTCCCACCGCGAGTAACCATCCCTCGACGACATTACCCACATGGTGACGGTCCCATAGGCCGGGTCCACGCCGGTCCGCCGGTCCGTCAGACACAGCTCGTCGCCGTGCACCGCGTCCAGCATCATGTCGGCCGCCGGGTCCAGCGCATCCGGCAGCTCGACGACGCGGAACTTCTCGTCCGCCAGGCCGAGCCGGAGGAGGCCGCGGTCGCCGCGGGTTCGGTCCATGTGCCAAAACATGAAACCTTTTACTGTCACTGCCGTCTGCCATGGATCCACAGAGTACGGCGGGTCGGTGGCCATCTCCCTCCACGCGCCGCCGCCGCTTTCTTCGCCGACGGTAAAAACCTCCATCCCCAAGCGGTAGGTTCTGTTACTGTAGTCCAGCCACCGGTAGAACAACCGGACCACCTTGTACTTGCCGGTCTTGGGATCCAGGCCCAGACCGGCGGCGTAAGGGAAGTACCCGCCTCGTTGCAGGGGGAGGATGCCGTCGTTGTTGGGCAGCGCGACGGCGTCCCTGGTGGCCGGGTTGAAGAGGTAGAGCTTGGCGTCCGTCGGGGCCAGCACCAGGCCGTCGCAGTGGGCGAAGAAGCGGCGCAGCCTGCTGTACTGATTGCCGACCAAATCCGTTTCGTACACCAACGGCGCCGCCGCCTGCTTGTTGTTGGCAATGTCGTCACCACCAGTACCGCCGGGCCGCCATTGGTAGAAGCGGAAGTGGGTGGAGAAGGGGGTCGGCTGTGTCTCCCCTGGGTGGGGAAGGGCGTGCAGGGTGACGAGGAACGACGGGCCCCGCTGCTTGCTGGAAGCTGATGATGACTGCTCGAGATGCGCGCGGATGAAAAACTCGCTGGAGATGAGGGCGCGCCACGTCCGGGAGACTGACTTGAATCGCACCAGGGACTTCACCGGCAAACGGATCAGGATCTCGATGACAATCTCGTCCAACAGGCCGGGTGGTGCCCGTGTGATGCTCGCCCCCGTCATCTTCCTCTTCTCGATCACCTTCGGATCAATTATCGCGCAAAAAAGTCTGTTAATAACGACGACGCGTTTACCAATGTTGACACACAGCAGTCCGTGTCGGAGCAGCAAAATCACGTCCACAGACCAATGCTGACAGAGTCCGTGTCGGAGCAGCAAAATCACTTCCACAGACCAATGTTGATAGAGTCCGTGTCGGAGCAGCAAAATCACGTCCACAGGGTTTCTTCTTCGAGATTTACCACCCAAGCATTTTTACTCCAGCTGTAATTTTCCTTTTTTGCGATTAAATAGTGTCGTCAAATACGTAGTGAATAAATTGACTCTACGTTGCGGCCCTTACAACAAAGCGCATCTGGTGTAGTGGTATCATAGTACCCTCCCACGGTACTGACCAGGGTTCGATTCCCTGGATGCGCATGTTTTTTTTTTCACAAAACCAATTCTTTTTTTTTCCCCTTGCTCGCGCAGTCGCGCATTAGATCAAACATTCATCTTGGCCTCTTGGGGTTATGTATCTTTGTCAAAACTGTAGCTGTTCCCTTCAAAGTAAGTTACATATGTTTAGTTACCGCTTTCCATGATTGGAGATACCTCGTTTTGTAGAATGGAAAGTTAGCAAAGGAAATGTGAGAAAAAAACATGAGAATCTGTCGAATACTTTTTCTGTGCTCTTTTTCAGTTTTCAGACACCCAACTTTATCGAGGATCAAAAGGTGAAAGGAAAAGAAGACGAATCACTGGCTGGCTCCTCAACCCTCCCAAAATTCAATTTGAGAAAACCAAGTTACGAATAATTGTTCTGCAACTACAAGTGTAGCCTATGAAAAATGTGCTTTGCTTTTACTCAAGGAACTCTCTTTACAAAAAGCAGTGGCCGGTCAGTCACAGGAATATGCTTGCACTTGTCACTGGATTTAAAATTTTGTTCATTGAATCACTGTGATATTTTATTTTTATGAACCAATGAAATCATTAATAAGCAAAGCATCATGCATCTCTTCTTTACAAGGCAGCATCGCCTAGTTGGACTCTGTTGCAAGCAGAAGATTACCGGGTTCCTAAGTTGTCCAAGTGATCCTTAACTTGAGCACATCGGTTTCATCTTCAGTGTTTGCAGCGGTAAGGCTTGTAGCAATCTGATGCCTTGAGTAGCTGAGTGGCATATAGCAATACAGTTATTTTACACGATTTACTGTGGAAGAAAAAACTCTTCGGTCACAAGTCTAAAGTCCATCCATGGTATATTGGAGTACAGGCAGAATGATGATTATCCTGAAGAAGCTTATAAAGTAAAAAAAATGGCATCAGGCGGTTATTCAGGGCTAGTAATTATTCATACTGAGCTCTAAAGTCTGAGTCCTGATATTAATTCATCCAGAGAAGTAATTAAATGTCGCGGGAAATTGAAAACTGAACTGTGATTTGAACCATTCATTGAATTCCAATACCACAATTTTCTATGAAGCTCCATCGAAAGAATCAGTGTTAATAAACTGCATGCGTTTGTCCAGGCTCAGCATGGAGCATGAGCAGCATCCAGTTCAAGAAGCATATGCCAGTTTTACGCAGGGCTCTCGAGTCCTAATACACGACTATACAGCACACTGGCATGCGTGCTAATCTGATATCAGGCTGCTAAATCTAGAAAATCAATGTACACAGTAGAACCGCCACCGACGAGTAGCCCAAGATCCGACCCCATCTCTGCAAAACCAAAATCACAAACAAGAAACAATACATGAATAACTAAATCATGAATGGTGCAGGGAGAAATTAAAGACGAAGCAGTAGGAAAGCATATTTGTTGCACGCACGAGGCACGACGTACCTTGAACGGCATGATGAGCGACGGCGGGGAGGAGGAGGTGAGGCCCTTGAGGCCGATATTGATGGATACGCTGCCGTCGGGCTTGTAGAGCCCAAAGTGTCGCTCGGAGGACGGTCCAGGCTTGAGGTTCTCGTTGAAGAGCGCGAAGATGTAGGCCTTGAGCACCCTGTCCGGCCTGTGCGGCGTCCCTTTCCTGAGGAACAGCCTCTTCCTGAGGTTACGGTTGTATATCACCGCGTTCCCCATGTCAGCCCCCGCCTCCGTGGGGTCCCCCGCCGACGCCCACCCGGTCTCCGCCACCCGCACCTCCATCCCGGGGTACCCCGCCGCCTCGAGCGCGAAGTACGCCGCGTCCACCTGCGCCTCGAACATGTTGTCGTAGTGCAGCCCTGTCTTCTGGTCCATGACCCCCGGGTTCCGCTTGAACAGCGCGTAGTTGATGTCGATGTGCTCCGGGTCGCTCATGTACGCCAGGAACGGGTACGCGTTGACGTAGAACGGCGCCCCCGTGCGGGAGAAGAAGTCGAGCAGCGGGCGGAGGTACGGCATGAGGTCGTCCTTGAAGACGCACGCGGAGGGCGGGTACGAGACGGCGAAGACGGCCTCGGAGTGCGGCGTGGACAGCTCGATGTGGTCGGCGAGGCGGAGCATGACCAGCGCGTCGTGCACGTTGCGGACCGCGCCCACCAGGGCCTCCGCGAGGCCCGGGTCCTGCCCGCCCAGCACCTCGTTGCCCACCGTGATGCCCACGATGCGGGTGGACGGGTAGTACGGCTGCACGTTCTCGTTCAGCCAGTCCATGGCCTTGCTCGGGTTGGCCGCCATGTCCTTGAGGAGGCCGTTGGGGATGGCCACCACAAGGTTGAGGCCCGAGCCGCGGAAGGCGTCCAGGACGGTGTGGTCCGCGTCGTAGATCTTCACGTTGCGGATGCGCGCCAGCTTCAGGAGGCGCACCACTTGGCGGGGTTCGGGGAGGTTGTCCGCGATGCGGCCGTAGTTGATCCCGTAGGTGCCCACGAACGAGTTCGGAGCTGTGTGATGGGTTGAGCGGGAGACGTTGGTGGTGGTGGTGCCGAGTTGGGCGTGGCAGGGGAGTGCGAGGGCGCAGCAGCAGCAGCAGAGGAGGAGGAGGAGGAGACGGCGGCGGCGCCCGATGCCGGAGCGCCGCGGCGCCATCATCGGCATCTCCCTGCGGCGGCGCGGCGAGGAGCTCTGACTTGGAAGAGCAAGCCGCGAAGACAGCAACAGCAGTCGGGGAAAGCGAAGGAGGAGGAGGAAGGCCTGGTGGCGAGGCGAGGGGCGGGCATTAGAGCAGGCGCGCGGCGGCGTGCGAGGCACGTTGCGTGGCGAGGGGGCACGGCCATGGGCTTGGTTAACCCCCGCGCGCACGCCGGCGAGGTGGCCACCGGTTGCTTCCTCGACCGGCCTCGATTGGGGTTGCCAACAATGGAGTGGTAGCCGCTTACTGCAGGGGAATGGAATCCGGTCTCTTGCTCTTGCGTTGCCTCCTCCTCCTATGCGCGCACGCACGGCTCTCTCTAGTCTCTACCTGCGACGTGTCTGCTCCCCTCCTCTGCTCTGCTTCTCCTATCCTGCTACTGTATCTCCTCTGCTTCTGCCTGACTGCCTCTGCCCTCACGCGCCCAGGACCAGCTCTGCCGTCTCTGCAATAGTGCTGAGCTTCTTTACGAGGGGAGGGGGGACTTTGCTTAACGAGAAAGGAGGCGGCATGCAACAGTGCCACAGCGGAGAGGTCAAAGGCTTCGTTCGGAGGAAGAAAATGGAATGCTGACGAGGAACAGGATCAGAGGGGAAACCACAACCACGTCTCCGTGATAAGCACGGAGCAGTGGCCGGTACGCTCGGAGACTGACAGCGACGAACAGCGTTGAGCGTGAATCGAAAAACAAGCGCACTTTTGGCCGCTGATGGCTCAGCTTGGAGCCACAACACGATTCTAGCAACAACTGTGCTTTCGTCTTTGGAGACTAAAGAGGCACGTGTTTCTCCCTCCCTGCTATTTCCAGGCAGATCACACACAAAAGCCTTTCGGACCCAACTTTTTCATGACACCATCTTCTCATAAGCCAGTGTTGATCTGTCTCTCTCTCCTCCATTTTAATTAAAAGGCGGCTCTCCTGCCCTCTTTCTGAAACAAAAAAGCGTCCATCCTCTCGGCTTTCTTCAGTGCACGCATGGCTTTACCCTTCGCAGTTTGTAAATTGCTTACAAAGTAATAGTGGACATTGGAGTTTAAAATTTTTTAGAATAGTTCAGTTGTTCTGCTTTGTGGTTCCAGAAGCCCAGAACCTCCAATTTGGTTTCTGAAAAGAGGGCAGTGGCTTGTTTCTCTGAACAGATAACGCAGCTTTGCGCATATAAGCAGTGGACAGCGGAAGAAACGGATGATGGACATACTTTCTGTTCGTTAAAGGTGACAAGACATGTCTCTAGGATCTATATTATTAAAGAAAACAATATTCCATCGTCGCCATTCTCCTACAAGGATAAACATTCTGATCAGGACGTGGTCGAAAAGATATTGAGTTGATGGACACTGAACCGGTGCTAGTGCCACACGATTGAACCTTGTCAGTGACAGCATTAGCACGACGTGTCCCTTGCTAAGCAAGTAGCACAAACAAAATAGCGCACGATAACTGTTGCAAATTGCTGGCCAAAGATGCAATACGTCGAGATCTTTTTTTTTCTTCCCATTTCCATTTGTGCCTTACCGGCTAATGCATCTATTCGTGCAAATTGCAGGCCAAATCTGGGTACGCTGCAACTGCAAATATAGTGATATATTGGCATATTGCTAATCTTGTCCAATTGCGCTGCCAGATGGGATAGGTGCACCTTGGGGTCCACAGGTTAATATCCACAACATGAACCTTGTCCAAAGACAACGACCTTGATTTGCAAAAGTAGACACATGATTTGCCTAGCATTCTATGGCCATCAAGATCCAAAACAAGGACTGATCTGCCATCATTTTTTTTTAAAAAAGGAGTTGTCTAACTAGGAACAGTAGCAGAGTAGTCGTTCTATTGTTATCACCACGCATATGTTAAGCAAACTAGCTGTTCGTCTTCGACACTAGGCCTTGCCTCTACTTCGGATTTGTATACACAAATAACCAATATACAAATCATTACACATGTACCTCATGGGCAAAAATAGTATAGTTTATACATACATTAACTCAAGTTACTAAATTGGTATTGTTGCAACAAAACTTGCACCAACGAACCTAATTGTTGCCCACCAACTAGGCACATGAGATTAGGATGTCTGGGCCCTGGTCCAGCCTCGCATGGGCTATGATGCTGGTTATTAATCCTAATAAAGAAAAAAGCATTCTGTCAAAACTTGAACAATAAGTGAACTTGAATGAGCTTAGAAATTTCAATATAAAATTAAGACAAAAACCAACTAATGTTTTCAACTTTAAGATCGACTTTCGACCAGAGATTTAAAAATGAGAAAACACAACACAATACTGTTATAGGTCCAACCCAAACATATTACTCGTGTACAACTCAAGTCATCCAAAGAGTCATACATCCTCACTTCAAAACTTTAAGCGTCAAACTACCATCAGGATCGAAACACAATCGGACAACAAAGTTTTACCTACATCAATTCCAAGGTGATAAGTGTTAATATTCTATATATTTGTCTTGGCGTCAGTTAACTAAAATTATGTTTTCCTGTCAATCACCTTTTTCCACTGTTCGATGAATATCCAACGATCACCGGTTGTCTTCAATCTCGATTCATCCTGTACTTTGACTTCTTCGTCTCTCACTCTGCCCCGGCCGCGACGCCCCCGCCGCCTACCCCGTCCACCACCAGCCGGCCACTTGCTGCTTCGGTGGTGCCACTACCACCTCGCCGCACCGCTGAACCACGGTCCACTCCCCCCCCCCCCCCCCCCCGGGGAACCCTTCCTCTAAGGCGGGTGGGCAATGGAGCTCCCAAACACTAACGCCATCGTCATGGAAGCTCGCCGAAGAGCTGCCGCCTTCCCTCGACAACCCCCTCCACCCTAACTGCCGGCAATAACCGTCTCCCACGACAAGTTGGCACCCTCGCCGCCACGTCGCACCACCCGTACATCCCGGTGCTCCGCCACAACCCCCCCCCCCCTCCCCGCGTTGACGCGCCACGCCGCCCGCCCATCCCTACGCTCCGCCACCTCTATTGCCGCAGTTCAAAATTTGATGACTGACGTCAATATAAGATTTCAGTCACCTGCCATCTAGGAAATATGATATTCTATTCAAATCCAAATATGCGTTTTCACATGTTTGAATACAAATAATTACTCCTTTCGTTCTCTTCTTATCGTAACAACAAGAAAATAAGACTACATAGAGTAAGAATGATGATCATGTTTACCCAAGGCCATAGGGAGTAAGAATGATGATCGTGTTTACTCGATCTTCATTTACGAGTATTTGGCATGATGTTCATGAGCTGAGTAGGTTTTTCATTTCTAGTTCTTTTCGACATGTAATATGGGAAGCCAATATAACCGCACGTTGCTGTGTCAAATTGACTTCTCCAGTGAATAAGATGTGTGCTTGGGTTGGTATTTGGCAACGCACCAGACTCTCTCTAGTATCTGCGCTTCTGCGCTTGCTAACGACTGTAATCCTGCTCGCTCTAGTGACTCGCTCTAAAAACACGCTATGACTTAAGCTTTTAATTAGCGTGGATGTAGGTTATTGAAGATGTAAAACTGATGCAAAAAATTTTTTTGATGGTCAACTGATGCAATTAGTAATGGCATGACGGTAAAGAATGGTGTAAAAGTACCTCTAAATTTTAGAACAGCTCATATTTTTCATTAGTTTCGTATTCCAAGCTCTATGACAACAGGAGGACCGAAAGCTAGAAACTGGGGACAAAAATAAAAGGAAAACAGTAAGTAAAACAAACAGAAAAAAGAAAATCAGAAAAAGACAGCAAGATTGGAAACCAGTAACCACCACCTCCAGGCTCCAGCACGAACGCAGTCACCACCTGCAAACCCCCGCTGTCTCCTCCCCTCCCTTCGCCACAAGCGGGCCTTCTCCGTGGAAGCCGGCGAGCCGCCGCCCTTCCGCCGTGCTCCTCCGCTCTGCCATTCCCCACCGCTCCCCTCCGGCGAGGTAAAGAAACAATCTCGTCACCTTCTCCATCCCTCCGGCCCTGTTTGCGCAACCGGCATTTCTCGCGCGCTTGGCTGACCAGATCTGCGCGCATTTCCGTTTCTTGGGTGTAGATCTCGCGAATACCTCGTTTGCCTCTGCGTGGTGAGTCGGTGGTGGCTTAGTCCGGATGGAGGATGTAGTCGATGACGTCACCGGCGCTGCGGGCGCGGAGGTTGCCGTCGAGAACGGGGCCAATGGGAAGTCAGCGTCGCATGAAGGTGTAGAGGTGCATGAGACAGAAGCGCACGAGGGGCGGGCCAATGGGGATAATTCAGGGGAGAGCGAGGTGATCAACCCGCCGGAGGAGACTGGCGGGGAGGCCACCTCGCCACTAGAGGGCAGGAAGTCTCTCCTTTCAAAGGTCAGTTCTTTTTCCATGATGTTTAGTAATAATTCAGTTGATATTTTTCCACTAATTGGAAGTATAACCACATTGCATCGACTGAATTTTGATGCATGGTTTTTCTTTTAGGGGGATCAAAGTCATGGCCCTAAGGTTGTCAAGTCTAAGAGTCCAAGGAGTGGGGATGAAGGTCAGGCAAGGAGAAGAGCCCCCAATTCTTCTCTTCCAAAGGCACCCATTGCTCAGGTATCTCGTCCAGTTTCTGGTACCGGATGCCGGACCAATGGCGATGCCGGTATTGGTATCACACACTTCATTTCAGTCTAGGGGTGCATTCGTGTTGAACTAAAGAGTTTCGGAGGTGAACCTAAGGTTCACAAATTTGCACCTCTATTTCCGTCTCATTTCAAACCAACTTCCTGTTCAGTCCAGTTTTATATTACATTTGTTTTGCTTGTATGTATCAGAAAACTGATAAAAACGAGGCTCGCTCAGCTCCTAAAGACAAGGAGGCGTCATTGCCTGACGATTCAAAGTATGTCCCTTATTTCCTCTGTTTTCTCTACATCTTACGGTTGTACAAATTGGGCAAAGAAAAAAATATCTGAATATATAGCATGTATTCTTCACCTCTCTTTACGAATCATTCATCACTGTAGTTAATTGAAACACTTTATGAGCCCTTGTTAACTGCCAAGCTAAAACAATTCTGAAACATTCTAGAGGGTTACTCTTGCATCTCAAACTCCATAAAATTTGTCCAGTAAAAATTATCTTAGGTCACAAGCTTTTATATTCACACCCTCCAAATTCAGGGACAAAAGGAAAACTCAAAAGCCATCAGGTCAGCATTCCTCCGCCAAAAGAGATGAAGTAGAGTCAAATTGTGAGAGTTCAAAGCCTCGAAAAATCAGCAGCACTCCTTCCTACGGCTTCACCTTCAAGTGTGATGAGAGATCTGAAAAAAGACGAGAGGTGAACTTTATTGAACTATTGTGTTCTCAGATTGCATTTGGAATTGTGTAAATTGGCTGTTTTGTTTACTGAATCATGCAATCTTGTAGTTTTATTCAAAGCTTGAGGAGAAAATTCACGCAAGAGAGTTAGAGATAAGCAATATGCAAGCAAAATCAAAGGTACCCTATCTGCCCTATTTAGTTAAATATTATATTCCAACATCACACCTTATAAATTTCTCTGACACTATTTCTTAAAAATACACAGGAAACTGAAGAGGCTGAACTCAAAATGCTGCGGAAGAGTTTGAAATTCAAGGCAACACCAATGCCCAGCTTCTATAAGGAGCCACCTCCGGCCAAAGTTGAGTTGAAAAAGGTGATCTGCTCTTGTCTGGTTATTATCTTATCCTTTGAACTCATGACTTACATGATATTTCTTATAATCATCACAGAAAGTTGTAAAAATTTTCAAGCTAAAACTACCACCCAATGTATCTGGAAGCCGTAATTTGTAGTCCTGCCAAATATGCTATGTGGTTGTGATAGAAAGAGTAGTGTGAAACTTCCCTGAAGCAAGAATTTCATATATGTTGAAATTGTTCTCTTCATGATCATCTAGTGTAAACAAACTTTGAAGAGAGCCTTGACATACATAAAGAAGGAACACTCTATGATGGCTGAAATCTGACTTCATCATATCCATAGTACCTATCTTATATTTGTTGCCAATTGGAAAATGGTACTCACTTAACCAAAATTGATATCTAATCCTTGAAAGAGATTTGATAACTACTGCAGTGAATCTTAGTCAGTCGGTCCTTATGTCTTTAGCATGGAGCAACTGCACTGTCATCATGCTTTGGCGTTTTGCTGTTTATATTATTTAACGCAATTATGTTGTTTCATTATTAGGCAATTGCAGCACTAGTGTCTAAAAATGGATACCGAGCTGATAATATAGCCAGCAACTACAAGAATGGATATTAAATTATTATTAATCTGTTTTAAACATATTTCTGGTGATGTGGAGTGGGATGACACGTCTTTCTTTTGAGTGCATATATGTTTCTGTTGGATAGCAATGGAGCTTGTATTTCAAAACCTTGATGTGTCCTGCTTTCATAGAAATAATGCTGATTGTTGTGGCATATGATGTAGGCTCCACCCACCAGAGCTCGATCGCCAAAACTTGGCCGTCCAAAGAACAAGTCGACACTAGAGACTGAAGAAAATAACACCACAAACCAACCAGTTCGTCTGAGCCTCGAGGATAAGGTTCTTCAGAATGGTGTTAAACAATCAACCCCATCAAATTCAGTGAAGAAGCCGCAGAGGAAGTCTCTTCCCAAATTGCCATCGGAGGAAACTGGTTCACTTGATGCTGCAGCGAGCACCAAAGTTAAGGCCATTGGTGCTCAAGGGACCGAACCTTTGACAGAGGAGTCACATGGTACTGAAATGAGCACAGATTTTGTCCAGGGGCCAATTCGAGCTGAAGTTACACCCGCCGAACAAGAACATAGTGAACATGTTGTTGCTTAGCTATCATGGCGATCGAATTGACTGATTTGTGCTGGATGGTGTGCCTCCACTTTGTATAATCGTGCTTGTCTACAAAAGTATGTAGTGACCTATATTGTATAATCAAATCTTACCTTATTTCCTGGATTGAAGCCTCTGTGCTGTAATGCTTATCTAGATAGTTTTTGTTCATAGTCTAATGAGAGCTTCAGTTTTTCAAAGCATTTGCAGTTGGTAGCAAGTGCAAATGATTATCCCCTAATTTTCAAGCGCTTCTATTGTTGAGTTTAACTTGGTGTACTTTACTGTTATGTGCAACCAACGCAGTGAGAAGTCAAGCTTGCTCTTCATTTGTGCATTTTGACTGAAATTGTTTCAAATGTTGCAAGCTGTGTGCATCCTTTTTTTTTTATTAAAGTTGTGTGCATTCTGATCTACTAGTTCAGGGAGGGCATTCTGAATTTTACAGTTATTTTACAGAAGGGTTTTTCAGTTCAAACACTCCAGAGTAACTGTCCGGTAACTGCTGTATCAGGATTATATCTTTTCGTTTGGATTTAAGATAATGATTGGTAGTATTGTGCAATTTGAAACCTTCTCAGTAGTACTCGACTTTCCGTTTTTCTTTTATCTGTCAATAGCCATATATCTCATTAGCTTGACTCAGATCGGATGGCAACTGAGATCCTCGGCAGTCGACGGGCAGTCGCTTCTCCTGCCGTCCGATTCGATCCAACCAATCGATCGGCTGGCAGCGTACCTGGTTCCTCATCCCCTCCACGCGCTCGGCCTCTGAGGCCAGCAGGGCTTCCTGCGCCATGGACCCAATACCGACGGTGAGGTGCGGCTAGATGATTGTTACGAGTACTAAAACGGATTCGTTAGAAAGTGTTGAAGACAAACACGTGATCAATTTCGTTCTATCTCATGAATAATTTCACAAATTTGTGATTTTATGGTTAGAGTGGAAAATGAAATTGAAGAAGAATGAGTTGCTCAGAACCAAATTCATCGGAGATCGTAGGATGATATGAGTCCCTGCAACTTGTATTTTGTCCGCAATATGCCTGGAGCTGTTCATCTTCCATCTTAAGGATATGATAGCAAGGAGGAAGAAGCTTTCGTTGTTCTAGTGCTTTGTCAGCGACGGCCGGTGGATGATCGCCCGGTCATGCCTACAGCTGTAGCAGACGTTGTCCATGTGCAGCGATGGCCGGTGACGTTCCTGGCCGTCGAGTTATACCACAGTGCACTGTGCACAGGCGGTGGCGCAGTAGGTCGTCAACTCGTGAAGTGCTACTCTGCGAGTGCGTGGAGCCGCGGAGGGGATGAGGAACGATGTGGGCTGGCAGCCGCTGGATTGGTTCGATCCAATCAAACGGCAAGCGAAGCGACTGCCCGTCGACTGCCGACGATCTGAATCCGAAGGTTTTACGCATGTAAACTTCTGCGCAAATCTTGGGATAACAACCCCCCCCCCCCCCCCCCCCCCCCCCCCCCCCCCACACACACACACCACCACCACCACACACACACACACACAATGCGCATACTATCAAGACAACAGTTTCAATTGACTAACCAATAACAAATCTGACGCGGCCTCCAAAGCAGCGCAGTTGAAGATAGGTGCATCTTGGCAGGTGAGAATTAAAACGAGTTCATTGTTATGAAGAAATTTCTCGGAGACGACTAGTTTATCAATCTCTCGAATAGGGAGATTACACATCCCATCTTCGAGAGGAAGAATGATAAAAAGAGTCTTGCATAATGTGTGACGGCCGAAGTGACCCATCATAATACTATTAATAACGGATAGAGTAGCAATACCTTCCACGGTACATGCAGAGAAGATAATTAGTGCATCTTTCGTAATAAAACCGCAGGAAAAAAATCATAATTAAATCCACTATTCATCCTGCAAACAGCACCAATTGTGTACCGTTCCATCGAATCACCACAGTGCAGGCACAAATCAAGGAACACAGTTCGAACATAAAAACATACTTCGTTTATTCATAGAAGGTTGCCAAGATTACAGCACTCGACATTCTGCCTGTAAAACAAGGGATCTGGCAAAAAAAACAACCATAAAAGGTTGTCAAGGCAAGGCTCTAGTATGCGCCTCGCAATGGCCAAGATCACCATGAACACTAGGCATCCAAAAGAGACTGCAAAAAAAAAAAAATGCAACCCTACAAGACCCATACACACCACATAACGGCACCCAACACATCAAAGACTCAAACAGACTCGAACTCGAAACCATACACACTGCACAAGTCCACAGACACTCCAGCATTGACAGTCCATACCGGCATGATCGATGATTTGGTTCAGACACTCCAGAGCTGCCATTGATGCCGGTGCCTGCAACTTCATATCAAGTAAGGAAATAAAAAGGACATGGATACTACGGCAACCTAAAAAAACCTTATGGCTATAATGGCAAGGACCAATATATGGATAGAGGGGCAGAAAGTCAGTGATGGCAGCCAAGGCTCAAAAACAGTTCAACCTCCTGGGAGGATGATCTGTGAAAAACGAGCACTTGGCAAGAAAGCACCCCCTAAAACAACCGGTCCTTGAACAATGTGGAAGCCACCACTGACTCGTATTCGAGCCAAAAACCTGAAGATCATCTGGTTGTGCTACAGCTACGGGATATCTGCATCTGGAAGCGGCTAAACCAGTAGATATCAGCCCTTCCAGCAATGAACCACCTTCCTGCCTAGGCAAGAATGTCACACCACCAGAGCTGCTTCTCCAATGATGCAATGTTGTGGTTGCCAATCATGTTGCAGAATTGAAGATTGAGACCCTCCAAAGACTGGCCCAGGTTGCTCAAGAATGGCACGCTCTTTTGGGTGACCTTCCAGCAGCCAGACAATGAGAGAACACGAAGCTTGAGGTGCGTTGCAGATGCCAGGACAGCAACACCATAGTCACTAACCATGCAGTTTGAAAGATCAAGCTCAGCAAGTTCAGTGCAGCTCTCGGAGATGGCAAAGAGGCTTGCATCAGTTATCTTGCTGCAACCTTCAAGATTAACCTTCTTAAGAGATTTTCCATGTGCCTTCACCAGGGAAGAAACAGCTACATCTGTAACATTCTTGCAACCACTCAAGTCAACCTTGATGAGACCAGCCTCAGAAGACTGGATCAATGGAAGGAGCCCATTGTCAGTAACCTCACCAAGTCCACTCAGGTCAACCTGCTCCAACTGAGGGCAAATCATCCCAACCACGGCCAAGCTTGCATCGGTGAAACCTGGGCAGTCCTTGATTGTCAGGAATCGAAGTGATCTGCATAGAGGAAGCTGTGCAGGTGCAGAGCAGATATCCTTGATCCCCATGCATTTCACCAAAGAAAGAGCCCTGAACTTCTGGGTGCAGCTGAGGAGGAAAGTGAGAATACCAACAAGAGTAACCCGGTTGCATTCCTCAAGCTGCAAATTCTCAAAGGATTTTGCTGATTCTGTGAAAGCCTTGAGGCCAGCATCAGACACGTGTCCACACCTCCTGAGGTAAAGCTGCTTCAAGCTTGGGCAGAACTTGGCAATAGAAGCAAGCGCAAGATCAGTGACTCCAGGGCAAGTGGTAACACTCATGCATTTGAGATTCTGCAGACCAGCAGCATTAGCCATCACCCAGAAACCCCTCTCTCCAACAGTAGCAAGACGGGCAAGTGTAAGGTCAGTGACAGCCTTCCCATAGTACCCAATAACAGCTAGTGAAGCATCAGTAATGTTCAATCCCTGGAGCCGGATCTTGGCAAGCGAGGCTGTAGCAGAGCACACCAGGCTGGAGATTCCCTGATCACCAACGTTCACACAATTCTTGATGTTCACAACCTGTAATTTGCCACAGCAGCGTCCAATGGCCCTGAGGCCTTCATTTTCAATACCGGAGCATGCCTCGATAGTCAGCGATACCAAGTTCAGGCAACCCTGCGCGACAGCAGCGAGACCCTTGTCTGTGATAAGTGGGCAGCAAGAGATATCCAGACGCTCCAGCAAGGGGCACCCAGCAGCAATCTCAGCGAGTCCGGCATCGGTGACAAGCGGCACACCCCAGAGGGCAAGCGAGCATAGGTTCGGGTTGCCGCGTGCAACAGCCGTGAGTCCCTGGTCCGTGACGCCCCGGTTTGGGTGGCTCCCACGGACGGCAAGCTTCTGGAGCCCGCCATGGGACCCGGCAACGACAGCCATGGCCGCCAGGCGGACGTCGGTGGCCTCCTTGCCCTCGAGGACCCTCTCAACACAAGGATCTGCAGGCGACTCGTCCTTTTCCTCTTCCATGACGAACTCCTCGTTGAGGTCGGGCAGCTCAGAGACCGCCGCCGCCGCGGCAGCGGCCTGGTCGAGCTCGGAGGCCCGGATGCTGCCGAGAAGCGCGAGCCAGCGGCGGGAGACGCAGGCGGAGGCGCCGCGCTCGCGGCCGCCGGGGACGCGGCGCAGGATCTCGAAGAGACACTCGTCGGGGAGCGCGTCGAGCGACGGCTGCGGCAGCTGCCTCTGCTTCTTGCTCACCCTCACGCACTCCGCCGCCGCCGCAGCGGCGACCGCGGACGCGGCCACCAGCGCGCGCTTCCGCTGCTGCACGCCGCGGCAGAACAGGCCGGCGAACTCCGGAGGCGCCGAGACGAGGCACCCGCCATCTGATACAAGAACGAACCAATCAATCGTCAGAAATGCAAACTCGCGCGCTCCCAACAACAAAGGAAGCCAAACGATCCGTCCTTAATCGATGAAGAAACAAAGAAGAGATCTTTCTTCCTCACCTCCGTACGCGTTGAACGCAGGCATGTTGTCGAATCCTCCGAGAACGAAGAGACCCCTTCCCCTTCCAGTCGAATCAAGGCCACAAGAACGAACGAGAGCACAATCACTGCCGGATCTGCGCCGTCGGTGAGGGCCGGAAGCATTTACAGCCCGCCGGAGCAAGGAAAACCGAACCCTACCGCCGGGGCGATAGGGAAAAAAGGAAGCAAAGGAAGGGGAAGGGAGCCTCTGTGAGAGGAGTGGGAGGAGACTTGGGGAGGAAAAGGAGAGGGGAGAGGAATATAGTCAGCTAGAGCGAGCGAGAGGGGATGGCCATCTGAGCGTGGCGAGGCAGAGCGGATGGATCGGGGAAGAGCCGCCCTTGGCGCGCCCAAGGGGCGTTGCGTCGCATCGCGTGCCGCCCCCGCCCGTGGCGCCAAGTTGCACGCGACGCGCTGGATTCATTGAACCTCCTCGCTGTACGGGTACAGCGTAGGGTAAGGCTGTTTGGCCTGGAATTGATGCATTTCGAGACAATTGCTCGTTTGACCTATTTTGAAGTATAACTATTAATTTGATCCTGTTTTTTCAACTTTGCTTATTTGATCCTATTTTTTTAACTTTGAATTGCTCAGTTGGTTCTGAACTTTGCTCATTTGACCTTACTTTATGAACAAATAGGGTCAAATAAGCAAAGAAGGGTTCAAAAGAAGGGTCAAATGAGCAAAGTTGAAAAATAAGGGTCAAATTGGTAGTTAGGCTTCAAAATAGGGTCAAATAAGCAAATGCCCTATGCATTTCATGGGAAGCAGTAGTAAAGAGTACTACTAGTACAAAGTATTCATTCTCTACAAACTTTTGCGTATTTTGATGTTATAGGTGCATGGTATATGAATGTTAGTACAATGTACAATGACTCGAACATTGTTCTTCCTATTCGAGTTCATATAGTAGATTATCGTAGTCGAAACACATAAGTTAGAAGGCAAAAAAAAAAGGCCAAAGGATCGAGAGCTTGAGAATTGGTCATAATTTATTTTCATGGTATTAAGTAATTAAGTTTAGAGATTAAAATATAATATAACAAAGAAAGCTACCCAGAGATTTGAAGTGACCATATTTATGTTACCACCAATTAGAACATTAGAAACGACAAATGCCATGTCATAAAATTTTAAACATAAGAAAAGACGAGTTAATGAACTAACACTTAGAAATAAATATGTCTCATTTTCTTTTATTTGTTAAATAATTGTATATCAAAAGATAATAATATATAAAACAGAAATACATACGTAATAAATTTATAACGATCTGACATTGATTTTTTTTAATGATACTACTTGTTAAAATGTATCAAAGTTTAACTAATTGATCTATAGAATACAATAAATGAAAATGATTATCTTTATAATTATTTAAGTTTGAAAATATTATTATTTCTTAGTCTAACTTATACCACATATAAATGATCATATATTTAACTAATTAAGATTTTAACAAATGAATGAATATCTCATTTCGTTTTCCGCCATAGGAAGGCTTGCCGACAATATGTGAGCTAAACTTATGTTTGCATTCATACAAGGGCAAGATTAGTAAAGTATTACAATATTTATGAACTGATGCTACCAGAAGAACATGAGGGAGGCATGCATTGATTAAATGAGGGATTTACATTCTTATATGAATGGTCCAGTAAATAACTAAACACTTTCTTTTGTGTGAAATGGCTAAGCTCTCACTAGATTATAACATGTTGCAATCCGCTAGCCCTATAGCAAATTTGGATTATTGATGTATTTTATATTGACTTTACATAGGTTCCAATCATTATTATTTAAAAGTTACCAACTGCATTCTAGCCGTTGCATCTTTGGCACGAAGTGTTTTTTCTTAAATATATCCTATCTGAAGCGTCGTACTAGATGAAATACTACTTGAAATAAGAAAAAATAAAATGAAATGAAGACACATATAGTATGCTACAAAAAGACCTATATTGGGCATTATTTGTCACGAGCAATATTATTTAATGTGTAACACGTTAAATACTTATTTAGCACCTGACATCTTATTATAAGCCTTTGTCCCATAACAATAAATATTTTGGACTAGAATCATAAATTTATGGGAGGTTATTCATATGATGGTAAAGTTTTTGAAACATAACCATAAAAAAAAATTACAGATCATCCTATAAATTTTTCACTCATAGCTATAATTTTTCACTTCATAACCATTAAATCATGAGTGCACATAATATGCTAATTAGAAGTTTTATATTTATCATTTCATATATATTGTATATTTACTACCAAGTATCCGTGTGTTGCTACGGGTTTAAAAAAGTAAAATATTTTTTATAATTTAAATATAAATTATTTACACAATATAATTATTTACATTTTTACATAAAAGATCATATTTATATTATTATTGGTGTTTCTTAGTGTACCATTTTATATGTCATAAGTAATAATTTTTCTATTATTTTTCACCGTATTCTTATCATAATTTTTTTTTACCTCTAATGTAACGATGTCCACATATAGTATCATACAAATGTTATGTTACAAAATTAAGTGAAATAGTGTTAAAAAAATACTTAAATATGAGAAATACTGATATGAAACCTAATTCGTCATGTAAACAAAGATTCTCATAAGCTCATGACGACTATAAAACACCACTGGACCTCTATAAAATCCAACATGTAAGACCAAGATCGTGGCCCAATGCCTAAACATTTATAGAAGCTTTATCTGATAGAAAAAAAAAATCAATTCACACAAAATAGAAACCGTACGCGATTTTAGACTTGAAAACATGCTCTAATAAGAAAAGTTAAAATATAAAAATTATAGATCTCATCGATACCTTTTCGAAACATATACGGATCATATTATTTGGACTTTGAAGATAGGAGATATGAGCCCCGCATAGAGACCTGTACAGAGGAGTCCGAATCAGAACAAATATTTTTATATCATATATTTTGAAACCAAAACGGCAGAATATTGACTTCTATTGATTATCAAAGTTGTAGAATTTTTGTAGGGCTACGAGATAGAGTCCGAATTTGCCTTATTTAAATATCGGATGTGGGATTTATTATTTTTTGAATTCGGTGCTTGATATGAAAAGTACGAAACCGATTTGAATTCAATCTCTAACTTTATGGGCGTATGACAGATTTTTTGATAGCGTGAATGTTTCCACCACAATTAGTAAGGTGTAGAGATTAAGTATACAACTTACTCCTTCGTTCCAAAATAATTGACATTTTAGTTTTATTTAATTTTTTAAATAATTGACATTCTTACTTTTCAATACATCTTTTTCTCTTCTCAATACATCTTTATTTTCTCATTTTCTATATATCTATCATTTATATTTCTTCTTAATTTTCGTGCTAGACTCTAAAGTACCAATTAAAATAGAATGAAGAAAATACAATATACTTTTGACCAAGTATAGAAAAGGAAAGCAGAGAAAAAGCAATATCTATATATAAGATAACAAAAACTACACTAGTATATAAAAATACTAGGATGGAATGAAGGTGTAAGAAACAACGAATTCTAATTCTAATTTTTCTCGAGATAAAATAGAAGCGCTTAATAGCTGGGCAATTTCCTTTTGTGAGCTCATTTCGCTCACAAAAGTAACATCTCGTACGCGTCATGATCAATTCGTCACCCCCTCCTCCGCCCGTGCATCGAACCTGGAACACGCCGTCCCTCTCAACCGCCTACCCCACCCACCTTCCCAGCCCCCGGCCGGATGCGCTGCACATAGCCAACCGAATCCTTTCACTCCTTGTGATTCTCGCCTATCCTCTCCGCCCAATTTTCCTCCCCAAAGCCGGCCGGCACGTCCACGTGGTTTCCAGAAGGCTTTGCTCATATAATACCGCCACTTGCACCGCTCTTTTGGTGGTAACGGCCTAACATAACACCCCACTTGCGTGCCGTGTCACTCGTTTAAAGCTGGCGGGGGGATTATATTTCTGTAATTAATAATGGCCAAGTTGATCAATGACTCGTACTCCACAGTACTGACGCTAATCAAGTTAATTAGCAGCCCGGGATACGCCGAATCCGTTCCGTTTGTCGTCGCGCGTGGTCTCCGGTTCGACATATTATTCTGACCGGGCCGGCCGGGCGAACGTTTATAATGCAACCCCCACTCTTTTCCCAACGTGAAAACTAAGACTCCACCTCCACTTGTAAGTTGTTGTTGGCATGATTCCTCCTCCTCTAATGGCCAAGTTGATCCATGATTTTTATAATTAATGAAACCACTCTAATTGTGTAATCAGTGACGTTAATTGGGAGGAAGGTTCGAGCCGACGACGCGCGGTGCGGCGCACCTGGTCTGGTCATCACCACTCGGCGGCCGTTTATGTAGATCGGTGCGCGGTTCGGCAGGCAGGGCGGACGGAGCAGCGGGCGGTTGGCGTCACGTAATCGTCCCCGTCCCCGATTTGGTTGGTACCTGTAGCACTATCTTCACGTGGCGTCCAAGGTTAGATAGAGAGAAGCGCTCAAGGGTCCGCCCCGCCCGTGACGTGTCGCATCGACAGCCAAGCTCCTTGGACGTATGGGCGGATTAGGGCGTGGATTCGCGAGATCGAAAGATAGGCGGTCCTCTTCGTTGTTAAAATAGCAAAAATCTCCTCGCGGCCGGTACTGTGTAGTAACGCACAGTGTTTTGCCACAGGGAAGAAGAAAGAATGGCGGAGGGTGATCAATGAGGGTTTCATTCCAGTTTCCACGGCACCGACCGTGCAGGTGGCAGGTGGCATCAGCGCATGGGCGCGCACATGGCGTGCCGCGGGTGCCCCTTCGCCGCGTCCGTCTCCTGTTCTCTTGAGCCGATCAGGGGCACTGGTCAGAGCATGGAGCTGATGCCACGGATCAGCGCGACGCGTCGCCAACCGTGACGGATGCTGCACGGCACGGCACGGCACGTCGTCGTATCTGAACTCTGAAACTCTAACTCTCCCGTTCCAGGGCCAGGGGTGGCTGGCGATCGAGTGGCTGGAACAGGCAAGAAGGGCCGCCACCGCCGTCGTCGGTGTCAGGCCCGCCTCGGGAAAGGGGAGCACGCACAGCGACAGACAGCATGGCGATTCCCGAGACGAGTAGTCGTCCTCCTCCTCCACCTCCGGTTCGCTTTCCTTTGACGATTCCTCCCTTCCCTTCCACCCGAGCAGGAGGCTGACACGGTAACAGCGGAGACCATTCCATTCCTCGTTTCCTGGCGCGTGGGAAACGACCGGAACCGGAAAAAAATTGTCGCCGTCGTCTGAGGTCAGTGCTGCTCGCCGGTGACGCGACACACGCATTCGGGGAGTTCACACGCGCCGTCGTGTCACTCGTGAAGAGACCGACACATAGTACAGATACAGGCGGGTGCTTTGGACCGGGTCAGTCGCGGGGGAGACGTGAGTGGATTTACGCTGCGTTTCCGGCTGTGTTTGTCTCCGTGTGCGTGCACCGAGACACGGTCCGCCGCACGGTGCGGCGGCCCCAACGTTGTTCAACGAACGAACAACAGTCATGCGTCATGTGTGACAGACAAGGTAAGGCGCCGAGATGGAGCACAATTGGACGAGCACGCCACAGCAGGGTATCAGAAACCAGTGCCGGCTGCCGGGTGTTTACCGATCAGGTTGCAGGATAGCTGCTTTGCTTCACTTCAGAGATAGCTGCTTTGCTTCACTTCACGTCTGCTTCTGCAATCGATGGACTTGTCCAACTACTTCACCCGACTGCTCCCAGAAGGCCAGCACGCAATTCTGCTCTTTCGATCCAGCCGGCTCATATATGCGTCACCCGAACCCAGGCCAAATAGAACGAGGACAGAGAGCCCCAACACGCACGTGGTGGACCGCTCCTCGGCCCAGCGCCGCTCCTAGTAGCTCTCTGTCTCACTGCTTCGGCGGCACTAGCTCGTAGTAGTACGACATCGGCCCAGCGCCGCTCGAAGCCCTCTGCTGCTGCGGCGGCAAGCCGTGTCAGCTCTGACGCTATTTGTGTTGTGCCACCTGTTCCGTCGAAAAGGACGCGAATTTCTGCGACTCGGTACGTCGACGCGTGTAAGGGAGGTGTCGATTGGCCGCCCTCCGACGACCGGCAACACGTACATCATTCTCCGACGAAGCGTGGCGAGTGCAAGCGCTCTCTTGCCATCTTCCCTTTGCCGCTCTGCTGCTGCGACAGCCGCGGTGCCAGCACAATCGATTTTCGGCGAGTTACATGGAAGCATTGCAAGGATCCATTAAGGAAAAAGAAAAAATGACACACTTTTGACAGTGCCAAGGAGCTGCTGATTTCATCTTGCCATGTAGGTTCTTCATACACAACTACACCAGATTATTTCCACAGACGTCGTCATGCATACGCGCCCTCACTCGCACTCGCTCAGCACCGAACGCACACGCGGCGCACCTCACTGCACCTTGACCTCGGTGACGTTGCGTTTGCGCTCCCCGGTGCGCGGCACGGTGACGTACAGCACCCCGTCCTTCACCTCCGCGGTGATCCCGTCGGCGCGCGCGTCGTCGGGAAGCATCAGGCTCGCGTGGTACCCGCTCGCCGCCCACCACTCCCCCCCTTCGTCCTCCTCCTCCCCTTCCACCCCGTGCTCCCGCTTCTCGCCCTCGATCACCAGCACGCCGTCCTCCACGGCGACGCGGACGTCGTCCTTGCCCAGCCCCGGCACCTCGAACCGCAGCCGGTACCGCGTCTCGTCCTCCCGCACCTTCCCCGATGGCGTCAGCAGCCGCGACGGCGCCAGACGCTCCAGCGGACGGGTCAGGGTCTCCGCCACCTGCGACAGCGCGCTCCCGAGCCCTGCGCGAGTCATAGTCGATTTTCATGCCACGGGTTTAGGTAATAAAAAAAAACATTGCGAAAACTTCAGTATTTACCGTCTACGAGGCGGAACGGGGTGAAGTCGCGGAGGTCGCGCCACGCCCAGCGCCCGCCGCGGCGCGGGGCGGTGGACTGGTCCTTCTCCTTCACGGCGACCTCCCTTCGGTTCGCGTCGCCGCACGAGGGAGCAACATCCGCGGCGGCCGCCGACGAGAAGAGGGAATGGAGGTTCAAGCCTGCGCAAGAACCGGTTGTCGCCGGCGCCAGAGCGTACGCCGGCCTCGCCAGAGCCCGGGCCTGGCCGGCGAGGGCCTTGTTCAGACACAGGCGCGCTAAAGCCATGTCAAAAGCTACTGATGACGTGTGTTTTGCCGAGCACTGGATTGCAGTTGAGCTGGCACTTGATCCTTGATCGCTTCGGTCACTATGCTTGACGACTCATACGGTGGACCGTGTGTGCATATAAAAGAGGCCAAGACACGACTAGGCAAGCAGAGAAGGGCGGAGAGGCGTCTGGATGGAGAGCAGGGGGGCATCCACCGAATTCCATGGCCTTCTGGGAGCAGCTACTAGTGGAAAAAGCAGATTTGACACAAAAAAAACAAAAAAAAACAGGGAGCACAGATTTGCTTTGCACATAGTATGTTCATAGAATTTGCCCACTGCAGATTTGATAGAAAAGGTCAGGTGCAGAAAATTGTTTTGCGCATATGGAAGTAGTAAGTGGCATATTAAGATTCACCAGACATTATGTTATTCAGAAAATGTCGCCATAGATAAATAGTACGGTAATATTTAGGTAACCAACAAAACAATATGTCCAAGAAAACTCTCAGACACAGTCCGTTCATGGCTTACTGTGCCTTGCAAGATGGTTTTCTAGCAGCCTACTTTGTGCAGGCCCACAAGATACAGCAAACTCAACAAAGGAAGAGCTGATGAACACAATATGTAATATTAAACATTGTGAAGAGTAATATATTTTACATTTGCTTAAGAAAGAGATTACATCCTGTCTCCAGGTTAATCCACATTCATCACCACACAAGCTTACAACAGCAACAGATGAGTACATTTCAGTGATTAACGACAATGAGATCTTGAGCAATACTCTTTAAATAAGAAACTAATCGTATAAGCCTTCCTGCTCCCAGCTGTTGACGAGGAAATCAATCATTTCCTGGTAATGAAAAAAAAACAAACGAATGCACAAGTAAATGAATTGTTTCACATAAGACACATTCAAGTAGGAAGATGAGATCTGCTCTCATGGTATCTTACAGCAAGAGGTATGGGTTGGGCAAAAGGTTTGGTGCTTCCAAGCAGGCTCTCGTATGTAGCATTCCAACTGCAGTCACCAGACATGGAGAAGTCAAAACGGCGTGGTGGCAAAGTCAAACATCAATGCAAAAGTGGATTTAAGAAACTATCCTAATTTCAGAGCATTTCACAAGATTTTGCACTTCTAGAATGTCAATAATATATTGACAACAAGGTGACAAGTACATGAAAGATCAATGTACCATATATATGGAAACCACATTACAGCAGACTTACAATATAGTAACAGGAATCTAATCACTTGAACTGAGAAGGGTATTTCAGATAACTAAGTAAATTAACATTACAATATAGTAACATGGATGTATTGGATACTGAAAAAGAAGACAATTCCAGGCTTTTGAGATGAAAAAACGAAAAAGGGAATTGCAGATAATTAACCTTATTTTTGGCTCTCGACGTTGTTGACCCTGAGAACTACGCATTCTGTTTCCAATCCACTGCTGTCTGGTCTGGTTCCAGAGTAAAAGACCTATGAAAGCAAGGGGACAAAATAAACTACCAGTCAACCAGTGTTTTTATGTTGTTGTTTATATCATACAAAGAACGGTGATAAACAATTGTTCCCTACTAACTTCCTTTTACGGATGGGAATCAAGAGTCATGGTAAGAATTATTACAAATCTGCGATAACTACTGCATTCTAGGCGATAATTTGGAAATAAATCCATCATGCATAATGTTGTCGAATTGCCACATTCTAAGTAAACATATACAACACAAACAAACCATGCTGAAATGCAATCCATATGAGCATGAAAGGATGCAAAACTATCAAATTGGGTTAGTGTTTGCTGAATGTAAATGGTAGTATGGAACAAGCATTGAGGATTATTAAACAAGGGAATGATAGGGGCACCTTTCTTAGTATGAAAAGCATTATACCTTGATTTACAAACTCATTAGGGTTACTGCTGCTTCCAGTTGCTTGCTGATCATTAGATTGTGCTGCTGCGCTCATCGAAGACATACTGTGGCGAGAATGAAAGGCACCGTTCTCCATTTCGTGTGGGCTCGTGCTCCAGAAATCCTCTGACACACTACGCCTTTTTATTGAGCGCCCTTGAATTCTTAAGCCTTTTGTAGGCTCATCCACAGCTATTATTGGAGTAGGATGGGCGCATCCAAAACAACCTCTGCTCTGTTGCAAATCAGGATTGGCCAAGAAAGGATTACCACCAGGTACTTGAGATAAGTAGCATGGACAAATTAAAAAGGACTTATGTCAAAAACACATTGCAACATCAATTCCTGCTGGTTCGGAGTACCAAGTTTTGTAGCCACTGAGCATTTACGGAGGACCAAACGCTTTTCACTCAATCAGGCAGGACTTTTGTTTAGTATGAGTATTTCTTCATGATTGTCATATATAAATTTTACTAGGAGGCTTTCTCAAACCCATAAAATAAGTATATTTTTAAAAGAAGTTGTGCATCAAACAAATGATACAAATAAGAAAGTAGTACTCCCTCCATTCGCCTTTTGTTGTCGTTCCGACCAGCCAAGTCAGGCTGCTAGCAGTAAAAATTGTTCGTCGGAAACGACAAGAAATTCCGAACGGAGTAGAAAACACCTACATTCGTTTACACTTTTCAGAGATACAAGTACACATACACGCCTCGTTCAGTCGTTCTATTACAAGGGTAAAAACAGGAGTTTAACAATTGCCTCCTTTTTCCTTTATTTCCAAATAAATATACACCAAAAAAAAAACCAGGAACAAACTCAATCTTCGTTTCCTTCAAATGTGACAGCAGATATGTGCAAAACCTCCCTGATACGGTGCTAATTTCAAGTTTCAAGGAGGTGGAGTGTAGAAAGGATCTGAAATGAAACCTAGCACCAAAGCAAAAGCTGGTGGAAAATCATCAAGCATTCTCTGTGCAGCACATTTTCAGAATATACTAGCACAAACAGCAAGCAATCATACGGGTCAAGTTAAAACAGCCATTGAAGTGAGCTAGCTGGAAACTAATGACCATTTTTCCTTTTTGGAGCATGTTTACGATTCAAAGAGCGAGTACTGAGCACCGCAGCAGCTCCTAGCGCATCAGATTCCACGGAATCAACGGGTACTACCTACAGCCAATCGCGTGGATTCGAGTAACCAATCCACGCCAACCACGTCATCCGGTAGCAATAACCTAACCCGGCAATCATCCTGATGATGGGAGGAGAGTGAGCGAGAGGGAGGCGGACGTACCCAACGCAGGCGACGAAGCGGCGTGCCCAGGAAGAGAGCGACCCGCAGCTCAGCAGCATAGCATCCGGTTCCGCTCGCCGGCGAAGGCGGTTACAGCAGGAAAGCCCTCACCAGCACAGCACAGGACGCACGATCTCCGCCCACCCCACCGCCGCCGCTCCAGTGGAGGCGCCAACCCTAGCACCAGTGGAAGGACTGGGCACTGTGGACTCGCACCCGCCTCGCCGGAAAAAAAAAATCGCTGGCACGCCTCCGCTTTTTGTTTTTCTTTTTTAAAAATTTCTCAATCAGGTGACGAGGCGCGCGATACGAACGAACGCGATAATGGTGGCCGTGGCCTCCTCCTTATCTGCAGCAGCTCGCATCGCTTTCGGGGGGAGGAGAGCGGAGGAGGGAGGGGAGGAGGAATCATTGCGGCGGCCTCGCTTCGGGCCCCATGACAGGTGGGGAGGAATCTGACGCGTCCGTGGCCAGATCAAAGGCCTGGAAGCGGGCCAGCGCGCCGGTGACGGGCGGACCCCACGGAATCGATGCGGGCATGGGTGAATCCCGTTTAACCCAGCAGCCGATGGCGGTGGGTTAGGTCCGTGGTTATCGTGACGTGACGGGCTTTCCGATTCCATCAAAGACTGCCGTGCAAGCCGCGGCAGCCCAGCCGTGGTTGTTAGGCCATCGATTACGCGATAATTAAGTGGCGGTTGGTGCCGTACTATGGCCAAAAATCTAACTGAAGCCGGGTTAATAACTAATAAGTGGACCACAGCCCACGCATTCGCCTGCGTGCTTCGGCCTTCGGATTCTGCAGTCTGCATGGAATCGTTTTGGGCTTGGGCCTTGGGCTCATTCTGTTAATCCGGCCATGGCTGTCTATTATGTCACCACGTCATTCGGCCAGGTTTGGATTAATAACGCACTAATCAAATTAATACCACACTGCTTCTGAAGCGTGGTACAGTCGGTTTAAAAAGCAGGTTTGAGTGAACTAAATCGGTTGGAGGAGGGTTGTTAATCTTGAGCCCTAGTTCTGAAGGACCGCCGAAGCAGAGCCCGGACTTTTATAGCTCGCCGAGGACTGCTCCTATGCGAGACTTTCTCATGGTTGCCAGGTTGCTGCTTTTTTTTTAAATTCTCATTCTTTGTTGACTACTTTGTCGTATCCGATTTTTAGACCTGTCCCATTGAATAGTGTGATACTAATTAGGAGTATTAAATGTAGATTACTGATAAAATCTAATCCATAACCCTTCCTTTGAATGACGAGACGAATCTATTAAAACTAATTAGGTCATGATTAGATAATGTAATATTATAGTAAATATCTTTTAATAATAACTTAATTAAGTTTAATAAATTTATCACACTGATACGCATTTTAACTCTATAATTAGTTTATATTTAATATGTATTTAATAATTATATATAATATTTTGATAATTAATATAACTCCAATAAAATTTAAACCTCAAGAAACCAACCCACCCCAATGGCAGGTCCCCGCCCTTTTCTTCACCGAGGGCGCGCAAACGTTGGCTGATGATGTGAGGTCAGGCCGTGCGTCATCAGCGGCTTCCACTGGTCCGCCGTCGGCCGTGATTGTATTGTACGGCCAAGCATGGGCGGCGCGCCTGATTTGGACGGCTGATGTTGCAGTGGTAGGGGCCAGTAAATGACGCGCGCTTTAAGCCACAGCGACCCGCGGAAGCGTCGTTTCCTTGCAGGGTTGCTCCATTATCCATCTGCACTGCATACGCGTCGAATATTCGGGCAACGTTTCGCGCCCTTGATTGACTTGAATATTCGCCCTTGACTTTGGGTTTGCTCAATGAACTTTCGCCTACTACCTTTTTGTTATCACCTTCTGATGAAGTATTCGTCCTTGCACAGAGGTTTTGAATAATTCATCAGAAGCGTATATGTTGTTATTAACATAACAAATGTTTTAATTTTCGTTTACCATCTCTTTAGACCTGGGTTTTCGGTCTTGTTCCTGTTTCATTAGGTTAGTTCCGTTTAATTTCTCCTGAGTGACTGAGTCTAGCGTGCTGAACTGATTGCTCGATATTTTCCATGGTTTCGCTGCTTTGTCTTGATATTTTCTCGTCACTCCCTTCCTCGTGATATTAGTACGTATGCAAGTGCGTAAAATCACCGGAATGATTACATAGAGAGAAAGATCGAGTGAAAAGGTTGCTGCAGACGATAAGGTCAGTCACGGTAAAGCAAGAAAACAACCCTGCAACAGCGTCAATCCAATCAAGGAGCGCCACTTCAATTGTCATTTGCAACACTTACGACGATGACTGATGAATTTGGCCAAGAGTCGAGCGGTTGAACCAACGATGCAGCAGCGGTCAACCGTAGTTGAGCGTGAGATCATGGCATGGCGCGCTGCCAGAGTCATCAGCATTTTGCTCCCAGCCAAGCAACTTCCCGACGGACAAGCATGACTGGGCGAGGCACATTAGATTGAATAATGGCGTCCGTTGCTTACGGTGCAAATCGCTGTCTCCTTCGCTAATCCAACCGGATTAAATGAAATAAACTGGGTCAAGGTCGTCGTCGTCGATGAGATTGATGGCTTGCTTGCATCGCAATCTAGCTCGCACTGTACAAAGTTGGGTGTCGAAAATGACATGATATAGTTATTAACTTGGCGCTTGTCTGCTTTCTTTCCGTGCACCTTCGTATCGTATATGCGTTGATACTTGGTATATACGTTCACTATTGTCTATTGATCTAGAGTGTTATGTCCAAAAGTACAGCATTGCGATCTGGACGACCTTTGCGACGACTATCATGCATCTTAGTTATGATAGTGATGGGAGCATATTCGATATGAGCATGGATGTACTATGCTCTGTTCATAGATATTCAAGCAAAATTATTGTCAGGACCAAAGTTGTACTACCAGGGCATATCTTCACGAAAAAGCGATATCACAGATGCAAACATATCATGACGAAATATAATATGGCGGCCAAAAGGATAAGAAAAATCCCATGAAATCGAGCTCTCCTTTTCGCACAGGATCTGCTACTGCCAAATCATTCCCTTCTTTAGACGATGCGGAAACAAATGTCCAACGACCCACACTCAAAACCAAGCAAAGACTAAGGGCTTTTGGGTAGAACTTCTCTACAAAATAGATTTATTAAAAAAATAGATTTTTTATAAAACAGATTCTATGAAAAAATAGATTTTACAAAAAAATTATTTAGTAAAACAAATTCTCAAATAGATTCTCTTATGTATATTCTATAAAAATAGAATTCTAGTACAGATTTGAGAAGTATTTCTAGAGAAAAGGATCAGAATCTATTTTTGTTAAAATCCTTTAACTAACTTTTTCATAAGAGAAGCAGAATACAGTCAAGAAACTATTTTACAATCCCTCCCAAACAGCCACTAATCCTCGCTAATTCCTGCCGTCTCGACAGTTCCAAAATTTTCCAGCGCATTCTGCACACTCAACCCGCTCCGCTGCTTCCAGCTTCTATTCGCCTGCTCATTGTTGGCGCTGGCTCTAGTGCGCGGGCTGATCTGGAAGTGGATAAGAAATGTTCCTGGCGGTTAGGAGCTGGTCTCTGCCTGTCCAAATCTGGTATCCGCCGCCTGTTGTACCGCATCAACAAACAGCTGGTATGCGTATGCGTAGAGGCGTGCGTGTGGGCCCGTCGACCCGGCTCGGCCGCCGGACGTGAAGTGAAGCCGTGAAGGCGTCTGGCTCCTCCGATCCGGTGGTCGGTCGGCTGACACCCGGAGACGGATCGCACGCGTGCCCGTACCGCAAGGCGAGTTGGTTTGGTTCGTCCGTCACGCGGCCGCAAAGTCGTCGTCCTCGTTCACGCGACGGAACCTGTTTCGGTGTTTCCTCGCCGGGCCACGGGGTTAAACCGGTTAACCCCTTTCCTTTTTTTTCTCGTCGAGGAAGAGATTTTTACTCGGTTATTAATTAAACGCAGGCGATTCTTCTTCACCGGAGCTTCGAACGAAATCGAGTGTAGTTTGAACAGGTAAGAACCGCAAGAGATTAAACTGCGATTTTCTTTTCCTTCATCAAAGAAAATGACGGCGTATATACAGAGCAGAGCAGAGCTTCCTCGCTCACCACCCGAACAAAACGAAACCAGATGTGAATCTACAAAAGGATAATAAAGGACAGAAAATCCTAAAAAAAAAAAAGAAAAAATCTAGTATTAACAACAATCACCCATCTTCTGCAAGTGCAAAGGAAGGATGACCAACCCCGACGAAGTCAACAGCCCGCCTACCACGAGCAAGCAACTACTAGTAGTAATTAAGCACGACGAACAAACCGAGCTCTAATTAATGACGGTGACGGCGCAGAGGGCTCGCCGGCCGGCGACGGAGGCGGTCAGGTCAGTAGGTGCAGGTGACCCTGTGCGCGGACCGATCCCGGAGCATGCCGCGGTACAGCGCCTCCCGGTTGGCCGGCAGCGGCATCCGCTCCTCCACCGCGCCCCGGCAGCTGCTGGTCGATGACGTCGACGGGGACGACGACCTTACCGGCCGCGGGGCGCCCTCATTGTCGACGACGTCGGCGGCGAAGCGGACTCGCTTCTCGGCCTTCCGCCGAGTGACCGTTCTCCTCCCACGCCTCCGCTTATCTGCACGGAGAGAGAGGGACACGGAGTCAGAATTCCCATCCGCACGCATGCCGGAACCAATCGGTGGATGGATGAATCAATGAATGGAGCGCGCCTGAGGAGGAGGAGGAGAGGCATGGACGCAGGGCCGGTTCCGTGGAGGACGGCGGCGCGGCGCCGGACATGTGGGCGCGGCAGAGGGAGAAGATGACGAGGGAGCCCGAGAACGCGACGGCCGTGGCGGCCGCGAGCGCGAGGGAGGACGACGACGACGACATGGTGTGTGCACTCCCGTTTCCTCGTAGTAGTAGGTGGGCGGTGGTCTTCTTCTCCTCCTCCTCAATGTTATGTTAGGTGGGCGGCGTGCTCTCCGCTTTCTCTCTTCCTTCTTCTTCTCTCACAGGCCTGGACCGACGACTGGCTATAGCTATAGCTGGTTCGGTTTCTTTCTCGGGACGGCGCGAGGCGGGCGGGGAGGCCGGGTGGGTAATAAAGCCGAGCAGCAGAGCTGGGGGGTGGGTGGGCGGGCGCACGGAGACCACGCGAGAGAGAGAGAGAGAGAGAGAGAGAAAGCGCGCGGTCAGTCACGGCTTGGACCACCACGAGTCCAGGAGGGCTCCAAACTCCAAAGCGATTACGGCTGCGCGCTTAATCTGATAAGCCTTTCTTTCTTTTTGATGTGACGGCGACGATTCGCCCAATCATTTTGGAGTGCCCGAGGTCGAGTTCGAGTTCGAATCTGGGTCCTCCCATGTCCACACGAGTGGCGCCAGCCGAGGGCGCTCGATCTCCTAGTCCTAGTTTGAAATTGAAATTGAAGGTTCCGCGTAGTACACGCGTATGGAAAAGAAAAAAAAATCGGCAAATACGAGCGTTCTTTTAACATGCGCTTCAATTGGTTCCTCACAATTTGCATCGCAAAGAAACTTCATAATTATTGACGCATAAAAATTGTACTATTTGGTAGTACATCATATAAATGTCGTGGCATTATTGGTATGGGAGTTGGAGTATTTTTGTAGGCAGCACGATGGCGCGCGTGGGTGAGGAATATAGCGTCATCGACGCTGTCTGCTGCCCCTTTGCAATACTGGGGGAGCACACACGAACCGCCCAACCATAAAATAAGAAGACCGATGAAAACGCAGGGTCTCGTTCGTTGGCTGCGGATGAACGGTCCACGATTAGTTTAAGTGAACGGACCTGATTATCCGCACAGGAGCTGGATTTGACTTAGCTTGTTTTTGGTGCGAAATTAAAGAGTTGAAGTTCCACAGCCCCTCCCTGGTGTCGTGCTCGCTGGTAGTACTAGCGTTACTTTCTCCATTCCCTCTCGCCGGGCCCGGCGGGGTGTCATGTTCGCTAACCACTTGGATCAAACCGGTCAGGACTTTTTAACATTCTCGTGGTCTCGTGCGTGGCTCAGTTCAAAGGTGACTACAGTACAAAAATGTCAATGGTTGTGTGGGACGAGACGCAGGTGGCGTTCATGCAGCCCATGTTGGGCAGAGCAGCATTTCACCGGCACTGAAGGTTTCTCCTCGCACCGTTGGAAAAAGTCCTGGCGGCATGCTGGCCTTGTCCTGGTTCAGAACGTGGCTGGCTTTTTCCGGCGCGGTGTCGTCTGATTTCGTCGTCTCCTTCCGTTTGCAGTCCACGGGTTGCGCTGTGCAAGCGGTATCCAGGCGCGCGTGGCGACGCGAATAGTACGTGATTTCCACCTACTAGAAGTCACGTTCTCTTGAGCACAGAGCCAGGAGCAGAGCACACTCCCCTATACCCCCTGTCTTCATACGCAGGTGGCCTCGTTTCTTCAGAGATCAGTCAGCCTTTTTCTTCTTCTTTTTCTTTTTTTTGTTCCCCTTGCATTTGGTGGCCATGCGCGGAGGTCAAGGGGAAACGTTGTTTCTGCACCTGTCAAACTCAAAACCAATTTGTTTGCGAATGATGGGGTTTTGCTTTATCCGTTTGCTTTGTTGAAAGGCTTCGCGGCGACGTGATTCGTGCCGCCGCCGCCTCCGGCCCGTGCCGGTCGGCAAGACCACGTCACGTACGCACATGCCTCGCGGCGCCGCAAAGGAAAAGAGACACATCAACAGGTCATGGAGGAGGCAGCGGACTTCTACGGTTCTATATATACCACGAATTGCCGGCCGGAAAAATAAATCAATCGACCACTTGCAGCGGCGCAGGGAGGGCATGGATGTGTGCTCGCCGTGACGCGCCAAAAGACGACGAGGAGGCGCGACACAGGGACTTGGACTTGGAGAAAGCGACGCGTCTGAATGTTCGGCGCGGCTTCGTGCTAGATACGCTCACGCCCCTGGGCCCTCGTCATCGTCGTGACACTCAATCACGCCCCCCTTGGTGCACGCCGCAATACCTGGATCCGTGACAAGTGGTTTCAAGCGGCATCACAACGGGCCCCGGCACGGCCGGTCCGGCTGGCCGACCAAGCGTCACCTCACCCCAGTCACCTCCCATCGCGGCAGCTCCAGACGATGTACGAAACGTACACCGCCACCGCCCGCAGAAGAAAAATCAATCGAGTGCAAGGCAACCCGGACGGATCGCTATTGGAGCAAAAGTTTTCTCGCGCTTGACGCCTCGTCCCACTGCCGCTGCGTGTGTCGCCTGCTATGGTGGCGTCGCTCACGGCTCACCGCGTGGCTCTGGCAAGGTCGGGAGCGGAGGTGGCCAAGACGAGAACTCGCTCGGAGCTGGCCATCGCTACCTCTGTCTCGCGGTCTGTCTCGGCGACGGAACGAGCGCAAAATTAAATCCGTTGGTTCGTTGTCAAGCCGGCTCGCTGGTCATCGTGTGGTGCAGAGGAGGCGTCGTTCGTGCGAGTTGATGACCGTCACGTTGCGGGTGAAATCCATCTCGACGTTCATCAGAGCAGAGTCACCTCCACTGGACCATGCCGATCGACCGGCAAGTAAAGCTAAAATTTCTTGCGCTCACGTCCCTGCACTGCAGCTGCGGGAAGTGCGGCGTCTCGGTCGGTCCGTCCTGTTGCGGTTGCCTCTGGACTTGTCCACCCGTCGTAATCTCGTCTGCCGCCGGCTCATTTTCCCGTCGCTTTTGGTCGAATTGTCGCCGGCGGGACGCTTGTCGTCGGATCGAGCTCGATCGAGGTCCTGTCTTGCTGCTGCTGCTGTTTGTGCATGGTTCTTGCGCGGCGGGACGGAACTCGCCCAGGTGTCCGCGGCGAGGACGCACGTACGCGCCCGGCGCGTCAGCTCAGCTGCCTGTGTCTCGGACGCCACCTGTCCGTCCTTGCACCCGGGAACGGATGTGTCTCGGCAACCAACCTAGTACTTCCCAGATTTGGTCCTGTGCCCATGACAACAAAAGCGGCAGGAAGTGTTAAAATCGTAGGACACGCACCAGTGGTACATTGTCTGCACCACAGTACCGAGAAAATCGGCAGAATCGCGCGTGCATGGCAGAGTGAGGGACCTCAGCCCGATCATGTGTTCTTCGTGGACCGCTCGCACATTGGCCAAGGTTTAAATAACCAGTAGGAACCGGCTGGTTAACCAAATTAACCAGAAAACTGGTTCCGGTCAGCTCGCGCTAACCAACCGATTAGCTCCATAAAACCAGACTTGATACTATAGCAATTCGGTTAAGGTCAGTTGTCCGATTAACCGATTGGTTTTTCAAAAAGCCGAACGAGCCAATCACCTTAACATTGGCACATCGCCTCCGGCGCCGTCTCGTCACTCTCCGTCGTGTGCCGACGCGCCACCGTTCGAGGCCCGGAGCGCTCGCCCAGGTGTCCGCGGCGGTGACCCAAAGCAGCTGACACCTGTACTACTGTATGTCCTCCACCGTCGCTCTCATCGCCAAATCAAAGCTTGTCCCGTCGTCCAACCACCTCGCCGGATTTGTGCGTGCGCGCGCGCGCTGCACTCGCCACACGTCTGGTTCCCGTTGTTGCCACTTCCGTCCGGTTCTCCCATCGATTGCCGGAGTTGGAGTTGGAGTGTCTGTCTAGTGCTAGTCCCGCGTCCACACGAGTGGCGCACGCGGTATGCCAGCCGAGGGATGGCTGGCTGTGCTGGTCTGGTTTATTGAACGCTCGGCGTAGGGCACGCGTTTGAAAACAAATACATCTGCAAATACTCTTTTTACATGTGCCGCTATTATTGGTCCAAAACAATTTGTATCTCGGTACAACCGTATAAAAGGGTGTATTATTGTGCTGTACCATACATCTAAACATTGCTGCATTATTGGTTCCGTAGACCGTAGTAGTAGTATTCTGTACAAGCAGATGGTGCAAAGTCAGTGAAGGACCTTGCAGTGGGTCAAGAAGATTCCGTCGACGGTGCCTTTCGGAATACCGGATGAGTACGTACGAACCGCCCAATAATAAAATCAAGGGGTTGGAACAGGTCCTACTCGTTCGCTCGCCGCGGTTGAACGGTCCACGATTAGTTTAATAAGTAAATGGAGGTAAGCGTACCGATAGAAATATCCAAAGTACTCACTCTATTTTAAAATATAAGTATTTATTGACTTTAAAAATTATTTTTGATTTTTTATTTTATTCAAATTTTTTATAATTAATATAAAAATAAATAAATTATATTTAAAATATATCTAATAATAAAAATATATTATAATAAAATAAATATTTTTTAATAAATAAAATTTAAATAAGACAAAAAATTAAAGTTGATTTTTAAAATCAACAAATGTTTATATTTCGGGATGTAGGAACTATTACATAGTTGGATTTGACTGTTCGTATTTCCAACCCATTCGTGGGGTCTGGGTGTCTGTCGTCGGAAGCGACATTCATTATTAAAAAAATCCTGATGAAACAGCACAGGACAATTACTTTTGGGGGGACTCGACGTGACTTTAACAATCTGGTGATTCACAGTCTTTGTTGATGGAGAAAAAAAATCTTACTGATTGATTCAAAGTCAGTAATGCTGTCAGGGACGACCCATGCAGGTGGCATCCATGCAGTCCATGCTGGTCATGCAGCGTGCTGTTTCACCGGCACGATTCTTCTTGCGGCGGTTAGAAACGCCAAAGTAATCTTCCAGCCCATGGCGGCGTGCTGGCCTTTGTCCTGGTTCAGAACGTGGTTGGCTCTCCTGCGCGATGTGGTCTGACTTCGTCGCCTTCTTTTTGCAGTCCACGGGTTGCCTGTGCTGTGCAGCAGTATCTGTCTGATCTGGAGTGCGCGTGGCGACGTGAATACGTGATTTCCATCTAGAAGCCACATTCCTTTTCCTTGTTTATTAAATAATCCAATGCACGTTCCTTAATTCCTTGAGAAGAGCTCAAGCGCGGAGAGCGATGAGCATTTCGCGCTGTCTGCATGTACAGGTGTCTTCGTTTTTCAGAGATCAGTCATCAGTCATCAGACTAGTACATTAGTTTTATTTTCTTCGCCTCGTACCCCCACGGTCAAGGTGAAACGTTGTTCTGAACCTGTCAAAACAACTTTGGTTGCGAATGGGGTTTCGCTTTATCCGGTTGGTTTTTCGGAAAGGCTATGTGCCGTCGTGATTCGTACCGCCGCTGGCCGGCAAAACTACGTCACGTGTCAACTGTCAAGTAGGGAAAAAAAAAACTGTATCAACATGCCATGGAGAATTCGTTTTTTTTTTTTTTACGAGGTGGAGACGGCGTAATTGGACCACGAACGAAAACGAACGATTGAGAACGAAATCAGCGGGCCACTTGCAGCGCGCGCGGGTGTGGTCATGGAGAGCCTGCCGCCGTGACGCTGAAAAAAGACGAGGACAGCAGCAGATCACAACCCGGGGTCGTGGAGAAAGCGACGCCACTGATGAATGCTCGGCGCTAGATATACTCCGTATGTGGGGCCCCTGCCGAAACACGGACGTCACCGCCGGCCGGGCCACTTCCCTCTCGGTGCAGCAATAGCTGGATCCGTGACAAGTGGTTCCGGCGGCATCACACGCGCCGACTGGTGATCGGTGTCCGGCCCGGCCGAGCAACAAGCGTCACCTCCATTGTGCGCGCGCGGTAACTCCAGTCATGTCTCGCCCGCCGCGCGAGAAAATCGGGTTCCAGTGACCACGCGTTCCGCTGCGTGGGCGGCGGCGTGCTAGTCTCTCGTCACGTCACTCTCAGCCTAACGCCTAGGCTCCAGCAAGAAGGTGGCCTGATCCTAGCGGTGATATCCTAGCCGACCGACGGAGTGGGGGCACGGGCCGACCACTCATTCCTGTCCCGGAAAAATCGGCGGCGGAATCGCGTCCCTGCACTGCAGCTGCACAGGAGCCGCGGCGCCACGGTCGGTCCTCTACGGTTGCTTTCGGTCTCGTCCTGAGCATCGTCGCCGTCGGGACACTTGTCATCGGGAGGTCCACGCCGACGCCGGAGTAGCTCGAGCTCCCGTACCGTACCGTCTTGCTGTTGTTGTATACAGTAGGTGCAAGGTCCTTGCGCGGCGTAACGGAACTTCGCCCAGCCCAGGTGCTCGCAGCGAGGACGTACCAGCGCCTCAGCCGCCACCTGTCTATCCTTGCACCCAGCGCTGATTGCCGCTGCCGCTGCGCCAAAAATAGGCAGAAGCGGCGCGTGCCAGAGGAGGGAGTGAGGGACCTCCATGTACCGCTTTCATGTCGGCACCGTCGTCCCCTCCGAAAACGTTACCATCTCGCCTGCTCGCGTCGCTCTCCGTCACGTGCCGAGGCTGTCGGGGACACTTGTCGACGGCGCGGCGACCAGACCAGCTGCCATTGGGTGGCCGCGGCGCGCGAGGTCACCGATCGAGGCCCGGGGCTCGCCCAGGTGTCCGGGCGCCGGTGACGCCACCGGCTTCCACCTGTGTACAGCCGCCGTCGCTCTCGTCAGAAATAAAAACTTTTCTCGTGGTTCAAATACCTCGCCGGATTTATGTGTGTGCCCCCCGACTGCTGTCTAGAAGCACAGGCGTGCGTGCGCTGCAGTTATTGTGGGCTAGGCAGACATCTGGTTCCTGTCGTTGCCACTTCCGGCCGTCTAGCCTCAAACCTAGTCCTTTTTTCGGAGCTAAATATAGAGGTGTTTTGGCATAGCGATGATAAGAAGCGGAAAGGATTAGCGATTGTGATAGCAGCGGCTTGTTGGAGCTAAATATAGAGTATGTTTTTAGAGATATCATCTTATTGAAACCTGATGCACTAATTTTTAAGATGACTCTCTTATTGCAGAAATGGAGTATGCTAAGTCAGGGCGAGGCGAAGGTGTGGTTACTCAACTTAGCTACTAGGCTAACCAGGACATCTACAGAGGTGGCAAAGAGGACAGGAGTAGGATAAGCAGGACGTCAATCATCTGTCTCTAAGCGTTTCAGATTCAGTCTCTTTCTTCAGTTTGTTTGGCTTCGCTAAGTAGATTAGGAAGCCATATGGGTGTCGTAGTCCAGGTTCTTTGCGATGTAATTGGCCTAGCTTTGAGTAGCGAGTCTGTTGTTTTGGATTTTCTCTAAACTCTGTGCCTGTGAGGTAAAACTCGTGACCCCAATAAACATTTGGTTGTAAAACTGGTGCTTTCAATCAAAGCAGGACCCTTTCTGGGTCTTTTCTCTAAAAACACCTAGTCCTTTTTTTTTTGCGGGTACTCTATACCTTAGTCCTGATAATTTGTAGTACATGCTATTCAGATTCACTGGCATGTCTGTCAAGCAACCTACCTTACAGAGGGGAACGGATCTACCACTAGGATGTACAGACATTTGTTATTTTGCCTTATAAGCAAATCTGCTTGCAAACTCTGGCCCATCAGATTGTACGAACCCAACCCAAGAATAAGCTCTTCCGGTCTCCGGCCCAATAGAGAAACAGAACACACAGCAGTTCCATAAACAACTAGCGCTGCTGATAGATGGGATAAATGATCCGGAGACCATGGAAACCATTGCTAGTAGAGAGGGTCTTGCTCTTGCTAGTGTATTAGGGTGGAGAGCTTTCGACTGATCAGTGATTGTGCAAATGCTATCAGAAGTATCAAGTCGGGAAGCCTGGGACTTGCGTTGATCAACTTCTGTGTGAAATTTTGAGGTATATAATATCTTTCGAGGAGATCATGACATCATCAACCACGTCACGCACTGGAGGTTGGGATGGACGCCCACATTCGGTTCGGACTCGATCACCGACTGATCAAGTTTATAAATACATCGTGATGGAGGTCATCAGAACAAAGAGGAGGCATACGCAACAACACGTCGTGAGAGATGGCTGCAATCATTGCGAGCCGGAAGCGGTCGGCGAGCCCCTTCCTCGACGAGGCGTTCCCGGCGCCGCCTCACCTCGCCAACAAGCGCGTACGCCGCTTCACGCCTTGCGCGGCCGTAGTCGCGTCGCCACCGCCGCAGCAATCGTCCAGCTCCAGGGAGGCGGCGGCGTCCCGCATCTCGCGCGCGGCGGCGACCGATAATAATGGCGCCGGCGGCATGGACGAGTGCGCGGCCGTCCTCGTCGAGCAGATGGCTACGGCGAACGATTTGGCGGACGCCAAGAGCATCGCGTCCTGGATCCTGGCGCTCTTCAAGGACGCCGTCGCCGCGGCGGCGGCGACGCGCGAGGAGAACGACGCCGCCCTGAAAACGTCGTCGTCGGCAACGGAATCGGCGGCGGCGGTCAAGGAGGAGAACGATTCCTTGAAGGCACACGCGGCGCAATCGTCGGCGGAGATCGCGAAACTGCGGGAGGAGGTCGCCGCGACGAAGGCGCAGGCGGCCGCGCTGGAACGCGACAACGCGGTGCTCAAGCGCGGCGTGGTGCTGCTGCACGCGCGGCGGCAGGAGGAGGCCGCGTCGTCGTCGGAGATGGTGATGATGAAGAAGAAGGTGGCGGAGCTGGAGATGGCCAACTACGCGCTCACCATCCGCCTGCGCGACGCCGACACCTGCCGATTCCGGGCGTTCCATAATAATGCCTTCAATATATAGTAGGGGGCTGCTAATGACTGTAATCAATACTCAAACGTTATGGATTGCTCCTTAGTGCACAACTGCTGTAATTAGTGCTTTTACATAGTTGAACTTCTCTTGATAATTGTTGTTCACTTGGAATGATTGATTATGAATTAATCCCAAGTTCAGAAGTATCCATCATCAAGCTTTGTAGCCAACACTATCATGTCGATCCCACTTTTAGTGTTGGACTGTTGGTGCTTCGATCCCCCTTGCACCTGCAGTGACTGATTTGTCACCGTGTACAGTGTCTTCTCCTCAAGTTCGTCCGTCGTGGGGCCGCGATGTGGCAGTGCCGACGTCGGCTCTAGGCTACGCACCCGACCACCGCGTGCGGCTCATGTTCAGTAGCAATGCTCGCCGCGGCTGGAAGCGCGACCCGCCGATCCTGGACGGCTTCTTCTACGGTGTCCAGATTGCTGCCCATCGGAGAAGGGCAGCGTGGCTAGGAACGCCGCGCTTCGGACGATGAAGCTCATCCGTCGTGTGGGAAGCCAGAGCGATCACATGCTTGGCATACGACGGAGGAATGAACAACGTCGCTGAACAGCACTGAGACCACCAGCTAGGCGCTTCTTTTCCTGGCTCCTCTTGCCGCCTCCCGGTTCTCCTCTTCGCCGGCCGCGGACACCGCGGTTCATGTCGACGAGGGGGTCATATTTCCCGACCGGGGTGGTCGGTATTTCATTTACCGACCACGCCCTTGGTCGCTGCGAGCTGTCCATTGTTTATCCTGCGGCCTGAATAAAAAAACAGTCTTGGGCCGGCAGCCGCCGAATGCACTGGGTCCCGGCCGTGTGAAGCCCAGCACGCGCACGTACGTAGATTATGTCGAGGGAAACGCAGCCCGAATATCAGGATGTGTCGACTAAATTTCCAGCCCATCATCACGTGGGTTATGCGCGAATTGGTCGGTTCCAAAACGATCCTAAATACACGTCGTTATATCTTTTCGAACGAAAATTGAATTTGAGGTGAATAGAAGCCATTCCAGTTATAGTACGTAGTAAGTATACTCCCTCCGTTTTTGTTTTTCTGTCGTTAGGACAAAGAACTTAGTTTAAAAATGAACTAACTTTCTTGTTGGAATGATAACAAAATGAAAACAAAGGGAGTATACAAGAATCCTCGACATAGGAATTTTATACACGTTGATGAAAAATTCCGAGGAGATAAAAATTGCCTTGTTTCAAATGGAAAAAAATAAAGCAGCAGACCCTGACGGACTGCCCATTGAATTTTTTCAATTGTGCTGGTAAATTATAAAAGATGATATATTATAATTATTCAATGATTTTTATATGGATAATTTGAATATTGAAAGGTTGAACTATGGGATAATTACCCTGCTTCCTAAGATGTCTGATGCAATGAGAATACAACAATATAGGCCTATTTGCTTATTGAATTGTCTTTATAAATGGTTCACTAAGGTGATGACTATACGGGTGGAACCTATTGCTGCAAGAATTATCGATAGTACACAAACTGCATTCATAAAAGGTACAAATATTATGACTGGAGTCATGACCCTACATGAAATATTTCTGGAGACTAAAAGACAGGGCACTACTAGAATATTGCTAAAGCTAGACTTTAAAAAAGCATACAATAAAGTTCATTGGGGATTCATGCTAAAATGCTTAAAAAAGAGAGGTTTTTGTGATACATGGTGTAATTGGATTGAGAAGGTGGTGAAAGGAGGTACAGTGGCAGTTAAAGGTAGGGTGACGCTCTTTCATCATTTTGTTCAACTTTGTGGCGGATTGCTTGACTAAAATGGTCCATAAGGCACAAAGTGCTGAATTGGTTGTGGGTTTGATAGATAACCTAATCCCTAATGGTGTGGCTATTCTGCAGTATGCAGATAACACAATTATGTGTCTGAAGCATGATATTAAAAAGGCTAGAAATGTTAAACTGCTCCTATATGTCTATAAAAAGATGTCTGGGTTGAAAATCAACTTCGACAAGAGTGAAATAGTAATAATTGGAGGAGATAATAATACTGCATAAATCTATGCAGATATTTTCAACTGCCAAATTGGGCAATTCCCTGTGCATTATCTAGGTGTACATGTGTCTACCAGCTACATGTAGTGGACTGGGCTAAAATGGAAGATAATTCTACAAAAAAATTAGATATTTGGCTGGGTAGCTCTCTGTCTATAGGGGGAGAACTATTTTGATTAATACTAGTCTAACAAATTCCCCTATATATATCACATGTCTATGTATCTGCTACCCAAAACTGTCATTAAAAGAATGGATAAAGCTAGAAGAAGATTCTTCTGGCAAGGCGGAAGTTCAAAGAAAAAAATACCATCTGGTGAAGATGGTCAAAGATCTATAAATCAAAAAAGAAGGGAGGGTCTGGGTATCAAAGATCTCAGGAAACTAAATATTAGTCTCAGTTAAATGGTGGTGAAGACTAGAATCAGAGGTAGGTTTGTGACAAGAAATTGTCAAACTTAAGTATACTAGAGATAAGCCAATTAGTTTAATCAAGCATAAAGCAAATGATTCTCCCATATGGTATGATTTGTTGAAAGTTAGACATTTTTACTTGAAGGAGAGAGCATTTAAAGCAAATAATGGTAAAAGTATAAGTTTCTAGTATGATAAATGGCTAGGTGATGAACCTTTATTTGACAAATACCCACTACTTCATGACCTTTGCCTGAACCAGGACAGCATAGTCAGGAAGATAGCTGATAATAGTTGGATTCTGCAGTTTAAGATTAGACTCCCTAATTTTTTAAGAGATATTTGGTATGATCTTGCCTCCCAGTTGAACTTAATACATATCAATAATAGTGCTGATGAACCCAGATGGACGCTCAATACAAGTGGCAGGTTTACTGTTAGATCGATATATGATAATTTGTCCAGTAATAATAGTGGTTCGGTTCACAAACATATTTGGAAATAAAAAATTCCTCAGAAAGTGAAAATCTGTATATGGTTAGTAGATCAAAAAGCTATCCTCACAAAAGATAATATGATTAAATGGAATTGGCAGGGGAGCCCAACCATTTTTTGTGATCAACACGAAACAATTGATCATTTGTTATTTCAGTGTCCTGTTGCTAAAGTAGTATAGGGTGTGATTGCCTTATGTTTCCAAAAAAATACTAGATCAGGTTCATGTGCTCAATTCTGGACTTGGATCATGAAAGTCCTCCCTGGGGTACCGATGTATATATGTTGGGTTTAGCAGCTACCTGTTGGGCCACTTGGAAAGTGAGAAATAGAGCATGTTTTGATAAAAAACTTATCAAACATCCTTGTGAAATTTTATGTCATGCATGCTCACTTATGAGATATTGGGCAGGCTTATACCCCAAAGAGATGTAAGAGGGGATAGCAGCAGGTGCTGAAGCCATGTTCAAGGAAGCCCTCAAGGCGATGAAGCGCAGCACAGGACCTGGTACTTGGCTACAGATCACCACTGGTGGTTACGGGGAGATAAGGGATGAAGATGAAGAGATGGTTGAGGAGCAAGAGGGAGATCAAAACTGAAGCAGTGGTGTTCAAGATAGGAATGGTTACGAGCTGTTCTTTCTAGTTAGGGAAGAAACATAGATACTTTGCCTTATTTTCTGATGTTTGTAATAGGCTTAGCCTTTCTCGGTGGAGTCCCTATCTTGACAATCTGAGATCAGATATCAAGATAGGGACGGGGATCCCAAATCGTTGTTTTTTTGTTATTCGTTTAGATTGTCTGTGTACTTGTTGACTCCGGCTCCGTTTGAGGTGGGGTTGGGTAAACCCCAGGTCGAAAAAAAATTGAAAAATTGCATCAATACGACATAATATTTTGAAAAAAAAAGTGAAAGATGAAACTATAGGCGACAAAAACCGTGCCCAACTACTAAACCACTACTCCTACGACGTCGAATCTTCACGTGCCCTGCTGCGACGCCACCACCGCCGTGTCGACGTGGTGCATATGCCACGGAGCGTCGCTGAGCTGTTGGTGACTTGGTGAGTGGAGTTCCGATCTCTGTGCTGTGCGGGAACGGCCTCGCCTACGCGGTGGAGCTGGTGCGCAGGGGCAAGTTCGAGGTGAATCGGTGGAGCTGCTGGCGACCCGGAAGTGGCCGGCTCTCGGGCTGGACCTGACATTTGTCATGTCTGACCTAACCATTGGGGAGGATGCGAGCGATTTCGGATGGGGCAGGCGCATATCGGTGACGGCATACCGCACAGGAGATATCCTGAACACTGCTGATCTTCTTCACGAAGTGTAAGAATGCCGACGGTGAGGAGTGCACAGTGTTGCCGGTGTGCTTGCCAAGGGAAGCAATGGAAAGGTTCGCAGCACAGATCTCTGCTTTGTCAAAGAACCCAGAAGCGTAGGGGCATGATCCATGTTCTAAAGGCAAGCGGGTAATATGTCCTTTGATCATCTAAATAAAAAAACCCAACGTGCTTTGGCGCTTTTTTTAAAAAACTCTGCTACGGTACACTCATCCGATGTTTGCTGATGACTGCTTAATCTTTACACAAGCGAGCAGAAACAGTGCACACCGCATTGCATCTATTTTGGAGAATTATCGCAGGGGCTTTAATCAGTTGGTAAATAAACAGAAATCAACAGTCTTTTTTTAGTGAAAACTGTGATGATCAGATAAAACAGGAAGTACACCAGGGACTCCAAATATCAACAGAAGCGCTGGGGGAAAGATACATGGGTTTACGGTTTACCTACAGCACTGGGAAGGAGTCCGATTGTGCTTTCAGTTATGTGGCTGACAGAGCCCATGCCTAAAAATGGAATAATCAAAGGAAAATGTTGAAATTGAGGTTCAGTAAAAGGTACCTTCACCCTATAGCTCAACTTTCGCAAATTGCAATCACATGCAGTACTTTTTAACAGAAGAAAACCATGTGCTGGTCAGATGCTCACAACAACAGGAAGAGAATAGTTTGGCAGCAAACCTCGGAAATAAAACAAGAAACTATTACACTCCTGAAACATCAGTGTGCTCAAGCTGGAGAATCTAGATCTTCCATTAAGTAATTTCTCCACGCTGCAGCAAGCGAGAGCTAACTTTATCTAGCCAGATAATGATCCTCAGTTTTATGCAACAATTTCCATCACTCTACTAAGGCGCAATAAACTAGCAAAGTTCAGAACAGGGCCTAGTGGATGGCCTCTAAACTATGTGCATTGACGTTGAAATTAGTTCCAGATGCTTCTAAATGTAAATAATTGAATTGCTCAGGCAGTTTAATATGTTCCGCAATCTTCCAAATGTAAATAATTTGTAGTAGTTATTGTTGCCGAAATACTCAAAGATTCATCACGTGAGCTACCAATCAGGAAAAAAAACATGGCTGCTAAATATGATGCAGTCTAGTTGTTATAGTGCCTCTTCTGGGCATAATGTTTATTAGGCAAAGGAGATGAACAGTTAATGCCAGTTTTGATAAAGGGATTGGACCCAAATCATCATAATGCAACTCAAATGTGAGTTATATCCCAAAAACTTAACAGCAGTATTAGCGTTCAAACAGTATACGTGATTGATAAGAAGTTTATTCAGCATATGTTGCAGATAAGAAGTTTTCTAAGCGCAGTCAAGAAAAATATCAGAATATAGTAAAGTAGTAAAAAAGGGCATACAGAGAAATGGTTGTAATAAAGCTTGAAAAAGAAGGCCAACTACCTGCATTCCAGTTTGGCAATGACCTTGATGATCTGAAATGTATTAAGTTTTATTTCCATCAATAAGAGAGTTCCCTACTGCCTTCACTCTATCCTGAGGTCAAAATACCATCTCAGACTTTTCTGAAGAAGTTATGTTAGCACCTACCGTCCTACTTAACAAGTAAGGTCTTGCTGCAATATTATCTCTACAGTCAGTCATGTTGATAGCGGTGGCAGATATGCAAAGCCTACAAAAGAATTTAATCTAGGGAGAGCTTTTTCTTCATAGTCTCGTAAACAAGATAGGTAATACTTGCAGCTGGCACAACTTTGAGAAGATTTGGTATAAGTCCTTTGTAAAATGCAGAAATCCCCTCGCACTGTAGCATCTTCCGAAAACAATCAGTCATTCCTCTATATGCAGATTCTGAATTGGCTTGCTCAGCTTGCAGTCTGCAAGAATATATTATTAAAGGGAAAAAGTTTGCATGAGAGAGTTATGGTTGTACAAGTATACATTTGTGACAACGAAAGCTACTGCTCACCTTGTTCTGATGACTTGCAAAGGGTAAACACATGTCGCTCCTAGCGCTCCTGAGATTGTTCCACAGCCCAATTGTACTAAAGGGCCAGGATCTACACAAGAATGTCATATCTCAGACACCAACTGAAAAATAGTGCATAAGTGCAGACACAACATTTCAAGAAATGTACCACTGTCCTTGAGAACATATGTCTTTGACATTTCTTTCAAAGTTTCATAAACAGTAAGATCAATTCCAGCATAGGGGACCATGCCAAGCAAAGATGGAACAAGGCCTCTATAGAATGCTCGAGGACCTTCACGCATCCATATGTCCTTTGATAGTGTACCAATGCTAGGAATTCTGCTGCCCCCATAAGTCTGCAGGCGAGTTTTCACTAAATCCATGGGATAAATCGCTGTCTGCGCGATAGCCCCAGCCAAACCTCCAGCCACGAGGCGTCCAGAAGTACCAATGTCATCCTTATTGTTTCCTTTGCTCTTCATTATGTATTCTTTAAGCATTTCGTAAGTGTAGAATCTTATAGCACTTTCTGGTCCAACTTTAACTACATTTAGTCCATTGCCTCTGAAGAATCCCAAAAATCTGCCATCTTTCCATATATTCTTAACTGCTTGTGAAACAGTTGTATGACCTTTTTGCACTTGCATAACAACTTTAAGGCGATCAAGAGGTGCCGTTGCAGTACGAGATGCTGTACCAGCAATCCCTCCTGCAATCAGATATTTGCTTGCACTTACATGCTTACTTATTCCTTCTGGTATAGCAGCCTGCTCACCTATATCTACAAGGCAGACTCTTTCCCAATGATAATAAATGTTTTCAATGGTTGCTTCATGAGGGTAAAGCAAAAGAAAATCTCTCCACTCCTCAAAAGTTATAATTCCATCGTTGTCCTTATCCACATGCTCAACAAATCGTACAAGCTCTTCATCATCAATTTCTATACCTGAAAACAGTAAACTTATATCACTTGTAAAAGATATGGACAATAAGATTGAACTTTAATCCACCTTGTCTCAAATACTACAATATATGTATGTTTTCCATCATGGCTTCATCAAAGGGACTATTCTTCTCACAGATGTCAGCAACAAGCGAAGTCATAAAATTTCTGGAAGTGCCCAAACTCATCCGCATGCACATCATAAATCACCATGAAAAGATATCGATTAACATGAATAAAATATCTCTATGAAGCAGGCAATTCATTATGCTTTTAGTTTTTTTATTCAGAATAGATGATTAAGGTTCCAGCACTAGTAAACAGTAACAAACAAAACTGAATAAACTCTCTTTGCAAACCTATAACATCCCCCTCCCCCACCAAGAAAAACTGAGGCTGTGAAGATACTGCCTTTCTCACGACTCTCCAGGAAAAAAAAATGTAAATACCCAATTTCTAGCTCAGAAATCACAAACGTATACAAATGTGTATCAAATAGGTCCACAGGGAGGATTTGGGCTACTAAACTAGGATAATAATGTCAGTAGCTGCAGCACAAGTGTACATTTTATCCCTTTTGCTTTTCAGGGCAGCCAACTTCATTTCGGGTCATCAGCATGAGCATGCAACACGACTGAACAATTTATTTACTTTCCCCATGAAAACGAAAAGAACAACATATTTATACTTCAAAAGACATCATCACCATGTTATATGCCTCGATTAACATTCTGTATTGCATTCTGATCAGCAAATTTGAACTTGGGACACCGGAATATTAAAATATATATATATATCTTAATTTTGTTCTTTCAGAAGACCATGGTCTCTCCTAGACTACATTTAAGACCACGGAACCGGTTATACACGAGAGGAGGCACATGAAGGAAAGAGTAAAAGGGGACGACATTGGAATTACCAGCCTTGACAAGCGCGTGCCAGAGCTCCTCAGGCAGGATGCAGCCGTTGTGCTCGACGTCGATGGCCTGGAAGATGCGGTAGAGCTCGAGCTCCTTGTCGTCCATGTACCTCCGGAAGTCGTCGTAGCCGACGCGGCCGTCGCGGTCGCGGTCGCAGGCGCTGAGCAGCGCGCGCGCGTACTCCTCGGCGCCGGTCGGCCCGGTCCCCTCCGGGACGCGCAGCGCGGCGAGGCCCGCCTCGATCTGCGCGTGATCGAGGTGGCCCCGCCCCGCCGCGTCGAAGAAGCCGAAGACGCCGCGGATCCGCGCCTCCCGCTCCGCCTCCGTCTCGCGCAGCGCCAGCAGCACGTGCTCCATCGTCGCCGCCGCCCGCGCCGGCCTGCCGCACCCGCCGCCCCCTACCCTCGCCGGCGCTTCCTGAGGCTTGGTAGTAGCAGCAGCCGGAGGTGCGGTGCTCGCGGCTGCTGCCGCCGCTGAGCGGGGTTCCACCGCCTGGACCGCCGCGCCGGACATGTCTCCGGCGCCGGCGGCAATCGATGGTTCGGGAGCGCCGAGAAGGGTGGAGCAAGCAAGCCAAGGAGAAGGGGGTGGTGGCGCTGCGATGTGAACTCCGTCGTGTTGCGTTGCGGTGACGGTGCTGAACTGAACAGAAATGATGATGGTTGCCTGTCTGCGTCGGCGTCTGGTCTCCGAAGGGAATCGAATATCCGCGGCGCCTTTCCCGACGGGGCGATGCTAACGGGCCGCTAAGCCATAGCTATGCTATGCAATAAAGAATGCTTAATTATTACACTACAACTTTTTATTATGGGTTTATTCCCTGGAATAATTGAATATATCAGCTTTCATGTAACTTTATTCGAAAGGATTTTCTTATTTACACGTATACAGGCAGGAACCTTGTTCATTGCAATAACAATGTGCTAAGTACGAGGCAACTTTAGACAAGTCAAATTCGAACTCAATCATATTCTATGCAAAAAATGATCAGGCCCACATGTTGCGAGATTGTGTGGTGTCCTACCACCAATTTGACTAGAAACATTTCTGGTACGAATGTCAATAAAGAAACATGCATATTAACTAAAGTTGAATTAGCAATAAAGACATTTCTTAGAATGCGCAAACTTGTGTACATTCTAAGCGTGTACAGTAAATAACTGGGGAGGAGAAATAGGACTGTGTCTAGTATCAAAGGGTCATACATTTTCTGTCCGGGTCAACAAAACCTGCCCAATGCAAACAAAAAATCAGAAAAATAATATTGTAAATTTTTTATTGGGTCAGGTCCACCTTTTAGAAGAAGGTCTCCTAGTCTATGTGGGCTCGTTATTGAATTTGGGTCCAATACGAAGTTAGATTCCACGTTTATAAATAGTTGAGGAGACATCCCTTTATAATTTTACCAAAAAATATTAAATAAAAAATTTCATCTCCTCTATTTTTATTGTTTTTTAATTTCGTTCTCTCATCAATCATCCATAACTCAACAAATAAAACCGAATCGGAAGCTTTCTCAACCGTCAGCTTGGTAAGCGAAGCGAGGACACGTCAAAGAGTCTGTTGTCACGCTCCGGATAAAAGGCATTTGGAAATTGCACGTTGTATCATGGACGGTGGACGGCCTCGTCAAGGTTCAAGACAAGGCCATGGAAAGCGAGCAAGTGTAGGCGTCAGAATTCTGGATCAGGCCCGGACTCCAAAGTGATCGCACTCCACCTGCATTCTTCCAAATGCTTCCGCGCTGTGCCAAGAGTCCAAGACCAATCAATGGTTCGGGAGCGCTGAGAAGGGTGGAGCAAGCAAGCCAAGGAGGTGGTGGCACTGCGATGTGAACTCCGTCGTGTTTAGAGTCTGCTAGTCCTGTTGCGTTGTTCAAATAACCGGATTGACCGACCGGTTCGGTTCGGTAAAAAACTGACTGGCTAACTAGGATAATCGGCAGATTAACCGAATAGTTATAATACTAAATCCGGTTTTCTGGGGCTAACTAATTGGTTAATACGATCGGTCAGGACCGGTTTTTTAGTTAACCAAGTTAACCGGTCGGTTGTCACCGTTATTCGAACCCTATCGGTGACTATGCTGAACTGAACAGAAAGGATGGTCGCCTGTCTGCATCAGCGTCTGGTCTTCGAAGGGAATCGAATATCCGCAGCGCATTTCACGACGGCGCGATGCTTAATTATTATGGGTTTATTCCCCGGAATAATGGAAATATATCAGCTTTCATGTACTTTTTTCGGATTTTAATTATTGACGTAGTTGGCTTCTTTAGCTATATTTAATCATTCGTTTTATTTAAAATATTTATTCAAATATACAAAATGATATGATAGGCTTCAACTTTCTTTAGCGATAAAACATTTTATAATAAAATATCTTATAAATTTTTAAATTTTTTAAATAAAACAAATAATCAAATATAACTGCGTCAACAATTTAAATCTGGAGGGAGTAACTTTTTTTGAACTCGGTTTTCATGTAACTTTATTCGAAAAGATTTTGTTATTTACACGTAAACAGGACCCTTGTTCATTGCAATAACAATGTGTAGGTGCTAAGTACAAGGTAACTTTAGACAAGTCAAATTGGAACTCAATCATATTTTATGCCAAAAAAATGTGTGGAGTCCTACCACCAATTTGATTAGAAACATTTCTCGTACGAATATGAATAAACAAATATTTTTTAAAAAATTATAGGAATAGCAACATTATACTTTTCCCAATTCTAAGCGTGTTAAAGTGTGCAAACTTGTCTGCTCCTTGAATTAAACAAAACGGTAAATAATTGGGCAGGAGAAATAGCACTGTCGTCTAGTATCAAAGGGTCTTGCATTCCCCGTTCGGCTCATCAAACCGAAACAAAAAGTCAGAAAAAAAAATCAACTGTCAGCGTGGTAAGCGGCGTCGCGGTGACCGTCAAAGACTCTGCTGTCACGTTCCAGATAAAAGGGAAAATGCATTTGGAAATTGGACGATGTATAATGGACGGTGGACGACCTTGCGTAAGTGTCAAGATACAAGAGAAGGCTATGGAAAGCGAGGCAGTGGAAGCGGGCCCGGCCTCCCCAGGTGATCGCACTCCAACTACATTTCTTCCAAATGTAGAAGATCAGGACTTCGCTTAACACCAGCAAAGTCTGCCTTTCGTAATAAAGCAGGGCGAAAGATTTTCTCTGAATGCGCCACGAATGTGCTCCTCTCTCTCCAGCAAAAGTCTAGCCTGATCGGCCGGACATCCAGGCAGGCCCCACTCGTGAGCAATGAACCAGACAAATCGTTAAGGAGTCAAATATCTTTTTTCTTTTCTCAACAATCTAAATAATGGCAACTCCTGAGTTGTATCAGTAACGCAATTCTACAGCGATTGAAATCGTAAACTTCTTGCTAAGCACCAATTTAAAATTTTCGGCCAGAACTAGAGCAGAGCACATGCCTTGTGGTTAGCCCTTTCGTCGTAAGAGCATCTCTAACCAGTACTCTATACTATCTTCTATCCTTTATTTTAGAGAACATGAACTAAAAATATTTTCCAACTGGTTCTCTATTCGACTCCTCACCACTATGTCATTCTCTATTCTCTCTCCTCCGCTCGGTAAAATAGGAACTGAAACCGAATCGCTATCGAGCAACCGTTGGCTGTGGATTCGACTTCTCGTCAGGTAAAAATTCATCTGCTTTCTCTTCTTATTGACACATGGAGACAATTCCGTAGGCTGTGCTTCTCGACTGGCCGGATTTGGGAGGAATAAAGTGGTACGATTGTGTAAAATTTAGCATGGAAATGATTTGCTAGGTCGTTGATCCTTGATTGGCCGGACTCGAGAAAGATAGAGATTGGATTGAGGAAAACTTCAACCGAGCATCAACATTGCTTGCCTACTCGCTGTTGGCTGTTTGCAAGCATTAGTAGTGATTTTCTTTTCTTTTTGGGTGAAGCGAACCATTGCTGCTTGCCTGATTGGCACATTGACCCGTTTGTTCTTTTCTTGGTGTTGCTAGTACTCACGCATGCAAGTTGGTTGTTTTTTTGACAGGTTGTTATAATGGATGAAATCATATATTTTTTTAGTTCTAGCAATGTTAACAGTACTGATCCGGGATATCAATCATTATGCAAGTCCACCTGACGAACAAGAGAATGAGGGAGTGTAGGTTGTGTAAGGTACATCAAATGCGCAACCAAAGGGCCAAAGGTTCAAAAATGTCGAACAATTTTTTTTTCAGAAAATAAAGACAAGCTTTTGTGTCAGTCATGGCTGGAAATTAGCTTGGATGGTGCTCAATCTACTGACACAACATCGTCGACATACCAGGAGAGAATCCATGAGTACTTTCACAAGCACAAAACCGTTAAATCTGACTGTACTATTCAATCTTTTGATGAACGAAGGTCCACAATATTGGAGTTTACTAACAGATTTTGTGGATGCTACACTAATTGAAAATAGGAACAAAAGTGGGAAGAATGAGCAAGATAGGGTATGTTGCATGCTTGTTTGTCCTACGGTTTTCTTATAGCAGTCATCAAACGTATATGTTTAACTCACACGTTCACTTATGTAGGTGATGGATGCATGTGAGATGTATAAGAATATCGCAGACCCCTGCACAAATCACGGACATGGCGGAGATAGATGAGGTAGTGACGACTCATTTCGAGTAGAGATGGAAGAACAAGAGAAAAGACTTGGTGAAGGAACAAGGAAATATAGCTGTTGAAAATATGCCGATAGAAATTCAGTCATTGAAAAATGTAGCCATTGAAAATATAGGTTATAAAATGTCAACATAATATAGGTGAATCCGTTGGAGTACATTAAAAAATAAAGGATGAAAACAAGATGAAAGAGCTTCTATCCATAGGTATAGGGAGTCAAATTTAAAGAACCAGTTGGAGATACTCTAATAGCCCAAGCTCAAAAGGGCCCGAACAAGATGGACATACCATGACATGTATGTCGGTCCATGATATAATTCTATAAATAAGTTTATAAATTATGCATTGTGTGCGTCTTAGAAAAGAATTAGAAGGCATAAAAAAACATCACGTGCATCAATTTTCTTTACTTTACCATTGTGCCATACTGTTTGAGTGACAGGTTGTTAAAACAAAAACATCAAATCAAGAAGTGCCTTGCAAAAAGCAAAGTAATGATGGTGACGAACTGGGAATGGCACAAAAATGCAGATGTATTATGAAAAAACCACTCATACAAAAGTAGGTTAGGGTCACCTCTCTCAAAGCAGTGCAATATCTCAGCGAACAAAAAAAGACAGAACAGAGGCCTTATGATCTTCTCTGTCCCAAAACAGCAACATGGTAGACATGTTAGACATACCACAAAAAATTATTTCTTGGTTGACACGCTCTTACTGCCTACCTCTCCTGCAGAAATTCAATGAGACATGTTAGACATACCACAAAAAATTGGATCACGGCAAGATAAAGTTAACAATCATTCAGTGAATGAACAAAACTACAAGGATGGGCAAGTCTATACAGGAACACCTACCTATTATCTACTGCATGAAAAATGGTAGCGGTTATTGAGAATTCTGAGCACATATGGAATTTAAATCATCAAATGCAAACACGAACCTTAGGCAGGCCCAAGCGCGGGATTCCCCTCCGGGTCTACAACAGCATCCATGTCATTTGCTGAAGGTTACAACAAAAGAGCAGAGAAAAAAAAATAGCAATCAGCCTCTTCCATAACCTCTGTTCTTTAATTTACCAAAACTCAATTTACATAGTGATTATGCTATTTATAGCTTTTCATCATGAGAATCAATAAAATCTGCATATGATGATAGTAAACTGTAACGAATTATGCAACCTCCTGTAGTCAGTATAGGCACTAGTTTAATTTCATCTAAAATTTAGCTATCGCAACAATGCAGCACAGCTTATTAAGGCTCATAAGTCATAACTAGTTTAGGGTGATAAAGAAAAATAATCAGGTCTTAATCTTGTATATCTTCTAGCTTAAGACATCAGAAACTAGAGAACAACATTAGTATTATTAAAGAAGTTCACCGCGATATACAACGCCTGCAACATATCAAACAATTGATAAAGATCAAAACCTGAGCTTTGTATATATCAAAACTAATGTGATTCACAATTTGTCCTGCTCCCGCACACATATAAGAAAAATCATACCACTGAATATGTACAAGGGCCACATCACAAATGATCTATCAAATTAAACAATCAAACAAACGGTACATTGTGCCACTTCTTAGGCCGAAATTTTAATAAACCAACACACAATATAACGAAAGAAGCCAAAAGGATGTAAATGAGAACAAACCATGTGGCGGGATGACTGCGATGGGAACTGCAGGAAATGGAGTTACGGGCACACCAGGGGCGGCTGGATGGCATAGCAACAAGAGCATACAAAAGTAGTTAATTATTCAGTTTACCAAGAAACAAGTTTAGTAAACAATCAAGCTACTGTAACTTGCATCAAGAGTCGATAAAAGCTGTTATATCATTCAAATAAACTGTAACAAGAATTAATATGTTTTGCCACTTTTTTATAAAGGAAACAACGGTAAGGTTTCAACTTACTTTATGAAGTACATTGATTTCGGCTGAACCGAGCCATATTAAACACTGACAATGCAGGAAAGTATAGAATTGATTCCATAATTATACTCAAAGTATACATAGCAGGACACTATACAGAGCCAGATGGTACTTGCAAAAAGCAAAGTAACAATGGTGACGAACCAATTTTGTAGCCATCAGAATGTGATACATGGAAAAAAAAAATTAACACTATACATGCTAAATAGAAAGGTCGAGTATATTGCACCAAAGTGTTATCATATCAAAGATCTAGTTGTATCTTCATTTTCTTTAGAATTGGTGTGCTTTTTTCTTGAGGACATTTGGGAAACAGGAAAAAAAACTTTAGGTAAATTCTTATAACTATAATACCAATGTTTTAGATTGTTATAATAAAAAGATGCAACTTACTATAGTGAGTATAAGCACTAGCCTCAGCTGAAACCAAGCTATGGCTATCGCAACAAAGCATAGGTTAAGGCTCATAAACGGTTCAGGATGGTAAATAATCAGTTCCTATTCATTTATATCTTCTAGCTCACAGACATCAGAAACAGAAGAACAATATCTGGTATCGTTAAAGAAAGTTAACCACAGAAGAAATACAATGCTTGCAACATATGGAACAATTGCTAGAGATCAAAACCTGAGTTTTGTATAGATAAAAACTAATGTCGTTCATAATTTGTACTGCCCACGCACACATGGGTCACATCACAAAATATACTTCAAAATAACCAACTGTATTTCAGTATACCCTGACTTTACCAATATGAAGTTGAATCATGCCTTTTTTCTAATTCCTGCAACATATTAAACTATTGGTAAAGACCAAAGAGGCAGAAATTTTCAAAGTTTGTTGTAATTCCTTGCAAAAACTAGTTTAGTTCATAGTATGACTAGTGCTTCTCATCGACAAGGGTTTTCACAGAGCATCACACCCAAACAAAAAGTTAGGCCAGAAGTTTAGATCAGCGGAGGAGAATAAAGTGGGGGATCGGGACCTTGTGGGTGCGGGACGGGTACGGCGGCGGCGGCGGCTGGAGCAGCCGGAGCCGCGGACATGAGCTTCGAAGTGAAAAGCTCCTAATGCGCCGCCCACTCAGCGGCATCTGTCTCCTCGTCATAGAACTCCATTAGCATCTTCAAAGTTCCTTCGATTCTTCCGCCATATCCTGAGGAACCTCTCGCTCCAGTCTCCCTTCCTATAACACATAGATCGAAGATGATTGAACACACAAGCCAAATAAAAAGCAAATGGAACGTGATCCCGGGCGAAATTACCTCTCCATGTGTGCGATTTTGGGAAGGGGAAGAGGGGCTTCCTTTGGATTGGGGGAGAGGGTTTTGGCTTTGGGTGCCTTGGGAGAAGGTTCTTCTGCCATGAGGAGGGGTTAAGCGTTAAGACGAACATCCAGTGACGTACTGAAAGTTTGAAATTCGGCCCCACATTAAGTTAGCGTTTTGCTGAGTTCATGAGAGCCGCGTTCATTCCCTTTATAAGAAGAATGAGGGAACCTCTCAAAGAAAAAAAAAAAAGAATAAGAGGAAAAAGGCCTCGGGCGTCGAGGCAGGGGCTTACTCTTATTCACCATCGACATCAGTTTTGTCTCTACTCTAGGTGTCTTTCATCTGGGTCCAGAAATAATAGGGCCCATACCAGTGACCCGGATTGCTGGTCCAGAAATAGTGGGGTCCATACAGAAGCTGGAAGACTCGAAGGAATCCTAAGATAGAACAGTGGGTCGGGATACAGGGAAGCGCGTGCGGTCCGCTCCACCAGCCGCTTGCTTCGCTTACTAGGCCGACCAACGCATCACACCTCGTGTTTGTTAGACTACTTTCAATAAAAGTTTTATTTTTAATAAATGATATATCATATTAGCATTTTTGATAATATAACAAAATAATTATAAAGAGTGAGAAAAAACTAGTTTCATCTAGATAAAACTGGTTATATACTGTTTCCAAGACTCTACTATTTTCAATGCTATGAAACTAGCATTGAGAGCAACTATCTCATTTCATTTACACTTTGACCAATCACTATACAACAATTAAATACTATGATTAATCTAGAAAACAATAAAAATAAAACTATATATTGGAAAGAAGTATTTCATTTGTACTCTAGATGACATGATAATCTTGGAAATGATGGAATGAAACTCCCCACTGGGAATAACCTTAGATCAAACTAGGCCGAGTGTCCTTTGCTACGTCGCACTCGGGATCCATATAGGAGGTCCCGTTCCGTGCGTACGTATATATAGCTAGGCATATGGGCCCGTCAAAACACAGAGAAAAATAAGGCTCGGACCTAAACTGACACGTGGCATGGTGCAGGCCATGCTACAGACTGACCTTTGAAGCTCGTAGCACAACACGTAGTTTGGTCCGAAAAAAATATCGGTCCGCTAGACTGCCATTAGCAGGCCATAGCCCAGCATGGTCGTGCCCCCAGCCCAAGCAAGGCGCAAGCGACGTCCCCTCTTGTTCGCCTCCCCACCTATGCGGCTATGGGGGCTGGTCCTGGGCAGGTGCGAGCGGTGCGGCTACACCGGGCAGTAGCCGCACCTCGTATATATGCTACTAGCAAAGTGTCCTCGTATATATGCTACTAGCAAAGTGTCCGTACGTTGCTACGAATTTAAAAAATAAAACACTCTTTATAACTTAAATATAAATTATTTATATAATAAAATTATTAGATATACAAAATAGCACTGTATTACAACGTGATTTTGAACTTGAAACCTTGCTCCAATGGAAAATATTAAAACATAAAAGTTATAAATCTCATCGATAACTTTTCGAAATATATGTGGATCATATTATTTGGACTTCAGAGCTAGAAGATATGGGCCCTGCATAGAGACCTGTGCAGAGAAGTCTGAATTAGAACAAATACTTTTGCATCGCATATTTGAAAACCTAAATGGCAGGATCTATACTTCTATTGAATACCAAAGTTGTAGAACTTTTTGAGAGCTACAATATAGAGTCCGAGTTTGCTTAATTTGAGCTTCAGATGAGGGAGTTATGATTTTTGAAATTTGATACTTGATATGAAAGATACGAAACCGATTTGGATTTAATCTCTAACTTTATGGACACGAAGTGAACTACCACACCTCAATTAATAGATTATAAAGATATATATTATTGACTAGCCGAGGAACATGTTTATTCCTTCAGCATACGTGTCACTATTAGTGTAACGAATTTTATTGATGACACAAGGTAATAAGCATACGTGTCATTGTTAGTGTAACGAATTTTATTGATAACACAAGGTAATATACTAATATAGTTCAAAATCATATATTAGAGATCTTCAACATATTAGGTATACTATTAGCTAAATTTACAGATTTTATCTTTTTTAAAAAATAAAAAACAGTTCTAACAAGATGGGATAACCTAATAGACTCACCAAATCTTAGACCCATCGTATTTAAAGCACCCAACCACCATTGTTACTATCCTTTTATTTTTTTAGATTTGTTTTTCAGATGCCTGAAACCTTTAGTCAATCTTTATTACTTTGTGTTTTATTTTGTTTTTTAAAAGATTTTTTTATAATAATTAGAAACTATTGGATTTAGAATTTATGGCTTAAAAATGATGACTGAAAATTAGTGAAACTTTCTGATGCCTGAAAATTAGCAACTTTCTTATTTTTTTCCCAAACGCCGATCAGATCTGTCGGAGTTCAATGAGCTGATGCCGGAGGACTCCGAATCCATGCGAGCGTCGTATGGGACACCGCCGGTTCATACGTCGATCTTGCAGGAGGTGGGTCAGGTCCAGCCCCTTCCTCTGCTGGTCCTGACCGGCGATGCATCTCTCCAATCTAGTCCTTGAATGAATTGCTTCGAACAAGCCAATTTTTGAGCGGGAATTGTATTGAATACTCCCTCCATATCTAAAAAAGAATTCGTTTCGGCCTTATATCTAGTTATTCATAAATCAATTTTTTTACACTTTTTCCACACTTATTGACTTGTTTACCCTTGCTCTTAATAATGCTTTGCTATCTATCGAGATGGCGCTCTTTGATTCCCGATGTACATGCACACTCGCCAGTTCATACGAAAATAAAAAGACTCCATGGGGAATCAAACTCGGGCGCTCATGCGTAAATGGTAGAGTTGCTAGCCAGTCGCACCCTTATGGGATTTTGAGAGGATTGGATCCAGCAGACTATTTAATATGGGTAAATAGGGAAGATTTTTTTCTAATTACTCTTTCCTTGGTATGTTAAATCCTATCCTAAATGAATTGTTTTTCTAATATGAAGAAAGTACGAAATAGCAAGCTAGAAAAAAAGAGAGGCAGATCAGATGGCGTTTCTGTTGGATTGCATTTTTAACGCAAGTTAGCTATATTTAGCTTTGAAATAGGTTTTACATCATCTGTTGGAGTTGGAGATACTCTTATCTTGTATGTTTGTCGTCAATGGGGCCTCCATTTTACATCCCGCACCGGGCCACCAAAATCTATGGGCCGGCCTGGTACGCCCCGTCTCCCGCACCGCGACGCCGAACCGGCGAACCCTATCACTGCCGCGTCCTCCCTCTCCTCCCGGCGGCCGCTAGGCGAGCCCTCCCTCTCCTCCCGGTCGCCGCCAGGCGCCACCCCACTCTCCTCTGCCCCCGGTGGCCGCGGCTCGCGGCGCCCTCCCTCTCTTCTCCCAGCTGCTGCCACTCCACTCCGCGATCCCCAACCGGGCATCCAGCTCGCTCCGGCGCGACGGCGAGAAGGCCACGGCTCCTCGGTCCTCGCTCCCTCCTAGACTGCGGCGGCTGCACGGTTCGCACCTCGCTCCAGCGTCCCCCTGCTGATATGTTAGTATCTGATATTCTGATCCATTGATCCTTTGCTTCGATTAGATCCTTTTTTTTAATGCAGATTAGGTTCTTTTTTAGGACACAGAGAAGGGAAAGTCATCTGACATTTGACTCAACGAAAATAAGACGGTCTTCTTTTCGTTTATGACTCGATTTCGGAATAATTTTCGAGTCGTACTAGGTAACTCCTCCTCAAGGAGGGGGACAGTAGAAACCTTCATAAATAAACCTGAGGATCGGGCCTTTTCGAAGAATAACATTATTGTTCCAGACTCCAGAGAAGATCGGGAGTCTGTAAATAAATCTAAGAAGAGAACTGCACACTAAAGAAATTGGATTGGTTTTAGAGCTTGACGTTTGCTGAAGTTCAGTTGAATCAGTCATGGAGCTAAATACTGGATATAGTCATGTAAGCTAAATACTGGATATAGACTCTGCTTTGATGTGTCTACTATCAGTTTGCTCAAAATAAAGTATTCTTCAGCATTACGAGTATTCAAGTTTGTAAATGATCATCTGTTTTTTTTTGTGTGTGTAGAAATCGGAGGACGAAGATAGGCTTAGTATGATGACTGATGATATTTTACTTTACATCTTGGGAAAAGTTGACATAACTACCGCTGCAAGGACATGTATCTTATTGAAGCGGTGGAGGCATCTGCCATGGTTGCTTCGGGAACTCATCATCGATGCGAAAGATTTTCTACCTGCCCCACGCCCAAACCCCATTGAAGTTGAACATATGGATGCTGCGATGGCACCCCTAACCAAAGTAGTTAGAAGCTTCTTGGCAACTAATCGGAATAATAAAGTTACCATCAGAAAGCTGCAACTTAAGCTCTATTTGGTCAGCAATTACTCAAATGTCATCGGTCCTCTAGTTAGTCAGGCAATTGATAGCGGGAGTTTAGAAGATCTAGACCTGGCCATTATAGATGAGAAGTTGCCTGATGACTGTTATGATGAGGAAATGCTTCAGCAAGCTCAATTCGTGGATGTCTTTTTCTGTGCCTATCCTAGTTTACTTCATTGCCTCACAAGACTCTCTTTATACAATATTTGCTTTGCTGAGTGGGATATGCATCATGTCCTTTTTGATTGTTGCAAGCAACTGCAATATCTATACCTTTCCAATTGTGATGCCGGGGGACAATCGACTTGGAAGATACATGCACCAGACTCAAAAATTAGTGTTCTTGAACTCTGCTTCTGCTGCTTGGGGAAACTTGAGGTGTTGTGCCTTCCAAAACTAGAGCGGCTCCATTGGGATTGTTGGATTTGTCCATATACCCCTCTGGCACTTTATAGTGTCCCATTCCTTCCTTAAGGAATTGGACCTCATATGTTGTGCAACTGTTGGTCATCGAGGATTAAAGTTAAGTGAGGTTCTAAGAGATACCACGACTATTCACAGCCTAACATTAAATTTTCAAGGAGAAAAGGTAAATCCATGTTCATATTTGTGCAACTGCTATTGGAATCTGTACAGCCTCTTCTAGTATGCTTTATATTTAATGTCAGGGCTTAATGTAGCCAATGCAGCCCTCATATACTGTTTATAACTACTTCGAAACATGAAATAATATTTGTTTGTAACTATTTTATAGAAGAATCAAAAGGTTGATGACATATTGGGCATAGTTGCATTATACAAAAATAATAATAATCATTTGTGTTCTTATTTTCTGCCTCTATTCTGTCAGCTTTGGATAAAACCAGAAGGAAAACAACTCTGTGGTGCATTGGGAAAACTGAGGAAGCTATCTTTACATGGCGTTTTTGTTGAATTTGACCTGTTATGGACAATTGTTCTCCTTGAAGCTGCTCCCACCATTGAGATATTTGATATTGAGGTACTTCCATTTGTTAGTTTACCACCTTTTCTTTTTGCTGAATGTTCCCACTTGCTAATTATTATTTTGCACTGGACCTTTTCATGTCGTGTTTCCAATTCTAACTTCTAAGTACTTCCACCATCATGTGTACATCCTTGAAAGTTTGAGTGGGCATTGAAAACCAAAAGAAACAACTGTCTGAACTCTTTCCCAGAATTTCTGACCTCAAGGTAATTATATGGATATAACTTGTAAGCCATTGTAAATGCCCTGATCCGTATCTGCCACTGTAAATCACCTTATATAGTCTATGCCATACGCCCATACCGTGTGCAAACTATCCTTTTTGCTGTTGTTGACTGGTAAAGCCATTAAGAAACTGCAAAATAACCTATTTTCCCCTACTCAATTTTCTTCCTCATCTATTTTTTCCTCCATGGCTGTTTTGGAAAGAGGTTTTTGTTAGAGGACTAATTTCTGTATATTGCCCCTCCAAACCCTAGAAGGGTGGTTATATACACCTCAGTACATGGGCCTCTATGAGCCAGATTATACACAGCCCTATGGGCCTAATACAATACACTACCCCCCTCCCCCCCCCCCCCCCCGCAGTCGGAACTACCGGCGCAACGGAGTTCAAGACTGGACACAAAAGAAAAGGGCTACACCCCGCAGTCACAACTAGCCACTAGCAATGTTGAGACTGGACCGAAAATCCGAGAATGTCGAGGAGGGGAGACCCTTGGTGAAGATGTCGGCGAACTGGGAACTGGTCGGGACATGGAGAACCCGAACCTGACCAATGGCGACCCGGTCCCGAACAAAGTGAAGGTCGATCTCCACATGCTTGGTCCTCTGATGTTGAACTGGGTTGGTGGAGAGGTAGAGTACGGGAAGTCAGACTCGTCAAACACAACATGCCGGGAGATGAGGATGCGGCGGGAGGTGTGGTCAAAGTAACGGTACCCCTTGTGGTCGGGGAAGTAGCTGAGGAAGACACACCTAGTCGAGCGAGGCGCGAGCTTGTGGGGAGCAGTGGCGGAGGTGTTAGGGTAGCAGGCGCACCCGAAGACACGAAGGTGATCATACCTAGGCGGGGTGCGGAAGAGGGCATGGTGGGGAGTGAGAGCAGGGGAGGTCGTGGTGGGAAGGCGGTTGAGAAGGTAGGTGGCTGTGTGTAGGCCCTCCGCCCAGTAACAGGCAGGAAGGGAGGCCTGAAGGAGACGTGGTACGAATCATCCGCTTAGCCTTGCCGTTCTGAGGCGAGGTGTACGGGCACGACATGCGCAGGTGAACACCACGAGAGAGAAAGAAGTCACGCGAGGCGCGGTTGTCGAACTCACGGCCGTTGTCACACTGGACGGCCTTGACAGTGAGCCCGATCTGAGTGGAAACCCAGGCAAAGAAGTGGAGGAGGGTAGGGAACGTGTCAGACTTGGCATGCAACGGAAAGGTCCAAGAGTAATGGGAGAAATCATCCACAATCACCAAGTAATACTTATAGCCAGACATACTGATGACAGGAGATGTCCACAAATCACAGTGAATAAGATCGAAAACATGACTCGCATGCGAAGAAGAAGAAGAAAAAGGAAGTCTAACATGACGACCTAACTGACAGGCATGACAAAGGTGCTCATCAGAAGCCCTAGTACAATGAAGATCTGCACTACGACTGAGATGGGCCAAAACGTCGTGGCCGGGGTGCCCAAGCCGGCGGTGCCAAGTCATGGACGATGGTGTAGTCGCAAAAGCCAATGAAGGGGGCGACGACGAAGTAGCGGAAGCAAGAAGGCGAAGGGTGTAAAGCGGCCCCGTGCTATCACATCGGAGAAGAGGATGCCGGGAAACCGAATCCTTCACAGTAAGACCAGACGAGTCAAACTGAACAGAACATGAGTTATCAGCAGTAAATTGGCGAATGGAAAGAAGGTTATGAACCATCTATGGGGCAACAAGAACATTTGAAAGGCGAAAAGACCCAGGAGCAGACCCCACAGAGGTAACCGGAAGGCAAGTGCTATCCCCAACCATGATGGAGGAAGGGCACAAGGAGGAGGGTGGACAGAGGATAAAATACCGGCATCTGGCGTGGTGTGGTACGAGGCTCCCGACTCGGCGATCCACTCCGTGCTGACAGGCGGGTTCAGGCCCAAGGTGCTGAAAGACTGAGCCAGAGCCGCCTGGTCCCATCCCCCCGGCCAGGTCGGTAGCTGGCTGGGGTGCAGAGGCGGGGTCCACCCCCTCGGCCAGGTAGACGGCGGAGCAAGGGCAGTCCAGGTCCCCGGACCCAGGGGAGCAGGGCCGATGAGCATGGCCGCAGGCAAGTGCTGAGGACGAGCCCCCCCCCCCCCCGAGTCTGGAAGGGCCACATGGAGATGCGCCCTGACCATGGGTTGTTGAAGGATGGCCAGGGCGAACCCCCAGGGGGAGGAGTCGAGGTCGTAGAAATCGGAGCGGAGGTACCCCCCTGACGCCCCCCGTCGGAGTCCCCACCACGACCCCCCCCCCCCCGGCGGGCGCTGGTGGAGTAGCGCTGAGGAGGGAGGTGGCAGGTGTTTTGTCCATGTGGAAGTGAGGAACACATTAAATGTTACGTCACCCTTTTCACAATTAGAAATTAAAAAACGTGCAATCAAAGATTCAGAAAATTATGAGAATTTTTGTAGTAAAAAATTAGCCTATGAACAACACCATTTGTTTTATGTGGATACACAATTTTTGTAACTTAAAATTTTAAAAAAATCATACCTTTCTGTCTACTCTTTTGAGCTAATAGACCTCTGAAATCTGAATTATGGATAAGCACCGCATAAGCACCATAAGAATCATGTTTGGATTCTGAACCATGTTGCATTTGGATTTAAATGTAGTTGTTGTTGAGGAATTATAATTTAAATGCTAAATTGTATCCTCACCTATAAAAATTTCATGACTTATAGACCTCCAAAAGGAACATTTTTTAATTTGTGATTGGAAAAGGATGACATGGCATTCAATATGTGTTTCTCACTGCCACATTTGCGCTACATGTGTAAGGCCACCATCCAATACTGCCATGGGAGGAAAAACAAACAGTTTTGACAGTTCAAGGAGCTGCAATAGTTGAGGGAGGTTGAAAGGACTTCTTCAAAAAAAATATATACATGTTCAAAGTTATGCATTTATATGGTTCAAATTTACAGAGAAACCATCTACTCTGTTTCTTTAATGCTTTTGTTTGGACAGGCACCCGTAGCTCATTTCTAGCTCTTTCTCCCTGTCTGAAACGACAACATTTCTTGACCAGAGGGAGTATGTGATTCTGTTGCATGATCATTAGTTTATTCAGGTTAAGAAAATTCCAATCTCTGAAACACTGTCCAAACTAAGCTGGTCTGGACTTAGCTTGCCATGCACTGCCTCATCAGTCATCATTGACGGGCAGCCACCCCAGATACATGTTAGGATTTGTGGACTTTGACCTCCTGTCTCAATGTTGGACCATACCTATACCTGTTACGCATTCAGGATAGCGACCCACTAGACAATCATTTTGTTACATGTGGTTGGGACTTCTACCTTTCACTGTTCAGTGCATCTACAATGGATATCACCAATAATAACAAAAAAAAAACCTTTAGTTTTTTGTTATGAACCAAAATTAAAGGAGGCAGCTAATATAATTTGTGCCCTTTATTGTATCAAAGCATTGGAAATGATAGGGAGCGTAAAATTCAGAACCACAAGTAAATTTGATCGGAGATTTGCACCTGACACCCTCAGCCTAAAAAAGCTCAAATTGTTAATCAATTGAAATTGTCCCCTTGAGATCTTTTGTTCACTTATTTTGAAATTAGAGGGGTGTTCTTACATAACCCAAGTTCTAAAAATATGTACTTTTTAAGAAGCAATTTACACTGAATTTTATTGGGAGTGTATTTATTTTTGAATACAGATCTGGGAACATCCATGCATAGTGGATACTGAGGAGAGACGGCAAACTTTTGGTGAAAGAACAATTCCTTCGTGGAAGGGGTCTGAGTTCAAAAGCCACAAGGAATGGCTACTAAAAGAGATCCAAGTTATTGGATTTAGTCCAATGGAGAAACAAATGACATTTTTAAGGGCTGTGATGGAGAGGGCTCCCAGCTTACAAAGTGTTGTCTTGAAAGATTACCAGACGTGTGATGATTGTAACAAGATAGATGCACTGCCCCGTTCCGAAAGATTACCAGCTGAACAGGTATTCCCAAAGGACAAGGATAAGCAGAACCTCTTAGTTGAGCATATTAGAGGCATGTCTAACTGCAATGCTCAGATAACTTTTGGGAACTATTAGAATGTTATTAGAGGAATGTCTGACAGCAATGCTTGTGTCGTATGTCTTCATTTCAGAACAGTACTATGGAACCCATATTTATTCTTGGCAATCATATGTAGTGATTTTTTACCGTCAAGGACGAAATTAAGGGTTTGATTGAATTCTGGATGGTGTACTGAAAACCAACTACTCCCTCCGGTTTTAAATCGTTACACTGTTAATGCTTTTAGTTAGGTTTGACAATTCATCTTATTCAACAAATTTGAAAATTATAAGATATTTTTTTATGATTTATTTTATCATTAAGGAAAGTTAAAACTTACCTTATAAAATAAAAGTTAAAACTTACCTTATAAAATAAAAGTTAAAACTGAGGCCAGAATGACTGCACTGTCTCAGTCTGGGGGAAGTGGAGCTAGTCAGTAGTCATGCATCAGTCGTAGTCAGCTGAGGCAAGTCCGTGTTAGGAGAGCAAGGCATGCACAGGTGAGTAGGTGATAGCGGCAACAGATGAGCCAGCGATCTCTGTTGGCCGCCGTCAAGGTGCACTTCTCTTCTAGCGGATCTTGAGCCAACGGTGGAGTAAGATGGCGATGGACGACGTGAACGTGGAGCAGGCTGCACGTACGCGTCTCTCAGAGCTCCCCAGGAGGGCCGGTGCTATTCGCGGCATACCTGGCACGACGTGCGTTAAATTGTGTGTCATACTCACTTTACATTGAGGATCTATCAAAAACGACGGTCACGCTATTATATTAAAAAACAAGCGAGCGCTAATATAGGATAAATGATGCTAGCTGCATCCCTCGTATCATATTAGTGTTAACACTTTTTGAACCCGTATTTGGATTGCATGATTTCTTCGTAAATACTGTGCTTTTCTTGTGAAATTGAACTATTTTCTGTGAAATTTCTGTACTATCCAAAGGAGAATATAGATCCTGAACGCGTATTCAAAAGTTTTCAGATAATATAAGATATCTTTCCTATCTAACAAAAATAAGACATGTCAGTTTCTGTATCGAAGCTACACATAACCGTCGCATGTCGTGTGTCCTGTCCTCCAGATAATTATTCCACATACGTAGCTACAGTAAAGTGTCATGTCATGTACTCCAGTCTCCAGCTTCTACGTTCACGTACAGCGACGTTCGACCGCGGATGCGACAACCTCACAACTAATTAACCGTGACATGACATGATGATAACACGGTCCTGACCCGCCGGTATGTAATGCGTACACCGTTTAATGCTACGACGCTTAGTATAGGACTTATCGAAAGAGATAGCTCCGTAGACTAGGTCGAGATCAGCTCGCGCAATTATTCCAATTAACGATGCTTTAGCTGGGCTTTCGTCTGATGGATCGCCAGCTCCCTTGATTAGAGATTGGAACTCGATTGGCTGTAGGTGTTGCATCTACATAGCCAATGCAAATCGATCAGCAGCAACCACCAAAGAGACAGCCCTATTAATACTGTACACGCCCTTAACATCCTCTTACACTTTTCCCTTGAAAGACGAACTCAAGCTAGGTGGAATTGATTTGAGGACGAAAGCACGTACTGTCGCATTACACGTGTACACACATGCTGACATGCAGGAGAAGAGAATGTGTCATGATCAGGTGCATGGTCGTTTTCATGGGAGAATGCATGAGACCGTCGATCGGCAATCGGCATTGCCTGACAGCGACCGTATACCATGCATGCTTTCGATTGGGCCAGGACGAAGACGGATCGAATTCAAAGAATGGCGACGCCCGATTAATTAGGAAGCGCTTTGCATCATATTTGTCTATATGCGATGATGGATGATCTCCCTCCCTCCATCTCTCCCTATCTGCACGGTGCACGCAATCAGTGTCGTCGATGGAATCGAGAAACCAGCGGCGGAGCAGACAGGGCTCGCTCACACGTAGCTCTTCCATACTTGTGACTGTGACTAACTGTGAATTAAGCATCACCTGAGTTGATTGGATTGTTTTTTATATTATATAAAACATGTCATCATTTAAGTTCTCGGTACTATTCAACTCGGCGTAAGTGTTCGTATTTAATTATATAACTATTTATCTTTTCAGAGTGGTAAAAAAGCGCATATATAATGAAATATCTATCATCAGGCTAATCTGTTAGAATAACAGATTGTAAGTGTTTGTAAATGTCTATCATCCAGGACCCAGGGCCCTGCAGGACCAAAAAATGTAACTGAACTGATTTTTTTGTATGTGTGCGAAAATTGATGACGGGATGATTCTACAGAAAAAAGGACCTAATAAGCGTGATGGTGCAAGAAGGAAGCCAGGCGCTGCGAAGAATAGCAAGTGAGAGGTGCACAAGATGGCGAGAGGATGAGCTCGTACTGTTACAAGGATTTCGAATTCATCCTCTTCCCCTGTGAATGCTGGTGATGTGCATGTAACTGTTGCTTGTGATGCTGGAGCATCTCATCGAGATAGTTCTCCAAATATCTGCAGCTCTCTGGATGTAATAGGACAGTCCAGTTCCAAGTTTGTCTTTCTTTTTGTATTTTGGCACTCTGCTACTCTCTGTATGGCTATGAAAACCCCTTTGCTAAGAAATTACAAAAGAATCATCAGGCCACTCTCTCGTCGATGTCATAGAGATAGAAAGTGTGTACATACGTTCATAAAGACGGGTGCATATGTATGTTAATGTGATCTTCGATGTCTGTATTGTGTTTCATCTACATTTTTACGAGTGACAAAGACAGACTAACCATGATTGAAGAGGCAGGTCATCCCTGTGACAACATGCTTTTATTAGTGACTACCTACATGCGTACGTACGCCTGTCACCCTGTCTTTGCTCCGCTCGCGTTCGTATAGCTAGTAACTAGCTAGGGGTACGTAAGGTGAGGCTTTCACATTGTCTTATCCTGCAGTGAACAGCCGAATGAAGATCGATCGATCGACACTTCGAGAATGACGGCCAACCTGATCCGTTGATTCTTATTTGTCTCAGCTGATGACTCGATGGATCCTCGATGATCCCAATGTGTGCAAGTCGAGTCATCGATCGATGTTCCTCGATAGTAACCTACCATTTGACGCTCCGTGAACTGAAGGAGCTGGAGGACTTGTGAGTGACGTGTGGACTGCGATGGGCCGCAGTAACCGTAAATCGGAAACCGGCGGCCTAAATAGGAACACACATGCATGGTGATCTTACACATTTCTATGCTTATTTTTCCAACACGCTAGAAACTTTCAAATAAATGAGCCTTTTGGGCTGCGGATAGAGAATCTTGGTCCTGTTACTTTTTGCTTTGGGCCATGCATTCTCGCCGCAATTCTTGCGAGCACTAGTTTCTTCTGGTATAAAAGAGAATTTCGTACGGTTGAATGTGAAAACCCTGTTCATCTTTTTATAAGGGTTATCCTTGCTCTAAACTTCTAGTTAAATATAACCTTGCTTCTGAGTTCGATTCATCTACCCTTTTGCTTGAAGACTAAAGAGCCAAGGCCAAGATGTTGCTAGTGACGAGCTTGATTTTAAGTCCCATGAAAAAAAAAATCAGAAAGATGAAGAAAACACAAAACACATCTTCCAAAATTGATAAATTAGCTATAAGCTCAGACGGCGCGAAGTGAAACAAAAGCAGTTACAATCCGAACGAGGAGTTCGAAGCCACATGAAAGCAAAGATCCAACCCGGGTTTGTATCCAGCATCGTCGTGGGCTGCTGTGTGCGCGTTTGGTGCACGCCCGATCCATGCACGAGAAAGAGAAAGCCACCGTTGAAGCTGATTAAAGCGTGCATAAAGCTAGCTTTATTGCGCTGTCTCCAGATTTGTCCTTGCCACATCGGCTTTACAAGGAAAGATAACAAAGCTACAAGAAAGTACTCTTTTACAATTAGTAAAAGATCGCAAGAAGTTGGCAGTGCAAGCCATGCAAGTACACACAACGAACCAAATCGACCCTCTGATGTTCAGATCTAGCATAGGACAAACGGCTTATAAACGCCTTGTGATTTGGTAAGCGAGGGATTTCTCTCTCATATGTGACTAGAAAGTCCCATATGAGATTGGATAATTGACCAGAAGGTGAAACGTAAGGAATATAATATTCTACTATAATCCACGCATGAATATGCATTGAATGGACTACTGAAGGTCTCTAGCCATAAGGTAATTAGTCATAGAAAATATCATAATCGGGTTAACCATAACACGACAGCAACAAGTTTACATGTGGACGGTACTGTGCAATCCCTACAAGCTTCCAGTTCCCCACTATGGTCAATAATTTTGCCAGAAATGATTTTTGGAGCCCCAGGATGGTCATGTATGGTCCCTAATAGCCTTATCTCTTTCTTCCCTACAAATCATACTAGATCAAACAAATTCTCACGCGAGTGCACAGGTGGAGGAGAAATTGCGACCCCCCCCCCCCCCCCCCCCAAGAATCGATATTTATAGGTTTTATTGTAGCATTATTGCATTTCAAGGTGCTTGCAGTAAATGTGAGAGGGTGTACGTGCTAGGGACAGTGTCAGAGGACAAGATCTCTCAGAAGCTTCTTATCCAGTGATAGAACTGACTGACAGTCTGACACATGCCTTTGGAGCCAAACCGTAAATGTACCCCACGTACCTGTTTCTCATTAATTGAGTCGACAAGGGCAACGAACTTCCATTAATCCGATTCACTTTTACAGAACTTAGTTTTTGTAGCCATGGGGGCAGTTGCATGCCTGGTGAAATATGACAAACGCCAATTGATTGCAGATCAATGCTTCCATTTAGGTATCAGAAGGCAGCATAGGGCCCTTGCCCTGCAAATGAGAGTAGAAGAGAATAGAGTCAGGGACTCGGGGTACTTGTTCAGAAATTTACAATTACAGATACTTCTCCAATTACTACCATCTTTCTTTTTTGGAAAAAAGCACACCCAATGAAGTATAGGATTTTAAGATATTCTGAGATGTATGACCCATTAGCAGGAAAATCTATAAAAATTACTTCACAAATATACAAGGTGTATCAAATGGCAGTTACAAAATGTGCAGTTTGTTCAGGATACCCCAACCACGAAAGTTGAGGGCTAGCATAGCGGCAAACTGGTAATCTAACATTTTCAGTAAAGACTCGAACTCCTTCTGGAGAACCCCGTTATCACTCAGAATGTTCCGATTTAAGCTAAGGACCTGCTCCTTTTTATGTATTTGCCATCCAAAAATCAGATGGAAGCCTTTTCTTTTCTGGGTGGGAAAACTAGGGAGGGGGGAGGAGGGGGATTCCCAGTTTCCCACACAGCAAGAGAACTTTTTGTTGTTGTTTTCTTTTTTTTCCAAAAAAAAGGAGATAGGCAGAACAGATAAAGCAACGTTTTATCCTACTCATCCAAAGAGGGAAACAGAAAATAAAAAATAAAAAGAGAACACTTATATTTCTAGCCAAGCCAGAACTGCATGTCTTAAGAAAGGGTGAATCTATTGTTTGTAAGGAAAGTTCATCCAGGCTGCCACAAACCTCAAGTCAAAAAAAAAAAGAAAAAAAAAAAAAGAAAGAAAACCCGAGTTCAGGTAAAACACAATATTCTGCAAGCTATCATCTGAATTCTTCAATCGACAATAACCTATTCATGTATAATCTAAAATCAGTACTATTCTACTATCTGACTTCCCCAGAGGATATATATTATAAAAGCTACAAATTAATATATTATTTGATGCTTCACAGTAGTTGCCAAGGTCAGACCAAGAAAGAAAACACTTACATTTCTTTAGCAAACAAATATGATCCACACCTCATACACACTCGTCATCACCAGCCTGTACCTGCAGCTACCTCAGACAAGCTTAATTGCCAACCAACTCCAAGCAATTCCACAACCAGCACACCAGGACAAAGGCAATTTTGACAATTCTGTGACAGATCTCACTGAAATCAACATAAATATAATCTACACTCGATTTCTACAAATACATCTCTTCTATCCTATATATTAACAATTCCCTTGCAGGTCTCACTGAAATCAACCTAAACATTTAGGTGTCTTTCCTCGTTTTGAGAAGGACAAAATTAGGTGCTGCAATGTGGGAGAATTCCCAAAAAGGCAAGAAAAATTTGAAGTTATTATGTCAAACAAAGCACAAATTACTCCAATAGAAAGTTTTACCCAGCAGTCTTACCATATCGGTCGTGAAGTACGTTGTGGATGTGCAAGATGGCATTCAACCACATGATTGACCCCAGTAGCCCCCGAAGAAGAGGCGGTGTTAATCTACAACAGATGTACATTAACCCTACACAAACAACTGGCTATAGGAAGCCATATGTGAATCAACTCAGGGTAGCCCCACAATAAATGAGGCAGCAATGAGTGTAGGTGAGAGTGTTTACTACCACTGTACTAGCAGGGAAGGTGGTTATGGTTATGCTATACATACACAGTTCACCGACAGCCCACCCCTGCAAACACCATGCGGACCCCATTCAGTTGCCCCTCCCCTCATTTCTCTACAATCTCTATCTTTTCCCTTAGTTTTATCATGTACACACGCTTGGCATACAGGAGTGACCCCAGCAAACCTGCTCTCTAGTGCATACCTTCCATCATGGTCAGTGAAAACTAGGCCAGACATACTCTCCCTGGCTTCCTCTCTGACATGTATTTGACTACCTACGCAGCGAACCACATTAAACACTACACTGCAGAAGCAAGTACAGGCTGGGCAGTTTATATTCACTCAAACCAGAGCATTCCTCCCCCACACACATTTGATTCAGAGTCACCCAGAAGCTCATCTGCCTCCTGTGCGTGTGAGTGTGTCCTTCCATGACAGAGAACCTCCATTCCAGAAAAATGGTGCAACCAAAGAAGTTTCGTGGAGTCAGGCAGCGCCACTGGGGATCCTGGGTCTCCGAGATCAGGCACCCACTTCTGTAAGCCTTTCATTCTCTCTATTTTTTAGATAAGAACACAAACATTGGATCCATGATGAAGTCTAAATTGCAATGTATGTACCTTATGCAATGAATGCAGTAAGAGGAGGGTGTGGCTGGGAACCTTTGAAACGGCTGAGGAGGCTGCGAGGGCATATGATGAGGCCGCTGTGCTGATGAGCGGTCGTAACGCCAAAACTAACTTTCCTGTACAAAGGAGTACCACAGGTGAGCCAGCCTCAGCTGCAGGCCGGGACGTTCGCAACAGCAGCAGCAGCTCTTCTACTGCCAACCTGTCTCAGATTCTCAGTGCCAAGCTACGCAAGTGCTGCAAGGGTCCATCGCCATCCCTGACCTGCCTTCGCCTCGACCCTGAAAAATCCCACATTGGCGTCTGGCAGAAGCGTGCTGGGGCACGTGCTGACTCCAACTGGGTCATGACCGTGCAGCTCAACAAAGAGGTAGCATCCACTGATGCTGCAGCACAATCCACATCAGCAGCAACTGCTTCACCAGCAACAACAGTGGATGATGAGGAGAGGATCGCGCTACAGATGATTGAGGAGTTGTTGAGCAGGAGCAGTCCAGTTTCACCTTCCCATGGAGAAGACGAAGGCCACTTTGTCATCTGAAAAGCATGGTCAAAACAGCACAGTGAAGGCACCAACCCAGATCAGAGTTTCAATCTTGTTGGTACACAGGCAGTTCAGGTTGCTTCAGCAATATAAAGTGATATCCATTATACTAAATTCAACTTACAAAAACTATAAATTTGTAATTGTGTGTAGTTATATGTACCTGTGAAAAGCTCTACATACACATCAATGTCAGTGATATATAGTTACTTATAAAGGAAATAATTAGACTGTGATTGTGTTACTATTCATCCTTTGGAACTTAAAGTTGGAATATGTTCAGAAATCAAAAGAACACAATTTTAAAAGGAATAAAGATCTTTATATAAAAAAATAAAAGTTGACAAGGTTGACTAAATAAATATCAAGAACAAGATGAAGGTAACTTTTGGAATAAGACCCCAGATTTAATGACAGAATTGAAGGGCTATGTTCTTTGAGATGTCATTGCTATAATACCAGTGCATATAGTCGCCTTACTACTGGCTTAATGTGAAGAAAATACACATAATGGCATATTAGAGCAACAACCAAGCAGCAAAGCACATTTCTTTCATCATATCAACTAAATGAGTCACTTTAGCAAAGGTGGCTGCACAGAAGAAAGATAAAATCATGCAAGAAGAACAAGATGCAAGATTATTTCATTAGAAGTACATCAATTAGAAGATCACAATTTGGCACTGGGTATCAAGAAACGCACAGTTTTGGCACTTCCAACACCATCTCACAGGCAGACCGTGTGATATTTCTGGACGTTCAGTTCCACATCACCAGGTGTCATGGAACAGAGATGGCAAATGAAATAATGTCAATATGCTTTGTTCTGCCAATCTTGTATTCATGAATATGTCATGCATAATTATATGTTCTACGTCATGTTACCAACTAACGATAACACACTTCCTGATGTGGATATAGAGATGCTAAGAGTGAGAGCGATGAACCAAATGTATGGACCATCAAGGTGTGCACCAAACACTTTAAAGGCCTTACGGGTCACATTTCTCCTCATTAAATAAGCAAATGTAATGTAGAAATAATTGATAATCATGATAGGCTACTACAGACAAATATCATAATGGCCAATATAATGTTTGCCTTCAGACCAGGAACAATAAATATTTGGGGCTCAAAATTCTGGTCAGGATTCAGCACCAGTATTCCATGATGGGAGTTGGAGATGCAATACCAGGTCAGATTTGAGGTATTGTGTTATCAAATGAACTAAATATGACATTAACAACAGAAGATGACAGAAGCTTAACATATAGAAAATGCATATAAAAAGATCATATAACAAATTAAACCATTAATACATAGAATCTGAGATTCATTATTAGATAAAAAACAAAACCATAAGAAAGCTCCATCTATCCTTCCTAAAAGGAAAGGAAGAGGTCCATCTCATGTCAATTATGCACTAAGGGACAACCACCCAATAAAGTTTATTAGTGAAATTACAATATGTACGGCAATACAAAGACAAAGTCACAAAGATAAAGAAAGAGACAATGAGTGTGTTCCTTATCTTTCAGAACTCAGAACTCGCACAGAAAAAAAAGAGGGGGGGGGGGGGGGGGGGGGTATCAGCTCCATGGTTGGATTCAGAAGTTGGTGCAGAGTATACCATGCAGTCAATGCTAAGGGGACAACCAGTTAGTTGGTCAGTCGTAATGTATGATTATATTTGAAATAAAGAAGCATAGAAGAGATGTATATTGAGATCTGGTGTGTATGGAACAAACTGCTACACTTAGTACATTGAATTATAATACAAATAGCATCTGGTTAGGACCTTCTGAGTTCTGAATGTTTCTCTTTGTGTTGAGTGGAGGACTATCCGAATGTTTTAGTGGCATGCCAGAAAAGGTATAAATAACTAGGCGTAATAGAGCTAACTTATTGAATTTGGGTTTCTTGAGGTAGTTAAGATGCTCGTTTTCAGTCCAGTCCTTGTCTCTACAGAATAATGACCTAAAGAAGGAAATTCTTTGAAGGCTTCAAGCAAGTTCTGTCTTTCTCACGACCTAGGTTTGCATTGATCACATGATTTATATGATTATACACAGTCCATTTTATGGTTTCATTTCATTAGGTCTGCATTGGCTGTTTCCCCTTGATTTGAGATTTTTTAATACATATCCCTTTAACACCATTGTTTCCATGTTTGTGGTGAACTTTCTTGCGGCGACTTTTCTTTAGCTAATGTCTGTAAGACTGTAACAATGCACATATAACGGTTTTGACCCATCTTCTTCCCTTGGGGCTCGTTGCAACCTACCAATATCACAGCACTTCACTGTTAATTTTCAATGTGATAGAAAGGAACATCTCAGAAGGATCCTTCAGAAACTGAAGTTATAACCATACAGCAAATGTATCCTAGGGTGTTTTCACCTTTGATAATCAAAGAAGGTATTGTCCGTGTATTGCTAACCACCTACTTTTTATAGTCCATAGAGACTACTATGTGCCCTACATGATTAATTATTAATCAATTTGAACTATTTTGTCCATTAAAAAATGTTTAGAAGTGTTGATATTGCCTCCATAAAATTTCTTTTGCTATTTGTGATCGATAGTTTCTGGTACCACATTAGCTGGTCAAGGAACTTCCATGATGCAAAAGCATGCATTAAGTGTGTCCACTGTCCAGCAAGATAGCTGTAGCGGTCCCCCAACATTAACTCTATCCTTGCTTCAATCCTATTCAAATGAATCAGTGATGTCATCGTAATTAAGATTGCAAAGCATAATTCATTAAGTTACTCACTTTGTGATGGTGATCCTTTTCATATATTAGATCTACCTAATATGTGATAAATACTCCCTCTATACTTCAAAAAGAAGTCGTTTAAGACATGATTTAGCATACCAATGACTCATTAATTAGAAGGCTTTTTCCTTCTCTATCCTTATTAAAGATGTCTTGGAACTAACTCAGTCAACAATATGTGCTTAGCTAAGTGGTTGCTTCTATATAGCAAAAGTGCTCAACCTATGAGGTTCTTGGTTCAATTCCCCACAACTACAATATTTTTTTGTTTATCGAGAAAACGACTTGCTTTTGTAAAATCAACAATATACCCAGAACGACTTCCTTCTGAAGTATGGAGGGAGTATGTGTACAATTACATGACATAACTGATTGAAATTGTGAGCCAAAGGCAAGATGTAAAATGTTGCTGAAGTTTTAAAAAAACTGTGGTGATTCATTGCATTCAAAACTATTGCAAACTCATGCATCATCTATGCAGAGAGCAAACAAAAATAGAAATAAAAGGAATCAGGCATTCACAGTTGTTCCCATAAGATGGTAAAAAGGTTATCTAGAGTGTGGGTTCTAGTTATTTTTGATATAGTAGCTTCTTATCAAGTGATTATGTCACATTCAGCGCAGCATCTTTTGCTGGCAATGATCTATGAACTGTTATCAACCAATACTAGACCTTTGGTAGGAACAACAGCTAGAGTGAAAGATCCAACATATGCCCCTTTGAGTGTCTTCTTTATATTTCCTATATTTGTTAATCTTGGCCAACCTTGACTAAAAAATGATTCTATGCGGTGGAAATAAGAGACTGAGTTTGCCTACAAGAAAGGATTACAAAGCTACTAAAATTCATATGAGGATACAACTATTGGATATACACACTAAGATGTCAAAACACAAAAGAGATAACTGCATAGTGCACAGATATGTTGGAGTCTGGAGAGATATTGTTTTAGAATCAACAAGGTTACAAATCTAATGTTGGAAAAGATAGTGACAGAAGAATCTGACTAAAGTAGAAATCATTAATATTAGGACTAAGTGAAGGTCAGGATCACGGAAAGAGAAAATTATACCATTTCTCCAAGTCAATTCTCAATTGTACCATCTGCGTCTGACTTGCACATAGTTGAAATTTACAGTTATTGTGTCTTCTACTCTTCTTTATATTTCCTTCATGAAACTGATACCAGGCTTCTCGAACTCAACAATCATCTTCTACTGTTGACCACTTTTGGATCAGCAAATGAGTGAAGAATCTGAAGATTTCAGGAGAAATATAAATTCTAGAGGTCAGCTTGGACTTAGCTAGTTGGATTTTTAGACCCATTTCCTTCCCACAAATATTTGGCATCAATTATTGAGCAATAGAGGCAAAAGTATTATATTTGACTTCCAAAATCCAAATAGATTAACATCAATTATTTTATGCATCATGGTCATGGACATGACCTATAACTTAATTTTCTCTTCCTCTCAGTACCGACCGAAACACCTGCTGTGTATTTTGAATTTGCAAGTTCCCGGGGTATTGGAGCCCCCGCAGTCTTAAGAAACTGAACAAGGTCTTTGAAAAGTCTCCTATCCTCATTGTTCACAAAGACAATAGCCGAACCCTCCTCACCCATTCGAGATGCCCTTCCAACTTGGTGAACATATTCATCAATGGAATTTGGCATGTCAAACAATATTACTTGACAGACTTTCACGAAATCCATGCCACGCCCCAAGACACCAGTAGAAACAACTACTGATGCTCCTCCCATCAAAAACCTTCTCAAACTCTCTCTTCTTTCATTCATCGTCTTCTCACCATGGATGGAAACAGCCTCCAATCCAGTAGCAACAGTAATTGCTTCAGACAAGAGATCAGCACCAACTCTGGAACTAACAAATACAACAGCTCGAGGTTTAAAGTGCTGCTTACTTTTCAATATCTCAAAAATCTTTTGCTTCTTCTGCTTAGACTCTACCCAAATAACTACTTGTTTAACTGATTTGTTAGGCCTGCCAGGGTTGCCACAAGAAACATGTACCACGTTCTTAGCCAGTGAATTAGACATCTTCTCAACTTCTGAATGCAATGTTGCTGAAAACATCATAACCTGGGGGTTTGAAAGTGCTTGAAAAATCTCCATGGCTTGATCCCTGAATCCCCTTTCTAGCAAGCAGTCGACCTCATCCAAAACAAATACAGAAACATTGCTAAGATCAACATTGTGTTTCATGAGAAGATCAATTAGCCTCCCAGGAGTACCCACAATTAACTCAACACCATTGTCGATTCTGTAAATTTGTTGCGCCAATGGATCTCCACCAACAACTAGAGCAGTTTTGAAGGGCAAACCTTTTCCAAGCACTTTTGCTTGATCTTCCACTTGCAGGCATAGCTCTCTAGTTGGAGCAAGAACTATAGCCAATGGTACTCGCTTTCCTGTATATGGTTGCAATCTTTTTCGTGAACAAAGTGCAATTATGGGAATTAGAAAAGAAGCTGTTTTCCCAGAACCAGTGTCAGCAGAAACGAGTAAGCTTCTGTAACTCATTGAGGCAGGGATGACTTGCATCTGCACTGGAGTAGGCATAGAGTATCCTGCAGTCTCAAGATTGTGCACAAGCTTCTCAGGAAGACCACAGGAAGAAAAACACATGACTGGATCAGGAACGGCCTCACCCTTGACACTGATGTCAAGTTTACTTCTCAGTGCATTGGTCTGGCTGGCAGCCAAAGTAGGTGTATTAGGAAAGTTATTGTCTGTAATACAGAAGCTCTCATCACCAAAAGGAAGAATCACACGTTTTGCTTCTTTTATTACTGGCTTCGCTTTGGCAGCAAGCCTCGCAAGAAGAATTGTCTTGCATTCTACGCTGCAAATGTCATCATCAGTCTGATCACATATATATTCACCATATCAGCCACATACAATGCAGCGAGGCTCCCCAGGAAGAGCTTCTCTCTGCTCAAAACATTTTTGCTTCACAGGCAAATCTGCAGATGTAACAAATACACAAGGATAAGGAACTTTTATGATTTCAAAACACATGAGGAACAAAGACGAAATGCTATTAATATTAGGGAAAAGAACATCAAAGAGGTGAGAGTATTCACTCAAACGCAAGATTAGAAATAAAGATTTCATTAAATTTGTAAGGAAACAAAGGGAATAATACAATGTCTCCAGCTAATAAAGCGAAAATCAGCAGGAATTGTTCTGTAACTCTGATCTTAAATTCACAATCACTGAATATTAATTTTTTATCGCGTTTAAGTGATAATAGCATTCTTGGTTATTGGCCGAACAACATATTTGAATTACCTTCCGCCTCGTCACATTTATCAGACGAAGCAGGCACCTTATCAGCTGGTAGATTCTCCCCTTGTTCCATTCAGTCCAGGCAACAGAAAACTGCACATAAGAAAACGAGGGGAAATAAAAGGCTTAAACAACTTGAACATTGAAAAATCTCGTAGCACCTTAAACAACCAATTTTTTTTTGTGTGTGTGAGTACTGAAAGCAGTAAATCTGGGTTACACGGATAAACATATTTAAAAAACTTTCAGCAAGTCAAGTATTCACCCATAGGTTTCGTCACGACCTCGGATATCTCTGTATCTGCTCACAGTAGAACAGGGGGAATCAAGTTGAAGGACAAGTCCTTACCACGCTCGGTCGCAGTCGCGATCGCGCCAGCGCACTGGCACACCGTGTGACTCCAAGGACCGCGCCTACCGAGTCCCTGCAGCACCGAACACGGCCTCCACCACCGCCGGGCCGCGCAGTGACCTAGGGTTTGGAATTAGGGGCGATAAGAGGGGAACTTAGGGATGGAAGCAGCTGAGCGGGGAGGAGGCAGGAGTCAACCCTCCTATGCCTACTTCCGGTGCGATCGGGTAGGCCTTAGGGGCTTGGGCCGGTCACCGTAGAACGAAGCGGTGGCCGGCGCCGAGCGAGCAGGACGACGGAGCACAGGTACTTTGTTGGAAATACGGTTAACAGAGGGGCTGCATATGAAAAACGTCCGATAAATCCTTCACGTGATCTAATCAGCACCGTTACTTTCCGATCTGATGGTCCACGATGACCCTAAACTGGATCGCGATTATTAATCGCGATCCAAATTTCAGGGGCTTTTGACAGAAAACTGAGAGTAAGCGAAGGCCTGTTCAGCAAAACGATTTCGACCTGATAAACCAGGAATTGTGGGCCTCGTACTTTGGACAAGTTGGCCCAACAAGACCCTGCCGCCATGGAGCTCATTGGCCGCCGGCCGCCCCGCCGACACGCTCCACCGCGCGTCAACGGCGCAGCTTCCCCCGCCTCTGACGACGCCGATAGATCCTCCGACACCGTGAGGGAGACGACAGTGGAGTGGACGACCGCGGCAGCCGACTTGCGTTGCTTTGCACGCGCCGAGGTGGATTTCTGGTAGTATGTGGTACTGTGTCTTTTCCTTAAGCGATAAATCAACTGGTTCGAGCAAGCGTATTACTCTAACTTCGCGTGTTTTTTTTTTTAACCTTTTGTCTGAATTCTAATTCATGCTTCTGCTCTTGCTGCCAGCCTGCTCTCGACCACCCGCGGCAGATTCTATCTACGATGACCTCGACCATCTAACTTCTGTATCCGGACACAAGCTAAGTTCGTTGTGCAGCCCATGTAGAGCATAGGGCTCACCGGCTCCTGCAAATGCATATGCAACGACGCCAGCAGTGTAGGCTCGTAGCACACAAACAACTCACGAAGAACTTGATTTCAGAAGAGAGGAGGCAGTGGCATGGAAAGAGAAGGGTGTTTTACAACGCCAGGAACGTCGCTGTCCTTCCCAGGCAAGTACCCTCGTAGAATGGGGACGATGCCGTCGGCCGGGACACCGCCTCACGGAGCAGCAAGCGAGCAGCTGGAGAGGTCCCGACGAAGTAGGCTATGGTCGAGACTGCGCTGTGGTGGCCGGACCTAGCGAGCGTCAGCGTCGAAGAAGGAGATCCGGGAGAGGAAGCGGCGATTAGGCTGCGAGAGATAGAGGTCGTGCTGCGGGGCTTATATTATTTTAACGAAAAAGTTTTGTGACCGTTCATCAGAAAATAGATGGATCAGATGACACCTAATGCAGAGAGAGGCTTCTCTGAATTGATAACGTTCATTCAGAGGACCCCGATCCCAACAAGAACTACTTTTGTACTGTCTTTGATGTTTTTAGCAACTGGGTTACACATGTTTAACAAGAAGTTTTGTAATGTAGGTATTCCGAGTGTGGCAGCAATTCTTTGGACTCTTTGCAACCTTAGAAATGCATCTTGACCTCAGCGAAAATCACCAACTGATCAAGGCGGTAGTGGCTGGGAGCTTGCAAGAATTCTCAAGGTGTCGGATGCTCTCAACGACGAGGTCAGGCGTGGGGTGATTCTCCAGGCAATATAAAAATGAGTTGGTTTCCTGGAGAGGCTCCTCTTTTTCAGATTGCGGCTGCTCTCACATGATGTGTATTACTAACAAGCTAGCTAGGTGCTTGTCTGATGTAAAACATGGCCACCTCTTGGTTTGCTGAATCTCGTAGCTGCTTATTTCATGTTTACCACCATCAGTGTTGGGAGAGGAGACCGGGCGCTTTTGTAATGGTCTTTGATCATGGGGAGCTGGGGACACGGTCATATATGGATGTAAAATTGAAACATTTTCTTTAATGGCAACGTAGGGTTCTAGAATCTAGAGCCAGGGCAGGGCAACAACAACAGACCAGCACGAACCAAGTACCCCAACCATTGGAGCAGGGTGAGGCAGAGGTCAACGGGGCGCTGATCGGGTACAAACGTAAACAAAGTGAACAAGAGTTCGAATCTTCTTCCTTCACGACACACTTAGAATTCTTACTGGGCATGACGAGGTTTGGAGTTCCACGGTGTCATTTTCTAATCCCTTGAACTCCAGACCTCTTCATACAGATGTACCACTCAATTTTTATGAATGTGTTATACATATATATATGATGAGGGGTTTAGCACTACGATTGCTTCACGACAGGCTGGATGGGAAATAGAGCTAGACATGCATATGGTACCGAAGAGCTAGCGACGATGCGCAACATATGCTGGCGTTCCCGATTGGAACGATCTGTTAGTCCAAAGTGGGATAGATGTATCAAACCAGAGCATATCTGTTTACTACATATGAATCTGCGAGAAAGAAAAACAGCTCTTAATCGCACGAGAATCTGCGAAGAACACGTCTGCTAGCAATCAACGAAGGTCCCTTTCGCGCCTTGCAGCCCGTGTTAGCGGCCAGGTTCAGTCCTCCAAGTTTATTTGTTTGCTTCACGGATCAAAACACAGCCGGCTCCAATTGCAACGATTGACACGAGGCATAACTGGATGAGAAACCCGACCGCAGCACTGTTTGTTTGTATGATCTTTTGTGCGTCCATCAGATACAGGCTACCTGCAGATGGGCTACCACGATTAAGTGTTCAAACTGCTCGCTCGAATCTCAAGCACATGGACGAGAAGCGCTTGAGCATTGGCATAACCTTCAAATTTAAGCTCAGTCGAACCTGATAAACAATAGTTGCATCGAGGTTGGAGGTTGGAGGGCACATTTACTAATTATTACAGAAATATCTTAAATCCTAGTGAGTATGATGAAAGTACACTTGAGACAGAGGTTTTAACATGTGGCCAAGTATGGCTCATATTCAAAAGAATAATTTAAAATACAACAACAGTTTCTTTTAGTCTTAAACAAGTTGAAGTTTCCATTCTTTGTTAATGTTCAACGGAATTGATGATTAAACGTTATACTTACATGGTTTGAGGGACTCACTGTCGAGGTCACCCTAGGACCTTCAAAACTATAGAGAACCATGGTTCAAGATAAAACCTCCAAAAACAAGTATGTAAAAGTAATCAATAGAAAAAGAGAGATGAAAAGGAAGAAAGAAAGAGACAAGCATTTGAAGTACCATTCAAAATTACTTGCTTGTAATTTGATGATGGTAAGAATGGATTCTCCCACATTTTTTCAGCAGTTATGTCATTTGTAATTACAACGAGTAATGGTGTCTCTTATGTTCCCTCACAATTCACGCAAATTTAGATGTACTTTTTATTTATAGTTGTATCTCTCTATTATATGGTATAGACCTATAAGTTACTATGAACATAAAAACAAAATGCTTTTATAAAAAGTATTATAGGGATAAATGAGGAGTAAGGGTTCATTTAACATAGCTTATTGTTGCTTATATCTCATCAGCTTATATATCTTTTGATACTATTAGTTACAATAGAAATACTTTTCAATAAAGATATAAGTTATGATAAGCATGATTTTTGTAGTTTTTTTAGCTTATGGCATTGTTAGTACAATAAAAACATTATAGTTGTAACACCATAAAATTGTACCAAAGGAACCCAAGTATATGTGGTCCTACTCATAGATTTAAAAGTAAACACGCATGTGATATTCTATGTAAGACAAGTGAGACAATAGTTCTGAATAAAATAAATATTTTTATAGAAGAATAATATATAAACTGACTGAACTATCATAAAAAATGGACTCATTTGACCTCAAATATCTGATTGAACTATCATCAGATAATCCGACTTATCTAACATTCTCTCATAACGAGATATTAAAATACTCGTTAAAACACCCGAGATCTCGTGACAAGTAAAATAAACAGAACCCACCACCACCAACTCGGATTTTAAGGAATCTTTTAATAGGGTCCACTAAACTGTCTTTTCAAGATTCACTAGCATCACTGTCTTGACAAGTAAGATTGTAAGTATGAGTCAACGGAACTGAAGAGCTTGACTCGTGTGGACCCGTGCTGCCCCGTCGACCGGCTCACCGCGTGCGTGGCCGGCGCGGCGGCTCGCCGCAGAGGATCACCGGCCGGTCACATTGCTTGAACGCCTAGCTCGCTCCGCCCGTCGTGTCGATCGAGCTGCGACTGGCGAATGGCGATCGAGGAGAGGAGTTCAATGCCGTGGGGAAGAGTCGATATTCTCTCGTGCTTGGAGACGACACGATCGGAGGGAAAGATGGGCATCAGCTGGCATATCCGCTTGGATATTCTTTCCCCAAACGGAATTATGCTTTGGCATCTTCCATGCCCTGTCCGGTTCTTTGATTCGCTTTTTGGAGGACTCTGGCCGTCTGGCGCCCTTGGGCCCCTTGAGCTTCATAGTTTATGTCATGCGTACGCACTGGTCAGCCAAGTGTCATGCAAAAAAATTGTCCTTCATTAATTTTGAACTTTGCTTCTACTACGAGCGTTTCACATCTTTTTAGTCGAATAATAAAGCTGTAGAACTGTGGTCGCCAAATAGCCTTGGCCTTCTTTTTCGTTTCAGCGAATAGCAGTGGCTTTGACTTCGATCATCTTGATTCCGCTGGATTTGGCAATGTAATGAAATAAACTAAACCAATCAGAATAACGTCAACGAATGCGCCGATCATGTGAGGGAGTTCTTCTTGCAGATATCATTAAGTCAACTTGCTTGATTCACGATTGGGGAACTTGATAAGTTCAAAACTAATATTATACTATATGATATATGTTCATGGTCCACATACAAGCAAATTCAATGAGTGCATATTTTGATCGTTGTCAAGGTGACGTGCTAAAGGGAGGCGAGATATCTTAACACGATATTTCGCGATAATCACCGGTTGGCGTAGCTGCTGTTTTCTCGTCTAGGATATTCCGTGGATGTATTCAACACGTCGGAAACAATTAGAAAACGGAATCATTCTAAGCCACAGGTTGAACCACTGGCGAGCTTGGAAGCTAGTAATGCGGACATCCAAAATGCCTACTTGTAGTAGTAATTTTTTTTTCTAACAACTACCGACTACACAATTTTATGTTATTTCATTGAAATACAATCACCATACGCTGTGATTTTATTTGTGCAACCGAGTAAGGGCTGGAGGAGCCCAGGTTGGCCGCCACCTGGCTCCGCCTCTTCTATGGGAAAACAGAACAAGTTAATCCATTACCTGGCCACTCATCAAAATCACATGGCTCGTAGACGTAATCCCGTTCAAATGACACCCCATGGCTATATCCATAGGCCACTCGGTCTCGGCTGAGGTACACCTATCATTTCCCCCGGAAGCCTCCAAACCGAAGCCGCCGCGCGTCGTAAGAAAACTGCCACGGCGCGAGATATCCACGTCACGAATATTCGGCTTCTTCTTCTTCCCCCCGCACATCCTCCTCTTCCTCATCCTCCTCTTCCCGTCCCCTGCTCCTCGTCATCCCCTATTTATGTAGCCCCCCCCCTCCCCCCATTCCCCTACCGATCACCCAGCAACTCGATTTCGATCGAATTCCGCCCCTCGATTCCTGCGCCTGGTCCGCGATGAAGTTCAGTAAGAGCCTGCACAGGCAGATCGTGGAGACGCTGCCCGAGTGGCGCGACAAGTTCCTGTCCTACAAGGACCTCAAGAAGTGGCTCAAGCTCCTCGGCGGCACCGTTGCCGGAGAGCGGCAGAGCAAGCGCCAGCGAGTCGGCGATGGCTCGCCGCCGGCCATGACGACGGAGGATGCCGCGTTCGTCGCCCTCCTCGAGGCGGAGCTCGACAAATTCAACGGATTCTTCCTCGAGAAGGAGGAGGACTACGTCATCCGGCAGAAGGTATCGGTCGCTTGACTGATCGATCAATTGGTTCTTTTTTTCTCTCTCTTGTATTCATCTGATTAATGAGGGTTGCGTTGATCGGACGCAGGAGCTGCAGGACAGGGTGGTGCGCGCGGCGGAGACGGGGTCGGCGGAGGAGCTGATGTGGGTGCGGAAGGAGATCGTCGACCTGCACGGCGAGATGGTTCTGCTCGAGAACTACAGCTCGCTCAACTACACGGGTAAGCTTCCCCTCCCTGCCCGTTTGTTTCTGGTCGCAGATTGTCTTTTTGTTATTGTTGTGTGCACAATTGTAACCTCTCACATGTATCTTTCATGTCGGGTCGAGCAATTATTCTATGATATTGTGTGACATGTCATTTTACATGATTTGAAAATGACATATTGATCTTTTTCTACTTTTATTAAAAGTAGACTCTCAAAATCTTGACATAGTTACTGCAGTTTAATAAAATTGTCGAAATAAGTTCAGTGACGGACTTTGCCCCCGGCGCTGGAACGAATTGGATTATGATCCATACCAGAATTTTGATCATCTTACAAACTTGAATCACATGGATATACACATACTCGCAAATGCACAAAAAGATACCTGATTACGACACGTTAAACTTTATATTTTCTACAACGAAATTGTGGTAACCACTGGACAAAAGTGCCCACATTGCTCATTTGCGATAGGAGGTGCAATTTCTTGAAACAATAATCAACTTGTCGATACTAATATCTGCAGATCCTTGTTTATCGGTAGAGGCATACGTGAGACCGAGAGTCGATAGATATACAAGACGCAAGATTTAGACAGGTTCGGACATCTGGGAGGATAACAACCTACGTCCTGTGTTCTGTGGTGTATTATGCGGGTGATGATGTGGGTTGTCTATGAGAGAGCCCCTGCCCTTCTTTATATATCCGGGAGGTAGGATTACATGACAAGTGTCCTAGTCGATTATAATATGATTTCTGACTAGGATTCTATCTCTAACTTTCTATCTCTAGTATTGACTTGTCGTATACTCCAAGTAATAATCCGAGTAGTTATCTTCATGGGATTTATCTTTATTGACCCCGACCTATTCGGCAATATATCCGAGTGATGAAGTATCCCGGGTATATATATCTCACACAACTAAACATGTATGAACTTCGGTTGCATGCTAAAAGGTGTTATTCCCACTAAAGTTTGTGGGATTCCTAGGTTCTTTCTTTTTCTTTTCTTTTCTTTGGGAAAGAAAGGATGGCAGGTGCTCTACCTTTCCATTAATTAAGAAAAGAAGGTGTCACAAATATTGGGGATTCCTACTATGCATATCAACTTAGAATCTTGGAGCATGAAGCTGTTAGTGTTAGACTAGTGGGAACATAACTATTTCTTATGAAATGTTAACTGATCCATTTTAGAGGAGCAATACTAAAAACAAGCGGGGTTCCACTGACTAAAGGCACGCTCGCTGACGAGCGAGGCAACGGCCACGCGAGCCCATATGCAGTGACCCACTGTCCACTGCCTTAAGTGAGTGGATCCACTTCCACTAAAAACCAATATCATAGTTTTGAACTTGTTGTACTTGCAAAATATTTCACAGTAATGAACTTGAAAAAAATCTTTCAACAAAATGGACGGTTTTTTCTTGGTGGCTGCAGTAATAACAAACCTGAAAAAGTAACTTTGTCGGTCCGAGTTGTTGCCTTAATTGTTCTGATGGACTTGTTTAATCAGGCTTGGTGAAAATCCTCAAAAAATACGACAAAAGGACCGGCGCGCTGATCCGTCTCCCCTTCATCCAGAGCGTGATGCAGGAGCCATTCTTCACCACTGACCTCCTGAACAAGCTCGTGAAGGATTGCGAGGCGATGCTGGAACAGCTTGTGCCGAGAAGCCAACCGTCTGTGCCGAACGAAGACGGGAGAGAAGACAGCGAGGGCGACGACAACCCGGCAAATCCAAGTGCCTCGTTAGCCAACGGCGCCGGCTGCGAAGCCCTGGAGCTGGAGGACATCGAGGTCATGGAGAGCATGTACATGAAGAGCACGGTGGCAGCTCTCAGGGCGCTCAAGGAAATCCGGAGTGGGAGCTCCACGGTGAGCGCATTATCCCTGCCGCCGCTGCATGGCGGTGGTGTGCACGAGCAGCGAGGGATCTTAAGTAGGAAAACATGACAGAGCAGCCTGTGGTAGATTACTCGGCTGCTTTCTCCTTTGCTTGCCCTGCTTTCTCAGAATTGAGACTTTGGCTCGGAGTTCGCTTACTGCTTCCGTCTCGACACCATGTACTCTGTTTGTTTTCATCATATAAATATAATGTCGGAACTACTGTAAAATTAGTGAAACAAAAAGAGATGCATACCCTCCTTGCATAGTTTTACCATGAGTAGAAATGTGTCAGATTTTATCACCGATGGACATAAAAATATCTAAAAAGGTTCTAAACCCTGATGTTTGTTTTCACGTACGAACCCTGGTATTAGTTAGATTCATATATTAATAATAGATCATTAGGGTCACATACTTTATGGCAATACGAGGCAACAAATACAAATTTTGTAATTTCAGGAAGAGTAGCGACCAGAATATAGAAAGTGAGCTGAGCTGATCAGCTGAACCGCCTTCTGGCGACATGTGACACCAAATAGTCCACGAGTTTTACAGGGTTATCAAATGCGTCCGCTACGATTAAGCTTGTGGAAAAGGTAGGTCATAGTCTTGATGTGTCCGGACCAATTTGAATGTTGCGCATAAGATAGGTGCCTCGATACATTCATGACGATACACTCAAACGTCAGGTGGTAAAACAAGACGCAATACAATGTTCTTTCATAGTCTGAAACAAAAACTGATCGGCTACCAATTGTCATGAAAATAGGCATATCATTTACAACTTGCTGCCTCAATACCCAATAATATACCACAATAAATAACCTTATACAACAACAAAATTTTATATCTACAAATCTAGTGAATAGTAGCTACCCTACCAGACATGTATATTGTACACATCGATCCACACTTCATAGGGTCATACTTCTAATGGTCATCTCTTTCAGAGTGGTAACAGATCTGTGGAACAATTTAAGACTACGTCCCACTTTGTCCTGCAGGGCCAACATTTCAAAGTTTCAGACCACACAAGTCCAGATAAAGCCGGCACATGAAATAAATGAAATCTTTTGAGTTTCAGATCAACCATCGAACAACCAAATGTAATTGTTTAAATCTCAGACTACAAAAAAAAGTATCTAACTTATACTCTGGATTTTTAATTAATGGCCTAGAAATGAACTAGATAGTGCCCTAATGCCATCAATGAAAAAACAGAGGGTGTGCATGTCTAAATTCATGATAGCCAGAATATAGCAGAGTGACACCATACCTCTTTCAAATGCTCTAGCCTCTCCAGTACCGGTAGTAATTCATCAGAAAATGACGAGAGATCTTTTACATAAGCCCTACATATGCAGAAAAATGTTGGTTCTCAACTGTAAGGAAATGGCGTTAAGTTACAAATGATAGAACATTCTTACTCATCATTAAAATGAGCAAGGAGAATAGTGATGGCGCATTCTGCTATTTGGAGTAGAAGAGTTATGAGCTGGTCTCGGTTGCCAGCCATGCAACATAAATTTATCATTGCAATATACCTCCTGCAAGCAAAGAAACTTGTTACAGAATTTCATATATTGATGTAGGATTAGCTCTAAAAGAAAGCATGTGCCACCGACTTATGCATACAACAGAAAACTTTGGCTAGCAATATGATGCTAGTCAAAGTTTTTTGTGAGTTCACTGTTGAGTAAAGCAGAACGAAGAAAGTTCAGTTGTTTCGAGGGGGAAAGATATAAGTACCCACTTGCCCCCTATTTGAGTGGTAGAAATTACACCCTGAACTCACAAAAAAGTTTTCCTTTTCATTTCAATCAAATAATAATGAGTTATGCAGTAATTGATAGCAGTTTTGCTCCAGGTATACAGTAGTTTTGTGTTTTTTTTTCTTTTTCAATATTTCTTTTGAGGGACAATCTTGAAAGCCAAAAACCGTTACCTTTTACGGATGCTATCATTGGGAGAGATGCAATCCTGCTTCATGCACACTTTAATTATCTCATCTACCTCCTTTCTGGATAACTCATTAAGGTCACGTACCTATATACAAAAAAAAACAAGTTATCCCACAAAAGCAAACAACTACAGAAAAATATGATATCTCAATACAGATTTCCAAACCATATTTATTAAATCATGGAACCATTTCACTCAATTTGTAACCTCCATATCTGTGTTCCAAGTACATGTTGCCTTTGCCAGGAAGAACTTAAAAATAAAACTGATTAAGTAAATTTGTAAATATGTATGGCAGAAGTTTCAATACCTTATTTAACAGCAAATATTTTTCTTCAGCTACTCTTTCTAAAGCAATCGTTATTGAATTTAGAAGATCAGAAACCATTTGCAATGTCGGTTGCTGCTGGTCACTATTATGGTCATATGAAACCTGCAAGGTCAAGGTGTTGCAAGTACAGTTAGCACCAAAAAAAAAAATTGGACGAAACTATAACATCTGCCCCACATTCATGTTATTAGTTTCTTTGTAAAGGAAAAATCTCAACTATCAACATATATTTTTTTGCAGGGCAGGGATGGCTTTGATATTTCAAAATATTATACTCACTTGAAATCTCATGATCTTCTTCGTAGCCAGAAAGTATAGGTACGAAATAAGGCTGAAGCACACACCAAACACTATTGATTCTGACTTCTGATTCTAGTAACAGCAACATACAGTTAGGAAAGTCATGTGTGTGCATCAAGAGTCATCTTTATAGTGTAAATTATTTAAAGAGAATTTAACTTACCTCAATCATGTTTGTTGATTGCATAAAATTCAGAGAGCCAAAGTCCAGGCTAAAGAGAGAATGCATAATAGAAAATAGATCTTGGACATAGCTACATTCTTCATCCTCCTCATATGCCCACACCTATGAAGTAGTTAGCACTTGTGAACCTCCACAAAAGTTTAGGAATGAGCAAAATCAAGTAAGAGAACACCAGACCTTGCTGAGAATAGAAACCACCATGTTAAGCCGCTCCAATGTGAATAAATTAGCCCCAGACATGTTCTCCCTTAAAATGCTATTAAAAACAGATTGATGCTGCTTTGCAAAGTCCACTATCTCTCGTACAATTTTGTTCTTAACCTGAATAAAGAATTATATTTGTTCTTAACCTGAATAAGGAACTATATTCTCTTAACCTGAATTATGACAGGTAGAAAACATGGGTCGACCAAAAATAAGCTAACCTCAAGAAAATCAGACGATTCCACAAGTGAAGTGAAAGAAGTGACTATTCGCAATACGGGTGCAATAAGTGACCTCTTTTTCTCAATTTCACCAGCCCGTTCCTTTACAATACTGGAGATTGCTCTTGAATTTCCCTGAAAATACAGAATTGTAAATGCACATTCAAAAGGCATAGATAGTTATACTTGAACACAAAGGGCACCTTTTTATGAAACCCCATGAGGCTAAATGATGAAAGATTTTGCAAAGCACCCATGGACAACAGAATCTGAGCGCCATATTTGCCATAATGGTGACTTATTCTCAGCAGTAACGAAAATTGAGCTTCAATAGTGCAAAACCGTTGTAAAGACTCCGGTGCTAATGACAAATCCTGAAAACATCAATTAAGAAAATGATGGACAGGAAATTGGTACATAAAGAAGTCACATGGTGAATAGATTATCAAACAAAACATCCAAAAAAAATCCTATCATTAAGTCCATCTTATGTACCACACAACATGTTATTGCAAAATAAGGCAGTGTTCAAGCTTCTTCAAACAAAGCAAGCAAATGATATGCTTCTTTCAGAAAAGCAAAACAAGCAAAATTAGCGTTTGGAGTCTTCAATAAGATTGATAAAGGTACACAAAGCTATGAATATGCTCGATTACGAATATGAATCAAATATCTACCCAACTTGGCGATTGTTTAAATTTCTACATACATAGTGTGACCACAATATATTAATGACACTTTAGCTTCACACACAAAGAATAAAAGTTTCTTATGAAGCATCTATTATATCGAATACAACAGGAAACAAATAGGGAAAATTTGTACCCATTTTACAACTCCACTTGAAAGAAGAGAAATGTATCAACCAATCAAAATGTTGACTATCCTGCCTGGAATTCAAGTGAAGTTATAACTCATTTCATAAGGCTTTCTTCAATCTTCAAAATACCCCCAAACAATTTCAGATATGTTTCCTATCCTCTCTTCCCACCATCTGGGGGGATAACAGTCACCTTAGCCTAATCCATGTTTTACTATGTCATCAACATAAGCTCTGATCCTCCGATAGAACCCAGAATGTGTTATTGTGTTCCATAAAATACAATGTAGCTGAGCATGCATAACAAGGAAAAAAGAGGTCCACAAGATTGCTTTCAAGTACATCAGCAATATGAAAGTGACATGAATGCATGAAAGCAAGTACACGAAATTTAAAAAAAGAAAGGCAGGGCATAGGCAAATAAATTTCAGACCTTAGACAAATAGTTTGTAACATCACTTAGGCATGATCTGAGAATTCCACGACTTTGAAGTTGGTTTAAGAAATACTTTTCATGGTCTATACTAATTAATGCATCGAGAACATAGAATGAAATTGCTCTCCCAGTTTCACTCCCATGGACAGCATCTTTTGTAACCTGTAATAAGAACACAAAGGATGAAGAAAATATGAGATTTCTTGTCTCACCAATCATTTGATTTGTTAATTTAATTTTCCATTTCTACAAGACATAAAGTAGGTATAAGAATGTGATTAATGGCCAAAGGCATAAAAACATAACAAGAGAAACTTCAACAACTAAAGTTTGTAGCAAGATTTCATTAGGCAAAGTTCTGTTTAAATTGACAAGGCAGAAGCATTTCCATTACAGTAGAATTTGACAGAAAAATGAAACATAGAAACATTTACTTTGCATCCCAAACTGGATCCTGAGTGTCATTACATTAAGGGAGAAGGGGAAAGAACCTCGAGAAAACAACTAGAAACACAACAAAGAACAAGCGCCTAAAAGAACAAAACAAAACATTGTCCCAAAGAACTCTACAAAATAAAACAAAATGGAATTATAGTTATTATGCACAAAAAAGATTGGAAACGAAGGAATATAAAAGAAACTTATAAGCATAAAGTTCAGTATCGTATTGCACTAAACAATAACAAGGTATGTAGCAGCACTAAGTGGCAGAAATGCCACCAATGTACAGTAAGTTATGATTACAAAATGATGCAATTTTCCCATTAACAAAAGAATGTGTACCAAATCGACGATCGGTTGAGCTTCCTTCCTTATAATGGAAAAGTTGGCATGTGCTAAGTCATTATGCTCCTTGAGAACCTTTTAAAGGGAACAACCGAACGATCAGGCTATAATCAGTAAAAAAAAGAGAGAGAAAGTATAATACAATAGAAAAAAAAAATACCTTTTGAAGAGTGAGATCATCTTCATCTCCCTCTTGCTCCTCAAGTAGCAACAACCGGAGAACTGATGGAGGGACATCAGAATCAAGAATGCTACGACAATACTGAAAATAACTCAATAGTAATGCATACTGGCTGCAGAAGACAAGTCAAAGTCAGTATTGTATATCTATAAAAAGCAAAGATCAAGTGGAAAGGAGAAGTAAGATCAATGGTGCTCATAGTCATTATGATAATGAAGTTACCGTCTTCGCAAGGCTTCAGATGATTCATTCCTTAGCATTGCCATTATAAGCTTGAACAGCAAGGAGTTACAAGCTGCATTTGGTAATTGTTTAGCTGAAATAATGTCAGCACAAGTAACTGCATCGGAATCAGCACCAGCTGGGCAAACAAATCTTTCATCCCGCAGTTTAGCCATGCAGGTCAACGCAACCTTAGAAACGAACAAAAGCTCAGAAAAGGTACATAAATTGCATTACTGAGTGAGGAGATTGGTATTAAAATGGCTATTAATAGACTGCTTACATTGGTTAAAACATATGCCATTTTCACAGAACAATCAGGAGATGTTGTGGCACTTAACGAAGCATCAAGCAGCCTGCATCCAGCAGCATCGGTACATTTATCCAAAACAAGTATCTTCATTCTAAGGGAAAGGGAGGTACCACTTACTCAAACAATAACTCAGAACAATCCTCAAGCAATGACATCCTTCTGGATACAGCAACCTGAATTTCATAAAGAGAAACCAATGTACCACGTTAAAATTTCTAAACTACACAAATAAGGAGACAAGTAAACACCCAACTCACTTCAACAATCTGAGACCATCCAGTCAACATGTGAAGTTGGGCAGCCTGTTCTTCAAGATTTTTGTTGTATCGCCAAGCCCATTTCAGCAATTGATGAACAGATTCTTTCAATTCGCTTTTCTCAGACTCGCTTAGCTGCAAGCTCAATTCTTGAGACATCTGAATAACCAAAAAAACTCATCAAATACAAGATTATTTAATAAGTACAAACATAACAAAGGATACATAAGAACGAACATACAACCTGGATAAGTTTTTCGTGAAAAGCATCCAAATCAATCAGGCGGTCGCCTCTCTCTGAATAATAATATACACCGCCAAGTTCAGATATTGCAGAGTTCCTTAGGATCTCCTCAATCTGTGCACACCAAAATCAATGAGAAATTGTTTAAACAAATTAAGGAACTTGAAATTTGCAAGGCATACCTTTGACTCGACTCTCAGGTTGGAAATCAACTGAGGATATTTCATTGAAGTATCTGGACATCTAAACTGTACAACTTCAAGCAAATCCAAAACCTAAGTGCAAAAGCACACATATTAGGTTCCGAGGCAGTGTCTTGACCATCCAGTAATCTTTCAAATACGTAGTTACTTGATATCACTAGTTCCTAAAGAAAATATATAACTTGCAGGTTTCAATGGAGATTTAAAAAAAAAAGGTGAATTTTCCTTTAATGACACATTTTTACTCTTACAATGTAAAATGTGGATTCCCCGGAAAGGTTTTTCAGCTCCCAGATGATAATATTGCACAAACGAAATTGAGGATTAAACAATCAAAGAACAGTTAAGAAGCTATGGAGAAAAACCTATGGGAAAAACTACGAAAAACAGCAGATACAAAATATTACCTTATTTCTATTTGTTGCTCTATTGCTAATGCCAATAGAAGCATCAGGTGACTGGAACAGGTTTGCACCCCTGAAGTTTTCAACGTACTGCCCAAAAGTATGATAAAGAATACCAAGACAGGCTTCGCGGTATACAGATGAAGATATATCAGATTGATGTAATGCCAGTGCTAACATCTTTAACAACCATGCCCTCTGAAAAATAATAAATTAAGGTTTCAGCAGATTGAAAACTTGGTAAATCAAGAGAAGGCCACCATCAAAACATAATAGTAACCGGAAAAGTAGGATTATAGATTGTTTTTTCACTAAGATGCAATTGATAAGTAGGAAATACGTATGTAGTGAGCACATATATTTCTAGAACACTGCTATTACTTGTTACTTAGGTGCATAGGCGCTCAAAGGCCACCCCCACTACCCTAAAAAAGAGTGCCACCCATGGTACAAGCCTTCAGTAGTCCAGCATGGCCAAGGCATGGTTTCGAGAGGGATTTCAAATCTTCTGCTCTGCTGCCAGTAACTCTTCTATGTTATTTTCATTTCAATTCTCTTGTATTTTATACTCAAACATAGTCAATATGGCATAGATAATAAGGAACTACTCAGTTTGTCCAGGCAGTTGATCTCCCAGCTCTAACTTCCACGATTAAGCATTCCAACTCCAGAGAGTAGGCCAAGCGCTGTTTGTCTCACTAGCATTTTCAATTATTGCAAGAGTAATAATTATAGCATAATGAAAGTGCATCTATGCCCCTAGTGGGTTTTGGTGGTTGTATGACAACGTGATTAAAGAACTAATCCTCTTTGTGAGTATATGAGCAGGTTGTATATGAAAAACATACGTTACATTGATACAAATGATCATCTTCAAAGTGTACGATTGTGTAAGGAAAATGGGCCTATGTGATGAAATGGAGAAGTGTCAAATAAATAGGTCCATATAAGCAATACTATGACAAGCCAAGATCTGAAGTAAATATGAGACATGAAAACCATTGATATGAGATGGTCTCAACAAATTGGTGTTGTCAAGAAAAAGAAGTGATCAAGTGTTATTTCTCTATGGCATTTAATCTTATAAGCAACTTGATCAAATCAATATTTCAAACATGAATTCAAAAGAAGGCATAACGATGATACAAAGTTATGTGTGGCTCAAGATAGCAAGATGGTGAAGGATTGGCATGACTTGGCCGCGACGGACCATGGACGGGAGAAGGGCAAGATGGAGTCTTGGCGCCGAGGGACCCAAGCCATGGTGAAGGGCAGGTGGAGCGCAATCGCGATGGACCGATCAAGCTATATGTGGTCATACATTTCCAAGTATTATTCATTATTGGAATATGAAGATATAATGTGACTTGTGAACAAGAAGGTAGAAACGGACATGATAAATGAAGAGTTTCCAAGTCACAAGCTCTAGGTGATGACGCTCAGCAAAAGCACATGTGGCAGCCCTCATGAAGCTTAAAAGAGAATAAGTGGCAAAATTCATGATCATGCAAGCTCAAGTTGAGGAGTTGTTTTTTATTTTAATCTTGAGTTTAGGCATGCCGCTCTATCAAGAGGGATGCTAAATGGTTTGTTTAATGTCTCAATGCTCAAAGAAAAACCCAAGTGAGATGAGAGAAACACAACACCTACACTCACACTAACTCTCACTGTGACAGGAAAAACCGGTGTAACCGGTTTACCAAACCGGAGGGACCGGTTTTGCTTCAAACCTGTAACGGCTAGTTCAAGAAAACCGGTGGGACCGGTTTTGACTGGTTCAGTATAACGGCTAGTTTTTGGGGGGCAAGTATAAATACTTCCTTCCCCCCTCCTTTGGATGTTGCTGATTGTGTGCACGAAGAAAATACATCCAAAGCCTTGTAGAGCTCTCCCCAACACCTCTTTGTGAGGTTTGAGTGATTTGTGAGAAATCCTAAGTATTGGGTTGAGAGGGATTGAGATTGAGAGCACAAAAGCGAAAATCCTACACTTGAGCATTTGAGCATTGCGTTGCAAATTCGTGAAGCATTTGTTACTCTTGGAGGTGAATCCTCCTAGTCGGCTAGGCGTCGCCCTAGAGCTCCCAAGCTTGTGGTGAGTCTTGGGAAAGTTTGTGAAGGTCCGCTTCGCCTCCGCAAGGAAAGAAGCAAAGATAGTGGATCGGGGAAAGCGGTTGAAAGAGACCCGGCTTGGAGTGTGCCTTGTGAGCAGCTCAAGCTTCCTCAACGGAGACGTAGGGTTCACGGGGTGAATCTGAACTTCGGCAAACAATTCTCCGTGTGCTTCATTTGGTTTGCTTTCTTAAGTTCTTGCTTTCACTATTTGTGATTCATAGGTTGCATGTGTAGTTGTGCTAGTACTCTTAGTGATTACTTGCTCTAGATCTTACATGTTGTGTTAAGACCCTTAGGTTTGTTAGAACTAAGTGAGACGCGATCATTCCCTGTTTTATTCTCTCTGCCCCGAGGAAACCGGTGGGTCCGGTTTTCTAAACCGGTGGGACCGGTTTTGGTCAATGCTCAATTGTGTAGATTCTTGGTGAATCTAGTTTGTGTGTATCTTGGTTGCTCTCCTGTGTAGTTCACACTAGTGTAGCCCCTCTGGTTAGTGTGCTACTTGTTTTAATGTTCCAGGAAAACCGGTATAACCGGTTTGCCAAACCGGTGGGTCCGGTTTTGGAAGTTTGTTTTCTGAGGTTGATTCCTTGTGAATCTAATTGGGGTGGTTCCTATCTTTGTTTTTTAGCTTGCGTATCTTGAGTGCTTGGTTCTTTCTCTTGATTAATTGTTTTATCCCAAGCTCTCTGACAAAACCGGTGTAAACGGTTTGCTAAACCGGTGCAACCGGTTTTGACAGTTTTAATTCCGCTGCGAGTTTTTGTTAAAATTTCAGAAACGCCTATTCACCCCCCCTCTAGGCGACATCAAGGGACTTTCACATAAACATAACACATTTGCATAGAATGAGTAATAGAAAAGGGAAGATAAAAAAAATGTGCCAAACATAACGCATCACTATGTATTCAGATTTCTTTCTTTCTTTTTCTATTCTATTTGAAAATATTAACCATAAACATTACAAAGACAAGCAATTAGTTTTTCTAATTATTCTATGTTTTAAATTTCTAAAATAAGAACTTGATGAAAGCATTAAAGTTCTATGTAAAGAGGACTGCACCTCATGGAGCATGCTGATTCGGAGAGATTGATTACTGTTCCGTTTTGGAAGCGGCATGACACCGATGGTTCCAACGTGCTGTGATTAGTAGAAGAAAATTATGAATAACTGAAATTTTGGGCCATATTGATTCCAAAAAAAAAAAGGAAGAACAAGAACCTTAGAAAAGAATAGGTACTTCTTTGTGCTCAGGAGATCCATAACAGGACCACAAGTTAAAGGATCGAGACATAACTCGTAGAGAAGCTGAATTAAGAGGGGCAAGTGTAAATATGTCATACAGATAAGTAAAATTATAAGAAAAATGTAATTTCTAAGGACTGAGCGAACAAAATGAACCTGAAAACTGAACTCATGCAGTAAGGCATTTATATCTGGCTTTGTCACCTTTTCAAGGTTGTCAAGGATTATCTTCAAACAACTGGGGCACAATAAAAATCAGTTCAAACTCAACAAAGAATATTAGTACACATAAAGGCAGTCAGGAGCTAACCTATAGTGGGACTTTGATTTTAGAATGGTTCGTTCAATAGTACCATTGACATCAAACCTCAGGAGCAAATGTGTAATGTTTGGAGCTGGACGACAAATATTGTCTATAAGCAACTGCATATAAATTGTTTCAATTAATCAAAACACAGGTCAGAGGTAGTTAACTAGTTAATCAAACAAGCTTCACGGAATACAAACCTGCAGTATTAAAAGTCCAACATCATCTTTCGTGTTGTCTATGACCTGGGAATCATCAAATCGAAACTCCAAGCAAGCAGCATAATCTTCAGTTATAGCTTTTGCAACATCAGCTTTTAATAACAACTGAACCAGACCAACTATTCTAGAACTGCCATTAAAAAAAAGGTTGTAAGAACATAGTTGTAAACAGGATTGATTAGCTATAGTTACTTCATGTGCTAATATATGGACTAAAAAGTAGACAATAACTAGCAAACAAGTTGACTGCAAATGGCAGAAAAAGAGAAGTTAATTGGGTTTACCTCAGGATGCCCATTATTCTTATTGAACACTGTTGGATCTGAGGAAGATAGTCATATCGTACAAACTCTAGCAGTGCTACAATCTGTCTATGATTTTGTGCTAATACAACATCCAATGGCTGCACAATCACAGCAAAAAAAGAAAAGTAAGAAGAAGAAGAAGAAACGAATGATGGTCAAACAAAATCTAATGATAAAGATATAAAACCTGGTAGAGTGGACGGAAAACATCAGCAAGAGCCAGATCTCTCTCCATAACAAGAATAAATATTTCCAGACATAGATGGACAGTCTTCTCGAGAAGAATACCGTATGTTTGAGTAGTTCGCTCACTGATAAGAGAGTCAACACCCACTAATATGATGTTCATAATATTTCGGAAAGCAACTTTCCCGCTCATGAAGTCCTGAAGCAGAGTTCCACAAGCACAGATTATACATGGCATAGAAGTTCAGGGAAAAGTAATGTATATGGGATATGATATATGCTATCAATTTAAAGCAATTAGCCTAATCAAGAAAACAAACATCTGAGGAGCATGAGAAATCAAATCAGCAGGCCATTCTAGAAAGAACCACTAATTTCTTAGAAGATGAGACTACTATAATGAAGATAAGACACACAGAAAGCTCACATCTCATGATCCACAGGTAAACATGGCATTTTGTGGCCTTCACTTTCTAAACACAGTAGAATAGTTCAGAAAAGGACAAATTGACAACATATGCTTTTTAAAAGCAAAGTTGAGGTTGCAACTATACTAAATGCCCATCAAAATGGAATGGAAACACTAGCTAAGGAATATTATTCAAAAGCCCTTAAGGATCAGTATGCAATGAACCAGCAGAAAGTGCTAAATTTCACAATCAAAGATTCCTCCTCCAATGACAAGAAGATTGCCAATGAACTTTTTAATTGTACATAACATCACACTAAGTTGTGTATAATGTTTAATATGTTAGCAGTTGGGATTCTCAAATGAGTAGCACGGTCACATACTTTGAGTAGTTCTAGAACAGGGAGCTGTCCCGTGATAGAGGAAGGTGTCGGTGTGTTAACAGAAGCATAAATATCATCATCCTTTATGTCGTACATGCTCAAAACCCTGCATTTGAACAATAGCCAACTCATCACTGAGAACACCACTTCATTGTCTGGCAAAAATCAACTGATTAATCTAAATAAGCATATTTGAAGATCGAGGATGCTATCCCAGTTAAGAGGGGTCTATCTGCATAGGTGCAGGTTTTATCTTAGAGCTATCTATAAAAAAACTCAGCCGGTGGCATCTTAGACCATGAATCTTCATTAATGCCATTTTTTGCTAAGTTTAAAGGGGATGTTTCTATGATTCACTACTTTCATACCGTTTAACAATGTAAACCCTATTTTTCCCCCAAGCACAGGTATGCTCCATCCTTATATCAATCACACAAATATTAAGCATTTGATTTAGTAAGTAGCTCAAATAAGCTTGTTCTTTCAACATGGAGCAACCCCCAAAACACTCTGAAAGAGCCCAATATACAACTCTGGTCTCTGAGTGCTATAAACTTCCCATCCACAACAATAATTGCAAATTTTCAAACAAAAAATCACACACTACTTACAGGCGGAAGTGCTCCAGGCAGGCAAGTGCCAGTTCCCATTTTTCCTTAGGGTCAGCATAGGCTCTTTGAGGAAATGGCCCAAAGACATCATCATAAACAAACTTAAAGATACCCATGAACCTGGCGGCAAAAGATTTTCACTTAAAACAGTTTAAATATCAGGGAGGGAGAGAGAGAGAGAAAGAGAAAATAACTAAAACTACCTAACGATTTTCTTTTGTTGTCGTTAGGAAAAGCTATTCAAATTTACTCTAACTAGCTTGTCCTGACCACAACAAAAGAAAATTGTAAGGAGTAAAAAGAAAGCACCTCAAGCCTTTATCAATTATGTTTCTTTCTTCTGCAATAAGCGCATTGACCAATCTGAGCAATGATATGGTTGATGGATAACTTTCCCTCCTTGCTTCAACTTCGTTCAACTCAAATCTCATATCATAAACCTGCTCGACACAGAACAAAAACCATGCAGTCTTAGTGAACACATCATGACATCAACAAACTTTTGTTGCTGTTTCTAGTGTATCTCTGACGACAAGCTCCAAAACTTTTCAATAAATGAAGTTCAATTAGCTAAGAAACAGGCTTGCTTTATCTAACTGGAGTGTATCTTCAGAAAGTTGGGGCTTCTAAAGAGGCAAGCAAAAATTAGATGCACAAAAGACACAGGAAATAAATAGTAACTCATATATCAGATAAATTAAGATATAACCCCCGAGTACCAACTACATAACCAAACATAGTGGCTTTGATATTAAAAAAAATATTTACAGTGGTTTATCACCACTAAACTAGACATAAGGTGCAAAATCAGAACTTATATGAAACAAACAGGTACATAACTAAGGCAAGGCTCATCGTTTTTGTTTGCCATGACTAAAAGGCAAAAAATCTAGCATTTGAGTACCAAATGGATTTCGTTAGAACAGTATTTCAAAAAAAAAGTAGGATTGGTTATAATTTTTTTAAAAAAAGGAGGGTCAACATCTAGGGTACCTGCGTTGCTGAATGATGACCCACTGGAAGATCATATTGTTCAAGATAACTCCAAATAGCACCTTTAAGTAACGGTGACACTTTGATAAATGCAGCTACTGCATTTCGCAAAGCCCCCTGCGCAGGATTTTACATATCATAAAACGAAAAAAAGCTGCCAGATTTACACATACACTCAGAGCAAGAAGTATTGTACCTTCAAGTATGGAGGCACATTTTCATAGCTGAGAAGCTTAAATAAAGGTTCAATGTCAGGGAACCATTTCTTTCTTTCAGTAGGATTCCCATTTTCCACCACCTACAGCACGTTCATAATTTACATATAAACTTATAAAGTGAATATATTTTCGTTGGAAATAACATATATTGCATCCAAAACAGTCAACCAACAGATGCGCAAGTGAAGTTTACTGTGAATACAGGCAACAACAGCAAGTAAGACAGAGGAAAATAATGCAAGAACCCATACCTTCTGAAGAACAGCTAAATATGCAACAAGTGCCTGTGCATCTGCCTCTGGAAAATCAGGCAGCATGCTTGCAGAAGATTGAATGGATTTTTTAAACTTATCCTCATAGATAGATAAGCAATCAAACAAAGTGTTCCACCCAACCGAGCGGTAAAGTTTTCCCTGGAGAAGCTCATAGACTTTGGCAGCACCAACTTCAGTGGAAGCCTGAGAAGTCAAAAAACCCGGTCAGAGTAAACAATGGAAAACTGAACAGAGCAGTAACCATAATGCCCTACCAAAGTACTGAGAAGTCCAAGGAAGGCCACAAGAGTTTGTGTGTTGGTGTGGTCTTCTCCTGCATAAATCACAAAGGTCCATAGCTCCTCGTTTCCATGCACTAGCTCAGGCTCTTTCTGATGAGAACAACGCACAAAAGAAAAAGATCAATGGTCATACAAACTTCACAAAAATAAAGTCAATCAATGCGTGAGGGATCATTCAAATATTATTGTCTATTATTGACAACAATTGACACAAGTCCTGTACAGAGAAACTTATATCGCTCCAAGTATAAATCTAACAAAGTACAAAAACACCCCTCAGAGTAACGAGTTATGAAATCAGCTTATCATCAATAAAAAGTTATAAATGCAAAACCAGCTATCAACTTGTGTAAAAAGAACTCATGAATGAGTAAACAAATGTTGAAGGCACATGCAAAATGGCAGTCTATTTCACCCATAAAATGTTTGAATTCTATAATATTTTGCTAGAGTGATGAGGCAACCATTATTTATTTCAGAAGTGCTATAACCGTCTCAGCAGCAGCAGCAGCTACTACAAAGCTGTTACAAAAAAAGTAGCAGAACATAGGAGAGGATGCGAGGACCTGTACTATTATTAAATCATGTCTGTTTTCAGGTCCACTGATTTGATTTGAGAATAGGAACAACTAAGTGATACCTGATAGATCTCTCTAACTAATTCCAATAAAGACACAAAAGGCTGATTAGTAGGCTGGCCAATTTGTTCCCCGTTGCTACCAGGATCTTCTCTATGATCTCGTGGTGGACCATATGGGTTGAGAGCATTCATTGCATTTTCCTTCACTTCCTTTATCTGTTATATAAAGAAGAGAATATTACCATTTTTGCACAAGAAATGAAGCAGGTTACTTGGAGGGTTATCCCCCATAAACATCCAGCCAGGTGGTGTTTCATCTTCAAAAGTCTAACCTTATCTCGAGAGGTGGGGTGAGAAAGAAAGCACATCATCAACTTGTGTGTGTAGCCAGTGTACATGTAGACAACGTCCTCATCATCATTCTGCATTAAATGAAGAAGAAATAATCATAACCAAGAAAATTATTCTAGTATCATAGCTCAATTTGCAGATTTTTCATATTCTTGAAGATAAAATTTGACAAGTAACAGGAAGAATCAGGCTTGACCACATGAAATACTGCTAACTCATTCAGTTTGTTCACTTAATGTTTCTACATCTATTAGGGGCCACCCCCTTACAAGGACTACCCAATCTCCCAAAAGTGTTGCACAAGCTCAGTTTCAAGTGACATACAGCAATAAAGTTGTTCAATTCTTGGCAAGAAAAACAGCCAAGTACCAAAGCCACCTTTGCGCAATCAAGATTGACGTTGTGTATTTCTCTGTGGAAAATACTGCTTCGATCCCAGAAGCCAGGAATCAAATCGGCAGATAGGGAAATCAACAAAAATGGTAAAATGTATGGCACACCTTCATAAAACTCGTTAATTCATTTTTCCTACTTAAATGATAATATCGAGAATGACTATCGCTCCACGGTTCAACAATAACATGTTAGGTTTGCTAGGACTTCTAAAGAACAAGCTTTCAAATATGTAAAGCTAGTGACTGGAATGAAGTTAGAAACAACAACAGGAAAATTAAAACCCAGATGAGTAAAGACATTGCGACTTTGCACCTATAGCACTCTCAGAGTAAATCAAGCTGTCTATTCAGCAAAACGACAAAAAAAAAAGCAATATCTATGGACACAACAAATTAGCATGATAAAACAACAATACACTTTATACAGAGATAATTATCGAAGACATGATATGTGAACAAGTCAGGGGAAATATGAAATTTTGTAGAAATAAAAATATTCTAGATTTATAGGCAGCAAATGAGAGAACATTGAAGTGGTTTGCTATACCTGGTATGCAGCTGTTCTCAAAACTCGCTCTTTAAAAAACTCAAAAGCATTCTGACGACAGATAGTTTCAAGACATGACCAAATATCTGACATGTCTCTTGAACTACTGCGATCTTGAGCTAACATCAAATGAACCGTCCATGCAACTCGCACAACACTAATAAATCCTTCAACAGTCATATTGTTACTTGTTCTCATCACCTGAAATCAATGAAAAAACATAACTTAAATTACAATGGTACCTTTCATGTTGTCTTCCAAAAGATATTGAACATTGAACAGTTACTGTAAATAATATATTTTACATCTTACAAGATCATGAAATTCGTGTCTAAATGAGGAGTCAGATGACAATGATGCTTTCTCGCCAGAAGTACTTAAGACATCAGAAACAAAAGTTACAACAAGGGAGAATAGAACTCCATAGGTAATCTGCGATAATAAAAGAGAGAGAGAGAGAGAGAGAAAATAAGTAAGGGTTCATTTGACAACAACCAATATATGAATTAGCTCAATAACAGGATACAACCATCATATTATTTCAAAGCAACTTATTCAATCTTCATACCTGAAGCTCCACACTGGTATTTTCATTTGCTTCAGCTGCACAGTCCTTTAATAATGAAAATACATCTTTAACCTCCTTGTGGTCTAAATGAAGTCACATAAAGGTACAATGTTAGCAGAATAAGGGCTTGCTCTCTACAACTTGATATGAACACAAGTTATGCTGTCATACAAGGAAAACTGATGTATGCCATTGAATTCTTACAACTTGTTGAGCACATCACAGTGACAAAGGGATATTAATAGCAACATGATAGAATGTTTCACTTACTCATTATTTTAATAATTCCAGAAAGAGCGAGGCAATGGCTCAAACTCAATCTCTCTCTCGAGACGATAGCACGTCTTTCAACAAGTGCCCCTCTGAAATCAAGCACATAGCGCTCGGAACCTGGTCGGCCAATTCCAGCTGATTCTTCCCGGTTAAGTTCCTTTAAAAGAAAAGTAATATACATCAGTTATAATTTCTTACAAAGAAAGGAGGCAAAACCTTTGTTTTAAAAAAAAAACTATAGCTGCAATAGTTGCTAAAATTAGCTGGAGTGGAATGAATTAGCTTCAGAATTCAGATGAAACTATAAATAAAAGTGAAAAATGAACAGGCATAAATGATAAATCAGAAGAGAGACAGCATAGGCTCACCCATGTTAGTGCCAAAGCCGTTGTTCCTGCCCATTTTCACTATTTTACAGATTTTAATGCCTCTAAACTTGTGCTTGAATCAACACCAAACCTACATCTCAGGACGACATAGTTTGCAGGTTTCGACCTTAGCCTCACTATGGTTTTTTTTCAATTGTGTTCAATGCAACTCATTGATTGAAAAGGCAAAAGGCATGCAAAGGCTATATTTACTGACATCAAGTCCAACCTTAACAAGGGTAATTATCCGCTGCCGGAAACCATCACTCAATAGAAGCTCTATTTGTTCTTGAATTTCAGATATCAGATCCGGATCAAGACCTTGATCAAGTCCTACAGACTATAAGAAAGAAAGAAACCATCAAAATTGTGTTTCAAATCTCAAGTTAGTAGTGTATAACTGGAATGAAACGGATTAGTAGATTACTCGCAACAAAATGTACAGAGAGGTTATAAGATCCCTTCTTTCCATGTACCACAGGCCGGCTGCAAGCCTATATATTTCTAACGGCTCTCGACCATATAAAACCCACTGCAAAATCATCATGTGGTATGGTCAGATAGAAGTTCACAAATGAACAACACTAACAGAGCAAGAAACTTCAGTTTTGCAAATTATTATACCTCTCTGTTGGCATCAACTAGCAAACGAACACACTCAATCTCATTAAGATTGAGTTCATCACTCAACTTTAGGGCCTGAAAAGCAGAGGTGAAAATTCTGAGTCTTGAAAAGCAAAATGTTACAGCCCACAAACTGCTGAACTAAATAAAGAAAAGGACAGGTCATGGTTTCATGGAAATACAAACTACAAGGAAATAATATACACCTCATCATGCATGGTTTCAGGGACAACCGTTTAAATACCAAACTACAAGGGAACGAAAACACTTAACTAAAGCACAAGTCATCTCAACATAAGTCAGAAAATAACAGTGTTATCAGAACTCTCCATCAGAGATTAGTCCAAAACTACAGGTCTGCACTACTATGAACTATTAAAAGAGTACCATCCGCATTCCAGAGCACAAATCTAGGGAGGATGTAATCGCACAGAGCTCAGCTTAAACGCGGAAATAAGTAACCTGCCCATACGCTGGACAGGTCATGGTTTCATGGAAATACAAACTACAAGGAAATAATATACACCTCATCATGCATGGTTTCAGGGACAACCGTTTAAATACCAAACTACAAGGGAACGAAAACACTTAACTAAAACACAAGTCATGAAACCAAGCTATTGTGATTGATGGAGGGAGCTTACGGTTTTCACGTCAGTGTCGTCGAGAGTGATAGGCGGCATGTCCGGAAGCCGCACCTCCTTGCTCTCCACCTGAGTCCGATCCGACGCCTTTGGGCCCTGTTCACACGCACAGCAGAGATGCCAAAATACCAAACTCAATCAAACCAAATTCTAAGGCACATCCACAAATTCTAGAAAGAGGAAGCAAATGGCTCGCAGTACCAGGTAAGAGAGAAGCGAGCGGAACAAAGGGGCGGCGTCGCGGACAGCATGGAAGAGCTCCACGCGCTGCGCAGGCGACGGCGGCCCGGGGCCGAGCAACGCTGCCTCGATGATGCGCAGAAGCTCGCGCGGCGGAGGTGGCGCCATCGCCGGAGAACAGCTTCGTCGCCGGCGGGAACCCTAGGACGAGTCGGCGGTGGTCGACGGAATGGGTGTGGAGGCGGATTCAAAACCCTAGGCGACCTCGAGGCGCCGAGGCGGGCTTCTGGGTTTTGGAGAGATGGGGGGGGGGGGGCTCAACTCAGACTAGGCTGAACGCGACGGAGATGGTCGCGTGGCTCATACGAAGAGATGGTCGCGTGACATCTGGGCCGTTCGCGAGTTTTTAAACGTTAACCACGCGCCGACCGAAACGCGCGACGGACGCACACTAGTAGCAGTCTAGCACTGCCATACCTCCGAGACGCTCTAGAAATAAAAATTGGAATGTGAAAAACCAACATGTAAAAACCTTTTAGCTAAAGGTTTATCTACACTCTAGTATTGATAATAAAAATGGTGGCTCACATGCAGTGAACAATTTTCTGCAAGCTAGGAATAAATTGAAGTTTAGGTTGATCGATACCTAGCTCCACCTCCAAGTGTAACTAGAACAAAGAGATAGGATCTCTTTGATTAGAATGCACATAAAAAGCATAATCATCGAGATTTAAGTCTCTCACAGTTAGAATTTACTTACATCAAAACCACAAACAAGATAACATTTGGCCTCACGCGAAACAAATCAATAATGACACAAGAATTCAAGGTGAGTTGAATGGGCGTGTTTATAACATTGTTAGAAAATCGATAAAAAAAAAGTAGAAAGTAACAAAGATAAAATATGAAATATTTATCAGTTGCCTCTCTTTTTTAAACAAAATCACATCATTCTACTTTCTTTATTATTCTAAGTATGCAAGAATAATATTTTTAGTAATTTTGAAACTAAAATAATCAATAAAATAGAAAATAAGTAAATACTGGTGTCACGTTAACGCTGATTCATTGCAATTGGGTTGTCTGATCAGATCTAAAACCACTCAAACGGGCAACAGTATACATCAACCGGCGCCCTCAGCAACAACCTGACATGGAGGGTGGGATCAAGCAAGCAATGGACACAAGGACACACGTTCCAAACTGCACTCCAGCTTACCATTGAGGAAAGAATAGTACGAAGCCGTCACAATGTAGAGTGCGCTAGGAACATCATGGTCGTCTCCCATGCGCGCTCGAGATACATGGGTGTTTTTGTCTCTTTTTTTCCACCGTGCTAAATTGAACTGGTAAAGTTGTGTCTCTGTTTCGAGTGATTTTATAGACACAACCGTGCATCTTCTTCCCGTTATGAATTCGCCATTCTTGAAAAATTAGTGAAAAAAAACAAGAGAGTAACAAATATAGTACATGACATATTTCTTGGTTGCCTTTTTATAAAAAAAAACCACACAGTTGCACTTTCTTTACTTTTTCTAAATATACAAGAACAATATTTGTAGTAATTTTAAAACTAAAATATTATTCAAAATTAATCAATAAAAAAGATGAAAATAAGTGAACCTTAGTGTCATGCTAACGTCTATATATTACGTCTAGGTCATCCAATCAGGTCCAAAACCACGTTAACGGACAACAGTATAATCCACCTTCACAAATAAGACAATGCCTACTCCACCAACCGAACGTCCCAACAACAACCTCATGCGGAGGGTGGGATAAAACAAGCAGTGAACATAAGGGCACGCATCCCAAATCGCACTCCAACTAATCACGGGGAAAGAACAATACCAAAGCCTCACGATGTCGAGCGTGCTAGGAATGTTGTGGCCATCGCTGGTGCGCACTCAGGATCCATGTGCAGCCTTGGCCTCTTCCTCCCACCGTGCTGAACTGAATCGCCAAAGCCGCACGTCTGTTTCGAGTGAGTCCATGGACACAACAGCGTGTCTTCCTCCCATTACAGCAGAATTCGATAAAAAAATCAACATAGAAGCGTTTATACAAGGTGAGTTGAGTATGTGTGTATATGTCATTGTTCAAAAAAATTAGTAAGTAAAAAACTAGAGAGTAACAAATATAGTACAAGAGATATTTATAGGTTTCTCTCTCTTCTTTGTTTCAAATCGCACCATTGTACTTTCTTTAACTTTATAAGTATACAAGAATAATATCTTTAGTAGTTTTGAAACTAAAGTATTATCAAAATGATCAATAAAAGAGATGGAAAAAAGTGAAACTCAGTGTCATGTTAACACCTATCCGGTCAGGTCTAAAATCACATTGGCGGACAACGGTAGAATCCACTTTAGGAAATAAGACAACGCCTACTCCACCAACTAGACAGCCCCATAACAACATCTTGTGGAGGGCGGGATCAAGTAAGTAGCGGACATGAGAGCATGCGTTTCAAAACGTACTCCAGCTGGTCACCGGGAAAAGAATAGTACCAAGGCCTCATGATGTCGAGCACGCCGGGAATGTCGTGGCCATCGTCGGTGCGCGTCTGGGATCCATGGGCGCTCTTGGCCTCTTTCTCTCACCGTGCTGAACTGAAACGACAAAGTTGAGCATCTATTTCGAGTGAGTCCATGAACATAACAACGTGTCTTTCTCCCATTACAGTGGAACTTGACAAAAATGAAATGTATAAACATTTACTTTGTATATCAAGGTAAGTTAAGTGTGTGTATGTCATTGTTGAAACATCAGTAAGAAAAAAAAATAGAGAGTAACAAATATAAAATAGGAGAAAATTATGGGTTTCTCTTTTTTTTCAAATCACACCATTGTAGTTTTGAAACTAAGATACAAGAATAATATTTTTAGTAGTTTTAAAACTAAAATTATTATCCTAAAATTATAAATAAAAAGAGATGAAAATAAGTGAAACTCAGTGTTACGTTAACACCTATTCATTGTGACCAGGTCATCCGGTCCGGTCCAAAACCACGTTGGCGGACAACAATAGAATCCACGTCCGCAAACAAGACAACGCCTACTCCACCAACCGGACGTACTTGGCAACAACCTCACGCCGAGGGCAAGATCAAGCAAGCAGCGGGCACGAGGGCATGCGTTCCAAACCGCACTCCATCTGATCACCCGGGAAAGAACAGTACCAGGGCCTCACGATGCCAAGTGCGCCGGGAACGTCGTGGCCATTGTCGGTGCGCGCCCGGGATCCATGGGTGCGCTTGGCCTCTTCCTCCCACCGTGTTGAACTGAACCAACAAAGCCGCGCGTCTGTTGCGAGTGAGTCCATAGACACAACAGACCGAGCACGATGTACGCGCACGAACGCCTGTGCACAGCCATTGTTCATGCCAAGGAACAGCTGGAAAAGCGAACACCGGCTGGCACCCCACAGGAGTCCACGTCCGCCATGGCAGAACTCGTGGTCACGCTGCGGCGTGCCCACCGTTCAGGTGGATAGAGGACAAACAAAAGCCCTGGAGTGCCAGGGAAGGATCAGCTGGTCTCTGTCGCTCGGCGAACACGGCACCTGATGACACGGCAGAGCGAAACGGCTATAAAATGGCGCACACCCTCCCACAACACCCAAGAACAAGAGAAGCCGTCTCCTCTAGAGAACTCGGCCTTCCTTATCGAGGTAATCCTCAATTCATTCGTTGCCAAACATACATAGGCATGTGCAATCTTCGTACATCGTTATTATTACACGTTTGATTCCGTTGGTTTATATCTTTATGATGATATTTCAGGCAAGAAGTTCCTGAGTTCGTTCATCGATGGCGGCGATGATGGCGGTGGCGACGATGGTGACCAAGAGCAAGGAGAGCTGGTCCCTGCAGCTCCCCTGGATCTCGCGCGAGGTGAAGACCGGCATCGTGTTCCCTCGCCAGGCGCTGTTCGCCAGCGTCAGCCTCAACACGCCCCCTCCGGCTCGCCCCGCCGACAACTGCGACGTGGCGCGCCAGCTCGCGGCCGCGGCGAAGGAGAAGGAGGAGGAGGAGGGGCAGCAGCAGAAGAAAAAGGGCAGGGGAAACAAGAGGCCGCTGCAGCTGGGCGCGCTGCGGAAGGTGGTGCGCGTCAAGATCGCCAACCCGCACGTGCGCCGCCTGGTCAGCGGCGCCATCGCCGGCGCCGTATCCAGGACGTTCGTGGCGCCGCTGGAGACGATCCGCACCCACCTGATGGTCGGGAGCTGCGGCGCCGACACCATGGCCGGCGTGTTCCAGTGGATCATGAAGACGGAGGGGTGGACCGGCCTGTTCCGTGGCAACGCCGTCAACGTGCTCCGCGTCGCGCCGAGCAAGGCCATCGAGGCAAGATACCTCCTTACAATTGCGTGTTCTTTAACGAAGGTCTTGGATCACTGATGGTTTGCTTTTGTAATCGGTGACACTTCAGCTTATTCGATCTTACTCTGTTGTTTTGTTTGCATGCATGGTATCTCTTGCTGCAGCACTTCACCTACGACACTGCAAAGAAGTTCCTGACCCCGAAGGCCGACGAGCCGCCGAAGGTCCCCATCCCGACGCCGCTGGTGGCCGGAGCGCTGGCCGGGGTCGCATCGACCCTGTGCACCTACCCCATGGAGCTGATCAAGACCAGGGTCACCATCGAGGTAAATAAAGATCGAGCAAACTCCTCCCTGCTCGATCGATCATAGCTTGAAATTTTGCAACTCGATCTAGTAATAACGCAACCGTACGTGTGGCCGTGCAGCGGGGCGCGTACGAGAACGTGGCGCACGCGTTCGTGAAGATCCTGACGGAGGAGGGGCCATCGGAGCTGTACCGCGGGCTGGCGCCGAGCCTCATCGGCGTGGTGCCGTACGCGGCCTGCAACTTCTACGCCTACGAGACGCTCAAGAGCCTGTACCGCCGCGCGTCGGGGCGGCGCGCCGGCGCCGACGTGGGCGCCGCGGCCACGCTGCTCATCGGCTCGGCGGCCGGCGCCATCGCCAGCTCCGCCACGTTCCCGCTCGAGGTGGCGCGCAAGCAGATGCAGGTGGGCGCCGTGGGCGGGAGGCAGGTCTACCGCAACGTGCTGCACGCCATGTACAGCATCGTCAAGAAGGAGGGCGTCGGAGGCCTGTACCGCGGCCTCGGACCCAGCTGCATCAAGCTCATGCCCGCTGCTGGCATATCCTTCATGTGCTACGAGGCACTCAAGAGGGTCCTCGTTGACGAACAGGATGACGAGGAGGAAGAGGAGGCGATCGGCGTCGCCGATGATGACAAGGAGAAGAAGACTGCGTGATCGTCAAAATGGGGCTTTTTCCATGCCTGAATAAATGTGGACAAGGATGAGGCTGGAAGCCATGGCACAAGTTGTCAACCCAGGATCGAAGCAACCATGTTGGCATCTGAAGCTGAAAGAAGAAATCTCCGCCTAGTAGGATGATGCATATTTTCCTTTATAGTAGTTCGGTGTGTTTTCCTTATGGAATCTTTATATATACTTATTAATAAGTGAACTGGCATCAGAAATAAATAATGGCGCGGTCATATTTTGGTTTACATTCACTGTCAAAATTCCCATGATTAACTTGTTATTCAGCCTCAACTGGCATCACAAATAATGGAACTGTTTTTTTTTATATTCATTCAACGAAAGCTTACAAAAATAGGAGTTTGAACACCCCATGAACAAGAAACCCGTACACATGTGTAGATTAATTAAAACACTCTCAGAAAAGTAAAATCCATGTTACAATGAAACAGTGGGTTTTGTTAAAATGACCACGAAACCAGTTGCAATACGTTAGACTCCTCCCTTCCCTCCCCCTTTCCCTCCCTCCCCTCTAGGAACATCATAAATGAAATTAGATGTGTTTGTCATTCATCTAGACGCATATGGGAGACAGATACAACACCTTTGGTTGAAAACACTCGAATCTACTGCATCCAAGTCACATCGATCGAAACACCTGTAGCGGTCATAGTACTTGAGTATGTGAGCACTTATGTCGTAAACACAAATACCATCCGTAGCTTGGAATGGGGACCTTGGTACTATGAAAATATGAAATGCTCACAGCATACCACACCATGTAGACGCGTTGGCAGCGAAACGACATCTGTAACCACGTGTTGGCCGATGCCGGGCTCGAGCAGATGAGTTGGACACAGGCATCGTCCGACACCTCAGTTGGTAAGGTCGAAGCTTTTGGAGAAGAGGAGGACGTCAGGGACAATCTTTACCGCTCGACTCGGAAGTATATTTGTTCATTGCAGTGTGTTGAAGATACATTATCTTCTCCATCTTCAAAGATTTGCATCGTATACGAGGCTTGTTGTGCTCGGTAGATCGGATGCAGGGGCGACGTGGGCTTGGTGATGATGTTGGCGCAGAGAAGTGGTGGACCTGTAGCCATGTCAAGCACGGTGATGTGGAGGTCGATGTATGCCGTCTGCGTCGTTGTGGAGCGAGCGGCCGAGAGCTGAAGGGGTGGAGGATGACGGTTGGTGACTCCCGATTCAGACGTTCGCCCACCGAATCTAGCGCCGAGGGACACAAATCTTGCGAGAGCTAGACAAAGAGAGGCAGCAACACCGGAGACGACGGCCACCTCTGACCTTGGCGACGGGGGAAACGTCGAAACTAAGCACGCCCCTACTTTGGGAGCAGCCTCCAACAGAGCAACAACATCCGGAGGCCCGGATTCGAGACGTCTAATGCAAACCTAACCCACGTTTTCTGATCGGTTGATCCATTTTGATGCTAGGGCACCGATCAACCGAATGCTAATGCAACCTCAATTGGACGATGCTAATGCAACCTCAATTGGACGATCAAGTGCGATTAATCAGTTTTCATATTAGCAGGGTAAAACCGAGGGGGCGACTGCATGACCACCACACAACAACACATTAGCAGCATCGAAAGGATAAAGGGAAGCATGGACAGAACCCAGAAGAAGAGCATATAACATTACCACCATCTATTGGTCACTGAGGACAACGATTGACTCATCTGGTTCATCTCCTCCAGTGAGCTTGGAGCTCGACAGACAGCCGATGGCTTCTTGGAGGGTGACAGTGAACAGCATCTCTATGGCGAGTGGGAGAGGGAGAAGGCGGTGTGACGAGGACACCACCAGCTTTGATACAATCACAATAGCTATATTAATTAAAGATGAAACACTCCTATATCATGATTATATTTAATACATTTGATGAGTTGATCAGGCACCTCATTACAGTGGTCCACGGCTGGCTTGGGAGATGGGCGGCTCACCATGCATGCGCCTGCTTCTGCTTGGGTGTCAACTGAAAAGAGGGTGAGTATGCCGGAGGAGAGAATTGAGCCACAGTTAATAGTTAGTGTGTGCGTGTGTGTATGTTAAAAGGGGTGACATATTAGAGGTAAGGACCACAAATTTCAGAACATGTCAAAGCAACCGATATCTTCTAAACCGAAATTGGGACAAATCAAGAGTATCATATCCATACATCTGATCAACATAAGTTACCATCCTGACCTAACAAGTCAAGTAAAAGCACACTAAATAAGCTGTGCCTTTAATTGATAGTACTACACCCACTTGCCTCTTGCTGACTCTGACAAATTAAAAACAAGATAAATCTAGCTGCATAGTGCATAACAGTAAAATAAGCTACAACAGGTATCTTCCAGGCATTTAGCTTTGCTCCTCAGCTGCAGCAGCCTCCCGCTCTTCAGCAGCTGCTGCCATCAGCTCATCAAATTTATCCGTCTTACCAAGTATTATCTCAATCTGATCAGGTCACAAGCATAGGTGTAAAGATGTGTATAATATGAAATACAAAGGCGTACAAAATAATAGGCCTTTGGAAAAAATTTACCTTGGCCTTCTGGATAGGACGGGTCCTATTGTCATCTTTGACATCAACTGTAGATGTCATGATCTCTGCCAGAATATTTTTGTAATGTTAGTAGGCTGAACACAGAAAAAAAAAATCAATAGACCTTTACTAGAAAAAGGGCTTACTCTTCTCAACAGCAAGACCGTTATTTTTCAGAATTTCAGCTACAGTCACAACTGTTGCAATGGCTGAAAGGAGAAAAGTTACATGTTATAGCTGTGAAAGAAAAAAGGGAATGTAGATACACAACAAAAGCTCTAGAGTTCTAATGGAGCAAACCAAAACAGCTGAATGTCAATCTGAAGTGTAACACGTAAATTGTATCATGGTTAAAATGCTGTACAAGACCCAAGTCACAATTCTCTACAGAAACATAAATGGACAACTCTTGGTGTACATCAGTACAGATATGATCGAAGTGATCCACTCAGCCTAATAACATTACAGAAGGAACCACTCCCTTTCACAAAGAATTGAGCTAAAATGTAAAGGAACGCTCTTCCATCAAAGCAAACCACAAGCAAATAGCATGCAATATTTGTCACCAAATTCAAATTCGTGGACATAAGTCAACCGTCCAGGCCTTAAGGGGCATTGACAATTCAGAGGCACTAGACCCATGGATGCACGACCAGATACCCTGGGCCTAACATCTATAGCTCATGAATTCCATTGGAACATACAAGTGATATCCGGCATAGGCAAGACATAATGCCAGCAGACATCTCACAAGGCCCAAATGTACCACTTCACTTCTAATCTTGAACCTATCAGTCCACAGTGCAGCCCACACCATCCCTCCTAGTGGTCTACCTGGCCCCTATCTACATCCCCTGTGCCAACTTTGTCTATGCTCGGTCATCACCAAGATGCAGTTTCTGAGGCTAAGTAGCCTACACCAAGTTCTCCTTCCTTTGGAACAGCAATATGGATTCATATTATTCCACCGCTGGTTGTGTTTGTTTAGTTACTCGCCATTCAGCCGGTTTCTTCACCCACAGATGCAGAAGAAAATTTATACAGCATACATGAATGGAAGAACTTAATCCTAAAGAGGAGGGGTGCCATGCACAAACAGAAAGAGCCACAATAAACCAGTAAACAGGAACCCGAAGCTGCCCTCTGCAATTTTGACAAGTTTACCACATAATGACAAAGCATTATTAACATAATATGCAATCATAAATCGTCGGCATGACAAGCCACATACTACACAAGCTTCCCCCAAATTATCTTAGACCATACAAGTATCCCTTTAAACAAATGCGTATATCAATAAAAAGAGGATCTGGAAGTCTGGATTTACCCATGCCGAGGGCTGAGAGCTCCACTTCGTTGTGCAGCTGCATGTACCTCTGCACACATAAAACATCAGAGATCAGACAACACGTTAGCACTTCCGTTTGCATTGCCAGTACGCAGTGCAGGCGCGAATAAATTCAAATCGCTACTCAGGCGAAACTCCAACGTCAGCCCTTCTAGGGTTTAATTAACCCGGCTTGCACACACAAATCCTCCAAAATAAGCAAACTCCGGTGTCCTCTCCGCAGCATAAGAAACAACTGGATTTATATTTATTTCTCTCTGAGTCCTCACCTTCGCGAGGTTGACGTAGAAGAAGAGGGGCTTCTTGGTGTTGGAGACCTGGATGCGGTTCTTCTTGTGACCCTCAGCGCCTTCCGAGATGGTCATGTTGTTCACGGCCTCCGTAACTTCCTCCATCGCCGTCGGGTCGGCTGTCGCAAGAGCTCGGTGAAGCGCGAGAGGAATAGAAATAGAGAGAGAGAGAGACAATGGGGATTTCGGCGGGCGGCGATGGATGGAGAATGAAAGCCCTATCGCGGGGCTGGGTTTTATACGGGGTAGGGTTACGGAGGATTGAAGAGGTTCCGGCCCTTTTTTGCCCAAAATAGGCTCCGGGTGTCTGTCTCCACTCTCCAACACCGACCGGCTCATTGGGCCATGGCGCCTCCGTGTCCCTGTCCGGTCAAGAGCTGGCAAACTAATCCGCTGCAATCATTAGAAGGGCAAGATGACCGTTTCAGATTCCAAATCCTCTTTCGCGCAAGAGGAACAGATAATATCCAGCTCCAGGAAAATGCAAATATAAAGCTCTCTCCTTTTGGTTGACATAATTGAAAATGACCTAGCTCAAGCCTCCAACTGTCACCGCACTGAGCTCTCTCCTTTTGGTTGACATAATTGAAAATGACCTAGCTCAAGCCTCCAACTGTCACCGCACTGAGCTCTCTCCTTTTGGTTGACATAATTGAAAATGACCTAGCTCAAGCCTCCAACTGTCACCGCACTGTTTAGTTTCTTGCAGCTGCTTAGAAATTTTGCGCAAACGCATCAAATTGTGCTGGTGTGATTCCGCAGGAGAGAAAAAAAAACACCGCTCAAGGTAGGATCTCATAAATAAAATTAAAAAATGTTACCTAAAGACCTTCCATGACCCTTCTTTTCTCTTTTCCAAATGCATTCAGTTGTTGATTGAACGATTCAGGAACAAAGTAATATGAACTTACAGATAGGCGTAAATTACAAATGAAGAACATTCAGAGTCAGTTACTGTAATGCAGTAATGCACGGATAAAGGGGGCAAGTAGGGTCCAATTAAAGGTCAAACCTGTTTGTCAAAAAGATCATAATTTCAGACTCTCTCTGCAAGTTCAGTTCAACTGAACGTTCTAGAATCAAATAACTTCCTACATTGTGAAAAGCCTATCAGTGTGTAACAACAATTGATCTATAATACACGTCAATGCAATAAAGTAACATAATTCTTTAAGAAGTCATTGTTGGATTTGATTCAGCTTTTCTTCTTGGTTTTCATAATCTCCAAGCCTCTTCAACCACTGCAAACCCAGATCACATCCTGCCTCGGCTGCAATTTGAAACTGCTCCTTCGCTAGCTTTATGGGGTCCTGCTGTATGGTCCGTTTTCGCATCTTTCCAGTTGATGGACTCTTGCCTGAATTGAACCTGGTAATCACTTCTGGTACTTCAGCACCTGACGAACAAAAAAACCCAGAGTTTTAGCTGCTGCAGATAATTTCATAGTTTAGTTCAAATTCAACTAGAGCGGTCATTATTGAATGACAGAACTGGAAAATAACAGATATTCTGTAGTATGTTAAATTGTTAATGCATAGTTAGATCACAGGGCACTGGGACTATTTCTCACCTTTAAGAAGCAGTGATCCGTATGCAATGGCAGCTCCAGCATGTCCCTGAATATGATCAGAGCTCAGAAGTCAAAACACCGTGGAAAATATAAGCAAATGAAACTAAATATGGAGGTTTTCTGCCATGTCATTAATTTCAAGGGAAAATATTGATACCTTTTCTGAAGCTCTATGGAAACACCACATGGCGGAGGCTATATCCTTCTTGACACAGTCTCCAGTTAGATATACAGAACCTAGAAGATATAGAGCACCGGGATGGAGCTGCAATCAAGGATTCAGGCAAAATTTAGGTAGGCCAACCAACAAGCACACCAGAAAACATGTCATCAGCAGCCATGTAAGGAGCATACCTGGTCAACGGCTTGCTCAATATAATGGAAAGCCTGTTGATCAGACTGAACATAGTCATTCTACAACATGAACAAAGATGAGCAATGAAGTTCCCACTGCTTAACAGAAATTTGTATGATTAACTCATTAAGTGAAAGGAAAAGAGGGCATGAAATGTGAAAAACCTCAATCCTTAGTCGACATCCAAGTTCATACTGTGCATCAGAATCACCCATATTTGCAGCTTCAACTAACAAAGCAGCACCACTGCACCACATCAAATGAAGCAGATTTTAAATCAACCTAAAAAATCTATGGATACCAAATCATGTATCATGAGATGGCTGCAGAAACAAAATTTTAAGAGAAGAGCCCAAAACACAAGTTGGTTTTACTTCATTTGGTATTTTAAGACCTAATTGTGCAACCAATCTTTGGGGTGGTGTCCAAGAATTCAGGCAGTAAAACCTTCTTTTTGCATTTTTTTAACATCAGTACTCCAGCCTTTCTTCAGTTGAATGTTGAGCCAGCAATCTTTCCGTCGCAACTAATTGACGCATAAGCTATTTTTTGCACCATGCATCCAATACAATGTTCGCAACATAAAGCACTAGACTGGCTCGAGCGGTCAAATTACAACCACTCTAGGCAGAATAAGCATCAGCTGCCACTTCCTTTTTTGGAGATTTTCGCTGCTTATGAGCGTCTAGACACCATACCCACATATTCTTTGACGCCCTGAACCTTATAACCATCAAGAGTCTAGACAAATTTTTATCACAACAGATAGTTCCACATTGTAGATACATATTATACTCTTTTTCTGTGGGAGAAATATGGGAAAACCTTACTGATTTTGTAATATGGCATATGCTGAACAGCATACTCCACTTGCTACAACAACAACACAACAAATATGCAAAAGGCTATGGCTTGAGCATATTTCAAAGCCTGTTAGATTTTGAAAATAATGAACATACTACAAAGTCATTTCACAACTCAAACACTTGATCAAACTATCAGATACAACAATGCCAACTAAATTATGGTAACAAATCACAATCTCATCTGAGACATCATAGTATCATCTGGTACCAAACAATTGCTGAGGAACATGTCAGCTAGTGCAGAGCACACAACTAGCATAAAGTTTTCATAACTATGGCACTGATCTGTTTTAGATAAGCTAGTCGCCAAGAATTTTAAGACTCATCAACTCAAATCTAAAGTATCAAAACCCTGTGACAAAGATCTGACCAAGTAACAACAACAAAATCATTGGTAAAAGAGTCTTCATGGAAGAGAAAGTAAATAAAAGCAGCTAACTTGTATGGCATAGCAAAGAAGTCAGTGTGAATAAAACAGCCAGGCGTAAAAATACTCACACTGCCTTACAAGCTCCAGGAACATGATACTTGAAATGCATCTTGCCCAGCCAGTATCTCGCATGGGTATTCATGTTGTCGATCTCTAGAGCCAGCTCAAAGTTCTCCTTAGCACCCTTTTACCATGATGAAATATTTGCATAACAAAAATGATTAAGCAGTTTGACCAAAAAAAAAAAGAGAGAGTATAGGCAAGTATTGAACTTGTAAAGATAGGGAAGTAAAAGCTCAAGATGATTAAGGGGACATCTCAAGAACTCCAATTGATGATAGCATGGACCATTTCCAGAATTCATCAACTGAAGAATGACGCAGTCATGGGTACTGTGGAACATGTAGCCCCGATGCTTTGCCAATGTGGCAGATTGGTATCACAAGTTTCAGCTTCTAAGTTAAAGTATAATGAACTATTGCGAATTAGGCGCTCCCTCATCTTATTGTGGAGAAATGGCAGTAGAGAAAGAAAAGAAATTCTGAGCAGTACCCTGAGAAGCGGGATCAGGCGTTGGTCGTTGAAGTCGGCGTGTTTGATGACGCGATCGACCTCCTGGAGCGCACTCCATCCCTTCGCTACCAGCTCCATCGCCTTCTTGTTCCTGTCGTGCATCCCCCTCTGAATAACAAGAAAAGCCAGCACTCCTGCTCGTCAGAAATGCCACTGGCACGAAACATAAATTATCACCAGATGCGATCCATCCGCGGCCACTCAGCGCCGTCCTCACCTGCGGGTTCAGTGCGGCGGCGAGCTGGCTGCCGAACTTGGAAGAAGAGGCCGCGACGGCCAGCCGCCGCGTCGACGCGGCGAACATGGCGGCGTTCTTAATGGCCCGGGAGGAAAGTAGGTGGGGCGCGACCACCTGGCCGCGAGCTAGGGTTTATGCTTCGACGGCGACGCTACCTCGCGCCCGTGGCAACGGGGCAGGTGGAGCAAAAGCCCACCCGCCACAAGAGATGCAACGTGTGCAAAATCGCACCCGCACCAGCGCCCGCGGGGCCTACCGGTGGTGCAGAGCGTGACGGGCGCGGGGGAGCGAGCGGCGGGGCGGCGGGCCTGTCGACGGCCCAGCGCTCGACGGGCGCGGGGAAGCAAGCAGCGGCGCGGCGGGCTGGCGAGGGCGCGGCGCCGCGGCTGGAGGACGACGGGAGGTTGAGAGGAGTGGGAGGGGGAGGGAAAGGGGATCGAGAGGCCAGGCTGACGTGTTGGAAATTGGAAGCCTGGGACTCGAGAAGTGGGAATGTGGGATGAGCCAAGATGGGCTATTTTATTACGGGCCTGCCGGAGACCCGTGGGTTGAACGAGAAACCCGGCCCGCCTCATGGTGGTGTGGGTCGGCTACGGGTGAGTGCTGCAGGTGGGAAAGTGCACCCGCACCTGACCAGTGTCAAACCCGTCAGGGTCCGCACGCGGGACCTAAATTGTCATCTCTAGTCTTCGTGCTGCTGCAGGCAAAGAGGAAGCATAGAACAAAGTTAGGAAAAGTTGGAGTCACTGACCACGGGGCCCCTACATCGTGGAAGAGAGCAAGCATAGATGATCACTCGGTTTTATGGTTGATTCGGATGTACTTGAGGCCCAAAATCATATCTGGTCCGCTTAATTATTTCATAGGTTTTGTGGGTCAGTATAGACTCTAGAGTATACATAAGTATTTTTATTCTTTTTTACATGTGTTTTACTTCTTTCATTCTAAATTATATAAGACTCTAAACATTTTTCTCGGTTCTATTTTCCTCTGTTTAGGAGGCCCTCGATATCGCTCTCACTCGTCTCCCCCCGAGGCGACGCGGGGGCAACCAACCCCGCCGCCAGCCCAGCCACCGCCTCCACCAAGCTTCGACGGTCGTCGCCGGCGGCGGCCAGCAGCGGAGCCCAATGGCTTCCGTCCACGGACCCCTCTCCTCCCTCACGTCTCTCCCTTGCCCCATTATCTTTTCTCTCCCCTTGCCCTCGATGGGATTCTGGCCGTCGGCGTGTTCCGTTGCCCCCTTCCTCATCAAATCCGATCGTCAGGGGCATGGATCCGCCCCCTACAGGCCGGTGATGTCGACGACTCCTCGGCATCCCTACTTCTTCTCCCTACACATCAATGGCCAGATCTCGACGACAAGCGTCCCCTACACCCGGTTCCTCATTGGATCCGGCCCCAAGGGGACCACACCCAACACTGTCCGGCTGGCTGCCCTCTCACGCGCCCCTGGAATCGTCGGTGCTGCACCTGGTGCCATGGCCGACCCCTCTGCATGTCAAATCTGCATCATGTTGGATCTTGTGGTCTAGGGGCTTGGCTTCTGCCGCAGCGTCGAGACGATAGGGCAGGGTGTCGACATCGGCATGGTTGCATCGTCAAGGATGAATCTTGGGCAAGGTGCCTAGCTCCATCCTTGCAGCGTCGTGATGTCGCGGCCAGGCGAGGATCACCCGGAGCATCGTTGCGTTGGCTTCTACTCTTTGTGGCTCTACAACTTGACCAAAATGAGACTCATTTCACGGTGAGTGATTATTATCGTAACAGGGTACCGGGCGAAAGCTTTTGGCAACGATGGCGCCCCTGGTGCCATCTTCCTTCATGAAGGCATTGTCGAGGTACTCTTGCAGTGTCGCCCTCTGGATTCTCCGGGTGTAAAACCAAGTTCAGCCTAGCGCATGAACGGATAATGATGGCGTTCTTGACGTCCTGACCTTTTTGAAGGCATTGTCTAGGAGTCTCCGGTGAGGTTGACATTGCTATTTTGATATACTACAACATGCCATGGTCCTTAGGGAGCTCCTACTGCTTTTTTGTCCCTTTATTCTCTCACAGCTACGGAATGTTTGTTGATCTATGGTTGCTATCGAGAACTCCGCTTTGCTCTTCCTTCCTTCCCTGGTGGTGTTGCTTCATCATATGCCGGATTCATGAGACTATGACCCCCTCTTGGGTCTCCTCGTTTCCCTGTGGGTGGTGCTTCCCCTTTGAGGCTTCCTCCCCTCAATTGGCGTTGGAGTGGTGTTGTTGGGATCCGGATGGCCTTACAAAGTAACATCAACCACGACCATCGTCTGTCTTTGGACTCAAAGCTTTATGGTTGTGTGGTACGTTGTTCTCTGTTATATTTGTAACCCTCCTCCCTTTTCCCCTGTGCTGATGTATCCTTAAATTACAGTGATTTATGCCATCCATTATAACAATGGCTTCTGTCGTCACTTCAATGGAAAACAAAAATTCAGGTGGGGATGCTCCCCCCCCTTACCCGTAAAAGAAAAAAACATTTTTCTCATATTATATGACATCCTCACTTTCAATATATTTTCCTTTCTTTCTAATACATCTTTATATCTATCTATCTCCTACTCGTTTCATGCACACCGACATTATTTTCACCTTTGCTTAATTCTTGTGATCAGAACCAAAATGTAATATAACATTGAACGAAAGGAGTATATAGTTTAGACAGGCATATGAATATATGAGATTCTTTATTGAACACAGCGTATCATCTTCCGGACGCAGGAACCAGTTTGACTAGATTGATTTGAAACTCCTTTTATTTGTGCACAGAATAGACCATTGGATTAAGAAGCTACTAACGTTCATCCATGACTGTGAATAATCAAGATGCCCAAATCTCTCTAACTTCAAAAAGGCACTGTCTTATGCGCGATCACCAAAATCCATATGCCCTAACACGCATATGGTGATCATACCTGCAGGTGATCATCTCCATGTAGAAATATCTGTTAAGTCTTCATATAGCCTCTCAACCATAAAATAACGCAAGAATGAAGCTTACATGGAAAGAGTAGGAAATAGGTCCCACTTGTCAGCTGGGTGAGGCAGAGGCTAGACCGATCGCCATCAGCACCACGTATTACCAATCCACAATGTACCATCATCTCGACTAAGTATGATGCGTGCATGCGGAAAAGACCCCCCCAAAAAGAAGTATGATCACTCTTTTTGTGCTACCTTTTACTCCCATTACGGTACACCTTGGTCATTTTAATTTGCTCGAGCGGCGACAAATGCCTGGCGGCGCGGGCGCATGGTGCCATGGGTGCATCATGACCGGCTGTCGATCGGAGCAACCAAACGAGATGAAGACGCAAATGGATCATGGGCACACAATTAGCAATGCGATTGTACACATTAGTTACTTGGTTGGTTCTCTCGTGCTGTGTTGTGACGTGCACGTGCATGGATATGCATTGCATTATTATTCCCAGTTTCTTTAATTTTTGTCTAAAGAAGAAGAAGCGGCAGGACAGCCTGCCATACTACTACCTTGTACGAAACGATTGATTTTTATATTCTTTAAGAAAAAACATAGCAGGAAACATGAAAAACATTGTGTGACCGAATAACGCAAAGAAAGGAGGCTACATACTCTGTACAAAAGTAGGTGCATCCTTATAAAACTTCGTGTTAGTACACAAGCCCACCCCCAGATTTGATATACTAGTATATATCAAGCGACACCCATACAGTACATGTGCATTCTTCATTCTCTGGCCTATAGTTAAGAGAGCATCTATCAGAGAGCTGACGATTATATACAGCGCGCGCGTTTCCATTGGCATGCATCAGCAAGTGAATCCAAGAAATGTTCTGCTGGGTTCTGAGATACTGCTAGCTTGAGCTGTGTACCGGCCGTATAGCACTCTTAAAAACACACGGTATGTATCCTCAGCTTTTGGGCATGTATGTAATTCTAATATGACCGATAGTCAAATTCGATTTCGTATGGCCTTAGTCTGTGTATGTATGCACACAGGAGGTAGCTCAAATAAAACGCCCGGAGATCAGAGATGGCTTCATGGCTGAGCCGCACGACGCAGGGCTGGGGCGAATGGGGGCTCCGGATCGCCGTGCTTTCCAGCGTCACTGCGCATGTCACTGAGCGGCACTTCGCCGTTATCATCCTCGCGCGAGCAGCAGCTGGTTGCGTTCTGGGCACCGTTCCTGCTGCTGCATCTGGGTTGCCCTGACAACATCAGCGCCTACGCTCTCGAGGACAACAAGCTGTCCTTGCGCCAGGCCGTGGATGTCGTGTGTCAGGTCTTGGGAGTCATGTATGTCCTGTACCAGTACATATACCTCGGCTACAACACTGGAGACCTGCTCCCGGCATCCATCCTCATGTTCGTCGTCGGCGCCGCCAAGTACATCGAGAGGGCGTTCGCTCTATGGCGAGGCGACTTGGGCAACATCCGGGGCTCATCTACTGAGGATGAGCAGCAACGTTCAAGGCAGCGAGTGGACTCACTTACAGTGAGACGACGGGTGCTTGACAACGAACAAGCCCTGCTGCTTGCTCACGGCCTGTTCGATTTCTGCCGGCGCGCCATGGTCGATGATTCTTCCGTCCAGGATGAGGATCATGCAGATTCACAGGCTGCTACCAGCGAGAGGATCTTCTCCTTGGAGTGGAGTAGCATGTGCAAGGTGGTGGAGATGGAGCTCTCCCTCATGTACGACGTCCTCTACACCAAGGCAACCGTCATCCACACCTGGGGAGGCTACCTCATCCGCCTCCTCTCGCCGGTCGCCTCGGCCACCGCTGCCTCCCTGTTCTGGAGCCTTGAAAAGGATTGTTTTATGACAATTGACATCATCATCACCTAGATCTTACTGGCGGTTGCCATGGTGCTGGATGTGGTATGGCTGGTGAGGACCTTCGGGTCCACCTGGGCATACGCATTCCTAGATGCCAGACCAAGGACTTGTCTTTACCATGTCGTTCTATGCAGTGGGAGGTGGCGCTGGCTCCGCTGCATGATCGTCTCGTTGGATCCTTCCAACTTGATTCTTCGCCAAGATCCAGGGTCCTACAGGAGGTGGTCAGGCAAAATCGGACGATACAACTTGTTGGATGAGTGCACCCGTGCTCCTGCTGGTTGCAAGACGGGTTTATGGAGCAGGCTCCTGGCCAGGGTTGAGTCGATGGAGCCAAGGTATTTGTCTCCACTTCCCCCAAATGTCAAGAACATGCTATTCCAAAGAATACGACAAAGATTGCCCAGGAGCGACTCACCTCCTGGGAAGTTACATGGGGATCCCTATACCATGAAAGACATCACAACACTCTGGGGCCAAGAAGCTGTGGATAGACATGTAATTGATGCCGACGATCGTCCTCCTTTCGGGCATGAATTTCAGGAGGACATTCTCGTGTGGCACATTGGTACCAGCATTTTCCTTGCGTGCGCCAATCAACAATTCACAACTCCAGGCGACTACGGAAAATATGCGAAGGCAATTGAGGCATTATCGGAGTACCTGATGTTCCTGCTCGCTATGCGTCGGCACATGCTGCCAGGTCTTGTGCTCAGCAGCCTGTTTGAGGTAACCCGCGATGCTTTGGGTGAGTTATGGATTAAGAGTGATGAAAAATGCTACAGTTCTGGTTCTAGAGCAAGAAAGGTAAAGTTGGCCGAGATCTTGCACAAAGAGAAGTCCAACAACGACTATTTATATTGGGGTCGCGGCAATGAGAAAAAACGCCTCATCTCTGACGGAGCTGAACTAGCCATCTTGCTGCTTGATGTTGGAAGATCAAACATGCAGGAGTTGTTGGAGCTCCTCTTTGACGTGTGGGTGGATAAGTTGCTCTACGCGGGAACCCGATGTAGCAGAGAATCCCACACAAAGCAGCTCGGTCGTGGTGGTGAGCTCACAACCATAGTGTGGATTCTGACAGAGCACGCTAGCCCATTCCAAATAGGAGAATTCACTGATGAAATAAAATTTCTTTCAGCTCCTCCTCTTTCTAAGGAAAAACAGTCTGGCGAGAAGAAGGATGGTGTGGTGGAGAAAGAACCTGAACCCCCTAAGAAGGAAAAACCTACTAAGCCTCCTCCTCACAAAAAAGAACCTTGGTGGTCTCCTCCTCCTAAGGCAAAAAAGCCTGAAGACAAGAAACCGGAGGAGAAGAAGCCCGAGAAACCCTACATGGAAAAGATGAAGCCTGATTCTCCTCCTTTCAAACCTGAACCTAAGGAAGAACGGAAACCTGATTTTGAGCCCAAAAGAAAGAGAAGGTTTGCTACATTGTATCCGCCAAAATAGTGTCGACTCATATTCGATAGATTCAAATGGTTTATCTTCTCTCTCCTTCTCTGAAACTTGTATCTTTATATTTGTCAAATTGATGGGCTACATTTACGTTGATAAGTCATTATTGCTAACTTTTATGTTTTTGGTTGAGTTAGGGCTATTATGTTGAGATTTTACCCCAAATGTATTAGAGTTGGCCCATTGGCCACATAGCCCTAATTATGTGTGCAACTGACCAGCTGTTGCTGGACTCTGCAATTGATTGGAGGGTAAGGAGAATGGGATCGACAATGGACACTGACTTGGAACAACCTGTCACGTCAGGATTAGGAACGGAATGATGGGCAAGACCCAGCAACAATGAGCAGACAAACAATGTACATCAGACCGCCATCTTTAATTATCGTTTTCTATGTAATAATTAGAATTTGAGATCATATCGACTGTACACTAATAGGATCGTTCAGATTAGATATTCGCTAAAAAATGATCTTTTTTCATCTTTTCAGAGGGTAACTCTGAACAAATATGAACTATGGAGCAGCAACCACTGATGATGGTGGATGTATAGCTAGCGCTAGGCCTCGAGAACTTGGCAATGCAGGATGCTGCTCTTAGCACGGCCACGGCCGGCGATGTTGGACCAAATATCCGCGACGAAGTTCTTGGCATTTGATTTACCCGCCAAAGTCTCCCACCGCTGGTTTCCCGTCCTCGGGTCGACGTCGACGGCCAAGACGGTCATGTCGTTCCGGACGACGCAGAGCCTGTTCCCGCCGAGAGCGACAATGGCGGCCGCCTCCACCGCCTGCGCGCTCCCCCGGTGCATCCCGCTGTCGACGCACACGGTCCACGCGTCGGCGTCCTCGTCGTACACCCTGAGGCGGCACCCGTCCTTGCAGTCGGCGGCGTAGAGCCTGCTGCCGCCGCCGTCGTCGCCGTGGAGGCACGCGGTGGGGCCCTTCCACCCGGTGACCATCCCGTCGAGCACGACGACGGACCACGCGTCGGCCTCGGGCGAGTACACCTGGCTGACCACCTGCTGCTGCGGGCCCACCCCCTTGACGTACCACCTCCCCCCGTGCACCGCGCTCACCGACGGCACCACCGGCGCCGCCATCTCCGCCACGGCGCGCCACCGGTTCTTCCCCGGGTCAAACGCCTCCGCCGACCGCACGCCGCCCTCGCCGCCGGCGACGTACAGCCGCCCGCCCATCACGCACGCCGCGAAGCACCGCCGCCGACGCAGCATGTCCGGCGCGCGGTGCCACCGGTTGCTCCGCGCGCTGTAGAACACCACCCGCCGCGTGGACCCGCCGGCGCCTCGCGGGTCCCGCCCGCCGAGGAGGTACAGGTGGCACCCGCCGAGTGCGGCGCACGCGAACCCGTCGGCGCACGCGTACTCGCGCGGCACGGGCGGGAGCGCGCGCCACGACGCCGCCGACGACGACGAGGAGGCGGCGGGGTCCAGCGCGTGCCACGACACGCGGCCGTCGCGCGGGTCGCGACGCACCGCGTACAGCCACGGTTCCGCGAGCCCGAGCCGGCGGCGGAGGCTGTACAGGTAGTTGCCGGCGAGGAGGCGGGCCCACCGCTGGCACACAAGCCGGAGCCGGCAGTGGTCGGCGCGGGGCACGCGGATGAGGCACGCGATGGCGAGGTCGTCGGGGAGGCCCGGGAGCAGCGGGCGCTGCACGTCGCGGCACCGGTCAGCCTTCCGCGAGGTCTTCGGTGGTTTCAGCGGGTGGATGGACGCCTTCACGCTCGGCTGCGCGCACGCCCTCGGCAAGGGCACGCGCCGCGCCGCGGCGCACGCGGCGGACGACTTCTCCGCCCGGCACAGGCATGACGACGAGCTGTCCACCTACGCGATCGAGAACGAGCAGTAGGACGGATCATAAAACAAAGGCAATGAATAGTCCATGAATGCGTCATAACTTGGTGCTGCTTGGGGTTAAGATTATTGTTCTGTCATAATTGACTGCTTGATGAGTGATCATACTATACTTTTAGTAGTACAGTAGTACCAAGAGTGTTGGGACAAGAACATAAGACGCTCGGTGGCGTCATGAAACAACTGCTACTTGCGAAAGTTGTTCAACTACTTTTGTTGGCTGGGGGACCGAGTTTGATGGCGTGGCCATGCAAGTTTCACCATGAAGGAAATTGCCATGTACTGGTACTTTTTTTTTCGCATAAATATTAGCTTTGGAAAACATTTGGTTATGTGGTTAGGGATTGGCAAGCGGCAACTTCAGTTTCTCATGAAATTTTATCAACGAAGGAGACGCCCCAACAAAGATGAAAGCAAACACAACACATACACTAGTTTACCCATATTTTTCTACAGTTAAGTGATTTTGCGCACATAGTTTACTGTTTTATCGGTGCCCAGAATTTTTGTTCAGTGAAATAACAAAAAAAAGGCAACGATGCATAATTATCTTCGAACAGAAAATCGATGCAAGAAAATATCTAGACGCTCAAACACACTGGCAGAAACTCATCGGACTTCAAAGCAGAGTAGCACAAGTTCAATTATATGGACATTATCTCCTCCAGTATTTCAGAAATTCTTTGAACCCAACCTAAACACCCTCATACCGATTGATGGATGATAAAGAATATCATGGTCAAAGGTTTCTAGATTACGGACCAAATTGCAAGGATTTCAAAGCAACAATAGATTAAGAAATTGAGATAAGAAAAGAAACAGAGACTTACCAGAGGAGCTCGGTTCCTTCTATCCATGCCCGTTCCTGAAGCAAAGAATCAAGGAACTTCAAGAAACATTCGCTAAACAAGTCATTCTACCATTGCCCTGCTTCAGCTTCTGCTAACCCTTCCGCCTGGCTTGTGAATCAAATAACGAAGCAGGAAATGGCAGGCCCGATCAAACCCTCCTAACCAGAAGGTTCTCCCAAACACCATGCGACAGGAAGAAGAAGAAGAAGAAGAAGAAGAAAGGGAGGAGGGTGGCGGCTGGTGACAACTAAAAATGGGGAGAGCCACCCCTCGCATTAAAGCCTCGTGCGTGTCTCTCTGCCTGCGGGCCCAGCTGGCAGCTGCATCACACAGCACTTGGCAGGAGCAGGACAGTCCGGGCTGGAGGAAGGGGGGACTCCAGAATTGTGCGCCCGTTTCTGTCGCTGTCTTCTTCTATAGTCTGCTTACCTCCGTCAACCACTCTCGTTCGTTTGCATGGTTGATTAGTCCGACGATTATCCTGTCCTCTAGATTAATCAAGTTCTTCGTCCCAGCTGTACCCCTTTTGTTGCTCAGACTTCATAATTTTCAATTTTCCATTGTAGAAAACTTTTGTTCTGCTGTGTTTTCGTTTACCTGCTGCTGTGACGATCTCAGCTATGCAACCTTATTGCACTAATAATTAATCCGTTCCAACGTAATCGCGTTTAAATTGTGACAGCAAAGCGAGAGGAAAAGCTGGTGCATCCGAAAGCAGCAAGAACAGACAAGAGGGAACGGCAAGCTGAGCGATCCTCTCAAAATCAAACGATATTAAAAAAAACAAACGCACGCAAGCAAATCAGTTCGCCTAAAATACGCCGCAACTAATTGTCTTGGAGTCCCTTGGAATCAAAACAAGAGGCAAGCAGACGGGGGTGAGGTGAGGTGAGGTGTGACCGACCCCTGACATCGCCGAGAGTTGAGAGGTCAATTTGCAGGCGCCATCCTGACGAGACGACGGGAGATGCACTGCACGACCAGCATAGGATCGCATGACACAACTGATTTTGGCCACAGCCAATGGATAAGCTGCATGTCTTAGACGGTACCGTTGATTTGTTTAACTGTTTGTTGCACGACCGTATGTGTCCATGACGCCGACTTTTGATTAAATTAAATTATTTTCAGCATAAAAATATCACTGCGAAGGAGGTGAAGTCTTGGCATCCTCACGTATATTGACGTTTACTGCGTGCATAGCCCGCCGAACCTGGCAAATTACTCTGAAAAGTATTACAATAGCTGTGAAATGTAGTCATGGATCGAACAGTCAAGAGGAGGAGCCGTCAGCATTCATATATGTCACGGAAATCTGATGGACTGAATGTAGCAGCCTACTCTGATGATTACCCATGAATCGGAGCGAGTGTTGACTGATGAGATTTGCCAGTACGGAGAAGATGCGAAGCCCTGAAATGGAACGACAGGTATGGAGGACTTTGCCGGAATTCATGCGCCGATGAAATTTTTGGTTCGTATATTTTGATCGAAAATGTCTGCTTTGAAATGTTCATGATTGCAGTCCGTGAAGGTTGAATTAAAGAGACGGCAAATCGTGTTAGCTACTTAGCTTTGTCAGACAACACAAACTCGGCAACAACTGACATGGTTAGTTCTGTTAAGTCCTTTACAGCTCAATGCCCCGCAATTTGTTCTTGGGGTGGCAGTATGAATATTGGTGACTCTATTTAAGTTTGAGATTGCTCAAGTAGATAATTTTCCCTACACAGATCAGTTCCAGAAGGTGAAGGTGAAGCATGTATATAATGCCCTAAAAAAGATACGCACTATGTTAAACCATTCCACTTCCACAAATATACTATGAACCGTGGCTGCACATTGGATAGTCATACTAAGCAATACAGTGAGATAAACTGTGATCGTCTGCCCAAGTTTTCTTCAACCCAGTATTTGGGTTATCCTCTGGCCAGTAAACACCCTGGCCAAATCAACTCAACATAAGCATATTCGAACATAAAACATTACTATTTTCCTGTCATCTTCTGTGCTATTGGCCCTCTCCACTAGCAGTGCTACCTGGCCCTCTTCTGCTAACAGTGGTGTTCTTCAGTATCTGCTCAAGGTACAAAAAATCAAATCAGAATGTTTTTTATGCCTGCAGCATACATGCATACACTACTGACCAAGATTCTGCAACAAACAAAAACAATGCACCCCTACATAATACAAGATCCATGATCATATCGGATAGTTAACAAATATTGCTGGTGCACCAAGTCACCAACAAACAATTATCTAAAAAACCGTATGCAAGACTTTGCAAAAGGCTGGAACCTTTTTCCATTATCTAAAAACAGAACAAAAAAGGATGAATATGGGAGATAAACAATAGTTTTATTCTGGTGGAAGAAACAAGATATAAGCTACATTATTATAAGGACCAGAAGAAAATAATAGGAAACACAATTTCCAGTTAATGCAATTTAGCAAGCACTAACAAAAATTGGTAGAATCTGAACCTTCCAAAATTGAGCAACCAATGGGCACAACTCAAACGAAGTGTACCTGTCGGAGCATCTGGTTCTCATTCTGAAGCGTGGAGAACTTCTCTTCCATCTCTGAATTCTTCTTCTCCAGTTCCTTCACCTTAACCTCTAGATCAGTTAAATAAGCCTTCTTCCTCTCTCTTGCCTGTTGGGCTGATACTCGATTCCTCAGTAATCTTCACAGATAAAAAAAAAACATAGCAAATTAACCCACCATGCAGGACATTGCTAATTAACCACCATCCAAGCGTAGGAACTATTTTTTTAAAAAAAAAAAAACGACCAACCTAAGAGGACCTACGTGAATTCTTAAGAAGAAAAAATAGGCACCCAAATTCACATCAAAGAAAAAATAGTCACCCAACCACTATATATTTATTAGTCAGGCAAGTAGCATATTATACCACGTTCAAATCATGGAATATAGGAGCCAACCTTCACAAGGACATGCAACCAAGGCGATCACCCCGCATGTGATGTACTTGGAATTTGTTGAAATGAAAGTGACGTACCAACTCGCATGTGTAATGCAATGGCAGATTGGCTAGCTAAATTTGTATGCGGACTAGAGCCAGTGGAATCCTCTTGGCATCTTTTACCAATTCAAAAAAAAAAAAAAGATCAATATTGTTTAAGTACGCTTTTAATCAATACGGAGTATATATTGTTTTAAAACACTATTTTAACCGCCTCTCCTACTGACTTGTCCTAAAACATATGTCCAACCAATTGAGCAGAATTTCTAACAAGCTCAGCACATCCATTCATATATGTGAAAAATTGCCGTCCAACCATCTAGCTACACAAGGACTTTTTTCTTCCTATCCATAAATTAAACTCTAGGAGGGGGCCTTAGCTCTGATGTGGAGTCATAATGGTCCAGTTGGTCCACCATGTATAGTGGATACAAAATTTGCATGGCTAGCATGCACACTAAAGATATTTTCTTCTGTCATGATATTAAAATGGGCCAATCAAACATCGCTGAAGATATTATTTTTTGTCAACAAAATTAAACAGGACAATCAAAATTCATACCCAATGACTACAAGTACACATCTGAAATCCATACTACGTATCAACTTGTATCGGGGAACAAAATAAATAGTATCTAAAAAATATCATGTATCTTGATCAATCTAAACTGTTCCTCAAAAAAAAAAAAAAAAACGAATTCGTTTTGACCAAAGTGCGGTAATGAACAGAGGAGCGCTACTCTGTAAACTGAATTTCACACCGGCGATGCTAGTATAATGCTGTGTAAGTACTACGAATCCCACACCTTTTGAGTCGCTTGTGCTCCTTGTCCGCGGGGCTGCGCACGCGGCGGCGCCCGCCGGCCTGCGCCCCCGCCGCAGACGCCTGAGCGCGGTCGGCCTCTCTGCCCGACGTGGACGGCCCGCCGGGCAGCTCCAGGCCCAGCTCCGGCACCCTCCTTATCTCCTCGTCACTCTCTATCCCTACATAGCACACAGAGCTCAACAACTCAGCAAACATCAACGGAACAGAGGGGTCCAAGAACTGAAGCGGCGAACCAAAATTAAACGGCAAAAAGAGAGAGACAGATCATGAACGGACCTTCTTTGAGGTCCATCTCCATGTGGTGCGCGGAGCTGGAGGACCTCTCGCTGCTCGACGGCAGCGAGCTCGCCGCCTGTTCCTGCATTCTCTCCTTCTTCCTGACAGATTTGCCTGCGCGCGCGCGCACTCTGCTTGCTTTCTCTCTATCCCGGTTTCCCCCGCCTTCCTTCCCGACGGTTGCCTCTCTGCTTGACTGGCTGTTGTTTGCATGTATGGGCCAAGAGAACTTTTTCGTCCCACCATTTCGCAGATCAACACCTGATGAAAATTATAAAAGTCCCCATACCACCACCTCAAAACCTACACATATTCCAAACAAGCACCTAAACCCTCACACCCACGTCCCTGCACGACGCAGCCACACGACCGACAGGGGCCAACGCGTGATTTTGAAACAATGAACGGGCCTCGACCGTAAACCCGCCTCGAAGCGACAGCATTAATTGCCCCGACAGGTACACTGGGGTTTGGGGGGTTTAGCCGACGCGGCACAGCCGTCCACCCGCCCGCGGATCCACGGCCAGGAACCCGCCGTCGTGGCCGCCGCGGAGACCACCCGTCCGGCGGCGCCATCCAAAGGCCATGGACCTCGCTACGTGGACGGGTTCCCGCCCTCTCGCTGCCCGCAGCTGCGACCGACACGCGGGCCACCGCGTCCCCGGGCCCGCGCGTCGGCGACGTGGACGCGGTGGGCGTGCGCGATGGTTTCTGTACTCTCTCGCGTTGACGGAAGAAGGGCCACGCGCGCGGCGCTTTCGCGTGAGGCCCCCCAGCGACCGCGTGCGCTTGTAGCGCGCTGGCTCGTCGTTGGCCACGCGCGCAGAAAACCACGGGCGCGTGCGTGGGGTGGTCGGCGGCCGCCGCGGATGAGAGCGGAAACGGATCCTTTCGTTTTGGCTTCGTCATGACTCATGAGGTGATGCTTGATCGAGGCCGACCCAGCAGTACCGGTGAAGCACCGGCGGATGATCGCGCTCAGTTCTGTCTTCGCGCGGAGGGGTGGGGATGAGTAGTCATCAGCCCATGGTAGCTGGATAGTGAGCAGAGCACAGAGCACGCACGCAATGTCGCTCTCGCGGATGCTAAGCGTGCGTCTTCCCCTAGTGGTGTTGTGGCGCACGGTTCAGAGTTTAGAGATGAAAATGGAAGCACGCTGGGCTAGACGGCCCGCATACCCGGCTTGCAAAATCGGCCTTTGTGGCGTGGCGCATGCGGCCCAGCTCCATTTTCTCCGTGGCCTAACATTTACTAACCGGCCTAGTCGGTAGGCCCATAAGCCGTAATGACAGATTCTGCTGTCACGACCTCACCATCCGCTCCTGCAAAATCGAGCAGCGTCTGCTCCGTGTCCGTCACGTTTGGCCACCTCCCTCCTCCGTCTCCGTCTGTCCGCTCCACCTTGGGCACCGAAGTCATGGGGTGGTTGTTGGCATGTATGGTGGCCGCTTTGTGTGTGTCCACATCTCCGTAGCTGTTTTGTCTGTTGCTTAAAGCTTGACTGGATGTGAAATCGTGGACCTTGAGCTGGAAGCGAAATTACTGCTTCATAAACACGACGATTCATATTGTTGGCGTCCTCTATGGCCGTTTCAGTATAGAAATCAAACGTACATTCAGATGTTTCCTGTGGAATTTCACTTCAATTTTCGGAGTTCCAAACGGGGACCTCAAATTCTACTACACAACACGGTCAGTTCCATCATCATCTTCTTTTAGACTTCGATGGTAGTAACATACATGGCAAGTCGGTTTGCACGTTGCACTAGCAGATTACATCAAGTTTCAGAGAACGCACAACTGAGAGAATGGCGATTTCCTACCGCTTCCCGGGCCTTGCTCGCTGCGCCGACGAGCCACGCCACTGCCCCCGGACGGTGCTCCGAAAGATGGAGCAGAGGACGCAGCCGGACACTCTCGGCGACGGCGGTTCAGCTGCCGGGGCCACGTCCCTCGCCCGGAACGCCTTCCTGCCCGGCGCCGCTTCCCTCCCCTCCTGATTATTCTGGTGATCCTTCTGCGCCTTGGGCTTGATGGCCAGCTTCTTCTTCTTGTCGTCGACATCTCCAACGGCATCATCGCGGCCGCGCCGCCGTAGCATGATGGCGCTGCCGACGCTCCGCGAGTGCCGCAGCTCCGGCTGACGCACGGCGCCGTTGGGTTTCTTCTCCTCGGCGCCCTCGGTGAGGAACCGTTCGTCCCAGATCAGCCCCGACGAGCCGGACCTCCTGAAGGTCTGCACCGACCTCTGCAGCCCAGCCATCTCTCTCTCACACAACCTCCTCCCCCTTGATGGTGTCTGTTAGCTTATGCTCGTGCGCTTGATATGCAAGTATATAATGCGGAAAAGCGGTGGACGATTTGAGAAAGATGGCAGACAGAGCAGCCGTCAAATGATAGTGTCTATATAAAGCAAAGCAAGCAGCAGTGCTTGCCTGGAAATCACTAACCGGGACAGACATGGATTAGCTTAATGGGAATAACTAAGTAATGATCCCAATGGTCGAGCCGTACATACGTGCTGTTCACTGATGCCAACAACAAAGCGCCAACGGAAGCCGTCGTCCGGCCGCCAAGATCAGCATTTCTTGTCATAATAGGCGCTCACTTAAAGTCAGGAATGACTTTTCTTTTTCGCTGCGGACATCTCTCTAAACACATTGCCCTAAATATCCATAAAATATATCAATGACGAAACCTGGCAAAGCTGTTGAATATATGCATACCAAGACGTCATTCTTTTGCAACTTACACAGCAGATGCATTTCTACGAAACAATCATGAATGTTACCGCCACCCCTCATCAGGCGGTTTCATGGTACAAGTGACATCCCCATGAAAAAGAATCATGCAGAATTGGCCGTGCATGTGCAATGTAGAAGCAAATAATCAGTGACCAGTCTGAAATATGCAATCGGAATAAGAAGAATCTGTATATTCCGGTTGCTGCAAAATGTTACTTCTTTTTTCTGCTACTGCTGGCACCTCTTGAGCCATCAGCAATGCAGGCCTCCACAGAGGCCATTAGGCTTGCCTCCAGCTCATGACCTCTCACTGCCGATCTCACTTTCCTCAGAATATGTTGTTTCATGACAGCCCTCTCAGCACCCTGGACGTTCTTGCACATGTTCAATCCCTGGATGTATCTCGACACGGCTCCGCTGAAAGACTCACCAGCTTTCTCAAGGGCCACTAGCTTCTCAACGACTTGAGAAGACAGCATTCTTTCAATGCAGGGTTTGGTTCCGACCACCACAATGTCCACCAAAAGTTGCAGTACTAGATCCTTCGTCTTCAAAGACTTGCGGTCCAGCAAGTTCACCAGTTTTTCTATGGTCCCTAGCTGCAGAAATCTCTGCAACACAAGCGACCCGCCCTTTGCAGAGACAATCTGATGCAGGGCATCATATGCTGACTCCTGGAGCTCATCATTATTGCACTGCATCATATCAATGAGCTCATAAACAATATTAAGCTCCAGGAACCGACGTACATATGGCTCTCCTCCGGTGCATGCCAACGTCATCACCAAAAGGGCTGATTGAGACCTCACTTGGTTGCTTTCAACTCCTTTGCGTTGCAGGAGGAATGCCAACCTATCAAACAGACTGCTTCCGAAAAGGAGATCTTGTACCCTTAGATCATTAGCCCTCTCAGCGAAAGGTAATAAACCTTGGATGGCTTCAATGATATCTTTATGGTCTTTCTGTAAGAGTTTATGAAGAATTACCTCAAAGGATTGTTGTGGCTTCGGAGATGGAGGCACATTTTGGTCAGATAAAACAAATCTCTCCAAGCTGAGCCGAGCCTGCCAGGGCAAGTGAAGCAGCACTGAAGGACCCATGCACCCTTGAAGTTGTGCACCAAGCTCACACAAAGTTTTTAGCATGATAATCGCATGATGCTGTGAGATCTCAGAACCAGTGCCTAGAAGTACAAGAAGTTTCTTGTCTATTCCTGATTCAATCATGATCTCAGTAGCCTTCAACTTTCCAACTTTTGTCAAAGATGCAAAAGTTTGAAACACAATTTCATGCCATTGCTCGTCATCGGGAGACAAAAGAGCAGCAATTCGATCCATAGGAAATCTTGACAAAATTTCATCAGCAGTCGCTGCATCAATGTGCTCAGATATCTTGGCAAGAACAGAGGACAAGTTGGCTAGATTTGAAATATCTTCACAGACAGGAAGAAGATCAATTAATTTATCCACAGAACCTGCCGTTTCAAGAGATTGGGCAAGATTTACATAATCTGCTTGGAAAAAGATAACTGTAATTGCCTTGGTGACTGCAAAAATAAGACCTGGGGATCCTACTGAAATTATCTCGGCTATTTGAGGACCAAGCATTTTATTGAACCCAAGTCTGCTTGCCTCAAAATCAGATATGGATCTGCATGCCATGAGAGCTTGAATTGTGCTTCCCAGTAAAATTTCTATCTCCATGAACTGTAGCAGAGAAAAGAATGACCTCATCTTCTGCTCAGCTGGCCTTTTCACAGAGTCTTTGCCAAAGACAAAAAGCCATGGTGCCACTAGTGCAGCATATTCAGAAAATGATTCAGATAAAAGAGTACGAACAGCATCATTTGTTTTGCCATCAAGGTAAAGTGAAACCATGTCATGCATATGATACAGAAGTTGATCTTCCAGTTTGATGATGAGTGAGCCTTCTACTAGTTTTGAAACCACTAGAGAGAACAAATTGTCCTGCATAAGGGCTGACCAAATGGATTCGAGGCAAGCCTCTGGAACAGGTTCTTCCCAAGAAATAGCTGCAAGAACCATGAAGAAACTTTTTGAATTTTCTGGCATTGCTTCTAAGCTGAACTCAAAAGATCCAAAAATAGTCAGTGTTGTCTCCACGTCTTTCTCATTGACATATGAAACTGGCCCTGGAGCACAAGTGGCATATGTGGAAAGGTTGGATATGGCTTTCTCCCATTTTTCCACTCTGGTCTCCTTCCTGAGAGCCTTGCCCATGACAGCAACTGTAAGGGGATGGTGACCACAACGATCCAGCAGAATTTCTGCAACAGGCTGTGAGGTATAGCTAAATTAAGCATTTTCAAACTTTTTCATTCGCAACTCTAAAGTCCATATCACAACATAACAAAAGATTGCAAGAATACAAATATCAATGGAAACTTACTGTACATATTTGTCAAGTTGATATATTATAACATAAAAAATCATGATGTCAATAGAACAAGGTCAATCTAGAAATGCAAACATATGCACTAGCAGATTTATATATTAGGGATGCCTTCATGAAAGCAGCAAAAAACATATGCAAATTACCATCAACAAAGAAAACTAAGATATGTGATGGCAGGTGAAACTAATGCAGTGCCAATAAGACAAATAACAAATCTTAGTAACATACCGGAAGCTCTCCAACACTGAGCAGGCTGTGATAGAGAAGAATTTCCTTGCTGATCTCCTTGATGTCATCTTTGGTTATTTCTACCTTTTCAGCTTCTGCTATCTCATAAATCGCTTCATCTCTTGTCGTCACAAGATATCGGCAATCATTGTCATACAATTTTGTGAACCGATCAACGATATCTTGCTCCCAGACATCATCGAGTAGGATCAACATGCTCTTCCCAACCAGCGCTGTCTGAAGCAAGCAACAGACATCATCAAGATCTTTTCCAATCTCCTCATCGACAGTCATGGAGCCGATCTGGACAAGGAACTTGCAAATCTTCCTAACAAGTCGCTTATGGTATTCGCTTCTGCTGCCATTACATGCTGATCTGCTGCACCAGCGCCCAAAGGTAAGCTCAATTGCCCCATCCACAAAAAAACCAAGAGGGTCAGAAGCTATTTGTCGAGCAAGGCACGATTTTCCAATACCAGACAATCCGACAATGAGGACGACTTGATGCCCACCATCCTTCTCCAATAACTCCCTGATATGGCTGCACTTCTTCGACACTGGGTAGCCACGCTCCGACGTGACCCTCACTAACGAGGGTGTGCTCTTTGCGGTAGATGCTAGGACATCACCGACGTTCCGGATCAGTTCCTGCAGCTCCAGCCAGCGGTTGAGGTCGTCCCTGATCAGCTTGACGCACTTCATGAGCGGGTCGCCCACAACGGAGCTCCGCACCAACCTGGTGAACGCCTTCCCCTTCCCCTTGCTCTTCTTAAGGATCTGCCTCGCCTTGGCGATGTTGGCGTGCAGCTGGCCGAGGAGCCTGTCCAAGCTCTGGAACTGGCGCTCAAGCTGCGGGCCGTGCATCTTGTGGGCGTGGCGCTGCCTCGACTGCTGCGTCAGCGCGTCGAGGTTGGACACGAACTCCTCCAGCACCTGCAGCCGCCTCGGCGCCTCGGCGAAGTCCGAGGCCGCCTGCTCCAGCGCCCCGACCACGGACACCATCGCCGACACCAGCTGCGTCGCCGACGCGAGGACCTGCACCACGTCCATGGCTTGGGTTCACGAACTCAGCGTCGGCAAATCCGACACAGGCACCCAGCCGGCTGCCGCAATTTCACGAACACATGGCGTGCGCTCTCTTGGTCAGCGCAACGACCAGCGGTCAGAGATGCCCCGGAACCAGCCCACCGATCATTCACCACACCACAGCACGAAAACTGATCCAATTCACAAGCATTCGAGGGAGTCCCATAAGCCGCAGCTCGTATCCAGCCTCGGGGGAAGCTTCAGCGAAGACGGCATGTGCTCCCTTGCCCCGCGAGTCAACAGGGCAAGTGAGGAAGAAAAGTTTTTCCATAAAAAAAGGTGAAATGAAGGAAAAGGGTGTGTGATTCTCCGCCGTCTTCCGATCCCGTCCCGTCCATACCTAACGACAGCTCCGCGGAGGGCGTCGCTGCCGCCGGACGCCGGCCGGGCCCCGCGACTCCGAAGCAAGGGCTGGACGCGCGCGAGACACCTCGGCACAATACGATGCGGACGGACTGTTTTTCCTTTTTTGTGAATGGGGGAGTAACAGATTTTATTTTTTTTTGGACTCTTCTGCCGTTCGGGTTCGGCGGCTTCAGCGTGCTCTCGGGTTACTTTGGAATTGCAAACCTGTTCTGCTTAGAGTCGGAGAAATGGGCCGGATCTGGAGTTGTCAGGCCGCGCGTACCGTTCGCAGTTTGGGCCCAGCATGCTGGGGTGGGTGGGCAGCTAGATTCTGCCACTGGGCTGGTGGATAACCATTGCCTTCATGCAGTGATTAGTGACTACCACACCAGTGATGACTTTGTCTCCAAAAAAAAAAAAAAAAAACTACCAGTGATGACTGGATGAGTGATGACCCATGTATATTACCACAGTACTACACTGTATATATATCACGTCTACAAGCTGGGCGCCTGGTCAGACCCCCGCCCTACACTGCACGTTTTCAGAGGTCCAGTGTACGTTGTTACACTGTATATCACGTCTAGTACAAGCTGGGCGCGAGGCGTGCCTTTTCCTTTTGTGGATAATTGTGTCTAGGAGCCGTTAGCAATCTGTCTTTTGCCGGTCACGGTGAAGATTTCTGCCTTTTGCAGCAAATTCAGCGGGAAGGCGACGCGTCCGGACGTCCTCATCCCCATCATCTTCAAAACCCGTGCAGGAAGAAGAGTCCCGAAGGGGTCGCGCGCGAGGCATGGCACGCAGCACCGGGTGCGCAGTTGCTGCTGCCGCCTGATATGGGCAGCACGATAAAAGGGCGAAAAGAAGCGGCAGGAGGCGTAAAGCAGCATAGCAGCCAAAGCGGAGCGCGGTGTTTAAAGCTCAAAGGAAAGGAAAGGGGAGGCCGGGGGTGGCGAGGCGATCGAAGAAGGAATCTCTTCATTTTCTCTCGGCGACTCGCCAATGCCGCTTCAGCGGCGGGGGCGGACGATCGAGGTGGCTGCCCTGCTTTGCCGACGCCGGAGCAGAGCGCTTTTGACTGGGACAGCTAACGTATCCATCATCTTTCTTTCTCTGTTGCTTCGTCTATCCAAACCATCAGTTGTGCCGTTTGGTTGGGCGGCACATGCCGCTGCTGGCATTAGCCATCCTCTAATTGCATTTGCACGCGGGGTTAGCATTAGCAACACAACGAGTTCAACGAGCATCCAATGCAGCATCGGTTTGCGTGAGTGGCCGTGGTACGTGTTGATCCGCTGCCTCCCTGGTGCTGCAGCGGTCCAGCCACCAGTGTCTCCGGGCAACGTGTGTTGCGCATGTGCTAGCTCGAGGTTTTGAGAGAAAGCAATGCGCATGTGACCGCACGAAATGGCGCGGGCCAAGAGGTTTTGGTTCGCCGCGCGGCTCAGTGCATCGCACGTGCAAAATCAGATGACGAGCGAACTTAATTTAACACTCTCGACTGAATGTTACTAGTACAACAGCAAGTACAGAACTTGGATCACATTAGATTCAGAGTTTTCAATTGTGTTAGACTAGTACGGGACTGTTCAAAGTTACTCCAATGTCCAAACAACAACGAAAGAAGTCCCGGGGGAGTAGCTTTGGACAGACAAACACGCATATGTTGTTCACATCCCGTTCGTTTTCTCAAACTAAATTGCCTCGTCGCTCTCGCCCACAATGAACCATAATATTGATCAGCTCAGAAACAAAAACAATAATAATATGAACAAAAAAACGGTAGGGGATATTAAGAAGCAACAGTACTAGTTAATAATACTTCTGGAGCAAGCGTTTTGGGGTTACATCATATGACTCGAAGCGCAAACATGCCGGAATGAAAGGGAAATAAAGCAGCAAACATAGGTCGGAAGGTACTGTCCCAAATGGGAATGAGGACCAAATCTAAAAACGGGAAGGAACAAAACTAGTAATAGCATCGATCGGCGGATGTCTTTCACTACTCTCTCATGTGGGGACACTTGCTGCTTCTGCTCGTCGCTGCAAACTTCATCGTCTCTGAGATGCGTCAGCTCCCTACACCTCAGTGCCTGCACGTAACGAGCATATGCCGCATTCAGAAGATGAACTTTGGAAAAGAAAAGAAAACAAACTTTGATAATTTACAAGTAATTTTCGTAGGTCATGGCGGCGCTACCGGAGTCCCGTGGTGCGTTGCACCTGAAACACTCCATCCTGCTAGCAAAGTTGTGCTCGTTGCATCCAGACCTGCTTACCAACAACATTTATGTAGAGTGAAATAAGCAAGGGTTAATATGGAAGGAAAATGCACACAACGTACAGTATAAAACAGCATAAGCCTACAGTGATAATCGTAAGTTAACAATATACAGAGCACGTAGTATGCTACAGTTGAACAGGAAGATACATTTTATGGAGGAAATACATTTTGGCATCAAATGAGATAAGTTTACCATTTCGGCACAGGTATGAGATGTCTATAATTAGTTGCTATCTCATATACACATCATCACAATAGAGGATGGTGACGCAACCTTCTTTTCTAAAGGAAACACACAAACATCGAGTAGCACATACAGAAGAAGCATGCACAAGGACAAAAATACCACAAGAACATGATTGTATCCTTATTGAACGTTATGTGTTATGTCATACTCCCTCCGGATTAATTTTGTTGACGCTTGGACAGCAGCTGTAGTGCAAAAATGAACTACATTTTCTGTCGGAACGACAACAAATTCCGTCTGGAGGGAGTAAAAGATAAGGGCTGGGCACTTATGTCCATTGGTCGTTAATTCATTAGTATGGCCTAAAAATGAGAAAGGGCCGTGCTACTAGTATAAAGCAAACTGGAGGGAATATTATAGGTAACACGCACCTGGTGCAAATCCAGTCTCCAGACTTCCAATTAGGGCGGTTGGCACGGGCAGCGCCACCGAAGCTGTAGCCGCGTGAGCGTGACATGTCCGCATCAAAACCGCCAGCGCCACTGTTGACAGCAGTTTCATCCTTGAAGGCGGAGCACTTGAAGCAGTTGGAGCGGCTTGCGAAGTTGTGTGCGCCGCAGGAGCAGTACCAGTCACCAGGGCGGACGTCAGAGCCAGCACCAAAGCCGCCGCCAAAGGAGGAGCCACCGCGACCACCGAAGCCGGCATCGCGGCCGCCAAAGTTGGCATAGTCACCTCCAGCGCTGCCACGATCAGCAGCACCACGCGGCTCACCGCAGCGCTGGCATAGGTCCCGCCGGCTGAAATTGAGGTGCTGGCACGCCCTGCAGTCCCAGTCTCCTGGCTTCCTGTTCATCTTGCCTGCAGAACGCGCATAATCAAAACAATGCAAAATAGGTACTTCTAGTCAAAAGGGTGATATCAGATCATGTACAAAAACATGCATGCTTGAACTACCCAAATGTTATATCTTCACTGTATGCACCTACGATGTGCTTGAAGTCAAGAAACAGAACCCAATCAAGATTACACTTAATGGAAAAGAGTAAGTTACCGAAACAAAGCTCTGCAAGTGTTGCTAGGCACAAAGATGGGAAGTGAGATGGTGATGCAGCAAGGTGCGAATGTGCAGGGGTATATATAGTGAGTCCTGGAGGGGATGCTGAAACCGAGGGTGAGCTACCTTTGTGCCTTTGATTCGTGGTGCACTTTGGCCCGCGAAGAACAAGGGAATCACGTAAAACTAGAAAGAAGAGGAAGTTAAAGAAAAGAAAAGAAGAGAAAGCCATTAAAGGGAAAAGAATTATGGGGAGTTTGAATGCTTCCTTTACCCTGCATCTCTGCCTGCCTTGGCAACATCTTTTGAGACATGGGATGGAGGTATGTGCACTACTCCGCATTCTAGTGCTTAGGAAATTCAACATCTTTTATTTCATTTATATTTAACATTAAAAAAAGGTTGCAACTCAAGTATGTAAATTTCAGGGAAAGCTTAGTAGAGCATTCAACCGAAAAAGAAAAACGTTATGGTTGGTAAATAATGAATTCTACTTTATTTTGACGGCACAGTTTGAATCAATAATCATAGTTTTTAAATTAATGTAAAAAATTAATCCAAAAAAAGATCTAAAAAATTATTCCAAAAAAGTTGAATGTCAAAATGATACCTAGTGTTGACATTTTTTAGTTAATGAGTCGCATATGATACAAATATATTTATCCTTAAATTATAATTTAACTTGAAAATCTTTTTCACAACTAATAGTTACATACAAATTCTGTAACATACATTTCATAGTCAACTAAATAGACACCCTGAATTCAGTTATAGTTTGGTGGGCATTAGGACAAGGTACAAAATAAAAAATAATGGCACATCTAGTCAACTCTTTGTTCTAGAAACAAACAAGACAGAAACAGATCCTCAATATAGTCAAACAGAGAGCAAATATTCATTTTAATTATATGCATGAGGTTGATAGTTCAGTTCCTAGTAAATGTGAACGAAAGAGTGCTCTGCCATTCAGTTTTTCAAGATAAACTAATCACCTATGTATTTGCCTGATTCCAAACCCACAACATATCTTGGCCAAAACGACAAAAAATCTAATTTACTATGGCTAATATTTCAGCTTGTAACTCAAAGCTGAGATACGAAGGCCTGTAAATGGTGATCGCTATGTTGTTCATGTAGTAGACGGTCGCACTTTATTTATCATGTTAGCAAATGTACTATACTATAAACTCTTTTTCTTCTTAAATTAAACATTGTTATAAAAAAAACATCAAAGCTGAGAAATATTAGTGGCCGCGCTCCTGTGGTATAAAAACATGGATGATGGAATATAGCGACAGTGACCTCATTGAGTCAAAAACCTAAAATAATCACTCACAATATTCTGAAGCAAATTGAGCATAATTATGTCAATAAGGAAATATATGTGGTGTTGAGAATTGTGCAGATCATTTTTGAACTTATGCTTAAGTATATAGTGTTATTGATTCCTGCAACAAAGAAAAGGCTATTCATGCTCCTGATATTCGACGCTAACTTTGCTTTCTTTTACTATCAATAATTGAGAAAAGGCTATAGAATCCATTCCAACAAACCTTCACATCAACTCAAGGCTATATCCATTTCTGCCGAGCAAGACGATTGCTCAACTCTCATTTCTTCATATATAAGAAAAACTAACTCGTTAAACTGAAACACCTTATCTCTTTTAGAGTTTTAGGATAATAAATCAAAGGTCTATTCCATTACTAGATGGCTAAACAAAATTAATTTTCTGAGTCAAATTTCTATCTTGGATGACAGGAACATGTTCCATTATGAACAAAAAAGGAAAAGTTATATCATCCCCCAATAAGGTGCCCCTTCAATTTCAGATAGATCAGAAATGGGCTACCTAAAATTTCGGATAAGAAGGAGCAAGCATGAACATGGAGACATTATAGCACCAAGTGAATATTCTAAATGCAAGGAGTGAAAGGAGCATAAAGTATTCATTAGTTTACTAGTAATCATCTACATGGCAACGACATGATGTGCAAGTAACAAAGCAAAACTCAACAGTCAAACAAACAACATAGTATCTTCTTGATGAAAATGAATTTAATTAGTGAGAGACTTCTTCCTTGAAAAAAAAGTGGATTCAAAGAGAAGACGCCCCAGTGAATAAGATTTATCTATGAGTATAAATACAGTTCGTGCAGTTACCAAAAATAGATTGCACAAATGAAAGGTTGGCAAACAAACGTAGTTATTACCCAACTTTTTCTCAGTCATACATTCGGTAACCTAAGATATATATTTTTTTCTGAAAAGATCCTCAGAACCTTTCAGGAATTCATCCACCTCTTTGGGCCCCCTCGTGTTTCCTCATTTATCAACAAGGAAGGGGCTACTGATACACACCTTTGCCATATATACTAAAAATATCAGATTCTACTCATATCCATTAGAGTTGTGCATTGCTAGCCAATCCAAACAAAAAAAAATACTGGCAAATTGCTATATTACAACAATACATAGAAAACTAAATGAACGAAGGTGACAGGAGATAGGAGAAAGAAAAGGGAGCATTTCAAATCAAGACAGCCAATTGGATTGCTGAGCTGTAAGTATTGAGCACTAGGCTTTATCTTTTTCGTTGCAAGAGGAGTTATCGAATACAGAGAAAGATGTGAACTCTCCATGCACAAAACTATAAGAAATCGATTCCTAGGCTGAAGAGATGATGAATACTCGAGGGCGGCGTTGACTGCCATCTTTAGAACTCTTTTAATGCCCTTTTAATTTTCAGTTGTGTTTGAATCTCCTGTGTTGTTTCCTAGCTTCTTTACTTATGCTCATCCTTGAGGCTTTACATCAGTGGATTTACTTTTGCTTTTTATCTACTTCATCTATTTCCTTTCTCTCGAGTTACTGTTCTACCACTAACTAGAACTAGGCAGAGATAGTAGATGCTACGAGGGAAGGCATAGGTTATAGGTTTCAAAACCATAGGATGATATGCCTTCTCTTCCATTCCATTCTCTTGGGTGAAGTGAAAGGAGCAGCAGGTACAAATCATAGAGTCATGTTAAAAAAATTGAGAGGCCAAAAGCTAGTTTGGATTCTTTCCTAGGGAAGTGCTTCCATGCATGACCATGACCAAACTCCAAAGGAAGTGATCACTTGATATCCCCTAACATGCTTTGATTCTCTGCTTTCGCACAAACAAGAAACAGCTCAGGCTTTCAGCTTTTGTATAAACAAGCATACTCAAACAAGAATAAAGACTTGTATCAGAACAATATAATCTTCACCAATTCTTAGAACTAACTTGTGTGGGGTTTTTGACTGGTGCTACCAGCGAAGGACTAAGCTTGAAAATACCTGGATTTCTGTAGAAGGGTTGCATGTATGAAGTAATTTAATTTATTGAACTGTAAGTGGAAACTTACATGTTGATATATGTAATTGTAGCATTACTTGAAATTTGATAGATACGATGAAGTGGATGCTGATCTACATTTACTCTTTTTATGATGATAGACGCATAATTGTCAACTTTGAGTTTCTTTCTTACTGAAACTCATAAGTTATCCAACTACTTGTGTTGTGTACATAGAAGTACAGTATTTACATCAAATATGATCTTTGCAGAACAACAGAACATTACTCGAACATTTCATTCCATACAGCTCATACCTACGTCGGAGCTTGCATACTAGTCAAACGGTTATAAATAATCCTCGCTGTCCCACAGCATGAAATTTCCAAGCCTAAACCCACCTTTTACAAACATTGGCTTAAGTACGCTCTTGCTCCTAGAAAATGAATCATTAGTTGCACTTGCATAACATATCTTTGTGTCTAGGATTCCAAAGACGATGGTACAGTTTCACAGACCACCTCTTTCTGGTCTGTACATGTACTACCTCACTGACATGCGAGTCCAAACAATGCAAAGATATCTATGTGGCTCCCTTTTGAGCTACCTGACCCGCACAGCGATGAGTCAGCACACGGACGGGCCACAATGAGAGCACTACCTAAGACAAAGAGCAATATAATAGGTGGGTTCAAGAACTTTAATTATGTTGTTATAGATGGTATGCACACGCCATGAGTACAATAGATTCCATGGCATCCGTTGTGCCTTGGTGGAGCATACTTACACTACTGTAATTTTTTGATGACGTAATCGGTCCTCGATAGACAAGACGAAAGTCAGTCAGCCAGTTTGGCTGACCAGCTTTCTTGTATAGGCTCGATGCGGATGCAGTGATGCGGTGCATTGCCATCACGGAGAGGTACAGATAAAGATCTTTGGCCCGTCTGGGCATCAAAAGCAATTGCACTATAGTTTTCAAATTTACCATTGAATGGATAACACCAGAATGGTGCGCAGCATGATTGCACAACAAAAAACTATGGGGCCAGACACACTCATGGTTTCATTTCATCTAGTACAGAATGGATTTCATTATATCTGAAGGGCAAAACATGCAAACGGACAAACAGTCCAAGAGCAAACTAGCCAAACTACCAACTGCTCAAAACTCACACTCCAGACAATCAGACGACACCGTGTTCAGACAAGCCATCAAGTCCATAAACTCAGCAACTCGAGGATGACCAGTCCACTAGAGCATGAACGTTCACATTCCGTTCACGAACAAACAACTCGAGAAATGAACTCTCACACTTCCGTTCACGAACAAACAGAACTCAAGAGATGCTCAGATTCCCCCGAAAATCGGACCACCCGCAACCCGCACGGCGACAAAGAACGCCGCAAACGAAGCACCAGCCAGCTGCCGCGAAAAAAGGCCCCCAGTCCCCAGATCCCCACTTCGCACAGGATGCTCCCCCACTCCTAGCTGTCGACCGATCGGTGGGTGCACGAATCTTGACGACTCGCGCCCTCAACCCCATCCCCAAAACCCTACCGCGCGCGAACGAGGCGGCCAAACCGGCCGAGGGTGCGAACAAGAGGGAGAACACCCTAAAACCCAAGGGGAATTCGCGATCAGGCGCGTTACATCACAGTCTCTACCGATCGATTCGTCTCAATAACAACGAAAAATTAACAAACAATCTTAACGATGAACAACAGAGAGATTGATGACATCAACAAGAAGTGAAATCCAAATCACGAAACCGACCAACCCCAACCATGATCTTACGACGAGAGGAGGATGGACGCGTACCTGATCTCGGATCCTCCTTTACTCCTCGCGACTGGGAGATGGCTGCGCGGCGCGGGGAAAGAGCAATCTCGTCAGGATTGGAGGCGGGCGGAATGAAACCGAAGGAAACGCGAGGGGAATCTGGAAACCTGTGTTCGTGCTCCTGTGCGCCGCAAGAACAGAGGCGAAGGTCTGTTTTTTTTTTTTGGTGTGCGCGTGTATTTGTTTCAGCTTATCGGTGGGAGAGAGGAAGGGTCACGCGTGGCGTGGCACCGACGTCGAGGATGGTCAAAGGGCAAACATCCGCCGGCCCCACGTGTCGGCGGCGTCAGGGCCGCCCGTTGGACGTGCCGTGGCTTTCGTGGACGCCAAGTGTCCAGCCGGTGATGTGATTTGTGCTTCAGTGACAGGTGGGCCGATGCTGGGCCCACAAGGATCCTGGTACACGTGCTTGGGCTTGGACACGAGTGTGTAGATGATCTCAGCCGTCCAAGGCTCCAGCTATTGGATATCTAACGTCTTCGATAGATGCGGAGGTTTCAAGCTGTTGAAAACGCACTGTTGCTATGGTGTGGTGTTCATAGGAATGCAGGGGATCGGTGTCCCAGAACAGGCGCAAGAAGTTTGGTTACACCGCATGCTCGGGCAGCTCAGTAGTAGGGCTTATGAGGATAAAGGCGCCAATAAGCTAACTGTACTATGTATGCAAATTGTATGTACTTGTAATAGCCACGATATTTGCTTGGGTGTACTTGTATGTATATTGGTCACTGAACGACCTTCCAGTGCCAACTGCCAAGTTCCTGTGTAACATCATTAGGTATAGACGTCGACAGAGCTTCACAGAAACACAGCACTCACTGCATAATCGGTTTCATAACTTCAATCTGCACCACGTTTCAGGTCTAACAGAAAGCATCTCTGGTGGTGCCAGGCTGCCGGCTATCATCTCCCACTTAAGCATCTTAAGGACAAAACAAGAGACTGATCGCGTGTCTGACTCAGTATCCTAACTGGCATATGAATGAGGCCAGCAGGAACTTGCAATTTACTTTGCACACAAAAGATGCTCAAACAAAAAAAAAACAAAAGGATAAATAAACAACCTTGCACCTTGCTCTGCGTTCACCAACAGAACAACCGAGGCATGCAGAACCGCATGATTAGTAGAACTGTGACTGGTTTTCAGATGGTCCATGTGAGACCCGGGATGGCAGAAGGTGCAACTGATGCAAAGTGCAGACTGTAAGGCCGAAGAGAAAACATGTGATGCAGAGATTTCTGGAACAACTACCAACAAAAGCATCCATTGATACCATGACACAGCAGGCTCTGTTTCTCAGTTAAGCAGACTGTAGACAAGGTTGGATGCGGTGACAGTATGTTAGTACTTGATATTTTCAGCATAGTATGTCAGTACTTGATATGTTCAGTACCAATATTGTTGTGATAGACACGACAAATACCCTGGCTACCAAGTACCTTGCTGCGATCTCAAGTGATAAGTGAAGGGTGCAGATGCACATATACATCTGCCTTTTCTTTTTAAACAAAGATTTGAGCTCTTGCAGCCTTGCAGGAGTGAAATGCCATGTTATACTGAACTAACAATCTCGTCCTAACATCAATAAAAAGGGAGTAATCTGCAAAGATACATGTTAGAGGAAACAACAATGCCATGTTCTTGTCTCGGGAGCTGTCATTGAATGAATCTGCAAAGTAATTCAACCAAATATTTCTCAAGATAAAATACTGTCACTAGGAATAGACGGGAAAGATGAATCAATCACATGATTTCCTCCTATCTTGGTTAGATAAAGCACTTAGGCCATAAACCACTACAAGTTTCAGATTGACATATAAGCAAACTTATCACATATTTACCAATGCCGCTGTTTTGGTGATTGATAATGCAGGCAAGATATTTATGTGTTGACAGGCCACAGACATCTGACTCAAAATAGTTATCTGTTATCTCAGTTTCTCAAGCCGAGATATAGTTATAACCTCAGTCTTATAGGGTGTCGCATTATTTCTGTTTACTCCTAGTTTCACATTCTTCTTTTCTCCCATTCTCCTGTGACTGGTTTTTACAAAGGAACTTATCAAAATCATTCAACATCTCAAGATAAGATGGTGTGATATATAAAAGTGGGAAAGGTGTAACAAAATGTCGTGTATCTATCCAGGGGCCACAGTAGTCGGATCTGTCATGTTAGAAAATGTTGCATGTCGCAAATAATCTCGAGGACCAAAGTATCCAACAAAGTTTCAAAATAATGAAGCACTGCTGCTAACTGATAGCTTTATACTCTGGCTATGGGATTATTTCATAGTAGAGTCTAAGACAAGAACTATCAGAAAGAAATATGAGGAAATGTGAATAGACATATTTGAACTGAATTATTACCAGCAGAGTTAACAATTGAGCCATATTCGTATCTCCATTCAACTAAAAATGCAAGTTCATTAATCTACAACAGTGAAACAAGGTAAGTAACATATCCCACATACACATCACGTTAACCACTTGTGAACTTCAAGGGCATCATGCATTTCACACGAAATATACAACAGAGGCTAAATGCCCACCTAGCAGCAGATACCTGAAAATTGAAACAGAAAAACGTCAACTTTCAAAATTCCCTGATTCCGTGCACTAATTTTTATTCTTAAGACTGCAGGAGGGCAGAGGGCCTAATTGATAGGGTGGCGATTGGACCAGAGAATGAAATGCATTATAAGGCCGCAATTGAACAGAGCAAGCAAGTTCCCTCAACTAATCTGAACTTGGTTGCCCTCATATTACAGTGAAATCAAGTCATAACGAAAATATCCCTAAAAAATGGTTAAGCCTCATGTTTATGTATAGTGTGAACTGAAAATATTGCACCATAATCCTTGTTTAATGGATAAGAGGGCTCCATAAGTGCGTGGAGGGACCCTTATACCCATGAAAGAACGATGTGGATATGAGCTTCCAAAGGTTCGACGGTAAACAACATCAATCCCAGAATCTAAAAATCAGCATTGATTATTCACCTGAGGATTAGGATAGTGTTGTTAAGTCTTGCTTCAGCTGTATGAAGCAAGAGCAACCAAGCTCAGATCCACTTTCGGCCCGCCCTATGCTAAGGCAGTTAGTGCTGCCCCAAAGTTGTAACTAATAAGCCTCTTTCTGTATAAATATTTTTCCCATCCCTAATAATATATGATACCCCTTCAATGCATTGAATGAAATTCTCAATTCCCTCAATGCCACTACCTTGTGATGTATACGGCAATAAGGCTGTGATTTTAATTCCTTGTATGCCACTGAAAATGGCACTCAAGAGATTGAAACTTAATCCGATGGCATTGAAGGGATATCAAGTTTAACAATGGGAAATAGAGGACAGAAGTTTATCACAATGGCATGTAAGGAAATATCCCTTCATTAAGAATGCATCGAGCTGGGAATTAGAACCAAAATGATGCAACTAATATACAATAATGCTACTGTGAAATATGGTGTGTTTGTTAATTGTTATTGCATAGTAGTGATAAACATGTTAAAACAAAACTATGGAGTTTTTGCTATTAGCTATGGCACACTAGCTAGTTTGTTGCAACAGGACTTTTTTTTTTCTCTTCCATTTTGCCCCTCTGTGCCGGCATCATCTCGAAACAGGAATTGATTAGGGGAAAAATGTTCTCACATCAGTCACTTTCGTGGCCTTCGTTGACTTCACCGATCCGACGGAGACCATCGAGCGCAACGGTGATCTTTGGGTCGATAGAGGCGGCAGTCTTGAAGGCGTCCCGGGCTTCAGCGGTGAGGCCTTCCTCTCGTAGCACTCGCCAAGGAGGGCATGGGCGCGGGCGTTCTCGGGACTAAGGCGCACTGCCTCCGCGAGATCGGCGGCGGCCTGATCGAGCCGGCGGCGGCGGTGGAGCGCGAGCGCGATCTCGGCGCGCTTGGCAAGCGCGTCCCCTTTCTCCCGCGGCTCGAGCGACCGGGCGAGAGGCGGCGAGAGAGCGGCGTCGAGGGTCCGCAGCGCGGGGAGGCGGTGACCCTGGAGGTCTAGGGCGAGGGCCTTGAGGATCAGCGGCGCGGCGTCGCGCGGGTCGCGGGCGATGGCAAGGTCGGCCTCCGCGACGGCCGCGCGGGCGAGCGGGCCCGGTGGCTTGGGGCCCGCGGCGCGCGCGCGGGCGAGGAGCTGGGCGCCCTGCGCGAAGTGCCGGCGCGATTGGGCCGCGGCGCTGCCGCCGGCGCCACTGGAGCGTCGGAGGCGGAGGGCGACGCGGCGGGGCAGCGAGTGGAGCGCGACGAGCATGCCCGCGGCGAGAAGGAAGAGGAGGCACTGGACGATGGCCTCCGGCCAGGTGCCGGCGGCGCCCAGCGCCAAGATGGACATGGCTCGGTATCGGGGGCCGGCTGGCTTGCAAGGGGGACTTGCGGCAATTGGACTTTACTGTGGATTTCGGCCTGGATGCCGTCGCGTGGTCCGGTCTCGTTGTCTTGCGGCGATCGATCAGGGGAACGCGAGTACAGCTATTTGGCGAAAATATACAGAGCTGGTCAGCTGGATGGAGATTCTGTTGGAACCGAATCTCTATGGATTTTTTTAAAATTTATCTAACAACTTTAATTTACATTACAGAAGCTGTTGTTGGAGATACTCTTAGCTATGACATGTATAAGGAGTATCACATACTAGTAATAGACAGTAGTACCCAGAATAAACTTTTTTGACATTAGTAACCACTAACCACGCTAATATGCTTATAATGCTTTGACTAACAGTTGGAATTAAAAAAGAAAAGGGTCAGTTTTTGTGTTTCTGTGAAGGTGATAAAACAAGCCTGAATGCTCCATTATAGGTGCATCCACTTTAATTCTTCTTTCTCTGAATGAAACACGTGCTAAACCATGTTTAAAAAAATAAAAAGAACGCCGCATGGATGAAGACGGCTTAGAGTGATTAAAACTATGGCCATAGAGTTCTTCGTCAATAATTGATGACATTTCTCAAATAGAATAATATTCTAGTTATAAATTAATGGATAGAAACGTTGTGTTTAAGATACGTGATATAGCGTTTGTTTGTTGCATGTATAGGTCGATACAGAGATAGGAATAAAAATATTCCCTTCTAAAAAAAATCTACAGGGAGGATCAATCACCCTTTGTGTAATGAAAACTTGGAGCCCACTTTGGATATGAGAGTGCAAATTCACACAAGTACAACATCAGTAGTTTAAAAGGAGTAAATTTTACAAATCTATAATATATGTACCATTGTAACATATAACAACCATAACTACTTAAGCATACTTCACAAAATCACAAGTATTGTGACCTTTGATAACAGGAAAAAAACCCTATTATAACACATATATTGACAATAAGGTGAGACAAACCATAAAAGTTGTTTTTGGTATTTAGGGTTAAATTAAAGTAGTTATATTCTTTATGATATAAGTTTTAGAAATTACAACTTTATGTTTATAAATGCATAAATAGTTGTACTTCTTTTCAAAAAAAATCACTCATCTTAAAAAATTGTGCTCCCAAATAAGCCCCTAGTGTGGATGTTGCGCAAATTTTGAACAATAGAGAGTGGGTTCTATCAGAAAAAACAATAATCTTATTGTAGTGAACGAGAAGTAACATATCGTGTAGGCTTACAAACAGTTTCACACCTTGTGATGTCATGGCGGCAGCACGGTAGTACGTCATCTCCATCTTCGACTAGGAGCTTCTGGCGAGGAAGCGGGGAGTCCAGCCAGGGGGAGGAGTGGGCCACGGCCCACCTCCAAATTTGGCTCAATTTTTTTAACAACTGCTACAGTTGCTACAATATGACTTTTCTTTTTTTTTCTTATGTTTTTTTGCTTTTCTGACCCACCCTCCCGACCCAGTTTGACGTTCGACCCACCCTCAGCTCAAGGGCTAGCAATCCTTCGCGACCAACACCTCCGGGCTGGCGGTGATGTCCCCCCGCCTAACGAAGCAACTCTCCGCTGCGGCCATCAACAACAGCCATGGATCCAATGACGCGAACACGCCAGGCAACCTCGTGCTCTATTCTCCCCGCTGTCCATCCACTCCGGGATCTTCCTGGTGGCCGCACATTGAGCGAGCTCCTCGACGCCCTCGGTGAAAAGACTAGCGACGGACTCGCCGAGAAACGTCCACTGCATGGTGGAGCGCGTGCGTTCCCAGCTGCCCAAGCGTCGCGTGGGCGAGAGTCATGTGGCACACGAAGCCTCGAGATCGGTCAAACCGTCCTACAGCGACGCTGCCACATTGTGGCCTCCGTGCGAGCCATTGATCAACTTTCTATCAAAGGTGTCAAGTTGGATCAGTGACACCCCTCTTTTTTTGTTTGAATGCTTAGCCCTTGTTCGGTTTGGTTGGAATGGGCCGGAATGAGGCCTATTCCGTGCAGAATGAATTGATTTAGAATCAAATTGGTTGTGCTAAAAAAAAACATGCTTAGTTACAGTCGACCCAGAATGAAATAAGCGCAGTTCATATATTTTATAGATCAGATTAATTCTTCACTTCTTAAGACCCGAAAAGAAAACAACTAGATCACTTATTTCTGGGCCAGAATAATTTTTGGACCTAATCCAATCACTAGAAATACGGTGAGTGTCTTTGGTGATGCAGGTGATGCAGCCCGAAGAAGTACGCGGGCAGATCAACAACTGAGTCTCTGATGCGACGAACGAGACGCGCCTCGTGATCACCAACGTCGCTGTCTACTCCAAAGGCAGGTGGCGAACGCCGTTCCACAAGTCAGCCACCACGGAACGCGAGTTCCACCGCGTGGACGGGAGCGCCGCCGACGCCAAGTTCATGAGCAGTCGCAAGGACCAGTTCATCGCCGTCCACGACGGGTTCAAGCTAAGGTGCCTGCAAAGGATGCCGTATTGGACGCGCGATGTCAACGGTGCCCTCCATGGTAGGGCGGCGGAACATGGCCGTGGACGTTCCTCCGAAGAGAGGACAACGCCGCCACGGTACTCCATGTGTGGGTGTTCCTGCCCGACGTGCGCGACGGCCTGTGGAGCCTCGAGGAGAGGATGGCATCCAGCCCGGGCTTCGTCCGCGACCACACATGGCGGCAGTGAGCGGCGAGTCGAGGTCTGCAAGTTCCGGGTCCCCAAGCTCAAGCTCTCCTTCTCGACCAACATCACGAAAACGCTCCAGAACCTCGGGATCATGACCGTGTTCACGAAAGGGAAAGGAGCTGAGCTGCCGGACATGCTAGAGGCTGACGACGACGGCTGCATGCTCGCCGCTGTTCGTTACGGACGTCGCGCACAAGGCGGTCATCGAGGTGAACGAGGACGACACCGATGGCCGCGGCTTGTACCGCGCTTTTTTATGGGCGGTTGCTGCCGTTAGCCGAGGCCTCCTCCGGTGCTTGTGGACTTTGTGGCGGATCATCCGTTTGCGTTCTGCATGGTGGAGAGGAAGTGTCCGGTGTCATTCTCTTCACGGGGCACGTCCTTGATCTTTACATTTGCTATACCGTCTTCATTACTTTACACCGCAACCAAATTTCTTGTTCCAATGTTTGGCTTGTTCTCGTTCGACTTGATGATTTGTGACCACTCAGATGTGACAATGGCAAGGTTTATTGCTATGTAACTGTGCCACGCTTTATGGAATGGACGACGCCTCGTGATATTGGTAGAGTTGTTTTGTCAAGCTAACACAAAGTAAACTCTCACGTATATTATGGTATGAGAGTTGGAGAGTAGAAACAATTCATGTCACTGGAACATGAAAGAGCCCATTGATTAAATGCAAAAAAAAAAAAATCCTTATCAGTTACTCTCTGTATTTTTTTTGGTGAGGAATTCATTGCTCAATTTGTCATAAAATACGAATTCATATAATTAACTGAACTCAAGCAGTTTAAGTTTAATCAATTTATAGAAAAATATGAAATAATTATTTTATAAAACTAATAAGGAATCTATAATGATACTAATTTCACTCGAAAACATACCTGCATTCAATAAACACAAACATACTTTGTAGCTATATATAGAAGCATCCACATCCAATCCACGAGAGACCAAGAGGCATTGAAATTAATGTCACTATACTCACCCCACTGTCTTTTATTTTCCTAATAAGATGTAGGCAAAGAAAGTCAATTATCATTTTGATTGATGAACGGCTAAGAGCATCTCCAAAAAAATTCTAAAAAATTGATCTCAAAAAAGTATTTTTAGTAGCCGTACAAAAATTATTAGGGAGAAATTTTCTTGTCTCCTTCAACAGTTCTCACTAAAAATAGATCACAAAAACTTTGATTGCACCACATCAGCATTTGGGACCATAACTATATTAATTCTCCATATTTCCTAGCTTTCAGTTGATTGAAAGTTTTCAATTAATAATTTGTTACTTTGAGTTTTGATTTTTCTTTTATAGGATTTTTTTTATAATAATTATAAACCATTGGATCTAGATCCAATGGCTCAAAACGGTGATTGAAAGTTCTTCAAACTTTCAGTCAGCTGAAAATTAGCATCTCCCTTAATTCTCTTGTAAATACAAGGATTGGAAGTCCAATTTTTCTCTCATTTCTAGCTACAATAAGAAAAAAATTAGGAAGAGAATAAATTTGTGAGTTGTTTTGGAGAGTTGTTGAAGTTAATTTTTTAAATTAAACTTAATAATTTGATTTAGAGAGAGTTTATAAGACTCGAAGATGCTCTAAGCCATGATGTATCATGGCATTCTTTTTTTTTAGCAAAGTGTCATGGCATTCTTTTGAGCGAAACGAGAGAAAACCCAAAAAAAGAAACGAAAGCTTCTGTTCACAGTACTGTTGGGCTTGTTACAATCTCTGCTTGCACAGTAGGAGGCCCATTGAAACTTTAGGCCCCGACGAGAGATCTCGAACCAGCTCATCGTTGCAGGGGCAAAATCGTACTTACTCCGCGTATCACACGGGTAGGTTAATACTTGGCCGCCGCGGTCCTCTCCACTCTCCTATCCCCACCTCACTCCGCTTGTGCGGCCGCGTGGAGCTGGGCCGCTGCATCGCGGCAAAACCCCTCGCCATCCCGCCGGCGAGCTCCGACACGATCGGCGCCGCCCCCGCGCCAGGGTTCCTTCGCCGTCGAACCCTCGCCGGAACCCCTCTAAGGTTCGCGCTCTTCATCTGTGGTGTTCTGACCTCGCCGTCGCCGGATCGCGCGCCACGGGCTTGGGCTTAAAGGGTGTTTCCCCTCTCGATCTGCTGGGTCGGTCACGTGCTTCCGTGCGGGTTTGTTTGGGGGGCTTTTGGATGGAAACCGGGGTCTAAGGGGCGCCGTAGGGTTTTGGGGTTGGAGGATGCTGATAGGGTGATGCGGTCTTGGATCCTGATCTGGGTGTGAGGTGTGTTTGCTCGCGTGTCTCGAGCTCTGCTTGCTGGTTAGGTGACGCATTGAGATCACTGGCACTGCTCTTCGGTGTCCTATGTGTGATAATTCATTTTGTTGGCTGATGCTAAATGATGTGATCGCGACGGGAGAATTGTGCAGAGCTAGTCAGCTAGAGCCTGCGTAGCAATATGATGTATAATGTGCACGTATGTGATATATATACCAAGGCAGGGGGTTGAGATGGATGGCCTTGTTTACCAAACAGGTTTTAATGCCATATGCTACTTTATCAGTGAAACATGCATAATTTAGTTGGAACATGCTTAGTTTAGTTGGTGATTGTGGTTAGTGTTTGTGGATTTCTATAGGATAACAAAATAAATATGCATTATATGTGAGTAGGAGCAGAAGTAGGTTTCTGAAGGTGTTTATTACGCAAATGCATACAAGCGCAAAGTTAGAGCATTTGAAGAGGGAAACCCAATGCCAATTTTGTAAGAAGGATGCATATTGACAGCTGTTCTATTTGTAAATCATTTTTTTGGCATGTGCATCAATGCCATGCTTGCTTACCTTTTTTTGTGTGTATAGTGCTGAATTTATAATCCTTTTCAATTTTATAAAGAAGATGCTTATTGACCAGTGTTTACTAGAATTCTGTATGTAAAAATAAAATTTTGCTGTGTGCATCAGTACCATGTTTGCTTACCATTTTTTTCTCTTATACAAAGTGCTGAATTTATTTGTTCATTTCCTTTTCATTGTGAAGCATCCTTGCTGGCTTAGGGATTGTGGCCATTCAAAATTATGGCAAGAAAGAGAAACCCACTCGTATTTCTGGATGTATCCATAGGTGATGAACATGATGAACGAATGGTTTTTGAGGTATTTCTTTTCTTATTGCTGTTTCTTTAGTCTACTCTATCAGGGCTGTCACTGCTGGAGTGTTACTGGAATTGAAAGCTGTACATGTGTCATTTCTTTTGAGGTTAAATATGGACATGATTGCTTGATTTGTATAATAGTTGGAACTGCGTTTCCTTGCAGTTGTTTGCTGATGCTGCTCCTGTGACAGCTGAGAACTTCAGAGCGTTATGCACAGGTGATCTTCTTCTTCTACCGTAGGATAACATAATATGGTGCTATGCATCATGTGGGCTTATTTTGTTTTTATGGTTTGTAGTTTTTAGGAGATATATGATCTCACGAAATTGCTAGATTTAGCAGTTCAGCTTGTTGATCATGAATTCTAAGGATCGTGGCCTCACATGAATGAATCCACATATCAAACGAATTTAGCTTTTGTCATCACCCAGTTCACAATAATAAATATTTCTAGTTACATTTCTTTAAAGCTCTTAAGAGGCATTTCGATATCGAATGTTGTACAATTGATAGAAATACGATCACCTTCTGAGAGTATAGAAAACACTGTTAAGAACTTGCTCGTATGCTACACTTTGTATTGCTTAACTGTTCCAAAACTGCATTTTTTAGCATGAGAATGTTATTGAGCAACTAAGGCCCAGTGGTCAACAAGATCTTGCTTACTATGACTTTTTGGAAGACACTCTGCTAGGAGCCACCATGCATATTGTGTTATTTTAGGTGTTGGGAAATGTGGTGCTATCACAAAAATGCTAGATTTATTCACCCATTGGGCTCATTGCTTTTGATCACAATGAACACTGTCTCACTTCAACCAGGCCTGCAGTCAAGTAATATTCCAATGCTAAAGCATGTAGCCTTACAAACCTTGTTCTGAGTGCTTATTTTTGGAACAAACATGCTACATTTAGCACATACTATAGTTATAGTTTTTTTTTCTTGGAAGTTATCCGATAATGTAGTGGGCACCTTTTCTCATGTGCCACAGCCCATGTTTACAGGTTGAGACAGTGTATATTCATTTTTCTGCTAAAGTTGTGTATTCCGTTTTACAACATTTTCGCTTTTAATATATTATGTTTCATGCTCTAGGTGAGATGGGAATTGGGCAAAAGACTAAGAAGCCATTGTGTTACAAGGGATCAACCTTCCACCGTGTCATCAAGGGGCTAATGGCACAAGTTAGTTTTGTTCTTTTCTGTAATTTTGTATCTATGAATTTATGTATTTGCTTCATAGTCTATAAGTTATAAATTTATAGTATCTAAATATAAAGTTAGAATTCTGTTAGCTTTATCTCTTTCCATTTTTAGCGAGCTTTCTGTTTCCCTCTTGATGATGTAGGATGCAAGGCAGATGATATCAACTGCATTTCTTGTCATATAGTATTTAAGGTTGTATGTTGTATTATATATATTTTCTATTATAGCAAGACACGGAAAAAATCACTGTAATTTTTTATTAACCTTAACCACTGATTGATACTTTGTTTTTGCAGGGCGGTGGCTTCTCAAAAGGAAAGGGTGAGTTTATATAATTTGTTCTTCCTTTTATGATTACCCATTGCATTTTGTTCAACAGAAAAGGTGGTAACTCCCACCATTATATTATTTATCTTGTGTTCTTTTACTCGAAATAGGTGCTATTTCTATGTCCCAGTACTCAAATTTAGGGTGTGTTTATGTTTATGTCAGTACTGCAGCTGAGTCCTTGCATATCACTCTTCTTGAGTGAGGTCACGGCCTGCAGATGGTAGTTTCAGTGAGCCATGCAGTTATCCATCTTGGCATTCCTCATAGTTTGTTTCTGCTGTTCATTTAGCTAGTACAATGAGATTCTACCGTGTACAAATAGTAGTTTTTGATTCTTGTTTGTGAAGCTGTAAATTGTGTTACAGGGTCTGGTGGAGAAAGCATATATGGTGGAAATTTAGCAGGTATTAACTATTTTTTGTAACTTCTTCAAACCCATTAGTTAGTGGAAAGTTTGGTCGTCAATGATCTTACAACATTGTTTTATTGATTCAAAATGTTGATTAGCAGTTATCATCCAAATCTTGTCATTATTATTTGACACTTTTTATGTAAGAATGCATCAAAATTCTAAAGCACAACACTAAAGCTTTTGTTTTCTTTGCACTAAAAATACAATAAATCTCGCCCAATTATGCTGGTAAGCTGTATGTCTGTGGTAACAAGCTATTTTGTTTACATTTCAGATGAAAATAGTGACCTACGCCATGATGATCGTGGTCTCTTGACAACGGCAGATACTGGATCCAGAACTAATGGCTCACAGTTTTGTATTACTTTCAAGCCAAATTCTCATCTTGACAGGTCGGCACTGACGTGTTTCACTTCAAGACTTATTTGGACATATGAATTGAGCCTCTAGTTATCTGTTAGACTGAAATTCTTTTGTCAATACTGCAGTATAGTTATATATTAAATATCATCAAAACTAACTTTTTAAGTTCGTTTTGCCAAGCATTGGAAATAGAGAGGAGTTTTCTTTTTTCTTCTTTTGCTTGTGGGCTTGTTGGCCACTGTTGCCTAAGCCAAATGGAAGCAACAATGTTGCAGAGACGTTGATCTTGATATAATGCTGTACCATTCAGTTTTACTCTATTGTTTAGTTTTTTCATTATTTTACACACTCAGATTGTGATGTTATGTGATGTTGTGACTTGTGAGTAAAACTCTTTGATGTTTTGTAGTTTTCTAAAGATCTTTGTTGCTTTATTATCTCTATTTGAAACTTGACTATTCATTAGATTTCAGGAAGGCATGTTTGGCATTTTTTTAGTGTACAAAGGCCTCTGCCTGAGATTGAATGTTGAATAGTACAGAATTCTTTAGTTTGCTTCACTTGATTAGTGTACAAAAGCCTCTGCCTGAGATTGAATGTTGCGTAGTACCAAAATCATTAATTTATTTCACTTGATTTTAGACACTGTACTGGGTGCTTGGTGCTAATATCATATTTTTCTATATTGCAGGAAGCACACTGTTTTTGGCAAGCTTATTCTAGGAAATGATGTGTTGAAGAGAATTGAGCAGGTTAATGTGCATGGGCCTGATTCCAGCCCTATTGTTCCAATAACAATAGTGGACTGCGGGGAGCTTGATCGTAAAGACCATGGATCTGTGACAACTGAAAATGGTAATGCTCGGAACTGTTATTATGTTTTCAGGAACTTTCAAACAATGTTAGAATCATAAGCCTTTTTGCAAGCCGATTAAGGAGATTAGATAATTCAATGTTATTATGATTGCACAGACAAAAAGAGAACTTCAAAATCAAGATCATCAAAGGTTATGTCTTCTGACGAGGAAAACGATGGACAGATTAAGGCACACCATAAAAAGTCTGCTAAGAGGAGAAGAAAGAAGAGAAGATATTCTTACTCAGAAACAGATAGCTCATCTGAGTCAGAGACTGAGTCATCAGATTCTGAGAGTGATTCTGATACTTACTCCAGTGACTCATCTGATCTCAGTAGCTCAAGTGATGACCGACGAAGGCACAGGAAGAAACACTCAAAGAGAAACAAACGCAAGCGTGCAAAAAGAAAGCGTGATCATAGGCGTGAGAGAAGGCGTAGGAAGCGTGATAGGAAATCAAAGCACAAATCTAAAAGGTTTGTTCACATTGTCAAATTAAACATTTAAAACCTTTGACATGTAACATTCTTATTTATTAGCAGGGTAATGGAAACTGACAGTGAAACTGAAAGTGCGAGTGATGGCGATTTTGAAGATGGTAAAAGTAAGCGGCACCGACGTGGACGGAAGTCTAAGGCATCATCTCATGTTTCTGGTACTTAACACCTTGCCATTTGCTTCTTTTTTTTTTTTCTCACAAAGTGTAAATTGAAGTATAGGACTTAGGAGTACTGGACTTCCTGAACATTGATCCAATTTCTCAATATCAGATCCTTGAATTTCAAAATACATTCTCAATGTCTCACCCTTAAACTTGGCGGTATGCACCACCTCAATCCTTCTGTTAGTGTAACAATAGCCTGCTAACTTGATTCCATATCAGTCAGAAAAGGGCATGGCATACCTTAATTAACTGTACAAGGGCAACATGATTCAGTATGTGCAATTATATCAAAGAAAGGTGAATATTATAGGGTAGGGGTACTAGGAGGGAATCAGAAAAGAGAGTGGTGCAAGTTTTGGCACACAGGGTACAGACAATCTTTCCCTTTAGGATTGTGTGTTCTACTTGATTTTTTGGGTGGTTGACTGGATCGGCGCAGGTGTTTATATATATAAGTTTCTGATCATGGTTGGTTCTTTAGTTCTGTTGTACTTATTCTGTAATTTATCTGGCATGAGGTAGCATCCCTGTTAATAATTAATTGGTCCATCTAATCCATTTCATTGCTGTAAAAGCAATCAGTGTCAGTCGTGTGAGATTATTTTGTCCTTTGTTCGGGTGCCATATATATATGGTTTAAATACTAATCACCTGTTGTAATCTTTCCAGCGGAAAATCTGGCAGCAGTGGCTTCTTTGAAGGATGCTGCTTCAACTCAACAGAAGAGTGGGATATCTAGGAGTCCGGCTCAAGAAGATAACTCTCCACCTCAAAATGGGGAGATCCATATCAATGGTGTTACTGAATCAAAGACTGAAAGGAATGTGGATATCATGCCTTCACTAACTGGCTATCGAAGCAAATCTAGGTTTCCTTTACTTCTTCACACATCAATCATTCTTTGTGCTTACTGCTTCTGCAAGTGCAGTGTTTCATCTGACATTGATAAGCAGGAGCCAGAGCATGAGTGCTAATCACTCAATGAGCAAGAGTATGAGTATCAGTCCAAGGAGAAGCCCAGTCAAAAGGCCAGTTACCAGCCAGAAGAGGTCAGTAAACAGGAGCCCTGTTAGCCGTAGTCGTAGTAGAAGTCCTGCTCGTGCTCCCAAAAGAAGTGAAAGCCGGAGTCCACCCAGACAAAGGAGCATCAGCATGAGCCCTGCTAGAAGCCCAAGCAAGAGTCCACCTAGAAGTGCAAGCAGAAGCCCAGTTACCCGCATGAGCAGGAGTCCAGCTAAAGCTCGTACAAGAAGTGGCAGTAGGGGCTCAGCTAGGTCCTTGCATCGAAGAAGTCCAAGCAGGAGCCCAAAGAGAATCCATATGCAAAAAAGCGTCAGTCCAAGCCCTGCAATGGAGAAGAGAAGAAGCATTAGCCGTGCGTCTCCAAGATCTCCATTACGAAGTATTAGCCGAAGCCCAGCTAGGTTTTCAAGGAGTCCATGTAGGCGTGTTAAGGGAAGTCCAATCAGAAGTCCTCCAAGAAATATTCGTAGAAGTCCCAGCAGGAGCCCTGTCAGAATTCCTAGAAGAAGTTTGAGTAGAAGCCCTGTAAGAGGTGGGCGACCTCGCAGGCTCAGCAGAAGTCCTAGCCCACCTCGCAAGGCAACATCTCCACCACCGAACAATAGTAGGAGCCCATCCAGGAGTGGGTCTCCTGATGGGTCTCCAAAACGCATAAGAAGAGGACGTGGTTTTACTCAGCGATACTCCTTTGCAAGACAATACCGTTCACCTTCTGCTGATCGCCCATACCGTTATGGTGGAAGGAGTGACCGTGACAGGTAATTCATTTCAATGCTTGTTTTATATCATAATGGTTTTTGGAGTATTTGATAAAATAGTTTTTCATATGTAGATACATGAGTTATCGAGGCTCCCGTCATCGATCACCTCCTAGACGGTTTAGAAGCCCTCCCAGAGGCAGAGCATCACCAAGGTAAATCAACTGTTCACCGTAATATGGATATTTAGCTTTCTGATATTACAATTTATAGTGCACGTCACTGAATCAATTCTGTTCAACAGTGATTGTGATGCTTAGCTTAGTAATCATGGTTGGTTCGATGTCATGATTTCTTTTATATTTTGCCACTTGAGGCATAGTAGGTACAGGAGGAGGAGCAGAAGCATCTCACGCAGCCCTGTCCGTAGAGACCGAGGAAGGGGAGGTGGATACAGCAGAAGTCCTGTACGGAGCCGTTCGCCCCTTGCAGGGAAACCAAGACCACACGGTGCTCGTGCGCGATCAGTCTCCAGGAGCCCATCGAGATCAAGATCACCAGCACCAGTTCGTGACCGCACCCCTGCTGATTCCCCATCTCCAAGGCGGAGCGATGATAAGTCTCGGTCTGTGTCTGTTAGTCCTGACGGCAAGAAAGGTCTGGTTTCCTACGGAGATGCCTCCCCTGATTCTGCTGAGAAGTAAGAGGCAGTGAAATGTATTTACCACCTCCTTGGCATTGTTCCCTTGAATCATCCATCAGTTTGTGCTGCTGCTGGTAGATAAGCTGTGTTTTGGCATTTGAGGAGGCCTGGCTCGTGCTATCGTTGTAGGAATGTTACATATGTTGTTAGGATGATTCTGCTTCTGTTATGTTTAGACCCTCATAAATTAAATAGCATATGTTTCTGTTCACCTCAGAGAATTAGGACATATTAAGTTGGCCTCTTATCGTAACATTTTGTTCTCGGATTTACTGAGCTTATCATCCTTTTTTTATATTCTTCGGGTGCTATTTGTTTCTGTTTGATACCGTGATGTCGTGCGAGGATTTTCTGATGTTTATGGTGTCCGCCTGTGCCTGTCCGGTTTCTGCCGCATCTTCCTCCACAGCGCGCCGTCCGTACTGGATCCCGTGTGTTAACTACGGGAACGACCAAAACGAAACGACGTGGCCGCTCGCCGCGCCACTAACTGCCGTTACCCTCCCATGTTCAAACCTCCACAGTCCATTTCCTCATCAACGGCTTGCATCCTCTCTCTCCCCCACAGTTGAACCGTCAAAATTCCCCAATTCCGAGCGCCGTGCTCTGACCCCGAACCAGTAAGGCGCGGCGAGTCGGCGACGGCAATGGAGGCCGCGACGGCGGCGATGGTGTGGTTCCGGAAGGGGCTGCGCGTGCACGACAATCCCGCGCTGGCGGACGCGGTCCGCCGTTGCGGCAAGGCGGGGCGGCTGTACCCGGTGTTCGTGCTCGACCCGCACTACCTCCGCCCGGACCCCGCAGCGGCGTCCCCGGGCTCCGCGCGCGCCGGGGTCGCCCGCGTCCGCTTCCTCCTCGAGAGCCTCGACGACCTCGACGCCCGTCTCCGCCGCCTGGGATCCCGCCTCCTCCTCCTCCAAGCCCGCGACGACATCGCGGACACCGTCTGCGCGGCGCTCAAGGACGTAAGCATCCTAATCTCGACCTTCCAAGCATTTCGCTGAACCGTTGCTCCATAAGTTATGGAACCTGAACGCCGCGTGTTCGTGCGTCGCAGTGGAACATTGGGAAGCTGTGCTTCGAGTCCGACACAGAGCCGTACGCGCTGGCCCGCGACAAGAAAGTCATGGTGAGGCCGGTAATCACATTTCTGCAGTAGTTTTTGTACGAGTTTTTACCTGACGAACACTCTGTGTTTCTTCAAGGATTTCGCGATGGCTTCGGGTATCGAGGTGTTCACGCCGGTGAGCCACACCCTCTTCGATCCAGCAGAAATCATACGGAAGGTACTTACTGCCAAACAACCCAGGGCCAGTTCTTGACCAAATGTTTGGAGTTCTCTTCTTACTGAGTTTTTGTTCTGGCAACATGGAGAACGGTGGCCGCCCGCCGTTGACGTACCAGTCCTTTGTCTCCATTGCTGGGGAGCCGCCTGACCCTGTTATGGAGGAGTACTCTGAGCTCCCGCCAGTTGGAGACACAGGGGACTACGAGCTGTTGCCTGTTCCCAGAGTGGAGGATCTTGGGTATGGGGATATCAGTCAGGTAAGAGCGACGCTATACTCGTTGAAAGAACTCATATATTAGTTGCTTCTCGTCAGGTTCCTCTACATACAGGATGGCTATTTGCCTATTTGCAGGAGGAGATTTCACCATTTCGAGGAGGCGAGACCGAAGCTCTGAAGAGAATGAAAGAATCTCTTCAGAATAAGGTGTGTTCTTCTGCATTACTACATATCCTCCCATTCTTTTCAATTCATCCATCAACTTTATCAGTTGTCTCAAGGAATACAGATGATTTTCCTATGACTGCTTCGATTGGTTTTCACTTTGTCTTTTGTTTCTGCAGGAATGGGTTGCCAAATTTGAGAAACCTAAGGGCGATCCCTCTGCCTTCCTGAAACCTGCAACAACTGTCTTGTCACCGTACCTGAAGGTGAGTTTGTCACTAACACAATGTGGGTGATTCGTTGCTCTCCATTGTTATCAGACTAGAGTAAGATGGATTGCCATGTCTGCAGTTTGGCTGCCTGTCGTCCAGATATTTTTACCACTGCATTCAGGATATTTACAGGAGCGTCAGAAATCATACAAAACCACCAGTTTCATTAGCAGGCCAGGTGATTTTCTCGTTTCATCTTCCTCCTATAATGCAAGGGCAGAAAACCTGCCATTTCACCTTCAAAAAAAGAAAAATCTCGTTTCATCTGGACCTTAAGTAATAGAAAAAAACTGCATGAATTCTTTTTTTTTGCGCCTCTTTTGAAGTGGATTTTGAGTGCATAACTCATGTTTCTGTAACAGTTGCTATGGCGAGACTTTTTCTACGCAGTGTCTTATGGAACTCCAAATTTTGATCAGATGAAAGGAAACAAAATATGCAAGCAGGTGTGTTCCATTTGATCATGTCATCTCTTGTACTTTGGCGCCGCTTCAAGTTGCATAATCGTAATCAGAACCCCTTTTTAGATTCCATGGAGTGAGAATGAGGAACTGTTTGCTACATGGAGAGATGGTCGGACAGGATATCCATGGATTGATGCTATCATGATTCAGGTTTTGCCAAAACAGAAAAGTGCTCCTTACTTCTTTTTGCAGCTTCATTATGTTCTTTTACTTTGTTTGCATTACTCATATAACAACAGAAACATCTGATAGTGTTTTTTTGTGCAATCTTTTGCCAGCTAAGGAAGTGGGGTTGGATGCATCACCTTGCACGCCATTCAGTTGCTTGTTTCTTGACACGTGGTGATCTGGTATGTCTGCTTGCTTGGAATAAGGAACTAAATTGGAATCTTATGCCTTGTTTTATTGGAACCTTCTCGATAGAATATCAATGTAGCTGAATTTTTTGGTTTTTCGAGCATCATGGAATTTTAGAAAAGGAAGTAATCCATAACAATTAGCCTTTTGAAGAATCAATATCCTTAATTTTTTGAAAAATATGGCTGTTTGATTGTTCTGATGACCTATTTTTGGGGGCTCAAAATCATGTCAGTAGATTCTGGTAAGGATTTTAGTAACCTATTGATAGCTGATGAATAAATTGGCATTTTTGAAAGTTTTTGAGGAGAATAACATATGCATCAGAGGTAGCTGTCTTGTAGCAATAAATAAAGCAAGCAATTTTTTTATTTTATTTAGGTAGAAAAATTGCCTTTATGAATTTAACTTTTCTCCTGTAAAGTTTATCCACTGGGAGAAAGGTCGTGACGTCTTTGAAAGGCTACTGATTGATTCTGACTGGGCCATTAACAACGGCAATTGGCTGTGGCTTTCTTGCTCATCCTTTTTCTATCAGGTACTGATAATGCAGTTGTTTGGATGCCACATGCATGAACAATTTTTCTTCAGGCTGATTATTTTCTTAATTGCATCTTCTAAAACAGTACCACAGAATTTACTCTCCTATCACGTTTGGGAAAAAGTATGATCCTAATGGGAACTACATCAGGCATTTCATCCCAGTGCTAAAAGGTACTTCCATCAGGAACATCATTTAAGCACAAAATTGTGCTCCCTTCTAAAGTCAGAAGTTAAGCATTTTTTTTCATGAGAAAGAAAACTAATTTTTGTGGCACATTTCTGTATTACCTATTCATTTAGACATGCCAAAGGAGTACATCTATGAGCCTTGGACTGCTCCCCTTAGCATCCAGAAGAAGGCCAACTGTATTATTGGCAAAGACTACCCAAAACCAGGTAAATGGAAACTGCCTCGAGGTACAAAGAAAAATGCATAAACTTTGGTTAGATATATTTTATGTATGACTAAAATATTTTGAATTTCCAGTTGTTGATCATGAGATTGCAAGCAAAGATTGTAGAAAGAGGATGGGAGAAGCTTATGCGTCTAGTCGCCTTGATGGTAACTCGATCAGAGGAAAGCCCTCAAACTCATTAAGGAGAAAATTGTCTCATGGTGACCAAGATGCTTCTAACTCGTCAATAGTTAAACTACTAAAGAGAAGCAGCTGAGCCGAGTGATGTTGCAGCTCCCCTGCCATATCAACGTTACACTAATGTATAATTGAATTTGAATCAAGTATACTTTTAGTTTAGGATCCAACCTAGTATCTTTTATGTTAACCAACCATGACGTGACATGTGTCCTAAGTGCTAGCTTGCATCTGAATACTGTATCCGATTTATACTACTAGTGTTTGTTGGCGCTGCACGCAAAGTAGCAGCACTTTAACTATTCTTTGGCAAGAGGAAGAGGTTCCTGGTCGGCCTCTTCTATTCGAAAAAAACTGGCCACTCATTGATCATTGTCCGGATGACAAGAACGGAACAAGTTTTTTTTTAAATAAAGACAGAACGGAACAGGAAAGTTTTTCCGCCATGCAAGGACCCTGGACATGTACGTGGGGGGCATTGCCTTGTAAATTGGCAAATGTGCATCAGACCAAAAAAGTTTGATGGACTGGAAATTAAAGATCTAGACCAAGGTTTAAATAACCAAGATAACCGGTTGGCTCGGTTCGGTGAAAAACTGACCGGTTAACCAGGATAACCGGCTGGTTAACCAATTAGCTACAGTACTAGGGTTGGTTATTAGCGGCTAACCGATCGGTCGAGGTAACCGAACTGGACCGGTTATGTGGTTAATCGGAAAAACTGGTTGGTTAACCGCAGTTATTTAAATCTTGATCTAGACAGATTTGGCCACGCCTTACACCTAAGGTGGCTATGGCATGCTTGGGATAAAAAAGAATGCCCATGGAAATCATTGTTGAAACACCAAGACAAAACTAACAGAATGCTATTCTTCCAATCCATGATTATTGAGGTGGGCAATGAAAAAGATACACCCTTTTAAAAGCAAAATGGCTTGTAGGAGCAGCTCCTAAAGACCTGGCTCCGAATCTATACAAACAAGCCCACTTCAAAAACAGAACTGTGCACAAAGAGTTACAACACTCTAACTGGATCTCCAACCTGAAGGCCATTGATACTGAAGAGCTCATAGGTGAATTTGTCCTGCTATTTAACACCCTACGAACAGTAACCCTAAAATGGAGATGGACAACTAGTGGGAAATACTCAGCAGCTTCGACTTATCATGTGCAATTTCAGGGCACCACATACCAGTTTCCGGCTACGGCGCTATGGAAGGCAACAACTGAACCAAAATGCCGATTTTTCACTTGGCTGGCGCTACATGATAAGGCACTAATAGCAGATAACGTGACAAAGAAGAATTGGCCATGCAATCCGACTTGCTCGCTGTGTTACTGTGAGCAGGAAACAACACCGCACTTACTTACGCAATACAATTTTACTGAAGTGGTATAGGAAAGACTGGCTACTCAATTGCAACTACCACCAAACGTGGCACCTATCAACATGGAAGGGGGTTACTCCCTGGTTCAAACAAATTATTGCTACGGGCACTAAGCAGGAGAAAAGAACTCACACTGGCATTCTCCTCACATTCTGGTGGCACATTTGGAGAGAGCGCAACAGAAGGATCTTCCAGCAGCAAGAGCGCTCTTTTGCTCAGGTCACGACACTTATCATGGACTAGCTCTATTCACACAGAGCAGCTGGACTCTTGAGCTAATCTGTTTATGTGCTTTTTGCTATTTTGTTCGTTGTACTTAGGGCTGTTAGCCCGCCATTTTAGTTCTTTGTAATCACTAAATTGTAATGCTCTTTTTCCCTCTTGAATGGCAGTCCTCTTTCCACATTTTCGAAAAAAAAAGAACAGGGAAGTTTTCTCTATAGAACGGCGTTTAACGCCGCGTCCCACTCCACAGATTGGGCCATCGTGTCAGGAACTCCTCCCCCGCGGGCCCCGCTCCTCTCCCTCCTCCTCCTCCCCGTGTCGCTCCACAACCTCTCCTCGACCTTTTCTCTCCTCTATTGCTGCAGCACTACCGCTGCTTCTCTATTCCCCTTCTGTCCTTCCCCGATGTCGCCCGGCAGACAAGCGAGAGCGTGTAATCTGAGCGAGATGGCGAGGCCTGCCACCGACAAGGCTTCCGTACGCGTCGGATCCGTCCCCGCCCTTCTCGACGGCTGCATCCTCGTCCGGGGCGAGGACTCCAATAAGGGTCACGGTCCCAGCTGCACCCGCAAGGTCGACGGCAAGGTGTCCGTACCTGTCGACCAAGGTGTCATACGTTCGCTGGAGCGTCCGATCTCGACGCGCTTCCGTCTCCGGCGACTCCTGTCCTTCCTCGAGTCCACCCGCTTCTATGACGCCTACGTTGCGTACGGGTCTTCTCTCCTTATTTCGTTTTTTGGTCTTGTCAATTACTAAATAAACAAATATTTGTATATTTTTTTTGTTCTCGCAGCATGCAGAGCAAGGTTAGTGTGGTCTTGGACCTGAAGTACCTGCAGCGTTATCTGGAGCTTTGCCTGTGGGACGACGCCAGGAACTACCTTCTCCGCATCCTGCCTTACAGCCGTATGGGTGTGGATGGTCGCACGCTTATGGATTTCCTCTCGTATCTAATGTTCATGCACGCGATCGCCACTCGCCACCAGATGGCTCCTGAATTCATCGCCAAATTTGAGCACTCCTGCCGAGACCCCGCAATCCTCCGTGATGGCAACCAGGCTACGATCATGCGCACCATCCTGTCCATGCGCTCCCAACAAGTCACGTATTGTTTCTTTTTCTTTGTTTTCCCCTCACGTATACTTCTGACAATTAATTTCTTGTTCGGTGACCTTACTGCACTGTGCTTTTGCGTGTGAGCCGCTCTTCATGTTGTGCATTGTACGTGTAGGCCATCTGTCAACTGGAGCGTGGTTGGGAAAAAAGCAGCAGAGATAGTCAGGGACTTCATCACTCACGCTCCTGAGTTCAGCGAGTATTTGCGACTGCCACGCCGCTCGAGCAACATCCACAATGTGATCAACGTACTTCCGTCTGGTTTCCGGTATGCTTCTCTTTTATTTTTCTTATACATACGTCAATCCTGCCTGCCTGAATTCTGTACTGAACTAGCTCACTCAGCATAAACCTGACTTGCTGTTTGGGCGTTGATTATTGACTTTTTCGTCGCATAATCTTTGGTAGTTCTCACGGTCGTATTGTGAAGAAAGCTGCCCGGGTTTCAGGATCTGTTATCGCCAAGTATTTACTTTCAAAGGCGAGGTAACCCATCGACCATTAGACAAAGTGTACCATTCCCCACTATATATCATATATAACACTATAATTATATCGAATGTTCATTGCTTTGTGCAGGTTGCAGCCTGGGGGTCAGAGAAGGGGTTGTTCAGGTCAGCTACCAGCCTACCACTATTTTCTTTAATTAAGAATTGTCACCTTATCATTAAGGGTCTCTTTAATTAAGCATGTTTTTTCTGTGGCAGGACTGGTAACTGACCCATCGGCCTGGTTGAAAGCAGCTATTGGTAAAATGGTTTTCTTGCCCTCCGTTTGTTTCATACTATTCACCAGGGACGTCTCTACCGGGTGGTAGCTGTTTAATTAGGTGTTCCCTGGAGCACTAGGTTCCATGAAAACCTATTTGGATTACATATTTATTGCATTGATTTTTGAACTATGTCATTTTGATTTTAAATTATAAGGTTGCAAAAAAAAATCCCCTGCAATGGTAATTATAGTTGGAACATTTTGGTTTTCACTGCAAACAATTTGTTTTTGTTTCTGAACTTCTTCTTTATGGTGGTATTTAGTTAATTGATTTGGCGATTTCTCAATTAATATGGTCATAATTGAAATGCGATTTAGATGTGAAACTAATTCTCTTTTCCAATAAAGCTATTACCAAGGTTTGCTCTTAGGTATTCCCTTCTCATTTAAGATTTGTGTTTATTTATTGATGGATTAATCGGATATGATATTCAGATGAAACTTTGCAAACTGGCATGTGCGCTACACTCTATCAGTCACATCCTATTGGGTATGCTTTATAATAAAGGTAACTTGTCTGCCTCTTACTGCACCATATTAGGCACTGTTAAAGTTTCCACTCATCCATGCTTTTATTTGGTTAACACTGAAATTTATTGAAGCTGCTAATGAGATGCTCCTTGAAGCGTTTTTGACCAAGTTGACTAGTCCAAATGTCACCTTTCTTACAGCTTCCAAGTACATCTCATTAGCAGCTTACTCATGTGCAAATTTGTTTGTTCCATTTAGTGGATTACCATACTCTATTGTTTATAATGCATATACTTTTTGTCTTTATCAGCTCTCCTGTATGTTTGTGAAGAAAATGCAAACACATTTTGAATCTTACATTTATTTAGTCATGTCAAATTGAATCAAGGAGCATCATGCCACCCAGTGATATACTTCCATCTAATTATCCTTTTAGGAGTTTGTAGGCAGGCTCAAAACGTGTTAGTCAAAAAACTTGTCATACTGAAGGTGCTTGGAAATTATGATTCAGGAATGGATCGAAAGAGATCGTTGTCAAGTGTTATCCAAGATTTGGATGCTGGAAATTCTCCAAAACGCTCGCAGAAAGCTGAAGTAAGTCATGTTGAATGCTGACCATGATGCTTATTTTCGTTGCTTGTGTTTCACAATGCAAATTCAGCTGTGGTCATTTTTTTTCCTGTTTCACATTACATGCTACCGTTGTTCAGCTTTATTGGATACATTTCTTCAATGCCTAGACATTGCCCCCATCTGAAGCGACTAAATGTTAGTAGTTACTTAAGTTATGCTGCTCCAACCCACCCTCAAGCGCTAGCTGCATGCCTGCATGCACTTTTAATGGACAAGCAAATCATTAGGTTTATATATGACCAAAGCAAGAGGAAAAGTTTGAAGATAAGCAATAGGCTTTATAATCTTGGTCATCAGATCTGAAATATGCACCTAGTAAAATCTAACGGAGGGAGCATTGTGGAGTAGTATTGTTCCTAGATAATGAACAAACAAGGGTGAAACATTTTTGCCTGTTATTTGTTTGTTATTACTTGACCAAACAAGTTATTTGTGCCTATTACGCTTCTGGCATGGGTTTTCGTTAATAAACACCCGAGACTTACGCAAATCTTGACACACAATCTAGATTTGATTATCTAGGAATTGATTTTTTATTGCCCACAATTTAAATACCGTATGTGATTAGCTGCTAATGATGTGTAGGGCCTTGTAGTTAGAGATCAACTCTACACACGTGCTTATCAGATTAGCAACTCAGCTGGAAGATTTCTATTTTCCCTGAGTTGGAGTACAAATGTTTCACCTATTTAGATAACATAATTCTTGTTGCAAATTATATTATAAATATGATGTATGAACAAGTTGAAACACCAACAATCGTGTTAGTCAGTATCTTTTGAATGATGTACCTCTGTCTTCTTTTCAATTATAGACTAATAGAGTAAGTGACCATATTTGGTGAACAATGTGTGGACTATTTTATTTCATCTACTTGTGCATCAGCTTTTGATAACGACTTGAGCATTTCCATAATTTAATTTCAGATCAGGATGCGGAGTGGTGATAAACAGACAGCATGAAGTGAGTGACCAGGATTTGATGGATTTGTGTTTGGTGGTCCCAGCTCCTCAATGTAGACACTGCTATGCCAGGACCTGTACAAGACTTTTTTTTGGATAATGGGAAATAAAGTACCCAACTTTATTAGTACTGTGGAGTACCTGAACAAGACTTAGGGCATGTACAACGCTGTTTAATGCAGCGTCTCTTCGTCCGACGTGGCGGTGCAATTTTACAAAGAAACCCTCCCGCAGCTGGAGACAAGGACGAGCCGGCTCTTCAGGAAGAGGCGTCTTCATCGCAGCGTTCGATGAGATGGAGATGGCGCGGAACGACGTTGTACGCCGCAACATCTGTACGGGCGGCTCCATGCCAATCCTGTGCATGCAACAATCCAGTCATTAAGTAATCTGCATTTATTAAGAGACAATGTGAAGAATCCTAATGGGTGGAGTTGTTTGCCATCTCTTTGTATTGATACATGTGCCCAAGAGGCAGCAAGAGTCTCTGGGTTGTACATGCCCTTAGTACTGTGGAGTATGATATCTATGTTCTATTTACCATGAGATATATTAGGAAAACAGCGTAGAACCAAACTGCTCATGAATGAGTATAAATACACTGCTCCGTGGAGATTTTGTTCACGCAAGTTTGCATTGCTTCTTAGTTATAAAGATTTTAGTCGTATCAAGGACATGGGAGAAGCTAATCCATCTAGTCGCCTTGATGGTAACCCGATCAAAGGAAAGACCTCAAACTCATTAAGGAGAAAAATGTTTCATGGTAATCAAGATGGTTCTAAGTCGTTAATAGCTAAACTACCAAAGAGAAGCAGCTGAGCTTAGTGATGTTGCAGCTCCCCTGCCATATCAACGTTATTGTAACTTTTTAAATAAAACGAATGATTAAAGTTAATTAAAAAATTTAATAACGACAACAATTTAAAAATAAAGGGAGTATTTTTGTTGCTTGTTTTACAATGCAATCAAGCTGTAATCTAAAAATATAAGTCTCATGCTTGCCCAAGTTTGATTTATGGAACTAAGCATGCGTATAATTTTAGGACAGCAAGGTTTCAGTACGTAGGTTGCTGGTTGGTGGTTGCACCGATCGCGACGACATTTCGAGCTTCAAAACTCTTCTGCACGTTTGCTCCCATTGTAGGTTTGGCAGTGACAGTCATGCCGAGCACTTATTTGACCATGGCATGGGCCAAATTGGCTGAAAGGGTGATCACACGGGCCCCCATTCAGGACCGTATTAGGTTTGGGTCACTGTCCTCGGCCTGGTTGTGTCCCGTCTGTGGGCCTCCTATGGGCACGAAACGTAAAACAAATCACCTAAACGTTTGTCAATTGACAATTCGTTCGACTCAGAATTACTCGAGAACTCGACCAGCTATGGCATCGGATGGTCTAACCCATAGTCCAGTGGATGAATGGTTGTAATCACTGAACGCGCTTAAACGTAATTTGCCGGTGCAATACAACCTGCAGGCTGGGGTGCGTTTTGCATCCTAGAACTCGAGAAAAAAAATGGTCTGAGCCATATCTATTTATCTATACACCTTATTAATTTAGCTGAATCCGTCTGTCCTGTGTTTTGGTGTTGGTCCGAATACAATCCGGTTGGAATCTCTACTCCTATATCTACAAAGTTAGAGATTGAATCCAAATCGGTTTCGTACTTTCTATTTCAAGCACCGAATTCAAAAAATCATAAATCCCTCGTCCGGAATTCAAATGAGGCAAACTCGGACTCTATAGCGTAGCCCTTAAAAATTTCTACAACTTTGATATTCAATGAAAGTCAAGATTCCGCTGTTTTGAGTTTCAAATTTACGATGTAAAAATATTTGTTCTGATTCAGACTCCTTTACACAGGTTTCTGTGTGGGGCCATATCTACTACCTTCAAAGTCTAAATAATATGATCCACATATGTTCCAAAAAGGTATCGATGAGATCTATAACTTTTATATTTTAATTTTCTCATTAGAGTATGTTTTCAAGTTCAAAATTACGTCGCAATGCAGTATTGTTTCTATTATGCGTGAATTAATTTTTTCTATCGGATAAAGATTCTAGAAATCTTTAGTGACTGGGTTATGAACTTGGTCTTGCATGTTGGTCTTCATAAAGGTCTAGTGGTATCTTGTAAGTGTCATGAGTTTATAAGAATCCCTCTTTATATGATAAATTGGGCTTTATATCGATACTACTCATATTTGAGTATTTTTTTAATACCATTTCACTTAATTTTGTAACATAGCACTCAAATGACACTACATGTGGAAATTGTTAATATTAGAGATAAAAAAATATTTATGATAAAAATACGATGAAAAATAATTAAGAAATTATTACTTATGACATATAAAATGGTACACTAAGAAACACCAACAATAATATAAATATAACATTTTATATAAAAATATCAACAATTATATTGTATAAATAATTTACATTTAAATTATAAAAGTGTTTTATTTTTTAAAACCTATAACAACACACGAACCCTTTACTAGTGCGCATATATTCATTCAATTTGTTTTCGCTGGGCAGAACTCTAAAAAGCTTTTCTTCAGACGGATTGTCAAGATAGGTTATGGGTGGAACTTTGTAACTGTGTTTCACTTGAACTTGGCACCACGAACAGGCGTAACAAGTTCCTTATAAAAGAAAGGCCGCCTTTGATAAGTTCCGTAGTTGATCTCGGGAGATCTTGTCAGAGCATGGCGTACCAACAAAACAAGCTTCTGAATGTTTTCAGACGACTTGTGGTGATAATTGAGGTGATCTGGCACTTTATCTGTGGCTTTATTATGCGGTACAGTGTAGTGCGTGTTGGTAACTGCATTCACAAGCTTTTCCTAACAAAATTGTCGTATTGCTTCAGGTGGTCTTACCTGGTGTCAGATCAACCTGATTGAAAGTGATGGCAAGGAGGGGCCCCATCTCTCCCATTTTTTAATAAGATATTTGGCCAGAGTTTATTCAATGTTGCTATATGACGACACGTAGATGATGCTTACTTAACATGCCACGGACCTTTAGGTGATGTATATAGTTTGCCATATTCTCGTGCTAATGAGGTACACTCGTCAAGCGTTACTACATTTCTTTCCCAGAGTTCCATATGAGTTGTTACCTTGGGGCTGCACAGTTGTTTCCTTGTGGCAAGCAGGCAAGGTCCATTCTTTTGATGCAGTAGCAGAAACAGGCACCTGAAGCTGTCCTGTTGATCATGTAACAAGACCTCTTTTCATTGCATCATCCATTACATGTCAAGGGCAGAGATAAAGCTACCGATTAGTGTACAGATCCAAGGAGATGCGCCAGACGGCTGTGGAGCACTATGATCTGGAGTCTGTGAAGTCAGCCATCAGGTAGTAGGCATCTGTGTACTCACTGGGTTGTTTCTTCCACATGGTTTCAGTGCAGAGGCTCCATTGACGCGCGGGTTCAGAGGCAAAGATTTGCTTCCTGTTTATCATGTACGGACCCTGAATTGGAGGCAGCTTTAGCTGGTCCATTTGTCACCATGGTTCTTATCTATTTTATATGGTTGGTACAGTTGGGTGCTATTTCCTCTGTTTTACTAATCATTTACTAGTATCATTTTAGCTTTGGTAAAAAGATAAATATTACTCTCATTCCCAGTAATTTATAAGAATTCATATAGTTTATTAATATATTATATTTTTAGATTTACTATGTGAACTACTTTTATGATATATAATTCACACGCTATGAAATTATATAAATTTCACAAAAAAAATCATGTGTATGATTTTTGTGAGCATAGGGGCATATGCCCACCTTAGTTTGAATAGTAATTATGATAAAGATTTAGGTAACAAAGTTGTGATAGTAATGTTGACCTTTTTTTCTTTAGATAAATGGCACTTGCCGCTGCCTTCCTGGAGGCAAGTGTGAGGCTCGAACCCCCGTCGGCTTAAACATTCTCATGCGTCTTAGCACGAGACCACAGGATACAAGATAAAAATTTAGATAACAAAGTTGTGATAGTAATGTTGACCTTTCTTGCACATGATCCTAAGTATAGGATCAGTTTTTTTTTTAAATGGCTTGCATGCAACTTACATATCATTTCCAGTCTTTTTATGCGAGAGCACATTCCAAAAATATATACATGTGATTGAGTTGCACAATTGTCATGGCCCTCAACCAGAAACTAGGTGTCGCATTCCAATAACATTATAGCGTGAGCACAAATGGAGAAAGAAGTGATGGTGAAAATAACTAACAAAACATAGATTTTTAGTTATCATATTATTACCCACTTGTTACGTATTATGATCTTTTTTATTCTATACCTTACTCTTTCTTTGATCAATATTCTAGATTCATGATACCTCTTGGTATCTTACAAACATCGTAAAAGATTATTGCTGAAATATGTGATTAAACGTTTGTGTGCAACAATTTATGAGCTCGGATGGCAAATGAATCAACAGGATGAATAAAGCAGTCACTGTAAAGAAATACTAGTAGTAGTAAGAATCAGTTGCAATCTGGTTTCCCAAGAGGGCAAGCAAATGCCTTCTACTTTTTGCATAATCTATTGCTTCTCAAGTCAGGACTGTTGTTCAATCTTATTGCTTCTGAGCACGCTGCAACAATGCAGGTAAGCTGTGCAATTATTGAGCCACTTATACTCGCCATGCGTACGCACTCTCCTTTTCTTTTGATTTGACAGCCATGTCCTTTTTCCATGCATGCCAAGAGATTTGCAGATACTCACATCACTTAAATCAGATATGTCATCAGGAACAAGAGAAAGAACAGTCATGTCATCTACAACTTTTCGCTTCCTATGTTTTTTTTTTCTCTAGAATTATTAGGATGGGGCTGCTAGCAACAAGATCAAAGCCGGAGACGGACGAGGGAAGTCGCTTATGATGATGAGCAGATGATCTAGTGGACACGGGGTCGACCAAGCCGGGGACCAGGCGACGCCCTGGCGCCCCTGCCTGCCTCTGCGCTGTCTCTGCCACGACATGGACATTCAGCAGCCGCTGCCCGCTGCCATACCAGCGTAACGAACCTCTTTGATGGCACTGCCGCTGCCGTCGCGTCGTGTCGCCTTGCATTGTTCCGCGTGCCACTGCATTGGTGGCCTTGCATGGGCTTCCTCTCCTCTCCGACTCTCCCTCTCTGCAAATGCTCTCTGAGCGCCGCTGCTCGTCGATGCAACGTAAAGCAAGTAAATGGGCGCCAGCAGGCACAGCTAGCAGTACCTGACCGAATACCTGGTTATGCCCACATGAATCTTCTGTTCATCGGTACGTCCGCTTCACCGCCGGCTTGTAGTTTTCTCTACAGCTTGTAGCGCATCACTATTCACTAGTGTATGTGATGTAGCAGACTGGTGGCCTTCGCCTGTGTAGAATATCGGTGTGTGTGGGCATATCCGTCTGCCATGGAAAAAGAAAAGCTGGGTGCATCACTGATGAGGGTGAGCTATGGATATAGGCTACTGGTAGTATCTACTGTACCAGTCTGCATGCTGTTCTTCTACGTCTGGTTACGTATACTTACCATGCATGCAATATGCATAGCATATTAGCATGGCAACACATGCAATGCAAGCTACTACCCTGGGAATTTAATTTGCTCGTCCAAGATAGACATGGCATTTCTCAACACGACGGGCAAGATATCTTGATCGGTTACACGACGCAATGGGGCAATGCCATGGCAGATTATATTGCTGTTACGGCATGCAGCCTCCTATAGTTACTACTGACTCATGTGCTGGACATGTGACGGATTGGTACACAGATAATAGAGCTGAATGAGTACTACCACTAGTAACAATCAGCAGCCATGCCGTGTAGTCCTACTCCTGCATGGCGTGGATCGGATCGAGGAGCGAGAGAGAGAGGCGCCCTGTGCTAGTCTGTCCTCCGCCGGAGCCATGCCCCAGCCCCCAGCAGCCATGCCATGGCGTCCTCTCAATAATTCGCTCGCTTTCATCCTCGAGTATGTGCCTCCCTTTCGCCAGTAGCGAGTGATGGCGGCAGTGGCCTGGGCACTGCACCTTTTGGTGCTATGTGCGGCCGCCCTGCCTCTCTTTTATTGCCCTTGGGATCTTGCCCTGCGCAAAGCTTGGCGTTTCGGCAGCTGCAGCCTTGCCTTTTCGGTAGTGCCCACCAGATCACTCCTAGATGTGCCGTCCTTCCCTCCCACTCTGCTCAAGCAAGAGCTCTGCATGCGAGCAGCTCTACCCTGAATTTTTCTGACGATGAGCCAGCGCTTCAGTTAAGATTCCTGCGCCGTCACTGACGAGCAGGTGCACTGGTATATGCGCAGCTCATCTGTGCTTCTACAGTTATTGTTCAGTGTGTCTGTGCAAAGAGTACTAGTAGACCCTGATTAACTACCACCAGCACATGTAGTACTGGTTAACCACCTCTAACTAACCAGCAGTTAACTAATTGGAGGGGGCAAGCATTCCGTTCGTTGGAACTCTGAAACTACTAGAACCTAGTTTCACAAGCAAAGTTTGTCTGTTCTACAGCAGGTGCACCACCGTCCCTTGATGATTCTTTCTTAGGAAAGACGCACACGCCGTTCGACTAATTTTATATCTCGCGCTGCGATTAGGTTAATGGATCCGATTCGCTGTCATTCCGGTCCCCAACGATCATCTTCTCTAGCCAAGTAAACTACCCGATTTCCCTCTAAAGAAGAGCTACAAAGTGTGGATGTTGTGACACAAAGCCAGATGCTATCTCCAAAATATTATTAGTACGACTACTACAATAGTATGGATCCTTCTCATTCCATAGGATTGCAGGAGAGCTTGTTTAAAATCGTAGGGCGAGGAGCAGACAATCTGCCGTGCTTTCCGGGGCAGATTGGCACAAATCAAGGGCAGCTCGATCAAGGGATTGAACCAGCCTGCTAATCACTACTAGTAGCTTGAGCAGAGATTGGCTTCAGTAGTACAATTTATACACAAGGCGCTATACAACTAGTGACAAATTGGGCTGCAAACGTGGAGAGAGAAAGAGATTTACCTGGGAGATTGGGGATCGTAATCAAGTGGTTAGCTGCTCATGTGGCCTATTAATTGGACCTCGGATGTCTCTCACGCCGAGCTGGAAACCATGAGGGGTGGGTGCAGTGCCCAAGTTTGTGTCATGCCCGCTTGGCGCCATGTGCGCGCCAAGGACGACCCTTCCTTATTCCGTGGGCAACGGGAGGTCGGGTTCAGCTGCCGCCCCGGGGATCGCCGCGCCGATCTCGATCGAAACAGCTGTGCCCTTCTGTCTGTACTTACTACTACTACTACTATGGTAGTAAGAAGAGCCACTGCTCATCACATTGCTACATACTGAACGCTGAAAGCACCCCAGCTCAAGACACTTCTGTTGGTGTAATAAATTTTAATGGTCACTCACTTGTTAGGGGACAAGATCATACCAGCGCTAAAAATCCTTTTAGAGTTCTAGGGAGGAAGCCGGAAGTGTTTAATTTGCATTGCAAAAGTTCGTCAATTTTAAAAAATGAAGATGTTTCTGAGGCCATGCTAGTGTTGTTCTTGTTTTGTCCTGGTAATTACAGTGAGGGTAACATACTATGGACAGTGCAACGATTATCTCGCCTAGCAGCGCTGCAGCGGTCCCGTGGCGCCGGCTTCTCTACATTCTAGGAGGAGCCGTGGATGTTGTTCTCGGGATGTGAACTTGACTTGGGATCTCGATTTCCTTGAGAGTAGTAATGTATTGGCTGGTGTAGCAATGGTTAGTTTGTTTATGTTACAGTTTCAGTTTCCAGGAAGCCATGAAGCTGTGAGTCTTGTTCCTGAAACTGCACTCGGAAGCTTCTGAGCTGCCATCTTGTGGCAGCACACGTACTGTTGCGAGCAAGCAAGCGTGTAGGTTCGTGAGGCTTCTGAGATGTGATCGAGGGCAGATCGAAGAGTGTAGCAACTTGTTTGGAGTTCTCGAGGGAGAACAACATCTGAGACAGCTAAGATTGAGTGTTAATAACTCACTCTGAGGACTTTAAATCGCTCTGAAAGTACAGTGCTAGCTAAGACCAAGATTACTTGATCAAGAACACGAGACCCATTCGAGCTTGAAACAAAAGCAAATAAAAATGCGCAGATTTGTGGAGCCGTCAGGACATGTTGTGGCAAGTACAGTTGCAGTACTTGTCTGCAGTTTTGTTTTCCTGATGGTCTCAACTTATTTAGTGGTTGACTTCAGCATCCAGCGATGTTTTCAGTTGACATCGATAAACCTGGGATCATAATCTGCACTTCCTATCTTCCTGTTCTATTTGACAAAAGCGAAACAAGGATATGCTACTGGAGATTGGGAAGACTGAAACTGAAAAGTCAATGTTCAGAGATTTTGCATTCATTTTATTAAGCCGGGCCCTATTGTCGTTTCTGTCATGCAACCTCAACACTCTGAATGTCATTTCTGTCAGTAAATAGTTTTGCTTCTTCTAGTCTTATATAATCTGCCTCTATTACAACTGAGTACAATCACATTATCTTTACTGGTTTCTCAATCGTTCAACTTCTATGAGACGGACACAAGTGCACAAATTTAAAAAATAGCTACAATCAGCAGTAGAAAATCTAGAAAAGGGCCAAGCTGCAGAATGGAGCATTTCAGATTCTATATAACTCAACACTGATACAGCATGGATTTCTTCTGTTAATGAGACAGTGCATGATAAAAAATAATAATGCACACCCGTTTTCTCAATTAGGTTAAGTGGCTAGTCCTCTATAATTTATCATTCTTGACTATACAATATTTCAGTTTCTAAACAATCTCTTCGTAACTGTTCTTCTAAAATCAATAAAGTAAATCTGAATAAACTTCTTCCCTGATTTAATAGTTATAAGTATTTGCCTCTGATTGACACATTTCTAGCTCAAAAATATTCTGATGAAATGATTTAAAAGTCCATAAATAGTGAACCACACTTGAAGTTAGGGGGTCAACTTCCAATTTCTGCCGGTTACACGACCCTTCAATACTACGATCACTGTTTGTTCTAATCATTCTCAAAAGTTGACCTACGGAATCCCGGTTTTCAATGCCATGGGCTAGTTTTCAGTGATTCAGAATCTTTAGCCACGATGATCATGCATTTGCCAGTTAATAGTCTTTGGTGTGCTGACTAAGCATACCAATCTCTGCAGCATGTCAGTCCCTGTTGCTTGCTACTGCATCACCTCAATTGCCAGGTGTGTGTCCTTCACTTCTGCGTAAGTGCATTTCTTCTGAAGATGATTGCATTGGAAGTTAGAACTGAAATGTACTATAAGACAACTAACTTCTTAATTGCACATGCTGCCTTGCCCATATGCTACTTAAATATGTCTTCTGAGTCAAATCTTGCTCTCCTCTTCTTGATATTATGGGGCTGCCACTGCCATTTCAGAAGGCAGAAGGAAGGTGAGACTTGTGTACCCTCTGATTTACTGACAGCCTTCACACTGAAATAATTATTATACTCAATTCACGATATCTTGAGTCGCACGAAAATTCATTCGGGGATACTATTATAAGCATCAGAATTGATAGGTGTCATTCTGTTTGCTGAATTCTGCACAAGTGGAGGATCCTTGCCAGTTGATGCAAGGTGACTCATCACTGTGTAGCACTGCTTTCTATATGATATTCATCAGAGTTGTCTCACAATTATTTTAACTTATGCACCGATCATTCATGCCTCTGTTTGTACATGTCATGTCACTGCATTGCATTGTGCACATACATATCTGCAGACATATATAACTGGGATACTGGTGGGCTGCTGCAACGGAATCGTGGAATATTAGCATCATCCATCCATAAATATTCTGATGATCTGCCTTGGTTGAACTTTGAGATAGGCATGAAATGTACCTCCCAAATATAGAATTGCAGAAGGGTTTTGATGGTGTAGGGGCCTCAAGGAACACTAGAATCATAGTGAGCATTATACTAATGGCCGTTGTGGTGACTGGTGAGTAGGACAAAATGCTAGTGCCTGCCTGTGAGGCACCAAAGTGAGCTCCTGCTTCCTACCAGCCATCCCTTCCCTGCCATCAAGGGTTGGTTTGCATCCACCCTATCTCCTATGTGAACTGTGAACAATAATGCAAGATTCTTCTTCCTTTAAATTCTCTTCCCCGCCTCATTATTTTCACGGCAAACATTATAGTAATTGTCATGCTTTTGCCACTAAGGAGGGGATGTTCCCAAAAGCAGTGCGTACTGGGGTACAAACTGTACCGTTTCAGATTGTTGTCCTGAACAAAAGTTCGTGCATATACAGTTAATCTTCATTATTGTAAAAACTGCGCTTTGATCGCATCTTTTCATGCCACCGTTGTGAACAAATTGCGTTCCTAGGGAGGCCTTACTACGCATGTCGGCGGGGAACAGCCACCATGAAACAGGACAGACAACAGTGCCCTCAAAATAAAGTCCTTTAAACATGAAGACCCAGACCCCAGAGATTGCACATCTTGAAGCTAGCCAGCAGGCTAAACAATAATTAGCCTTGCTGGAGCACTGGGTCACATGGCTCCCTCTATTCTATGCATGGGGGCAGTAATTGCAAGTAACAAGGAATCCCTCACCCACATGCTTCTTCAGGGGACCAGAATTAACCCACATGACAAACAAGAAGCTGCATGCAGCCAGCAGCCTCATCTCACCTCACATTTGAGCATGCATGCAAATTATTGGGGATCCCTGCCTCGAAGGCAAGATGACAGGGCCAGTGCAGGGCATGGCCCCTCTTGCCAAAGTATGCAGCCAAATGCATGACCATGTCAAACACGCACAAGGAAGTGAGAGGAAGATGGCAAGAAGTGTGCATCAACAGCAGCAGTAACTGAATTGCACAGGCTGTTGGGTAGCTCTTATCAGGATTCAGGATCACCTGGTGAAAATACAACGCATTTGCAACGGAGGTGCCAATGCATGGTGGATGGCCATTGTGTCACTGTACTGTGCATGGCATTCACTAGATATGTCTACGGCTAAGCATATGAGGCTCTGCTCTGTTCAACAATGATTGATGGATTGGCCTTCCAATGGACCAGTGGTTTGGAATGCCAGGAAAGATGTGTACTTTTTTGTGTGTACTGCTGGCAAATATGGGCAATACTCCTATCTTGGGACCGTCCGTGTTTTATCAGACCTATGTGACGAAAACATCACAATCCAGATTGATCTACAGAAATGGTTCATTGGTAGGCGGCTAATCATCTTGCTCTTATTCATTCACTATTGGAGTCCCCGGACACGTTGATAGGAAGGATTTCACTATAGAAAGGATTGCACTATGAACAGTATATCTCTCCACTTATTAATCAGAGCAGAAATCCGGTGAAAAACTAAATTCTCACCTGATCTTTGCAACCGAATTCTCACCGGAAGACGACTTCGTTTTCCAGCCCAAAGTTTCTTTATGCCTTTCCAATCCAAAGTTGGGAGAAAACACAACTGATTTCTGGAAAAGAAAATGACCATGACACATGTTTAGAAAGTCCGTGCAAATGATCCTTTTTTTTCGTAACTAAGAATTGAACAAAACATACCGTGCCAAAGAAATCGCAACTAGTCATCGGTTCATTTTCCACGACTCTTGAAGTCGCTCACCGTGAATCAACTCAGAAAGAAGCGTCGGACGTTCACGACCAGTAGATGGGTTGAAAGATGTTACATGCTTACGCACAACTCGATTGCGTTTTGCTGCCTTCGTCAACACCAAGGAATTCTCGTGGACCAACCACACGTCTACGCCTTACACAACCGTTTTGAGTTCATACAAAATCAAAGTGGTCGATGGAGTAGCACAGAAAGTTACTTGTTGACATGCTACACCCTTTGAATTAAAAAAGTGCACCGGAGTGATGTCGACGCGACGACGACATATATTTGCAAGCGCGAATTGTTTCAATGTGGTAGTTTGCCTACTTGCAACGGTCCAAAGCAAACATTCATTCTCACCGGTTTATGAAAGAGAGTCGTGTGGACTCTTAAGATGAGTCCACAGACCATAGCGATTTCAATAAACTATATATATGAAGTCCTAAAGTCTTTCATATCATGCTTACTCACTAGAAAATAGAGCCACGTAGAAATAGGCCTATCCATTTTTAAGTCTGCCTATACGGTTATAACATGTACAAAAACATCCTTATAAAAATGTACATCATATCACTCTCTCTCTCTTCGGTGACAAGAATATTCACTGTTGGGTTATGAATTCCTACACTCGTAGTATTTTAATTTTCAAAAAAACAGCTACCCAGGAAAAGAAAACAATTTACCGTGTCTTGTTGTCCACACAATTCATCGTCCCTACTAGAGTAGTACTAGAATTTTTACGCAAGAAAAGAAGAGAGGTAGAACACCACCACCATGGACGGCGTGGATCTTGCGGCGTTGTCCGTTTGCGTAACTGTTTGGAATGCTCCTTGCGGCAGTGACAGCTAGCTCCCAAGGACAGGCGGGCAGGCGCACACACCAATCTCCCGCGGCCGCTTGCATCGCCGTTGCCCCCATCCTAGCTTGGCGCTGCTGCTCCCCGCCCGCCCGGCCCCACGCGACATGTCCCCCACAGTGCGGCCCCACGCAGCACTGCCTTTTTTTTTTCCTCAAGCCCCTGATTGGATTTTTTTTGTCCCTGATTGATTTGTCCATATGGCTGCTGAATTCTAGCTTGCTTAGCATATGGCTGCAAATCATGCGTGGTTTATTATATTTTATTTTGGTAGGGACTGTCCATTAGTGCAAGCTAAGCACTTCTTGTCTTATGTGGACAGGCTTCTTGCTACTACTAGTACGAAATGGGTTAAGCTTGCTACTACTAGTACGAAATGGGTTAAGCTTGTAGGAGACTTGTGCTTACGTGATCAATGCATTTAGAAACTAGTTATCCAAAACATAATAAAAAATCATAGGAATTTCGTAAGAGTAATAACGAAAGAAACAGGCTCATTTTGCACACTTTGCAAAAAAAATAATAATTCAAAGAGCCGGTGCAAATCAGGGCCCCCTTCTTTGTTTTGTGCGATGAATACAATTAGGGGAATAGTGGCCCTAATCTCGGATGCTTAATTCTTGTCCGGTAAAATAAGGACACAATGATGGGTGTATGCGAGCAACGAAATCTGTGGAAACATTGAATGGGGGAACTCATGTAGGCCATGGATAGCTCCACAAATTGGATCACCAAACACAATCAGGATTGTTAATTTAGGGCGTTCTTTTTTGTATTAAGGAGGATCACCGACCACACAGGAAAGAGACCGGCAAAAGGAGAGGAATGCCGTGTAGAAGGTAGACAGATACCACTTTCATTTCTCTGCCATCTCTTTTTTCTTCTTCTCTAATACAGTACTACTAAGTAGTGGTATTGAAGAGCATGGAATAAACCTCTGTACAAATACATACACCAGATGCCATGGGCAAGGCAACAAAACAGGGGCGGAGGGTGGGGACGGGGCCTCCCTCTCCTCTCAGTGTGTCATCAAATCTTAAAAAGGCTGGCCTGATCCGGTCTGTTAAGGAGGGCATTTCCGGGCAACCTGGGTGGGCCCCGAGGCACTGGCTAGGACAAAAAGTTAGTGCTTCTTGGCTTTTTGTATCGCTTGGCATATACACAGGGGGCTGGGGGGCAGGGGTATTTGGGTCATTCTGGACAGCTCCTAGCTCCTACCGCTGATGGAAACATTTCTGTGAATGTTGACAAAAGAATGTGGGGCTTGGGACAGGAGGAAAGCGGTTGGGCTATGAGGCTGCTGCTGCTGCCGCCGCCGGGTCGGAACCGGACGGATGAGGAGGTGAACGGGGTCGGAAGATCACGGGCGCTCCGTACTGCGGGTAGAGGAGCATCAGGACCGTCGGCGCGTGAATGTAGTTTGGCGACGTCCGCATCTCAAAGCGTTGGAGCAGGATGGCCATGGTGAGCTTGGCTTCGAGCCGGGCCAGGTTCTGGCCGATGCACATCCGGGAGCCGAGCCCGAACGGGATGAACGCCAACGGGTGCTTGGCCGCCTTGGCCGTGCCGTTGGCGAACCGTGCCGGGTTGAACTGCGCCGCGTCCAAGCCCCAGAACCTGGTGTCGTGGTGGATGGCCATGATCGGGATGAGGAGCTCCATGTCGCGGGGGATCATGCACCCGTCTGAGAGCTGGACGTCCGTCTTGGCGCGGCGGATGGTGGCCACCGCCGGCGGGTACAGCCGGAGGGTCTCGTTGATGATCATGCCGAGCTGTCATCACAACATGGAACACCGGTATGTCAGGTCAGGAAAACGACACCAAAAAAATGACCAAAACGCCCACCGTGACAAATTTGAAAAAAAATAAATAAAAGAAAATAACCGCGGCTGGCTGTGGCTGGTGGAAGAAGGAATTCAATCAAGAAAGCGACGGGCGTGGGACTCACCGTCTTGAGCTTGGGCAGGTGGTCCTTGGAAGGGAGCTCGTCGGCGCCGCAGACGTCGAGGACCTCGCGGCGCGCGCGCTCCTGCCACTCCGGGTGCATGGCGAGGAGCACGGTGGCCCAGGTGAGGAGGTTCGTGGTGGTCTGCTTCCCCGCGAAGAAGAACGTCTTGCACTCCTCCAGCATCTCCGCCACGGGGATCGCCGCGTTCCTCTTCCTCCTCTCACCGGCACCGATCATGGCGCCGAGCAGGTCGCGGAAGCCGCCGCTGGCCTGCTCCGCCGCGTCGGCCTCGTCGCTGCGCCGGGCGATGAGCCGCGTCAGGCTCCGCCGTGTCTCCCGGTCCAGCTTCCACGACTGCCAGTTCTTCTTGGTCGGCAAGAACCTGCAACAAAGTATCGATCTTCATGCTCAGCTCCTCGCGAGTTCAATTTTAAGCATCTGATAGATGGATGGTCTCGATGATGGCGTACCGGTAGCCTGGGACGAGGACCTTGCGGAACGCCTCGGAGGCGTAGGCCATGAGCTGGCCCTGCATCGCGAACACGACGCGGCCGTCGTCGTAGCTGCGACCGAAGGTGGCGCGCGTGATGGCCTCCTCCGTGACGGCCTGGAACCACTCGGCCACGTCCACCTCCACCTCGCCGCCCGCCGCCATGCCGCGCCACTTCTCCGCCAGCGCCGCCACCGACCTGCCGACATGTGGGACCAGCCTCTGCACCAACAGAGAAAAAAAAAAGAAGCGTCAGCCATCCGCCGTCGAACAGCACCAGGTGGCATGAAGAAGACGAGGAAAGAGGAGGCAGCAGCAGGGCGTATTATTACGTTGAGGTTGTCGGGGTAGAAGGCGTCGGTGAGTACGCGGCGGTGGAGGGCCCACTTGTCGCCGTGGAGGCTGACGAGGCCGTCGCCCTCGAGCTGGCGCACGACGGGGTGCGCCTCGTAGCGGTCGAAGGCGTCGGCGCGGGTCAGGAAGATCTCGCGCACCAGCTCCGGCTCCGCCACCGTCAGGCGCGGCGTCGGGCCGAACCATATCAGGAACCTCGAGCCTGCAAAATTATTTACATGTTCAGCCAACCGATCGATCGAGCCTCGATCGCCGAAAACACAGGAAACAGACAAAAAAAAAACTAGTTCGAATTTTCCTCCCATGTGATCCGCTCATGATCCAAGCCCAGCCCCATTGAATGCAAGAGCCAAGAGCCTGCCAGAGGGGCAAGCCGAACAGGGAAGTGAGGTGAAATTACCCGAGGTGGAACTAACACCATACTGTATGTGTGCAAACGGATAGAGATACTAGAAGAGAGAGAAGCTGCGCTGTGCTGTGCTGACAACAAGAGACAAAAGCTGAGCCCTGGGCGCAAACAGACACGCACAGAGCAAGCAATTCAGGGACAGAGATGATGAGGAGGAGGAGGAGAGAGAGAGAAATCGAGACAGAGCAAGCGGACAGGGAGGGAGAGGGAACAGCTAGATCAGCGAGATGCAGCCAAACCCGGCGCAAAAAGATGAGCGAGCAATCAACCGAAAACGCGGGCACAGCAGACACATGCTCTGGTCACGGAAACACATGGGCGAAAGCGAGAGGCAGAGAGCTTAAAACGAAAGGAAACGCACCGTAGATCTTCCTCCAGTAGTGGTAGAAGGCGAGCACCCGGGGCAGCGCGTTGTGGGAGCAGGGCGGCGCCATGGGTTTCGACGACGCCTCCGCCATGAGCGCCACCATCTCACGCACCGACCCCAGCAGGAACCGGTACGGCGGGCCCCGCACGCCCTGCGCCGCGAAGTGCGCCTCCAGACGCCGGGGACGCCACCACAGCGCGTCGGCGACGCGCGCCGCCACGTGGAGCGCCAGCCACGCAAGCACGGCCACCGCCGCCACGCGCCAGCTCAGCCACCCACAAGCCTCCGCGCCGTCCATCTCCTCGCCCATTTTTGTAGAGGCTCCTCCTCTGTTTCTCTCTGTTTCTTGGGGGAAACAGAGCGGCGGCTTGGACAGAGAGCGGGAATAAACGAGCTACTACTACAGCTTCGAATGCAGCAATGGGTGGGCACGCGCGACCACGAGAGAAAGAGAGGGGGAGAGAGGGGAAGGTGGTAGGCTGACAATGGCGTGGGGTTTTGGGGTGAGAAGGGAAGGGGAGGAAGGGAAGGCCGGGGCGGTTATATAGTGGGGAGGGACGGGGAAGAGGCCGGCGGCGATGGGGCCGGAAGAGGGCGCGGAGAGAGATGAGAGAGAAACAGGTGGTGTGGTGTGCGTTTTGTTCCGGAGCTGGCCGGGGCCGGGCTATTGTAAAGAGTCAACGAGGCGGGCTTTTGGAACTTTTGTTTAATTGACCGTGTTGGAGAGAAGGTCAGCGAGGCCTGTGTTTGGTGTGGCACAAAACCATCTTTTTGCTCCTCCCTTTTTACTCATTTTGTTTATTTACACTTCAACTTGAACTTTAGCTTCGTTCAGATTTTGTTGATAGTGGTTAGCTCAAACGTTAAAAAAAGAAAAAAAGAACAGATATAATACAAATGTAATTCATGGGGTGATAAACTTACATTTATACATATAAATATTACCTCCGCCTCATATTACTTGACATTTTAGATTTATGCACAAAAACTAAGGAGAAATGAGAAAGGTAGATGCACAAAAAATAAGAAGGAGAAAGATAGAGATATAAATATATTGAAAAAAGAAAAATATACATTCTACAATGACAAGTAACACGGGACGGAAGAACTATAAAATTGAGACATAATATTGAACATGATGTATATTTTCTTCCCCTTCAATTTTTGGAGCTACTGAAGTTTTTTCAAATGAGTTTGATGGATGCTTGTGATTTTTTTAGATAATGAAAAAAAATCCAGCCTTTTACAAGTTTGCATACGGCCAAATGATGCTTGTGATTTGAGATGATCTGGTTAGGTTCTCCGCGAGAAGAACCCAATGTACTCTTAATTTCGGAAAGGAGCTAGCGTCCTTTTTGAGCACTCGTATGACCTGCTGTTGACAGGCTACACTACTGTAGGAGTGCTCTAGCGTACGAGGGCTGTCCGATGGTGAATGGCATGATGTCCTGCCCTCTGGTATACGTCGTGTACGCTTTTGTTGCCGCACTGTGTTGTGTGGTTTGTGTTGCCGTCACCCATCCGTATTGCACAGCCAGCTGATTACTGGCTAACAGTGCTTAGCTGGTGATCATGCATATATCCAGTTGTTGCACACATATTCTGTCCAGCCAAGGAACAATTAAGTGGTGTCATGTGTAATCAATACAAGTTTATGATTAAGTGTGGTAGTACAAGTTTGTAAGGTGGACGCATCGCTACCACGGACGAGGTCATACAAAAAGTGTCGATCTGTCCAAAATCTTTCTTAACAATAGAGCAATTATTATGATATCGATCTTTCTTCGATGAGTACATGTCAACTTATGGAATTCAAATCGCGGTAGCTTGAACTACTGACAAAATTGTGGAAATGATCAAATTGTAAAAGATGATATTGATTAATACAATCAAGACCCTTGAAGGAGGCTCGCTTCAATAAAACAACAAAAATAAGACACTTTAGTTCTCCACAAGAAAACATTGATAAAAGGATATTTTAGTATATACCTGATTAATTATACAGGCATTCATGAAAACAGTGCACACACTATTCCCTACTCAATTAATAGAGTGCATATTCCCCTGCTAGCTGCTGGCACTGTGGTACATACAGGTATAGCTTAGCTCAACGCTGATAGCGAGATCACAGAGCAGCCAGTAGAGCAATCCTTATCCGTGTGTCAAAAGGCAACAGACACATTGTATGATCGATTTAAGGTAAGACACTACATGGTGCTCATAATTGAACTGTTTCTACAGTGTCTCGATCACAACCATGCAAATGTACAAACACGTGGAATCATCAACATCACGCAAATGCAAACTTATTTCTTTCTCTTGATTTTATAGTTTTCAGGAATAATTGTGGGACTTCTTGCAACTAGATTTTCATTATGGAGCTAAAATGTATGTACACACTGTATCCCACGAATTTGTTTAAAAATATGTCAAGTTTTTCTGCAAGAGAAAATTATATATAGGACAGACAATGCCTAGGCTGATGAACACCTCATGCATATCAATAAAATTTTCCATCCCTTGAATAATTCATGCGCTGTTACTGTGCCATAACATTGTCCTAGTCGATTTTCTAGCTGCATTCCTGCCTCCACGCATTCTTTTCAAAATAAAAGAAATTATGTGTGTAGTCCAAATCAATGCATGTCACCTGAACTTAATTATGTGCATTTGAAAAGAACTTGCAAATCGTTGTGTACACAGGTCATGATACGCTAGAAACAAGCTATTCTATAGTACTCTATGAATCAGTGTCGCATTCTAATCAATACATTCTGATGATGTGATTTTTCAGCAAATCTCATGATTTTCTTCACCTGTAGGTAAGGTGCATGCAATGTGACTGATACACCACATTGATTTTTTTGAGGGGGGAATCTTCTAACAACGTTGACTTGTCCAATTATTCTTGATGTATTTGTACTAGTGTAGAGACCGACGTTATTAGAGTACTATGAGGAAGCTAAAAATCCAGGACCAGAAAAAACGCAATCAGTGACGGCACCCTCTTTTGCATTATTAATAAGTCAAAATACATGCGCGCAAAGAAACGGAACGAGCACTAGCTTTCCTTGCAAAAGACAAACAGACATTTATCTGAAGGTCAGAGTCGTCGTAGACATGCAAGAAAAGTAGCGAGAGAAGGAACGACGAGAGAAGACGTTGGGCGTGCCCCAAGCATTCTGGTTTTTGGTTTCGGCAAAGACGTACAGGCCACGCGAGAGGGATCACTTGTTCCGGAGGCCGATGTAGTTCGGTTCCTTCACACTCAAAACAAGCCGGAGAAAAAAAAAACAGATTAGAGCGTGCTTGAACAATGGCTCCTCGTGCACGTATGTCCCTCGGCAAGCCATTTGGACACATATATGGTAACCGACAAATAAACCGGAGGAGTCGACATGTCATCACCCGCTCGATCGATCTCCTGTGAAAACCTAACGGTATGACACTATGGTTAAGCAGAAATATATCCCGCGAAATTCAAACGCGTGTCAGTAGCATGGCACAATTGGCAGTGTGTAGGAAGCTTGGTAGGTTAACGTAGGAATGTCGCCGGTCGTAGGACATCCGCAGAGAACAGAAACAAACGAAATCGTTTTTTGGCGTCGCCCCCGAGCCCGATCTCCTGGGGCCACGCGAAAGTTTCCACGCAATGTTCGTTCGTTCGTAATCCGCGGAACCGGCAGCAGTGTAGAGAACGAATGCTCCGCCGGTCGCGGCAACCCACGGATCGAGAGCCGATCACGACGACGACAGGGGTCCCCGTTCGTGCGGCCCGACGCAAAAACAAACCCGAAGAGAGAGCATGGCGACTTCGATGGATCGATCGGTAGCCGGCACGGCACGGCACGGCACGGCGCGGTTGCCGGGGAATGTGATCGGCACGCGCACGGACGGAGCACGATGCTCGGGTTCCCGCCCCGGCCGCGCGGCCTCGTCGCGCGCGCGCGTAACGCTCGCTCATCAACGTTGATCCATTCCGTTCCATTCCAATATTGGCCGGTCCTGAGTCCTAGCTAACTAGTAGCTAGCTCTAGCTGCACCGCACCGGGCATCAACGGCTCCTCCCTCTCTGCTGGTGCACGCTGCGATTGGCAATAAGAAAGAACATTCCTGGGCAGTCGCGATCGATCTCGGCCTTGGGCTTCTCGAGACCCAGTAGTATATATCAGGAGGACCGCACGCGGCCTTGCACTGCTTTGCTCAGTAGTAGTATAGTGGCTGGCTGATCGATGGGCCCACGCACGCAGTGCTAGCTTAGCTCTTTTTACCTGCAACTTTTCCGCGCGGCACCGCCTGCTTTTGCTCTTCCTTTTGGACAGAGCCCGGGTGGATCAATCGAGAGAGGGGTCCTGGCCTCCGTCCTGGCTGGTAGGCACTGCCGGTCACCGGACTGATGGTCCAGCCTCATCGTCGTCTATCCCGACGACTCATCAGTCATCAGACTGGAACGAACGCCAGAGACGAATTTCTTTCTCGCGCGCATATTATTATAACCCATCCCTTTTTGCATGCATCATCGCCGGTTCACCGTTTTGATGGCCTTTGTCCGATCCACCGCGCGCGTTCGATGAACCCACCCCAAAACATACACACTGCCTCGCTCCTGTGCCACAGATTATTCAAGCATGCACGTAAAACACTGGAGCGAGGTTCATCCACAACCTGTAGTAGAGGCGGCCATCGAGGAAAAGTCGTCAGTCAGTCGTGTGTACAACTTTGTGTGTTGTGACATGTTACATCAGGCGCGTGTGTCCACTTGGCGACGAACTTTGTGTGCACCATCGATAATTGACGACGGAAAACCAGAGCATGCGCTCGCTCGCTCTTTTCTGTTTATCGACCGCACGCGAGAGCTCCATCAGATCAGCTCCTAATTTTTACCCTACTTTTAGGGATTGATTATTGATAATAATATCATACTATAACGAATGGCTAGCTATAGCTAGCTGCTGGGCGTGCCTACGTACCTATATATAGCTAGGTAGTAGAGTAAAGCGTGCAAGTTAAGCTTAGCTTATTATTACTGTAAACAATTATCAGGCATCGATTCTTAGCACGCCGGCGTGGTGAACTAGCTAGTGACACACGCACGTATCACTGGATCGCACTCTGCAGAGTTCCGTCCATTCGTACTGGATATATCTGCAGTACGGGTTATTCGTGCGGATATTTTTACAAATAGATGATTCTACAGGATCTGATATCGTCAAAAGACTTGATGAGGATGCATGACTACACTACTTGATCTAGCCAAACGGATTGTTGCCTACTCTAAAAATGGTTCTACCCTGAACTTTTTCATCATTTGTGAAAACGACTGTCATTATAACGGGTGATAGCTAAGTCGGTGGAGGACTAAATATAAATAATCAAATTTGAAAGGATGACTGATTTGACCTATCTTAAACGTATGATGAGAGCATGTGTATCTGGGATCCTATTTATACAGCTACAGATATGCATTAGCTTCAAACACTACGTATATATATATATATATATGTGCCAATATTAGTACTACACAAGCGTCAAACAATGATAAAATTTCCATATCGTCATATATCCCTTTGTATTTACAATGATATATTCCTTCATGATTGTACTTACTCCATTTCTAATATAAAGACAAAAACAAGTTTTTTTTTCAAATATTCGACCAACAATTAACGCTCTTGAAAAAAATCACAGGGTCAAATAATTGAGCCTTCCATTTTGAAATAAAGGTAGTAAAATTCTTACATGAGAAGGACCAGTTTTCATATGCACTATTATATTGTCACTATGACAACGACAACAGTAAGGTATCGTTCAATTCATGGTAAGCTAGAGTAGTTACACCTATACTAGTAGACCAAAACGACATTACAACTGTCTTTCGGCCGGTTCAACATGTAAAGCTTAACAATGGAAACTGTAAAATGTAAAAAGGATTGGGGAGTCTACAAAGCAATAATGCCTTTGACTCTGATCTTTGACGAATGGCTACCTAATTTGAACTAGTATTAGAAAATAGAGTTGTTGTTTCGTCGGTCCCCAGACGACGAAGCCGGTATATATTTTTGCTGATGTGACCTTACGATCATATATTGCAAGCCAGAGGTTAGCTAGCTCATCATCATCGTGTTGATACGTGAGAAAGAGGAGGATACATCAACCTTTTGAATAATAAGGAAATTTATGTTTCATGCATGATTGAGCATGGTCTTAATTAGTTTGCATGTGTCAAACCATACGTCAAGGCTCAATACATCGAATAGATGATTGGCTTATGTCACGCAATTGTTCTGCGGGCCAATTCAATAGATCTGAATTTGTGCTTCTATATAATGTGATACTTTTTTCCAAGCGATGTGCAACAATTAAATTCTGGTGGGGTGAGACGTAGGAGTCTTGTTCTGAAGCAAGCAATACTCTCTGGTTATAGTACAGCGAACTGCCAAATATATGAGCCACCAAAATATAAAAGACATGAACTACCACCCGAGTTTCTGGCTAATATCTGTTTAACCACGTTGTAACTATACTCCTTTTAACTAGTGTATATTTATGAGCATATCTACTCGGGCCACCGCAATTATATTTGGGCTACACAGTGTCTTAACTATACAAAGCTCTTGCTTAACCTGAAGCAGAAAAAAGGCAGTTAAACTACTCCCGCGTTTTCATATCCTCTGAACAAATTCTGGTGCAATGACAAAACAGAAAGCGTGTCGATATATATGCAGTAGTTAGGTAGGTTCACATACGATTCATCTATATATGAAGACAAACAATCATATTCGTTGAGACAGTATTGTTTTCGTAAGTTCGAGGAGTTCTCTCTCAATGATTAGGATGCTCCAGGTTTATCTAGGAAAGTCGGTATGCAATCCTAAAAAGCTTTCCACATCATCCAAGTGGCTAGCACTGATATATCCAAAATCATTTTGCAAAGTTAAAAAGATTTGAAACGTACTACGGTACTACTCCAAAATAGAGCCAAAAACTAGAAAAAAGGACAGATTCCTTTTTCCTCTTGGAACTCAGATTTACAGCACGAAACCTGAGGCCAGGGTGCCATGGTATGCGGATCGTAACACGACAAGACCATGCTAGCTTGGAAAGCAGCAAGCAAGGTGACGGCGAAGGGGCACAGCGCGTACGGCGCCACCAGCATTGTTGGATTCGCCCCGCTTGGCGCCTAGCGCCGTCTCGCTCTCCTTTTCCCATTTCCGAGCTCGCGAGCCATGCGTCGTCCACAGGCACCTGCATGCATGCCTCGCCGCGGCATCAGCAGCGAGCCACCATCCATGTGCGCGCCTGCTCGCATCGCTTTCCGCATGTGATATCCTCGTGACGGCCGCGCCTGCACCCGGCACAGCAACTCCCGTACACGTCCAGCTCTATATCTCTGCGCGAACTAACTGACGTAGGAACGTACTGTGACGTGAAAGCTGGTTCTCTCTCGAGAGCGGCGTTTAATTTGGAGGAGGCTCCCGGCCGTTCTCAGACGGATCATCGTCATCAAGGTTCCTGTGCGCTCGATGTATTCGACGTACGGTTACATCGTTATCACCACTAGCCCTTATTATTAGTCTGCAGTGATTTCGCGTTATGTTTTTTCTTCTTCTACAAAATTGGCACGTGAAGTCCGCGTGTGGCAGGACAACATCCATGTGACATGTAGGGCAACAGGTGTTTTCTTTTTTGTCTGCTTGTTTGTCGTTGCATTGTTGTATCCTAGCTTTACCCTTTTTTCTCTCCCAAATAATTACGAATCCAGTGCAAGCCACACACTATCTGATATCTTCTCTCGATTGACAGAGCTTTATTTCCAAAAAAAAAAAAAAAATCTATACCGAAGAAGGTGAAAACGAAAGAGAGAAACTTGTTCCTCTTTCTCCGAAAGCAATGCAGGAGCTTTTTCGGTTGAAATGTACAAAGCATTTGTGTCCTTTTTCGCGGAACAATAATCTACACACAGTTGATCAACAGTTAGTCCCTGATATACGTGTGCGTCTATTTTTGTAGGTCATATATACCAATGCAGTGCAAGGTTCCCGTCATGATCAAATGAATCTTCCCTCTCCAACGACCAACTGTCACCACGTCTATGGTTACAGGTTACGGATAAAAAGAGTGCAAATCATATAATTTGGAAGCCAAGATGTGCTTCTGTTATTCCATATGCGCCCGAAATGCTCTGGTATGAGTACACATATTCTTCTTGCTCGGCCGCCGAATCCTGAAAAGAAAAGAGAAAAGAGAGTAGATCGAGGGGTTATCGATTCACTTTACACGAGGTTCATGAGCGATTTACATTTTTATTATTATTTTTTATCTGATGGATTGATTCTGCTAGCAGAGAATAAATGGTGATGATTAACTGGATACTTGGTTACAGATGACTATGGCCATGCATAACTCCTTAATAATCTTCATGATTGGTCGGTGGAAACACATATAATACTCACCCCGTGTTGAAAAAGCATTGCAAGAGATTTTTCCACAGAATCCAGCTCCTTTGCATCAAGGTGTTCATCTATCCATCATCTCTACAAATCTGCAGCTTGTGAATCACAATATATATTTGAAGGAGCAGCTACTAGCTGAACGAAATGTCAGCATATCTTACTTTATTCATCTCATCACTTTTTGCCTCTAGCCAATATATATTTACATAATTACTAGGGGCCTCAATTACTAAATCAGTGTTTTATTTACCTTATCTTTCAAACTTCTTGATGAACATTTTTTCATTAAAAAGAATTGAGAAAGCATTATTAGAAAACTAAAGCTGGCCAAGGACCGAGAAGCTTCCTGTAAGTGGTAAGTGAACTGCAAAGTTCAAATTGACATGACAATGGTCCAATAAGTCATGGTTTACTTAGTCACTTGTGGTAGAGAATTGTAAAATGTCGCGAAAGGTTCATTAACTGAAAGACGAAGGAAATGATCTCCGGCCCGGCCGGTTGGAGGACATCATGGATTCGTTGCTTGACACGGGATCAGTCCAAAGTTGGGGGCCTACTACGGTATAATTCTGCTGATAGTTTCTTTGGTCGCACTCACTTTCATTTCAAGAAAGGACGTACGCTTTCGGTTATGTATGCAATCATCATGAGTTCATGGTAATCATATTTTATAAGAAGGAATTAGTGCTTAGTGCCGTCTTTCTACAATCTCGTATATATCTTGGCACGCAGATCGTCATACATAGCGAGATTATATTATTTTTCATTACGTTGATCTCTCACATATGCTCCTGCTTATCCGTAGTTAGGGCCCATGATATATGTTAATTTTTATTATTATTATCCACAATATTCAAAAGACATTTTGGTGTTTGAGAAATTAGTTGTATCCAATTCATGACATCTTCCATGCGTATTGGTGACAGTGGTCTTATGTGTGATGTAGGTAAAGATTTTGCATGTTTGACTGGACCAAACATTTCAGCGCTGAAAGTAAGCAAGCACCTAAGTAAACAAGTCCTGGAGTCCTGACTCCTGCTGCAAGCGTAACGAACTATACTAACTTAGTCAAAACGCGACGTCCTTTAGACTAAACCAAAGCCTAATTCTCATGCGAATAGTGCGTAACCTTTTTATATTGTTCACATGTATGGCTCGTTGCAGATTTGTTATCCACAAGAAAACAGTAGCAGGTCGGATTTCTTTTTCACACGTCAATTAAATGCATCGATCGAGTGAGCCGCCATGAAAGACCAGAGTAAACAACCACTCATCCATGAAACCGCAAATCGTTCCAAAAAAAAAAATCCTGAATAGAGAACTAGAAAAGACGTATGAAACTACACGGAACAATGTCACGGATAACAAACCAATAAACCTTTTTCCATTGCAAAGAGACAAGAAAAGAAAACCACGTCGCCAAACCAAACGACTCGGTTCGATCGACAGCGACATGGACCATCTGCTGCCTGCTTCCACACCATTGCTGCTGCTGCTTATCTTTTGACGTGTAGAAGGAGAGTACCCACCCGCACTCCAAAAACATGGCCTGTCCTGTCCGGGTGACGCGCATAGGAATGACACCGGGCAGTCGAATCGAACCATCTGAAACGTATTGTAATCGCGCGCCTTTCATTCGCGACTCCGTTTGTTTAGTAGAGACGATTATTCCGACGCTTTTTGTTTGCATTTGCCTGAAACGCTCTCGGTCGATCACGCGTCGGCGTGTGGAGCCCAGACGGAGCTTTTAATTAGCACCTGAAACGAAAGGAGCATGCAAATCAGGTTTGGTTTTGTGTGTCGAGTGAAAGAAAGAGCTGAGAAGCCGCAGCCTGGCCGGCCGGGCGATGGAGGGGAGACATCGCGAAGTGGTTAAGGGATTCTTTTTTTTAGCTTGGACTTGGACTTTGTTCTGGTGTCTCCGCGACAGCAAAATGCCAAACTAAAGTGGCCACTCACCTTGGGATCTGAGGGAGGGAGGCTACGCGTGGTTAGTTGAATCGCAGCTTCTTCCGCGCGGCAGGAATCTGGAGGCGTCAGAGATGTGCGCGAGCTTTTATCGACATGTTTGAACCGGGTAAGATTTGTGTGGCGACGATGCCATGTCAAAAATGTGGTCGTCGCGTTCTCATGGGTGCAGCGGACGCGTCTCGATTATACAAGAAGGGGAAAAAAAAAATAAATGGCTGAGGTCAATCCCCAAGTCAAATTCAACCACATCCCCATCTACTAGTTTAGCTGACTGTAAATTTTAGGCGCGTAAAGTAACGAGTCCTCACACACTGAGTTTGAACGACACGAATGTCTGACTTCCGATGAACCAGTTGTTTTAGACGGGATTGTGAAGCGAACTGATTGGCTGGGCAGAGAGATTTGGGATTGCGTTGTGTTCCATGCCGGACAGCCGGAGCGCGGCAGGGTGGGTAGTACCTGCCCGGCGGACGGGCCCACGCGTAGCCCATGGACCGGACACGGCCGCAACCCGGAGCGGACAGGCCATCCCCACCGGTCGGTCTCCTCCCCATGACCGAGCCCATGCGTGGCCCGCTCGCGCGGCGCGGCGTGTTGTGTGCGTCCGTCCGGTCCGCGTCACCGCGCTGCCCATCCATGCTTTTTCCATCACGGTGCGGCGCGGCCCAGGTTAGAAAGATAACGTGCCGTCGATGGGGAGAGCACAGCAGGCACGCGATACGCTCGGCGGTGTGTGTAATGTTGCTCAGGTCGTATTGACGCATCTCTTCCACACGTAGGCACCGCGCATCCATTTGGACGTGTCAGGCAAGACGGAAACAGTACAGCTTTGCTTGCTCCTGGTCCCGTACGCGTGGGCGGGTGTGTGCGCGACACGACGGACGGCGGCGGTTAGGGTAGGCGCGCGGGTGGATGTGTGTCGTTTGCCACGCGCGCCGTGATGAGAACCCACCAGGGCACAGGCCGCACCGGCCGTGCTGCGCGCGCCGCGACGAGCCGACTAGACGGGCCAACTGCATGCGCGGCGCGTCCAGCCGAAATGAAATTAAACCATGCATCGACGGGTGCGGTGATGGGCGAGATTGCGGGCCAAACTGCGGCGAGACTATACGAGAACGAGCGGACCAGACCAGCCGCCGGCATTGTTGCGGTGGTTGAACACGCCCTCGTTCCGATTTGACGTGAAACGACCGCACGCCGGGAGAGACTTTGCGCGCGCGCCCCCGCGGTGTCCCACGCGCGCGGCGCGACACGGCCGGGCCTGCGCGCGCACTCGGCGCGGCGCGTCTCGTGGCGGATTTACGCGCGCGAGCGAGAGAGAGAGAGAGAGTGAGAGAGAGAGGCGGCGTCTTAGAATGTGCTGCATGCATTGCGGCTGATGAAACGCAGCAGCGCGAGCTCCACGACCGAATGGACGCGAGCTTCCGGTACCGACTGTGCCCACTCCCCTGTGTCGGGACGGGAACCCCCAGCAGCAGCTGCAGGTTTAGCTCGTCTGAACTGAACATTCCAATCCAATGGGCCGTGTCGCTTCATTCCTGACGATTGATTATCCTCGTTCCCGGATTATGCTATTAAATGTTGGGGACGTGCGTTCATGTCTGCATGCGTGAGATGGCCGGCGAGGAAGGAACCCGCAGGTATGATAACGGATTGCAACAAGATTTTGCTAGACGGACTATTGAGAAATAACATCGAGTAGGTAGGCAGGCCGTCTCCACGATCACATCGCAAATATTATCATTGCTCTTATATTACAACTAAATAACGCTCATTCCAGCGCACAACAGCTTTGTTGAGTAGAACCCAGATTTCTCGTCAGTGTTCCGTGACGGGCCGTCAAATTTCATTTGGAAAGTCCTTCATGGGCCTTTGGTGCTCGGCCGTCGTTCACAAAAAATAGGCTTAGGTGCTGGGCCCTTACAAAAATAACCTCCTGATAAAGCCACAACTGCTTCATATTTACGAAGTGAGCAGCTGAGCGTGCACAGAACAGCGGCATGTCTGTGAACACGTCCAAGAAGGAAACCAAACAGTTTTGCATGCATGAAGAACGAACACATAGGGCCAATCTACATGTGATGCTATAATTACCATTCTGTTCTATCTCTTCCATTCTCTCCTTTCTATTATTGTTGCGTTGTAGTACATGACAGTTAAAAATTGGTAGTGTGTTACAGTCAAAACTAACTTTTGTAATTTGTTGTAAACGAAGTCACGATTTCACGACGGGTTACAATAAATATCATGAAAAAATGAATAAATTGTCTCTGTTGTGTTTAACGATCACCTCGGAGCTGGCGTCGTGGGTGACAATCATGTCATCATGACATTTATCCCTTATACTAGAAATCGTTATTAATTACAAGCAACCGCATAATACTCTCTAATAATAAGGGATAAAGATTATGACAACCCGAAATTTCACTATAAATGGCAAAATATTTGTTTTTAGAGTAAAGTGCATAGTAGGTCCCTAAACTATTTATGAATATTCATCTAAATCCATAAACTTTTAAAGTAACCATTTGAGTCCCTAAACTATTCTCGGACGATCATTCAGGTCCACAAACTTTTACAATGATCCCATAGGTCCATGATCTATTTATTTTAGTCAACCAGGTCCACACCACTGCCGCCCAGTCGCTCTCCACGTGTGATCCAACCGTTGCAAAGCGCTCTCTACACGAGCGCGTCGAGCCTACACAACGACACCAGCTAGCAGCTGGTGCACTCTACCCGTAGCAGCCTCACTCTTCCTATCGGGACCCGTGCCCGCCGATCATGGGCATGCCCATCTTTCCATCAGGTGGTGACGACAACAGTGTGTCACGTGCGAACAATAAAATGTATGGAAGGCATACCATAGACCGTTGTCGCGGGTAAAGGGTAGTTCATCATCATTGTTAATGAGTAACAGGAGCGGGAAGGCGAGGCTACGACAGGGAGAGCAAGGCTGGATGGGAAGGCGAGGCCACGATGAGCATAGCGCACCTGCTACTATCAGGCATTGTCGTGTGACCTTGATAGGGCCTGCATGGAGAGTGGTTGTTCGGTGGTGGTGACGCACGTGAAGAACGGCTATGCGGCGGCATGGTGTGTGAAGAGCGGCTGGGTATTATGGATCTAATTGATACAATATAAATAAATTATGGATCTAGAGAGTCATTATAAAGTTTATGGACTTAGATGACCATCCAAGAATAGTTTAGGGACTCAGATGGTCATTTTGAGAGTTTATAGACCTATATGACCGTTACTAAATAGTTTAGGGAGCCCGGGTACATTTCACTCTTGTTTCTAATAGCATAATGTTGCAAAATCTAAAGGTCAAGGGAACTATAGATCAACGAGTACACTATGTTTAGGGTGCATATACCTCCTCAAAAATCAGAAATATAATGATAGTTAACGCATATATCAATGAATACATCGACGATAGCAATTAAATTGAATATCTTAATTACTATATTATTGTTGACTGGCAATATAAGTCAATTATTGGATTATCAGTTTTTTAGTAGAGTGTATCAACAAACATATTAAGTATATCAAACTTCTTATTACTCAGTCATTTACGCCTTCATAACTACTTACTAGATGTTGACCACTAATTTTAACGTCAACATTAGGTTAACTTTAAGCCATTCCTAGAAGTTATCCACAGAACCAAAATATAATATGCTTATGTTGGAAGTGATGCGTCAGAGGAAGAAGTTTTCTAGAATGTGCATGTCCTAGATGTAATTGGTTTTTTGCAACATCAATTTATTTAATTAATTTAGTATTTAAAATTTAGGATGTTACACTCCCCGAGTGGCGGTTGCTGCTGCTGATGATGTAGGTGCTGCGGTGATGATGGTGGTGCTACTCACCGCTGACAGCATAGTCGAACAACAGTGTTGGGTGTGCTGGTACAAGTAGGATGTCCCATCGGACCCCTCCGTCGTGAAAATTGAGCCGATCTATGCCTCTCCTGTGTTTCGCTCATGGTCAACTTACCTGCACATCCAAAGGTCAAATGACCCATAATGAATGAGTATACTGTCTAGGAGGCATATGCCCCCTAAAAATAAAAAAATATAATAATAGTTAACCCATAGATCAATGAATACACCGATAATAAGAATTCATATTTCAATTACTATATTATCCTTGAGTGACAATCTAAGTCAATTATTAGATAACTAGTTTCTCAATTCGCACATATTAAATAGAGTGTGATGACAAACATATTAACTATATGAGCTATGCTTTCATAACTACTTACTAGATGTTGACTATCAATTATGGCGTCAATACTCGGTTAACTTTATGGCACTCCTAAAAATTGTCCACAGAACCAAAATGTAATATACTTATGTTAGAAGTGATGTGTGAGAGGAGAAAGAAAGTTTTATGGAGTATGTATGTTCTGTATGTAATTGGTCTTTTGCACTGCGATTCAGACAGACTGAGGCTCAGTCTTTAAATAAAACTAAAAAAATAGAGAAGTGATGGAGACGTGAGAAATTCGCGTGATTTGTGCAAAACTTTCGTTCGGAACTCCTTTTTTGATGGCATGTAACAAATCTGCCTTTCCTATGATGTACAATACTAGCATACTGAAACGGCAGAAGTACACGCAGAGAGCAACAAGTAAGAGTACACGCTCGGCTTCGATCCGCGTGTCTTCCCTCTACCCGCGCTTGGGCGCGCGCACGCTGACGACGGCGACGTCGTCGAGCACGGGCCCGCAGAGCGAGCTGAGATCATCGCTCCTGGTGCTGTAGAAGGAGCTGAAGAAGACGATCCGCGTGCGCGGCGACGCGGCCCGGAACGGCAGCACGGCGCGCTTGACCCCTCCCTTCCCCGCCGACTCGTACGTCACCTTGACGGACTCCCGCCCCGCGTAGGCCTCCACCATGAGCGACCCGCGGCAGGCGTTGCTGGCGTCGCCCACCGTGAAGGACAGCGCGTACCGCCTCCCCGGCACCGTGCGGATCACCTGCGAGACGGCGCTCTCCCTTCCCGCCACCAGCTCCACGGCGCGCCGCCCGCGCGGCACCGCGAAGCTGCCCGCGTCGATGTACTTGATCGCCTTGAGCGACTCCACCATCCACCCGGGCAGCGGCGAGTGGTCGTCCACCACCCTCGACGGGATCAGCACCCCCCACTTCGTCCCCGGGATGATGTACGGGCCCTCCTCGAAATCCCCGTTCTTCACAAGATTCTCTACACAAAAAATCACGAAAAAACGACTTACACGTGATTCGATTTCGTGGAAGAACAAGCGAGGAGGACTCACTGTTGGTGCGGCGCGGCGGGTTGAGCGTCTTGACGGCGACGGAGTCGACGAGCGGGCCGCAAGCCGGGTCCTCGACGACGCCGGGGTTGTGGACGACGAGGTCGGCCTCGTCGGCGACGGCGTCCCAGGCCCAGGCGTACGAGTCCCACCCGTTGCTGCTGTACATGGTCTGCATCGGCAGCACGCCCGACTGGCCCGACGCCGACACGTTCAGCGTCTCGGCCTGCGCGCACGTGCGCGCCGCGCTGAACGTGACCGCGTACCGCGCGCCGCGGGCAAGGCCGCGGAGCCGCTGCCGGATGGAGGCCTCGTTGCCCAGCCGCACGGCGTACGCGCCCTCCGGTACCGGAAGCAGCATGTCGCCCTGCTTCTGACCCGACGGGATGTACTCCACGAAACCCGACGTCTGCCACGACGGGATCCCCGAGGAGGTTAGCACGCGCGTCCCGCGGAGCTGAGACGGCAGAGGGCCGCGCTCGAAGTTGCCGTTCGGGAGCAGGCCTGAGATGGAAGGAACATCAGCAACAGGCAAACACTCGATTGAAGATCGCATGGAAACTGTTACGAAATCAGCAGGTTACCGTCAGTGATCGCGAGCGCCAACCCGCACATTGTGCACACCAGCACCAGAATCAGCATCGCTGATCCAGCCATGACCAAACTTCCCATCTCGCTCCGAGGTACAAGAACAGAGAGGCGCCTTCCAAGATCGATCTAACGGATGAAGAGCTCTGCGCTCTGAATTGGGTAGCTCCGATCGATCGATCATGTGGCCTGCACCTGCAGAGTGAGGGAGGCACGGGCGGTGCTTAAATGGAACGCGGCATCCGGAACCGCACCTCGATTTGCGCGCAATTGACCGTTTTGCCACTGATCCGTTTCCTTCCTTGGCCGGGTTCAGTTACGTCAGGACAGGACCTGCAACGTGCGGTCTTCATGGTGCTGTGCAGGGTCAAGAACATGAGTCCATGTTCAAGACCAACTAGGAATGCATTTTCTTTCTGAAAAAAGATAAAAAAAAACAAAGCGGCATAAAATTCTAGGAGCGACCACATAACTTTTTAGTATAAAATTTTTAGTAGATAAGTCTCCTGTGGGTTAAGCAGTGAATCACTATCAAGCCGTCCGAAAGTCGACATGTCGATAAGCTTCTTCTGGGGTTTAGATTTGTCATGTTACGAGATGTAAAATGAAGTATCTTGATCTTTTGGACATTATAGGAGATGCTAGGCTTTAGATAGGTAGATCTGTATTCAATGTTTGTTTCATGATTGAGCAAGCATGGGATGAGATCCAACAGGATGCATGGATCGTGGATGTATGTTACTGACATCCGGGAACTGGCTGAAATGGTCGGTTTATCACCTTTCTCGCTTTATTTCGGGACAGCTACCTATTTTTGGTGAATATTAAAATGTTGGACAGTTTACAGTGAGAACGTCAACCTTATTATCAGTATCAGATCTACTTTAGTACTCTCTCCGTCTCATAATATTTGACATTTTAGTCCTCGACACGGAGATTAAGAAGAGAAAGAATAAAGTAGATACGTAGAAAATGAGGAGGAGAGAGATAGAGATAGAGATGTATTGAGAAGAGAGAAATGTGTCTTGAGAAGTGAGAATGCCAATTATTTTGAGAAAACTGGATAAAACTAAAATGCTAATTATTTTGGGACGGATGGAGTATTCAGTTCTCTAGAGCATGTTGAGGGAGAAGTATAGTGTTTAGAATCTTAGCTGCAGCCTAAAAGTTGCAGAAATTCAGAATCTCCGCAGTAATATCTGAACCTGTAGAAAACTTAAGAAATATTGTATAACCAACTATGGGTGGCCTATGTGATGATGCCAAAGAGCTTTGTTCCATGATTCACTTATCTGAAATCTACGCACAGTGATCACTGATTATTCATGCAATATTTCTCAACATAAATACCAGTTGTGGAGTCTTTCTTTTCTTTCTTTCCACTGAATATCATTTTATTTCACAATATTTTCACCGGTCATACCCATGTGGTGCCGATTCGTCAATCGACCAAGTTTTCTAGAGCAGTACCCTTTCCCAAAGTGTAAAAAAATACAGAACATTCAGAGCACACACTCTGCAATTATTCGGGGGAATAGTGTCCTGGGAATCAGGAGCACACCACTGCAGTCCCTCATTATTCTCCTAATGAGCTTGCAAACCAGGAATTATTGTCCTTCTCTAATCCCTATCACAGGTCGGCACTCGGCATGCATGTGAGCGCTCATCATCATGTGCGTGCCGGGAGGTGATCGGAAGATGGCAGATGCTGGGCCGCCGCATGTGCACTTGCATGTGTCGCTTTTTTGCTCCATGCCCAGCATGAGCTTTAAATCAAGATGCATGTCAGATCAAGTGAGCTGGTGGTTGATTCAATTGGGTCGATGCAGCTCGTTCTTGGACCAGTACGCCGACAGAACGTGGCTTGCAGCTCTCCTACACCCCCTCTCCCTGACCCTCTCTCTATGTTGGGTTTGATTTTTAGAACAACAACCAGACTTTCACGACAAACCAAAGATCGAAGGCCTCATAGTCATAGCGTGAAGTGTTCGTTTCTTTAGAACCAAATATATAATTATTTTTACCTGCTTCTGTTCTGCAAGTCCAAGACTTCAATTCAGACGAACAAAGGCAGCATGAACTCTGAAGATGATACTAGTAAGAGGATGCACCAATTATAAGATGATTCACGTTATCACGTATCTACAAGACTTCAATTCAGAGGAACAAAGGCAGCATGAACTCTGAAGATGATACTAGTAAGAGGATGCACCAATTATAAGATGATTCACGTTATCATGTATCTACAGTGCCTGCATGATACTAGCTTGCCCTGGAACAGAGAATGATGTACTAAGATCAATCTCGAACATAATAGATGAGGCCACTCCATAATCAATTCCTGAACATGGGGTTGGGGCCTTGGAGGTCCATCGTCCATGCTTCTCATGTCTGAATTTCTGTGTTGTCTGTCTCAAAAAAATTAAAAAAGAATTCCGGTATTGTCTCCACTCTTTCATCGATGCGCTAAGGACTTATCATCAGTAGTTTCGTCGTACCTGTTCCATACATCATTCGGTAGTACTTTCCTCATGTAATATAAATGCTCGCCCTTTCTGCCTGCCTTGATTTACCTCGCAAAATTCATTTTCCTCCATATCGTCCTCCTTGATTTTCTTCTCGAGATTAATTTTTACTCGGTATCTACCACCGAGTAATTTTCTGAACACAACTTTAGCATCTCTGAACTCTTTCAGATGCTGTTGAAGTAAATAATCCACGATAGTAATCCCATCAACTCAATCCACGATAGTAATCCCATCAACTCGCATTATCCCTAGAATCCACGACACTCGACAGCATCTCCTATCCTATACGTAGGTGTCAAAATGATTTTGCGTTGCTAAGGAGATGAGGGCACGTGCATCTGAGCAAGAATTTAGAAAATTTTAAATAGAATCTACAGATATTTTTTGAAAAGGTTTTCATTGGAAAATAATGGTTTCAACTTAATATTTTTGCCCTAATAACGAGCTAGTTTAACCAAAACATAAAGGCATGTTTGACCATTGGCCAAAAATACTTCATTTTGGACTTAAAACCGAACAACTTAGACAAATCTGGACCAAATATAGGAAATTCTCAGTAAGGTTTCAATAACCTGGAGCAAGGTCACGATAGTAAACACTTGACGGAGGATCGAACACTGCCAGCAAAAGTGAGCAGCTGCAAGTAACGAACATATAATATATACTCTGCTCGCAAAGAAAGCAAACATCAGAATCCAGAGTCTCCATAGCCTGATAACCGTAAATTACAAAAAAAAAAAAAAAAAAAAAAAACCAAAAAAAAAAAAAACACCAAGATATGGTATGCAAATTGCAAACCAGTGGCGTTGTAGCGTTCATTTTCAAGTGAGCAAAATGCAAACCATTGATTGTAGTGTACATAGTGGCTTGGAAATATATTAGAGCATCTCTAGCTAATCCGATAAAATTTAACTTGGCAACAACATACTACCACTATTACTGAAAACGAAACATGGCCATTAAAAGCATAATAACGTTAAACATAAAGGCCACCGTCCACAGCATGTGGTTACACGCTTCAACTGCTTCAGCAGTGCAGTAAAAGCTCGGGATATCAAGACATGAACTTCACTTCCAGAGCTTGCGTAGGGACATGTTCTTCTCCGTGTCTTTCTTCATGACCTTCGCGACGGCCATCTCAAAGTCCTCCTGTGTCACATGCACCCTTCTCTCACGGAGGGCAAACATTCCAGCTTCTGTGCAAACCGCCTGACAACAAAAACAGAACAGAGAGTTAATCTCACCATCTCATCACAAGGTCCATGCAACAACTTTAACAATACCATAAGTGAGTGAACAATAAAGATGAACTTTGATATCGGAATATCTCCAAACAGAATTTATTAAGGGTTTGCTTATTAATGTAGTTACCATGCATTCAATTGCCTTATCACAAACATATCCAATGGTGCTTGGATTCTCAGTGAACCCTCTCACTGTAGTAATTTGATGCCATAAAAAATGCCTTTCAGCCATTAAAGTTTGATTAGAAAAGCTGAATCAAATTAAGAAACATACGTTCTACCTCCACATATAGCTAAGCTACTTTAGACAGTCAATGAACTTCTGTTAGGCTCCTACTCCTAATTTTTGTACACTACGAGTTCTGGTCTTTTTTTAATTAATGTGAACAAGCTAGCATACAGAGTGCATGGATAATAATTCACTCGGAAGTCACAGGAATGTCAGCATGAGTTATGCGAGGATGCTTGTCAACACTTGAAGTGTCTCACCATAAGCATGGGTACAGAGTGCAGTGATTTGGAGACAGAAGACAACCCACCAAATTTGTTTAGATAAAAAAAAGGAGCACACTATCTCCCCAGATTGGAAGGAAAATTAGTCCATTTTCTTATCAATCCTAACTCCGCCAGATGCCCGACACAAATCATCCAAACAAGACCTTTTGCCGATATAATTAAGGCACCAAGGTCGAGAAAGAAACTGGTTGCATAAAAAAAATTCATGTTGTGGGTAGAGACTAAACAAACCTTCAGCTCAGCCCCCGAGGCTCCATTCATCTTTTCTGCTATCTTTTTCAGATCGATACCACGCATCAAGTTCATCTTCCTTGAATGGATCTTCAAGATATCGAATCTTGACTGAAAACATAAACATTAGCAGAGTTAGCACAAATGACTATACTAGTTCCATAGGACTTACAGAATATAGTAAGTTACTAGAGAGCACGTACATCCTCATTAGGATTGGGGAATTCGATCTTCCTGTCAATGCGACCAGGTCTCAAAAGAGCTTGATCCAGGATATCTATTCTGTTTGTTGCCATCAAAACCTGCATGGAAGTTTCCAAGTTGTAACAATATTTCTTTCAAAATTATTAATCAGCACACAAGAACAAAATTGAAGCACATACCTTAATTTTGTTTGATGCCTCAAAACCATCAAGTTGGTTCAGAAGCTCAAGCATAGTGCGCTGCACTTCACTATCACCGTTGCCAGTTCCAGACTCCATTCTAGCAGACCCAATAGAGTCTATCTCGTCCATAAAGATAATGGATGGTGCATGTTCCCTACAACAAGAAAACCATATAAATAAGCAACAATAAGAGCAAAGAACACTTGCAAAATACTACAATTCAAACTACGCAAGTCAGTAGTGTCCCACAGACTTCCAACTAACAGACAAACATCGAAAGTTATTCAGCCTACCTTGCCATAACAAAAAGCTCACGAACCATCCGGGAGCCTTCACCAATATACTTTTGAACCAATTCAGAACCAGAAACCCTGATGAAGGTGCAGTCTGTGTGATGAGCAACTGCACGGGCCAACAATGTTTTCCCTGTACCTGGGGGACCGTAGAGGAGAACACCCTGAAAAGTAAGATGAGTAATCATTATTTACTGTTCACAAAAAGAATAGTTAGCATGCGCTTAAGGGCGAAAAATACCTTAGGTTGGGCTATTCCAAGGCTTTCAAACAGCTCTGGATGTTTGATTGGAAGCTCGATGACCTTGAAGTAGAGTTAACAAGTCAGAATGTGTAAACTTGATGGCTCACATAGCACACTGAATTTGAAATTCAACACAAACCTCTTTGATCTCTTTAATTTGCTGATCGAGTCCTCCAATCATATCATAAGTAGAATCAGGAACCTTCTCAACCTTCATAAGATTGACCAGAGGATCAACTTTGCTTGGCAGGATCAAATGGAGCATGTAACTGTCATTTCGAAGAGCAACTCTTGTCGAAGGTGTGATCTTTGTAATATCAATGCTCTTGTCGATGTCAACCACATATTTGCCTTCTGGGTGCACCTGAGTGATTGCATTTGAGAGGTTAATCATTGATATCAATTCCTCTGTGAGCCGAAATTTGGAAGTTCCATTAAGTACTCGGACCAATAAATCCAAAAAAAACTATATTACAATTAAGCTAGTGCATTCCCTTATTTGCAGTTATATTAGTTCAAGTAGGCAATGTAGTACATTGGGGAACTCTTCAGCAGTTGCCATATGGGTTCACAACACTGACAAATTCATATACGCTGAACTTCATATGTTCCAAAGTCCTCTTTAATCCATAAATAACTAAAAGATATTTCTTACTGCAAAACAAAAAGTATATGTGGGTTCATGTGGGTACTCAATTCCACAGGTTGAAATAAACTGGGATTCATATATAGAAATATAGTTTAGCTAGACTTGATCATCTGTGCAGTATCCCTGCAAGACTGCAAGGGAGTTCAATTGTGGACAGCTAAGAAATTCTTACAGAGGCCTATGATAACCCCCCCAAAAAAAAACAACTGTTTGACAATGACAATGTCCATCCTAAAATGAGTATTTGTTCCATGTAAGGGTCTATATCTATAGAATAATATGCAACAAAAAAGATTGTCATTTCAGCGCAGATAGAGCAAAAATGGACTGGACAAAGATAAGGACCAGTTCATCCACAAAAAATTGACGATAAGTGGATCCTAAGTTCAACATTCAATCCTGGTTTAACATATAGTGCTGCTGCACTGTTAAGTGGGAGTAGATGAGCACTCATTGATGTAAGGCTAAAACATATGACTTTGGCTATGAGTGAAATCCTAACTTCGTTTTCCCCACAGCCACAGTACTAAACATGCAAAAACATAATGTGTAGAGAGTTTTAACAGTAATTGCTGGGGAAAAAGGGGGAAATACCTTCACTAGAACCTTGGATTTACCCATGACCTTCACGACCTCACCAACATACGAGCCAGGTTCTTGAAGTAGCTGCAGCTCTTCCCTAAGCATTCTAACTGCAAAATCAAAATTTCGAAATCAATTCAGAGAACAGCAAACAGAATATCATACACGCAAAAGACTGAGAATTTAACAGGATATTTCAGCAGAGTGGATGGCCGGGTGTCCAATCAAACAACCGATTCAGATATAGCGCAGCCTAGGGTTCCACTGGCGCGATTCGCTAGCAATCTAGGGTTCTACTGACGCGATCCGTTGGCAACCTCACCACTACCAAAGCATCACTTCTAGGGTTTTGGGAAGCGAGCATGTGGCCTCACCTCGGGAGTTAAGGTCGTTGCGCTGGGCCTCAAGGCGGTTGAGGTTGTGGGTCTTCTGCCGGATCTGGAGCTGGAGGTCGTGGATGTGCTGCAGGTAGTACTGCCGCAGTCCCTCCCCGCCGCCGCTACGCCCCTTCCCAGCCGCCGCGCCCTCGTCGCCGGACGCCGCCGGCGGGGGCTTGGAGACGTCCATCGCCACCGTCGCCATAGCCGGGTCGGGATGGCAGCTCGGTCGGTCGGTCGGTCGGGTCGAGTTCTTCTTGCGCTGGAAGAAAGGTTTCGGTGCTTGCTCGGCTTCGTGGTGGGTTTGCTTCTTGGGCTGGGTCAGGTGCACCGGGCGCTCGGCAATTTAAAAGGGAATTCCCTGTATCTTGATATTTTGTGAGGTGAGTCGAAGTCGGGTACTCGGATCGAACACCGACTCGGAGCTCACTAGAAGCACTACTGACGTGCACGGTGCACCGTTTCCCTTTCTCGTGGGTTTTGAGTAAAATAAAACAAAGAAAACGTGACTTGATGTGTTTTTAGTGAATTACACCTCCAACTTTACGTGGATTCTCGTCTAGCATCCGTATAATCGGATTTTGATTTACGTGTCCTATGATTGCTAATAAGTCACTTTTATATCTGTTACTCTAAAATCTTGATTCTTTTTATGCCTTAAAAAAATTGCTAAATAATCTCATTCAAGTTCAGATCACCACTCAAACGTCTAATTACCACACACATGACAAATTATACGGATGAAACTGATTAGTTATGGGATCCAGAAATCTAAGATTTGAGAGTACTAGAATCTAAACGGAACTATTCAATAAATTTTAGAACCCAAAAATAAGATTTGAGAGTTTCTATATTTAGATGGAACTGTTTAGCAAGTTTTGAGATCCAATATCCAATGCGATGAAGGGCAATATGTAATTCATTGACCTAATGTCTACAAGTATGAGATTTTTTTTACGAAATGGAAAATATATTAATATTGCATGCAATAATCCCCATCTTACAATCCAAATCCAAACAAACCAGAAATTACATATAAGTCGTTGAGGGTCATATTCATCTTCTTCCTCCTTTCCTATGGATTCTATGAATGTGTACAAATTGAATCGAACGTTGAATTTTATGTTGCATAAACGAAAGGTACTGATCTTGATGAAAAGGTATGTTGAGCGTTACTAGTATGAGATTTTGGTCGTAGATTCTTATAAGTAAAGAAAGCTTCAGCACATACATCTCATTTAATAGACATTTAACAATAATAGGAGGGATCATGCCCCCTCCCCTCCTAATAAATATTGCAAGTAATCATAAGTAAATAATAATAATTTATATTTATGTGTTTTTGTTTGAATTTTCTCATGTATTACTCGTAAGTACGTAGGGTTTATTTTTTTATCTCATATGATATATAAATTATTTTTTTGTCTTAAACGGTGTTCTAAATATATTTTAAAAAATCTTTTTAAATTAATTTTTTTCTATAGAACCACAAAAAATTGTCACGGATATATAAAAGACATCTTATTTAATTTATTAATCATCCTTACAAGTTGATAAGGTTAAAAAATATAGCTTGTAAAGGTCATTATAAATTTTGTTTAGTAGTTGTGATGCCACAATTGAACGATAAGATAATGGTTTAAAAATGTATCGTAGGGTTTGTATCCGTTAGATGTTTAGATAACTACGGTAACTATAGAGTGAGGGCCAGAGAATGTATCTAGTATTACCATTTTTTTAGATGTTATCGTATTGCCAATCATAATAACACCTAAATGATTGCATCTAAAATTCTAAGAAAAATATGAATAGATAGAGAATCTGATCATCTATAGTCTTGCAAAATCGCCGGTGCAACAAATTCTTATAGAAAGAGAAACAAAAATATAAAACTGGTTTGTGAACATTATGGGTTGTAACTATTTATATCAGACCCGCAACCCGCTACTGTTTATAGGCTGATTTCTCTTTTTTATTTCTACTTGCACAATTATTCATTGGACTTGAAATTTTGCATGATGATAGATGATTACATGTTCCATCTATTCATATTTTTGTTTGAATTTTAGATGCATATTTAGAGATGTTATTGCATTTGATAATACGGTAACAAATGCATTCTCACCGGCCATGTTTCAAACTATTATTTTTAAAAAAAATAAATTAATATATAATTTTTATGTTTCATGTTATCTTTTTTATTGCTTGATCCTTGATTTTCTATCCCATTTAATTTTAGGCGTTAGCTTAATCCTAGACCCATGACAAATGACATTACATCTTTCACAGTTATAATTTGGTGGTCTGCCATAGTTTTTGGAACTTTTATCACTGTTGTTATTTTGACCCACCCACGTATACCCAATGCCACTGATCATGGTGTAAAAAGAATGCCACTAATCCCGCTACTGGGATTAATTTCCTTCCGGTGGCCTACCCACGTCTGTCTTTCCTTTAAACACCGCATGCGTTGATTAATTTCCATTACACACCTTCCGATATTTACGCATCTGTGTGATTGCACCCCCATCGCACTCGTATTAGTTTCCTTTCTCCTTTCGGTGATCTTGATCTTCATACAAATTTGGAGTGCCATGAGAATGGATTGGAGGTTTGAGATTCGAGCGCCATGAGAATTCTCATGGATTGGAGGTTTCAGATCGCAGCTTGTCCCGGAGCGTCACCGACCGCGCGGGCTTCCACCTCCATCTTGTTTGTGCGCCCCTCCTCCTCTACCACCACGTCGGTCGGCATCTGCCTGCGTGTCGTCCCCTCCGAGCACAACCGTGCCGCCAACCACACGGGCTTCCTCAACATTGTCGCCGCTGAGATGAAGGCACCCTTCGAGCACCTGCCCGACGACCCGTCGCTCAACGCGCCATCCACTCGGAGCACGGTCCCTCCGCCGACCATGCGGGCTTCCTAGACACCGTCGCCATCGAGATGGAGGTGTGCCAGCTCAACGGCCCGTCGCTCTTCCCCTAGGTCATCGGCGTCGGCTACCGGAGTGGCGTGCAGGTCTCGTTGCTCTTCCCCATGTCTGCCTCCATCTTCTCCGTGCATCACCACTTCGACCCGCTTCCGGCCTGGCTTATCGATGGGGATGAGAGGAGGTGGCTGGGGAGGAGGTGCGATGGACTGCGTGTGAGAACCACATGTGGTTGGTCCTAGGATGGATCTTCTCCAACGATTGCTGCTGCCAGACCGCCAGTGGATTGCCGACGGTTGCCCGCGACATGCCCTTCAATTCTCTAGGCAACTACGCTCCTCTTCCTAGATTCGTAAGCTTCCTGTTAGCTAGCCATCCTCGATGGCCGCATATTTTGTCTTGTTCGTTTGATTAATTTTATTACCATCTAGCAAATTTGTGTATTATATACATGATAATTAGATTAATCTGAGGCGTATTTTTTAATTTGAACAATTTGATTCGGCTGTCATCTAGAATTCAGTTTGGCTCTTGATCACTTCCGTCGCTGGAATCGCTCACAAGCAAATTTGAGGATGATCCTGACACCAGCATGTCGAAGCATTCTGCCATCCAGGTCTCTGTTTTCCACCCATGAATCCATCGCATATTGTCAACGATTTAAGTAATGATTGTTTCTTTAATATTCTTCTATGAAAATCATAATAAAAGACATGCTCCATCTTTTAGAGCTGCCTGTCAATGACATCACATCCTAAAGTTACCTTCAATTTGTACATGTGCAGCATATCCTAATTGTCCATTATTTTAGATACGAAACACGACATTTTGGATTAATTTGGGTCGTTGTTGTTAGCATGATATATTTGTTGGCCCCGCCTGCTGCCAATCAACGATATGCTGTTGCATAATTTTGGATTACCACATTTTCTTACCAAATATGTGTCTCACATTATATTTTACCTTTGCAGGTTCATATTGTGCTCATGTAGGATGCTTAATGACACTAAAGTTTTTGAGGCAACCTTTGCAGTGATAATCTCATGTCATCTTCATTGTGATTTTGATGCCATTTTGATTTCATCGGTTCTGTAGAGATTTGACAATGTGTGGTGTTTACGACTGGAACAGCAGGCAAACCAGGCCACCAAAAGAACATCCAGTGGTAGCATTGATATTACATCAGACCTGAAATGAATCAGGTACTTGAACCCAAGCATCGGTACTATCTAACAACAGATTGCAGTGACTCTGAGCGATGCACAAACGAGAACCACGTGCAAGCAACAGAGCAGTAAGGAAACCTTTTGCGGTTGATATGCTCATGTGTCCATTGCTTGCTCGGTGGAATGCCTATTCAAGAAGGTACCATCTTCATCCAAAAAATATACGTCTACAATGTCTATATTTTTTAATTAGAGTATGATATTATATATAAGTGCCCTTGGATCCTTTCTTTCTTTTCCATAGCTACGTGGACATGAGATTTCATGATTACTATCCACACATAACTGATGCCCAACTCCAGGAGTTGCCTCTAGGACGGGTGGGAAGTGCACCTTAGGCGTATCTGTCAGGGTCGAGTGTGCTGTTATATATCCAGTGATAATGTAATTCGAAATGGTGTGTGCTCTTTTAACCTCCTTTTGGAGGCGAGGAGGGTGCTGTACCCCTTTCTTCTCATCTAAATATAAAAATATAAAGCTCTCCTGCGTGTTTGAAAAAAAAAGGAAGGAGGTTGGACAGAGTCTTGATAAATCACAAAATGTCTGGTGAGTTTCTCATTCTTTTTCTTTACAAACAAGTTCCACTTTATCACTTATTTTGTACCTCAAACAGTGTTAGGCACTAGTATCCATAATTATGTAGCTGATGACCTACATAATTATGGATTATGCTCAAAAGTAACAGAAGATCTGTACCTGCTACCTGCTCCATCTGTTCATTGTTCCAAAGAATTTAGAATGTCACTTTAAAACAATATTGGAGATTGTTATCAGAATTCAATTTGGAGCTTTCTCGCATTTTGTAAATTCAACATAGGCTATTTTTAAATGGGCACTTTGCTTGTAACTGTGCACTATAATTTTCTAAATTTTGAACTACGCATGGTTAATAAGTTAGATGGCATATATAGCAACTCTTGAATGTCATGCTATCTGTTCTCTCAATGTGAGAAAATTGTTGCATCAGGTGACTTCTGAATAGGATCTTTTGTCTTTGTACATTAAGGATACTACTGTGCTCTCTATCTGCCATATTTTTATCTCATATGATAGAATGCAGTATTCATAGAATATTGTTAGATGTCTATTGAATAGAATCATGTATGGTTGTACTTTGAGAATATTGCTAGCGTCTGCTCCATCTGCTATGTAGCTAGAATATGAAGGTATGCAGCTGGCTTACCAAAATCTGAACTACCTTGCAGTTTCCCTCAAGCTATATTATATGGATGACACATGATTTACTGAATGGACTTCTAGCCTCTGGATTTTTATTTCTGCTTGATAAACCAATGGCACTTGTGCTTATGTACTGATGAACTGAGAATTTGTATTGTGCTTAGTGTGCAATTAAAATTTGCATTTCAATCCTCCCATTTAGGTAAAGCAGATGCTAATTACTCTTCTTGGTGAGTCAGGAATGAGATTATCTGACAAGATCATCGAGACAATCCTAGACCAAATTTCAGTTCTTTGTGAGTTATAAAATAGTTTTTTGACCTATGATGTAGTTAAGACATACCGGGATTTACATGATGACCACAGACATTTTCAGATGCCGATGTGAATCAGGAGAATTTTGTCACAAGAAATCCTTCCCTGATGAAGATAATGAATCTCTTACCTCAAGTGAGTCTGGCAGAAAACTATAAATCTAGTGCAAACTATGTTTATCTCGCGTGTAGATAAAACTATGGCATATCATTTTGTAGCTTGATTAATTCTGATTCCAGCAAAATATTTTGAAATGTCTAAGATAACTGCAAGAGAGCCTGATATTGAATTAGAGGAGAAAAAATGAGGGGCTAACTAAGGGTTTGGAACACAAAATTGGAAAACCATAAAAATATGATAGGATTGCAAGTGCAGAACAGAGAATCGGAAAACAAATGATTTTTCTTGTGGGTGTAGGTTATTAATCTATTGTTTAGACGTTTCTTTTGGAACCACTTCTCTAAGAGACAAGACTCTGATATTTTCATAGTTTTTTCAAATATTGTTGCATGCTTTGTAGAACTTTGATTTGCAACAATCTAAATACCTGCTAAGTCCTTCCTTTGACACATTTCCCAGTTTTATGTTCAATTCAGATGCATGTCTTGTTTGCTGCTAATTGAAGATTCATTCAATTATGTGTGGACCAGAATAATAAGATGAAGAACTTCAGATGACTGATGAAGAGAAATAATAAGATGAAGAACTGTGATGCACCAACAACAAGGAGAACTAAAATAAAAAGCTCTGTGTTGTTTATAAACTGAAACAGGAAGCCAATGCTATTTAGTTGGCATTCAACTTGAGATAACTGAAGAAGAGAAATCATAAGATGAAGGGCTGTGATGCACCAACAATCAGGAGAAAAACAACAAAAATGCTCATGAGGATACATGTTCTTTTTTTCTGAAAAGCTTTTCTCACTTTAAATAGCTTTTGATGTCAGATTGTCCATTTTTGTAGCAGTTTTTGACAAGAGATATCTGAATGTTGTATGTTTTCGAATCATAATATAATGCTTCTATTAGATGCTACAATGCTTTTCATGTGTATTATGATTGCCAAAGTGTTATATGCTTATGTGACGACCAACTAAAATGAGTTGCAAACTTCGATTTTGCTAATACATCAGGAAATCTGTAACTAATAGTGGATATGCAATGCAAATAACAATTTTCTACGCGCGGGGGGGGGGGGGGGGGGGTGTTGCAGCCTATTTTCCTGTTGGTGGAACACCCTCATGAAAATCCCTTTTCCTGCTCATGAAAGTTTCAGTGTCAATCTACCGGCAAGATGTTTTGCTTGTTTGTGGCCTCCATGGATTGTTCTCACCAAAAGTTTTCATGTCGATCAACCTCCACAAAATGGATTTCTTGCGTGACAGTTGACTCACAAGAACAATTTCCGTGGCCGTTTAGACTATTTTCATGAGGGTTTTTGGTTCACGGAAAAAATTCATATTGTGATAGTATTATCTATAATCATCATCTTTGTTTTGTGGTTTTGATGTCACAAACTCACCTAAGAACAAAACTACGAGGACCCCGGACTAAGATTATCATTAGGTTGCCTTTAACATATGTTTTTATTTAGTATATGATAATTTTGTAGGATAATGGCAATGTGCATGTCCCACATGCAAAAAACTAGTTTTATTAAATTTCCAACTGTATGTGCCTTAATAAATGACTCATATTTAAGAAAATGAATAATTTTCATGGTAAAGAAAACCGTCGCAACGTCATTTGTCCGAAGCAAGTTGAATGCTTATGACCACCACCGGATCTACATCCAACGGCCAGAACACAATCATCTCTCCCTTCGTCTCTCTCGACTCTCCCTGCTGCCGGCTTCCGCAGACGACGACGGCACGACGCCCGCACTCAGCGGCGCACCGGAGCGGCGACTCGACTCCGGGACAACCTCCCCGCTCACGCCCTTTATCCCCCCCCCCCCCTCTATCCCATTTCAGCTTGCTTCCTTGTCGCCACACCCTCCGCTGTAATTTCCTCACTACCACCACCCGGGACTAATTTTTGCGTAGAAATCAATTCGCCACAGATCCGGCCATCCAATCCCCGAAATTTTCCCCTGATTTTTCCTTTGCCGTTTTTTGATTTTCGGTTTGCAGCGGCGGCGGTGAGTTTCTGCAGCTACAGCTAGGGTTAGTATTACCGGGGAGGCCGCGAGGATGGATAAGAAGAAGGTGACGGTGCCGCTCGTGTGCCACGGGCACTCGCGGCCGGTGGTGGACCTCTTCTACAGCCCCGTCACGCCCGATGGCTACTTCCTCATCAGCGCTAGCAAGGGTGCGTGATCCTCTAACCCACCGTGCTTGCCTTTCAAATATGCGGTTTATACTAGTGCGGGTGGGTATGGTGAGAAATGAGAAACGTCCTTATGATTGATAGACAACGCGGGCTTACTGTGGGCAATATCTGCTGCAACCTAACGCTATGATTGGTATGTGTTTGCCAATCTAGTGCACAATGGTGATTTGCATGCTTGACAATTGATTACTGGTTTGATTTGTGTGGAGAATCTGGCATATTGTCTGGAAATAAATTGCCTAATAGGTAGCTTGTTTTAGTTTCCAGCAGTTGATGTTTCATGTTTGAACCTTGAAATGTGAAGTTCAGACATTGAAGTGCCATTCCATCTAGCTTCTATTACATTACATGTGTAAGATAGCTCAGCACTCAGTAGGAATCTAAGTTGCATGAAAACTGTATCTACCCATAAATTTCAGCTCTACACTAAGCCATTGACCGGTGAGATATTCTGTCTATTTGTTGTCTATATTCCTAAAGCAGGCACTGGTAACTTGGATGATTGATTTTTACTGTGTGCAATGCCAAGGGACTAATATATCTTACTTCTTACCTTTAAGTATGCTTCCTATGCTAATCTCTGATACAAAAGTGAACGGTTCCTGGTAGTTTTGGTTATACATGCAGTAGGGCAAGCTTTTGATCTTCAGCATTGATCGAGGCCTGGCATTTTACTATTTATTTGGTAGTTCACAATTTGTGGGTCATATTATAAATTATTGGGAAGTGTGTGTGCATGCTGATGCTGTACAAGAGCCAATGGCATCAACAACAGTGAAATATGTTGGATTGATGTTCCTTGCTCACTATGATGCTGATATTGGATAACATGCTTTTCATTTGCAGACTCAAAACCAATGCTTCGCAATGGTGAGACTGGAGATTGGATTGGGACATTTGAAGGCCACAAAGGTGCTGTATGGAGCGCTTGTCTTGACAGCAATGCTCTCCGTGCTGCCTCTGGTTCTGCTGACTTCTCCGCGTATGGTTCTCATTCTGCAAAATTCCCTTGGTGTTACAGTGATTATAGTCCTTCCGTAGGATGTCATGTAGTATCTGAATTGTCTGTCTGTTTTACTTATACATAACTGTTTGTATGTTATGCAGTAATGACACAGTGAATTATAACTGATGATATAAGTTCTATTTCCCGGAGGGACTAAAAGCTTAGGAATTAGGATAGGCCATGGTACCTTTTGTAGATCATTTAAAGCAGTCACGTTATATTGGTGTGCTCACATTAAGTATCAAGGGGAGCTTTGGTTCATGCAAGATAACAGAGGGAATTAGCCTTTGATAATGATGACTTGACATTTTTTTTCTTTTATAGTGCTATAATTCACTGTGTCTCTATGCACCAAAAGCGGATGAGGTTCCTGAATTTCCATTGTGTCCATTATTTGCCCCACAAATCCCTACTTAACTGCTACTAAAATACATAATGGCTGTCACATATCAGTAGAAACATTCTATCAAGAAATTCAAAAGGAACGTCTCACATGGATTAATATAAATGATTTAGTTACAAGACCAAAATAACATATAAATTGATGGTGACCAATGTAAGGAACAATGATCTGCTGGAACTATAATCATGTGTTGACTGGGTGTATTTTGCATTACCCACTGAAAATGAAGAAATGGAATTTCCAAACTGCATTGAATGGTTTACCTGAATGGTATATAAGTACACTTTCTGCATAAAACAACATTAGAACTCATAAGTACCATTCCATGGTCTACATGATGCCCAGAATGTTTTGTTTCCGTTCTTAGGAATGGTCGTTGATGATATGTTTTTAACTTTCTTTCAGTAAAGTATGGGATGCGCTAACAGGTGATCAGCTGCACTCCTTCGAACACAAGCACATTGTCCGTGCATGTGCTTTTTCCGAGGTTATGCTCTCACCATATAATTAATGGATCATTCCATCACCTCTCTTAACAAATTCCTTCCTTCGGTTGCTGTTATTACCATCCTTTTTACCACCTTTCTGTGAGCAGTTCTTTTTTCTTCTTCTTCTTTTTATTGGCTGAAGGGGATGGTGATTCATCTTTTTTTCTATTAGCGCTGTAACCTTCAAGTGCCGATCATATCACTTATCAATAATGCCAACCAAAAAAAAATCACATGCTCACATGTAGTTCTTGTGTGATTGATGCTTTTGACTTGAAGATATCCAAGGATTGTCTTCAGTCTTTCGCCTGAAAGTTTATTGGCATTCAGTTTACCTTCTCTTTCAGGTAAACCTTAAATGAGTGATATATGCACATTTTTTATCATAACATATTTCAGAATAGTTCTCAGTTGCAATCAATAACCTAAAGTGATCAACAGCCTTGCAAAGCATTGCAGTATCATAATATGAAAGTTATATGATAAAAATGTACATTCTTGTCTTCTAAGCTAACATAAATTTTCTTTTCCTATTATGTAATCCTATTGCATCTTTTCTAATTTTGTAGGGTGTTAAATCATCTCTTGTATTTCTTGTGGAATTTGTACTTTTATATTTATTTCTGGTTCTTTCAACCAGAGCTCTCATCTAAAACACTAATGTTCCTGCAGGATACCCACATGTTGCTTACTGGAGGTCTTGAGAAGACTTTGCGTATATATGATTTGAACCGCCCAGATGCTGCTCCTAGAGAAGTTGACAAGTCGCCTGGTTCTATCAGAATTGTTACTTGGATGCATAGTGACCAAACCATACTAAGTTCCTGCACTGATATGGGTGGAGTAAGGTTTGTCTGAACAAACTGTAGGCATTATTAAATTTCCAGCTGTAAATTTGCCACTACTAATGTCATGAAGTTGATTATATATGTAAAACAATATGTTACATTTTTACACAGAGAGCCTTAGCAGAATTTTGCTGTTCAGATTCTGGCAATTGCAAAGGAAAGAGCCTTATTAAGGATTCTCATTTTAAAACTTAACAACAATTACGCACTAAATGAGTGGAATTCTCAATTCGTCCATTTATTTCCTATAAAGCAAACCCAGATCTCAAGCATGTCAGTTTCCAATGTGTGTCAACATGCAAGTCAGTCTGAATTCAGGACTTCAGTGAGCTGGATATGGAGTCTGAATTCATAAAAACTAAGTATTTGTGTCCAAAAAGGTTCCCATAACTTCATTGTATTTTCTTTTTAAGAATTCTAAATCTAAAGTAATTTTATATGGAGTAAGCTAATATGTTTTGTTTCCTGAGTTCCTTGTTGTAATTATGTTAAATTTTAGATTTTGTTGCTTTCAGCCTGATCAATTAGCATTGCTGCTGAATAGGTTATGGGATGTAAGAACTGGGAAAATTGTTCAAACCCTTGAAACAAAAGCTCCTGTTACCAGTGCAGAAGTGAGCTCAGATGGTCGGTTTATTACCACTACTGATGGCTCAAGTGTGAAGTTTTGGGATGCAAATTAGTAAGTTACTTCTATATTTATCTTAGTATTGCATACTGAACCATTGCTTACAGAATATTTTCTGGTTATCCTGCAGTTTTGGACTTGTTAAGAACTATAGTATGCCTTGTGCTGTGGAGTCGGCTTCTCTTGAGCCAAAGTATGGGAACAAATTTGTCACTGGTGGAGAAGACATGTGGGTTCGTGTCTTTGATTTCTTCACTGGTGAAGAAATAGGTAATTTTTTATCTCAAATTTTCAATTAAAATGATTGTTAATTGGTGTTTTTTCTGGTACCTGCTACTTTGGGCCCTTGCCCAAAACGTATATCTTGTGAAGTCATGTTTGTTTCAACCTATTCCTGTTTGAACAATATTAGTCTGAAACCCACAGCGAACCATGCTTGCTGTTTGAACTAATTGTCAATTTGGGCCATTTGGTCTTTAAATAAGACGCTTGTGGAAGTTCTGCTTGGAACCCAATCCACTCTTGCAATTTGTTTTGTTCTCCCTTTTAGTCAGTGCCAGCTTTGGAAGCCTCCTGGTTTATAGTTACGGCAAAGAAATAGACAAATATTGCGGTTTAACATAGAATGTTCAGTTTTCTATGGATCACCAGTTGAAATGGTTCAAGAATGAGTTGTTATGACATTGGTTCATCTATAAGATGTTCACCTTACTCTCCTTATCAGAACTGATGGCTGTGTTGTGTTTTAATGCAAGCAGCATGTAACAAAGGACACCATGGCCCTGTCCACTGCGTCCGGTTTGCCCCAGTTGGTAACTCCTATGCATCAGGATCGGAAGATGGCACAATTCGGTTCTGGCAGTTGGGCCCAGCTAACAAAGATGAGCAGGAGACACAGAATGCGAATGGCAAGATGAAGGTCGGGGTAAATGATGTGGCCCGCAAGATCGAGGGCTTCCACATTTCCAAGGACGGGCAGGCTGAGGGGTAGGGATGCATATTCTTGATGCCTTATACGGTGGCTTGCAGGGAGACTGTTGTCAAAAACTCAAAACTCCCTCGTGGCTTGCAGGGAGACTGTTGTCAAAAACTCAAAACTCCCTCTCTTTTTCTCCCAAAGTCTGTTGTATTGTAATCTCTGGCCTTATGTGGGTTGCTTTTAAGAGCCGTGGATGGTGGAGTTTTGTATGGGGGTTTCATAGCTCTAGTTTCTGTAGATTCTTTTTAAAAAAATGATGATCAAAAGATAAGCTAATATGAACAAGTTGAAAATTCCAGCGTTAATTGTCAATTTGCAGTGATATTGCAACTGTTGCCACCCTTTATACCTTGAGGACTCTTTGGTTAGATATTACACTTCTCACAGCTTGCGATCGGTCACTGACTCACTGTCCGCTATCCGTGCAAGTGGCCACTTCTTCCGGGCTTATTGATGCACTTGACCGACCTCCCCTGCTTCCTCTGTTCTACGTCATTCTCTTCGGAGAGTGACAAGGTACGAATTCGTCCCTTATCAGTTGGTGGAAGGACTCGGCTCATCTTAAATCACGACAGAAAACTCGAATGATTAAAAGGTGATCTGGGGTCAACACAATTTGCCAGGAAATCAGGTCCATCAAGTGTCATGTCATATGAAACAACAAATAATCCGTTCGTCCGAACAAGTTCATCTACCAACCAAGACATAATCTAGTAATTTTTAAATCCCCACTGGACGGACTCTACATCCAAACAAAGTTGAAGCCCTGACGAACATGTTTGCAACTAATGAAGAGAGACAACGCCATTTTCATTCGCTGGAAAGCTTGGAAACCTTGGGCACTTCCACGGGGAACCTATCGATCTCGTCCATCCACGGGTTGGTCTCCTCCGCCGGGTTGACCGACCGTAGCGCCCTCCACACGGCGCTGTTGCACTTGAACCCGGACCCGAAGGCGATCTGCCACACCCTGTCCCGCCGCCTGATCCTGCCCTTGGCCTCGCTGTAGGCGAGCTCGTACCAGAGCGAGCTGCTGGACGTGTTCCCGAACCGGTGCAGCGTCATCCTGGACGGCTCCATGTGCCAGTCCGTGAGCGCCAGGTTGCTCTCCAGCTCGTCCAGCACGGCCCTCCCGCCCGCGTGGATGCAGAAGTGCTCGAACGCGAGCTTGAAGTCGGGTATGTACGGCTTGACCCCTTTCCGCTTGAGCACCTTGCGCGCGAAGAGCGTGGCCGCGAACAGCAGCTGCTCCGACAGCGGCAGCACGAGCGGGCCCAGCGTGGTGATGTTGGTCTTGAGCGCCTCCCCCGCCACTGCCATGAGGTCCCTCGACAGCGACACGCCGACCCGGCCTTCCCCGTCCTCCTCCTGCGTCACGCATCCGAAGCACCGGTCGTCGGCGCCCCTGTGCGTGCGCACCGCGTGCACCAGCTCGTACTTTGCCCGGCGCCGGTCGCCGCCCCGGTTCGACAGCAGCACGGCGGCGCCGCCCATCCGGAACAGGCAGTTGGACACGAGCTTGGACCGGTCGTTGCCCGAGTACCAGTTGAGCGTGATGTTCTCCGTGCTGACCACCAGCGCGTACGAGCCCGGGTACACCTGGAGGAGGTCCTTGGCCAGCGCCACGGACAGCAGCCCCGCGCTGCACCCCATCCCGCCCAGGTTGAAGCTCACCACGTTCCCGCGCAACTTGTAGTGGTTCACGATCATCGCCGACAGCGACGGCGTCGGGTTGAACAGGCTGCAGTTGACGACCAGGACGCCGATGTCCTTGGGCTTCACGCCCGTCTTGGCCAGCACCTCGTCGACGGCGCCGAACATGACCTCGCGCGCCTCCAAGCGGGCCTCGTCCATGGACGGGTTGGGCGGGACCCGCAGCACGGCCGCGGGGAGGTAGGTCTCCTCGCCGAGACCCGACCGCTCCAGGATCTTGCGCTGGAAATCCAGGCTCGCGTCGGTGAAGGAGCCCGTGAGCCGGGAGCAGCGCATGAACGTGTCGCGCGTGCACCGGCGCTCGGGTCCCGGTTTGTAGCACGCGAAGTCGACCAGGTAGACCGGGCGCGGGCGGGTGAAGAGGTAGGCGGTGCCGAGGAAGACGAGCAGCGTGGAGCAGGCCAGCACGGAGACGAGGTTGAGGCGGAGGTGGGCCCACAGGTCGGCCACGTCGTGCGGGGAGAGCGTGGAGAGGTGCACGGCGACGAGGACCATGAGAGGGGTCAGGAGGAGGTACATGCCGTGGGTGATGAGGTAGTGGTACCCCAGCTTCACGTACTTGAGACGCACCGACTGCTGGAAGTCCGGCAGACGACGCGACGGCGACGGCGACGGATCTGTCGAGGCGGCCGTGGCGCCGGCATTGCTCGGCGGCGCGGGGATGTCCATGACGATGGCGCTGCATCGCGTAAATCAAGGTCAGATTCCAAAGGGAAAACGTGAAGAATTCGTGTCAGATTAATAACGAATCCTTGAATTACCAATTGGCAAGGAAATGGTAAGATAACTCTGAACTGAATTGATTTATTTTTTCTACAGCAAAGCGCAACAATTCAGACATTCATATGTTATCGCTGCATAAGACTAGCGATCTTTCTTGTGAACTCAGACTAAAACAAAGAACATGGCTACGAGCATCCCAAGGAGATGAAATCAAAATCAAACAGCACGAACAGATGCAGGAATGAAGATCAACGAAAAGGGGAAAGGCGTCTTGACGCGTACCAATCAAACGGCGTCTCGAGGCTCCCGGATCAAAACCAGGCCCGCGAGAAGGAGGAGGACGACGACGACGACGATGGAGCAAGGGAAGATGACACCGCCTCCGTCTACTTGCTTCCGATCCTCTGTTTCACCCACCACTCGCCAGCTTAGCCGTCGCGAGCTACACGCGGGGGTTTAATAACCAACCGCTTGTTGAGAGGGAACGAAGCGTGGTCCCACCTGACAGCGACGGGCGGGCCGCACGGGCGGCCTGCTTAGCCGCCAGGCGTACGCGCGCGTTGACCGATCAACGGCTGGATGGTTGTTGGCAGGCGTTCAAACGGGCGGACAGATGCGGTCGCACGACAGGGTACTTCCTAGCACGTTCTGTGGGAGCGGCAGAATTCCTCGCGGACTTCGTTTTCTACCCGTAAAGACATCAATGTGGGGTCACCCCCGGGCTGGCCCATTGGTTGGGTGATTGGGGTAACGCTCAGCTAGGTACTAAACGACTGGACGGGGGAGGAAAACGTGGCTGGAGTAACGGGATTTTCTGCATGACGTAGACGGATTGCGTTTGAGTTCTTGACAGCCCAGTATGACTGTCAGTGTGACTTGCTCCTACAGACTGGTGTTGGCTTTCAGTAGTAATAAATCAGTAAACAGAAGAAGGATTTTGATAACACTGATGTGTTAACTGCTTTCAGTTTCAACAGCGTTCTGGTTTAACTTTTCATTTCATCTGTCAGATCAAAAAAGGAGACAAGATTAGTTTAACTTTTCATTTCATCTGTCAGACCTTTGACCTTTCCTTTTCCCGGTGATTTTCGGACCTTTCCTTTCGGTTTGCACTCAAACTCCACTATATTTTTCCTAATTTTGTAGCGAAGACCTTCGCCGAAGCAAACCGGAAGGAAGGACCGTCTTGACTTAGCCTTCTAGAACCAGACGCGAGGAGGCGTGGACCCAAAGATTCCAGATGGCCAAGGCCTGGCGGTGATGATCCGAGACCAAAGGTTCTCGTGGCGTCTGCGTACTCCGTCATCCCTCCGGGTCATCAGCGCTCGGCGACCAGACCGTAAAACGCAGGTCAGCACGCGGCGCTGCTGATGAGTAGAAGTAGTTGGCTTCGTTCGCGCGCGGCTTTGGGTTTTATTTGAATCCGCACGTGGAGCCGTGTCGCCGCCGTTTCCAGAATCAGAACCGGTTCTGAGAGTCTGGAATCTTTTGACGAGCCATACGTGACGAGAGCAACCACGTTGGGTTCGGGGGGTTGTGTCTCAACGCTTTGCCTGGTGTGGGGGAAAGAACAGGATCAGGACGTGTCTGAATTTGCGTTGCGTGCTGCAGTGGATGCATCTCTCGTTTTCTTAAACCACTATTTTCTGCCATTCCCGGCACGAAACAGCCAAAGCGCGTCAGAGCACACGGACGCGTCGTCACACACAACACACTGTGACATCCGCGCGGGTCGTTCCAGAACTAACGCCGCATCATCAATTCATCATGTCATCAATATCTGGAGACGCTGGAGTGTTGTTGTAAGCACGACACAAACTGTAGGCAAACAGATGCGTTTCCACTCCACTGATGTGGCGTAGATGGGAAGGGGAATTCGATTCGAACAAGAGCCGCCGCCGGGCGCCGGCAAACACGTTCTTGGTGGGTTGGTTAGGTCCGTTGGGCTACTCTCTGTACAATGTATATGGGCCCTTGGCCCTCTGGGGGCAGCGGGCTTCTTTTCATCCACAACGTCGGTGGCGACTGGCGACGCCTGTACGCGCACCAAGCTCTATGGCCACACGTCGGTCGCCGCCTAGAACAGAGCGCGCTACCTTGAGCCTCCCTTCTCCGGTGGCCGGCGTTAGAGTAACGGGATTTTCTAAAGGATGCAGACAGATAGCTCAAGTTTTTCAGTGGTTTGAGTCATCGAGTTTTATTTGATTTTTTTTTTAAAAAAAAACTGGTGTTTAAAGGTAATAGGTAAAAAGAGTCATTAAGTGTGACCATACAGACTGATGTTGGCTGGTGAGGATTTTGGTGAAATCCAAATGCCAATGCCAACTGCTTTGAGCTTCGAGAGCGTTTACCTCATAAGATTAGTTTAACATGACACACTTTTTCTGTCAGATCAAGAAAGAAGACAAGAAGCAGAGCGTAATTTTCCTACATTATCTGCAAAACAAATCCCCACAAAAGGGGCTCCGTAAAACTGACTGACACAAAGACAAGAAATCAATCAACTGTGATTGGGCAATTTATCCCTAATGTCTGGCAATGGATTAACAGTTGTTCAAGCTTAACAAAGTTGGGAAAAAATACAAAAAACTGGAAGTACCAAGATATCATGACTCATCGATTACCACTGAATCCACTTTCAAACACAGGCTTCTGGAGTATTAACAGACTAAGGAAATACTGAATGTCTACACAATCTAGAAACTAGTATTTGGTTGGATGCGGAACTTGCCAACATGCCAAAACGTCACGTCACTGAGAGAGCTCTGTAGATCATATCATTCTGAAATCTCTCTGCGACACGGTGTGGTTCAGGACCCTCTCAAGCGCCCGCCTCACCGTGCGCAGGTAGAGGAGGAGGAGGTGGGTGGGATGCCGCTCCGTGAGCACCGCGCCGGCGATGTCCTCAATCTGGCAGCCAAGCGCCTGTACGGCCCGCTGGAGGTTGGAGCCGGGGCCGCCGAGGTGGTGAAGCCGTAGCGCCGCTCCTGAATCGAGAAGGCGGGCGAACAGGAGATGGGAGGCGGGGGTGTAGTCGCTGTCGCCGGCGACAACCCGAGCAGCGAGCTCGACGATCTCCGGGGCCGGGAGGAGAGCGTTGGCGCGGAGACCAGTCCCGGCCTCAAGCATCCGGTCGGCCAGCTCCAGGACTGCCGTGTCGGTGTTGAGGCTGTTGGTGGATGGAGCGCGCGGCTCGGCGACGCGGACGATGTGTCTGGACCCGGCGTCGAACACCAGGCCGGCGAGGTGGACGAGTGCGGGGGAAGGCTCGAGAATCCGCCCCGTGCCCGCCTGGAGCATGTCCCTGGCGAGGCGGTGGACGGCGGAGGAGGTGGCGGGGACGAACTCGAGGTCGCGGGCCGAGGGGTCGAGCGCGGGGGACGTGTTGCCGAGGCCGTGCTCGTCGCGGGCGAACTCGGCGGCGGAGAGTCCATTGGACGCGGCGGCGCGTACGAGGGGCTTCACGTCGTTGGTGACGAGGCGGGGGTCGGCGGGGACTGGGTCGCGGCCAGCGGGGCCCAACTCGTCACTGGCGAGGCCGCGGGCGTTGTTGGAGGACCCCTCCCCGGCGAGGCGGTGGGCTGCGGAGAAGGTGGCGGGGACGAACTTGTGGTCGCGGGCCGAGGAGCGGAGCGCCGTGTCGATGCCGCTCGCTGGGGACGTGTTGCCGAGGCCGTGCTCGTCGCGGGCGAACTCGGCGGTGGAGAGGCCTGTGGACGCGGCGGCGCGTACGAGGGGCTTGACGTCGTTGGTGACGAGGCGCGGGTCGGCTGGGACTGGGTCGCGACCAGCGGGGCCCAACTCATCACTGGCGAGGCCGCGGGCGTTGTTGGAGGACCCCTCCCCGGCGAAGCGGTGGGCTGCGGAGAAGATGGCGGGGACGAACTCGTGGTTGCGGGCCGAGGAGCGGAGCGCCGTGTCGATGCCGCTCGCTGGGGAGGTGTTGCCGAAGCCGTGCTCGTCGCGGGCGAACTCGGCGGCGGAGCGACAGCGGTTGTTGGAGCTGGAGGCCCCCTCCCGGCGGATTGCGTCGCGTGCTGCCGACGCCTCCTCCATGAAGAGGATCGCCTCCTCGATGAGCGCGGCGGAAGCCTCGATCATGCCGTGGACACGGGCGAGGGCCACGAGTTGCCGCATCCCCATAACCTCCCAGCCCATGACCTCCTCCTGGTGGTGGAGAAGGCTCTGCATCGAGCTCGCGTCGCGGAGGCCGTCGAGCTGCTTCACCCGCACACGCACCTTCATCCTCCTCTCGTGCTCGTCCAGCATCGCCTGAAGCGCGTGGAGGGAGCGCACGCTCAACTGGTTCCTGCGCCAGGCCCTGCGAAGGCCTCTCTTCCCCGCCATTGATGATGACTCTCTGATCAATGCAGGTGGTGGTTTAACGGTGATCGAGGTCTGGAGCGGGCGAGTACGAATTTGGGGGATTTCGTTTCGCTAGGGATTTGTGGGGAGCAGTTCAGTTCATCCCTGCATTTATAGGGACAAGGCATTTGAGGGGGTTGCTTCTCGTGCAAGGAGGCTCAGGTTCAAAAGTACGAAGGGGCCGCGGCGAGGCGAGGAGAGGCGTGGGAAGGACTAGTGCCGCTGGCGGACGCCGCAGTGCACGCCATGGCGTGTGCTAGAGCGAGCTGAGCGCTCAAGCCGCCTAACAGGTAGACAGTACACAGACCAACTGGGCCGTAGGACTGGCCCAAGAAGGTTTAACCGGACGGTTACGAGCCCAAACTTGTGGTTACAGGCGCGTGTCGTCCGTTCTCCTCTTCCCCGCCGGCGGCTCGTGCCCTTGCCGCTTTCCGATTCGAGTCCTCACCCCTCCCGCCGCCCCTTCGTTTCTATATGTGGGCAACTGGGCATGCGGAGGCAGGACGGATTGAGCGTAAGACAGACAGAATCGACCGCCCGCCCATCTCGCCTTCGATTCGAGAAGGGGCCGTGGTGGTAAGGCAGTAAGGCACCATGGGGCTGCTGGAGCTGAGACAATTCATGAGTAGACCACGTCAGGAGCGGCGCCGGCGTCGCAAAGTCCAAGCCCGTTGTAAGCTGCTGCCTCTTCTAGGTCCCCTCGTTCCCATGAGAGATACTGTTCGGGGGAAATTTTTCTTCAGTCAGTATCTGTATAATCAATAGGGTACTAAGGTGTGACCAACTGATCATGCATTCATGCGTGTTGTTTTGCAGATGGGTCTACTACAATGTCTAAACCAAGGAAGGATAACTCTCTGCGTAGGAGAAGATTAAGATTTTCAATACAGGACCTTCCAGAGGTACACAGTAAAACTTCTCTTTATATATACATATATAAAACATCATTATGACTAATCCAACTGCATCAGAAGGGAACATGGCTTCCTATACTCTACCTTGTTAGTTTATATATAGGTCCTAATAGTCGAGGTGAATTTAGTTTCATGGCAGCCATATATAATACAACCTCCACTCAACTATATGATGTTTTGATAAGACAATTAATCTAGTTCAAATTGTACTAAATTTGTTGTCCTAAATGTCATAATTAATAACAGAAGGTTTGGGGGAGTAGAAGAGTTTTATAAGATACACAGTCTTTCAAAAAAAAAAAAAGGAAACTTAGACGTCCAAATTTCATCCTGCTGTAACCTAATGACTTGAAGACTGTCACACAAAGTTCATAGACATCACTGTGCTTTGCAATGATTTTCCCACATGATAAATAGTTGGTTTTCGATGTCTAGTTTTGTCTTTTAAAAGTCATAGCAAGCCCAGATGGCACTGGTTCCTGCCTTTTTTAATCATCAGGATGAAGCTAAAAGCAAATGTAATTTTGGTAATGCCTACCTCATTAAACACAGAACATAAATTCAACAATGAGCAACTCAAAATCCATTTTAGAATCATTGTTTGTGCATTTGTGTGATCATGGCGGCTCATTATGTGTTCTGTTTGCTATGTCGGCTCATTATGATTGCTTGGTTCAACAATTCAATCTTAGTATAAGCCTATACCAAATTACCAACTACTTTAGAGTAAGAGAAGACTCATTTTGTATACTGTTAATCAGTCATAAAATGGGTTAATGTTACAATGGTCCTATATGCCACCTCTTGCCTATGATGGGTGCCATCTTGTGTAAAGCAAGCTTAGTTTGTACAGCCATGCACAATTGCACAGAGCACATGTGGTACAAAATTATTCCTTATGGCCCTATGTTCTCTTATAAGTTATAACTATCCTTACATGTTTGTGCAGGACATCTTGTGCCATATTCATTCCCTAATGCCGGTGCGAGATTCTGCCCGTGTTGCTTGTGTATCTCGCACATTTCTGCATGCATGGACACGACATCCCAACCTCATCCTCTCTAGGGAAACTTTGGGCTTCACAGGTGCAAATGGTGATATAACAAGGTCTTTCACTAAAACAATTCACCAGATTCTAAAAAAACACTCAGGCAATGGCGTGAAGACACTTGAGCTCGACATATTTGATTGTCGCGATCTCAACCCTTGTTATCTCAACGATTGGGTTCAGATTGGTATTACACCAGGAACTGAAAATGTTACCCTCATGTTGCCTCCAGAATTTAGGGAAGAGTACAGCTTTCCATGCTCACTTTTATTTGGTGGGAATGGAAGCTCGATTCGTCAACTTCACCTCACCAATTGTGCCTTCCATCCCACCGTTGGCATTGGTTGTTTGAGAAGCCTAGCAAAGTTGCATCTGGATGCTGTCTGTATTACAGGGGATGAGTTAGGATGCCTTCTTTCCAATTCTTTTGCTTTGATGCATTTGGAACTTGCATTATGCAAGCAGATAATCTGCCTGAAGATACCGTGTGTACTTGAGCAATTCAGTTGTTTGATTGTGTCTGGATGCAGTATGCTGCAGGTAATAGAGAGCAAAGCTCCAAATCTCTCCACTATTGACTTTGAAGGTAACCTAATACAACTCTCACTTGGACAATCAATGAAAGTGAAGAATCTACATATGGATTGTTCAGATGAGACCAACTTTCTGTGTTATGCAATTACCAAGCTGCCGTATGTTGTGCCAAATCTCGAAACTCTTGCCTTATTTTCAGAGAGCGAGGTATATTCTGAAACTATCTTGTTAGTTACTGGAGTTATGGCTTTTGTCAGTAGTCATTCACTAATTTCCTTAGTGGTAATTCATACGTGATAATTTTTTACGTAGATGGTTACTACACCATTGGCAGCTGCTAAGTTCATCCACCTCAAGCACTTGGAGATTTATCTTGGTGGAGATCTTTCTGAAGGATATGATTTTTTGTCTTTGGTTTCTTTTCTGGACGCTTCCCCTGTTTTGTTGGCTTTCATCTTGGGTGTAAGTCACCATTTCTATGGTAGATATCTAGAATTATTTATGGCGAACTGATTGTTTAACTGAGATTAGTTTTGATTCAATGCAGGTATATCAGTGTCAGATGAATTTTGATTCGGTTTTTGGGGATGCCACACATATGAGGCAGATGCCTGAGCACAAGCATCACAACCTCAAGGATTTGATGATCTTTGGCTTTTGCTCCGCAACGAGCATGGTTGAGCTAACGTGCTATATTCTCGAGAATGCAACAGACCTGGAATGTGTTACCTTGGACTGTGTATTTGATCAGAATGACAAAGACAGTACTGGTAGGTGTTCTGTAACTTCTGACCGCAAACCTGGTGACTGCTCTCCACTAAATAATGAGATGATCTTGGAAGCCAATAAAGGAGTCATGGCTATCGACAGATACATAGCTTGGAAGGTTCCGGCCGCTGTAAAACTGGATGTTCGGGGCCCTTGCAGCGCGTGCCATTCAACTCTCTAGAGATGTAAACGTTATCTTTTTCCTATTCCTCTAAAAGTTTTTTTTTTAATTTGATAATTTTAACTTGTTTTTTTTTTCATCTGATAATAACTGTATGTTTTTTTGGCATTGTATGGCTTTTTTTTATCAACTCGTCGTTATTGTTGTTACACGCATTGTTCTTACGCAAACCATATACTTTCATATTGAACAAGTATATCGAAGACGGTACTTGTAGATGTTCTGTATCATACGACGCCGGAACAGGTGGATGCTTCACGCGAAGTAATCAGGTAATACTAGAAGATAGCAGAGGGCAGATGGCCATCGAGTTCCTTCCTCCACTGTTATGTTCCCTCAATCGTTCAGGGGCCTTGTAGCCGGTGCCATACTTTGGAGGAACAATCAATCACGTCATACACTGGACCCTTCATTAGCTCTTTCATAGTCCTGAAATGTTTCTTTTTGTCATGGAATTCTCCCCATGTGAAGTGATGGTATGAATTGCATTTTTGGTCACGGATGCTCATCTCTATACTATACGGTTTGCTTTGCAAGAAAAAAAGACACGGTTGCTAACAAATTTCCTTAATTAAAATAACGTCTCTGTCTTTGTCAGCGAGGCAAGCTTAACACGGAATGTAATGGAAAACCAGGCAAAAGCAGCAGCTATGCTCGCACGCATGCCTTCGTCTCCGTAAACACCATGCTGCATAGTTACAGATCATGCACGAGGTAATAAGGCCGTGAACAACAATGCAGATATATTGTACCCGATCTGTCCTAGTGTCCTTTGACTCCACTTTGCCTGAAGCTTTGAACCAGCCGTGTCAGGTCTTCATATGACGACCCACCTTTCTCGACGGCCCTGTGCGTTTTCTCCGCGTACTCCTTGGCCTTCCTCCTCCTCTCGTCGGCCTCCTCCCCTCCGCCCATCAGCTCCGCCACCGCGCGCACGACGTCGCCTCGCACCACCTGCACGGCCTCGTCGTGCAGGAGGTACACGGGTGTCGTCGCGCCCACGGGCACGCCGACTCCGAGGATTTCCACCGCCAGCCGCTCGTTCAGGAACTGGTCCGCGAAGTGCGGCCACGTGGCCACCGGCACGCCGTGCACGACGGCCTCCAGCAGCGAGTTCCACCCGCAGTGCGTCACGAACCCGCCCACTGCGCGGTGGGACAGGATCGCCAGCTGCGGGGCCCACCCTCGCACCACGAGCCCGCGCCCCGCCGTGCGCTCCTCGAACGCCCACAGCCATTCCTGCACGCCCGGCGCCGTGGCCTCGACCTCCTTCACCACCCAGAGGAACGGCCTGCCGGAGTCCTCGAGCCCGTGGCCCACCTCGAACAGCTGCTTGGGAAGCTTCCGCGTGATGCTACCGAAGCTGACGTACACGACGGATCCGGGGGCCTGCTCGTCCAGCCACGCCGTGACCGCCTTCGCGTTGACCGCGGCGGCCGCCTTGTTCCCGCGCGAGGCGGCGGCCTCCGCGTCGTCCCTGCTCGCGAGGCTGAGCGGGCCGACGGCCCACACGGGCTTCCCCAGCGCGGCCTCGTAGCAGGCCACGAACTGGGCCTCCAGGTCCATGAACGTGTTCACCACCACGCCGTCCGCCGTGCGCATGGCCGCCACGGCCTCCTCGCGAAGCCGCTCGCACATGGGCTCCGTGAAGAAACCCAGCGGGGTGGTCTTGCTCACCTCCACGCGCACCGGCATCTTCCCCGGCACGACGAACCTCTCCTGCTGCTCGTCGGCGGCTATCCGCTCGTGCAGGCCGTGCAGGTCGGCGTTGAGGTCGCAGAGCGAGAAGAAGCAGGACGGGCCGTGGAAGAAGAGGCGCGGGATGCCGAGACGCGTGGCCACGTCGGCCGTCCACGGGTTGCACCAGTCGGAGATGATGCAGCTCGGGCGCGGGGCCAGCGCGCGCACGTAGGCCTCGAACGGGCCGGCGAGCTCGCGGAGGGCCGCGAAGAAGGGCATGAAGTGGTCGAAGTCGGAGACCATGTCGACGCTCTGGCAGTCGGCGGGCAGGGCGGACCCGGGCGGAGGGAAGGGCAGCTCCACGAACTCGAGGGGGAGCCCGGCCCGCGCGCCGTGGTCCGCGACGCCGCGCATGCGGGTGACGTTGAGCGGGGTGGTGACCACGCTGGCCCGCGCGCCGCGGCCCGCCAAGAGGAGGGCCAGGTCCACCAGCGGGATGATGTGGCCCTGCGCTACGAGAGGGACGAGCACGAAGTGCGGCGGCGGCTGCGGCGGCTTTGTGGCGGCCGTGGCGGCAGCTGGGAAACCCTGCTGCTGCTGCGCGGGCGGCGCCATTGCCGGCGTGGGTGGTTCGAGTCGAGAAGCGAGTGGCGCGTAATGTGGGGAGGAGCAACCGGATGGATGGGTGGGTACTGGCCGCTCTAGTGGCACATAAATTGTGTTGGTTTATAGCCAATACAAGATTCTGCATTGGCCACGGAGATCGGAGAAAGCTCAAGCCGAAACTGCTGGAGCCACTGAAACTGACCTTATTTTTCTTTGTCACACATTCCTGTTAGTGACATTTCTCACAATGAGCCTGTGCCTGAGTCGTTTTTTGTTTTTTTTTCCTCTGACAAACAAGATTAGCAAGTTAGAGGATGCCATTTAGAAAAAGAAAAATGAAAGAAAATACCATAATGGTAAAAAATTGCCGGCTAAGCCATTTAGCGACAGCCTTCAAAAACAAGGCTATAGCCTTATATAACGGGCTATTAGTGAAATTTAACACTAAAAATAATTTAACAGAAATTTTTTCTAGCAGCTATAGCGGGCTATAGCAAAAGCTATAGCCGAAGAATTAAATGCTGGTGTTTAACTAAGACATAGACACTCGTGTTTCTGTTTTGGCAGTTCACTCGAAGGAGCCTCAACTCAACGGTGACAGAGCCTAGTGAAACGTTAGATGAATCATAATAAGAGCATACACACGTTCTACAATTGCTCGTAGCCATTCGTGACAAGCAAAATGCTTGGCGCGAGCCTTCTCTTCGTGGCGCAACTTGGGCCCAAATTGCAGCTGGACCTGCGCGTATCCGGCCAGACTGGCAGACTGCTACTTGCAGTCGACAGCGCCTGGCTCGTTTTCCTGCCAAGTGATCCGGTATTTTGGTGGATGAACGGTGCCAAACGCGCCCGAACTCGGCGCACCGCGACGCCGGCACCCCGAAACCATTCGTTGCGTTCGCGCCGCTGCCGCCTCCCGACCGAAGGAACCCAGCAGGCCGAACCCGGCACGCTTCCCCTCACACAAGTGACAGTGATTGCCTCTCGCTTCTCCACGACAAACACGTAACGAACTGTGTGTCGCGCGAGTAGCCAGTACCACACGTCACGGCAGCTAGCAAGGATCGGATTGGATCGCGCCGCGTCTCGGCTCGGAGGAGGCAGTTGCCGTCCGTTTCCCGGGTTCCAGTGCGGCGGGTCAGATAGATCGGCTACTGTTGTTGCATGACGAGAGAGCGGCCACGTTCCTAAGGTTGCTGGCGCCGACCGCCTCCGCCAAGAGCTGTCGTCCACCGAAACTTGCGTGCTTCCCGCTTGCGTTTCGATTATTTGCCGCGCAGCCTTTAGCCGTTTAGGGAAACGGCATTGGACACAACAGGCGTGTAACCAAGATAGCTTCCGTCATTCCGAGGCCTTCATTTCTCCGCCGGTCAGTAAATCATCCCATGAATCCAGAAAAAGCTCGGCTACCAGGGCCCATGGCTCAAATCAACAAGGACTGAACAAGGACTAGGTGAAGGTAGGCGTCGCTGAAGGCGTACGCCACGATTGGAAAAATGATGATGAACAATAAAAGGAACTTGTCCGTCATGAAACTTGGGCAGCACAAAACCAATGATGTTTTTTCATGCAGTCCAGCAACGCGCGCGTCCTAATCCCTTCGTTCAAATAAGAAGCGCCCATAACTAATGGACATATCTAATTACACCGAGACAACAACTGAAACCTGTTAGCTTCAATATGTGATGCTGATGGCTAGATGATGAAATGACCCGACCCTTACACTGTTGATGCATGAGAACGACGAGATGGAGAAGAACCGTAACCAATAAATACAGTACATCGTCGACGAGATGTATATGATGACGCAAGTTGTGGCTGCTACGGCTATTGTCGACGTTAAGCTCAAGTCCACCGGCCGGTAATATAATGCTAATGCGCCGTCGCACGCACAAATCTCACTGAATCTCCAACAAGGTCTTGCTGCGGTGTTCAAGTTCAACCAAGTCATGAAATGCAAGCTTGTCTCTACCCACAGCTTTTCATTAAAAAAAAAAAACTTACCGGTAGTAGTGGCACGTAGTTTCTCTGAACGACCAGATCTGACAGTGAGACTAATAGATCGATCAGCCACCGATGGATACACCTATCCTTCAATTTGGCGACATTGATTGGGTTCTTTTGGCTACCCCACGAAAGCGACGAGCTACCTAGTATAGGGGGCATAATACAAATATAAAGCAGCAGACAAATAATTATCATGATGATTGGCTTATCCTGCAAGGGTTTGGTGTTTTTTTGATGTAACGTGCTGAGCCATGCCAATGGATCATGCGGCGGACAACTGAAGGCCATGTTCACCACAAAAGGACTGACTGGCATCTAGCAGAGACTGACACAAATCTAAGGCACATGCACAGGTGGTTGCAAATCTATATGATGGAGGAATATCCTGAATAATATTAGATCTTGTACTAATTAAGAATAATATTCTGAATATTAGTGCGTGATATAGCATGATACATGCATGCACATTACTGCTAGATGAAGCAGGAACGAACTGAGTGAAAGGGATATACAAGCATGAATCACCACATATTCTTACATAACTAAATTTTGCGACCAATTCACGTCCTGCACGTACTGTTCATGCTTTTTAGCCTTCTGCATACTGGCTCCACTCTGTCTGAAGCTTTCGATCATCTGCGTGAGGCACTCAAACGACGACCCTCCTCTCTCCATGGCGCGGCGAGCTTCCTCCCCGTACGCCCTTGCCCTCCTCCTCCGCTCGACGGCCCCCTCGCCGCCGTCCATCAGCGCCGCCACCGCCCGCGCGACGTCTCCCCGCGTCACGGCCACGCCCTCGTCGTCAAACACCATCACGGGCGCTCGTTGAGAAACTGGTCGGAGAAGTGCGGCCACGTGGCCACGGGCACCCCGTGCGCGACGGACTCGAGTGACGAGTTCCACCCGCAGTGCGTCACGAACCCGCCCACTGCGCGGTGGGACAGGATGGCCAGCTGCGGGGCCCACCCGCGCACCACGAGCCCTCGTCCAGCCGTGCGCTCCTCCAACGCCCGCAGCCATTCCTGGACTCCCGGTGCCGTAGCCTCGGAGTTTTTCACCACCCAGAGGAACGGCTTGCCGGAGTCCTCGAGCCCGTGGCCCACCTCGAACAGCTGCTTGGGCAGCTTCCGTGCGAGGCTGCCGAAGCTGACGTACACCACGGAGTCGGGGTCCCGCTCGTCCAGCCACGCGGCGACCGCGCCCTGCTGCTGCGCGTCGAGCCTGTCCCCGAGCGACGCCGCGGCCTCGGCGTCCCGGCTGCTGGCGAGGCAGAGCGGGCCCAGCGTCCAGACGGGCTTTCCCAGCGCGGCCTCGTAGCACGCCACGAACTGGCGCTCGAGGCCCACGAACGTGTTGACCACGGCGCCGTCGGCCGTGTGCATGGCGTCCACGGCCGCCTCCCGGAGCGCCTCGAACCCGGGGTGGTTCAAAAACCCGGGGACCGTGGCCCGGGTCACCTCCACCCTGACGGGCATGCCGGGCACCACGAACCGCTCCTTCTCCTCCTCCTTCTGACCGTCGTCGTCGTTGTCGGCCCGCTCGTGCAGGCCGTGGGCCGAGACGTTGAGGTCGCACAGCGAGTAGAAGCAGGACGGCCCGTGGAAGAAGAGTCTCGGGATGCCGAGCCGCCGCGCGACGGGGGCCGTCCACGGGTTGCACCAGTCGGAGACGACGCAGGCCGGGCGCGGGGAGAGGGAGCGGAGGTGGGCCTCCAGCGGGCCCGCGAGCGTCTGCAGCGCGGCGAACATGGGCGGGAAGTGGCGCATGTCGGTGGCCTGGTCGATGTTCTCGCAACCCGGGGGAAGGCCCGGGACGTCAGTGGGGAACGGGAGCGCGACGATCTCGAGGGGGAGGTTGGCAAGCTTGGCGTGGTCCGCGACGCCGCGTAGCCGGGAGGCGTTCAGCGGCGTCGTGATCAGGCTCGCGCGCGCGCCGCGGTCGGCGAGGAGGCGGGCCAGGTCCACCATCGGGATGGTGTGGCCCAGCGCCACGAGGGGGACGAGGATGAAGTGAGGTGCCGGTGCCGGCGGCGTTGGGATAGTGGCGGCGGGTTCCTCCGTGGGCGCCATTGGACGTGCCCAGAGCGTCGAGCGGGCACGAAAGGATGATGCGAGAAGCAGAGTGAGGCGGAGCGGTAGGAACGAGGGGCAGCAGCAGATTTATAGCCATGGAGATGTATCATTTTTTGGGAAAGAAGTAGAACAACACGCTAGCTATAGGTCGCTAGCTATTACTCTCACTTATTCAATTCATGAGCTGTCGTGCGAAAGGGAAGAAAATTAGTACTATGTGACAACCGGCCGCAAACTGCCTCATTTAACGCATAATAAGACAATTATGTAACGTTAAATCTCGATTTCTGCGTCGTCCACACACACTGTCAGCCAATCCTCGTAATGCATGTCTCAAGCAGCGCATAATTAAAAGCCAAAAGTGTATTTGATAGGGCTTATAAAATTATTTATTGAACTGCTTATGCAATAATAAGGCATAAGCCCTGTCAAACAGGTTGAATTTATAAGTGTTTATTTTTATAAGTAGCTATAAACAGTTTTAGAATTTGTACTAGTATAAACAGTTTTGTATAAGCACCAAATACTAGCTTTTTGATGATTACTCTTTAGATAAGTCGTTTGAATAAGTATTTTTGCCAAACGATTTGACTATTTATGCTACATAAGACAAATAAACTAAATAAGTACTTTTAATAAATAAAATAAAATATAAACAATTTATTATATAAAAATAAGCCCTGACAAATACACCATAAGCCTCTATACGACGCATCAGCTCGAGTTGCAGTTGCAGTGCTCGGCTGTGAGCCAAATAAGCTAAATAAGTATTTTTAATAAATAAAATAAAACATAAATAATTTATTATATAAGAATAAGCTCTACCAAATACACCATAAACCTCCATACGACCCATCAGCTCCAGTTGCAGTTGCAGCGCTCGGCTGTGAGTGAAACGTCGCGATCACGCCGCTGCCTGCTAGGCATCAATCGTCCTCATCAACCGTAGCAGCCAGCATCAAGGCTGAATCATCCTTCGGTGAACCTGCGCTAGCAGCCGCCATAGAGGCGCTGACTCATCCTTGGATGATGTCATCGTAGCAGCCATTTTTGAGAGGCCAGTCAATCCTCCGGTGATGTCTCCGTTCTTGCTGCAAAAATGTTTGCTTGTACCTTGCGTTGGGGATCATAACAACCTCCGGCGGCGCGGCCGCGCCCTCGCCGCCGCACCACACCTCCCGCACCCACCCACGATCCGCCGTCACCCTCCGTCGCTGCTGAACACCGTCCACCGCCGCCACCGCCGGTGTGAACTGCCACCGGCGGCGAGGGGGCGCCGCGTCGTGCTGACCGCACCCACCTGCGCTCCGCCGCCAGCACCAGCGTTAAACCACCGCCAGCGACGCCAGGCCTCATCGGCGTGGCCGCGCGCTGCTGCGTTCCTGGACCGGTCCAAAATCAGGGCAGACCGGGCCTGGCGCGGGAGGTCGTGGGATAGACTTTCTGTCCGTTTCAGTTACCTACCATTGACCGTCTGAGTCCAAATTGGATCGTGGTCATTGACGTGAGTATGCGAACCTCTGTTTGATAAAATGTCGCCAGGCCGTAAGTAAAGGCTTTATGGATCATATATTTCTGGCCCGATGGCCCATCATTGGCCCGTGTTTAGATCACGGTAAAGTATCGCGATTCTTGCAAGATGGTCCCACCGCAAAACGTTAATGGGCTGTGAGATTGGTCTCGGTTTCGGCGGTACGTGATCAGGCGGTCAAATCGGGATTGCAGGAGGCGGAGCTCGTGGATGCCCTGCCCGCGAGCGTTCGACTGTGAAGTTGCCTAACGCACATACATGATGGCCGCTCCCACCTCGACACCGAGCTGGCGTTCCGCCGCGGGAAGGGCAGACGTATGGATGCCCGCGCCGAGGTTGTAATTCCGGTTGAACGTTATAAACGTTCGTCAGGTTTGAGCAAGCACGTTACATTAGTTTCACGTTGTTACGTTTTGACCGTATTCTGCTCCTGCCACTAACTCTTGCTGTTACAACAGTGACTTTCTCCCAATCCTGTCGATCAGCATAACTCATGTCACCCTCACCCCTGTGCTTCGTTATTCAGTAAGAACTTCCGCAGAGAAAGAGATAGAGATGAAGATTAGGAACCTCGATGGCTGTCAATTTCTTCAGAGCCTCCGACAGGGCGTCCCAATGATTTTGGAGGCCCTGTATTAAGTTAACTTAAATCATAAAATAACTTGAGAAATAATGTATATGAGTTCATATGTATTTCATAAGATAAACTAAAACAAAATTTATACCTTTCATATGATCTTTATTTGAAGTGCTTTATTCTTGTTGTATTTTTTGAAATAAAATCTTCAATAATATCTTGATAAGCAATCTTCTCTATTAAATCACCTAAGTCTTTCATGTGTCATTGTTGAAAGCAAGTACAACTTCAATAACTTCAACTTAGAAAAGCTACACTCTGCTGATGCAACAGATATAGGAATGGTCAATAAAATTCTATAGGTAATAGTTGCATTAGGAAAAGGGGCTATTGCGTTTCTACCCCTAGGTCGGACTCTAATTGCGTTTTTACCCTCTATTTTTCAACTTTGTGATTTTACCCCTACGATTTGAAAATGAAGAAGGCTTTTACCCCTGTCCTGTTATGACCTCTTAATGGTGTTAAATCTAGTATGAAAAGACAAAACTACCCTTGTGATTTTACCCCTCATTTTGAACTTGGTTTGCGATTTTACCCCTGATTTGTTGAAACATTTTAATAACATTTCAGAAGCAATTTTAAGCAACATTTTTACATTTCAGCAGTACTTTGATAGAATTTCAACGACATTTTTCTCTTCAGAACAAGTTCTTTCTATTTTCTCTCTATTTCTGTTATTATTTTCAACTTTCTCACCTTAGCCACTCAGATTGAGAAAAAAAAATCAAACATCATTACCCCAAGCCTCACCTGCCGCTCGCGCCGCCCGCTCGCTTGCTGCTTCCGCCACCCGCTCGCGCGCTCGGCCGCCTCGCGTGGCGCTTGCCCGGCCGCACCCCCGCCTCGCGCCGCTTGCACGCCCGGCCGCGCCATCGCCTCGCACCGCGCCCGCCCGGCCGTGTGCCCGCCTCGTGCAGCCCGCACGCCCAACCGCGCCGGGCCGCATCACGCTACGCTCGGCCGCGTGCCCGCCTCACGCCACCCGCACGCCCGGCCGCACCCCCGCCTGGCGCTGCGCCCGCCCCGCCGGGTGCGTGGGTTGGAAGTTAGAGGAAAGAAGGAAGAAGAGAGAGAGGGAGGCCGGTAGTCTAGTCTTTTCTCAATGTCTTGAGTATTGTTTTATTTTTTAAAAAACCTTAAATCGGTTCAGGATAACGGCATCTAAAATCAGGGGTAAACGGCGCCTTCGTTTTCAATTCATAGGGGTAAAATCGCAACATTAAAAAATAAAGGGTAAATCATAATAGAAGGTCGGGCTAGGGGTAAAAACGCAATAGATCTTTCGCATCAATGTCAGATTGGGAAGGAAGCTTTGTACAAGTGTCAACTCTACATCAATGTCAGATTGTTCATCATATTCTTATTGGGAAGGAAGCTTTGTAAAAGTGTCAACTCTACATATAAATCTTTCGCATTAATGTCAGATTGTTCATCATGTTTTCGTGCAGCTTTTAAACGTTTACAAGAAGATTTCAAACTATCATGATCCAGTGATTGCAATACGTCAAAAGTAAATAGAAAACCAAAAATGTTTTGGTAACCTTAATATTGCTCAAATCTCATTGTAAGAGTATCAATAAGAGGTAGAAAATAGTTGATTCTAAATAAGTACTCCGTAAATTATGAGCCACTTGCTTTATCTTGAGTCTCATCAAAATGTTTCTTTCTTTTATTTTTTTAATTAATAGAAGAAAAAAGAATGCAAGAATAGAGTTGAGATTCAATTCACACATTAGGGCCTCCGACGACATCGTGTATTAGTCCTGATCGTTGGAGTGTTGTGCTAGGGCCTGTCACCTGAAGTGCTACTGTTAGGGCCTCCGGCCTATCACCTGAGCGAGAACATAACAGTTAGCTTCTTCTAGTGTAGAGAGAGTAGTGATAAAGCAGTTGCATCACTAATGATCAGGACTAATTTCCAGGTGACCTGATCGCACTTCGCAACGCCGGAGAAGATGAGACGAGGAAATATGACCCTGAGACAATTGTAGCCGCAGCGCCGACGGCGTCGGCCACGCCCAGCAATAGTTCGTCTTCGTGTGGACTCGATTCTGAGACTAGTCCTTTCGGCTTCTATTCTCGTTGGACTTGAGACCGACTATAAGAAAAAAATTGGGGGCCCCAACATTTTGGAAAACTGTCTCCGAAAAGGACCGAGCCCACTTGCAGAGCATCAGCACATGGAAAACTGTCTCCTCTCAACACCAGAAGTTTCCCAGTGAGCAATCCTGTCCATACGTACTGGTAAGTTTGGTAAGAATTAGCTGCCAGAAAACCGTACCTTGAGCCCTTGAGGAGGAACCTGACAGCTACAATCGCCATAGTTTGCAAACTAGTCCCCAGATTCAGAGCACGACTCTGCTCTACCACTCCATCGCTAGGCATGTCGACCGGCGATGGCGTCGCCAGCACCCGACCGGCGCCGCACTTCGTGCTGGTGCCGATGATGGCCGCAGGCCACACCGGCCCGATGCTCGACATGGCCCGCGTCCTGGCGAGCCGAGGCGCGCTCGTCACGCTCGTGACCACGCCGCTGAACCTGCCCCGCCTCACCCGCGCCCTCGCCGACGCCACCACGCTCCCCATCCGCTACCTCCCGCTCCGCTTCCCGTGCGCCGAGGCCGGCCTCCCGGAGGGATGCGAGAGCGCCGACGCGATCCCCAACCACGCCCTGCTCAAGAACTTCCACTCCGCCTGCGCCATGCTCCGCGCGCCGCTCGTCGACCACCTGACGAAGAAGGCCGACGACCCCCCTGTGAGATGCATCGTCTCCGACACGTGCCACCCGTGGACGGGCCCGGCCGCCCGGGACCTCGGCGTGCCGCGGCTCGCGTTCGACTGCTTCTGCGCCTTCTCGTCCTTCTGCATGCGCCTCATGAGCTCCCACGCGATCTTCGACGGCGTCGACGACGACCACCAACCCGTGCGCGTCCCTGGCTTCCCCATCCACTTCGAGTTGTCGAGGGCGCGGTCGCCGGGCAACTTCACGGGATTCGGCAAGGAGTTCGCCGACGCTGTCATGGCGGAGAACGCGCGAGCCGACGGTTTGGTGCTCAACAGCTTCTTGGAGCTGGAGCCGCTATTTGTCGGTGCCTACGAGGCGGCCATCGGAAAGAAGGTATGGACCGTGGGGCCCCTCTTCCTGGCCAGCAGCAGCAAGCCGTCGACGACGACGGCGAGCACCGAGGACACGAACGCCGTCTTGTGCGCGCGCTGGCTCGAGTCCAAGGAGCCCCGGTCGGTGGTGTTGGTGAGCTTCGGCAGCCTGGTGCGCTCGTCGCTGCCGCAGCTCGTCGAGATCGCGCACGGGCTGGAGGCGACCAACCGGCCGTTCGTCTGGGCAGTGAAGCCTGGAAATCACGCCGCCTTCGAGCGGTGGATGGCCGAGGACGGCTTCGAGGCCCGCGTCGGGGAGAGGGGCCTCGTGGTGCGGGGCTGGGCGCCGCAGACGGCGATCCTGTCGCACCCGGCGACGTCCGTGTTCGTGACGCACTGCGGATGGAACTCCGTGCTGGAGTGCGTCGCGGAGGGGCTGCCGATGGTCACGTGGCCGCACTTCGCGGAGCAGTTCATGAACGAGAAGCTCGTCGTCGACGTGCTCCGCGTCGGCGTGGCCGTGGGCGTGAAGGACGCGGCGCGGTGGGGCGTGGAGACGGAGGATGCCGTGGCCGCGACGAGGCAGGACGTGGAGAGTGCGGTAGCAGACGTGATGGACGGCGGGGAGGAGGCGCGTGCGCGGCGAGACAGGGCGGCCGAGCTTGGGAGGAAGGCGCGGGTGGCCGTCGTGGATGGCGGCTCATCTTGCCGGAGTGTGGAGCTTCTCGTGCAGCACGTTCAGCAGAAGAAATTCACGGCGTGAGATGAACAATGAGCCGAGCGACAAATCAGTAAAAAAAAAAAGCAGCATATATGTACACGGTGCTGCTTTAGTTACCACATGAACATGCAGAACCTGCTTGACGTTTTTCAAATTTTGCAAGATGCCTAATTACCTGTCCGCTTTTTTAGTTTTGTACTTCTGCCAAACCCGATTCAGAATTCACTGTCTTGGCCGAGATAAGATGCCCCCCTGCGCCTCCGCCTTCATGGGCCGTCGATTCTGTCTTGTTTTTTTGGAAACATTGGCGAACGGTTCTTTAACCTGCTAGAGGTTGAGGTCACTTAGCACTTCGAAAGTTTTGGGTTCGATTCCTAATGGAATCGATTTTATGGATTGGAATTAAAAAAAAAAATCCTCTCTTCTTATCATGCCAAAGCATAAGTCTAAGACCCGGTTCAAATCGTGGTCATCTTATACGCGTCACGATGTCGCTATTTAAGGATGGAGCAAGGGTTTAAAGGTTTTCTTGACATGCGTTATTGAGAAGGTCTTCTTCTTAGCAAAAAAATTTTGAAGACTATCTTATCTCGTAAATCGAGTTTTTTTCTCAAAACATTGAGCAGAAATACGGCTTTTTTCATTTAAAAAAGAAGAGAAGTTTACAGATTCAGTACAGTACACTCGTATATTTATTTCTAAAAAAATACATCTTTAAACAATTTTAGCCAAGAGCGGTTAGGCTACTCTTCTCTCTGCTGTCCATACGTCATTCTCTTGTGGCCGGCGATTCCGTAGAGCCGGTAACTTCCGAATCCGAGGTTATGGTCGTCGCTCGTGCTGGACGAATACCTTCTTGCGCTATCGAGAGTTGTCGTCGCCTGGTTGATAGCTCGAACGTTTCAGCCGTTTCCGCTGCCGGTCTCGCACCGTTCATGTACGGCCAACCTTGACTGACCTGATAGTGAGACCCCTATTGTGTCCACAAGTTCATGGAGGTAACGAATCACGACTCACGAGATCTGCACATGTGTCGTTTTTAGGAGGAAAAAAAAGTACTTTCTCTATGGCGCACTGCGGCCTGACAAATTCACTTATCCCGTATCACACGCGCACCTGAAAAACTAATCAAATTTTCGAGATAAAATCCGATGAATAAAGGGCCTATAAATATGGCTTCCGCAGGATCACAAGGTGCAGGGAAGCGGCATAACTTGATCGAGCTCACAGACTGACAGTCGAAACGCAATGGTGTCTTCCGCCAGAACCGCCCGCTTCCTCGTGCTCCTGCAGATCACGCTATTCATCGTCTCCATCATTGTCGCGACCAGCTCCATTTGCGACGGAGCCAGCGAAGCCTACGGTTAGCTAGTTCTTCCAAACTGCACCTTGCTTTTCTTCAGTCCCGCGGTATTTGACAGCGTTAGAACAACGAACCGTACTAAACAACAGTTGCTACTTCGATAATGTATTTCCAGGTACAGTGTGCATCGGAAGAAGCTGTGCGCCAACTGGTAGACCCACCCCGCCGCGGGGTGGAGAAATTTCAAAGCCCTGATGGTGGCTGCCTGGATCATACAGTACTGTAGCCAAAAGAGAGCGGGCAATAAACATTTTCTACATATATATATATATATATTGGCGATATAACTCCATGACGAATGCATTGTTGCTGGTTGTACAGCTGCAATTTTAGCGGATGACACCGTCTCATATACTAACGGTGCACCTAAAGTGATGTGTTGTGAATTTACGATGATATATTGTATCTGTGTTTTGGTATGATAATTCCAGTAAAATTGTAAAACATTATATTTGAAATCAGGACACACAAGACTTGGTGGTCCTAATAAGTTATCTGAAATCTGAAATAACGGAGAAAGAAAGAAATGAAAAATATAACAGTGCTAGAAGAGAGGCATGGCAAGGAACAAAACTAGCTTGATGCCATATGCTAATACGGTGGACCACTGGACTAGTGCGGTGGACTCAAAACAAATTACATGCCATGCCGAACCTAAATTAAACAGGCTGAAAGAATAGCAGATCGCCGCCGTATAAACCCCATCAAATACACCAACACCGGATCCACTGCAGCCAGCCACGCAACACCCTGCAATAATCTACCATGGTCGCCGCAGCTGCCGCCGCCGCTAGCAACCATGCTGCGAACGGCGCCACCGCGGCCAAGCACGCCGCGAAGGGCGCCGGCAGGCCGCAACCACGTCGTGATCTTCCCGTTCATGGTGAAAGGCCACATGCTCCTTCCCGCTGTTCCACTTCGCCACGGCCCTTATGGCCCACCACCCCACCCGGCCTCCGCGTGACCCTCGTCACCACCCCGGGCAACGCGCCCTTTGCCCGGCCGGAGCCGGCTCCCACCCTCGGCGGACTGTATTCGCAGGCAACTCTATCCCCTGCGCTCCGGCGTGATTTACGGAGGCCTGTTCCCGACCTGCCGATGTGTAGCCTCGTTGTGGTGTACGGCGATCTATCCTCAACTCCTCCACGCGTTGAGGTCCCTGTCCGGGGATTGGCCGCATTCTTCCATGGGCGTGCGCACCACGGCACCAGTGCCGTTCACCGTGCACAACCTTGTTACACAGAAGCGTCGTTCAATTATCTTGGAATGTTCCTCGATCGTTCGTCCGAATGAAAACGCGTTCATGGTTACACATCGCAAGCCACGCGGTACGGCGGTAGCAGAGTGCAGCGTTGGACAACAGCAACTGTCTAGTGTAGTTAGTTTTTCTTATAAATAGGCTCGCTCGGTTGGTAGACGACCAAGTTAAGCTTCAAAGCCTGCTTATTCCAAACCTAAAGGCTAAAGTTCCTTTGTTGGGCGTTCTAACCAGGGAGGCGAATCCGCCTCCCACCACTGCCGCCAGCGAGACTGCGAGAGCTAGCAATGGGTTGGACGGCTAATTTTTTTACGACCGTGATATCTCTGTTCACCAAATCGAAGGTAAATATATAGCTATACTTACGCTGATCAATTTGTATTTACCAAATTCAAGGTAAATAGCTACTTACGCTGATCCACGTGTAAGTTATTATTGTTACTCCTAATTGTGTTCTGGTGTCCATACCAAACCTATTGGTCCATCATGATCTTCTAATCGTTGAGTCCAGTTCACCCAACAGCAGGTTGACGATACGGATGCAGCTCCAGAGATCAACAAGAATGACGAGGTTATTGCCATGGATGCAACTAACGTGCGGGGGTTGTTCTCGCCGTAGTTGGTTCGTTCAACTTGAGCCGGCTGCGACCAGGCAAACAATTCCCCGTTATTTAATACTGGCATGCATACTTTTCTTTGATCTTTATCCAGAAATCAGTGGTGCAAGGAGGCACCCGCACTGCGGACCCGACTGGCCGAGGCGACGACGATGACGATGCTTCGGTGGTGGCCGCACCGGAATTGAAGATCGACGTTCCCAGCTGCACCTCATCAACGGACATGGCAAATGATCTATCTGTAAGGGATCTGGGGTGCATGTTAGGCACGACCACTGATACATATATCTTCTCTGTAACTCCTTGTAGGTGGTGGAGACGGAGAAGGATAAAGACGACGCTGGCGAAGCTCCGGACCGGCAACGGCGCATGAGGCAGCGCATCCTGGCCACCAGCGGCAGCGGCAGCACGCCGACGCCGTGGCAGTTCCGTCATCTGTTCCGTCGACTAAGCAACACTGGATCCGCCGTCCAGGATAGGCTCGCCCGGTTCATCGTGACAAGCGTGGTACTCGTATAATGTAGTCTTGACTTTTGATCATCTCAGAGTCACAAGTCGCTGGATGTGTAGTATTGGTATAGGATCTCACGAACAGCGATTTGTGTGTAAACAGATCCACGAGATCCGTCCGGATGGTCATCAATCCACCAGCACCAAACGGCAGCGGCTCCATGAACTCGCGAAGAAGAACATCCCCCTCAAGTCCGTGCTGCTCGTCGCCCTCTTCCCGTACGAGCCGTCCTACTCCAGCAACACGTGGTTCATGCTGTCTCTTCAGGCGTGCATCCTCGCCCTGGTCACTGACATCATCTCCGCCGTTACGCTCATCAACCTCACCGCCACCGTACCGGTCTGCTGGCACTCCTTCCTGGCATGCTTCTCCGGCGCGTCCATGACGCTGGTGCCGTACTTCCTCCTCGTCTCCATGGACAAGCTCTCCGCCTACGTCATCCTCGCCGTTCCGCTGCCCGCCATGGTTGTCGCGCTGGTCAACCGCCGTGGACTTCGTCGGCTGGTGGCTCGCCTGCTCTGTGGTCTCCATCGACGTCGTTGAGGCAGCGTTGTCAGCTGTGCTGCCGAAGGTTGTTCGCGACGCCGCAGCCGCCACAACGGAAGTCGACGCCGCGGACCGGAAGAAGGAGCAGCGGCTGACGTCGATCGTCATCGCGGCGGTTCTGTTCACTTTGGTGATGCAGCTCCACTCTCAGAAAGCGGCCGGCATAGCAGGTGACGGTCTGGACCACCGCTATGTGGTCCTGCGGATGCTGCTATACTTGGCCGCCTTCCTGTGGAGCCTCAACCGGATGCTCTTTTTCCACGAGGAGTCTTTGGCCGCCGGAGGAGCTGCCGGAGCCTGTGCTCTGCTGTGGTTGATGGTTCAGGCGATCAGGACCATAGTTGTTGTGCTCGCCAGTCCTCGCTCATCGATTACTGACTGTCTGTTATCAAACACCACGAGTTTCACAGTGAGCAGTCCTATCCATACGGTCTGGGTACATATTTGACCAAAAAAAATCGTAAATTTGGAAATAAGTTAATTAGGACCCTGCAAGGCCATTGTTCGAAAATAAAGGACCCTGCAAGGCTCCAAGCTACAACGACCACAGTTTAGATGTAACTGTTCTTCCATCCGACAATAAGCATTAATATGCCGTTCGCTTTATAATATTCCTGTTTTCTTCGCGGAATTTGCCGGAAAATATTCTCCCAAGTTACTGCCAGATTGTGAAAGTGAACTGTTTTTCCTCCGTGCCGTGCCTCTGCTGAATTCCCTACCCCAATCGAATGAGCACGACGACTAGCAGTAGTCGAGCGGTCGAGCTTCCAAGTCGCCAGCTTCGACGCACGACTCTGCCGTGCCACTCGCCGGTCTGGCATGTCGGCCACCGTAACAGGATCGATTCTTGGTGGTGCGGTGGCGATGATGGTAGCGGGCCATGCCGGCCCGATGGTTGACATGGCTAGCGTCCTGGCCGGCCCAGGCGCGTTCGTCACGTTCGGCATCAGGCGCCCTTAGCTTGCTCCGCCTCAACCGCGCTCCCAATCCGCTTCATCCCGCGCTCCAATTCCGCCTCGCCGAGGCCAGCTTCCCCGAGTCCCGACGGATGCGAGAGCCTCGACCTCCTCAACAACTTCAACCGTCCAACGACGCCCCTTGTCGCGCACCTGAGAGACGAGGCCGCCACTGGCCCACTACCACCCGCAAGCTGCGTCCAGCCGTGGACCCGCGCGGCGGCACGGGAGCCTGGAGTGCCGCACCTCGTGTTCAATGGCAACTTCACGGCCCCGGGATGAAGGAGTTCCGCGAGGAGATCCTAGCAGAGAGAGCGCGTTGACGGCATGGTTGTCAACAGCATCGCAGAACTGGAGCCCCTGTTTGTTGATACCTTTTTTTTTTTTGCGAGGACCCTGTTTGTTGATACGTAGTACGAGAGGCGGCCATCGGCAAGAAGTAGCAACCGTCCGTTTCACTACGTAGTCAAAGCTCGGCAAGGTTGACCAGTTCGAGCGCTGGTTGGCCGAGGACGGTTTCGAGTCACGCGTCGATCAGGGGGGGGGGGGGGGGGGGGGGGGCTGGTGATCCGGGGGGCTGGGCGCCGCAGCCCACGATCCTGTCGCACCCGGCGACGGCCGCGTTCGCGACGCACCCAGGGGGCTGCCGATGGTGATGTGGCCACACTTCGCAGAGCAGTTCATGAACGAGAAGCTCGCCGTCGACGTGCTCCGCGTCGGCGTGGCCGTGGGCGTGAAGGACGCGGCGCGGTGGGGCGTGGAGACGGAGGATGCCGTGTCCGCAACGGCGCAACGAGACAGAACGTGGCGAAGGGTGCGGTGGCAATCGTGATGGACGGCGGGGATGAGGCGCATGTGCGGCGAAACAGGCCCGCCGAGCTACGGAGGAAGGCGCGGGAGTCCGTGATGGATGGCACGGCGTGGCTCATCATCTTGCCAGAGTGTGGAGCTTCTCGTGCAGCACGTCGAGCATAAGAAATTTACGTCGTGAGATGGACAATCAGCCGAGCGACAAGTTTCGGCTGACAAGTCAGCAAAAAACTGCAGCATATATGCACACGGTGATGCTATAGCTAACACATGAACATGCAATTTTGTCCTCTGATTTTCCATGTTTGCACTTATAGAGGGGATGTTCATAATTCGAGATTTCAAATTATATATCTTCTTAGAAAAAATGTGTGCGTGTGGTTGCATCCATTGCCCAAACTGTGAGAGATTGTTCAAGTCCGCTGGTCGAACCTCCATTAGTTCATACATCAAATTTTAAGCCACATATGTAAGGTTATTCTAACTCAACATCAGGACGTGACATATCTTCTCAGATTTTAAGTCCGCTGGATGGAATTTTAATTGAATAAACTATATCAAATAATGCCATGTTCCAAAGTCTCATCGACTTAGTTAACTATGATCCATGTATCATAGTATCAATGTAAAACTAAATCATGCATAGCTTATCAAATGAAACACAAACAAAGTTTAGTTCCATTCAGGTGTTCCAAACATGTATCCTTAAGAAATCTGTCTTTTGCGTCATTTCTCTTTCTTATTCTTCCTGTGGTCTACACGATCCGTTAACATTTTTTTCTTAAAATGAAAAAAAAATACTCCCAATGCTCAATTAAGTCAAAGTGAACATGACTTAAGCCATTTGAATTTCATGTTTTAATGAACCTTAGATTGTTGCCAATCACTCATTCAAGTTGCACTTCTTATGAACCATAGGAAAATGTAGGGCTTATGCCCCCCAATCCAATGTCTTGTGTTTTTGCTTCATTTGTATGAAGGTTTTCTTAGTTCCCTGATATTATTGCTATTGTTTTAGGTAATCCAAAGTTATCGTGTGTTATACAAATAGAATCAATTTACTAATATATTTGTAGTACAGTTTTAAATTTGCTTACATATAAATTGAATATAGTATATGATCAAAACCAGCAGAATATTGTTCCAGTATATGTGGACAACACATAGGGATGGACATGGGCTTCTATGATGCAAGGTAGAAAGTTGAACCATGTCCAAATTCACTATATATATATATATATATATATATATATATATATATATATATATATATATATATATATATATATATAAATGTCCATTAGTTGCCTAAATGAAACATGAACGTGATCAAGAAATGTAAGATGGTTGCACATCAGAAAATCCATAGTACACAAGGCCTTCCAGTTTTGAACTTCCAATTTCAAATCATTTTTTTTCTTGCACACAAGAAAAAAAAATTGGATATAAAGAGTAATTTATTTGTTATGCCTTGATAATGTTATTGTGCAATTCACCACATTCTTCATACATACTTTGTTGTAAGTGCCACATAATAGGATATAGTTTTTAAATTAATTATAGAGTAAGTGCCACATAATAGGATACTTTGTTTCAAGCGCTTTACCAAATATGGTATATGAGCAAACAATCTATGAAATTCCTATCTAAGATGACTTAGTTTTTTACTCTATTCATTACTAATTAGATATACATTGAGGTAATGTCTTTGTTATCCATTATTTTTAAGATTTCAGTTTTTTTCTGATTTATGAATGATTATTTTAGAAACATATATAAAGTGTTAACTGCTTAAGATGTTATGTATCAATCCAAGTTTTTTAACATTATCTAGATTCTTTTCAGTTGTCTTCATAGCACTCGGCCTAATTGTGCACATGGAAATAAGATATCTCATGTATGATTAGCTTTTCCGTTGTAACGCACGGACATCTTACTAGTGGTAGTTTATGTTTGATTCCATCTTATTATAGGCATCCAAGCTGTACCCCGCTAGCCTTTGACGAATTCTACGAAACTACAAGTTCAAAGTTCAGAACCAAAAACAGGACATCTGTAAGAATTTGCAAATGTACTACAAAATAGGTCTTTGGTGGTGTTGGATTTTTTTTTCCCGTGATTAAGTCCGAAGGCCGCCACTGTTGTGCCCACAAGGCCTTCACCTGTTATGGCCCACGACCGGGAGGGCCGCTGCTGTCCATTTGCCAGTCGTAAGATATGGGCTGCTGAACACACGTACTTAGCCCGCGGGCTCTGTGGCTGCCGTAGATCCGATACTACTCCACCGGCCCAACTGCGGCACGGAGCCAGGAAGAGAACAAACGGTCCGACGGAAAAACACGATTTAATTTGCTTGTTACAACTTACAAGTACGTACCCTAACAAACTACTGATTTCGTAAAAAGTTTTCATCATTCAGTCCGAGACAAGGCCAGCCGGCCAGCGCCATGTATTTTGTGCACCGCTGGACATAGTATATTCTCATCCTACAAGAACCAAGATCCCAAGTTCACCACTCACGTACACGCGGAGCACGCGCAACCACGAAGCGCGAGGCACTAGTAGCAACAAAAGTGCACGAGGCGAACAACATGGATCGCCGAAAGAAAAAAAAAAGATGTAGAGCAACATCGCTGTCCACTGCGATATTTTGCAGGCAAAGAGGGAGGGACGAGACACCCGTGTGACGCCCAACGCGCGTCAAGCCAAAAGGGCCTAACAACAACTAAACCCACACTCCACTCCAACCACTGTACATCTGTAGCTTGTTCTCCCCATCTCTACCGTGACGGTTTGACACGGAATTACTACCCCGGGACGACGACGCCGGTAGGCGACGACGACACGCCCGCCACCTGTACGCTCCAAGAAAACCAGGGCATTAACAGGCAGTTTTGTTTTGGCATCAGAGAGATTCCGAGCATTTTCGAGCGTCCAGGTTCCGTCGTCACAGTGTTCCCGTGGAGCCCCAGTCCGTGTGCCGTAGCGAGCAGTGAAAAACGACGCTGGCCACTTGCCGCTTGCCGGGCCATAGGCACGTGAAAGTGGAAGCTGCTGGTGCGGGACCGGGGATCGCGCATTCCTGGCCGTCAATCCGTGCGAGAGGACGTCGCCCCGGTCCCCCGGCGATTCGGCCGCCATACGAAACGCAACATCTCTGCTGCGCAACACAGGGCGGCACCAATGATTCGACCTGCCAAGGCGACCATGGCGCGCTGCGTGTCCCGTCCCGAGATCCGGCACGAGCGGCGACCGGGTTGCAATCGTCCTCTCCGATTCTTCTAGGCACGGACGCGTTACATACTCTTCAAATGACTCATCAGTGAGTAGTACTATGTTGTAAGAGGACTCGCGTGTGCCCCAGCTCCGTACTCATCGTCTGTGACCAGCTCTTGGCCTCACGCCAAAACTGGTTAATGGTTACCGGCCGCCATCCATGACACCACCCACATGGTAGCTAGAGTTTTTCCCCCACTATAATCTATAATTGTCGATAACTTCGAATACGCTTTACATCAATGTCAAGCTTACGTGACATCTCCAACTTGGATGAAACACTACATCGTTCCATCTCTTTTTTGTGTGTGCCAAAAATAGTGCTAGAGGTTGGGACGTGGGAGCGCAAAAACGAGGGGCTAGCAAGAAGAGAGTGGCTCGTTGCACCACCTGAGTCGACAAACACACTAGGGGTGAGCGTGCCAGAAATATGAGAATGCAAGAGATTTCGTGGGGTGGCAAGAGATTGAAGACGACATGTTTGATATTGGATTTTAACAGCAGATAGGCCAAGTTAAACCTTGTTTTTTTTTTGTTTCAATTTTGCGTGACAGAAAAGAACTGTTTAGCACGAGAAAAAGTGTAGACAGAATATGTATTTAGAATTTAATTGCCGAAACTTAGTCGAATTCTGTGGTATGCTTGTACTTCAGGGGTGAATCAGCCATTTTCAGTGCAACGGAGAATATTCACCGTTCCGCATTAGTCATCCTCTGCGGTCCCCACTCGTCAGCTCGTTCGTTCACCTCCACTCCATTCCCCCACAATCAACGAACGGTTAGTTGCGTTAATCTCACAATCAGTCACTAACACTGTGTCACCTTCTCTAATCTCTGCGCCAGCCTATAAGACTGAACCCTCCCCCTTCCCAAATCCCTTGCTTGCCGGGCGCCGACCTTATCTCCTCCATCCCGAGATATTTCCACCACCTCCCCGCGCACCCATGGAGTCCGGCCTCGTCGCAAGCCACCGCCTCCGCCTCCCCACCGCCGCGGCGCACAACCCGCACCTCCTCCGCCACCGTCCCCTCGCCGCCGCGGCGTCGCTCCGCCTCCCGCGCCACCTTCCCAGCCCCACCCCGCTCCGCCTCCCCGCCGCGCTCCCGCTCCGCCCCTGCCTCCCGCCGCTCCGCGCCGCCGCCTCCGCCGCGGCGTCCCCGGCGCCCGAGGATGCCGCCGCGTCCTCGCCCAAGTTCCTCGGCATCGAGACGAAGACGCTGAAGAAGATTGTGCCGCTGGGGCTCATGTTCTTCTGCATCCTCTTCAATTACACCATCCTGCGGGACACCAAGGACGTGCTCGTCGTCACCGCCAAGGGAAGCAGCGCCGAGATTATCCCCTTCCTCAAGACATGGGTCAATCTCCCCATGGCCGTCGGCTTCATGGTCCTCTACACCAAGCTCGCCGACGTGCTCTCCAAGGAGGCGCTCTTCTATGCCGTCATCTTCCCCTTCATCGCCTTCTTCGGGGCCTTCGCGTACGTGCTCTACCCCATGCGCGACGCCATCCACCCCACCGCTCTCGCCGACCGTCTCCTTGCCGCGCTCGGCCCCAGCTTCCTCGGACCCGTCGCTATCCTCCGCGTCTGGAGTTTCTGCCTCTTTTACGTCATGGCTGAGCTCTGGGGCAGCGTCGTCATATCCGTCCTCTTCTGGGGGTTTGCCAACCAGGTACACCAAACTCTGTTATGCTCTGCTCTGGCATAGTTAATGATGTTCGAGAACTGCAAATTCTTTCTTGAAACAACGATGGCTGAACATTTCAAAATTAAGTAATTAATGGTTTCCCTATTGTGGACTACTGTCATTCTGGTTCTGAATCTTTGGAAATGTTGATATTATGTTACTGCCTGTACGTGTTGTTATTGCTTCCTGTTCCAAAATCAGACAGTAGATAATTCTACGATGTGACTATTGTAAGTGAATATACTCACATAGTCACATGCTCGTAAATATTGCAGATTACTACGGTTGAAGAGGCCAAAGAGTTTTATCCGCTGTTCGGACTTGGGGCCAATGTGGCACTCATCTTCTCTGGCCGCACCGTGAAATACTTCTCAAACATGAGGAAGAATTTGGGCCCTGGTGTTGATGGATGGGCAATTTCATTGAAGGCCATGATGAGCATAGTGGTCGCATTGGGTCTTGTCATCACTGGTATCTATTGGGGAGTGAACAGATTAGTTATCGATAAATCACCTGTGCCAGTAGTTGAGCGGAAAAAGAAGGTTGGACCTGACAAACTTTTTATTGTTCTTCTAGTTGTGTTTGAGGAGCTTTTCCTAACGGTGCTGTGAACATAACATTTCAGGACAAGCCAAAGCTTAGTTTGGGTGAGAGCATGAAGGTACTGCTGTCATCACGGTATGTGAGGGATCTTGCCACATTGGTCGTTGCGTATGGAATAAGCATTAACCTTGTTGAGGTGACATGGAAATCAAAACTGAAGGCACAGGTATGTTTATCTACGATGCATTAAATTGTTCAGGTGACATGAAAAATGTACAAAGCATTGTTGTTAATTAATTTTCTGCTCTTGACTTGCAGTTTCCGAGTCCTAATGAATATTCATCATTCATGGGCGATTTCTCAACTGCTACTGGCATTGCTACATTTACAATGATGTTGTTAGGGAGAGTAATTCTTAGAAAGTTTGGGTGGGGAGTTGCAGCTACCATCACGCCTGCAGTGTTGCTTCTTACAGGAGTTGGATTCTTCTCGTTGATTTTGTTTGGCGAGCCATTGACACCTCTTATGACCAAGTTTGGAATGACGCCTTTGCTTGCGGCGGTCTATGTTGGAGCAATGCAAAATATTTTCAGTAAGAGTGCAAAATACAGTCTGTTTGATCCGTGCAAAGAAATGGCCTACATTCCTTTGGATGAGGATATGAAGGTTAGTCACCAAAGATCATGTTTCCTGTGTAGATTAATGTTCAATACATATCATGCTATAGCTTATCATATTCGCATATGTGTTCTTGCTCCAATGAACAGATTTTTTTGGTATTAATCCTGTTGAACACACGAAATAAACCCTGTTGCCTGTTGAATATGCTTCTACTCAAGAAACCTTTCCAATATCGCTACTCAATCTGATTTTTTAAATCTTATCAGAGGAGGAGCTGCAATCGACTTGTAGTAGCATAGACACATACAAATATGATTTCTACTTTCGGTGAAATCACACTAATTTGTCTGATATTGTGTTTCTTTGTTCTTGACTATAATTTAACTTCAGCAATGAAGATCTGCAGTAACCATTACACTTTTCTCTTTTATTATGTTATATCGCAATAAAAGTGAAAATTGTTGAATGTTTATTACCACAGAAAGTCCTGTAGACGTAAACAAAATTGAATGGTTGCATCAGCGTTTGCCAATGATATCTCCCATTGTTCATGCTTGTTTCATGATGATGCCTTCATATTCATTTGTTAATTTTGTCATGGTAACAGGTAAAGGGCAAGGCGGCAATTGATGTGGTCTGCAACCCATTGGGGAAATCTGGAGGTGCTTTGATCCAGCAATTCATGATCCTATCGTTTGGATCTCTTGCAAATTCAACACCCTACCTTGGTGGAATACTCCTGGTGATTGTTCTTACCTGGTTGGGTGCTGTAAGGTCCCTTGACTCGCAGTTCTCGCCCTTGGCAAAGCAAGAGCTCGAGAGAGAAAAAATGCTGAAAACGAAGCCGATCGAAACTACTGCTCAAGTTGCTGGAACTGGAAATGGATCTCTCCAAGAAACACTATCTAGTGAGAACTCTGCAAATGGGTCGACTATCAAGCAGTCTCAAGAATCCGAGAGTACTACCCCGGAAAAATCTGGCCAACAAGCTCAATAAGTTTTTCCCCCAAAAAATTAGTTAGTACAAGCATTTGAAGGAACCAAAAAGGGTTTTAAGCCTGTCACCGGAAACAGCTGGGGAAGTCAGTAGAATGGTAGGAAATAAGGTGGCCTATTCTTCTGTTGTTGTAGCATATCTTGGTGTCGGCTTGAATTATTGTAGCTGTTTGTTATTTCATTCCATAGATTTAAACCGTTTTTGTCGGTTATAACAATTTTGGGATATCTGTTTTCATGAAAATCTTTGGTAGACCTTGCTTGCGAGTACTGCTTATTTGGCCCTCCTGACTTTTTTTTGTATATCCATATCCTATATTGTATTGTATGCGAAAAGGTTGCCGATGGCTTCCCCGGAGCCGAGAAGAAATGACAGTAGCAAATTATACACCCTTCCAACAATAGAACGTCACTTTTATCATCCTCTCCACCGCCGACAATGCTTCACCGTCGCTCCATACGAGTGCTTTGGCCTCTGATTCATGGACATACTTTGGGTATGCAGTCAGAGCAGAGCCAGGCGAGCATGGTAAGGTGGGATCTGAGAGAGTATAATAAGTACTCTGAAACTGGGAGCGCATTTCAGTGTCTACATTAGAGCGTCTTTTTAAAGTAGAGCTAGTTAAGAGTTAGTGCAGCAAACTCTTGTAAAATATTAATAAGAAGTAGGGTTTATATTAAAGTCTATCATTTGTTTAGACACCGACTCTTCATTCGTTGATTTCTCTTTCTTCTTTTTCTCTAATAAAAAATTCTAAGAGTCAGTATTTGAGGATGTTCTTAGAGCGTCTTTAATGATAGAGTTAGCTAAAAGGTAGCAGCTAACTCTTATAGAGAATTCAAGAGGAGTAGCGTCTATGTTTAAGAGCTTCTCTAAAGGCTAGCTTTAAGCTAGCTCTTAGAATTATTTATTAGAGAAAAAAAAGAAAAAAAGCAGCTAGCTCTTCATGAAGAGCCAGTCTTTAAGAAAAATGAGAGACTAAAATATGGATCTCATTGCTCATCAATCCTTTGTAAAAGCTTGTTGCTAGCTCTTAACTAGCTCTACCTTTGGAGATGTTCTAAGTTTCTCATCTTCTTTAATAAACAATTCTAGGAGGCAACTTAAAGATAACCATTAGAAACACTCTTAGTAATAAGAAATTTCATTCAATTTTAAGGTGCAACGTAATTGTAAAATGTGCTTTTACAGTGTATGCATTCATCTGATGTGGATATTGTTCTCGTTCCTGACAATCTGATATAGAGTGAGCTAGCCGACTAGTTCCCTGGTCATCATAATATCATGTTAATTCTCATTTAGTGATCTCACTGTAATCTCAGTGTAAGAGGATCTCACATTGTCTAATAACACCGGTACAAGAGTTTATTAATCCAGATTGAATAGCGGTTTTTTCAGCGTCACATGCTCAAAGATGGCCATGACAAACGACAATGATCCGTCAGACTTCCTGCTCTATCAGGCAACAAAGGAAACATTCCGTTTCGAATTTTAATCTGACAAAACCTTACCTGAATCCGGTGCGCCTGCAGAGTAGATGTCAACTTCCGTAGGGTGACAAGACTTAGAGTAAAAGACAACACCTATTTTGGAGATACCAGTGGGAAATTGCAAAACTAAGAAAACTGGTAAAGATAGTAAAAGTGAACCGCCATGATCCGAGCTACATGTGAACACAGAAAAACGAAGAAGAGAAAAAAGTATTTACAGTTACGAAACCACACTATGTAAGAAATCATATTTAGAGACTCTGCTCAAGTCACATAGGAGACTCTGTTTTTTTGCGTCTCTAAATTTACGTCTGTGATGTGAAGTCATTAGAGACTCAAATTTTTGAGTCTGCAATGACTCCCTCATTGGAGACTCGTTTTGACAAAAATGAGTCTCCAATAAAAATATCATTAAAGACTCTAGTTGATAAAACGAGTCTCCAATGAATGATTATCAGAGACTCATTTTTGCAAACTAGAGTCTCTGATTACCATTTATTGCAGACTCATTTTGTCTGGAGTCTCCAATGATAGATTAAAAAATAAAAAAAATAAAATACATATTTCTTTGTATAATATATACTATACAAAGTATAGTACCATACTTTATCCACTATATGTATTACAAATACTCTGTTTTGCTCCTTAAAGCAACTAACCTGCTTCACTGGATATATAATTACAGCTTCACTTTAATTGACATACATTTTATTAACTATAGCTTCATTTCAATAGACATAAAATTTACAAACAATATTTTTCATAAAGCAACTAAAATAATGATTATGAAGGAACAACCTTATAACACTATGAAGAAGCAAAAGAAAAAGGAATCATAACACTTTCCATCCAGCGCTCTGACTTCTCATACTTATAATTCTTTTACAACTCTGTGAAGGAACAGAAAAAATAATAAATATCAGGTTCAACATTGCTATTATATTTTCTACAGACGAGAACATCAATTAATTGCAAATAACAAAGATAAGAACAATCCAGTTTGACATTTTGAAAAGGCAAAAAAATAATTGAGAGCAAAGTTAGGTGAGCTCAGACAAAGATGAACATAAAAGCTACAGGGTAACAAGAAGCAAAATTATGGGAATATGGTGTGAACAAACTATGATATATATTTCCCTAAATCCATAGACAATCAGAGCTAGCAGGAAAGAATTTAATTAATATGTTACATCCACAAGCTGACCTTGTCACTTATGACATCATACCAGAATAGATAGAACATACGTACCAAACAACAATGATCACGGAAAAATGCAAGTCAATGTTTGACATACCTAAGTCATAAGATTGGAGCCTTCAAGTTAAGTCGGCTTTTTTTCCGAGCCTGCGTTCAAGCAAGATGAATCACATGATTACAATGCTGAAGTACACAATAATTTTAATTAATCATTAAAGTACAAAGATAGGTCCAGATCTAAAACAGAAAGAACAAAAGAATTGATAATGAAGCAAGCAACTCTCAGTTATGAACTATGAATAATAATCTGAAATTGGACGTCTTGTTGCTTTCATGCAAGGAAGATCAATGCAAAACTAGTTTAAGTACGATAATTACAAGGAGGAACAATGCAAGGAGAGGAAAAATAGAATGTAGCTAGCTATCTAGAGCAATTGATGGGAACAGAAGCTAAATACTAGCATGTAGAGAAGATATCAGTCAAGCTATTAAAATAAAACTAACAGACACACTAGTGAGTAGGTGTTTTTGAACTAACATAGATAATCAAGACAAGCTAAGAAAAGGCCAGAGAAGATCCATAAACAGAAGGTAACAATCAACACGTGGATATTACATTTTAACAAAGCTTAGAGAGCATGTCAGGGATATGTCAACAGAAACATGAAGCTAGTTGATAGGTTACAAAGTGTAATACGTTCAGGCTGGTCAACTGAAATATTTGCAACTGAAGCTTCACAGTACAGATAGCATTTGCATAATTCTGATACTATCATATCTATTTAGAAAATAGATAGCAACAATTAAATACATCTTAGTATTTGCAATTTAACATTTGGAGTAGTCACCTCTATGGAGCTTATGAAATGTAGGAGTTTCAATTCTAATAACGACATCAGTAACTTGAAACAATCATTATGGTTACATGCATATTTCGCCTTCATCGTGCTGTGGTTGAAACATGTGAAAATCACACATCATCCCCACACAGAGAAGTAGACTATTACTAACCTGCTGGACAAATAAAATTTGATATGGATCATTAGCTAAGACCTAAGAAAATGAGTTACAATGGGTGCATCATGACCGGGAATCATAAAGCAAACAAGATATATCTAGTTGTATATTTTAATATCCTCCTTGGCATTACAACAAACAACACATGACAAAATCCACACAATTACAGGCACGAATGTTTTGATACTGTGAAATGCAGAAACTAATAGGGGTGTGATTTTCTCGAGTATAAGACACTGGAGCAAGATTTGGTGCATATGGTGTCTGCTCGAGTCGTGCTAAATTTTAAGCGGAGAGAGAGAGAGAGAGATTTACCTAAAGCAGAGAGTTGGGGATGGCCGGGACCATAGTGCTGAAGCTCCATCGCTACCAGATCTGTCCTCCCCCACCATGGGCCCACCTCCTTGAGCTCCATTGGCGCTTGATTCGGCTGAGCCCGAGCAAAAGATGGCCACCACGAACTTCTGCTTGTCCCAACAGCCTTGACCCTAGTAGCCCACCAACACTATGGGGACGAGGAGGCTGCGGTCAAGGCGTCCTCTCCACGGTGAGCAATTGCCTTTGGTCACCTGATGTTGACGCTGATACAGTAGAGAAGGATGCAGAGGCCAAGGTGCGATGAGATCTCGCAAGGGCCTTGCTACCGGGAACTTTCTGATGAGCGCTCGACGACTTGATGCGGCCACTGTTGTCCCCATAGGGCCTTCATCACCGACGTTGTCGTCGCCGTCCACCTGCTAGCGCTTGGCACGGGGGAGGTCAAACCCTAGCCCTAGGACCTTCGCCATCAACGCTGCTCCGAGAAAGACGAGGACACAGGGCGATGAGGCAGATGCGTGGCTACTCCGACAAGGAGGCGATATCTCAGGATTATGGGAGGGAGATGAGAGGGGAGGGGAGGGGAGGGGAGGGAGGGAGAGTGAGTGATGTTGGCCCAGGTGAAGAGGATGGGGACGAGGAGTCAGGGACATGGCTGGCTGGCTCGGAATTTGGACGCGAGGGAAGAAAGAATGCTAATTGATTATAATTTCAGGTCCGGTTCTGATTAAAATAAGATGCGGTTTGCTGAGACGAGTCTGTGACGACCCATCTTTTTATCGGAGACTCGTTTTACGGAGACGAGTATTTAATTAAACTATACTGGAGACTCGTTTTAAGGGGTATCAATTTATTGGAGACTCTTCTGATTAAAACATATCTTTAATGATTTATTATAGACTCGTTTTAAATTAGTGTCTGTGATTATGATGTCTAGTTTGATACTTTCTTATATAGTGCCACTGGATTACAGAGGATGATTTCATCCGTGTTGGTAGTTTGCTGCTAGTGAATGTAGTTACATGTCTAGTGCAGTGTGGTCTTATGTTTCAGTGATGCAGAACAATAAGTACTCCGTATGTAACATCAACTCATGCTACCAGCTACCCTGATCGTCGTCAATAAAGTGAAAGCGAAAAAATAAGACGAGAAAACTCGCCATCTCCTCAACCGGGCCTAAATACTGGAGCGTAGTCACTGGGCCATTTATATTGGCCTGTGATTGCGAACATCTCCTCAACCCAATCAGCCCATGACGAAAACGGACTGGAATACTGGAGAGAGCCCAGCGGCTGATAGCGAGGGGTCGCGCGCACGCGGATCTGGCCGGGGATTGGACTCCATCCACGCCACACACCTGCTCAGATCCGACAGCCCTTCTCTCCTCGCTCCCCACCGCAACTCGGTCGTCGTCTACGCGCGAGCGAGCCCGCGAGCTAGCGAGAGGGGAAGAAGACCCAAAACCCTAGCGTACCCGTCGCCGGCGGCTGCGAGATGGCGGTGGACGAGGTGACTTCGGTCTACGTCGGCGGCCTGCCTTACGAGGCCAACGAGGACATGCTCCGCGACGCCTTCGAGTACTACGGCACAATCGTCGCCGTCAAGGTGCGCCCTCTTCCCCCTTCTCTTTGGTTCTCGCCCGTTCTCCCTGGAGGTTTCAGGGATGGTCGTCGTTTCGACGCAGTGGTTTCGGGGATGGTCGTCGTTTCGACGCAGTGGGATGTGTGACGTAATTATCTTTTCTGGAAGATTGAAGGAAAATCTGTTTGACTTTAGGGTTTATTCTGCTGCGATTGCTGCTTTCAGTTTTGTGATAGCTACAGTTTTCGGAAAGCTGTTTTCCCCTATAGTTGTGGGATCATTGTGCGCAGATGTTAGCACATGGGGCGGCTGGGTATCTATGATTTCAAGTGAGGGATCTGCGTAGTGGTTAGCCCGCCCTTCCAAAAGAATGTAAGGGGACAAATATAGGGTTGGGGCTTCGGGCCCTCTAGTGACCAATAACTAATTCAATGCCTAGATGAATGTGGAAAGAGGAATGCTTCTTAGTGGAGTTGTTTCAGTTTTAGTGTTAGAGGCTTAGAGCCTTAGAGGTACTTGCCCTACAAGCCTTCGGTTTCCTTTTTGGTGCTTATGTTTTTTCTTTTATGATTTGATTACTTGATTTAATTCCTTTGGAAGCCGCCCTAAGTAGATCTGAGCATTAAGTAGTAAGCTTATTATTTTGTGGGCATTATGTTCTATCTTTTGAGTATCTTCTTTCTCTTTGAGTGAAAGGGGTGTGAAGATGGCATCATTGTTGGGCCTGTGGATTCAGAGTAGGTGGGTTGAAAATGTGAACTGTTAGTTGCCAACATATACTACATACAAAACAAGAGAGAGAGAGAGCAGGGGAGGGAGGGATTAGTATTTTTCTGCCTTTTTACGTGCATGTGTTAGCAGTCAATGGCTATGCTATGGTTTTTAGTATGGGTACCTGTAATGTGTAATGTTACCGTTTTTTCTCTAGATCATGTGAGATTATATATCATATGTTACCTAATTAATAATTTGTGCATTCCAGGTGATAAATGATCATAAGGTCAAAGGAAAGTGCTATGGCTTTGTTACTTTCACTCACCCCAAAGCTGCTGAGCATGCAATTGCAGGCATGGATGGCAAGGTATGCTTCTTGTTTCAAAATTCAATTTCTTTTGACTTGTATTATATATATTTTTTTGCAACAGAAAATTGGCAGCCGTGTTGTTAGAGTAAATGAAGTGCGTACAAGAGGTCCTCGAGATTTTGGCCGTGATGATTTTCGACGAGACCGTGATGATTTTCGACGAGATCGTGATGATTTTCGACGAGAGCCTAGAAGATATGGTAGGGAACCATACTGGGACAGAAGGGATAGGGAAAGGAGCTATGAACGTGATAGAGATCTATACCATGACAGGGATAGTGATAGATCCCGAGACCATGATAGAGACATAGATTATGAGCATGGTGGCTTTAATCGAGAAAATGATTATTCTATGGATCAAGATCGAGACCATGAGGCTGATGAGAGGCGCCCTAGAGACCTTGAAGCTGACGAGAGGCATCCTAGAGACCATGAAGCTGACGAGAAGCGCCCTAAAGACCTTGATCCTGCAGTGGAAATGCATAATATGGATTCAGATAATGACAGAGACAAGGATCTTGCACCAAGAAAAAGGTTCAGGTACTGTTCTATTTTGATTTTCACTTCCACTTTATATTTGCTTGGACAGCTATTTTGGATGATTGCATGAAACTGCAGTAGGTGTGGCTTATAGTTGTGCTGGGACAACCTTGAGTTGATTTTCTGTAACATCTTCTGGTTTTTTGCATTTTCAATGAAAGCCATTATGTATTGAGACAGACAATTCTTTTAAGATAGACCTACTGCCTGCTAAAAAAACTTCAAGGTCTCTAGGACGCCTCATGGTCTCTACACATCATCGACAATTGTTTTTTACCACTTGTGTGCTGTCTACTTGATGTGCATAAACTCAGTGGCGGATCTTCCAATAGGGCATGGTAGGGCGGCCGCTCTACCTAATCTCTCAGTATAAGACCCCCAGCCCCTCTTTCTTCAGAGCTCCGGCGCTGCTCTGCTTTCCGGCATCAGCCATGGCAATGTACTGCTGTCTGTACGAAGGAAGAAGAAATAGATGAAAATGAATCGGTATGGCATATGGGCTGGACTTATAACATATTTGGGCCAGTCTCAACTAGGCACCGAATGGGCCCAATGATCGGCGCCTGCATTCCATTCCTGTTCCTTCTTTAACCGAGCACAGGTGACACGGCCGCCTGTTTGCTTTCCACCTGCTCTCTGAACTGCTGCAGGCCTACGGCTCACTTGCAAGAGACACCTCTCCTTTTTTTTTTTCCTTTCCTTTTTTTCACTTTACTTTCAGTCGTTTCACTTTATCTTCGGCTTTGCGACATCTTTGAAACAAAAGGAGCAGTTCAAGTTGCTCCAAGAAATACATTAGAGTTTTATTTTGATTACATTGCTTCTTCATAGGCGTACAAATTTTTGGTTGGATTATGCAATAGCCAAAGGTTGTCATTCTAAATCCTGCTTGATAGTGTAATAGTTTATAATAAGGGCAAGCTTGTCTGTCCTATGTTACTTGACTGGTCATTTAAATGTAGAATTAATGGGTTACAACAATTCACACCAAATTCAAAAAAACAATACTCCCTCCATTCTGATTTTCTTTTCGTTGATTAGCTGAAAATTGAGCTAGCCAGCGACAACAAAAAAAAGAACAGAGGAATATTTGATTGTGTCTGAGCTAGCCTTCTAGTTTCTTTACCTATGTGTTTACGTTAACAGTTTATGCCAATTGCGTGGTTCAGATTCTTTTCCCTTAAATTTGTGTTACGATGTTTTGCCCTACCTAAATTTTTTTCCTGGATCCGCCACTGCATAAACTTGAGTATTACTCCATCACTAAAATTGAAACAGGGTATATTACATTATTGACCTGAGTTACTTACAAATATGTTGCATGCCTAAATTGTATTTAGTTTTATTTTCTCATATTAAGAATAAATTTGAATCCTCAGTATGAAGTTTATAGCATGGCTTGTATTCTCATAAAGTCTGATTTGATTAACACCCAATATGCACTTCTTAGATTAGTCATACTCTCTTTATGAATCTTGCGAAAGGACTCTTAGCTTAACGGTTAAGACTTCCGAGTAGCACTCCAGTGACCCATGTTTGAATCCAAGTGGGAGCGAATTTACGTGTCCTGGATAAAAAAAATCCCCTCATCTGACTCCGCTCCAAAGCACGGCTTAAGACCTGGCCCACGCTCACATGGGCAACGTGGCTGCCGTGTAAGGGTAAAGGAAAGGAGGTTCGGGGGCTTCTCTTGATCTGCATGAGAGGTCTTCTCTTATAAAGTAATGCCCGGGGGCCGTCATACCCCCCGCAGGTCAAGTTTATTTATTTATTTATGAATCTTACTTTCCTAATATTTTGTGCAGCCGCCCAAAAGGTCGTGATAGCAGAGACATATCCAGTTCCAGTGATGATATTCAGAATGATGTAAATGCATTTCTGTTCTGTGCTATTGTGAATTGCCATCTGTAAACAGGCTTTCTTGACTCCCAGTTCTCTCTTTTATATACCAGGGAAAGCATCAATTGGGAAAAGCCATTCAGATGCGTGAGGATCTTGAAAATGAGGTACTCCATTTTCTTAAAGTTCTGATTGTAGTTTTATATGGACACATCTCCTTGATTCACCAGAATCCATACAAGCTAGCTCACTGGCATTGGTTTGGACAAATATCCGTGAAAATAAACTAAACATGGTAATATTTTAGACCGAGTAATCTTCAGAGTGATCCAAAGACATCATTAATGTGGGCTTGGTCATGCGTTACAGGCTTACACGCTGAAGTAAAGGTTCAAACTTAATTATATTTGCTAGATATGAAAAACGAAGATAAAAACTTAAATTATTTTGTGATGTTCACTCAGTATCATCTTTTGTGTACTTGTCAGAAAAATGTATTATACTTGTGCATCACATTTGATTGATTTTGATTTAATAATTTTTCTTAAGTTAAGCTCTTCTTCATTTGATAGCTTACAAAAAATTAATCACTTAATACACAGGCCTTTGTGGCACAAATATGCTTCACGATTATTGCCTATTCATGGCTCCATTTATGAATTTCATACAGCTCTTATTTTAGCAAAACATCACTATACAGTATGTAGGACTCATGATAAACTGATCATGTACTCAATTTTATAAATTGGTTTGACCACCCTCAGGCACTCAGATAATCTTAAGTAGTTTGGTTTGTGATTTAACTATTTCTTCCATTTTATGAAACAAGAGTTTGAATGTTGTACTTTTCCAGGTTAATGATGTTAGAAATAAAGTCGCAGCAAAAGATCAGCAGATTGCAGATTTGCAGAAGAAAGCTCAGGTGATCTTTATCCTATATTTTCAATGATCCTTGTCATTTGCTCCTTGCTCATCAAGATAGACACTGCTTGATTTGCTCTAAGAGTCCTAACTGGGTGGGGTTCTGATGATAAGTCATGAGATATTTTTATGCTAAAATTGCAGAAATTAGAGGATGAACTAGCTGCGGCCCGAAAAGTTTCTTCAGAACGACAATTAGTTGTTACAGATGTATGTTTGCTGCTCTCTTCTTATTGTCTGCTTAATCATGAGAAGTTACTAGCAGTTCTGCAATGATGTGCATGCTAAAAATAACATTATTTGCAGTTGTACAAACATTTTCTACAACTCCAAGACTACAATGACAGGGTCAAAACGGCTGAACAGAAGCTCCAGGTAATGTTCTGTACATTTTGTTTCTCTTATTACGAGTCTGTTAGTGATTGTTGAGTAACGGTCAAGTGTGCATTGCAGTCATGGTTACAATATACTGTATGGCTGTTATGTTGGCAATATCAATGAAACTTAGAATGACGAAATCATCATTGCTAGTACTGTTAGCTTTGCAGGGGTCATTTTTGTGCTGTATTAAACGCTCTACTGACACTCTGTTTCCATACTAGTCTCTTGTTGAGTCTGCGATGGTTGAGCTCGATATGGCTGAAGATGCTACAACCAAAGATGGTTCATATGAGAATGGGGTGGTTTGAACAGCTGGGCTCTGCAGACTGTAACGATTCCTCAGGTTACTAATTTTTTTAGTTTAGTTTGCTTTTTCTATATACTAGAACTGTAACTAGGTACCAGTCGTAAGGACAAAGGATTGTATTGCTGCTCATTTGATTTTGTTGTCAATACTGTCTGAGTTAAACCTGTGTACTTACCTGACTTATTGGTGATGTAAGGTAAGCTCGACTTTGGAAATGCTCCAATTCCTCGTGTCCCATGTCTTGGCGATGAATCATTGCTGGCTCGTGCAATGTTGAAATTTCTCGTTTTCACTACTGGCTCACTTATGTGGTGGGAGTGAAACAGCTGCCCTTCTAAGTTTGGTGCCAAAAGATGTGGTGATACATTCACAGCCTTATATTCCACGTTGGTGATGGTTGAGATTGCAGGTGCAAGTACAGGTCCTTCACTGCCAAATGCAATATTCATGAAATGGTGTACTAGTGTTTCGATTTCCAACATGTGGACGTTGACAGCAACCAAGGTGGAAAGGACCACTACGCCGGCAACTGCTGATGAAGTCTCGAATGGTGAGCCGTGCGCCGGCCGGCGCACTCGTACGCCTTCAGATTATCATGCGGGCCCGGTGAGTTGGGTCACCGCCCACAGCCAAACTGACCTACGTCAGCCATGGCAACCTGAATGGTATGACCCTCTCAACAAAGGCCAACTGCAATCTTTGCTTGATGCTTCAGCTCCACTCGAAAGCAGGCCGTTTTTGACTAGAGGAGGAACAATTTTGCTGCCGCCTTAATTGCCCAGGGCGCCGTCAACGTCAACAGCGCAGGCCCATCTTGACTTCTTGTGAGGAATCCCTCGACGCAGTACAGTGCAGTAAACTGGTGTGGTGTGGTCTCTTGACTTTCTGACGATCACCGAGGAATTGAACGTGGGCACAGTTGCTTACCCTCGTCGTGACGGCAACGAGGAAATGAAAATGCAACAATTATAACCCCTTATTTCTTCTCAGTGAAGTCTGCGGCGTCAGCTGGCCGTCAAAAATAGAAAACGACCAGCTTATGGCACACGCACGCACGTACTGTACTACTGGATCAATGTGGCTGAATCTCTACGTCACTTGTTGTTGAGTGCTTCTCGAGTCCGAGAGAAAGAGTTGCATTCCGTGCTTGCGTTCTCACTACAGACGTGTTACTATACTACAGTATCTTTTTTTTTTTTTAGAAATACGTAAGAGAGTTACATATCTTTTTATTAAAAGGGAGGGAAAAAGGTAGATGATCATATTACAGATCGCTGAGCCGTGTTTGCCGGCAGCTGATAGTCATACAAGTGGTGTACATGAATGTCCAGTATACTATCAACTATGATGCCATGCCTCGCGAAATAACCATAAATTAATATTTTAGCGTCAAGAACAACACTAGGACTAGATTATATCTCGATAACACCATTGCTTCTTCCCGAACAGTTCCACGAAGTCCAGTGGACTAGCAACACCGAGCTTGCACGGCTGACCCGACCACTCACTCGAAGCCGTTCGACGTACGAAAACCAAGCCGAACAGTGATCTCCTCGCGCCAAAACCCATCTGCGCCAGCCACAGATCGGCGGGCCGACGGCGCCGGTTTGACGCGTTGCTCACGGATCGGGCAAGGACCTGGTCAAGCCGCGCCAACTCTATGAGCTGTTTCAAACGGTCAAAATATTTACGCTGGAAACCGGACAATAAGCCAAGTTTAACGGCCTGGTTTGCCGGGAAAATAATAATCGCCGCGGCCGCCTAGTGAGGAACGATTAATCACACAGCCAGCCCGCCATTTCGCTGCTAATCACCATGCCAACTATATCAGCACGGAGGCGCGAGGTATTTATACCCCTCGTCCCAGGCTTGCTCCCAGACACTCGCGGCTATCTCTTCTCTCTTTCTCTTCTTCTCCCTCTTCACAACAATCGCAGCAAGCAATTTGTTCAGAAAAAAGGTCGGTAAGAAAACCTTCAAAAAGATAGCAGCAAGCAAAGGTTCAGGAACACGCGCGCGAGGCCGGCAAGCGGATCGAGCAAGAACACAAGAGCATATCAAGAAAAGAGAAGTCTGAGCAAGGCGAAGGATTGAGCTGACACTGTAGGTGGTCCTGCCTGCGAGGCTAGCAGCTAGCAGCAGGATGGACGTGGTGAGGATGGGAAGCATAGCCGGCGGTAGCATGCGGCGGACGGCGTCGTCGTGGCGGGGGTCGGGCCGGAGCGACGTGTTCGGGCGGTCGGCGAGGGAGGAGGACGACGAGGAGGCGCTGCGGTGGGCGGCCATCGAGAAGCTGCCGACGTACGACCGCATGCGGAAGGGCATCCTCACGCCGGCGCCCGGCGGCGGCGGCATCGTCGAGGAGGTGAACATTCAGGAGCTCGGCATGCAGGATCGGAAGAAGCTCATCGAGCGCCTCGTCCGCACCGCCGAGGAGGACAACGAGAGATTCCTCCTCAAGCTCCGCGACCGCATGGAGCGGTGAGCACTGAGCACTAAGCACTGATCAGGAAAATTCAAAAGCACTTAAGAATGACCTGCAAGTCTAGCAGAAAACTCTTTGCTTTTGGAACATAAGAAAGAAAAAAAGACATTTAATTTTGATTTGAAAAGTACATGGCGCTCAATAGATCAAACACGGCTTTGATTTTATATGCAGCGGGAAAAGAAACTGAGTTTTTTAAGCATGCATATAGCACTCATTGTCATCTTGATTTTCTGACATAAAAGTTACTTCTTGTTTTTTTACAGAGTTGGGATCGACAACCCGACAATAGAAGTGCGATTTGAGAACCTGAACATCGATGCGGAGGCGTACGTTGGCAACCGGGGAATACCAACGTTCACCAACTTCTTCTCCAACAAAATCATGGTATGCATCTGCAGTAGCAACTTCATGCTTCAGCCTCACAGACATGAAAAGATTGTTGTCAAGTTTCTTCAGCTTCTGACTCTTTAGTGTTCCTATCACAGGACGTGTTGAGTGCACTGCACATCATTCCAAGCGGGAAGAGGCCTATCTCCATTCTTCATAACGTCAGCGGAATCATCAAACCCGGCAGGTAAGAAATCGAGAAACTTCAAAATATACAGGTTTTTCTGCTGATTGAAAATTTCTTACCATATGGAAATTGTTCAGAATGTCTTTGTTACTTGGCCCTCCTGGATCTGGAAAGACAAGTCTACTCCTAGCTTTGGCAGGGAAACTTGACTCAAGTCTGAAGGTACCACATATTGCATAGTTTCTTGGTTTTGCATCTTTCTGGGTGACAGGAAAAAACTAATATTTGAGAGAATGATTGTGGTAAGTTGTAACACCAATAAATTTGTATTGGAAATGTTCAGGTGTCAGGAAGAGTGACTTACAATGGGCATGACATGAATGAATTTGTCCCCCAGCGGACATCAGCGTACATCGGGCAGCACGATCTCCACATTGGTGAAATGACGGTCCGGGAAACACTGGCATTCTCTGCAAGATGTCAAGGAGTAGGAACACGTTATGGTATGCAATATGGTCACTTGAAAGGGAGATAGATTATTGTTCACCTTTTGTGAAATTATTCTTATTATGGTATTCCAAAATTACAGATATGCTTACTGAACTCTCGAGAAGAGAGAAAGAAGCCAACATTAAGCCAGATCCTGATGTTGATGTCTACATGAAGGTAAAATGTTATTCAGTTTGAACCAAACCCCTTATTTACATCCGAAGTGAAAAGGACTGCTCAGAATTCTGCTCTTGTGTGCAAACAGGCCATCTCCGTAGAAGGTCAAGAGAGCGTGGTCACAGATTACATCCTCAAAGTGAGTAAAACACAATATAAGAGAGAGAAGAAAGAGAAATGGATATGTCCTAACAAATAATTCCATTTTCGTTGTGCAGATCCTGGGTCTGGAGATCTGTGCAGATACGATGGTTGGAGACTCCATGATCAGAGGTATCTCAGGAGGACAAAAGAAGCGTGTCACAACTGGTATGTGCAATCTGCAGTTAAAGAAAGATATGCACATAAAGGCCTTTGAATCTTCCACAAAAATCTGACTTCACAACACGTTGAATTTGCACAGGTGAGATGCTTGTTGGGCCAGCTAAGGCACTATTCATGGATGAAATCTCCACTGGCCTGGACAGTTCCACAACGTATCAGATCGTTGACTCTCTACGGCAGACAGTCCACATCCTTGGTGGAACTGCACTCATAGCATTGCTTCAACCAGCACCCGAAACATTTGAACTCTTCGATGACATTGTTCTCCTCTCCGAGGGCCAAATTGTGTACCAGGGTCCTCGTGAACATGTCCTCGAGTTCTTTGAGGTCATGGGCTTCAAGTGTCCTGAGAGGAAAGGTGTTGCAGACTTTTTGCAAGAAGTGAGTGATCCAGCAGAACCCAGTCTACTGCACACTGGAACTTGAAACTTCCATCTGACATTGTTCTCTGTGGAATTACAGGTAACATCTAGGAAGGATCAGCACCAGTACTGGTGCCGAAGAGATGAACCGTATCGGTACATTTCAGTCAATGACTTTGCAGAGGCATTCAAAGCATTCCATGTTGGGCGTAAGCTAGGATCAGAGCTCAAGGTACCCTTTGACCGAACCAGGAATCATCCTGCTGCTCTCACAACGTCCAAATATGGTATAAGCAAGATGGAGCTTCTCAAGGCATGCTTCTCTAGGGAGTGGCTGCTAATGAAGAGGAATTCATTTGTTTACATCTTTAAAGTAGTCCAGGTAAGCTACTTTCTCCTTAATTTTTTCTCTACTTCTGAAACCTGATAGTATATTCTGATGACTGCAACATTTTCTTCTAACCAGCTTATAATCCTCGGAACCATTGCAATGACGGTCTTCCTGCGAACAAAGATGCATAGACGCAGGGTCGAAGATGGGGTGATCTTTCTGGGTGCGATGTTCCTTGGCCTAGTCACACATTTGTTCAATGGATTTGCTGAGCTCGCCATGAGCATTGCAAAGCTACCAATATTCTATAAGCAGAGGGACCTCCTCTTCTATCCATCATGGGCATATGCGTTACCTACATGGGTGCTCAAGATCCCAATATCATTCTTGGAATGTGCTGTGTGGATTGGCATGACTTACTATGTCATTGGCTTTGATCCAAGCATCGAAAGGTTCTTCCGCCATTACTTGCTCCTTGTCCTAATCAGCCAGATGGCATCTGGTCTTTTCCGGCTTCTTGCTGCACTAGGAAGAGAGATGGTTGTCGCAGACACCTTTGGATCATTTGCTCAACTTGTTCTTCTGATTCTTGGTGGTTTTTTGATAGCAAGAGGTACACCAATTTTCCATTGAGTCAATGTTTATATAGCATGGGGAGCATATGATTGAACTCCTTTTGTGCAGACAACATCAAGAAATGGTGGATTTGGGGCTACTGGTCCTCCCCTCTGATGTATGCCCAAAATGCCATAGCTGTGAATGAGTTCCTTGGCCATAGCTGGCAGAAGGTAATGTGGCGTCCAGAAAAAAAAATCCAATCTTGAACACTCATGTTCAGACACAGATTTGACAAAAAATGTCCTTCCTTGTACAGGTTGTTGATCTGACACAAAGTGACACGCTCGGGGTCCAAATCCTGAAGGCAAGGGGCATCTTTGTAGATGCAAACTGGTACTGGATTGGTGTCGGTGCACTGCTTGGGTACATCATGCTCTTCAACATACTCTTTGTTCTGTTCCTCGACTGGCTTGGTCGTGAGTATCTTATCGGCTTAAAAATAGATTGATTCACATATTTAAAACATCTTTTGTTTTGTGCTGACCTCAATTCTTGTAACCACAGCACTAGGAAAAGGCCAGGCCGTTGTTTCTGAAGAAGAACTGAGGGAGAAGCATGCAAATCGTACCGGACAAAATGTCGAAATGCTATCACTTGGAACAGATTCCCAGAACTCTCCTTCTAATGGTCAGTAACAAGCAGATTCTTGTGCAAACTGCGTTAAACATATGCTACTGGTCCATCCTTGTAACAAGTGCAGCAAATGCAGGAAGAGGAGAAATCACTGGAGCTAACACTAGGAAGAGGGGGATGGTACTTCCATTTACTCCATTATCAATCACCTTTGACAATATCAAGTATTCTGTGGACATGCCTCAGGTAATATGAATCAGAAGATCTGCCCTGCCTTTGACATGGAAACTGATAAAACTAAATAGTAAGTACTAATTATATTATTTTTATAGGAAATGAAAGACAAAGGTATTACCGAAGACAGGCTGCTGCTGTTAAAGGGTGTAAGTGGCGCCTTCAGACCGGGAGTCCTCACGGCATTGATGGGCGTCAGTGGAGCTGGTAAAACAACTCTGATGGATGTCCTGGCAGGAAGGAAAACTGGTGGTTACATTGAAGGAGACATCTCCATCTCTGGATACCCAAAAAAGCAGGAAACCTTTGCTCGAATTGCTGGTTACTGTGAGCAAAACGATATTCACTCTCCACATGTAACTGTCTATGAATCCCTTCTCTACTCAGCATGGCTCCGGTTGCCCCCAGAAGTAGACTCAGAAGCAAGAAAGGTAGGTCAAATAACCTTCATTCCGTTAGATCTACTGTTAGATCATAAGTAGATTGCTACCATTTTGCACTGCAACCAATAACTAGGACTGATTCAATCACTTCATGGATGCAGATGTTTGTGGAAGAAGTCATGGAACTCGTTGAGCTGACACCACTGAGGGGAGCATTAGTGGGACTGCCAGGAGTCAATGGTTTATCCACTGAACAGCGGAAGAGGCTGACCATTGCTGTTGAACTCGTTGCCAACCCATCCATAATATTCATGGACGAACCAACTTCAGGATTAGATGCTAGGGCAGCTGCAATCGTGATGAGGACAGTCAGAAACACGGTTGACACTGGAAGAACAGTTGTCTGTACAATCCACCAGCCCAGCATTGACATCTTTGAAGCTTTCGATGAGGTAGGTTGAAGAAACAAGAAAAGTTGTGAGTTTTTGGCTGATTCATATCAACGCTCACATGTTAATCTTGAACTTCTGCAGCTGTTTCTGATGAAACGGGGAGGCGAAGAAATATATGTCGGTCCATTGGGACACAACTCATGCCATCTGATTGAGTACTTTGAGGTGAGCTTCATTATTCACCTATTGAACAAAATATTGAATTCACAACTTTTGGCATGCATCATAACCTTGCTTGGTGCTTCAAATACAGGGAATACAAGGAGTGAAGAAAATCAAAGATGGTTACAATCCTGCAACATGGATGTTAGAGGTGACCACCCTAGCTCAAGAAGATATCCTTGGGGTTAACTTTGCAGAAGTATACAAAAATTCTGGCCTATACAGGTATGTGAAGTGGCATCAGCATTGGAATGATGTTTCTGCCTTATCTGTTCCTTTTCTTTTCTTGAACATTGTCTTACTGTCCTAGTGTGCTGTTTTTCATGTCTTTGATTGTGATGCATCATTGCAGGAGGAACAAAGCATTGATCAGTGAACTAAGCACACCTCCACCTGGATCCAAGGATCTGTACTTCCCAACCCAGTACTCACAGTCCTTCATCACACAATGCATGGCTTGTCTGTGGAAACAGCACAAGTCCTACTGGAGAAATCCATCATATACTGCAACTAGAATCTTCTTCACAACAGTCATTGCCCTCATCTTCGGAACCATCTTCTTAAACTTAGGAAAGAAAATGTAAGTGCCTTTAATATCAACTCTAACTGGTACTTCAATCACATTCACAAATTGTGAAGAAAAGGCAGGACCCACTTCCTTTTCAGCAAAAAAGTTTATTGTGACAAAGAAACTTATTTCTGCTCCATCTTTCCTCTTAGTGACAAGACACAGGATCTGTTCAATGCTCTGGGATCCATGTATGCAGCAGTCCTTTTCATTGGCATTCAGAATGGTCAAACAGTGCAACCCATTGTAGATGTTGAACGAACAGTTTTCTACCGAGAGAAGGCTGCTGGAATGTACTCTGCTCTACCCTATGCTTTTGCACAGGTAAATGGTCATAGCTGAAGATGTGATAAAACAGAAATTATTGCACCGATCTTCCATCAACCTACTGTAGAATCCTAATAATCTTGACATTCCAACAGGTTTTTATTGAGATCCCACACATCTTCCTCCAGACAGTTGTATATGGTCTCATCGTCTACAGCCTTATTGGCTTCGACTGGACGGTTCAGAAGTTCTTCTGGTACATGTTCTTTATGTTCTTCACCTTCATGTACTTCACATTCTATGGGATGATGGCAGTCGCCATGACACCAAACAGTGACATTGCCGCCATAGTCTCAACTGCATTCTACGCAATCTGGAACATCTTTGCTGGCTTCCTTATCCCACGACCAGTAAGTATCCATGAGTACAATGCCCTTCTACATTGAAATAACTACATCTTCTCTATACTGTTGATGCTGAATCATACATGTCTACCTTGCAGAGGATACCAATATGGTGGAGATGGTACTCGTGGGCATGCCCAGTGGCTTGGACACTCTACGGGCTTGTGGCCTCCCAATTCGGAGACATAACAAACGTTAGGCTGGAAGATGAAGAACTGGTGAAAGATTTCATCAACAGGTTCTTTGGATTCAGGCATGACTACTTGGGTTATGTAGCTACTGCTGTTGTTGGATTCACCGTTCTCTTTGCCTTTGTCTTTGCCTTCTCCATCAAAGTCTTCAACTTTCAGAGAAGATAAGAGAAGCCACCTCAAAAGCATTCAGCTTTGGTTCAGCTCAATTTCAGTATATATGCACAAAACAGTGTAATATAGCAAGAGAGTATACATAATACTTCACTCAATTTTAGGCAGTTAAGAGTTAACATCCTTTTCTTTTTCCATTTCATTTAGGCTTGTATTGAAGAAACAATGGCCTATATGTAAATTGTAGGTTGTGCATAGTTGAGTTCAATGTAATTTTTTTCTCATTAAATTATATACACTTGCCCCACTTGAAACATGTTCCTTTAAATAAGGATCAAGAGAGGATAATATGCAAAGAAAGAATCCATCACCTATATAAATGATTAACAGTTTTTGAAGATGAACTTTCAGAACATGGTGCCAAATCAACAAAGAGAGTTCATCTAACTATCTAACACAGGAATGATTAGCATCATTTTCCCATTTCTTCTACTGTGAGGGGTTATCTTTCTTGATGCTAATGAACATGAATTCTAACACTAGGTCATCAGGTATCCTAAATTGCCCAAATCTTAACCCAATTAATATCAATCAATATCAAAACACCCTCCTCTATATTCCTTACTAGAAGTGGTACTAGCTACCCATCACCCACCGACTAAAAGAGCTGAGGAGCAGGCAATCCCCTTCCCTCCAATCGCTGCCAACAACCTAAATCAAAACTAACCCCAATAAACATCTCTCACTACCCTCACGCAGAGTTCTAGCACAAAATGCAACAGATTTACAAAGCCCACTTGATAAATGAAAGTATGGAACACGAGATTACCACACGTCTCAGCGTCGCATCTACAGTCGTAGGGGCTCGCATTGCGGTAGCTGCCGCTGTGCCGCAGCACCATACTCGTAGGACAAAAACGGAACCGCCTCCGCACTCCGCAGATTAGGCGCGAAGCGAGCCTCCGTGGAGGCTGGGTTTTAGAGCTTGGTTACCTCGGCCGCCGGAATCGAGCGTCGAGGACGCGAGGTGACGGCGTTGCCAGTGACCGCCGTCCACGGAGTCCGCGCAAGTTTGGCGTGGAGCGTTTCGAGGCCATGTACTGTGCACTCACTGACATGTGAGCCCGGGCCCACGTGTCAATGAATACTGCTGCAGCTTATAGTTCTGCAGAAGGGGGTGTTCTCAACTGGGCGTTGGATGGGGAATGGGCTGACCATGATCACACTGAAAAGATAGATGATTTTTTTCCCATAGAAATTGTCAAGTTATTTTGTTGACTGATCGAAATGCCAACAAAAGTTCGGACGGCCACATTGGAAAAGAGGTTTTGTGTAAATTTGACAGGTTTTCCGTAAAAATTAAGATGCTCGTTCAAAGATTGTCCTCGAAAGAAAGCCTTAATAGCTACAGATTACCGTCGATTATTTTGAAAGGTCCTTGATGTACCGGGGTCTCCCGTAAGTATGAAGAAGGAAGACAGCAGGAGTGCATTATAAGGAACAGTGACAGACGGCACCACCACAACAACTGCATCTGGATGAAAGTTCTCTAATGCCTTGAAGCCCTTGATGTTAAACATAAAAAGAAGTGAAATATACACTGAAGATCTTTAGTAAGTGTATGCAAGCATAAGATTCAAAACAAAGCAAGCATAATAAGAACAGTAACAAATCAAACGATCTTTATATACACAGGGGCACTGACATGGCAAACCAGTAACAACTTTACAGTCACATGTACATTTGTTTCACTCAGCTTTCGCACAAGCTCATTACAGTTAACGTATATAGTTAACACTTCACACTGCAACGCCAAAAATGGATCACGGTGATTTTTATTGCCACGAACAATAATCCCAGACGTTTCACAACTGAAATACACAACAAATTGAACAAGTTGATCTGATGTCACTCGTCCTTTTCGTCACAGCAGCAGATCCACTCGAGGCAGTGCTCGCAGGCCTCATAACAACAGAAGCAGCAACACAGCGTGAAGAAGCTGCATGCCAAATAAACAAAATATTTCAACTCATGTGATGGTGCAGACAACATACGATTCTACATTTGGAGGAGGCTATAGTGCACTTCAGTCAGAGTTCAGGATACTGATACTGAAGCTACTGCGTGCAACAAGAACAAACGGGAGTCGTGTGAGAAGAATACTGACCAGGCATAGAGGAAGCCCTTCTCGTTGTGGCGCTTCTTGACGTGCTCCATGGCTGAGAGCTTCCGGTCCTCACTCTCTGAAGGCTGGTCCATCGTCTTCCCCTCATAGGTTCTTCCACGCGACAGAAAGGAAGAAAAGAAGAAAGAGGGTGGAGAAGAGTGCAGCTAAGGTGTTGCCGTGTTGGCTTGTTCTAGCACTGGTCCTGGTCTTCTATACATATAAGGAGAAGGCTTGGCTAAAGCTAGCCTGCTTACCTAACCCCGTTCATCCTGTCAGAATGTTTCGACAGCTATTGACATAATTCTTTCTTTGAAAATAGGATTGACAAAACATGATTATTTCATATATTTTTGTACCGATAAGCCAGTATGACAATCATCGTGCTCCCCACCAATTTTAATGTGGGAAGATTCTTAGTCGAGGGATACCTTGGAAGATGCTCTCAAATGTCACTGTGAATGACATTTTCGTGCCGTGCGCATAAAAATGACCTTAGAATTGTTCAGTTTATACGACAAGAGTATGTACTAGTTATTAAAATTGTAACAAACGGGAAAGAAAAAGCTAAATCAGAGATTCAGAGTGTCGTACACATTAGCACGCCATTGGCTTTAGACTTTTGATTTTGCTTGTTCAGACTAAACGGTGCTTATAGGCTCTTAGCTAATGTATGACCACTTGGACATTATAGTGCTAACTTTTTCCATCAAAGACTTAACTGCAGTCAACTTATAACTTACAGTTATAGGTATTAGAAAAGGAAATAAAAATTGACATTTCTAACACAAAAATAGGCTCTGCATACCATGTCAAATACAACATTCAGTGGTTTTAACTAATAATTCACAAGTACATCAACGATACACCTTGTCATGTCAGCCAACTATGTAGTATATTTATTAAAAGAAAAACTCCTTCAGTTGCAGCATGCTGCAAATATGTTCCAAAATATTATACCACATCTAGATCTCAGGATACTAGGTAGGCTTCTGTTTCAATCATTCATCAAGTACGATTTAAGGTCAACACTTATCAAAGCTCCTTGCTTGTATCCAAAAAAAAAAAGCCACAATTTAGTTATCAGCTATATATTCATATCAGGTGAGTAGATATAAAATACCTCTTGTTCGATGAGCACTCTAACTCTAAAATTTTCATATACAGATGTACAATTGTTTTCGAATGTTATTTTCAGTGACCCATATGTGCTCCAGTCTCCACTAGCTGTACGCATCAATCTTAACAAAAACCAACACTATGAAATGACGTGGTCTAATATTATGGATGTGAGGTGTTCTTGTTGCAACCGTGCCAAATACATTGAACTAATCAGATAAGCTGCCGTCTGTTGGTGTATAACATGACCGATTTGTGGCAAGGAACGGTCAGGGTTCAGGGAATATATTTAGCATCGATCAACATATCTAAAAGTTGGTTACAGATCATATATTGATATATTTTTTTTATCTCCTTTTGTCTGAGCTGAACTAGTACTACCCACCCCAAAAATCTTCCCAAAGATGAGTCTCAAACGTAATTCACCCTGTTTAAAATGCAAAATATGCTCTAAAGATTATGAAGGAATTAAAATATCATTGTTCCAAATATAAGAAGTTATTAAACTGCTAGTTTCAGAACTGTCAAATCACTGAATTTACCAATGAAACTGAAACATGAAAGCTGCTACTCCCGGTGCAATGGATGTTTTGATGTCTTCCTTATTGCATTCATTTTGACGAGTTGTCATCCTTGATTTTGATTTCTTATGGTGGAGCATTCAGTCGCTCTCCACACTGCAGATTCGTGCAAAATCTGCTCCAAGACTACCACCTGTTGATGTGGACATGTATGTTAATCAACACAATCAAGATTTGATTGCTAACGAATATTACAAGATTATCCCAGTACCACCATATTTCAATGTACCAATTGATTATACCAGTTCTGATCAGAACACCTGACAGATTCAATAGGAACATGTCAATATGCAAGGATAAACAATTGCACTTGAGTCTGAACTGGCAAAGAGATGTTGGAAATGAAATAGATGACACAACTCTGGCGGTACTGTAGTGAGACTCTGATCACTACTCTGAAGATTTCAACGTTGTTTAATCTCAAGGTCTCGTGACAGTTTACTGCTTAAAATTTCAGAGCAATACTGTTTATGTGCAATGAGCATTTGAGTAGGATACACCTGTGGTTGTGTGGCATTCACGAAATTGAGGATCTTTGGCCTGTTACCTGTAGACAAAATCAAAACGGAACAGTTCTCAACTTTCTTCTCATCAAGAACAGACATGAGTCTGTGGTCATCTAGTTGGCGCGTAGGAAGGATGACCAGCATTGGGGAAGGGGTACCACCTGCGAAGATGAGTTTGTCGCCTTGATGGCGGCGGCCCCGTACATCGAAGCCCGCGAATCGCCAGCTTCCGGCGAGCCGCCTCTTCTTGGATGGTAAGGGTGAAATGAAACATATGGTGTGTTTGGTTGATTTTTTTTTTTGGGTTTTCAGAAAAATCAAAAGTCTAACTAAAGGGACTGTCTTCCAGAAAAGTCACAGTCAAAAGCAGCTTTGAGTTTTTGAGCCAAACTTAGACCATAACAACTCTTCTTTTTCTTCTTTTTCGAAATTTGCAAGACTACGTGTTTGCCACCCTGCCTACTTTCACAGGTTGGCATAGCTATAGTGCGACAGCCTTGTTAAGTGCTTGTTTTATTAAAAAATTTGTATATCATCCTTGTTCACGTATGTCGAGGCATTTGTAATACTTTCATCATCTGTTTTGCAATTTTATTTTGACCAACATTTCCTCAATACAAGACACAAAATATGGTATGCCATTTTTTTTAATCAACAAAATATGGTATATCATCTCTGTGACTGTGTCATAAAATGTCGAGAGTTTCTTCCGTCGGTCCAAATGTCAATGTACTGTCCAATATACATCTGAACGGCCCAACTATCACGGCCGGCCGAAGAAGCCTATAAAGGCCCATGTAAAAACAAACCGTCTGGTTTGGCTGCGGCTGATACCGTAGCCGCCGGCCGCCGCACCGCACGCAGTCTGCGCGCATCAGGATGCGGATAGAGGACCTCGCCCGCCTCATCCACACGGCAGGAGCAAATGGTGTGGAAAACTAAATAAAATCAAGACCGAACGAGGCTAACCCTAAACCCCCAATCTCCCCGCCTCCCGATCCCGATCTCGCCCCCGCCGCCACGGGGCTCACCGGCCGGCCCCGCCGAGCGCCGCCCCGCCGCCTCGCCACGGCCCCGGAGGTACGGTGAGGATAATCATCCGCGTGGTGCTCTGGGTTGCTGGTGGATGTTGGAACCGGGGATTTTTTTTCGTTGGTTGAATGTTTGAGGGTTGGACTGTGATTGGGGGGATGTTGTGCGTAGGCTAGCTATCTCAGGAATTTGTAATTCTGTGCGTGGGTAATGTCCCGCGAGGCGGGCGCCCCTTCCGTGGTAGGTGTGTGGTGCCCATGGGTTAGCGCTATAAGATTTTAGGGTAGTAATCGAACCGGATGGGACTTCATTCTTGATTTCGCGTTCTTCGTTGATCGTGGAAGGTCAGGATTCATAACGATTGCTGCTCTGGGACGTTCTTGATCTGCGTTGTATGATTTTAGGCTGTGGATCGTTGCATTCCATGTTTAATTCATTCTTTGTCCTGTGCCGCGTAATACAAATGGACTAGGTGCATTTCTTTTTCGCCTGGTAACAAAACGTCAACCATTGTTGTTCTATGTGTTCATCTTTTAGGTCAAAACTACGGCAGACCTTCATATGTTGTGTGCAACAGTGTCATGGATTAGTTTCATTAACCAGATTCAACGCTTGTGCACGTCTTATTTTTGCAGTTGTAATGCTTTGCTGTATCTTTTATGGTGCTCAGGGCCATGATAGCTCTCGTATGCATTTTGTATATAGGGAGTCTCTTGACAAGGCAGTTCTATGTATTTTTCTGAACTAAAATACATAGAGTTCTGACAGTTTGAACTACTGCACAGACTCTTGTATCGCAGTCTCACAATATTTTCGTTTTTTTCTTTGGTGGATCTAATGTGTGTCTGCTTGTATCACTTATTTCAGATTTCTGGGTTGAAGTGCTCCTGGGAACTGCAGGAGTTCTGAAAGAAGGTTTTGAAATGGAATTCTCAAAGCAAGGGCAGACACCCATCAACAACATGGGATCTCAAAATCTACCCTCTTCAAATGTCCAATCTAATCAACCTCATTACCCGCCTATGTTTTATGCATCCTTGCCTGGTGACTGGGGTTCACAGCCGATGTTCTCTACAGGAGCTTCAGTACCAGTTAGCTCATATTATATTGTACCTATGAGTCAACAATCAGTCCAAACTGGTGCATACAGGCCAGAGGCTTCACGTCCTTTGGGGCAACCGTTGCTGAGCAGAGTGTCGTTAAGGCCACCCCAGCAGGTGCTAAATATCCAAACATCTTTGCCAACAGTGGTTGGATCACAGCCATCGCCATCGACAGCAGGCAAAAAGTTGCAACAGGCAGTTGCTTCTCCAAAAGTTCAGATGCTAAAATCTACACAGCTACTATCATCCAATAAACGTTCTGCTCAGAAGGAGACAACATCAAAGGTTCAATCCCAGCAACTTGAATCTGTTAGATCCAAATTCAGGGAGTCACTTGCAGCTGCACTGAAAACTGATTGTGATCAGCAAAATAAAAGTCAGGCTTCTGAGAATGTGCAGCCTGATGGGTCAGCAGAGAAAATGAAGTCTGCAGAGGAAGATGCAGTACAGGATCCGATGACAACCATGTCAAAAGATGTGAGCACAGCCAGTTCAGATCTGGGCACAACTATAGATGCCAAGAAATGTGAGGAAGATGAGAAGCGAAGCAGTGATTTAGTTCAAAACATGATCACAAGTGTAAATGGTGACATGCAGGTGCAGCACCAGTTAAATAATGTTTCTTCAGAAGATGAATTATTAGGTCAGTGTATAGTTGCTGCAGATGAGCTCTTGCAAGGTCATGGACTTAGTTGGGCTTCTGATTTTGATGCTGGGATTTCTGAACCTATTGCTGAGCTTGATTTGAAAAGGCCGAGAACTTCCGATATGGACTCTGGGGTTACAGAATCTATTGCAGAGCCCGAATCAAAAAGAATAAAGTCTACCAGTGAGGCAGCAATAGATAAGGATATCCTTGTTCAAAAAGCTGAAAGCTTGGCATCTAGAATTGAGGATGAGCTGTTTAAACTGTTTGGTGGAGTTAATAAAAAGTATAAAGAGCGAGGCAGATCTCTTCTGTTTAATTTGAAGGACAAAAGCAATCCTGAACTAAGAGAGAGGGTATTGTCTGGAGATATTGCTCCTGAGCGCCTCTGTTCAATGACAGCAGAGGAACTCGCCTCAAAGGAGCTCTCACAGTGGCGATTGGCTAAAGCTGAGGAAATGGCACAAATGGTTGTTCTTCCTAACACTGAAGTTGATGTTAGGCGTTTGGTTAGGAAAACACACAAAGGAGAGTACCAAGTTGAAATAGAAGAACCAGATGGTATTTCAGTTGAGGTTGAACTTGGAAGTAATCTTACTAATATCCCATCAAAACCTGTAGAAGATCAGAACAAGTCTAATGACAAAACAAGCACAGAAGATAAAGCTGATGTTCAAGAAAAAAGCAAGGCATCTGATAGCAGCTCACAGGATGAGGATGGTGGAATAGGCAACAAGGATTTGTCAGGTGGTCTAGACTTTGATGGCGAGAAAGCTGATCTCATGCAAGAACTTATTTTGGATGACACGAAGGATGCAGAAAATCTTCCACCAATCCTTTCATTGGATGAATTCATGCAGGGGTTGGATTCTGAACCACCTTTTGTTGATCTCTCAGTTGGGACCCCACAAGATGACAAAGATCCTGAGGAACCTGACACTGCAATGGAGTCTGAGGAGCTTCCTGAGAGTGAAGATAAGGCTTCTGCACTGGAGAAGTCTCCCTCTGCATCAGATAAGCCTTCTCCACAAAATAAGAGCGAGCCCAACTTAGAGTCGCCTGGGCATGAAGAGGGTCAGAATGCGGACAACACAGAACACCATGAAGGAGATGTGATCAAATCCTCCCCTAAAAACGATGAAGTCAAGCAAACTAATGATGATGCCGTTAATCCTGATTCTGTTCTCGATAGTAAGGCAGCTACTCTTCCTATGATACGTGAGAGTATATGGGAGGGTGCAATCCAACTGACTTTATCCTCACTGACTAATGTTGTTGCCATCTTCAAAAGGTTTGATCTGCTTTCCTCTTTTGGATGGCTCTCATTTAATACTAGCATATTATACTGGTTTAACACATTCGTCTTTGCTGTCTTTTCTTCTTTGAGACTGTTCCTAGGTTATGTTTGTCACACTCTCTTGGCCATATTTAAGTCCATTACATGACTTTTCATTAGTGACATTGTTGTTTTGACAAAGCTTGTCTGTCCAAAACTTGTTTATTTTGTTTAAAGTTACGCAAACACGCCACTTCATATTAGACATTTTTGCCACAAACAATATTACAAGTATTATTTGTAACATAATCGCATGAGGGAAGCCATTGTCATTTAAATATTGAGTTATATGCATCAACTTCTAATTGACATGATATCTCGAGCTGATGGAAATTATGTGGTGCTATCTCCTAGATTTTATGTCAATTTGTTCTGTCAAATTATATGTGACAATCATCTGAGACTCTGAGAACTGTAGTTATGTTTTTGTCCTCACTTCAATTCAATGGAGGGATTAATAGCTAATTTTGTTTGCTCTTCATCTGTATGTTTATTGCAAATTTCCTATTATTGATAGCATTGTCTTATTGATTCTCTTATGGTTTCACAGTTCTTTGTGTTATGTTTTTATTTTCTTAATTTAGCTCTTTCCTATGATCATTTCTTAGAATATGTTGACTTGGTGTAAATTTGAAAATGGGTGTTGGATATGTATGGTTTGATAAACTATAGCGTGAATTTTGGAGCATGTCTAGTCTGTAACTATTTTTGCTTTGTATTATTGTTTTTTCTTATAAATGGCGATGTTACTTGCCTACAAACTAATGAATGCTGTGAGGTGTGGTTGTTTGTTCATTCTATCTGAGTTGCAGCTAAACATGTTAAAAATTCATTTTTTTTCCCAGTGGTGAAAAGCCGCCACTAAAAGAATGGCGTAGCTTTGTTGAGATCAAGGGGAGAGTTAAACTTGGTGCTTTTCAAGAGTTCGTCGAACAGCTTCCCAAATCTAGGAGTCGTGCTATTATGGTAAATCCTTTACTAGCTTGTGCACATGCTCTTCTCATTGGAAAGACATGACTTACAATGTGCAGTTTGGTGTATGTTTTATACCATGTTTTTGTTTTTAAATACCCTGTGGATGGTTGTGCCGTTGCACAATGGTCTAAATATCCAGAATGCCAGAGTTATGTCTCTGAATCTGATTGAGGATATGTTGATAAATTTTGGATCATTGTTACAAAATCCTTAGGTGGGAGGGTAAATTTCTGCTCTGGTGACAATCTCTTAACTGTCCATTGTGTATGAATAACAATTCACATATATTGCACCATTGCATGCACCATTATGTTAATGCATACATACAAATGGCACAATTTGTACCCAATTTGAACTCAAGTAACCATCTGGACATCGCTACCTCCTTGAAGTGTTGATTATTTTTGTTGCATATTGACATTGATACTGTGGTTCAGTTTTGTGTTTGTAATCTGAATATTTTCAGCTGTATGCTGCTAAATTATTTGATAACCTTTAAATTTATCTAAGTACCTTGTAATCTTTTTTTAGATAACTGAGCTGTGTTGGAAAGAGGGTTCTCCAGAGAGTGGTCGCCAACATCTCTTGCAGGTTCTTTTCAATTCTTTGCTGCTCACCTCTGCAGGAGCTACTTACAGTTTGAGGAATGAATTTACTAAATTTGCCTATTCTTTTGCAGACTATTGATTCATATATTTCAGATGAGAGAGTAGGATTAGCTGAACCTGCAGATGGAATGGAGCTGTACCTCTGCCCTTCTCAAGGGAAAACGGTGGAGATTCTCTCCCGGCACTTGCCAAAGGAGCACTGGGAGTCTCTTGCTGTTGCAGGCTCATCCTTCATTGGCGTCGTTGTCTGGCGGAGGCCAAACGTTCCTAGGGTATCCTCCCATCATAGACATGATGGTTCCAAGAGGCAGTCAATCCTTAGGAAACCACAGGTTAACAATTCAACCCCTAGGCCCTCCTTGCCTCTGAACTCATACGGTGCACCACCAGGATTTCCGACTCAACGTCACCAGCACGAAGAGGATGTAACTGATGATGTTCCTCCGGGGTTTGGCCCTGGTGTTGCTAGGGATGAGGACGATCTTCCTGAATTTAACTTTGTTAACTCGTCAAATCCTGCTGCTAATGTAACTGCACATGCCTACAAAGGCCGGGTGCATGTACCATCTGCTCGCCCAGCAGAGCAAATGAGGGAACTAATTCAGAAGTATGGTAAAAGATCGTCTGTTCAAACCCCTTCCTGGGATGATGACGATGACGATGACATACCTGAATGGAACCCCAACCAAGCTATCCACCAGCCAATTAGGCAGCAGCTACTGCCACCCGCCCCGCAACAACCTTTGCCTCCACCACCACCACCCGTTCAGCAGGTGCATCCCTATCACCAGCAGCAGAGTTACATCAATTCAAACGCACTGCAGCCCCAGGTGCCCGTGAATCCAGCACTGCCTCAGGCTTACCTCCGGACCCAGCAGCTATCTCAGCAGCAGCTCCAACCTGCTCAAGCCTGGCAGCAGTCTAATGCTTGGTGGCCGGCGCAGGGAACGGCCACCGCTACGGCGGCTAACATTGTACAGCATCCCCAATATGGTGTCGTGCCCGGTAATAATAGCAGCGTCCAAGGCTACGACTCTGGGAGCGTCGGTGGTATGGCATGGAGGCCGAGATAGAAGAGTGTAAAATTCAATTGCTTTTCTTTGTAGCCGTGGTTAGTGCAACTTGCGAGCGTCCGTTGTAGGGTGTCTTTTCTTTTAGTTTGCCGTTCATGTAAGTAACAGTTCTGTACACCCGTACAAAAGGATGTAATCTGGATAGACTAGAGATAGTTGCTGGTTGTATTCGTTATCCTTTAGGACTTAATTTTTCCTCCGAATTGAACAGCCATTGCTCTTCCCGGACCAGTCTGTGCTCGTAGGCACTGCGAATAACATGCTCGTTTAAACCTTCTTTAAGTGGACATTTCAGGCATTGATATATGTGAATCCAACTTCTGTTCTTTTTTTGAACAATGCATATGCCAGTACAGCTGTATCTTGTCGCAACTGTGTCGCGGCTGGGACTTGTCCGGCTGATGTTGACGCCGGCCATAGTACAACTACTGTGCTAGGAGTACCTCTTTGTGAGTTGATGTTTACTAGATGATGGGAGTTTCTGGTTTCCGGCTGTTCTTGTGTTTTACCATTGCAAGAGGTGGCCATTTTTATAAATTTTTTTCTGACAGGAAAACTGCATTTAGACGTCCGATGCTCTTTTAGTAACAAACCTAGCATGGATGATATTTTTTCTCCTTTTTGGTGAGATCCATTTCGAGGAAAACTTTGTGCACTCCGCCGCCAGCGCACAGCCACAAGCTCCTTCCCGATCATGCCTCGTGTCGAACACCTGCTGGACGCTCCTTCCTCGCGTCCGTCCACCCACAGGCGCCGGCGTCGAGCGGTGGCATTCCCCCGCTGCCTTCCGAGCTGGGTCCTCCTCACCTCGACGTCTAGGACATTCTGCGTACATCTGTGGATGACCTTCTGTGTGCCGCTGTCGCTGCGCGTGTCCCGCTTTAGCGTGCAGCGTTCACTGCCACGGCCTGGATCCGGCGGCGTTGGCCATTCGTAGGTCCTCGCCGTCAAGGGCCAACTTCGCCAGCCGCTGCTGAAGGCGGCGTCTCCATCATCTATCCGCGCACGAAGGAGAACGAGGAGTCAGCGGTAGCTGCTGCGCAGCTGTCCTAGCCGTTTTTTTTTTTTTACCCCACGCTCCGCCGTGGGACCGCGAGTGTACGACCTCCACCAGTTGGACAACGAGTCAGGGGAGAGGAGGAAGGTAACGAGGAAGGGACAGAGCAACCAACTTTGAAGAGGTTCCACACCAGCGTGCCTTCTCCGAGCCTTGAAAACGATGCATTTTTTTACATGATGATCAACTTCACTTACTGGAACGTTGTGGCGTGGATGGTCGCTATAAACACCAGGGACGAGACTAATGTTACAGCGTCACTACGCCATGCATAGAGTTTGTGACCAGCTAGAACAATACTAAAGCTAACCAATTCATAACACATGCTACGTTACATCCTCCTTTCCATGCATAAGAAACAGCTAGGTAGTAGGATCCATGGATCCAATACATGACGGCACAACAGCCAAAAGTGCTTCGGCCTAACAACCAGCTGCGATGCGGCGTGCGACATCCTCCCTGTCCTTTCGGCTGTGTGCGACGGCGGCGGCGCTCTGGATTCTCAAAACATGCGATCGGCGAATGAGCTCGACGGCGCTGGGAGAATAGGCCCCCCAGTAGTTCTCCTTGTGCATCTTCGTCACGCGCAGCTCCTCCTCGTACCGCCGGTCCTCCATCCCCGGGTCGTCGTCGGCAGCTGCTGCCCTCTTCACCCCCTTCCGCTGGACGGACGGCACGACGTCGACCTCCATATCCGTGTCCATCTCCATCGATCTCTGACCTCTTCTCTCCCTTCCTAATCCTAGATCAGGTGGGTCGCACAGGCAGCGGATCGAAGGTGTTTGGCTGCGCCGGCCGTGGAGGAGGAGGAGGAGGAGGAGCACTGTGGCTGCGTGGGTTTCCTTCGCTGGGCTCCTCTGCTTTTATTCTCGACTCAGGCCGCCGCATCCAGCTGCGATCCGATTCGATTCTTAGCCTACTCCGAAACCAACTCGAACTGATAATTGTCGGATTCCGCTTCTGTTCAGAGAAGGCGGCACATTGACGCGTGTCAGCCGCATCGATGGTTCGCCAAGCAAGCAGCCAAGCACCATAGGATCGATCATCCGTCGCTTACGAAGCAAAAACAGAGCAATTTCGTATGATTCTAATCCCACAAGAAACTTCAACGCACGTTGTGCGTGGTGCCGTTGCCGCGCGCGTCCCACTTCTCACTTCTGCCGTTCTGCTCTGCGTCCACTGCTCCGGCTTGGACTGGACTCGGTGGCATTCGAGATCGAACCGGACGTCCTCGCCGCCGAGGACTTCTTCGCGCTCCTCCGCGTCGCCATGGCCCAATGCAGTGACACTGTAGCAGCCAGAGCTGCAGCGAAAGCAAGTAAATTGGGGTGGACTGTTGGTGTGCCAGTTCCGATCACCTCAGCTTATCAGCTGATTCTCAGTGCCGTTCCGGTAACATATTGGATAGCAAGAGTCTGCGGCGAGTCAGAGGCTCGGGAATGCTTGGTGGCCTAGCGCGACCGGACTGAATCTTTCCATTGCGCGACGCCTCTCGTGACCAACAACTACCACGACGTCGCCATTGCAGCCGGCAGCCGTCGCTTTGCTTGCTTCTCAACCCCCACCCATTCTCGTTTTCCAACAGCGACGTCAGCCTCCTGCCCAGGCAGCGACATCTGCTGCGGCGTCATGACCGCGCTCCGCCGCGGCGCCGAGTACGATCCTCCACCTGTTCGACCGCGACCTCAAGTCAGGGTGTGGAGTTACCGAGCCGTGTCCACGACCACCGATCTGCCATTGGCGCCGAACACCTTGCTCGTGTCATCAACAAGGTGATTACCACTGATGGAGATGGTGGTAGTGGTAGTTCTGACGCTCCGAGTCCTAGTCCCATTGTCAACACCGATGACTCGTAGTTAATCAGGTTTGAGCTCGTCGGAGTTCAGTTCTCATCATTATGAGTGGGCACACAGATTGCATATTTGACATATCCAATAACGATACCTAAGAATCCGAGACATCTAATTGCTACCTAATCTGAAGGAGTTAGGTAACGAGGAAGGAAATGCATCTCACGGTTCTGAGCGTTGAAGAAGATGGTAGAAAATAAAAGACACAAGCAAACCGTAACTAAAATCGTAGGTCAATCCAGAGTTCCAGACCATAACACAAGCAAATGAAAGATCAAGCAGCAAGATAGCGCGATCAACAATTCTTGCATGCAAAAGCAAATTAACAAAATATTTTTTGAATTTCTATATTAAATAACAGGTCGTTTTATTTGAAAGTTGAGATTTCAGGTAGTGTTAGAACTTCCTATACTCTCTGGACTTAGGTAAGATGACTTTTTGTTCTTTTTGGACTTATGGCAAAATGACTTCTACTTCTTCTACTTAGATATTAATAACTTCTTGTACCTACTCAGCATCCTCCTTCTTCAACTTGGAGTTGGATAAGTTCTTGTTTTTCATAGAGGAAAAATTCATCTTGCTCTTAGCATGCTCCTTCATAGACTTGTTATTCACGGTTTTATAAATCTCATATGTGCCAACACCCCACTACATCCTCGTCATTCCTAGATATATGTACCAACACGTACAAAAACAAGTGATCTTGATGTGATTGTTAAAAGACACATGTATCACATGTTAAATCAAATCATCAAAGACACATGATAATATATTAAACTAAACCGTAAAAATAAGTGATTAATTTTAAATAGTTTACATATAAATTACATTTAAATATAACTCTTACTAGCTAAATCTCGTTCATCAATCTTGTCAATCCACCGGTTAATATCCGACAAAAAAGATACACACCATTACTAATTTAACTAGAAAAATATAAAATTTTCATATATGTTTTTAAGAAATCAAAGCAACTACATTAAAAACAATCACATAATAAAATTTTTAGGCTAGTTAAGTGCTAGAGTTTTGATATTGATCCAACCTATACTTGTATCGGCAATAAACACAGATCTAAATTTACTTCATGCTAGAACTCCAAAAGAAAAAATTACAATGTTCATACAAGGAAGCCCTCAAGATAAATGTTCGTATAAGATTTTATATTTTTCTCCAGTAATATAACAAACTACCCTTATTGCTCTACATTTCTTGACGCTAGCTATAACAACATTGCTATTATTGTACTTGATCATTTGGTACATCTTATTTTGGCATTGGTCTATGTATAAACGACTTTTATGGCTATATCGGCAATAAACACAGATCTAAATTTACTTCATGCTAGAACTCTAAAATAAAAAATTATAATATTCATACAAGAAAGCACTCAAGATAAGTGTTTGTACAAGATTTTTATATTTTTTCTCCAATAACATAACAAACTACCCTTATTGTTCTATATTTCTTAACGCTAGCTATAATAACATTGCTATTATTGTACTCGATCGTTTGGTACATCTTATTTTGACATTGGTCTATGTATAAACGGCTTCTATGACTTTATTTGTTTCTAGCTCGTTTTACAAAGAGAGGTAAAAATGTCTTCTCAATATATAATGTATGTGGCCATTGAGGCCATGGCACATCTTGAGAAATGTTCATCCAAAATTTCCTAATTTAGTATAATTTCTTATGATTTATTTGTAAAATATATGAGTCTTAGAGTGTGTATAACAGAGTTTATACTTATGATGAAAATACCTTCACCACGCGCGCGTCGCTCCAGCACGCGCGCCACCGGTCGCCACGTGTCGTCATCACGACGTGTCTGTCGCGGACCGTGTACATCCTTCTCCCCACCTTTCCTCGCGGCGCAACACACGTCCCCGGGCACGCCTTCCTGCACGGGTCCCCACCCCACGCCCACGCGATGGGGTCGAACGCCTTCCCGGAGCCAGCGAACCTGCCCTGCGCCTCCGGCCGAGCACCACGAACCTGCCGCCGCTGACGCAGATGCCCCTCGCCTCGTCCATCTCCCGCTTCATCCTGTCCCCGCGACCGGACGTGTACGGTCACTACTATGGAGCACGAGCAGCACGATGGCCAACATTTTTGGGAGCGGCACAAGTATTGCACATTTGACATATCAGATATCGCTGTAGTCAACCCGAAACATCTTGAGTCGCTGCCTAATCTGCAGGACGAAGGCAATGAAGAATGGACAGAGCAACCAACCCTGAAGAGAGTTCACACGGTGCAGATTTCAGTTAGGCTCAAATATTGAAGATTTCATCTAGCTCTTTCTCAAAATTTCTTCTAACTATTTGAACTAGCATCTAGTTCATTGAATGGATTTTTATTACAATTTTGAAATTGAGGATTTCATGCTACCTTGTTTGGCATCTGAGCCAACAACTCAGCGGTACTGCTTCCTATTGAGGAGCCACCGGTCTCGGGTTTGAGTGCTGTTCAGCGCGGGATTTGCACTAAAAGCACGTGGTAACTCGTTCATCTTAATCTAACGCAGATGTTGCACTGTTTGCACCGCATTGGCTGCATCAGCGCACTTTGCGACGGGCAGTCTCACTTGATGCTCGAGCTCGTGTAAGGATGGGAGGAGGAGGGGGGTTTGAGAATTTTTTCGACCTATATGAGAAATTCTACTTCTTAGCGAATGTATGGAGGCCGTCATAATACTCTGGCAGATCAAGTTTTTTTTTATGCTACCTTGTTTGAATACCCAGGCAAGTAATCCTGGGTCCGCCACTGTTTCTCATGTGTGATTCCTAGAACAACTGTTATATAACCATGCATTCAACTTTCTCAGATTTCTGGAATTGTCCGTTGATCTCTGGGTAAGCATCAACATCTAATCGCCAGTTCCAGAAAGCAAACTGTTGACCGGATATAGTCAAGTAATACACGTATATGCACATATATGAATAACTATTTTTGCAAACAAAGTTATCATGTAGATGTGGTCACAAGATGATTGATTTCGTCCAATTTCTTGTTGGTCCATTATTCAGATTTAAGTTTTAGAAGTCGTATGTTGACAAATGGACTCTTAGCTAGGAAGCAAGCAAGAAAAAATAATGCTTTCAGCCCAGTGTAAGTTTTTATCTGTTCGTTTGAGAAATATAAGATAAACATACAACTAACACTTCAAATCTCTTCTTTCAAAAGAACATGAACACCCTGTTCTCGTTGGCATGTTTACGGCGTGATATGTACTTTTTTTTTATTTATAGTAGGGACATCTAATTAGTGTATACTCTTTGCAGTGTAACTATGGATTGGTAAGCTTCTATTTAAGGAAAATGTTTCAGCAGTTTAGAACCTTTATCATCAGGTTGCGGTGTCTGCTATTAGTTTATTCTTTGGTAAACCTGAGATAAGATGCGTGCGAAACAAACCTTGCGTTCAGTCCCTAGCATTGACCAGCTTTGCGCGTTCAGTGTTAGCGTTTCGCGGAAAAATCACTACTATTTTATTTTTATGGCTCCACGAAAAAGCCTATAAATCACAACTGCTCATGCATCCGGAGACTGACAGACGACCTTTAGGGTGATCCATTGTGCACTGTTTCCCAGGGTGAGTCCAAACAGGCCCTGAGAAGTATGAGGTTGGGAGCCACTTGCCTTGTGGTCATCTTCTCCATATGGATGGCGGCGACGATGACCTCCTTCGCCTTTGCAGATCGAACACAGAAATGGGCGGCCCCCAACCCTCCAACAGGAAGTAAGAGCGCTACGACCTCATTCCCATGCATGCACATATATAGCATTTGTATATGAGAAGCACGCGCTTGATTCAGAAATTTTCATCTCAATTTTCACGTTGATTTTACTGAGTCGTGTGCTCTTCTCCTTACAGTGTGTGAGTCGCCGAATCCACCAACACCAAAACCTGATTTACCTTTTTCAAGACGCATGGTTCGTCACTGCCCTCCCCTGCGATGAGTGCCATGCTAATCAGTCCATTAATTCCCGCTTTCATTGGTTGATCGGACCGGAGGTAGATGGGAACCTGGGCGAGCAAATGAATGTTGAGTGTGGAACAAAAGGAAATTTTTAAAAAGCGATTGATCAATATTTTGGACAGGAAAATTTCTCTTTGAATAATTCTTTTAGTATATATCAACCTATGAGCGAAGGATAAGTTATGATTGTTATTAGACTTTAAATTTGTATCATGTTTCGTGTCACGATATTTGTACTATTACCTTTAAGTATTTGTTTTAACAACGAATAATAGTCTACTTAATCTTGTAAATTGAACATAATCGACCAGTTCGAGCGAGGCCCAACAGAGTTGTAGTAGTATTTACGAACATCTTTGTTGATGAAACGAGATGTTTGTGATGACTTTATAAGTCTCAAGATCAGTCGACCATGTCTTGCGAAGGCGTTTTTAGGGAGTACCACGTGCTATAACATTTGAACGCAACATGCGGCCTGCACTTGCCGAGCAAACTCCCGCGTCCACGATGGCCGTCACCGCGCGGTCGTCCTCCGGCATGCGAGCCACCGGTCACCACGCGTCTCGCGTCACTGTCCCATGCCACGACGTCCTCTTGCGTAGGTCTCCACGGTCTTTCCCTACGCGGCGGGGTCGAACGCCTTCCCGGATCCCCCGGCGAACCGGCCCTGCTCCTGCGTCTCGGGTGAAATGATTTGCCAATCACACTGACCTTTTCAGGGTCATGTTCAATTTATAGGCAAGAATGATTACACGATTACACCATGGATTCATGATCCGGTTAAGCAGGATTTCAGGGTCATGTTCAATTTATAGGCAAGAATGATTACACGATTACACCATGGATTCATGATCCGGTTAAGCAGGACATGCCCTACATGAGCGGCTAACAGCATATGATGCGGTCACCACGAGCCTAATAACATGGGCCACTAATTAACCAACTAACTGAAGTTATTATCAGCTAATCTTATCTAAGCTCTCATTTTTTATCAGTCCCCTCAATCACAACTAGATCTTTGGATGTTGAGATTGCGGCTATTAACAGCAAATGAAGCTCGAGGCAACAGCTTGGTCAGAATGTCTGCAACCTGATCTTTAGATGAAATAAATTTAACTTCCATTGCCTTTCGAGTTACCTGCTCTTTGACAAAATGGAAATCAACCTCGATGTGTTTTGTTCTCGCATGAAACATTGGATTCATTGTCAGGTAAGTGGCTCCAAGATTATCACACCAGAGACAGGGTGGAGTATGCAGGAAGACACCAAGTTCTTTCAATAATGACTGAATCCAGATCATTTCAGCAGTCACATTGGCAATTGCTTTATATTCAGACTTAGTGCTAGACCTCGATACAGTGGCTTGTTTCCGAGAGCTCCAGGACACCAAATTTGTTCCCAGAAATACTGCAAAGCCACTTGTTGATCTCCTATCGTCTGGGCAGCCTGCCCAATCTACATCAGAGAATCCTGACAGTAGAGCATTTCTTGATCTCTGAATTTTCAGACCATCATCAATAGTCCCTTTGACAAACCTCAATATTCTTTTCACTGCAACCCAGTGTACATCAGTTGGTGACTGTAGAAATTGACACACCTTGTTAACTGTAAATGACAAATCTGATCTGGTCAGGGTCAAGTATTGCAAACCACCACCAACACTTCTGTATCTGAATTGCTCATCTCTATACAACACATTACCAAAATTCCTTGACAATCTTTCAGAGGAAGACATTGGAGTGGAAATTGGTCTGCATTCTTTAGAAGATCTAGTGCATACCTCTTTTAGGAGAGTAAGATGCCTTTTCTGATTGACTTTACTTCAATCCCCAGAAAGTATTCAAGTGACCCAGATCCTTGACACCAAAGTCTTGGTTTAGATTCGGAATCAGCTTGTCAGTGACCTTGTCAGAAGAGCTCACTATTATAATGTCATTCACATAAATCAATATGTAAATTGTAACACCATTCTCCTGGAACACAAAAAGTGAGGCATATGCCACTGAACCTCTGAATCCCAGATTCTGCAGTTTACTGGTTAGTATTGAGTGCCAGGCCTTGGGAGCTTGCTTTAACCCATATAGAGCTTTCTTGAGACAACATATATAATATGAAGGCTTGCTTGAATCTTCATAATCAGGAGGTTATTTCATGTACACCTTTTCTTTCAGAATACCATGTAGAAGGCATTTTGTATGTCAATCTGTCTCATGCTCCAACCTTGGCTGACAGCTAATGACAATATAACTTTGATAGTTGCTGGCTTGACTACAGGGCTATAAGTTTCAAAGTAATCAATGCCCTACCTCTGTTTGAACTCTTTTGCAACTAATCTAGCTTTGAACCTTTCAACACTACCATATGCCTTTCTTTTCACTTTATAGACCCATCTGCTATCAATCAAGTTGATGCCTTTCTTAGGCGGCACCAAATCCCAGGTTTCATTCTTTATCAAAGCTGCGTACTCAACATCCATTGCCTTCTTCCAGTCAGGACTACTCAATGCTTCTTCAAGACTGTGTGGTTCGGAGACTGAGTCTCGGTCAGCAGGCACTTTAGCAACAGAAAGTGCTGTTGTCGGATTTTCTTCAGTAAAGCTACGGCCATGAACTGAATATCTGACTGTGCCATCAGTGAACTCCTTAGGTTGTACAATCATGTTAGAGAGTCTTGTACGCATCTGGTGTTGTCTCACTGGTGCTGGGTCAGGTTCTGGATTGTTTTTCTCCCCAGAAACTGAACCTCCATGAACTGAAGATGACTGTTGATCAACAACAGGAGACCCTGCAATAGCTGCACCTGATTATGTATTCACAACTGGATTAGTCTGCTCATTAGACATGTGAACATCAACAATAGCTGGTTCTGGGTTTGGTGTATCTGGATTAGGAAGTACGAGAGCAGTCTCAATATAATGAGTGTTTCTAGCTAGACTAGGCAGAATAGTGGGATGATTAGAGTTCTGGAGGGCTTGATCATGTGAAGTACTAGATGAGAAGGGGAATAAGGACTCATCAAACATGACATCTCTTGAGAGATATATCCTGCTTGTACTCCTGTCTAGACACTTATAACCTTTATGAGAGGAACTATACCCTAAGAACACACATTGTTTAGTCCTGAAGTTCAACTTTCTGTCATTATAGGCACGTAGATTAGGCCAACAAGCACACCCAAAAATTTTCAGCATGGAGTAATCTGGTTGGGTTTTGAGGAGTTTATGAATAGGTGTGTCATTTTGGATAATTTTGCTAGGCATTCTATTGATGAGAAAACATGCAGTATTAAAGGCCTCATCCCAGAAACGAAGGGGCATGTGTGCTTGAGCTAGGAGAGTCAGGCCAGTCTCAACAATGTGCCTGTGTTTCCTCTCTGCTAAGTCATTCTGTTGGTGAGTGTGGGCAAGAGATATGATGATCAATGCTAGTGTTTTGAAAATATTTGTGCAAACGATGATATTCACCTCCCCAGTTAGACTGAACTGAACGAATCTTGGTATCTAGCATATGTTCTACATGTTTCTGAAACTGTAGGAAAACAGCCTCAACTTGAGACTTGCATCTCAGAAAATATACCCACACATATCTACTGAAATCATCAATGAAGGAAACATAATACTTTGAATTACTGGCTGATGGGAGAGCTGGTCCCCAAACATCAGTGTGAATCAATTGTAAAGAAGCAGTAAATACATGTTTGGAAGGATAAAAGGGAAGCTGATGTGCCTTTCCTAATTGACAGGCATTACACACTGAAGAAGGAAGAACACTTTTATCTACAACTACATTATTTCTCTGAAGAATGCGAAGAACACAGGAGTGTGTTGGATGTCCAAGCCTTCGGTGCCATTGTTCCTGGGAGACATTGGCTGTCAGGAGAGCTTGGTGATTATTGGCTGGCAAGACATAGAGCCCATTTCTACACCTGCCTGTGAGGAGGATATTCTTCATTGCTTGGTCCTTGACACAAAAATATTTGGGGTGAAATTCAACAAATGCATTATTTTCAGTAGCCAATTTCTTAACAGAGATGAGATGCTTGTTGGTTCTAGGTGCATAAAAAATTCTTCTATTCAGGTATAGAGGCCTAGTTGAACCAGCAATTGAAGAATGCCCGACATGAGTAATGGACAAACCTGCTCCATTGGCGATGTGGATCTAATCACCTCCAGCATAGCGCTCCTTCATCGTGAGCCTGTCCATGTCGTTGGTCACATGGTCGGTGGTGCCAGTGTTCACGTACCAGTTGGCGTCATTGGAAGTAGCCACTGTAGCAGCGAACTTGACGGTGTCGTCAGCCTAGTATGCCTGATCAAAGTGATGCCAGCACTGAAGAGCGTCGTGATTGGGCTTGCCGCAGATTTGGCACAACGGGCAGTTGTTGTTGCTAGCGCCGTTCGACGCCCGCTGAGGTGGGTGTGATGTGCGTCCCCCTTGATTGCAGCCACCGCCGCCGCGGCCGTTGCGGCCCCCATGCCCACGATTATTGCGGACGCCATTGCCTCCTCATCGGCAAAAGTTCCTGTTTATAGAATTAACCGATACCTGACCAGTGGAGTTGTAGAGATCTTGCCTCATCTCGAAATCAAGCATGTGTGAGTACACATCGCTGATCGTGTAATGATCAACGCGTGTGGTGATGCTTGTGACGAGCGGGTTGTAAGTCGGGGCCGAGACCTCGCAGCATGTAGGAGATCAGTTCTTCATCTTCAACACGCTTGCCAATGGCAGCGAGCATGTCCGCAAAACGCTTGACCTTGCGGTAGTAGTCAGCGATGCTGAGATCATTCTTCTGGATCGTGGCCAGTTGCATGCGGATCTGCATGACTCGTGCGCGCGAGCTTGACACGAACATCTTCTCCAGCGTGCTCCAGGCGTCGCGGGCGGTGGTGATTCCCACCATGGAGGAGAGAATTTCCTTGCTGAGGGAGGAGTTGATGAAGCTGAGCACGAGGTGGTCCTGGTGGTACTAGCTGGTGTACTCAGGGTTGACGGCGATGCTTCTGCCGCCATTTTCGTCGCTTGGTTCGATGTTGATGGTCTGCACCGGCGCCGGTAATGATCCGTCGACAAAGCCGACGATGCCTTGGCTTCTGAGGTACGGTAAAATTTGAGTCGACCAGAACAGGTAATTGTCCTACGTGAGTTTGATGTTGATCACATAACTGATCGAGGGCGTAGGCATTGGGCTGAATTGAGTGGATGTGGAAGCGTTGGATCTTGCGGAGTGAGGGGTGCTGAACATGGTGGAAGCGCTGATTGTGGATCAGTTGGCTCTGGGTACCATGAAATGATTTGCCAATCGCACTGACCTCTTCAGAGTCATGTTCAATTTATAGACAAGAATGATTACACGATTACACCATGGATCCATAATCCGGTTAAGCAGAACATGCCCTGCATGAGCGGCTAACAACACACGATGCGATCACCACGAGCCTAATAACATGGGCCACTAACTAACCAACTAACTGAAGTTATCATCAACTAATCTTATCTAAGCTCTCATTTTTTATCATCGGGTACCCGCCAAGCACCACGAACCTGCGCGGCCGATGCCTCCCCTCGCCTCGTCCCGCTCCCGCGCCATGGCCGCCGACCGCAGCGCGTTGTTCTCCTCGTCATGGCTGCCCGCGACGAACACCCGCCTCGATCCATCTGACGCACACGCGAAGAACGACGGACAGAGACGCATCTGGACTCGTCCCGCTCCCGCTCCATCCTGTTGTTCGTGCTGAAGTGACAGCTTACAGCGCGTGCGTTACCGCCGCGGTCACGCGTTCCGCGTTACTGCAGTCCACCGTCTCGATTTTTTTTTTTGCTCCTGGCTCTAAAATTTTGCTCCCACTGGCAAGAACCGTTGATGGTTCGGCAAGCAAGCACCGTAGGATCATCCGTCGCTTACCAAGCAAAAACAGAGCAGTATCGTATGATCCTAAGTCTCATTAGTGGTTTCACTATTCGGGCAGCAATGACATTTCCTCGTACGACTATCTAGGCATAGCAATACCGCACAATATGCATAATTCGGTCGCTTATGACTGCGAATTTGTGACCAAGGAGAACATCTTTTGGCTAACTTATTCATAAGACATGTGAAAATACAAAAAAAAAAAGTAGCTGAAAAATTATATTATCATCTTCTCATGCATAAAAGCGGCCGCTTTTTGGGCACAGACACAAGTTGCGGTAGAGTCGGCAGAAACACATCAAACACTTCATGCTGGTGCTGTGGGCTAATCTACAGGTATGCCCGCGCTGGGGGTGCAGGCGTGCGAGTTCCTGCCTGTACTCGCGGCTGCGGGAGATGGTAGCAGCGGTCCTAAGCCTGAGCATGTGACTCCTCTGATGGAGCACGGTTACCTCGGGTGGTCCGTCCCAGAAATTGCCCTTGGATATCTTCACGCGCAGCTCCTCCTCCCATCGCCGCTCCGTTGTCCTCCGCAGCTGCTGGCCTCTTCTGCCCCCTCCCGCGACAACCGGCGTGGCGACGATCTCCATCTCCGTCTCCATCAACCTCTGATCTCTCTACCCTTCCAAGATCTGGCGGGTCAAGGGCGTAGCGCGGATAGACGTTTGGCGGTGGTGGGGGACTGCGGAAGAGCACGGTTGGCTGCTGCGACGCTCTGGCGGCAAGCGCGCAAACAAGTTCTTCTAAATAATCTGTACAAACAAACAACCTCTTTCACATTATATAGTCTGAATTATATTATCTATATCTATATACACCTTATTAAAATAGTTGACGTCGTCCGCCCACCTATTCTTCCTTGGTAGAATCGTACGATGACGACGCTGACTCGATCCCTCCCAAGATGAGCCGTAATCCAAAAATGCAAGCGACCTGCTGAAAGCTCGGCGGCTCCTGTAAACGAAGTGGTCGAGCCGTCAAGATCAGAAAGAGTTAAAATAAAAAAAGTCAAGATCAGAAACTATTAAGAATGAGTTGATCGTCGGCCATCCGCCATTGTAAGATTCGATTCCCCGCCGTCGCTTATCCATCGTTGCCCCGCCATCTTCCATGTCTTGCTGTTGCTGGTCTACGGGGATGCTCCAGCCTTTCCTGCCTGCACCTCCTCCCCCGGCCCGCCTCCATCATCGGCGGCAAGCGCTGGTCAATGCTGCAGCTCTAACTATTCGTCGTAATTGACAAACGAGGTCGGTTGAGGCAGCTCCTCCGTCTACCATCCCTGTTTTTCCCTGCTGGTCCAGACGTCTCAAGATTTTTCAAGCAGCATAAAGATTGGGGTCTTGGAAGTCAACGGAATGAAACACGATGAAAATTCTACATATTCAGTCTTTGATGTCAGCAAAGTAAATATGAAATTAATAGTAGCTACCATCGGTTAACTACACTTCGTTTGTAATGATTTAGATAATTAAATTTCTATGTCAACACGCTCGATGTTTTGGCACTTCGCCGATAACATGGCAGTGCCGGACGATAGTCTCGTGTTCAATGAAACTGTATTGTAGCAGCGGATGGAAATTGTCTCGACGCTGGCGGCAGTTTTAGGCTTGCCCTCTTGGGCAGGTTCTGTTTTAGCCTGACAACTGTCCACGGTCGGTGGTCGCTGTTGAGCGTTCGGGTACATTGTTCCGTCAGGTGATTTGACGAGCAGAGTCGGAGGAAGCCGAGCCGACGGGCATGAGACGGGCTCAAACTCAACTCTCTTAATAACGTCGGTGGCAGCAGGATCTGCTTTGAGATTAGACTTACGGGACACGTGGCTTACATCTGAGCATGCTGTAAATCAACTAGTTTGCAGCACCGCTGCAAAGAATTTTCTTCCATTTATTATGGAAAAAAATTAAAAATGAAAAAAAAAGGAACATAGAGCCTTTCCCTCCCCATGGCTCCTCACCTTTTTCTCATCGGCTCGCGACGTCACCTAGGCAGCGCAACATGGCGTCCTCGTAGGATCTCATTTACTCCGTGCTACCATCTCCATCTCCTCCCCTCCCCGATTGATCTTAAACAACGAAAGTCGCATCACGGGTCCCCGTGATCTTGGATGCATCAGGCCTCATCCTCAACAGGGGAGGGGGGGGGGGGGGGGCTTGCGTTGATCACGAAGCACAACCACCTAGCTGCACCACACCCTTGCTCTCTTCCTACTTTTTCCTTTATGATCTTGATTTGTGAAGGAGAGAGAGAGAAGGAAGAAGCCGGGTGAGAGATTGACCGGACGAGGATGAGTGATGAATCAAATATAGTGTTGGCGATGGGATAAGATATGGCTTTGGGCTCCAGTGGCAAGTGATTTTATTTTCTTTTAATTGAGAGATTGTAATGCAGGCAATAAAATCATATTTGCAAAGATAAAAAAACGGGATGATATGATGAGTGATGACTAAAAGAAACTAAGATTTTATATTTTAAACTGCTCTGTTTTTCTATAATCTCTATACTTACTCTTTAATATTATGTAACATCGTCATTGGTGTTGGTTCAATCTGGTGCTGGATCACGCGAGTCCGGTTCATATACATATATATGTCTCTCTACACCTTACTAAGACATGTGAGATCACAGAGAGCGTTATACTACCCATTTATTTTAAATCCCGTAGCAACACACGGGCACCTTGCTAGTCTAATTATATAATCTAATATCTATAATCCAGATTATATAATCCAGCTGAAAACAAACAAGTCCTAAATAAACGAGCGAGTAGATAAAATTATAGGTCAATACCCAACTGATATAACAAAACAAAATGATCAACAAAGCTTGCATGCTAGTAGTAAAAGCCACAGATATATAGGCAGGTCAATCTCCAACACTGAAAACAAAAAACAACTCTTTGAAAAGGTCTTTGGACTCCACATACTAAAGAAAAGGTTTTTTGAGTTATCACTTCACATGACAAATAATAACAGGATTCTTCACTTCATAGAAAATCAAAACTTTATGTCCTCCTTGGACTTCTCCTCATTGGACCTCGAGCTCGATGACTTAATTTGATTGGATTTTAAGATAGATGGCTTACTTTGTTTGGACTTGGAGTTGGATGACTGCTTCTCTTTGGACTAGGAGTTTCTGATTTCTCTCCCTCTACTTCTTTCTTAACATTTTCTTCTCATGTCTTGTTGATTTTTTTCATTTGCAGTTTCTTCTCCTTGAGTCGTACTGTGAGGGTTTCTCAACAAGAGTGAAAGGGGTTGGAGGGGCTCTCCTGGTAAACTACTGATCTGATTCATGTACCCCTCAACCTCCTCCTGATACTCCTTGTACTCTAAGAGTTGAGTTCTCATAAGGTCATTCATGTCATTTACTTGCTCCTGGATGACAACCTACGGAGCTTGTTCAGATTTATTTTTTGCTTCCACTTTGTGGTAACTATTTTATAAATCTCAAGATGAATATCAAACATAAGACAATATGTCTGAGCAAGTGATTCATTCAAAAATCCAACAACTACTTCTCTTTTTCTTGCTCCTTCTCTTTTTCTTTTTCTCCACTCAGATAGGGCAAGTATAAAAATGGGTGGTATTTTTGTGGCTGTTGAAGGACAAATAGGTCATATCAAAAAGTCAACAGAGGATGATATGTTAAATTAAACCATACATATGATTATAATACTTCTATATTATTTTTCAAATATAAAAGAAAAACATTTGTAGGTATTGTTTTTATAACAACAATAATATATATTATAACAATAAATCTAGTTTCTAATTCTGAATCCAATCAGGTGTGAGGCCCATAACATGTTTGTCAAGGACTCATGGTGCTATTACTGCTCATAATGTTGCTATGTTTGCATAGAATTAGTGACCCTCTTATACAATATGCTTCAACATTGCACACAATTCAAATTCATATTTCAAATCTATCTAATGAATTGTACTACTATAAAGAAAGTTATAGTGTTCAGAAAGGTTTTATATTTTTTTCCCTAATGGCATAGGTGTGTTATCACTATAGTGCTAGACCCTTCAGCAACATTGCTATTGTTGTACTATATAAATATTGATGAGTTCCTAAATGCTACTGAAAATATTGTCACTGATTTTTGTTATTCATACAATGATGCTAAAAGAATCCTGCATTACTAGATCCTTGTTTAAATATATAACTTGTATGTGATCGTTGAGTTTGTGACACATATTTAGAAACACTCATCCAAATTTTTCTTAGTCTAGAATATCTTATAGTAATTTGTTTGTACAAAACTTTGAAGCCTGAAACTGATTATATATATATATATATATATATATATATATATATATATAACACTATATAGTAAATATATTATATGTATATGGCTACATAATACCAATTCTGTAGCCGGACCTAAAATAGCCATCCGACCCAGTGCAGTTGGTCATCTTGGTCCCTCCTCCCCCGTCGGCTGAGATTCAACCCGAGCCGGCTTACCATGCCCCCGTGCGGCTCAGCTTCTACAACCACGACACACGATCTCCCACGATCCCCATGACGTTACTAGTTGGGAGCGAGCAAACCGGCGGCGCCGCTGCTCCTATTTGCCGTCCGCCTTTCGCCGCTCCCGAAGAACAGGCCCGGCCGTGTTCCCCTCTGAACGCGCTTTCGATCTGGCAACCTCCACGGTGCACCATTGGCGAGTGTAATCCAGCATCTTCCATTGCTTTGTGCGCCTTTATCCGCCCCCAATTTTTGGTTTCTTCCCCGTCTGTTTCTCCCGTGATGGTTTTGTTAGTCCCAGGTGCTACAGTGTCATGATGGCTGACCTCCATGGATCGACACTGTTTGGGAATTGGCATTCAGCAGGTCCGTACGTGCTCCTCATATTATTGCCCAAATCATTTTTACCTTTGCTCAGTTAGTCAATGATGCGGATAGATGTCAGTGCTCCCTAATTTGTTTTGAAATTTCTCAATAAGTAAATGCACCGCATGCCTGTGCTCCAATTTCTCCTGCATATCTGAAAGGCATATTATCTTTTTTAGGGTCCGATTTCTGCATCATCTGAGCCACACAATTGGCTTCATAATACTGTTCAGGATGCATATACTCCTGCATCATTTAACATCAATACATCATAGCTACAGTGTCACGATGGCTGACCTCCATGGATCGACACAATTGGCTTCAATTGAAGCAGTAACAGTTCTATTTTTAAGGCTAACTGGACTACTAATTCAACTGAAACTTCATATTCCTTACTTTCTTTTCTAATTTCGCAACAATTATAGACTGATAGACATCAGTGCTTTATCGAGTTTGACCCGGGATGTTGTCCGGTTAGAAGGCCTTCGAGATGCAGGGAAGGTGTTTACTATGACTTTTTTTTTCATACTGATTTCAGGTATTTGAGCAAGATGAGCAAGACTATTTGAGGATATCTATCAGTTGTTTTTTACATCTATAATTGTTTGATAGCTGTCAGGCTATCATAGTTTGTTAGTGCACATAAGCATGACTGCCTCAGGACAAAACTGATATTTCAGTCTGCAATCTTATATGTTCTAATTTTAAAAGTGGTGAAGCTAACGAGCTTACCATATGCTTTGCGTACACAGAAGTTGTATCGGACCTGAATTTGCTTTTTATGATAATATCATAGCAATTCTTGAGAGTTATGCTACATTTACCAACTTTTCTGTTCTGAAATCTAGTACCTTAGTGTATTTGCTATTGTACTATGGGTGTAGGAAAATGTATTATTGCTAGCAGCAGGCATAATGAATTTGACATGGAGTTGCTCAACAATAAGAATTTTTATGTTTATCTTATGGATTGACCACCAATTTCACCTTGTGGTTGTAGGTTATACCTTTTTTGAGAATATACCAGTATACAACTTCCACCTTCTCGTAAGTTGGGAACAACAACAGCCCTCCAGTTTTACCTCAAGCCTAATCTGTTAGTTTTTTATTATTTTCTCGGCATATCTGGAGAACATATACCAAGTTTCTTGTAAGAATCAGTGAGGCAGATTAGATGAAGGTAGTCTTGTATTCCTTTTGCCATGGAATGATTCACGAAATCATATTTTCTGAAAAATGAGACAATGAGGCCTTTAGAAATTGAATCTCAGTACTATGAGAGTTTACTTGTTCTGATATGACTACTCGATGTGATAAAGCTTATACATGCATCAGTAAACATCATGGACGCTTCAATAGATATCTCATCCTGCATTCCTGTTTGCCATATGCAGCTATGTACATTGAAAAAGGTTTCGATCTGTTTAACTTACTATTGTTGTTAATTTGTTATTTCTTCTTTACCGCTATTCTAGTCATTGTTTAATTGCAATATTTAGAGCATTAGCAGATATGTATGATGGCTCATAGTGGTTGTTGCTTCCATGTAAATTATTTAAAACTATGCATGTGGAAGAAAGGTAGTGATTAAGTTTACTTAATATCTCTGTATACTATGATTTCTCCCATAAATATCTACTGGAACTGAATAAATGCAAACTTTTTTTTCTTGAACACGCAGGAGAGCTGTGTATCATTTTATTAATAGAAGAAAGAAGTTTACAGCACACACCCCAAAATTACAATCAGTTTACATGCGCGCCTGTGTACATTGGAACAACAACCAATGCTGGTTTATCATCCACCAACAACACCACTGTGGATGGAGAGGGCTGCGAGAGCTTTCGCTCCAGCCATGCTCCACATGCACTTTTCATCAGGCGGTGGCCATGCTTGGAGAGGTACCATTGAATACACAATCATTACGATGCCTCCAAATTGTCCATGCTCCTAGAACGATGATCGTGTTGAGTCCCTTTCGTATTTCTCCAGTTACCAAGTTTGAGATCCGGCTGCACCAATCATCGAAGTTTGTGTCGCTCGGCTGGGGTGAGAGTGTGTTGAAGCCAACCTGGCGCAACAAGATGTGCCAAAATTGCCTTGCAAAGACACATCCGACAAGGAGATGATGGATAGTTTTGTCCTCTTGATCACAAAAGGGGCAACGCTCCGGGTGTGGTAGATTTCTATGTGCCAAGCGATCGGCTGTCCAACAACGGTTGTGTGCAGCAAGCCACAAGAAAAACCGGCACTTCCCTAGAGCCCAGATTTTCCAAATACGTTCCCATGGGTTAAACTGAACCGATCCTTAGAATTGAGCTACATATGCTGAACTAGCTGAGTACTGGCCAGAGCTTGAGAGACGCCAAAAATGCACATCTGCCACTCCTGGCTGTAGGGTAATGTCCGAAATGATGTCATACAGCTTGATGAACTCTAGTATGACGTCAAATGAAGCTACTCCATGAATGTCCTGTATCCACATCATGTCAGTTAGTGCCTCATGAACAGTTCTCTTGTTGCCTACTCTCTTGGGGACCATGGAGAAAATCAGAGGGAAGAGGTCTTCTAGTCGCTGCCCCATCATCCATCTGTCTCGCTAAAAGAGTGTGTTTTTCTCATCACCAATCGTTGTGGCCACTGCCATTGAGAGTAGGGCCTGAACATAATCACTTGTTTGCAATGGGAGAGCAGCCCAAATTTTATTTGGTTCAGATTTTTGTAGCTATGGCCAGCGCACCCAAAGAGCTTGCCCAAGGTTTTTGAGGTCAGGGATGCCCAGCCCTCCTAACTCTTTTGGTCTTGTTACTCTAGGCCAAGCAATTAAGCAATGCCCACCGTGAGCTTCTTTACGGCCACGCCACATGAAACTCCGATTGATTTTGTCAATGGCTTTGATCGCCCAAGGAGGAAGGTCAAGCGCCATAGCGTGATAGATCACTGTCGCTGTTATTACAAACTGAACCAATGTTGCCCGTCCCATTCTTGTCATCAAATCTGCCTTCCATCCAGGTAGAAGATCAGCCAAACGATCGATGAGCGGCTGCAACTGGGCCTTTGTGAGTTTCTTCAAGGAAAGGGGCAGACCAAGATACTTGATGGGAAATTCAATGAGTTCACAGGGAAGGCGTTCTTGCAGCAGCTCTATGTCCTCAGGTGAACACTACATGGGAACCACGCTACTTTTCTGCACATTGGTGAGAAGGCCGGTGGCAGTCCCAAATAATTGCAACATGTTCATGGTGATGTCAATGTCACTTGCAACTGGTCGGAGGAAGAGCACGACGTCATCGGTGTAAAGGGACAGACGATGCTGAATAGATCGAGATGATAAAGGCTGTAGCAGGCTGGCCTCCGACACCCTCGCAATCATAAGGTTCAAGGTATCCATTACTAAGATGAATAACATAGGAGACAAAGGATCTCTTTGTCGCAGACCACGCTGGTGAGAAATGAACTCTCCAGGATTTTCATTCAGCAACACTTGAGTAGAGGAGGTGGTAAGCAGGCCACTCAATATGTCCCGAAAAATTCTACCAAAACTGAGCTTCTCAAGGACTTCCATGAGGAAAGGCCTGGAAACTGAATCGAATGCCTTTGAGATGTCTAATTTTAGAAGAATTCTTGGCTGCTTTTGCGAGTGAAGAAACCTTGCTGTTTGTTGAACTAGCATAAAATTGTCTTGAATGAACCTTCCCTTGATAAATGCACTCTGATTGCTAGACACCATGCTGTCAAGCCGACCAGCAAGTCTGTTGGCAAGAATTTTTGTAATGAGCTTCACGAAGCTGTGAACAAGACTTATTGGCCGAAAGTCTTTAGCTTCTATCGCACCCTCTCTTTTTGGCAATAGAGTGATATACGTTGTATTGAGAAACCTGAAATTTCTGAAATCTCTTCTCCAAACTGCTGAAACTGCAGCCATAATGTCAGGTTTGATGGTTTCCCAACATGTCTTGTAGAAACGCCCCATGAATCCATCAGGCCCTGGAGCCTTGTCGGACGGTAGCTGCTTGATGGCATTCCATACTTTAGCCTCAGAAATAGGTGCATCCATTGCTTCAAGTTCGTGCTGCTGAATACCAAGTGCCTCAAGGTCAAGAGTGTGTTGCCTTTCCTCCCTAGAACCAATCAGATTTGTATAAAAATTGACTAGAACTTCAGCCTTCTCATCGTGTGTGGTGACAACACGTTGTCCGTCTTTCAGCTTTGCAATGAAGTTTTTCCTCTTACGATGTCGGGCATGAAGGTGGAACAGACCCGTGTTGGCATCACCTTCACGCAACCATGTGATCCTTGATCTGATTCTCGCAATTGTGCGTATCAAGGATGCAAGGGCAAGTGAATGTTTCTTCAAGTTGTTGCGCAGCCATGTCTCAAGGGGACTCAGCTGTCTACTGTCCTGAGCGATGTCCAGCTGATGAATTACCTCTTTGGCCAAATCAAGCTGTGATCTAAAGTGGCCAACTTTCTTGTCACTCCAACTCTGAAGCCCTCTTGCAGTAGCTTTAAATTTTAGAGAAAGAGTCTCCAAAGGACAAGGTTTGTGCTGCACTGAATCCCATGCTTGTTGAACTGCTCCCTGAAATCCCTCGAACTTGGACCAAAATGACTCAAAATTGAACCGCTTCTTGCCCGGATTGTTGTCTCGCAAACCAAGAAGAAGGGGGCAGTGGTCGGAATCCTCAGTAGCTACACTTTGGAGAAGACAATCTAGAAATTGCAGCTCCCAATCAGTTGAGCAGAACACCCGATCTAGCTTGAGAAGCGTAGGAGAGGATGATGTGCTGGAGCTGGTCCAAGTATATTTGCGACCATGAAGTGGTAGCTCCTTGATGGCCAGATCATCAATAAGCCTTCTAAAACGACCCATCATAGCACGGTTGAGGTTGGGGTTATTCTTGTCCTCGTCTTTATATATCAAATTGAAATCACCGGCTAAAACCCATGGTCCTGAGCAAAGCACCCGAACATTCCGCAGTTCTTAGAGGAAAGCAATCTTGTCTTCATTTCCTTGTGGCCCATAGACACATGTAAGCCACCACGGCTCACCATTCTCTTGATGAAACTGAACTGAAGCACTAAAGTTGTCCATTCTGCTTGACACAACAGCACCGAGCTTAGTCTTCCGTGCCACAAGGATGCCTCCACTAACACCGACTGATGGAAGATAAACAAAGTTGTTATCAAATTCAGTTCCTAGCATGGACAAAATATTTCTTCGGGAGATTGCCTCCATCTTTGTTTCCTGTAGGCATACAATGACTCTAACCGAGTCTTGACGTGCAGTTGAGTTAAGTTCCCGCACGTTCCATACCAAAATGTGAGAAGGATCCATTAAAAACAAATTTAGGATCGACCACACAGCAAGTGTGCTATTCAACAATTACACAACAGCTTATAAAAGAATTGACGAAAGCATTGGAGTAAACTGTCACTTTAGGGTTGAGATCAGTACGATTCAGTCTTTAATTTTGTCTCACCACAGGGTTCCGCTGACATGAATATTGGTGACATTTTTGGTTTTACAACATTCATTCTTATACTTTCACTGTTGTTGATCATGTTGTTTCTATGCACTTATTGAGATCTAATTAAAATTTCGTAATTTCTTCAGGTTTCTTTGTCTTGGTACACATTATAACTATTTCTCATAATGACAATGATTTTAGGTAGCAGGACATCTGGGAAAATATTGGGCAACGGTTATTAGCTTGACTGTTGGAGGATAGCTGACACGCGTTCTATGTGAACACCAATTTGCTTATTGGACACCGAGCTGCTGGTTCATGTAGGTGCCAGTGTTGAGCCATAGTTGTGATTGAGTCCGTTAGCACACAGTAAAAGATGTGCTGCACCAGAGATTAGTTTAAGACGCCGTTCAAGATGATCTCTTGTCTTGACAGAACCAAAGGAAATGTAAAAGTTGTGATGCTTTTATAACCAGCAAACTGTGTTCTTGCAATTTTCTGTGTGTACAAATGTAACATATGTTTTTAATTGTTAATTATCATTACTGGATTTGTATTTTGCATACATGAAGCAGCTGTGGAAGCACTCCCCACAAAATGTACATTTGAAATGAATCTTATGTCAGTTGTGCCCAAACTAAGATCTGAATATGTCCACTTGTTGGTTTCTGAATTTTCAGAGGTGATATTTACTCATGTATATGATGATTGTATTTAATTGTGGAAATAAAAACTGTAAATCTCAAAACCAGCAAACTGGATCACAACACTTAATAACATATGTTTTCATTTGCAAACGAGATGGGAATAAAGTGTGAAGCATCCAACAATATATTAACTGGCTGGGTATGTAGCTATTAGCTTGCAAGCACTCCTAAATTGTGTGTATTAGCTTTCAAGTACTCATAACTCATCCTAAGGCAGAAGAACATAAGTATATTTTCCAATCAGAAAAATAGTGTGCATTTCCAGTGCTGATGCTTTGCGCAATAATGTTTAAAGCACCCTGGAAAAGCTGGCAGCAGATCTCTTCTACTTGATGTTGCTCTGCTTCCCAGTGTCGAGATCTACTTTTGAAGCTCTGATTATTCAAAGTGCAAAGAAGATCAAATGAGTGGAAAACTGCAATGTAGGGAAAAGGGGATATATGTAGCAGCACAACATATACGGGAGAAAAGCATATAAGTGGCTGCTCGTGAAAGAATGAGATGAGGAGAGATGCATTAATTCTTCTCTTCTTGATGAATTAATTCAGCCATTCAGAATCTGATGCTGTAACAGATGAAATGAAACTAAACAATGAGAAGACTCCACCATGACTAAAACATGATTAAGGTCCCCCGCATGCTAAACAGGAGTCAGGATGAAGACAGATGACCAAGCACCAAGAACCGGCGAAATTGCATTTCGTTGTTCACTAGCATCGGTGGTGAGTTAGAAATACACTGGATGAGGCATCGTCGTTGTCATTGGTGCTACCCACAATCTGTGCGGTTATTTTGCTGGCACCTTCTACTCCGTCGTTTGATATTAGGGGTGTCGACATGCTCGTGAGTCAGGAACTCGATGATTATGCATTAACCGGGCTGTAACAAAACAAGTGCCGCGGGCTCGTCGAGCATATCGGCACATGAAAAGATTATCCCCGCTGTTGCCGGGAAGCAAGCACCTCTTCATGGTGACCTATGCTCCAATTTTGCAATTCTAGAAGGACGATGGTGGCCTGTAGGATAGGGATTTTGGCTCTAACTATAGTAGGCAGTTGTGATTATGTCACAAAGATCGAAGGGAAAAACCGACGGGGAGGGTGTGGCTCGGCTCGGGTACGACACTCTCCGCGGGATGAAACGTGGGTGCGTCTTTAGAACGAACCTGTGTCGAGCCTGACCGATCGGTGGGTGGGTGTGACCGACCTCGCTACAGAATTACTTATTCTATACTTAGCTACAGATTATACCTACACTATATATATATATATATATATATATATATATATATATATATATATATATAAGCATTTTTTTTAGCATTACGAGAAACCTTCTACCATTCAGTGGTGCCTTTTCACATGATTTCATATCATTTTACTATGACAACTATGGTCAATAGAGTTACCCCTATTCAAATTCTTGTAACATTCGAATTATTGTAACAGGCCACGTAACAGAGGATGTCATTTAGACGACAGATCAATATAGGATCGGGGAACTATAGTCCAGATGAATGCGTGCCAAATTGGTCGATCTGGTCTTCTCCCCAATAAGATCTCACTGGATTATCGCTTAAAAAAAAGATATCTCTGGATTGTAAACGGTACATCCTTAAAATGAAGCATTCCATGGAATGTATAAGATGACATTGTCCCAACAATTGAAATGATGTTGCAGCAAAATGAGGAAAACCTGCGCATCTGATTACAGCAGTGAACAAAATAGGTGCAAGAACCAGGCCGAACCCAAGGTACAATTTCTCAATTTTACAAGCTGCTTGCTCGCAAACTCACAAACATTGCAACAAGTCCGTTATAAGCAAGAAACATATGCAAACACGTGTGTGCACATGTGCCTATGGCCTATATATACATCTGTACTGTATTATATACACTAAACTTGCTGTTACACTTGAACACAACAAGCGGCCTGCACGTGCCCAACAAACTCCGGCGCCATGGGCTGCCGCGTCCACGACGACGTTGACCCGTCCTCGCTGAGCAGGTGCACGGCCTGCTCGGCGCCATGGCAGGCGGAGCCGATGACAACCACACGCCCATCTCCGATGGCCACCACAGCCGTCATAGCGCGCGCGTCATCCGGCACACGTGCAACCGGTCGCCACGCATCACCATCGACTTCCCGTGCCACGACGTGCCCGTCGCGGACCATGTACATCCTTGTCCCCGCCTCTCCATCTCCGGGCGCGGCGCAGCACGTCCTCGGGCACAAGCCCTCCTCGATCACGCCCTCCTGCACGGGCCCCCACGCCCACGCGATGGGGTCGAACGACTCTGCGGAGCCCATGAACCTGCCCTGCCCCGCCGTCGGGTACCCGCCGAGCACCACGAACCCGGCGCCGCCGACGCAGACGCCCCTCGCCTCGTCCCGCTCCCGCGCCATCTCCGGCATCGCGACCCACGCGTCGGCCTCCGCGTCGTAGGCCGCCGCCGACCGCAGCGCGTTCTTCTCCGCGTCGTGCCCGCCCGCAACGAACACCCACCTCGACTCACCGGCCGCCGCGCACGCGAAGAACGACCGGCGCGGCGGCGGCATCTCCGCGCCGCGCCGCCATGTCCCGGACAGAAAGTCGTACACGTGGACCGCGGCCGTCGGGGCCCACGTCTCCGGGTCCCACCCGCCCAGCACCACCAGCTTCCGTCTCGGGCCCTCGCCGACCACGGCCAGCTGGCAGAACAGCGGGAGCCTCCCGCCGGGGAACGGCGGCGGCGGCGACATCGCGGCCCACGCGCCGGTGGACACGTCGTGGAGCACGAGGCGGTAGGAGGCAGGTGTTGCGGAGGCGGCGTACTTGTGGGCCGGGCCGGAGGCGGCGAACGGCGGCGCGGCCTGCGCCAGCACGAGCAGCGGCCGCGTCCGGCGGAGGCGGTGGTGGAACGGCGACTCCACCTCCGCCTTCCACTGCCGCGACACGCGGCGTGTCGCGGGGAGCTGGTCGAACCCCACGCGTACCAGGCACTCTCGAGCCAGATCGTCCGGCAGACCCGGGATCAGGTCGTCCATGGCTGATGCCTGATGGCTCTGAGCTTGCTGCCGCTTCTTTCTTGCTTGCGAAATGTGGAATCGAGTGATCGAAATCTGGATTGGGAACCAAGTCGTTGAGCTATGGTGTTTGTCAGAACGAGCGTGACCAGGTTGTTATATACTAGGCGAGGGGTTTGGCGGTTTAAGGATGAGAACCGATTTGGGTAGAGGTATACAGGATGACGCCGACCGAGGATTACCGATTTCTATAGTCCACGGGAATGGATTGCAAGTTGCGACCGCGACGGCGGCTGCCTGGCGGTTTCGTATCCGGTGTGTTTTGGCGGGACCTCCCGTTTGTTTTAAAACCGTGTATATGTTCCTGCTGGCTGCTGGTTTTGGGGACCAAGATCAGCATTCAGCCCCTTTGTTAATGGATGGTGGCCCCCTTGTCGTGAGTGTAATTTGCACAGGCGAAGTGCAGAGTTGCTCTGCATTCAGACTTTCACAATATTCTGCAGGCAGCGGCGATTGAGGCCTCTGTAGACGTCTGGTTACCAATCGTGAAATTCTCTGAAAAAAAAAAACAATCGTGAAACAGATGCTTCTGCGAACAACCAAACAGTATTGGCAAACGAAGTCCCACACGAAATGCTGCCTGCCTGTGCGTGTGGAACAGATCTCGACAGATGGTTTCAAACGGCTGAACAACATCAAGCAGCACTCCATTCCGTTGCGGATTTGCTACTCCATGGGTCGCGTCTGTTATAGCTGACGATCCTTTCGTACAAAGGCATGTTGCAACTTGCAAGCCCTGTCCGAATAGTATAACCATGCAGGACTAATTATGGCACACTCCTGACTAGCACGCCATCGTGTATCTTCAAAAGAGACGTTGTCGTGGAGTTATCCTTAACACGGCATCAGATTCAGATATTTGCCGATTCCCGCAGTGTAGATTAAACATAGATGATCAAGCATTCAGGCGTCAACCACTGGAGAGCAAGCTAGCGACAGTCATGTGATCTGGTGATGGAGATGTCGGTCGCAGATACAGTGGCATGTCGGGTCACCATCGAGACGAAGCAGACGCAAGCTCAGCTCTCGTTCCAGCCAAGAAGCCAATGCTAATCATCTGCTATATCCTCGATATAGGTGTGCTTCAATTGATCGTTAGATGTCGATTCAGTGGACTTAGTGTGTAGATTATCGTCCACTGCCTTCGCCTGTCATCAGCAACCAGCGTAACGATTATCTGAAAGGGACAACCACATGTGTGATTTGCTTCACAAAGTAAGAATTTTGTTTTGGGTCCATAAGTGTGCAACTTTAGTACGAAATTAGAATAATTTTGTTATATGAGTGCAACTAATAGTCGCACTACACTGGAACTCACATAATTCATGGTTTTGCTTGTTTAGAATTATTGTGATTCAATTGTTTCATTGTTAAAAGCACAGAAACGCAAAGTATATTAGTTTGCTCTCGATAAGGAGTGAGCAGCACCGATTGGTTTGTCTTGTAGTTAGGAGCTGGTTTATCAAAATTGTTAGTAGCTACTTTTTTTCTCACATTACTGCTTCTTAACCAAGTAATTAAGTTCAGTAGGCTGGCAGCTATATTATATCTTTACTCTCCTGTTTGGATCCTCTCAAATTATAATATAATCTGAGAGGTCTCCAAACGGAACAGATTTTATTTTCGGTTTATATAATATAGACCTCTAGATTTTATAATCTCATAATCTACTCTGAATCTCCTAATGGTAAATTATATAATCTTAGAGGATCCAAACAGAACCTAAGACTGAAAGGGAGTCACCATAGTTGCATGCAATTGTTAAGAAGGGAATAGGAAAAATCCATGGGGATTGGTCATGAAATGAAATGGCAAGGAATTAGAAGGGGGTGGGGGAATAAAAGGGTTTGGTTATTGCATTGTTGCTCAATTAACAAACTATAGGCGTGTTTATGTTATAGTGCTCGGTGGCATAGGTGCTCTAGCAACATTGTGGTAAATGTTGCTAAATTGTTTCCATGAGATTTTATTCATTTATACAATGATGTTGAAAGCTAAGCAACCATGGCATATTAGAAAAAAATAAAAATCTCATAGTAGCATTGATGCTGAAATCCCAACATATTATCTTGTATGTTACCATTGTGATTTTGACGGTGTCTTGAGAAATGTTTATCTAAAATTTCTTAATGTCAGATTTTTCATAATATTTTGTTTAAAATAGTACATAATTTCGTAATATTGTACCACCACAACTATTTTTGTCAAGTTAACCACTATGTAAAATTCATTTAACCCTTGAAAAGCATAAGAAATTAGTTAGACAACGAATGAACAAAAGGTTTGGAGAACTGTAGTACTAGTACAGTGCTACTTTGAATTCGGTGTGCTAAACACCATGAATACATGTCAAGTTTTTTTGTGGTTGAGGTAGAGGACTATGGCGACGGAGGATTACTGATTACATGCCCACAGAATTACAGAATTGGCTTGTGACTGTGATGGCGGGTGGCTTGGCGCATTTCATATCCAATGTGTGTTTGGCCTTTGTTTGTCCCTACTTCTTTCGGACTCGGAGGGGTCCTAATCCTTATGTTAATGGATAGTGGGCACATCTGGTGAAGTAATATGTTTGTGGTTTAAGGATGAGAATGAATTAGGTGGAATTTGAAACGGGGTAGGGGAAAACGCGATGGGGGATTATCGGTTGCTAAGCTAGTCCACGGAAATGTGTCTACGATTGTGACGACAGGTGGTTGGCGGTTTCATATCCCGTTTGTTTTGGTAAGACCTCCTGTTTGCTTCAATAAACCTTGTATATGTCTCTGCTGGTTTTGAAAGTTTCTCCCAACCTCTTTGTTAATAGATGGTGGGTAGAGAGTTCCTCTGTATCTACACCAATAATAAGTCTTTTGGGCACTACTCTCAAGCTTCTTACCCATCTCTCATGTAGCTTGTCATTCTTTTGTTTTTTTTGTCTTCTTTCTTTTTTTTTTCTTTCTGCTAGTTTTTCAGCCTTACTGAGATTTTTCAATGCCACTCTTCTTTCCTTCTTTAAGAGAAAATTTGATGGACCTTTCTTAAATAGTGGTGGCCTTTGGAGCAGCTCACCATTTAGCGCCATGACCTGCTTCATGAGGTGAGTTGCATCTTCTTTACTTGTCTTGAAGTTGTCCAGTAGATCATTTTGATTCTTATCTATCTCTTTGACCTCTATTTGGACCACGTCCCATGAAAGACCGTTCATATTGGTCTTTAACTTCCACTTTATCACCTCAAGTTTGTAAACATCTATATAGATGTCAAACATGAGTATATACACTTTAATAAACCCTTCACTAATATAAACAACGCACTCAACAACCTCCTCTTCATCTAGAGTTGTATGAGGCATGTACAACATGGATATTTCTTTTGTGCCTTTGTGGCTATTATACACAATGGATTCACGTAATCAAAGACATAAATACATATTATGTTAAAATAAAATAATTCATCATATGAAGTAAAATAGAAATAAAAGTTTGTAACATATTTTGAAGTTTGATCTAGCCTATACACATATCAATATTAAAGAAACTCTAAATTAGATTTTGGAAATCGTAATTATTTTGGTTTTGGCTTATATACAGATGACTTTCATGAGCTAGTGAAAACTGCTTCTTCTATTTCTAGTTCAGTTGACAAAGAGAGATAAAAATGGCTTCGTGCAATAATGTTATTTTCTCAAGGGCTTTGAGAATTAGTTACATGAAGTTTTAATCCTTATACAATGACTCTAAAGCAATCACAATCTACTCGCAATATATAACTTGTATGCGACCATTGAGCTCTTGACACATCTTGAGAAATGTTCATCAAATTCTCTTAGCAAAGTATACTTTGTCGTAATTTGTTTGTAAAATACATGAGTCATGAAATCAATTTTACCCTAAAATAGTGTATTTGGCATTACAAGCTTTTTAAAGTTGTGAATTTTGATATTATTTTGCATCATTTTACTACCACAAATATGATTGTCAACTTGAATGAATTATTAAAGTCTCCTAGCAAAGCATCGCAGTTAGACGGCGGATGAACTATATATAGTATTATACATGGCTATTTTGAATTGCCTTAGAACACGAGCCAAAATCATCTGTCTATTTTTTTTTTCACAAGAGCACCTGTAAGCATTCTTAAAACAAAATCTGCAGCCTTTGGAATGTACGTTGTGATTTCGTCAGAAACAGCTTTAGAACTGCGAAGTGGTGTAAACAGTGACAATTTTCACAGCTCTTGTGACAATTTTCACAGCTCTTGCACGGGCAGCATGGCTGATTACTGCAGTCCAGAAAATAGATGCAGTAACCCAGACCATGACACAATTCCTATTTCCCAAGCTGCATGTTCACCAAGACACAATTCCTATTTCCCAAGCTGCATGTTCACCAAGACACCAACTCACAAGAGCTGCAACAGATCCGTTAACAAGGAAAGGCAGGAAACCACATCTGCGCGTGAACGCGCGTCCGGATATGCGTATGCATACATCCATAGTGCACATTACCACCAGGTGCTGTCACACTTGAACGCAGCACGTGGACTGTACGTGCCCAGAAAACTCCAATGTCGGCGCGTCCTCGTTAAGCACGTGCACGCCCTGCTCCGCGCAATGGCAGGCCGAGCTGATGACAACCACAACACGTTCATCCCGAATTATTCCCGATGGCCGCGATGGCTAGCCGCCAGGGCGTCCTCCGTCACGCGCGCGCACCGTCCCACGCCACGACGTTTCTGTTGCGGACCATGTACATCCTTCACCCGCCTCACCCGGTGCCACGCAGCACGTCCTCAGACACGCGCCATCCTAGTCGTCGATCACGCCCTCCTGGATGGGTCACCACGCCCACGCAGCGGGGTTGAACACCTCCTCTGAGCCAGCGAATGAACCGGCCTGCGCCAACGTCGGGTACCTGCCGAGCACCACGAACCTGCCGCTGTCGACGGAAATGACGCCTCAGGGCTCGTCCCGCTCTCGCGTCATCCTGTCCCCAGGGCCAGACGTGTATGGCAGCCATATGGAGCACGACCAGCGCATGACAGGCCGACGATTCTTCGGAGTGACACAAGGTTTGCATATTTGATACACCATCCGATTCTAAAATTGTTATCGTTATTGATTCTTTTGTTGTTATCTTGATCATTTATTTTATTCAAAATATTTATTTGGATATAAAATATTATAAGTTACATTTAAATTTTATTTAATAATAAAATAAATCATGAAAAAATATATGATATTTTTTTAAAAAAATTGAATAAGACGAATGATCAAAATTGATAAAAAAATCAATGACAATAAAAATTTTGAAACGGAGGGAGTAAATGTTACGGCTGAAACCCCGCCGAGTGTCATTGTCGGATGAAGCATAGTAAGACCACACAGGTCGAGCGGACGGCTCAGAAAATGCCTCTAGCAGGCTAGTTGCACCCGTAGGACCATCCGTAGCTTATAAAGCAAAAAACAGAGCAGTATCGATGTATCGTATGAAGTATGATCCTAACCCAGCGCCCCGGCCTGGACCCGGCGGAGTTCGTTCGCGATCGAGCAAAAGATATTCGCCGTCGTCGACCCGATGAGTGCCAAGTTAGCAGCCAGAGCTGCATCAATAAGCTAGCGTGGCAGGCTATAGCGCTTGTGTTACCTCCATGGCTACGCGCTCTGCGTTTACTGCAGTCTACCGTCGCGAATGCATGCAGCCAGGACAGCAGGCAATGGTGGTCGTGATGTAGCTCTTGGCAGCCAGGACAGCCGAGGCGCCGTCCCCGGTATCAGCGTTTGCTGTGGTCCTCCCTGGCCTTGGCAGCACGGGCGCAGAAAGCGCGGTTCTCCATCCTCAACACGAGGCTCTCCCGTGCAGGACCTCAGTCCAGCAGTTCCACTTGGGCGCCTGCTTGCCGCGCTGCTCGTCCTTCCAGAGAGCCAACCTGTTGGAGATATGCCCAAGAGACAATACGGATTTGATCCGTATGTGAGGGTCATACGGATATTGATCCGTGTGAGGAATTAGTCCACTAATGGGCCAACTAGTCGAGGCCCATTAGAAGGGTCTATTTAAGTGGAGGAGGGGCTTAAGGCGCAGGTGATTCCACCAGTCCTTAACCCTAGCCGTCGTGCTCCTCTTTCTCGCCCACAAAACCCTAACCGTGTTGCCGGTGCTAGCACGCCGCGCACGGTGCTCCAACCCCGTACGTGTGGATACCGCGAGGAGGCGCTGCTGCTGCTGCGGTGCCGACGGCTGGACTAGAAGGAGACGATTGACGTGATCGACTACTTCCTCTACACCGACGCGCGACTACGTTGGATCGAGCTGCTCCAACATTCGTTTCCGCTCCGCCTGCGCGTCTAGTGGTAACGATCCATGATCCTCTCTTGCAAGGTTTCCTGGTTGAACGGTAGAAATTTTATATGCTATCGTAGCCTATCCGTTCCCTAACACAACCCTCCACCAGCAGCCTCGGCGCCTCTTCTTCCCATTCACCGCCGCATCCACGTCGATGTCTACTATATCTCCATCGATCCTCGCCTCTCCTGACCTGATCCAGATGGGTGGCGCGTGCCGTGCCGGTGATCGGAGGTGGGCGGCGGCTGCGGTAGTGGAACAAACACTGCCAACGCGTGGGTTCGTTCTGCTTTTAACCCCGCCGGTCACACCAGAGTTGACCTGGAGCGTGGAGTCTGAACCCGCCAATGCCAATCAGTCAGGCGAACTCAGCAGTCATCGACTCATCGGGCAACCTGCTGAAATGGTGAGAAGCCGACGTCGCAAAAACAACCGGGAGCAACCTTCTCCCTGATCTTTTGCTTCTGCGGGCGATGGCAGCAGCTAGCACCCCGGATCGTCTTGCCCATGAGCTCGTTTAACTATTCAGACACGCAGCAATATTTCGTCGTCGCAGATTCCCGCCTGCTACAACTTAAAAAAAACTGATGTTCCGGCGGTCCCTTGTTAGGACCGAGAGAATTCGTGACCAAGAAGAACAATTCCAAAGTAACCGAGAACGTTTTTGTAACAACACTGTGAAAATACAAAAAGATAGCTGAAACTACGTACATTCATCTTCTCATACATACATTCATAAGAACGCCGCTGCTTCTTGGGCACAGAGACACAGAGACATACTAGTGCAAAGCAAAATTTTGATATTTACATGTTAAGCATGTACTATCTAGACAACATGTTCTACATTAAGATTAGTGAAATTTTATGTACTTGATCATGTGATCTTTAGATTGTAGTGGATCTAACATGAATCTCAGAACAATGTTGATGGTGTGGATAATATATATTGAGCATGTATATGCTATAAAGACTTTCTCCATACTAGTGATAGAACACTACATGCATGCCGGTGCTATGGCCACCGACCAGGTATACGTATGTCCGCGCCGGGGAGCAGGCGCGCGATTTCCTCGGTGTACTTGCGGCAGCGGGCCATTGTAGCATTGCACTTGATCGTCATCATGCGAGTCCTCTGACGGAGCACACTTATCTCGGGTGGTCCGTCCCAGAAGTTGCCCTTGGATATCTTCAGGCGCAGCTCCTCCTCCCATCGCCGCTCCTCCAGCGCCCCTACGTCCTCCGCCGCCGCCGGCCTCTTCAGTCCCCCGGCGTGGCGTCGATCTCCATATCCATCGACGTGCACTGATGTGGCCTTGCGACTTCGAGGGACACGTTTCGGTGCTCCTCTTCTTCTTCTATATATATATAACCGTCAATTGGTATCCGACGCCGATCGGATGTTGTCGTCTTAGCCGAGTCCGAATCCGACAACAGCCCACGGTGATTCTTTTCCTGCGAACGCCCGCCCATCATACTTCTCCGCTTCTGTTCTGATGAAAGAATTACCGCCCAGCTGGCCATATCTGTCGTCGCCGGCTGTTAGCAAGTCCGTGTGCTCGACAGGATCGCACCATGCTCAAATAATGAAATAAGTACCTTATTACCTACACATATGCAATCAAAACTTCATCAGACAAAAGTAGAATATTTGAAAGATGAACTCTGAGGGCAAAGCCGCTATTTGATCGCGCACACTCATGTTGTCCTTGTTTCGGACAAGCTATACCCTCCTCTCCAACAGTTCCATGTGACCCATCAAATTCCTTTGGTCATGCTGTCAACGTGTGCACATGCTTTGATTGCAACATAAACAAATGTTCTGTTAATGGTGTTAATAATGGATTATGTTATTATTACGTCAACAAAATGCATAGCCAAAGGTAGTAAAATGGACGTTTTCTCTTTTCTTAATGTAAGTTGCGCGCTGTTAGTCTGTTACTCCAAAAACTCATGGAAATAAGAAACCTCTGTTAGTTGTCTTTATGCATGCTTTAAGCGTGTGGGCTCGTGCTTTCTTGAGCCAATAGTTTTCTTGTTTCCTATATCATATATATATGGTGCATAAATTCAATAATACGCCAGCATATGTTTAGCTTATCAGGTTCATTTAACTATTTTCAGCACATGGTCGACATTATTATTCTTTCTATCAGGAAAAAAATGGTGCTTAGTTGAAACTAATGTTGATGAATCCATTTTCCTCGATACTCATTCTCGAAGAAGAACCCCCAACACTATTTGGGTTCATCCTACCCCCAACCCACACATGATATGTTGCACATCCTCATATTAAGATCTAAAATGGATTTTAATTTATCCCATCACCATTTATCACTGTCATAGTTAATTATGCCTTCTTTGAAATGGTAGAATTTCACAAAGATCAATTCAATTCTATCTTAAATTCCTACGAGATAGAGTGAAAATATTTCATTCCATTTCTCTCTTACAAGAAAACATATAACCGGTATCATAGAAGAAAATGTACTACCAAACTCTTTCTAATAAAAGGAAAAAAAAAAGAGACCGCCAGTCATCCCCATACGTGCCACCAACTCATCTTGCATGGCTACACTACACAACCCAACCACAAAATTAAAAGCAAGAGCCCAGGTGTTATTTCCCTTCCACAATGACCCACTCTTGTCGGTGATTAGCACACTCCAGAATCATTAGCCAGCTAACCCAAAGGTCCCAAACCCCGAAACAAGCCGCCATCGCCCATCGCCCGCAAACAACCCACGTCCAGCTCACCCGCGAAAACCCAACCGCCTCTGCCATGTGGGCCCTATATAAACACCGCGGCCCCACCTCGCTCCCCTCTAGAAGCCGCCTTCCAGGCGACCGGCTGCAACCGGTCCCCGCCCGCGGCTGACCGGCAGCCTTCGCGCCGCCTTCCGCTCCCTTCCCGGTCACCCCCAAACCCCACGAGAAAACGAGAGTTTTCAACATTTTTTTTCCGGTTTATTAATAATTAACAGCAACACGCGCAGCGAAGCAACGCAGCTGTTACTGTTAAGCATCAACAAAAGAGGCGAGCCTTTTCGCTCGTCGCCGCCACCACCTCGTCGTCGTCTCGCCTCGTGCTCGGCCTCGTACGCGCGCGCGTGCGGGATCTCGTGCTGGCCCAGCCGCGTGTGCGCACCGAGGAGGCGGGCGCGTCAGCAGGTGAGGGCTCACCGATCGATTGCGGTGTTTCGCAGGGTGGATCTGGCGGGGCTCGCCGGATCTCGAGCCATTTCCCGGGTTTCCGGTGTGATTTTTGGTTCCTTGGTGGTGGTGTTTAGGGGTTCGGAGCGAGGCGATCCGGCGGCGATGGCGAGCCGGGTGAAGGAGGACGAGAGGAACGAGCGGATTATACGCGGGCTGCTCAAGCTGCCCGCCAACAAGAGGTGCATCAATTGCAACAATTTGGTGAGTCACCTGGCTGGATTTCTCGACCTCGCTTGCTAAATGTGGCCGGCTTTCGGGGACGATGAACTAGGGGGCTGGGACTCGGATGAGCTATTTTAAGTTCGCTTGGCTTGGTTTCATCCTCTGCAATGCTTCGTCGCTGGGTATGGTTGACGTAATGCATACTGCAACTGCAAGGTTCCGTTTGATGGATAGTAGTATTGATCAGGGAATGGTGTCATATACTTATATTGGGGGAGTCAAGAGGTAAATTGTAGTTCAAGGTGCAAAATTGGATATAAACTTACCCCTGATACAGGAGATTACGATTTGCTTAGCCATTATGATGTGAAATGATCATGGCTGTATAATTGATAGATTTTTCTACTGCGTGCAATATATGCACCCTTGATGATTTTCAATTTGACTTCCTCGATGTGGTAGGAGTGCCTAGGATCAATATTAACTGCCAGGATATTAAATAGGAAAGTCGAATTGTGGGTGTCTCTGAGAGTCCAAATTGACCAGTGGCTAGGCATGCAGTCAACAAGGAAAAGTTGCAAGTGAAGCTTTAGCCATTATATACTTGCATCAAACTGGATTGAAACAGAGGGCACACTCAAGTATATCCTGACCTTGACGAGCAAAAATGAATATACAAAAGACACTCATTAGTAAATAACAGTATGGAAAACGTATTGATTCCATTGAAACGAAATTATGCAAGACACTCGTAGCTATAGGTGAAAATAAGGCATCAATAAGTAAAATAGCATTGCGGCTCATTTTCGATGTTAAAGAAATAGCATATGTAGCACACGAAGGAAGTTAAATAACACGATTGTATTTGAGTAAAAGATACCAAAACAACAGCCTTTCTAAAGTGCATTGATCTCTATGAATGCACTATGCGGCCAATGGTCTTATTTCTTCTTCGACCTTGACTTCATCCTTGTATTTACTATGTAGTTTTTCCTCTTGTTTTGGTGCTTCCCCACTTCAAGTTCTGTGCCATGTGAAGCTTGATGCTATTTTAGAAACTGCTATAGCTATTTGAGCTCAGATTTCATGCCCATTGTTTTGCTCCAACCTAGTCCTTACACATAACCCAAGCCTATTATAAGGGGCAAATTTTTCTCTGTGATATGGTTTGTTCATGTGTCACGCATTGGCCGTTGGAAGTGGGTAGTGCCAGTACCAGCATTCAGTGCCTCCTGGGCTAAACACAGCACCACGTTTACCTTTTCTACGTGAAGTGATGATTTAGCTGTACGTAGATGCTGCCTGCATAGACCCGTCAATTGTTGGGATGGGTTTTGAGCAAACTTTAGGCTTAGGATGTTACAATAAGTATCCTACATATATTTCATTTGCATTGTAAAGTGAGCTAACAAGGCCCAGCTACTGAATAAGGTGTTTATCAGGTGAACTAACAAGTCTCAACTGATGAATAAGTAGAATATATTGTTCCTAAACATGTGTTTATGCAGAATAGTAGAATGCTAATGTGCATATGTTGATGTGAACAGGGACCGCAATATGTCTGCACAAATTTCTCGACCTTTGTTTGTACTAATTGCAGTGGAGCACAGTAAGTTTCTAATTCAGTCTTTTCAAATTGATCCAACTCTTTGCATTTCCGTTGTTTTTGTTAAAAATCATATGCAACCTCTCAAATTGGAATATTCAGTCTTTTCAAAGTGATCCAACTCTTTTCATTTCCGTTGTTTTTGTTAAAAATCATATGCAACCTCTCAAATTGGAATATGTTGATCCCTTCCCTTATTTTTCTTCTTTTTGTTCCTGTTAGTCGTGAGTTTACGCACCGAGTGAAATCAATTTCCATGGCTAAATTTACTGCACAAGAAGTCACTGCACTTCAAGAAGGAGGAAATGAGGTAACTTGTGTTTCTCTCACCTGTTTTTCTTGTTTTCAATTAGTTACATGCCCTCTGTATAACATGACATCGGTTTTGCTTGGCCTGTAGCGCGCTAGAGAAATATTTTTCAAGGAATGGGATGCTCACCGGAATGCATACCCTGACAGCAGGTTACCTTCTTTTTTTTCAGCAATTTCCTCTTTAGGTTCCACCTTATTAATTTCAAAATTGGTAGTATGACCTGGTTCTTTTGGTCTCAGTAATGCTGATAAACTGAGGAATTTCATTAAGCATGTGTATGTTGAGCGGAGATACACAGGAGAAAGAAGTACTGATAGGCCACCGAGGGGAAGGGTATGCTATCTCCTTACTGCTCTAAATTCTTCTAGTAACCAATGATGGTTTTTGGAGATGTATCTCTTTTCTTCTAAATTCACTGTGTTCTGTGATCTTCATCTTTCAGGATGATAAGGATGAATATAGCGAAAATAGGAGATCTGATGGAAATTGGGGTGGGTCTAGAAGTCCACCAAATGGAAGCTACTCTGACCGTCGAAGTTATAGTGGGCGGAGTGATGACAGAAATTCCAGACATTCCTATGGAGACCGGAGTCCTGGCTATGACCAAAATGATTATAAGAAAAGTCCCCGCTACTTTGAGGTTGTCGATGATAGATCTGGCAAAACGACTCCAGTCCAAAGGTTTGAGGACCGCAGGTTTTCTGAACCAAGGAAGCCAGATACTGGGTCTCCAAATTACGAAAAAGAAGCTGATACATCTAGTCCTGTTGTACGGCCAGTGAGGGAAATATTGGGTGATGAAGCTCCTCAACTTCGGGTTGGCGAGCCTTCAAAGCCAGTTGCTGATCCTCCAAAACCTGTCATAGTTAGACCAATTGATCCACCAAAGCCAAATGGAACCAGGGCAATTGACCCTCCACCACAGGCAAAGGTCTTTTTTTCTGTCATTTCTTAGTGCACTTTAGAGTCTCCTTTGAAGTATGAATATATTATTGTTCTGCATGTTCTCTTGGAACTAGGGGTTCAAGTAATGAGATTTAATGGTTTTCTTGCTTTTTCATAATGTAGACGGTGTCTGCTACCAACAATATTGCTTCTCCTGAGGGACCTTCAGAACAGACGAAGGTGGCAAGTGCTGTGAGCTTAATTGATTTTAGTGAAGATCCTGAACCTACTGTGTCTGCAGCACCGTCACAACAAGCCCCTACACCACGACAGCATCCTGTTAGTGCACCGGCTTCTCATCCTGTTAACTCTCCATCAGTGAGTGGTGGTGACTGGGCATCTTTTGATGCTTTTGGTCAGCAACAAACACAACAATCAAGCAGCAGTGCAAGTGCAAATCCCCTTGAGTCTGCACTCGCGCAACTGTCATTCTCTGAAACACCGCCTGTACCAAATTCATCAGCAAATGGACAGTCATCTGTAGTAGACCAGTCACAGTCCTTGTTGTTTGATGCATCATTTGGAATATCAGGCAACCAGGTAGTCACTTTTGCATACAGACTTCAAGATATCTACACTTAGTTTTTTTTTTCCTTTGGAAGCAGTTTTCACATTATTCTTTTTTACAGGCGTCAACAGTAATGCCTACCCAAGGAACTTCAGTTCACCAACCTTCTCTTGTTGCCTCTACACCGGGATTTCCTTCTCATATGACTGCCAATCCACAAGGAACCAGTGGTATTCAAGGGGCAGCATCTTCTACTGAAAGTAAACCCAGTGGCCGGAAAGAACTTCCAGCGGTACGTGGTTAACGGCTACTTAATTGTTTTTCCTTAACTAGTTATTCCATGATTTCTCTTCCTTGTTTGATTGATCTGCAGATAATATGTAATATATTTGGTGTGTGTCCTGTGTTATATTTACTCTGAAATACTTTACCTTTCTTAAATCTAATCGAAATGGACGGAAAAGCTAGAAACTACCTGATCAATCCAGTTGCTGTGTCCTGTAGCCTCTCAAATATTTCACGAAGTAATGCAAGGCATGGTAGGATAGGATTAGGAACGTGGGAATGTAGTGTTTTGTTGAACAAGCATGACAAATGTTGCAAGGTACTTAGAACAAATTATCTTCTATATTTGGACTAAATGTTTACTGTATCAAGTTGTTGAATACAATAGGTCCATGCATGCAATTAATTTATTTGAATGTACATGTCCAAGAAAAAAAAATTATTTGAATGTACATTTTAGTTTTCCTGCAAGTTATCTTGCTAAAAAATAGTTAATACATCAAAACAGGCGGTTCAAACCGTGTTTTAATGTCAAAAAGTATTATTGTTGCGAAAGGGCTCTTAGGTTAAAAAAATCTCCTCGTCTGACTCTGCACCAAAGCACGGCTTAAGGCCTGGCCCATGCTCACATGGGCAATGTGGCCCCATGTAAGGGTGGAGGAAAGGAGTTTGGTGGTTTTCTTGATCTGCATGAGAGATCTTCTCTTATAGCAATGTCCAGGGGCCGTCATACCCCCCCCCCCCCCCCCCCCCCCCCCGGCAGGTCAAGGCAAAAACTGTTATTGTTTCAAGCAATGCCTGGGGGCCGTCATAATTAACATGCTTGAATGTCCAGCAACATCAAGTTGTTTTACCATACTTGTTGGTGTGCATGTGTTCTGTTTGAATTGTCACATGGTTTCAGCTGTAAGATCCTTGCTTAATTGTCAACTACTAATTAATTGTTAGAAAAAAAATGTGGATGACATGTTTAAGTCATTTTCACCACAATGTCTGACACAGACCGAACCTTTTGCAGGACATATTTACTGCACTGTATTCAGCGGCAGCTCCAACAATGCCTGGTTGGCAGAGAGCTCCCCAGTTTGGAATGGGATACGCCATGCAGTATCCAGCTGGAGTGGTATCTGTGTCATTCCCATTTTCTAATCTATATGCACCTGAATTGGCAATTATTTTCTAACACTGTGGGGAATGCTCTGCCAGTTTCAGGGAATGCAAGCATATCCTCAGCCTCAGGGAGCATTTCCTCAACCTACATTCCAACAACCCATATATCCGCAGCAGGCATATTCCCAACCTGTGAAGGCTTCGAATCCCTTTGATTTTGGGAATGAGCCAGGTCCAGTTCAAGGACACATGGTATGGTTACAATGTCTATTTTAAAGTGAAATGAATCTGCATGTTCCACATGCTTTTGCTATTCATTGAATAATAATAAAGCCTTCATTTTAAGCAAATTTGTAAATATTGACTTCAAACCAAACAAGAACTGCTGGTGATAAAATTAAAAAATTTGTACAAGTAATAATATTAGTGGTAAAAGAAACTCTAGGCCTTCTTGGTTGTAGCCTGGCCGGAACTGTCTGGTGCCAGATCTGCTGCCTGACTCAGGGTCTGAACCAAACATTGCCCTCTATTAATAGTTCCTGGTTGTGGGCTCCTGGCAGTGACACATGAATAGGTAATTCATAACATGTGGCCAAAAATCCAAAAGGGAAAACTGTTTGACCAATCATTTGTGATACTTCATGGCATACTCTTTACACACTAACTTGACATTAATTGTACTCTTTTTCTCTCCATTTGATGTAATTATTTTCATTGTCTCTGAGCAGCCCCCATCTGGACCACTAGGAGCAGCAGCTGGCCCGGCTCCCCAAACTTTAATTGGCACCCCTAGTTTTGGTGTCCCTCCACAACAGCCTCACCCGCTGCACCAATCATCTGCACCTCCAAGTACAATTCCTCGTCATAATCTTGCTCGTGATTCCTATTCTTTGTAACCTATGCTAATTTGTGGATCAACTTCAGGCCATTTTATGATGCAGCAAGTTCCAAACAGCATGCCTCAGCAGATGCCTAATAACATGCTTGCAACGTGAGTAGTATTTGCTACATTGAAATACTCCCTCCCTTCCATATTACTTCTTGTTTAGCCTTGGAACGGAGATTAAGGAGAGGTGACAAAAGGTGGGTGTACAGAAAACAAGGAGGAGAGAGCTAGAGCTAGAGATAGAGATGTATTGATAAGAGAGAAAGGTGCATTGGAATGCAAGGATGAGTGTAGGATGACAAGTAATAGGGGACGGAGGGAGTACGTTTCTAGATTATTCATAAGAGCTACATCTGGCTTTGTTTCTCGTAATATATATCACATCCCTGGTGTCGCATGGTATCAAAGGGAAAGCAACTTAAAAATGCTGACTGTTCGATCAGATTGGACAGTGGAGAACTTGAGATTAACTTAAGATGGCCACCAGCTTTCAACTTTGGATTGTTTTTTACATTATTCTGCTAGCAGGATAGAGCAACCCAAGCTGACTGACTTATTCTGCCACTCATCCATTTATGAGTAGTTCATGTAGGATGTTCTTTTTCTCTTACAACTGGGACTCAAGGAACATTGATTTTCCTTCTGTCATATGTGGAATCTTCTGGTACACTGCATACGCCATTTTTGTGCCTTCAATTTTTTTATCACTGATGTCTGACTGTATGACATCACAGGCAACAAGGAGGTTTAGGTTCCTTTAGCATGGGTTTTGATCAGCAAGCACCTCCCCGCTACCCCCAGCCAGGCACACCACCTTCCTATGGCTCTGTTGGGGGTAATCCTTTTGGGTAAAATATCATATTGCCTGCTCTTTAGGACTCTTGTGCATCTTTAGACAAACATGCATTGGAATGCTCAAGAGAATTTGTTTCACACAACTAGTTGTGTATTTTGTCGGCCGTGGTCCTCTGTACAATTTAGTTTCCAAAGGGACAATGATCGAATGTAACTCTATTTTTGAGGGCATTAGCTCCAGGTGCGTGCGTGAGTGCTTGCAGCCCCGTTCCTTGTATATTTTGTGTTCACAGCATCATGCTTGTATTTCATAGTGTGTATATTTTCTTTTTCATTTGGATCTTGGATTAGTGTTTGGCAATGTATTCTAGCTCAGCATGTTGTTTCTAGTGTAGTTGTCTATTCAATTGCGTGTGGGTCATAATATCAGACTGTATATTCGAGGTGTATAATTGTGAGCAATCAATTTTGTAGCTTCCTCATAATGTTGTACTGTCATTTTATTCGTCATTTTGTGGACCTTGCATAGGTTTTAAGCTGTCAGTCAACGTCTTGCGCCACCGTTTTTAATTTTTTTACCGGTGGTTGCCTGTTTTCCCCATTCTTTTGTATAAACTTACTTATCCTTGCATACCGGTCAGTTAACAATGCTGGGTTAAACCGTCTTCACAGTTTCTCTGCTAGGTTAGCTTTGGATGTAGTGGTCCGAATTATTTTTTTCTTTAGGCCCAATTGTTTCCTAAGAATGTGTGCGGCTTTTTGTACTGTGGTTGATTCTGAGTGGGCTACAAAGGGAACAGGTTTAGGCTGACTCTAACAATGTGGTGCAAATACGTTTTTGGCTCTCCTGCAGCACGGTGCATCTTCAAATCCATCTCCATTGCACTGTGAGCAGAAAGGGGAGCTAAAAATAGATTACATCTCTACATTGCATTTGGCGAGCGCAGGCAGCTGGTGCGGAAGCAGGGGGCGGGGGCGATGAAGTTGGCAGCGGAGCGAGCGGCTCCGACAGGTGTGCAGACCAGCAAGCTGGCACGTCGGCACGCGTGCAGACCTTCGCCTTGCTCGTTGAGATGTGGCGCGGGCTGGAGCGGAGGTGCGGGCAAAGGAGGCGTGAGGCGGCGGGGCAGCAAGCGGTAGGCCGAGGAGGTGCGGCCGTGCGGGCGGAGGAGGCGTGAGGCGGCAGGCTGAGCAGGGCCGGTGCGGCGAGCCGGCGTGCACGGGGCGGGGTTCACGGGGCTGGCATGCATGGCCACAGCACGAAGACGGCGAGTTGCGGAGCAGCGAGTAGGATGAGCTGTCGGCCGCGAGACGGCGAGTGGCTCGGAGCAGCGAGTAGGACGAGCTGTCGGCCGCGAGACGGCGAGTGGCTCGGAGCAGCGAGTAGGACGAGCTGTCGACCGCGAGACGGCGAGTGGCTGGCGGCACGAGGAAGATTTGCCTCTCCACTGTTGCAAACAATTATATTTGCCTCTTCAAATCTGCACTATATGCGAGAGGCAAAGTTGCAATTCTCTCTCCAAAATGCAATACGTTGTTGGAGTCGGTCTAAAGTGCGTACACAACTATCCTATGATAAAATTACTCTTCAAATAACGGGAATTATTTTTTAGGGAATTACAGTTAGGGAAACCCGTACTGTGATAAAGTAACCAGAATTGTCAAGATATTTTGAGGAAAGTTTTTATTCTCAATATGCAAGCAACCTGGTAGAGCTACTCATCTGAACAGGCTACTGATGGAAGAATCAATCGCAACAAATTTATTCACTACATATGAAAGGTATAGCACAATGATACACATCCCACCAAATCCAATGGTACATCAAGGGGGAATCATTTAGTCAAACAAACAACTATCCTATGTACTTTGTAAAATATCGCGCTTTGGATCACCACTCATTCGGTCTCAGTAAAACAGTACCTATAGAGTCCGGAACCTAATGACCTGACTTATGTGTAATAGAGCACAAAATTTTCTATCGGGCACAGAGGTGAAGTTCTGATTAATTGTGGTTGGACCTTGTAAGCGGGTATGCCAATCCGAAACCACATCTGATGCTCACACTGTTGGAGAAAAATGTCTTTGACGTGATATCTAGCAGTCAGCAACCTGCAACAGAAAATTGAATGTTAATAACTGAAAATAAAACATTGTAAGCAACCACTAATACTATTTAAATTAATACTTCACCTTTACAAACTAAACCACTGTAGCGAAGTTGCTGTCCCGTTGAATCCACTATTGTTCAGGAGTCAGCACTGCAATGATAAGACAACCACATCAGAAATATTTATGTTGAAGATCATGTATAAGAGAACAAGGAAACTGGTAGAGTTAAAATAATGTTAACGCAAGTTGACACATGAAAACTGTCCAGTTCAAAAGTAACTTCTCTAGTATTCTCTACCTCAATGTAGTTTGCCCATTAACAGACTTCATTTACTTTATCTATGTCTATACCTACATATATGAAGTCACTAGTTACAGAAAGATGAGCAATTTTGGGAGCTAAATAGCCTGAGGATGTCTCGCAGAATATTTTTCAAAATAATTTGAGATCGCTGGCTCTAATGTGTTAAAGATAGGGCAACTGCTGAGACAACTAAAGGGTCCATTTTTGTATCTAGAATAGATCTTCCAGCACATATTTCCTTAGATCATTGGTGCACTGGGAGGGAAGACCAGAAAAAAAAAAGTTTTTAGGACTGTACACTTGCTCAACTACAGCTTTTATGCTGATGGTTCTTCATTTTTCGTACCCCACTGTTCCTCGCTACTATTTCCATTAACAAGGACACCATCAGTTGAACCCTCGGCCTCAACCTCAACAGCATCATCTTGACTCTCCTCTACTCCACCATTCTCGGCCTCAACCTCAACAGCATCTTCTTGACTCTCTTCTACTCCATCATCCTCAATAACCTGTTGAACCAGGGTTAATGTCATATACTATATCAAGAATAGTGAATGATGATGAACAAATAAACAAGTCGTATGGAAATAATGAAAATCCTGAAAGAAATTGAAAATACAGAATATTAGCAGAACAAATAACTCTGCTGAATAATATTTAACAATTAGGCCACAGTACTTAATAAACTGGATGTGGGCAGCAATAAGATTGCTACCAGCTTGGAGTTTCTGATATGTATGGTATTAAAACACTCCTTCAATTATATAAAAATACAAAAAGATAAAAACAAATGCACACTGTCATACTTATAAGAAACGATGAAAAACTACCCACAGGTTCCAAACATTCCGATTCAGTTAAAAGTATAAAATGGACATGATAATTAGTCTGTTGTCAACACTCATCACATAAGAAACAAGACATTACACTTCACAAGGAAAAGAAAAAGAAAAACGCAACACCAGGTAATCATCAATAAAAACTTATGTTGAGGAATCAGATGAATCTGCCAGTGAAAAGTGACAAACTTTTCCCACCCGTTTCTGTAACAGAAATATTTGTGCCATTTTTGCAGACAAAAGTAATAGTTGTACCTCCTGAGCAGCATCTTCGTTGTCATCTGATTGCACCTCTTCATGCATTTGCATATTTTTGAAAGCTTCCACCAGACTATCATTTGACCTTTCAGCATGAATCATGTACTCCTCAGCTGGTGGATAGATACCCCTATTCAAGTTTTTTTTTTTGTTAGAACTATTAAAAAATAGTATTGACACTTGACAGTGTTTTCAACTTAACAGGATGAGTCAATTAAAGAAAAATATATCCTCATCCCATGTACGGAAGAGGTAAATTGGCACAACTTGACAAAATCATATAGTTATGCAAAGATACATACAAAAGAACAAGTACCTTTTGGGGGCAATGGTAGCCTCTACATTGAGAGCAATCTGCCAGTCTTCAAATAGGTTTGGATACTCCTCCGGATTAGCCAATGACTCTGCTGCTTTTGGATTTACCTAAACAGCAAAGAGGACGACAAAAAAAATGCAAAATTTAGAAGGGAAACGAGCATAGACCTGCAGTTTGACACGGCACCCTGATTTTAGCAAATTTTTGGCAATTTGTAATTATTAGATTCAAAACATTCTTTTTAAGTACACTCAGTGCCAACTCCAGAAGTGGACAGCACAATAGCTATTAAAAGCAACAATATCATGTTTGGATTTATAATTAAGTCAAAGCGACAATTCATATGAAGGTGATACATGGACCAACACTAAGTTATCCAAATAACAATACACTGAAAGATTTATCATAGATAAATGTGAAGCATAGGAGATATATGGGAAAACCTTTTGGAGATCCTTTTTCCACAATGCTACAATCTCAGGGACTTTGCTAGGAAGATAAGATCTTGCCATCAGTGCTGCTTCTGGAATACGATTGCTGTATAAAGAACGGAAGATGATCAACATAAAAGAATGTTAAAAGAAGCAAATGTATTAAAAGAGGACAGTGCTGTCCCAGTGCCTATACCTTTCTATTAACAGTTGAAGGCATTCTTCCAACTTTCCTAGCATGAAAAAGCAAAGGAAAGAAACATTGTTCTTCCCTTGCTCTTTAGCTACAGATGCCAATTTTGTAATCCCTTCAGCATCCCCAAGGGATGAATACAAAAGCAATAAACCACTGAGGTCCGCAGCATGCAGTAGGCACTCCTCTGCCATCTCAAGCTGGAAAACGTTGAATGACATGTAAGACATGATAATGATGCAAAATAAATGATACAGAAAGTCATAATAGTTGATGAACGATACACCCAATAGGCCAATAATGTACCTTTCCAGATGACATAGCTAACTCTCCTAGCTGCTTCCACTTGGACTCACTTTGCACCTCAGTGGCAATTGCCTGCAATGTAACTACCATTAAACAAAATTCGAATGCTGAAACAATTTATTGGAAAATCTCAAAAAAGAAAAAGAAAAATCAAATGTACCTTTGCAATCTCAAGTCGACCAAGCTGCACAGCCAGGTCGAATCTGTAATTAGTATCTGTTGCTATCTCAAGGGCTTCCTCCAACATTCCCCGTGATTCCAAGAAACGTGCCACACTGAAAATAGAATATTTGCTTTAGTATGCTAAACCTGAGTCGTAAGTATAGAAGTCGATAGAAAAATCAGGTACCTGTCATATTGTTCCTTCGGAATAGATGACAAAACAGCATTCGCGCGATCAAAATCCCCACGCATCACAAGTGTTTTATACTCAATCAAACTAAGGAGTAAGGTGTAACCCACAACACTGCAATAAGAAAATACATTAACCATGGCTGTGGATTGAAAGAACAAGTGAATATCAAGTCAAAAAAGTGAAACTCACTTAAATTGCTTGTCGATCAGATAGACACGGCTTTGGTTTGCAAGATATCCCAATAAATACATTGGCCGATCCAAGTGAAACAAGGTTGTGACCTGCAACACATGCAGAGTTAGCCCTAGTAACAGGCGATATAATTGAAACAAAAAAAAAAAAAGGTTTTACGAACGACATATATATACCTCTCCTCCTACACAGTAGTTAAGCCGCCATGAAGAATTATTGTATATGAAACAATCACCGACCCATAGCCCAGTTCGGACACGTTCATTGATCTCATGAAGCAGTTCAAAGGCATCTTCCACCCCTTCCTCACCAACTGAACCTCCTCCATCCAAATGAGAAGAAACTACATCCCTCTACAAAGTGAAGTGTTACTTATTAGTATATTTACAATTGAAAAGAAAAGAGTTTTCCTTTAGACACCCAGTATAAGAGTTGATGTTAAATTTTACAATGGACACAAGAGGGATATTTGTAAGCAGACATAACATAACTAATAACTCACATTGTACTTCAGAATGTAGAATGATGTGTCACTTGCAATTGTTACTAAATCACCACTGTCAGCCCAGTAGAGATTCTGCAGTGAACTCAATAGATCTTTTCAGTGCCACGGCATTTAAAACTGCATGCATGCAAGAAGTTGAGTAAACGAGTCAACAAAATTTACTCACCTTCACATTGACATCAATTCGACGTATCAACCTGCATTCTGCCCAATCATAGAAACAAATGAAGTCATTTGTACACATAGCCAGCAATACTCCACCAAATATGCGTTCTGCAGAGAATGCTGGCCTTATGCTTTTCTTCTCCTGAAATTGTAGGTTCAGCCATCAGAGTATGTTTCAAGAACCATACAAAAAGAGATTGATACAAGATGCACTACCCTAATTACTAAATGTTCACGTAAAACTTTGATAGGTAACACAGTAAAATACATCTTATTCATCAACATTTGCAACACAGTTTACTTATAGGATATTAACACAAGCTATAGTGAAGATGAAATAGGTCTACAAATAATCTGTAACTTCAATAATTCAATTTGGCAAATAATATGAAGGCCAAATTATCTTGTCACCAATGAAGTACATAACCATAAAGGAATGCTAACCAAGATAACTGAAAACAGTCATTCTGTGGACATTCATCATGACACCTCCTACAGCTTTATATTGATGACTAAATGAAGCTAGTGAAAACTGAAATGCTTGGTATTGAATGAAACCTGGAAAGTTTTACTGTATATCTTTATCCTTGAGGTACTTTCTCTGACAGCGTATTCTCCATCAGTTGACCAAACAAATTCAAGCGCAGACCCAAAAGATCTATTTCTCCATGCTAATGCTGTGTATATTATGTATTCTCCATCTCCACATACGACAACAAATCTTCCATTCGGATTGTGCCTTAAACTCTGAAACAAATATCCATATTAGTAACATATAACTATAAACCCAGCACAAAAAAAAAAGAGGTATGACCACAAAACAAAATTGACCAAGAAAATAAGTTCATTATAGCAAGAAGAAACGTTAAACTAATTTCAAGCTTCTCAGTAACACACGATAAAGAATATCACTTTTGAAAGTACACACTAAATCGTTCAAAAAAAGAAAGTACAAACAAAATTCAATCTCGAATGTAACCTACTTGTGGGTAGAGGTCACAGCTTCCTAACTCCTTCACAACCAATGGTAATCGCTCACCATCTGGAATCTGAAAAATCAAACAGTTAAAGACCATATTGAAAGCTTATTGTAAAAAAATTTAACACCAAATTAGCATGGCAAACAAAAGACAACCTCATTATCTGCACCAATAGTCTTAATATTGACAGTTTGAATTTCATTATGCTTTGCCCATATGATTTTTCCACTGCTGTCCATGCTCGCAACAGGAACTTCACGGCCAATTTTTATCATTATTGTTCCTTCATCATATCCAATCACAACCCTACAGAAATCAAGATATCCCATATCATTGCCCTGACTTATGAAGGAAAGAACAAGTACATGAAACATGAGAGAACATGATTAAGTGAGACTGTCATTGTCGCGTGCTCGTATTGTATGAGATTGGAAGACACAAGGCACACAAAAATACTTTCCCAGATGACAGTTGAGAACAAATGTTCGAAGTACAAATCAGTAATAGAGGAGAAGTGGAGAAAAGGAGAGTACCTTCTTGAGCCCTTCATGTATCCTAAAGCCCAAACTCGCTCAAGGCCATAGTTAAGGGTGTTCTCAAGCCTGTATGCCAAAAGCATTAACAGAGGGTTATTCCGTCATTCTACAAAAATAAATGGAACTTCAGAGCTGGACTAAAAGAGAAATAATCTGAAGCATAGAAATAGAATTGTCTGGAGTTCTCAATAATACACATATATAAAGTAGCTAATTTATGATGGTACTATTCAGCCAAATTATAAGCAGCAGGCGGCAGTTTTCCAAATATTAAGGTTTGATGCAGAACAGTAATTTCATAGTTCGGAATGAGAACCTGAATACATAAAGATTTCAGCATTGAGACAGTTACGAAAAAAAAAACACTGGGAATTGTATTTGTAAAAACTACAGGAAGAAAAATGAAAGCTCCCACTTGCAAATTTTCAACACTTCATATAACTTCAACATTCAATTTGCTACAAGCTATTGAAGCTATATATTTCATGCCCGTGTGATGCTCAACCAGAAAATAGATCTTATCAATTGGACTCTCGTTTATCCATATTTTGAAATCTAGTTAGTTGTTTCTATGTGTCACCCATTTTCATCGGTAGAGAAGACTAAATTATACTCCCTCCGTTTGTTTTTCTTTCGAGTATAAGCCATGGGTGCATAGACCAAGGAGAAAACTGCCCTGCATTTACTACGGCCATCATTCCGCATCTAATCCCTTTGAATTCCTTTGAAATATCAGCACTAATTAAACCTGCATGCAGATGTTACACCGTGGCCCATGCAGCGAACCAATCCATGGTGGCATGCATTCGCATCAATCCCAGAATCGAGGAGTCTAACTGTAGGACGCGAGTGTTTTGTAGAAAAACGTTTCGGGCTTACGCGCGGGTGATTAGTAAACGGAGGGAGTACTTCAAAACCAACAGGTATAAGTGTAATCTCATAATGAACATTTGTTGTACATTTAATATAAAGCATACAAAGCCTCTACCAATTGAGAATACACCATGATAAAATCAATAGGTGCAGCACTGTGTGAAAATTAGTATTATATGCACCAAAAAAATTCCAATCTAGCTTCACAGAACCTGCTGCCATTGTAAGCAACAAGTCCATTTTAAGAAATACAGATGCAGCCAAAGTCAAACATAAAATAACATAATACGTTTTAAGTAAGCCAAACCTCAAATAAAAAAACATAAGTGGCTGACATCATAGAACCTATAATAAACTTTGGTTGTGATCACATATGGCCACAATGTGATAGCACATTTGCAGTTAAATGCAAGGATCATGAATGCCAGATTGCCAAGGGCAGAAACTAGATGAGGCAATACCTGTAGGTAGTAGAGTGCCACATACGAACTGTACCATCCTCTGAGCCAGTAATTATTATAGGTAGCTCCGGATGAAAACATACAGCAGAGACATTATGTGCATGTCCTTCAAGTGTCTGAACACAGCTCTTCGTTTGATAGTCCCAAACCTAATTCAAGCAATAATGTCATAACAATGACCACCTGGCTATATACCCAGACAGGGACATAATTCAGTAGACATGACAAACCTTTGCAGTCTGATCATCAGAGCCAGTAATTAGATATGGCCTGTCGCCACCAGTGAAGTAATCAACACAGTTCACACCTTTTGAATGGCCATCCAATGTGAAGTTAGGATCAGGAGAACCAAGACTCCATATCTGGAAGAAAAATAGGATTTCACATTCAAACTCAGACAAAAAGCAATGTAATACTCAATCATATAAACCTAAACTTCTTAATGAGAAGAAACACAAACCTTTATTGTGCGATCAAGGGAAGCACTAGCAAAAGTGTTTGTATCTTTTGGGTTAAATGTGACTTGCATCACATAGTGAGAATGTCCCTCAAAGATTTGAGTACACACCCAGCCTTTATCCCAATCCCATAGCTTAATAAGCATGTCATCGGAAGATGACAGAACAAAAGGCTGGGTTGGGTGAACAGCCACACACCTAATGTAGTCAGTATGAGCTTCAAACACCTTGACCTTATCCATTGTATTGTAATTGTACACACGGATGAACATGTCATCAGCACCAGCAACAACCCATTGCTTTCGTGCAATAAATTTAGACGAACGAACTGAAATTGGCATGCCTATGTTAGCATGATATCATATTAGATAAGAGAAGCAAACAGTATATTAAGGAGACATACCTGGCAAATCCGTGACTTCAAATGATTTCACCATCGTCTGGGAATAAGTTCATACAATTTCATCAGTCAAATTTTAAGCGCAGGCTTCGCCTAATATTTCTCAAATTTTAAGAATCTAACCCCATCATTGAGTTCCAGTTCCCTTTATTTGCCCTATAAATTATGAGGTGGATTACATGTGTTTTGTTTGCCTCCCATCCATTACTGGAATTTATTAAAAAGTTTGCCTTCTTCCCTCATTTCATCTAAGTAGCCTATCAAGACTTAACAAGTTGGCTACATTTTATGACTTTCCACTAATGCAACTCGCATCAATCCTTCCTCAGCAAATACCTGACAAGCACAAACAGCACTAAACCCTTTCCTCTCGGAATGTATGTGATCAGTCTCTTCCCATTTATGGCTCGCATGTCACCAAGTTCACATTACAAATGCAGGGACGCGGTCTCTAAAACAACTTAGATTACTATTTACTATATCAATAATCAATAAATTTATAAAGAAATAAACACATGATATTCTGAAAGTATTCTCCTATATTTTAGTTCATTGATAGTCAAATTTAAATATTTGGCTGGAACATTGTCTAAGATGGAAAATAATTTAGAAGTTATCGAAGACTGGAGAGAGTAATTTCCAGTGTATCTTGGTCTCTTTAGCTAACACATGAATGTATAATGACTAGTGATCATTGTGTCAAGCCATCTAAACTCCATCCAGCGATCCAATTCAACACAAAATCAGGGAGTCGGGCTACAGTAAATCGTGAGGGACCACCAACCTGCGTCTGGTAGTTCCAGATGCAAACGCTCCCAGAGTAGAGACTCGATAAAATCCTGCAACACACAACATAACAGCATTGTGAATAACCACCGCTTGGTCCAAAGCACTCACAACCCATATAGCATTTCTGTGAAAAACGCAACCAGTCACTGACCATGGCTCAGTCGGGTGCAGATCCACGGACTTGACCCTCTCCGACCTCTGCGCGAGCTTCCTCTGATCCAACCAAACAGTTAACCGACATCAGCCCACACACACCTAGAGCAAGAGAAAACAAGCCGATCCAAGAGAGAGGCCACACGATTTACCTTGATATCCAACCGGAGCGGCTGCCGCACCACGCCCATCGCACGTCAACCGCCGAGAAAAACCAAGCACGCGGCAAGGAAAAGGCAATCACGTCAGTACAGGACACTCGAAACACCAGATCCATGCGGAATTCGACCAGCCTCGCCGCGGATCTCGCAGCCCCGCGAGCCGCCAGCGCGAAGCGAGGGGCCGCAGCAATGGAGGCCGTGATCTCGCGTTCGCACCAGAGCAGCAGGCGGCCTTGGAGAAGCCTTCCGGCAGGGGAGGGCGAGAGGGAGGGGGAGAGAGGCACGTACCATTGTGGCGCCCCCGACGGCTACGGCGGCGGCGAGGCGAGGAGGTTGGAAGGTGTGGAGGCGAGAGGTTTCTAGGGTTTGCGAAGTTGTAGCTGGAAGCGCGGCGCCGCCCGGATGATGGCGGTGGCCGCTCGCCGGACGGGGTGGGACGAGGAGGCGCGGCGCGGGGAGAGGAGGATCTGCGATGATGCGGGCGGGACGGGGCGGGGAGGGGGTGTGAGGTGGAGTGGGCGTTGTAGGGGGGAGCGGGTTAACGGGTCTCCGAGGTAGGGTGATTTGGATCTGGATCTGGAGGAGGCCGCGTGTGTGTTTTTTCAGTGGGCTTTTTGGGATCGTGGGATGTTGACTACTCGTGCTGACGTAGTGGGTAAGCAAAGCTTGGCCAGTTTGTTTGTCCTGGAAAGTTGAACAGCAATTGATGTTTGCGTTTGATGGTTGTTAAAGTTCAGCAAACATTGCGATGTGCCTTCAGTATAAACTCGAATCGAACTGTAGATCGGTGACCCTTCACCAAACTTTACTATGTGCCTTTAGGCTTGGTCCTAGTATTTTGAGGACACATATAAGTGATCCTTCATTAAACTTCATGATGTGCCTTCAGGGCTGGTTCTAGTATTTTAAGGACACAAGTGATCCTTCAGCAAACTTTACGATGTGTCTTCAGGGTTGGTCGTAGTATTTTTGAGGACACATATGAGTCTAAAAGTTGGGAGCTCATAAGACATTAGATACTTTGATTATCTCATGATACTTGATCGTCATCACTGTTTCGATTCAACTGCTTCATCAAAAGTCGATCATCCCTGTCGCTACTTCGCCCATCACAAGTGTTCTTGTGTAACTACATAATTTGCATTGCAGCGACCATTCAACTAAAGAGCTTCTTTATTGGTGATTGATCGTTATAGGGCCTCGTCTTGACTTGATCAGCTGGAACTGAGGCTACATAATACATATCCATTACAGAACCAAAGAAAGGCTTGCTGTTATTGGTAGCTGGAATTTGTGGAGTGTATTAAAACTTGACGATTAGAGTTTAATATATATTCTATATATACATGTGCTAAAAGAAAGGGTTCTCCAGATCCAGAAACGTTGGGTGACCGCCCTGCCAGCCCTCCCCTCAGGGTTGGTCCTGTGTGCCTTGAGCATTTCTTGTTCTTCCGTTCGTTACTCAAATTATTTTTTGGTCACCTTTTTGTCTTGCAAGAAAAGGAGTGATATCTGGCGCACGGTGTTTTTTTTTCTCTTAGTAAATTTTTTGTTAATAATTATCATATTTTCTAGTTTTTAATCAACTGGAAGCTTTTATCGTTACTTTGTATTTTTTTATAGAATTATATATATAATAATTATAAATTACTAAATATAAATTTAATGGTTAAAACGTCGATTGAAAGACGTCTAAATTTTTAATGAATTTAGAAATCGGTAAGTCCCAATGATTATTATAGCATGTGAGACTTCTCTGGTTGTGTATATTCTCCTTGCTATCTTTGATACGAAACGAATGGAGCAAAGCAACACACTGTAAAAGCACCCCACCTCTTTCTTAATAATGACTGTAAGTCACTAGAAACGAATGATATTTATGAAGTTTTTATTTTAATGTCAACAGGGAAAAGATTGCCAACTGATATTCCAAATTTTTATTAAATGGATAATCCAAAATGGCTCAAAAAAAAAAATTACAACAGTATGACTAAAACACAACGGGCATGTACAGGTGGAAATAACACACACCAAGAATTGAGAAAACAATAAAGATAGACTAAGAACCGAACATATACTGTAGCACGAATATTGTAGCGGCAGGAGCAACATTTTCTATCACCCAAAAATGACCGGAGTGGCAGATAAATGATGCAAATTTGAATCCAATGGTAAATAAGGAAATTGTAAAGCTTTGATGACAAATAAGGATTTGATAAAATATTCAATGGTAAATAAGGAATTTGTTCTTATATAATTGCAGTCCTGCGAAAATCCGTACTCCCACCAAAATCTGAACACTAGACATCATGGCGATTGCAGGACAGGAAAAACTTTGGCAGAATGATTGCTCCATTCATTAAGAAAAAAAAAAGAATCTTACATCGGCAACAATATACAGGCCATATAACAAAGGAACGAAGTTTTGTAGTATACTACTAGCACCTCTGCCTCCATATACAGGAGGGAGAGAAACGAAGTGTTTCCGTCAGGGGGGAACTCGGAAACTCAGGCGGAAAAGGCGAAGCTCACAAAAGCCTTCCTTCCCCTGAGCTCCTCTTCTGCTCGGGCAGGACCGCAGCTCTAGTGAAGCGCGTAGGTGGCGACGAGCGCCGCGACCATGAGCGCGTAGGCGATGCCGCGGTCAACGGCCTGCCGGTCGATCCACCGCCGCCCTCGCGCCGGCGCCACCGTCTCCTCCGCAGCCGATGACCTGCCTCTTCCTGCCATCGCGACGCCGATGACCGCTTTGACGAACACCACCCGAACCAGACGCTGCAGCGTTCGCTTGAGGAGAGGACAGAGGAGGAGCAAGAAGCCAACGATGCTGTGGTTGCTCTGTCTCTGTGTGTGCTGACTGCCGAGCGAGAGGGTGTTGGGGTGCGTATATATACGTGCTCGGGGACGGAAGAAGAAAGACGACTCGCTCAAGTAAGTCCAGCCTGGGCGGCCGGCAGCCGCCGCGTTTGATCTGCCCGGGGGAGGGGGCAACAGGTGCGCGCGCGAGTCAAGTGCTTGGGGGTGCGGAGACCGTGGACGGCAGCTTGTTTTTCTAGACGCGAAGCCGGACGGGAGGTCCGGGCGCGTTCGGTCCGTGGAGTGACGCGCACGTGGAGAAAACGGCTGGAAATGGTTTGGCGAGTTCGGGGAAAGCGCGGCCGGGGTCCCGGCCGTGCGGGCAGGCAGGCGCCAGCTTTGACCGGCCGGCCGCGACGGTACGACACGACAAGACACGGGGTCGTTGGTCCGGCACAGGCCGGGCCGTGTTCCTGCTTCGGACCCAGCCCAGGTGTCGAAAAGTTCTCGCCGCGCTCATGACGAGAGAGAGCCGGTGACCTTATGCCGAGGATTAGTTTTGGCCCATTTTTGGCCTTTGCTGACGGCTTGCACCAGATCCAACCCGGCCGATCCACCAATCATTTCCAAACTCTTGAAGAGAAATCAACGTCCAGGCCGCAAAACTTCTTGTGAAGCAAACACAACCTCAAGCTGGCTCACAGATCTCTAGAAGCTTGTCTAAAAAAAAAAAAAAACTCTAGAAGCAAAAACGGTCAACTGATCGCCTCGAAGGCTCGAATTCAACGCTGCCGATTTCGAGGAGCACGGTCGCACCACGCACTTGACCCGTCGCGCCGCACACCAATATCCCACACATCATGTGTACACTACGCTTGCAAAACACCGCGCGATCACGTTCGCCACGAACCCCCTCGAACCAAGCAAACCAACCAGCCCCGCGCGCCTCGTCTGACTTTCCGCCGCCTCCCGGCCTCCGCGCGGGTACGGCGGCTGGATGGCCGACGACAGCCACGAAACGGCAAGCGGCGCGTCGAGCTCCGGCTCCTACTTCAGTGCCACCACCGTCGACGCGGCACACTTGCTGCGGAGGCAGAGGTCCACGCCAGCGGCCGCCGCGAGAGGCAGAGGTGCGCACGCTCCAATAATAATCCTCGGCAACGGCGGGTTCAGCGGCCAGTGCGCGCCCGCGTCTCGTGGCTCCCCTGGCGCCGTGGCGCGCGCGGTGTGGGCGTGGCTCGTCAGAGGGAAGAAGAAGGTGCTGCGCCGGAGCGGGTCGTCGGCGGCGAAGGAGCAGTACGGGCAGGAGGAGTACGCGCAGAACTTCGACGAGGGCGCGGCGGCGGCGGATGAGCTCGAGAACCTGTCGCGCTCGTTCTCCGCGCGGTACGCTGGGCGGCGACTCGCCGCCGGGGCAGGCGCCGTCGGACAACCGGGTTCGTTGAGGTCGTCGCGATGGAGCGTGTGAGTGTGATCGATAAAAACTCCATTTGCTTACTACCTCAACACTCAAGTAGCGCTCGACGGCCTTTGGACTGAGGCACATGATCACGAGTGTTCATGCCATTTATGGCTTGATGACATGTTTCGGAAGGCCTCAGGACATCGGTGTGCGCGGAAGCTCTCAACATATGCAAGCAACATTTACATACACTACAGATCCTTCAATAATCATGCCAAGGCACAAAGGTCTGCGACTTGATATTCGTGTCAGTTGTACGACACTCTTTATTTTCAGTCTTCACCTAAAAAAATATGTTATTCTAAGAGTAAATTTTAAAAACTTACCACCACTTTCACACATATTACAGTTAGTTGTCGGCTCAAATTTTATACTTAGTCGTAAAACCTTTCAAGTTTGCCATCTTGGACCAGCCTCAGTGATGGCTTCACCGAAGTGATGAATTAGTAGGTATTCGCAACTGCGCATATGAAAATTACTTGTAGTTTTTACAGTTACCATTGAATTTTTTTAGATTTTTCAACAGATGCCAGAGTTTTTGTAGGTTTTTCAAATTCACACTATATGTCTATATAGCCAAATAAGTCAATAACTTGGTAGGAAACTCACGCGTGATGAAGATTGATAGTGTTGTCAATTTACCTTTTTTCCCCAAATATTATGTGTCTAGATATTACACTCACAAATTAGAAGAAATGGCTACGTGTATGATTGAAGTGATAGCACCGGCGTCCCATTACTATTTGATCTGCATTGTGTCTCCAAATTGATTATGTGTATTCGTGTGATGCTGACAATGGAAATGAATCGAATAATCCGGCAATGCAAAATTTCATTCTTTCTACACTTGTAAAGCCTTTTCTAAATTGACATACGGGATGGTCAGCCAACATCGAAAAGATACAATATTGTAGTATAATGTCCAACAAACTATTTAATTTTTATTAAGTGGGATGTAGCCAAAATGTTATTTTTATGGAAGAACAAAAAAAGTATATTTAATAGGGTAAACCAAAATGTAAATGGTGTTTTTTGATACCTAGCCTTAGAGGCTATTTGTTTCAGCTTATTTGTGTATATAATCTAGATCAAATAATCTAGCAGGACAAGCAAATAGGTCACCTTGTTTAGTGAGATTATATAATCTAGAGGGTCAGATTATCATAATTCAATAAGCACCTCAATATGTGCTTATTTTCAACTTATTTGGTAAAAACCCACTACTCTATTAAAGGAAATTATTTATATTGCCATCAGTGGACCCCACCAACTGTATGATTAAATGCATGACATTGTTGTTTTCTCACATCTATAACCAATAATTTGGATAACAATAATCTGGGTAAACAAACACTCCCTTTAGATTATATAATTTAACATCAATAATCTAGATTAAATAATCTACTGGGGAAATAAGCAACCCCTTAGTTTGTTACACCTTACTGTATTTAGTGTGAATGACGGGTTATAATTATTTCTGCTTGAACATGGAGTGGTGGAACAAAAGCTTCTCTCCCTTTTCGTTTAAAATCTAGGGTATTACATTTTGGCTCAAATAGCATATGCCATGTGCACCCTACAATTCGTGCAACGAAAATGATGCACTCGGCACGTGGGAAGGTACTCCCGCCTATCCAAGTTGTACCAGTCCTAGGAATATGTTGTAACAAGTACAAAAAAATATCTAGGCCTAGATATTTGTAGATGTATGAAACTTATAGAACCGCCAGTTTCTTGCATGCCAAAGTGGGCTATGCACCTGCAATTGTGAAATTCTGTTTAAGAACAGTAATAATGTTTAGACAAATTTACTAATCAAAGTGCTAGATAATTTTAGATAGCTTAATGCATGTATTCTTCAGTGTTAGCCTTCCCTAATATCTTTCCTAAGCTCTATCACTGCTATATAGATATTAGTAATTAATGTAGACAAGATGGATGAATGTTTTGAGAAGTGACAAGATGTGTACTTTGAGAAGATAGTGGATGCTTGCCTCTTGATACTATTGAAATGATTTTGGAGTGGTGTCTCATGATAACACAATAAATCTTTGACTACGTCTCTTATAAAAATGTTGTCAAATAGGTTTAACGCCAATTTTATATATTTATTAAGTTTTATAATGTTCTATATTCACGGACAAATCAAGCAACCTGAATAATGAATGTCTCCTTAGTTAATTTTCTAAAATGACAATAAGAATAACTCCCCATACATATTCTTTGAAGAATACACATAACCAATAATGGATGTGAAACTAAAAAGAAATATATTAGATCTTTCAAATACAATAGGTGAAGATTAATTATGATAACAAGTAGGAGTATGGTTGTGGTTATGGTTGATCTCCCTGCCCTATGTCATGATACTGGTGATGCTAATTGTTTGACGGTGGTGGACTCTAGTAAAACATAGTTTTTTATACTTGTTGATGACACTGAGAATCCAAAAAAACATAATTGGTTTCATTATTTCTTTTTTCATAGAAAGGGCTAGTTAGCATTGGGAGGAAGCGAAAGAGGGGAAATTGCATCTGATGTTAGGTTTTGCTATGTTAGGACGTAAAGTGATAGTGCTCTTTTGCAAAGAAATTGTTAGCTGTTTTTCGTTTGTGTTTCCTTTCATTCTTAAGATGATTAACATTCATGAATTTGAAGATTGGAAATTAAATGTTTACTAATCGAGAGGCACACAATGTAAGTAGCCATAAATTATTGATGTGCAATTTAGTTTATAAAATAAAACTCACTACAATTTACAATTTACCTACTTAGTCAAATCAGTTATTTTGGTAAGAAAACAAGCACTACAACAAATATGAATGATCTATAGTACAATGTATAAATGTTATACATATTTCATCATAGAACATAGATGCACCAGAGTTTTCTTTTGTGTTGTGTTACTAATGTTTTTACATGATACTTTCTTTTTTGGCAAGGGAAATCAAGATTTTATTAGCTCAAATTTGGGCTACAATTAGCATCATTGTGAGGCATAACATGAAGAGGTACACTTCCTAATAGCCATAGGATACATGAGCCATCTATATAAGCATGTTTGAGCAACCCTATTCTCGGATCTAACATAATGTGTTATCTCGATTACACTGAGCTCCTCCATGAGCACAAGAATATCCACAATCCTATCTCTCCTACTTCATGGGAAGAAACTCCATAGTGGAGCTGCACCAGTGTTGCTGCTCTTGATCATCATGTGTAATTTGCGTCTTCGATCGACACCCCCAAACATTGCAATTTTTGTCTAAAAAAACAAATTGCAGTTTTGCGGTGTATGTATTGGTCTAATCCGTTCCGGTCACGGGTCGCATGCCAGCACGGCACGTAGGTGAGCATGTTCTATATAGACCCGGTTCAGTATATGCGCACTCATTAATTCAATCCCCAACCCCTTCCAATCCGATAACCCTATACGAAGGAGCACACGATCGACCTCCATGCCTGAATCCCAAGCGCCGCCACCACGATCGTCCAAGAGGCCTCGACACGACCAGCCGGCGTCGACGCTACCCGGCGATGTGATCGTTGAATAGATCGGGACGCGCATCCCGGCCGCCGCCGTCATCCGCTTCCGGGCGATCTGCCGGCCGCGCGTGGCACACTGCACTCACCTCGTACCACTTCGTCTAGGCGCACCGCTCCTTCAGATCCGATGGCCATCATCAACAGGAGGTCGTCTTCTTCACGTCGAGGCCCCGCCACCGCCGGCTTCTACACATGCAAGCTGAAGGTCGCCAGCCAGCACGACGATCCGGCCACGGCCTACGAACTCGTGACCGTGGAAGACCTGCGCGCCAGTGACCTCGTCCTGTTCGGCACGAGGCCGTGCCACGGGCTCACCCTCCTGTACCAGCCCAACACTTCAGAGTACCACGTCTGCAACCTCTCCACCGGCGAGCACGTCACCCTGCCCGGTGCGCATGGGCAAACAGAGTGATCCGCTACGGCCCCTACATGCTCTCTAGCACCGTGATCGGCTTCGACGCGGCAGCCAGTAAGCACAAGGTGGTCAGGCTTTACGAGGGCTGGGATCGGGAGCAGCACTGCGAGGTGTACGGCCTGAGGTCCGATGGCGGGTGGTGGCGTTCCTGCGCTGGACAGGTGCCGCCGCACGCGGCCAAGGGGCTGGACGGGCGGCCTCCGGTGTTCCTGGACGGGTGTTTCTACTGGCACGTCAACACTTGGAGGAACTTCCATGGCACGGAGGCCGCGAGGTTCAGCACGCCGGAGCCCATCCTGTCGTTATCCGTCGACACGGAGCAGTTTGGGTGGGTGCCCCCGCCGGAAGAGCGGGCGCACTACTCCTTCCACATAGCTGAGATCGACGGTTCGCTGTGCGTGGCGGTAGACCTTCGGCTCACCGTCGAAGAGTACGAGCTCTGGACTCGTCCAACCGGTTCTAGTTCGCAGGTGTCATGGTCGTTGCGTTGCCGCCTCAGTTTGGTGAGTCTGCCACGAGCCCACGACCGATGAGGGACGATCTCGGCCGTGGGAACCGCATGCTCCCGCTCGCCTCCTCGTTCGGAGGGAAGATCCTGCTTGCCACGAACTGCAACGAGGTGTTCTCTTACGATCCGGACGGCAACAGCGTGGAAAGGATATTCGCGATGCAAGAGTTTGTGGACGATCCGGTGACGGTGAAGCCCGAGCTGCTGCTCAACATTGCCCTGCATGAGGAGAGCATCACCGGTGTTCACCACCACCGTCGTTCCACGACCGGCGTCAACGCGACCCAGCTGAAGATGAAGCTCGGCAGCAGCACAGTTGCCAGGAGGCAAGGAGCTGCATACCAGCACCGAAACGACTTCAGTGTTACGCCGCAGTTGCTCCACACGCTTATCGGCATTGCAGCGGAGGAATACTTACATCGTTATAACATGCATAATTAACATCATCAGCTTATTCTCGCTGTGGTCGTCATGATCAAGCGTATGATCGCTGGCGCTATATTGATGGTGGAATATTGGTGGGGATGATATAACACTATTTGCCTACATACCACCTTGATCGGCGGTTTTGGCGCGTGGCCATCAACTTATTCTCGCCTGATGATTATGTGCCAGTAGGTTTTAAGATCTTGATGCACACCGTGTCCAGCTAGCGCGCGGAAGCTCTGACCTCTGAGTGCATGCAAGTGCGTCAACTGAACTGCAGATTATTGTATCATCACTCAATTATAATTTAAGGCAAAGAGGTACGTATGTGAGTTCCTCATGCTCCGGTAAGACGTCATTATTCAAGGAGATGTCCGTGACAGGAATGTCTGGTGGACTGTGACAACAAATATTGACAAAGTTTCTGAAAATATATAGGTCTAGATATTTGAAATTGTATATTGAATTTGTAGATATTAGTAAAGTAGATAGGATAGATGTATGTCTTGGGCTAAGATACTTGACAAGACGGGGTAGCCTCTCTTTTTTAGAACATTAAAACAATTTGGAGTGGCGTCTCCCGGTTTGCATTCTAACTGAAGTCTGAACATCAATTTTGTTGTAACTATTGTTGCAGTTTCATGTTCTATAGTCACAAAAAAAATCATACAACAATATTTCTTAACTTCGTTGGGTTAGCTTAGCTTGACCATCTCTCCTTAAGGAGTAAAGTTAAAACACATGAATGACATTAGTTCCTGAATCTATGATTACTTATATTCATCAAATCATATTTAATTTTAACTTAAAACAAAATATTTAATGAAGTATTGCACTCTTTGTAAGAAATAGAAAACATTTGGTTATCTAAGAAAGTTACATGCTTATTTTTGGATTGTTAATTGTTTAGTTCAATGAGTGGTCAATCAATTTTATTGTAAGTTACTAGTTAGAAACATAAAGGTGCATAGTCTCAACTATAAAGTCTAAACATTATGAGTATTTTGGATGAAAGGAAGTTCTGGTAGATGCAGGTGCACAACCGTATATCGATGAAGCTTAAAAGTTTAAACCACTCCCAAATATATTTATTAGTTAGACATATTTTTATTGTTGAACTTGCACTTGAAAAATAATCACATTTTCTTGATTCTTTGGTGTATTGAAGGATTGAATTCATGTTTTCTCTAACTAGAATGTATAAAATAATTGTGTTCTATGAATCAAGAAATGATTCATTAGAGTGATAGATATATTGAGTGCCAGTGTGTTCCCAGTATATGTGATTTATAATTAATTACGTTGATACGTAAATCTGAACAAGCTTTCTCTAACTAGAATGTATACATACTGATACGTAAATCCGAACAAGCAGTGACGCCCGACACACATGCAGGTCTTGCCGGTAGGCGCAGCGGTGCCGCTATGTGCGACGACGTGGCAGTTCGGTTCTGTTGTCTTGTGTCTTCGCTCCTGTCTTGTGTGAGCATGACTTGCTACGGTGCGTTATGTTTTCACAAGCTGTGCTGCTTGGAACTTGATGTAATCGTTCGTAGAGGCTTTTGAACAGATGAACACATGCCCAACAAACCTCTATTGTGGTCGAATAATAACAAAACGATCGTTTGTTTAGCGCGCATAAATGGCACTGACATGGTCTTCGAGATGAGTAACGGCAGGATACTATTCTACCACTAGACCACTGGTGCTGGTATGGACATTTAAAACTTATTTGTTTATTATTACCACTTCTTTCAAACACATCTACTTGCCCATAACTTCGCTGCATTAGTGCTGATGCACCGAAAAGAGCTTAAAAAAAAAATGCACCGAAAAGTTGCCTGATCCGAACGACAAGAAGCCTATACCCAATCATCCTCAGATTTCTGTCACTGGCCTCGGGTGAGACGTGTTAGTGTGGATTGTGGAGACTGTTCTCTCCTAGAATACCAGATCCGAGTTTCCGGCTGTCGCCTCTCGGTGCCGGCCGGTCAAAGCCGAGCCCCGTGCAGGTGGCAGCAAGCCGCCGCAGCGATACCTCAGACGATGGCGCCCTACCCAGTGCTGGCCCGCCCTCGAAACGTAAAGCACTGGTGAAGATATGGGGTGTGTTCGTTTTCACTCCTCTGATTTTTAGATCTGTCATATTGAATATTGTGATACTAATAAAAATATTAAATATAGATTACTGACAAAACCCAGTCCATAACCCTTCCTCTGAATGACGAGACAAATTAGGTCATGATTAGATAATGTGATGCTATAGTAAATATCTCTTAATGATGATTTAATTAAGCTTAATAAATTTATCACGCTGATGCGCATTCAACTATGTAATTAGTTTTATATTTAATATATATTTAATAATCATATATAATATTTTAATGATTGATGTGACCTCACTAAAATTTAGACCCAAAGAAACGAACGCACCCATGGATTGGAACTCAAATTCCGACGATCACGCCTCGCTCTCAGCCGGTGCGCAGGTTGGCAGGGAGACGCGCTCCCAAGGTGGGGACAGTACACGTGGTACACCGACGCGGTAAACACTATGTAAAAAAAGTATTTGGAGACTCTGCTCAAGTCACATAGGAGACTTTGCTTTTTTACGTCTCCAAATTTACGTCTGTGATGTGAAGTTATTAGAGACTCGGATTTTCGAGTCTGCAATGACTCCCTCATTAGAGACTCATTTTGATAAAAACGAGTCTCCAATGAGAGTGTCATTGGAGACTCTACTTGATAAAACGAGTCTCCAATAAATGGTTATCAGAGACTCATTTTTGCAAACTAGAGTCTCCAATGACCATTCATTGCAGACTCGTTTTACCAACCAGAGTCTCTAATGATATGTTAAAAAATAAAAAAAAGAAAATACACATTTCTATGTATAATAATATATACATACTTTATCCACTATATGTATTACAAATATACCGCTTTGATCCTTAAAGCCACTAACATGTTTCACTGGATATACAATTACAACTTCACTTCGATTAACATATATTTTACTAACTATAGCTTCACTTCAATGGACATAAAATTTGCTAACAGTATTATTCTTAAAACAACTAAAATGCTAACTATGAAGAAGCATCCTTACAACAATACTCGAAGAAGCAAAAAAAATAAAAATAAAAATCATAGCACCTTCCACCCAACTCTGACTTCTCATACTTGTTATTCCTTTGCAGCTCTGTTAATGAACAGAAAAAGAATAAAATCAGGTTTAACATTGCTATTATATTTTTGACAAAGACAAGAACATCAATCAACTACAAATAACAAAGACGAACAATTCAGTTTGTCACTTTGAACAGATAAAGAAACAATTGAGAGCAAAGTTCGGTAAGCTCAGACAAAGATGAACATAAAGCTATAGATAGTAACAAGAAGCAAAATTATGGGAACATGATATGAACAAACTATCATATATATCTTCCTATATCCAAAGACTGTCACAGTTAGCAAGAAACAACTCAACCTATATGTTGCATTCACAAGCTGAACATGTCACTTATGGCATCATACCTCAATTGATAGAGCATACATACCAAATAACAATGATTAGGGGAAAACAGAGCTTATTTAGCATAAAGTATGTGGCTAAGTTATTATAATCAACAGAATCAAATAAGGTAGTATTTAACCTTCAATTGGTTATTCATGTACTCAAGAATTCACTTAACTGGAATTTACAAGGTTGTTCAAGAACTAAACTACTTACAGCTCTAGTTATGAAGCTAAACAGGAATTCATTTTAACGCAACTAACATGCATAGGCAGGGGTAGACCCAGGGCCCGGCGACCCTGGGCGGCTGCCCGGGCTCCTTACTAGGAGTTAAAACAAAAATTAGTGCTAATCACCTTATCCCGATAGTATATAAGAGTGAAAATCATGCAAAATTGATACATTTTTATGTATCAAACGTGTATAATCATAGATTTTGTTCTAGTTTCACCTATTATTATATCACTAATTAATATTTGTGTGAACTTGTTATCCATTTCGCGGTATTGCTCCACAAAATTTCTAGATCCGCCACTGTGCATAGGTTAGTGAGAACAGTGATTACCTAACAATGCAAGGAGGAGCAATGCAGAAGAGAAATATAATAGAGATGGCTACCTAAAAGTAATGGATGGGATCAGAAGCTAAATACTAGCATGTGGAGAAGATCTCAGACAAGCTATTGAAATAAAACTAACAGACACACTAGTGAGCAGGTGCTATTGAACTAACATGAAACAAGGGTGAGATCGCGGCACGGCCTATTGACGGACAGCACTGCGCTCCCTTGATGGCTGAGGCCGACATGTCATCCATAGTCACGAGCTCGCGGGCATTGCCGCGGCAGCCAGGACGAAATGCTGCATTCCGTCTCTGCAACATGGCATGTAGGATCGCTCCAAAAAAAAAAAAAAAGAGAGTAGGATCGCTCCATCATCATCAGTTGTTAAGTTGTTTTTTGCAATTCAACAGAATTCATGGACGGCATGATAGTAATACTGCCATCGGTTTATGCCGAAATTTCATGGACGCGTACCATGTATGCCACCTGTCAACCGGCGACCACGTCCTGCCGCCGTGCACGCCGGCCAAGAGATGGATCCCATACAACGGCGCTCCATATTACCGGCTCTCGAGCGCCGGTCTCGGGTTTTACCCGGTGTCCGGCGAGCACAAGGTGGTCAGGCTCTACGAGGACTGGGAGAAGCAGCAGCGCTGCGAGGTGTACGGTCTGCGGTCCGCCGGGTGGCGCCACGTCACTGGCCTCGTGCCGCCGCACGTTGCCAGGGGCCTCGACGCCGGCCGTTCCCCCGTGTTCCTGAACGGGTTCTTCTACTGGCACATCGACATCGATTCCAATATAGTAGTACGTTTCAGTGACCAGAAGGAAGCCGATTCCTTCAGCACGCCGGAGCCCATCCTGTCCCTCAGCATCGACACGGAGCAGTTCGGGTGGGTGAGCCTGCGGTGACGTCCCACGTCCCAAGTTCAGTTTCGATTCTCAGGAGAAATAATAATAAAGGACTTAAAATAACACTTTGACGCGCCGCCCCGCGTTGGCATGGCTTGCCCGTGGCAATGTTGGCCGGCAAGCAGTTTCGTTCTCCAGTCCCCTGCGTCCGGCGTGTGTCGTCGTCCATCCGCTCCGTGCTGCATCAAATCTTCGCATAGCCGCGTGCCGGGGGGTCATGCGTAATTCTAGCTGGTCCGTCGATACTCCGTTTCCGCTGAACTGAAACCGATATGCTGCCGCCGTCCAGTCGTCGTCTGTCCCGCTCACTACACCAAGTGAGCTAACGATATGAACCTCGCGCTTGCCCTTGAACTTTCGGCTCCACGGAGGGTTTTTTTTCTTAATAAAGGGGTGTGGGGGTGTCCACGGATTATGGATGGGCAGGCTAGCAATTGGCTTCTCGTTTCAGCAATTCAGTGTGTGGGCTATGCCGCGAAAGCAGGAAACATTTTCACTCGGCGATCATCGATCCGGTGCCATAATGCCCGCTAATAAGGAACACTCAGAAAACAAGACGAAGAACAACAAAACTGTTGTGGTTGTGAGAAAAAAAATAGCCCATCGATTCGAATAAATTAAGGCTGGTAAGTTAGTTATTATACATGTTAAAGATGTTTTGGAATCCCTCCATTGACGGGCAGATCATGAGCTGGACCAGCTCCGGCGTAATAGCGAACACCTTTGGGCGCTGGCCTTGTCGCCTGGCAAGCACGTTGCTACCAATCTTCATCTTCAGCAGCCGGCCCGCGTCGTTGCCAGCCACCGGGCGGTGCCAGACGCCGGTGACGCTTTCCTCGTGCGTGAAGATGTTGAGCAGCGTCCCCGCGTCTCCCAGGTCGGCGCTCATGAAGTCATTCACGGAGAACACCACGTCCGAGCTCTTCTTCTCCGGGTCGTAGGCGTGCACCTCGTGGCGACTCGTGGCGAGCAGGATCTTCCCCCCGAAGGAGGAGGCGAGCGGGAGCACGCGGATCCCGCGGCCGAGGTCGTCCCTCACCGGTCGTGGCAGACTCGCCAAGCCGATGCGGCAACGCAACGACCATGACGCCGCCGGCGAGCCCGCCGGCCAGGTCCAGAGCTCGTACTGTTCCGCGAGGTGTCGGAGGTCCACCACCGCGCACAGCGAGGCGTCGAGCTCGGTTAAGTGGAAGTCTTGGTGCGTCAGTTGTTCCGGACCGCGCACCCACCCGAACTTCTCCGTGTCGACCGCGAGCGACAGGATGGGTTCTGGCGTGCTCGAGGACGAGACGGCTTCCAGCTGATTACTGAAGCGTGTCCTAGATTCGATGTCGACGCGCCAGTAGAAGCAACCGTTGAGGAACACGGGGGGACGGAAGGCGTCGAGGCCCCTGGCAGCGTGCAGCGGTACAGGGCCAGCCAAGGGGCGCCACCCGCCAGACCTCAGGCCGTACACCTCGCAGCGCTGCTGCTTCTCCCAGTCCTCGTAGAGCCTGACCACCTTGTGCTTGCCGGCCACATGGTCGAACCCGAGACCGGCGCTCGAGAGCCGGTAGCATGGAGCGTCACGATAAGGGATCCATCTCTTGGCCGGCGTGCACGGCGGGAGGGAGACGTGCTCGGCGGTGGACAGGTGGCACACGTGGTACTCGTCCGCGTTGGGCTTGGGCTGGAAGAGGAGGGTGAGCCCGTGGCATGGTCTGGCGGCGGAGGGGAGGAGATCGTGGGGCCGCACATCGTCCACGGTCACGAGCTCGCGCGCCGTCGCCTCATCCAACGACGACGATGACCCGTTCTTCTGCTGTGTGGTTAACTCGAGCTTGCACTTGTAGAAGGCGGTACTGCGGGAGCCTCTAGAATTCGGCTTTGGAGCGAAGAAGACGATCTCCGGGTGAGCATCGGATCTGACGAAGGTGCGGCGGTGCGCCTGGACGAAGTGGTCGGAGGTGAGCGCGGCGCGCCATGCCCGGCAGACAGCCTGGAACCGAACGGCGGCGGCGGCCGGGACGCGCGTCAGGATCTGTTCGACGATCACGTCGTCGGGTAGCAACGGTGCCGGCTGGCCATGCCGATGCGTCTTGGACGGTCGTGGCGGCGGCCACGATGACGCGTGGGACTCTGGCATGGTGCCTCGGGTCAGATTGCTTTGCTATGATCAAATCAAACGAGTTGGAACAAATATACGGACGCCCGCAACCTTATGACTCGCGACCGTACGAGATGGACCGAGACGGATATGAGTCGTTGTATGTGCTAGTATCCTATCTCTAATTTCGGCTTCGACCCGGTGGCCGGCGAGCACAAAGTGGTCAGGCTCTACGAGGATTGGGAGAAGCAGCAGCGCAGCGAGGTGTACGGTCTGCGGTCCGGCGGGTGGCGCCCCGTCGCTGGCCCGGTTCCGTCGCACGCTGCCAGGGGCCTCGACGCCGGCCGTTCCCCCGTGTTCCTGAACGGATTCTTCTACTGGCACATCGACATCGATTCTAATATACGTTTCAGTGGCCAAAAGGAAGCCGATTCCTTCATCAGCACGCCGGAGCCCATCCTGTCCCTCAGCATCGACACGGAGCAGATCGGGTGGGTGCGCCCGCCCGAGCAACGGACACAGCGAGGTTTCCGCTTAACCGAGCTCTGGACCGGATCCGGCTCGCCGGCGACGTCATGGTCGTTGCGTTGCCGCATCAGCTTGGCGAGTTTGCCAGCACCGATGAGGGAAGAACTCGGCCGTGGGATCTTCATGCTCCCGCTCGCATCCTCCTTCGGAGGGAAGATCCTGCTCGCCTCGAGCTGCCACGACGTGCACGCCTACGACCCCGAGAAGAACAGCGCGGACGTGGTGTTCTCCATGGGCTACTTCATGAAAGCCCCGCCGGGAGATGCCGTGTCGCTGGTTAACATCGCCCTGCACGAGGAAAGCGTCACCAGTGGTTGGAACCGCACCGTGTCCGGCGACGACGCGGGCCAGCTGCTGAAGATGAAGATTGGTAGCACGCAACGTGGTTGCCAGACGAGAAGGCCAGCGCGCGAAGGCCGCAGCTGGTCCAGTTTATGATAGGCTCGGTAACGGAGCATTACCAAAACATCATTAACATGTATAACTAACTCTGGTTGATGCAGTACCGGCTTTAATTCATTCCAATAGACGGGCTATTCTCGCACCAGTTTTGTCTTCGTCCTCTTGTTTTCTGTGTTTCCTTAGCGGGCATGGTGGCAGTGCTGTTCACCGACGACGAAACCGTCAAACCGGTGAGAAACCGGCTAGTTCATTTCAGCCTACGAACCACTGTTCATTTGTACTGGTTACTGTTCATTCTCAGGTGTATTTCACGCCGCGGGTTCCTTGGCTGGTTTAACCGAACCGTCGTTGAACAAGCCTACATGGTGGCATCGGATCCATGAATGTATAATTGCTTGGTGTCTCACTCCGCTTGGCTACAGCCTACAGACCAAAAGTCCAAAAATTACGTGCGCACCATGTCCAGCTAGCACCGAGACTAACTGTACTTGTGCTACTCTATTTTTATCCTCTAAATTTTTTTTCCTAATCAGCGATATTCTTTCCTCTATCAATTTTCACCACACCCTTTATACTCTATATTCTATCCTCTATCTCAACTACTTTTCTATAAGCCCCACATATCAGTCTCTCTCCTTCCTCCATCTCTCTTTCCACCGTGCCCCTCCTTTCTCATCTCTCTCCCACCGTACCTCCTCCCTCCACAGCCCCCATCGACGGAAGAGCAAGGAGCAGGCCGCCGTCACGCCCCTCCTCCTCCTCCCCCCACCCCTCGCGCGCCACCGCCTGCTGGGGCTCGCCTCCCTCCTCCTCCCCCGTGCCATCGCCGCCGGGCCCGCCTCCCTCCTCCTACCCCGCCCCATCGCAGCCGGACCCACCTCTCTCCTTCTCCCCCGTGCCACCGCTCGTCGGGGCCGCCTCCCTCCTCCTCCCTCACGCCACCGCCCGCCGGGTCCCGCCTCCCTCCTCCCCCGTGCCATCACCACCGGGCCCCGCCTCCCTCATGGTTTGCATTCTAAGCGTAGGCTAAACACAATTGTGTTGTAATGGCTAAACACAATTATGTTGTAATTATAATTGGAGGTTTGTCATGTTTTATATTCATAAACAAATCACAGAGTATGATTTCTAAACTTGTTTTGGGTTAGCTTATCTTGACGATCTCTTCTTAAGGAGTATATTAAATCACATGGATGTTGAATGTTAGCTACCAACAAAAAATGATTTATTTCTCACATTGAACTTTAAAAAATCATTTAATGAAGTATTGCACTCTTTGTAAAGAAATAAAAAAACATTTGGTTATATATGGAAATACTTATTTTTAGATTGTGATTTTTTAATTCCAACCAGTGTATCATCAATTTTATTGTAAGTTACTAGTTAACTATAGAGTAAAATGTATATTTTAGTATTATATCGATTGCTTTGATGTGCCAATTTCACGTAAAACCATATGTTCTCATTGGCTTCGGGTGATAGGGAGCAGGAGTGTTTTCTCCTCACATTGCTCCTCCTGTAACAGTAAGTCCACCACTGCCTTTTACACACATTGAAGAACTTGTAGCACTAACATTCTATTAAGCTTCGGTGTTAGGGATGATTGGAGTTTGAGCATCATGTGTGGTTTACATCTTGCATTGTGACGAACAATGCCCTATATGAGGAGATATGTATAAGTGCTTGAGCGTAGATGAGAGGTGAATCGATTTATATAATATATTAAGATACTAGACGAGACCCTTCTATTTTAAATTGTTATTGTAGGACAGATGCATTCTTTAAAACTCGGCGTGCAGTGGCCTAAGAATCTTCATTAGTGATAAAAGGGGACCATGCCTCATGTAACCTGCAAATTCAAGCGAAAGCTTGACGTGATGAATCAGCTTTTCCAAGCTCTTTTGCCTCCATCTTTCTCTTGTTGTCTCCCTGCAGTTCAAGAACTTGATTTGCTTTAAACGTTGTTTTGATTTCTAAATGGACTCCAATTTGCAGCTTCTAGACTCAATGAAAACTTCACGTGCTGAATCAGCTTTTCCGAGCTCTTTTGCCTCCATATTTCTCTTGTTGTCTCCCTGCAGTTCAAGAGCGTGATTTGTTTTGAACGTTGTTTCTATTCCTTGATGGACTCTGATCGATTTGCAGGTTCTAGACTCAATGTTGACTCTGATTGTTTTATGTTTTATCTTTTTCTGGATGGGACACTGATTGTTTTACGTTTTGAGGACTCTGATTTTTCATGGGGGCAAACAAAACTTTCCTAACTAACTAACAGGGCAAGGTGCAGAAAAACGGTGGAAGAAACACCCTCACTGTAATTAATATGCAGTAGATATAATGTTTAATTTTAAAACTGCATCTCCTTAAGTTAATACCGCGTTCAAAAAATAAGGCATACTAACAAATATTGACTTATCTTTATAGTTTTTGAAACCAACAAACCATAGATATAAAAATTCCATGTTTGATCATGCTTGATCATCTAGTGCACAATTTGAATTCCTACCATGCTTAGATTCGGTTTTAAAAGATTTAGGAAAAGATTCAAAAAATTAGGAAAAGGGACTTATCGTCTCATTATTAGCCCCCAATACACTATCAGTATTCCTATAAAACTTGGTTGGCACAAGGTGAGGGACTTGAACTGAAAAGCAGATCGAAATAATGCACCTATGTACTTATGTAAATAGCAGGGAATTCAGTCGGTAAACGATCCGTTAAGGCGAGTGGTGGCTGCCTCTGGTGAAACTTGAACTGAAAAGCATTATATTATATTGCCACCGTCTTGAGCACCCATTCGTGCTCCTAAAGCGCTCGGGTACTTATCGTCACCCATCCGTTACCATGAGTTGACTTCAGAGTTCAAACCGCTCCAATATCGTGTAAAAAAATATGCCCGATCCATGTGATCCGATGTTGGCCAAGACTAAAGCGTGTGTGACATGATGAGAGAAGCGCTGCTCCATCTCGTGAATGCCCGACTCGCTCCGGTAAGATGTTTTGCAAGCAGATTTCCTAGTGACAGGAATGTCTAGTGGACTATGACAACAACTGTTAATAAAGTATGAAAATATATAGGTCATGATATTTGAAATTATATTGATTTATAAATATTATTAGTAAATTAGATAGGATGGACGTATGTCTTCTTGAGCTAAATACTTGACACGATAGGGACAGTCTCTTCTTGAGAACATTGAAACAATTATGAAGTGGTGTCTCAAGGTTTGCATTCTAAGGGTAGGCTAAACATCAATTGTGTTGTAATTATTATTGGAGTTTCATCATGTTTTATATTCATAAACAAATCATGTTAGCTTAGTTTGACGGTCTCTTCTTAAGGAGTAGAGTTAATGCACATGTATGTTGGATGCTAGCTACCAAAAATATGATTTATTTATCACATTCAACTTTAAAAAATCAGTTAATGAAGTATTGCACTCTTTGTAAAGAAATGAAAAACATTTCGTAATCTAAGGAAATACTTATTTTTTGATTGTGATTATCTAAATCCAAAATGTATCATCTGTTTTATTGTAAGTTACTAGTTAATCTGGTGCCAACACTAGTTAACTATATAGTATAACATATACGTTAGTATTATATTTGTTGCTTTGATGTACTATTTTCATATACGATAACAAAAACCCCTTAAGGCTAGAGGTGGCTACCTTCGGGGAAACTTGCACTAAAATGCATTATATTTTTGCTGTCTTGAGCACCCATTCATGCTGCTAAAGTGTACGTTTGCGTACTCATCGTCATCCATCCTAAGAGCAACTCTGGGAAGGCTCCTACTTAGCTTTTGAATAAGCATGAGTGATCAAATGGAATGAGGCCTTTTTTTTTTTTGCATGCTTAGCCAAAAGAAAAACAACTTTACTAGAGCCCATCTTCTACTTGGGCATGTATTTTGTATGAGCTTCTAAATTTCCTACTTCAACCTCCAAGTTTTCTTGGAGGATCCTATTCCCCCTCCTAACATGCGTCCCATCATAATTTTTTTCTTTCTTTTTTTCTTTTTCCTCTATTCTCTTCCTTTTTTTCTTCTCCCTCTCGCCGTCATCGGTCAATGCGTCGCCTCCCTGACATCGTTGTCGTTCGAGCCACCCTCGCCCTCCATCTCCCTGATCTACGGCGCGGGCGGCGCGGGCCAGGCCAGAGGCGGCAAGCCTAGGTGGGTTGAACCGTCGTAGCTGGAGTAGCGCCTGCGAGGCACATGCTGTTGCAGCGCCGATAGATCGAACCACTGAGAAGCTTCAAAGAAGACCTCAGTTCAGTATGGAATTAAGTCATGACAGATGGCCTCACCCATCAGGAAAAAAAATAGGGGCCTGAACACTTTTTTCCACTGGAGTTGGGAGCCATTTTTAACTTCTACTTTATGTAAACCGGTGTGTAAATAGAGTTTGAGACCTCTAATTTACAGCAGGTTGCTCTAACCTCCTAAGTTGAGTTTAGATCGCTCCAATGCCGAGTAAAAAATGTACCCGATCCATGTGATCTGTCGTTGGCCAACACTAAAGTGTGTGTGACGATGTGAGAAGCGGCTGCCCCACCTCGTGAACACCTGGCTCGCTCGTCCGGTCAATGCACCTCAATGGCCTATGCCTATGTTGCGGCGAGGCCTAGCGGGTGGGCCATTGAGCACCAACTGCGTGCAGCGTAACTGCAAAGCTCTTTGCGCGTTGGCTTTTCTCCTCTGGTGCATTCTACTAATTTTTTTTATATTTCCTAGTTTTCAATCAAATAAAAGGTTTCAATCATTGGTTTGCTACTTTGTGATTTATTTTTTTAGGATTATTTATATAATAATAATAAATTATTAGATCTAGATCTAATGACTCAAAAAGATAACTAAAAATTACCCAAAACTTTTAGTCAGCTAAAAATTAGCAAGTCCCAATTCTTTTCTCATGATCTGCTAGGACGGAGATCGATCTCCCATGCATACCCACAGCCACAGGCCATGGTCCACATCACTCTCCGTCCTCGTGCATCCTCTGCTTTGCCGATTGCCGGTGATCGGGCTCCCTCTCCCCGACCGAAGGGGTGTCCATCCCGTCCGAATAACCGGACAGAAAGCAACGTTCGAATACCCCCCAGGCCCCCACGTATGCGCGCGCCACGCCCATGTGCGAGCAGGCCAGCCCACGAACACACTCGCATGAACTCATGGTAGGAAAGCCTTCGATGACCAGGCCGAGTGGGCCAGACTTCCAGCGAACACTCGTTCTAGCTTGAGCACAAGCAAATAATTTCAGATTTTCAAGTTGATAGCAAATCAGAGTATCAAAACAAATGAGAGCAAATCGGGATTTTTATTATTAAAAAAAATTCAAATCAGTATTTTCGATAAGTTGAGACCCTGACTAGAGTTTCCAATTTTATTTTTTAGATCTTAATATTAACTATTGGAACAATTGATATACACTGCAGGAACAATTGATTTTCACTATTGGAACAATTGATTTTCACTACTAGAACATTTGATATTCATACTAAAACATTTTATTTTCTCTACTCGAACATTTGATTTGCACTACTGGAACATTTTATTTTCATAACTAGAACATTGAATTTATTAAAACGGAGCGACTCAAATTCAATTTTTTTTATTGAAAAGTTCATTCCATGTTCAATAAATAAAAGATTCATACGTTACAAAGAAAACTCCACATTTTATAAAGTTTCATGTACAATTACAAAAGTTTTATGTTCGACGAATAAAAGTTTCATTCATTAGAGATACACATTTATTTAATACCAAATCATGTAAAAGTTCCAGTTCAATCGGACATGAAAAGAAAACAGAGAAGAAAAAAAAAGACGCAGGGTCAAATGGAAAAAAGCGGCACCTTCTAGGGAAAAAAAAGAAATAACAAAAGAAAAAGAAATTAGAAGAAACGTGCGCGCATTCAACGGATTGAATGGACAACGTGACGCCGGCGCAAGAGGCAAGAGCGGGACCAAGGGTGCCCGGACGTTGCCTTCCGTCCGGGTATCCGGACCGGATGAACGCCGAGAACAGCCGAGCATCCATCCGACACGAACTGGCGAACAAACACTGTCCGTGAAATGCGGCACGGCCATCCTATTTGAAAGAGCCTCGGCACGGTCAAACGGCGCCGGTGCTGTCCGAGGACGTGCTCGTCGACCCAGATTAAAGTGCTGTCCGAGGACGTTGCTTTCTGTCCGGTTATTCGGACGGGATGGACACCCCTTCGGCCGGGGAGAGGGAGCCCGATCATCGGCAGAGCAGAGGGTGCACGGACGGAGGCTGATGTGGACCATGGCCTGTGGGCATGCATGGGAGATCGATCTCCATCCAAGCAGATCATGAGAAAAGAGTTACTAGAATGCACCAGAGCGAAGCGCGCAAAGAGCTTTGCAGTTATGCCGCACGCAGTTGGTCCAGTTCATACTAGGCCTGACAATGGAGCAATACTAAAACATTATGAACATATGAATAATAACTAGCGGGTTGATGCAGTCATAGTACGGGCTTTGTTCCAATTGATGGGCTATATTCTCACAACAGTTTTTCTTCTCCGCCTTGTTGTTTTCTATGTTTGTTTCCTTAGCGGGCATGGTGGCACCGGATCGATAATGAAGGTGACTTTCCTTGCTGATTGGTGAATCACTCTGCTTTGCTACAGACGAAAATAAAGTGCGCCGAAGGTGAGGATCATGGCCCGCACGCATGTTCGTGCCCCTCACCCAGTCACCCTCAATCGATTTTTAGTTAAGTTCCATAAGTCAAAATCATGAAAATGATCCAGTAAAAGAAAAAGAAAACAGGTTTCTGCACCAGTTGAACCCAGGTCTATACCGTTTTCATGCTGTAGTGAGATAACACCATTTTCGTACCACGTCGAGTAATGCTCGGTGATATTGGCGCACCGACATGATCACAAGTGCTCATGGCGGGATGGCATGATGATTATCTATGAGTAGGTCTCAACTCTCAAGGTTTCGGCACCATGTCCAGCTAGCGCAGAGGCTCTGAGGGCATCCAAGCGAGTCAACTGGGCTGAAGATTGTACCCTTCTCAAAAATAATGTAAGGCAAAGAGGTAGTGACTTCCTCATCATATCCTCCCGTAAGCCGTTTTGAAGGATATTTGATAGTGACTAGAATGTCTAGTGGACTACGACAAAAAATGTTAATAAAGTATTAAAATATCTAGGTCACGATATTTGGAATTATGTTGAATTTATAGATATTATAATTAGATAGGATGGATGGATGTCTTGAGCTAAGGTACTTGACAAAGATAGGGACACTCGCCTCTTAAGAACAATGAAACAATTTTGAAGTGATGTCTCACGGTTTGCATTCTAAGCGTAGGCTAAACATCAATTTTGTTGTGATTATTTTTTGGAGCTTCATGTTACATATATTTATAAACAAATCACACAACAACACTTTTGAACTTGTTTCGGGTTAGCTTATTAGCATGACATCTCTCCTTTAGGAGTATAGTTAAATCACATGAATGTTAGTCCTAAATCTATGATTTTTTTATCACATTTAATTACAAAATTAGTTAATGAAGTATTACATTTTGTATAACAAATTTAAAACATTTGATTATAAGTATGAACTTTTTGGACTGAATTGTTTACACTTCAAAGAGCGGTATCATTAATTTTATTGTAAGTTACTAGTTAATTATAGAGTATAATAAACCATTGGTATTAACCATAGATCCATTAACATCTGAAATACATTAACAACGTGACAGGTTCTAGTCGGAGCGACAAAGATATTGTCCGTCTTGTATAGTGTTGGAGCATCAACGTCTTCATTGGCTTCCGATTATTAGAGCACTCCTGGTGTGACTCCTCCCCGAGCTTTGGTTACCCCCTTTACTTTAATACCACACTCATCGAGAAACTTCTTGGACCAACATTATATGAAGCACTTCCACGGTAAAGGTTGTCACTCTTGCGTCACCCAACTTGGCAAATCTTAAATGTGTTGGAAGCCCTGCGTGTTCATTTGCATGTGACATGTGACAGGAGTTCGTTTCTGGAGCCATTTTGATCTTCTTTATAGAGTATAGTTAAATCACATGAATGTCTTCTCCGAGCAAGTATTTTAGGTGACCTTAATAGTTGTGTATAATATTTCCATTGATAACTAAGCTATGACTCCTTAGTTAACTGGTCATATTTTGTTGTTCGTGCTATTGATCGGTCATCATCGTATTCTGAGATTTATATATCGACAATGGTTTGACACTTGTGTGACAAAATGGTGCTCGTTTGCGAACCATCACCATGCGAACTTGAGTTTTGCCTTATTGATGTAGCTATATACAGTACATTCTAGCCTAGAGTATTTTTAGCTTACGTTATACTACTTAACAAAGCTATGTTGATTATGAGAAGTCGTTCTTGAAATATTCATCTAGTATTGATGATTGTAATGTACGATAGCAGTAAATAATTTTCTTCACGTTGGACTGCTTGTTGTTGATTTCTTACCAAATACTATACTATGATCTACGGGGAGTACCATACTGATCGATTCTTGAGCTCAAACTATATGCAGCTTGTCCTATTGCAACACAACCCTCTATGTTGACTATTAGAAAATTGCGTACACAAGTTCCATGTAAAATTGCCACTTCCTCTAGTTTCTTTTACTATATCGTTTCCAGCTTTAACGACATACTAAAAAAGCTAGGCCTTAAGTTGACTACTAGAAAACAAAAACATTGACCAACTAGAAAAACTGCTGCTTTGTTGCCGATTTGAAATGCAACAATCCAAGTCAGCGCCCTTTACAAATACATACTACTCTCTCCGTCCCCGTTCCTCGCCACCACCCCGACCTCCGTCGCTCCTCGTCCATGTCTCGTCGTCACCTAAGATCCTCCTGCATGACGCCGCCATCGCTCGCCTCAAGCTTGTGGGTGCTCCTCGCCAAACTCGGTGCCTACCTACGAATCACTAATGGAGGCGCAACCCGCTGCTTGTTGCCAGGACAGATGTGCTACTGCTAGCGCGGGGCAGCCGAACTGGTTCTCGTGTCGTCCCCTATCAGAGGCCCATACCCATATGGCCATATAACGCTACCGAGAGCATCCGTCAACGCATATCCTAACGCACATTCTCAATCCGGTGGAGCTAGTGGTCCCAGGGGTGAAGTACCAACCATCCGGTCAGGAATGAAATTCCGACCTCCCTGTCGTGCCACTGTTACCACAGCGTAATGCTAGAGGTAAGGCCATTCTCACTGGTCTCTTTCATTTCATAGTTTTTAAGTGTGACATATCAGTTTTCTAATCTTGTTTAATAAAATAAAATATTATTTCTCAGTGCACACTTTTATATCACAGTTTTATAGGCTTGCTAGAATATTAAATTATTGCTAGCTGGTTGTTAATTATTGGTTGAGTGTGTTCAATATGAAAGGAAATATTCTCAATGCACTTTCATTTAGCTTTCATCTTTTTAGAAAGAGTGTCAACATTCTTTTATTAGGATGAAAGACATCTCTTCTCTTTCATATTAAATTCCTTATCATATCATCCTTTTTACTTATGTGAACAAAAAATTCACTGAGAATGACCTAAGTAAAAAACTTACGTAATTCATACATGATGGTAGATTCCATTCTAATCAGCCTCTGACGTGGGACATACCCTGGGTCCACTAATTTTTCCACTAAATGTAATTAAAGGCGTAAACTCCCGGCTACGACGTAACTGTTGGGAGACACAAACTCGCAGCGCCGCCGCCGTACTCCGAGCTTCGGCTGTGCGCTTCGAGCTCCTGCAAATTGACATCTCAATTGCGGTGAGATGCAAGCCGGCGAAGAGTTGTGCGCGTGATGATGAGCGAGCTGTTGTTTTTATTGCCTTCATTTCCTCCTCAATGCTCAACATGCTCTCCATCTCCTTCGGCGTCGCCATCGCCGCCTATGAGGAGGTGCGCTTCGACATCTGCAGCCTCGAGCTGCAGCTCGCCCCCGTCGCCTCGTTCTCATCCAGATGGTCCTCACGTCTAATCATTCAACCCGATCACCTCCCTCGACTACGTTGTGTACTGCTGCCCAGGCTGCGCGAGGTCAACTTCCAGTTCCAGCCGGACCACTTCATCTTCAGCACCAATTCTCTCTTTGAATCAGTTATGTCGTAGCCCAGAGTTTGTCCGTTAATCACGGTTAGAGTTAGTGGACCCATGCCATGTCCAACATCACAGGCTGAATTAGGATAGAATCCTAAAAGCATCTCCAGTGGAACATGTAAAATTGGATTTTTAAATTTTATTTTACAAGCTCAAGTCTAAAATTGTAACCAACTCCAGTAGAGGCAACTATTCAGGCTTCTATTTCCATGGGACCTGCATGTCAGGAAAAAAAATCAAAGATCCCCTCTACACAAGCCGAACACCTCTGCTCTAGCCCGCCGCCGCTCGTGGGCGCTGCTCCGGCACGAGACCGCCGCCGTCGCTCGTGGGCGCTGCTCCGGCGCGAGCCCGACGCCCCCGCTCTGCTTCGGCGTGAGCCCGCCGCCGCCGGCGCTCGTTGGCGCTGCTCCGATGCGAATCCGCCACCGCCGATGCTCGTGGGCGCTGCTCAGACACGAGCTCGCCGCCGCTGCTCCACCGCGCCGCTTCTCCGCCGCCGTCGTTCATTCCTGCTCCGACGCCCCCGGCCACAGCCGTTGCTCCGGATCTGGGCCAAACCAAGGAGCAAGAGCAGGCGGCAATGGTCCTCGCGCGCTGTCTGCTCCCGGAGCCTCCCGCGCTCGGTCCGGCCTCCGACAGCGCTCGGTCCCGGGGCTGCCCTACGCTGGCGCCTGTGCTCGGACTGCCTTCCGTCGGCAACCCGGCCCGGATCCAACAGAGAGGAGGCGAGGGCTACCGAGCGCGGTGGAGGGCGAGGGCGTCTGGGCCAACAGCGAGGAGGGTCGAGATGGCCGGGCGCGGTGGAGGGAGAGGGCCGGCCGGCGGCGGGGGGAGGGAGAGGGCGGTTGGCCAGCGGCGTGCCTAGGTGATCGGGCGGAAGAGAGTTGGAGAAGAGAGAGAAATGGAAAGAGGAGGAAAAAGGAAAGAAAAATAGAGAATTGAAAAAGAAGTTGAACCCACAGATCTAGGAAGGGATAGAAGGATCCCAAATCGGGGATCTTAAAGTTAGAATTTAGTAGGACATAGAAAATGAGAATCTATTTAGGAGTTCTACAAGAATTGAGTTTTTTACTTAAATTTTTAAAATATAGTATAGTATCCCTATTTAGGAGCCCACTAAAAATGCTCTAATCATTACGTAGGAATCTCTACAATCTATTAATTGAGGAACGGTCGTCGACTTCGTATCCATAAAGTTAGAGATTGAATCCAAATCGGTTTCATACCTTCTATATCAATTATTGAAATTCAAAAATCATAACTCCCACATCCGGAGCTCAAATGAGGGAAACTCAGACTCTATCTCGTAGCTCTCAAAAAGTTCTACAACTTTGGTATTCAATAGAACTCCAGATCCCATATTTTTTGTTTCCAAATATGCAATGCAAAAATATTTGTTCTAATTCGAACTCCTCTGCGTAGGTCTCTATGCGGGATCCATATCTCCTAGCTTCGTAGTCTAAATAATATGATCCATATATATTTTAAAAAGGTCTCAACAAGATCTATAACTTTCATATTTTAACTTTTTTCATTAGAACAAGTATTTAATTTCAAAATCGTGTTACAATACAGTGCTATTTCTAGACTCCGTGAATTAATTTTTTCCTTTCGGATAAAACTTCTAGAGTATGGTAAAAAATGGTGATAAAAGTGTTATTTTTGATATATAAAATGATATATTAAGAAGAATCAACGGTAATACAAATATAATCTTTTATGTAAAAAATATTAAAAAATTATATATATCTAATAATTATATTGTATAAATAATTTATACTAGCAAAGTGTCCGTGCGTTGTATGGACTTAAAAAATACTAGCAAAGTATCCGTGTGTTGCTATGGACTTAAAAAATAAAACACTCTTTATAACTTAAATCTAAATTATTTACATAATATAATTATTAGATATATATAATATTATTAATATTTTTTACATGAAATATTATATTTATATTACCGTTGGTGCTTCTTAGTATATTATTTTGTATGTCAAAAGTAACAATTTTATCACTATTATTTATCATATTCTAAAAGCTTTATCCGGAAGGAAAAATTAATTCATGGAGTCCATAAATAGACTGTATTGCAACGTGATTTTGAAATTGAATACTTACTCTAATGGAAAAAGTTTAAACACAAAAGTTGTAGATCTCGTTGATACCTTTTTAAAATATATATGTATCATATTATTTACACTATGGAGGTAGGAGATATGGGTCCCGCACAGAAACCTGCGCAGAGGAGTCCGAATCAGAACAAATATTTTTGCATCGTATATTTGGAAATCAAAACTGCGGGATCTGAACTTCTATTGAATACCAAAGTTGTAGAACTTTTCAACAGCTACAAGATAGAGTCCGAGTTTACCTTATTTGAGCTTCGGATGTGGGAGTTATGATTTTTAAAATTCGGTACTTGATATAGAAGATACGAAACCAGCTCTATTCGGAAGGAAAAATTAATTCACGGAGTCCACAAATAGACTGTATTGCAACACGATTTTGAAATTGAATACTTACTCTAATGGAAAAAGTTTAAACATAAAAGTTGTAGATCTCGTTGATACCTTTTTGAAACATATATGTATCATATTATTTACACTACGGAGGTAGAAGATATGGGCTCCGCACAGAGACCTATGTAGAGGAGTCCGAATCAGAACAAATATTTTTGCATCGCATATTTGAAAATAAAAAAATGTGGGATCTGAACTTCTATTGAATACCAAAATTGTAGAACTTTTCGACAGCTACAAGATAGAGTCCGAGTTTGCCTTATTTGAGCTTCGGATGTGGGAGTTATGCTTTTTAAAATTCGGTATTTGATATAGAAGGTATGAAACCGATTTGGATTCAATATCTAACTTTGTGGACACGAAGTAAACGACCGTACCTCAATTAATATATTATAAAGATTTAAATTATAAAAGATATTTTATTTTTTAAAATCCGTAGTAACACACGGACATTTGCTAAATAAGTAATACATAGCTCTAGCATTACTCGTCACGACCCGTCCCGCAGCCATCCGCACTCCGCAGGTTGCTGCGAGTGCGAGATGCTGCCGTGAGAGCTCCGCTGCGCCGACGGCTGAACCTCCAGAGAGCTCCTGACCCGGTGGGTATGTTCGCAACGCTCGCTCAGCAGCCGGCTCCGCGTGAACGCCAAGAGGCCCCGGCCAGGAGCGTTGCCAACCGCACCGGCCGGCGCGCTCGCTGCGGGCTGGATGCCAGACTACGGGAAGAAGAAGCGCTATGTCTCAGCCAAGCCAAGGAATTTAAAACACGGGCCTCACTCTTTGCCGGCGCACTGGTGGTGGGCACTGGGCAGCCGTTGTGTCGCACCCATGGAATTAAACTTGTCCGACGTTCTCGCCGATGGACTGGCGAGATTAGTCCATGGTTACGATCTCCATGGCCAAACGACGTATCGTTCCATTATCTGTTCTGCAGCTGGATGCTGAACCTAATGCTCTGTCCGCGCGGTGCAGCTGGTTACGAGCTCGATGGTTACAGTTACAGGTGCAGAAAGAGAAGGTACTAGCTGTGATGGGTTGCCATCGCGCCTATACCTTTCGCTGAGCATTGGCTCTGTCCGCGGGGTGCGCCTCAACGCCTCGACGATCAATGTGGTTGGAGGTGAGCGCGCGCGGCGCGACACGTCCAGCAGTGAGCTGCAGCGGCCGGGACGCGCGCCAGAATCTGGTCGTCCTCAGGTAGGCGGCATCGGCGTCGGCTGACCTTGACGAGACTCTTTGCAATTGGATTGGATATGGCCGTGCGGAGTGATGGGTCCGCGGCTCAGCGGCTGTATGTACGTTTGCCAACTGATGCTCCAAGTGCGGCCGCTGCTACCTGCGACGAATGGGGCTTGGTACTACAATGTTGTGCCGGAGCGGTGGCGCGTAGGTGCTTGGCTTCGGTGGCTGATTTGAGAGGGAACTGGAGGACCGGCAGAGCAGAGGGCTGCCTTGCAGGAGCTCGGAGATTGATGAGGACCATGGTCTGTAGCTTGAAGTAGTAACACAAGACGATGGCGATGGGTGGTTTCCGTCCAAGCAGATCAAGAAAGAAATTAACAGAAACAAAAAAAAAATTGACTAAATGCACCAGCCGGGAATCGAACCCGGGTCTGTACCGTGGCAGGGTACTATTCTACCACTAGACCACTGGTGCCGAAATGTCTACTTATTAAACAACGTCAATACGAAACATATCGTTACACTTAGATGGATCTTAATGGCATAACCTCTCGTAACTGGTAGACTTTGTTCCCCAACTGAAGAGGAGCTTATTATATGATAAGTAATAAGCTATACTAAATATCCTTAACTTATAAGCATTTATTATCATAAGTAATCATAATCACTTTGGTATTTTGTACTAGAGAGACAAAGCAACTAAAACCTTGTTTTTTTAGTTTATGAAGCACATATTCCCATATTTCTATAGTATAAGCATAAGCATAAGCACTTTTGTCAAACAGTTGGATTGCTTATACTTCAATAAACTTGATAAGCTGAATAAACACTTTTGATACATAAGCATAAGCATAAACAATTTAAAATATAAGTAAAAATTATACCAAACACACCCGAAGTCGCTCGCATGCTAGATTGCCACATGTAACGTGCGAGGTGCACAATGCACAACTGGTTGTTGCTTACTGTACAAGTTGTATATTTGCTGCCTCTTGGATATGGATTGTTTAGCTGCTGACACGCGCAGTCGTGCGGGAAGTCACAGCCCGATTATATGCTGGACCAACAATCCATCCATTCATAATCTAGGTCTCCGAAACTTAATTTAATTACACTTTCCTCTCACTACCGACCGTTTCACACACACACATAAAAAAACACCATCTCCATGTAATCATGTTCCACACTACTTACTTCTTTCATGACGCCTTCTAAAAATCTGCAATTTGCAGCACAACCAACGAATAATCCGGGTAATTGTAGAACAAGGAAAAAAGAATGAGAGATCGACGGGATATGCCTATTAACGCCGATAATTGACGAGAAGAAGGAGACCCGTCTCTGTCTATCTGATGGTCAAGAGGTGGAGGTTGACGATGATAGGCAGCACGATGACGAGCACGAGCACGACGCCGGCGACGACCGCGATGCACCCCCACTTGCGGCTGCTCTTCTGGTACTCCTTGGCCCCCTCGAGCTCGAACGCGCCGCGCTTAACGAAGGAGCTGGCGCGCGCGACCTGGCTCTCGATGTCGTTGAGCTGGTGGCCCTGCGCCTCCACCAGCGCCGCCATGTCCAGGAACACCTGGTGCAGGTCAAGCAGGCTGCGCTCGATCTCCTTGACGGCGTCGTGCCGCTCCTGGATCTCCGAGATGGTGTCCAGCACCTGGCCCCTCCCTTGCTCCTGGATCGCCTTGTGCAGGAACGTCTCGCTCTGCCCCGACGAGATGAGCGCCTCGATCGTGCTCTCCTCCGCCTTCTCCCCCGTCACCGTGTAGTACCGCCGCGCCACGGTCTCCTTGTACTCCGCCGCCATCCGCGTCCGAAGCCCCTGCAGTACCAATTTTGTTATTCTTTATTTATCAGCTGTTCAATTCCAATGCTGCCACAATTGGGAGAGAGATCGAGATCAACAACAACAACACAAGCAAATTAAAAGAACACAGGTATAGTACGTACCTGGAAGTCGTCCATGAGGTCCTTGAGCTTGGTGCCGAGCCCGGTGACGACGGAGGTGCGCGTGCGGTCGGTGGACGAGCCGGGCCCGCAGCCGGGGATCCTGCGGCTGGCGGCGTTGACGCGGTCGAGCGCCTCGAGCTTGGCCTTGACGGCCCTGGCGCGGCGGAGCACGTCGGCGACGTCGGCGTCGGTGCGGGCGCGGAGGGCCTTCACGGCGCGGGCGTCGTGCGCGGTCTGGCTCTCCTCGTGGGCCGACTGCAGACGCCGGTACAGGGCCTCCAGCCCGCGCAGGTCCTCCCTCACCACCTCCACGTCCTCGAAGAACCGGTCCAGGTCCGGGCGCTCCGCCTCGGCGCCGGCTTCCATGTCGTCCAGCACCACCTGGTGCTTCAGGTCCGCGTACTTCTTGAACGAGCCCGACGTGAACAGGTCGTTCATCTTAGCTTGTTGCCGGAATCGTCAGGGAATCAACGATCAAAGAACGGGTGCGGCGCAAGCAAGGCGATTATCGCAAGTGCCGTTGCTTGATGCAAAGCTTGGAGTTTCAATGGCGCCTGCACATGGACACGATCACACGACGCCGGCTCCTTGATTTTCTTGGAACGCCACAGCTAAACGCATCAACACACAACGAAATGATCGCGAGTACGTGCTGGAGCAAGGAGGAGCTTTGTGTTCTTGGCAATGGTTGGGGGCAGGGGATTTGGGGTGCCAATTGGCGGCGGGGGGCAGAAGAAGGCGTTGCATTCGGTATCTCGATTACTAGATTAGAAAAAGAAGCTGGCATCCAACAGACGAAACGGACGTGCAGGGGTACACAACAACAGAACAAGCTCGCATGTGGCGTGCACGGCCATCATACCTCCCACCACGGTGTCGCTCTCGCGCCAATCACTTCGTGGCGCCCCTCGCTCTCGGTCGCCCGGTATCAGACAGCTCTGAATCATGAACAATTTCGCCGTTTTTAAGAGCCGGCAGCTCGACTGCAGCGGACGACCGAATCTGTGGGTTTCAGAGATTCACGTGTCACATTTCTGTTACCTTTTTCCTAACCGACAATGGACCATGTACGTACCTTGAAACTTGATGATTCTACATGGTCCATCGTATCGTATTTTGATGTACAATTAAAAGTGATGTAGAATCATACGATTCTACATTGACCATATATATATATGTGCTATTTTGAGTCACTGATGCATGAGCCCCACATGTCACAAAAATGGGGACTGAAAAATGCATAGTAATGCTGGAATTGAGGACAAAATATAGATTGTAATAAAAAAGAGGGTCACTCCATAAATGAGAAAATAGGGGCCTCAAATGAGTAGTCCTCGAGTTGTTCTAATAAGTTGCTTTCTGTTTTGCGTATCTTATTTCTCAGCCTTTTTTTAACTATACTTAACATCATGACTTAATATCAGGAATCATTTCATTATCTTATTTTTCAGCCTTTTTTTGGAACTATACTTAACATCAGGAATCATTTCGTGACGCTCTCGCTTGCCCCAGGTATATGTGCACAGGTAGTATTGGGACGGATGCCCCTTCCTAACTTGGTTTTCGTTTCGGCATCTGTCACAATGATTTTCCCTCATCCGTTCCTTTGCTCTCTTGCTTAAGAGGAGATAAACAAAATCAGACTAAAAATAGAGTAATTGAACAAAATCCTCTATTGGGCATAAGAAAAAGGCTTAGTATTTAAATATAATTTGAAGTAAGGATTCTACATGGTCCATCGTCTCGTATTTTGATGTACAATCATAAGTGATGTAGAATCATACGATTCTACATGGACCATGTATATGCACTGATGCATGGGTCCCACATGTCAGAAAAATCGTCACCTATTGCTGGAATTGAGGACAAAATAATAGACTGTAGAAAAGAGGGTTACTCCACAAATGAGAAAATAGGGGCCTCAAATGAGTAGTTCTTGAGTTGTTCTAAGGTGTCTCTTTTGCGTATCTTGCCTTTTTTTTTTGGAACTATACTTAGCATCAGGAATCATTTCGTGACGCTCTCACTCACCCCAGGTACATGTGCACAGGTGAATCATGAAGAAGACTGCACAGAAAATACCGAATTGAACAGGAGTCGCTCGAGCGTCTTGACCACTCAGCCAAGATCCCTTTATCACGTCACCGTGTATTTTGATCAAAATACGTTTTTAAATATGTCACCATATATTTTGAAAGTTTATTTAGAATCAGATGAATACGAGTTCGAGTGTAAATTCTTCTATACACATATATGACACGAGGATACACATATTCCCTTTTCAGTATGCGGGCGGATGCCCCTTTCTAACCTGGTTTTCGTTTCGGCATGTCACGCTGATTTTCCCTGCTCCGTCCCTTTGCTCTTTTGCTTAAGAGATAAACAAAATCAGACTAAAAATAGAGCAATTGAACAAAATAGTGTTTAATATAATTTTAAGTGCGGATCAGAGAACTTCAAAGTCAAAAGTTACTTTTTCAGTAGGCCTGAATAATGTCGTCTTTGGATATCTTATTGTGCAGCCTTTTTTTTAGTAGGCCTGAATCATGTCGTCTTTGGATATCTTATTGTGCAGCCATTTTTTTTCCTGCCTATAAATACGTCGACTCCAGAGTGTAAATTCTTCTATACGCACATATGACACAAAAATACATATACACGAATATCCTTTCCTTTACAGTATCTTATGAATTGTCTTGAGAGCCATCTTGCTTAACGAAGAAATTTCTAAAAATTTGGAGGCAATGCAGCGAAAAAGCAGCAGATATGATGCGAAAGGAGGACTTCCATATGCAGCAAGCTAAGTTGCAGATGATGCAGTAAACAAGAGTTTTGTTAATAGGTGTTCCAAGACAAAAATTCTCCTTTTGGCGTGACAAAATCATTGACCACTCAGTACATACCTTAATAAAATTATAATCGTAAGCGCAAAGATCACCTGATAATCATAAAAGTTACTATTTGATAGTCTCTTGCAAGTAAAACTATACTTAGCCAAAAAGCTTACAACCTAGCATAAAAAAGCATATAGATACGACGAAATCCAAGCATCAGTTATCGAAGGCCCACTCGTTCTCCTTGCGGATCGCAGCTTCCTCCTCAGGGGTGAAGTCGTTCTTGATGTTGAAAGTCTCGCGGATCTCCTCAGGAGTCTTGCCCTTGATCATGTCGGCAACAGTCTGGCAGGTCAGGTCGAGCAGGCTCTTGATGTTGAGATAGTTTGCAGCCAGGATGAGCTCGAAGAGGGTGGCCTGGTCAACCTGCACGAAGCCGGCGTCCCATGCTTTTAGGTCTTTATTATCAGGCACGCTGTTGCTGGATGACGAGGCTCCAGCAGCGGTGTCGCCGGCTTCGACCTTGGCCGCCGCCGCGGCCTCGACGTGCTTCTTGCAGTACTCGATGACCTTGGCGAGGATCTTGGAGTCGACGTTGGGCAGCGGGATGCCGTTGTCTGCGCAATCGTCCTCGATCATGTGGCGGATCGTCTGCGACTCCATCGCCACCGCCTCTTCAATCTCGAAATTCTCGCCATCGGAGCTCTTCAGCAAGATCATCGTCTTCTTCTCGCCCTCCGCCGCCATCGGGATGGATGAAGTAGTCTAGCTTTCTTGCGCCGCAACAAAAGGAAAAGGGATTGACAAGAGCTGAGGTAGGGTATTGCGGCGACGGGATCGTGTTGTTATATAATGCGGGGAGGGCATCGGTCTCGTGCCGTAAACGGCCAGGATTGGAACAGAGTTCGCATGGGAATCGATCATGCACGGGATTTTCCTTTTCTTTCGATGGGAAGTCCCACCCGTCGCCGTCGGAGACGGAACAGGCCTAGTAGAGTTCGAGTACAATCTGCCTAGAGTTCGAATACTAATCCATAAGTCAAACCACTAGGTAGGCCCATCATAGATCCATTCTGCCGGCCCATGTACAACGTTTACGGCCCACTGGATCTGTATCTGACATGTCACGACTCACGAAACACCAGGGAAGTCGAGCGAGAGGACGATGGATGGTGGCGGTGGCGGCGGCGGCGGCGACGGCGGTCGCCGCCGAGCTCGCGCCGTCTTTATGGCCTTCGGCACCAAAGGCGACGTCTTCCCCATCGCTGTATGCCTCTCTCTGTTCTACGGCCCCTTTCTCTCTTACTGCTCAAATGCTCCGAACTTTGAACAAAATTCGTGAAATCGAAATGATTGCAAGCTATATACCAGAGCGCGACCTTTTCAGTTTTGATCGCTCTACTTGGGGTTTGATTCCGTTCCTCTTCTTTAGGCCCTTGCTGCAGCCTTTGCGCATGACCAGCAGCAGTACACCGTGGTGTTCATCACTCACTCGGCGCATCAGGTACTGAGCTTGTGAAAGGAGAAGAGTTTGCAGCCTTGATTTAAATCATGTGACATCATGTGGTGAATTTTTGTGCAGAGTTTGTGGATGCATCTCGCGGCCAATAATGTTAGATATATGCCCGTGTCAAGTCCACCTGTGCTTGCAGCTGAACAGCTTGAGAATGGCTCATGTAAGTGGTAGCCAGCTAAGCTAGTCATATGCCAGATAGATTTTTATCCAATTACTAAAAGTAGGATGTTTCATGCAAAACTCTTTGCTAGGCGATTCTCTTCAAGCAAATGATGATCACGAGTCTTTCAAACTACGGAAAAAGGTCATTCAGACCCAGCACAGGAAAGAATGCTTATCTTCTGTGGAAGAAATTTTTGGGAACGAGCCAAGCATTCATGGTGACTTTATTGTGATAAATTTCTTTGCTTTGGTTAGCATCTAACTCACAATGCATTTCAGTAATTAACATTCATGATTTAGTGGGGGTTCCTTAATTTATCGGTGGGGATTTGTGTAGCATAACATTATGTTCAGTTATTGTCACAAAAAAAATACAGTTACAGATACTGAAGAACCCTTCTTTCTGAACAATTCATGTTGAAAGTATAAAATTTCACTGTAGATGTCAGTCGGTTCTATATGCAAGAAACTAAGAATCATTTCTATTCTAGCTATACAATTCATTGATAATTTAATAATGCAAGTCTTCCCATGATTTAGGAAGGTTGGCACCTTGCAGAACTATTCCAAGTTAAATGTGTCATTGCTGCTCCCTACTTTGTTCCATATAGGTAACTTGTTCTATGTCGGTTTCAATTTCACACAGGTACTGTTCAAAATTATTTTAAGGGGATAATTCAGCTTTCTATTTATATTATGCATGGGAACGACTTGGTGTGTTAATGCCTCATTTTTTTATCATTTCTTAAATACTATTCCATTTGTTTTCCAGTTCTCCTGCATCATTTGAACACCAATTTAAACAGAGTTTTCCTCTTCTTTACAAGTATTTCCAAGAAGCGCCTCCAAACACGGTACTGTATCTACCCTCTGTTAAACAATGTATACCTCTTGACTGACTTTACAGTCGTTTTGGTTTGGTCAGTTTCAACTTTGTAAGTATTTTATAATTTTCTACACTATTTACTATTTACTTATAGACTGTGCTGTGTAGATAATATTGGCTCATCTCATAGAGACATAATTTCGTGTTATTATCACTGACTTAAGTTGCCAAGCTGTTTTGTTATTTGATCCATTGTCATGGAAGAGTTTGGGGTGGAGCCTTTTCAGCCTGTTGGCTTAAGCCCTGTAGATGAATTAGAGTTTTGATTAGATCCTTCAACCAGACTTCTTCTTCTTCTAAATATTTATAGTCATCAGCTTTCCCATTGTCTTTTTTATTCCATTAAGCTTGCTCTGGAGCATAGCATATAGATGAATGCCATTTGCTGAAAGTAATTTTGTATGTCTTTTATGACTAATTGATGTATCATCTGCCTTGTATAGAGGAAAAACATGATGTTATAAATGTAAAGTAATGGCAGGTCTGCTGGACTGACATTCTCCACTGGATGTGGGCTCTTTTCATGGAAACCTGGGGATCATGGAGAAATGATTGTCTAAATCTAAGTCTAGTTCCTTTTACAGTGGGTAGAAGCATCTATAATATTCTTTGTTTATATGCATGCAGTCCCATTGTAGAATTTTACTGAGATCATGTTTTCTGATAATTGCAGGATCCTGTAACAGATCTTCCTTTGTTGCATGTGCGAGAAGAGTCACCATTATTGCTGTAAGAATTGCATAAATGATCTGGAATTCATTTATAATGTATAAATAACTTAGCAGTTCCCTCCATATTTGTTCAGGTATGGTTTCAGCAAAGAAGTTGTGGAGCGCCCAGGTGAGCTTTGGTGCCCTCCTGCATTAGTCTAACTCATCAAGTTTATGTATCTTACTCCCTCCGTCCCAAAATATTTGACACTTTAGCCAACTCCATTTGTCCCAAAATACTTGTCATTCTCACTTCCCGATGCAACTTTCTCTCTTTCCAATACATCCCTATCTCTATCTCTCTCCTCTTCATTTTCTGTGCACCTACCTTTTACACTTCTCCTTAATTCCTGTGTCCGGAGGTAAACGTCAAGTATTTTGGGACGGAGGGAGTATTCAGCAATACTTTGCATGTATTATGACAGGATATTGGCCCTCTGGTGCTCATGTTTGTGGCTTTTGGTTTCTTCCTATGACTTGGCAATTTTCTTGTGACGAATGCATGGAGTTGTCTGGAAGGTTCAGTGCATCATTTGAGAGTCCTCTATGTGCAAATCATTCTGCCATAGAACAGTTCCTGACGGGGAGTTCTTATTCATCAAGACCAATATTTGTTGGATTAAGTTCCATTGGTAGGTGTGTTTCTTATCCAAGGAACTTTGTATCTATATTTTTGTTCTTCAAAGTTATAACTGTATGAAGGTTGTCTTATCAAAATCCACATGCAAAGTTGGTTCACACACTTCTACTCACGTTCTTTTGAAATATTTGCAAAAGTGAGAATAGAAAGTTTTGGCCATGGGTTTGAAGACGATTTTTTTATCTTAGCTTTTTTAGGTGTCTATTTTATATATTTTGTGGAGTCAGTTTCTTTTAACATCATTTAAATTTTTGAAATAGTTGTTCCTCAGCATACTTACTTGTGATACCAATTTGCTGCAGCATGGGTTTTCTTAGAAATCCTAAAGCATTTTTAATGGTGCTTAAGACTGCAATAGAAATGATGAACTACAGATTCATCCTTTTCTCATCTGGGTACAAGCCATTGGATTCTGCAATCAAATCTATTGCTTCATCAGTAGCAGAATCAAGTGATAGGGTGGCAAGTGCTCCCAGCGGTGACATTACTCTCCTTTTTAATGATCGGCTACTTTGCTTTTCTGGGTTAGTACAAGGGGAATGACATATGCCTGTGAGCCCTGCTCTGTGGAATTTGTACTCATTAGTCAGCGGTATTAATCTTTTCAGGTCAATACCATATAGCTGGCTCTTTCCTAGATGCGCTGCTGCCATTCACCATGCTGGCAGGTAAGAAATATCATAATTTACACACAGGGTCTATGCATATGATTTCGTGGCGCTGCTTTCTTTCTGTTTGGTAAAAGATTCATATTTCTGCTGCTTCTAAAACAGTGGATCTACAGCTGCGGCTCTACTTGCTGGGATTCCTCAGGTTGTAACAGCTTTTACCAAATGGTTCCAGTCATATTCATCGTTTTGTCTTTCTGCTGCCTTTTTTTTTTGTCTTAGTCATGCGCTGTTGATTTTTGAATGTGTCATGTTTCTCAATCTTTTTTTATTATCCTGATATGAAACATTAAGTTATCAGTTATAAAATAGTCTAAGTGTTGGGTACAGAAAGAACAGTCATGCCATAGTTCTAGTTGGGCCTCGCAACATAACCATTTGATGATGGCACCTGTCTCCTGAAATAAATGACAGTTTTCTAATACCATTTTCCCTTGACTACAAAAAACATTTTATACATATCACACCTGAACGAGTCATTCAAACTTTGAACACTAGCATCGTTAGACACTTAATGTTCTGATCTAAATGCGGCTTCTAATACATTTTTGATTCGAATCTTTTGAACATTTTTTTATAACGGAATCTTTTGAGCATTGAGACAAAATAGTTAAGGGTCTGCAAACAAGCAGCGCTCATCGATTGATTCCAGCTGGATGCATTATGTAGGAATAAATTTTGTACAAAAAATTGAAGTTCTGTTATTCAAATTATATGATATCTTTCAGACTCCATATTTTCTTGACATATTCTTTTTGAGTGAAATACATTTAAGGAATAATAATTTTGCTACTTGCTTTGGGATGTATTCATTTTGCTAAGCAATCTCGTCATGCAGGTAGTATGTCCCTTCCTGCATGACCAGTTTTATTGGGCAGAAAGGTTACACTGGTTGGGAGTGTCGCCTGAACCCCTGCAAAGGCAACATCTGATCCCCGAAATAGATGCGGCCTCAAGCATTCACAGCGCTGCAGATGTGCTCCTTGGAGCTATCAGCTCAGCATTGTCATCGGAAATGAAAGCTCAGGCCGCCAGACTTGCTGATAGGCTTTCTTTGGAGGTGTGTTCTATCAATGGAACTTTACATACGTGTTTATGTAAGCTACAGTTCCATGCTTTGTTTTCAATTAAAAAAGTTGAAAGATTAAGTCTTGTCCACATTGCTGTTATCCACAGGATGGGATCGGAGAAGCCCTTAGGATTGTGAAGGAGAAAGTGTTGACTCGAAATAAAAACTGAGCAGTATGAACTGGGAGATATACGACAGATCAGCACCAAATGAATGTAAAATAATTTGTATCGTAGATTTTTCACCTGACTCTAGCCTCATTAGTGTTGTGCTGTATAGAGTTACTGTGTCTCTCAGAGCGGTGTAAAAAACTAAAAATGCTAACTATTTTCTTCACTCGGAATGAAATAGTAATGTTGTATGAGCACAAACTCCAGTTGGTATGACGGTGATCATAAAAGCGCTGCTTTTGGAGCAAAGAAAAGCAAATTCATAATTCACTCCAATTTTCCCAATCCACAGAAATGAAATAGGTCGCAATAATCTCTTGTTGTTTTTCTTGGAAGCTGAATTTTGACTGACTGATGGATATATATCAGCAGCGCTTCGCCCCTTGTCAACTGCTCCGAACTTTGGCTGGCTGAACTGAAATAATTTCTATCCTAAATTATCTCTGAAAAACTGTCATGACTCATGATATGACCTAATCCTTGTGGCAACAAATCGGGCTTTCATTTTATTCTCGAAAGGTTAGCACTCTTGAAATGTTGAATCTGCATACTAATAGAAGAGTCAGTATACCTGTTTCGAGGTGCACCCTGTTTTTGGACATTTTAGTTGCAGTTTCATATGTTCCACTCTGGTAGTCCACTGGATTTTTTTTTTGGGAGTCATAGTCCTCTGGATTTGGTACGCCTGAAACTGAAATGATTCAGTTAGAACCTGGACACAGGACTGGGGAAGTTGGAAGTTTGCAGAGTAGCAAACCACTCCAGACCTCTGACCAGAGTCTACGTGCTACCACCAACTCCATACGATGCAAGTCTTCAGAAGCAGAGCAAGTGAACCGCCCCACAAACCAAGCCCGTATATAAAGCATGGAATTCAGACAGCTCCAACAGCAGCAGAGCAGAGGTCACCTCGCCAAGTAAGCAAAAACTTGATCACTCAGTGTCTCAGTCAGAGAACATACAAACACCACTACACCAGGAAGTAAAGCATGCCGCGCCACCTCGCTCTCCACGCGATCACCACCGCTCTGCCTGCGGCGGCGTGCGGCCACTTCGGCGCCGCAGTGGCGGGCGTGGCGGCGTTCCTGGCCGTGTGCGCGCTGGCGCTGGCGCTGTGTGCGTCGCACTCGTGGCCGGGCTCGTCGTCGTCGTCGTCAGGGCCCGGGCGTCTGCGCCGCGCGCTGGCCAGCGTGAGCCGGCGGCGGACGGACCCGGTGATCGCCGCCGTGCACCAGGTGCAGCCCGGCAACGGCGAGGCGTCGCCGTGCGTGTGGCAGAGGGGCATCCTCATGGGCGGCAAGTGCCAGCTGCCGGACTTCTCCGGCGTCATCAACTACGACCCAGCCGGGAACATCGTCGCGCCGCCACGCCCTGGCCGTGCCGTGCCGGCGCTCGGCTGGTGAGGGAGGAAGTGGAGTGCACGAGAACGCGCGTGCGTGCTTTTCCTGGGTTCACGTGTCACTGAGGTTCTGCCATACAGGCTCCAGAAGTAACTGTTGTCAGGACGAATTTCTTTGGGTTAATTCATGAAATCGGATTTGGTTGGTCCACCATAATAACAATTTATCCGCTCTTTCTCTCTGCTCCAGTTGTTGCTTTCAGACGCGTCGGAGGGTCTTTATCCTCGTGTAGAACGTTCGGCAAGAAAATGATCAAATCTGAAAAAAAAAATGTAAATTGAAACTTGACGTTTTTTTTGCCGATTGTATTGACTCCTATATGATTGGTAATCAAGTAAATGTGGAAAGTTAATTGTGCCCATAGAGGCTTCAATTGATGTCTAAAAATTTTAAATTAAATTGCAATAGTTTGGCTTTGATATATAGTCCAACATAAATTTACATTCCACCTCATCTTCCTTTACAATACACTAGAAATCTAGAATTAAGATGATCATTTTACTTGTTACTGTACATGTACAATTAGATCTTGCTATTTCCAAATGTATAAATGTTAAGAAAAAAAAATATAAATATGAATATATCACATACTGATCCATTTTCTAGTATAGTTATATCCTTTCAAATTTGTTGTAGACAAAATTACATTATTACTTTCAATATTTAAATATTTTTTTGGTTTGTAGAGCGATCCAACAGATGACTCATATTATTTGCACACGGATCGTAAGGGAGGCCCGCAAGAAAACACATTGGCAAATACAAGAACACTTTACAAACCCCTTTACAGACCAATTTCATGTTTTCTTTTTGCCACTTGTGATATATTGTTGACTTGCAAACTATTTCATCTATTTGCTCAAAATTGAGATAGCCAGCAACAACAACAATAAAAAAAAATAGAGCATAGTACAGCATACCCGAGTGCGTCATTTCGTACAAAGCTACCCACCCCAGTTTGCCATATTTTGATATGTTTATACTTGAATCATTGTTCCACCAAAGAGACGGACATGCACATGGCGTGCACGTATGGAACAAACTCTGAAACGAGAATAGAGTGAGCTTGCATACCGAAACTTACAGGCAGCCCTACAGATTTGGAGCGAAGAAATTTCATTTGAGTTCCCTCGAATGGAAACATCCAGCCCGAAAGTTGCGTCCTTTCAAATGGCGGGCCCGACGTCCACTCCAGCCTCGGCAGTTTCTTGCTCGACTCATTAAATACCAAATCTTTTTGTGGAATTGGATACCCAAAATTGATGCCAGGCTGCAATTTGGGATGTGAATGACATCCAAATTTGAGCAGAGAGCGTTTGGCCATACAAATCTTCCAAATACGCCCACCCAGTAGAGTGAATGCAGCCGCACCCTCCACCAGCCTTGACTCCGAAGAAGGGGTGGGGTGCTCTCGTCGAGAGGCAAGTGATCAAAGGACACAACTGTCTTTCGATGTGGTCGGCGGCTGCATATGTAACGTTCAGCCCCAGCCAGTTCAGAGTGTAGCGAGCAGTCATCATCTATTCGCCTCCCTCGTGCGGTCGTGCCTCGGGATCTCCTCGATCTCCAAGGGGAGGGTAGCCATGGGTGCCAACTGCTTTGCGCAGACCAATGCTCTGTTCAGGAAGAATCTCGTGATTCAGGTGATCTCTCTGCTTGATCGGTCGATTTCTTTGCGTTTCTGGATTGCTCTGTGTAGAAAATTTCGTGCTTAAGATTGCTTCTGTTGTTCTTGCCCGAAATATTTGCTAGTAGAGGATTTCGCACATTTATACGTCAGGAATCTGAGAGGAATCTTTTCAAAGAATTCATGTTCCTGCCGTTAATTTTGATCCTATGTGTTGCCGTCCACTTTAAGGAAGTGCGAAGTCTGTTTCTTCAGTTCTTGTCTGACGGATTCAGTACTCAGTAGCCGAGTGTATGGATGAATAATACATGAAGAATTATCTACCAGAAAATGCATGTCCTGCGGTTAAAATGTCTGTTTATTTTGGTGGAAAAAAACTCAAATGTATAACTGCATTGCATACTCAATCCTGCATTTTCGTGTAACTGAAGAATGCAGTTTTTGTAATTTTTGTTCCAGAGATTTATTCAAGAACAGATGAAACCTCTTTAATTCTTACCTTCGTTAATTTCAACCTGCAGAGGCGCGATCGCAAGACGAACTGCTGCCTCGTCTGCTTCCCGTTCCTCGTATGCTTGCTGCTCGGAGTGGGTCAGATTGCACTCACGGTGTTCTACCTCCGCTCAGTGGGAGCAGCAAACGGGACCGGGATCGACTGCGGCTACTGCAACGCTAGTACTGATGCCCGTTTCATCAAAGATACACTCGGAGGACTCGATTGCACTACCCGATGCCCCCTGCCGTTCGCGCCGAAATGTCCCCCGGTGGTGCAACTGCCGGGAAATTCAGAACTTGGGATGGGAGGTGGTCTCTAGCAATCTACCGATCTCCAGGGATCTTCGATCACAGCCGAGACGAACTCGAAGGCAACGTTCCTTACCACTGGCAGCAACCAATCATTTGCAAAAAGTATATATATGCATATATCTTCCGTCAAATTTGAGAGTTTCTTAGTTGCATGCCACGTTACCAGCGAGTTTTTTCCTCTCTTTATAACCTCTGTCTGGTCACTGGCTCCTTGCAGGTGTCATGAGTTACGTGTTCCCAAAACTCGATTCACCGAACTTCACAGCTGACATGTCCACCTTGTCTGACTTCACGCTGGTTGGTTCCCTAACACAGCATTGCGTTGTTTGATGCAGTAATCGGTCTAACTTTCTGTAAAACTTTTTCAGGGTACAAAAGCAATGCATCTTGCATCACTTGGAGCAGATGAACTTGGTTCTGATTTATATGGCCACCTGTATTTTCTTCAGGACAGCTGCGCAGCAAATTCAACACTTTCTTTTCCCGTCCAAGAAGGTAGCAGCAATTTCATCAACGGTGAGTTTCCGACATGGGCATTTTTTTTTTCTGAAACCTTTTTAAGGAGACAGATTTAAAACTTCAACCATTTATTTTTTTCTCCAAAAACAACCAATATATTTGGTTGAAATATGTGTGGACTGTATACATTTCGTAACAAATGACCATATTAAAATCTTAGATGAAGCCTAACAGCCATTCTTCACTGAAAAACCTTGAACAGATGCACAATGTACTGAAGGGTTGTTTCTCTGGCGTAAGAATTTGACAGTCATGAACAAGGAATTGTATAGAGGTTACAAGGAGAACAATGAGACCAACAAAATTGTTTCAGGTTATATATTTCGTCTGTTATTTTCTTTTGCCCCTAGTTGATAGTTTTATCTGATTACATAAATGGTATGTTTCTGCTTACAGCATATGATTTCACTAGCTCAGATCTCAACAAGTTTGACTTGATTGTCTCATATAACCCAACATACAAGGGACCTGATCATGTTCCACTTCTGCTGATTCCACTTCCACCAATTTTACTTCGAGTTCCACGGTTACTGAATTTGGTAACCTTTTTTACATAATACTCTTATTTTTTCTATATTGAATCTTCTTTTAAAGGTTATAATTCTTGTGGTACTAAATGATAAATTTTTATTAAAAAATATTTAAATGTTTATCCATTGTTTGAGTTGTTCAACAATTTACATTTTTTAGATTCCCTAGATACTTCTACTTTGCAGGTCTCAAATGCATACCTTCAGTTAAAGAGCAATGATACTAAGATGCGATTGGAGTTTGTTAAAGACATGCCTAGACCTGCTCAACCTGTCACGCCTCCTGATGTATCTTCTGAACTTGGGAAGTTGCCTTTTGTATGGATTATAATGCTCCTTTTTCCGGTATGACCTGATTCACTATAGATCCAACAACATCTAGTAGATTGACATTATTTTTTTCAGGGAAGACATTAGTTAACTTGATATGCACATGCTACTATTGCAGGTCATTCTTAGTAACCTAGTCTATGAGAAGCAACAAAAGCTAAGAGCTATGATGAAGATGCATGGCCTAGGAGATATGTCATATTGGACTATAACTTATTGTTATTTTCTCATTCTATCGCTACTTTATGTCCTCTTCTTGGTTTTATTTGGCTCCTTTGTTGGTAAGATGGTACATTTCACAATTTTTATAGAGATATGCTACATTACTATTCCAAATAAAAATGGCATGAGCTTTGAAAGTGGTTCATAGTGCACTTATTTAAATTTGTTTGTTTTTGTTATAGTGATAACTTTCTTTTAGATTTGTTCAAATATTTAGAATAACATGCACAAATCAAGGACCTCATTTGCGTTTTGAATCATGGGTTTTATTATCCTTGGGAATAATCACTTTCTTCTTTTCAGATCTAAAGTTGTTCCGATTGAATGACTACAGAGTACAATTCGTGGTTTACTTCGCCTACATAAACTTGCAAATTTCGTTTGCTTTTCTTGTGGCTACATACTTTTCTGATGTTAGAATAGCTACTGGTACGATTCTACTCGAATGTTCATATTCATATTTCGTGGTAGAAGCAAAACATATTAATCTAATTATGTGGAACCATTTTGATGCAGTCACTGGATATCTCTTCACTATTGGGTCTGGTCTTTTAGGAGAATTTTTGTTCAGACCTGTTTTTGAAGATATCTCTCTCTCAGGTCTGTGGCATCCAAAGTTCTATATGATAGCTAAATCTGTTGCCACATGCCCTATATATATACTATACCCTATGTTTTATAGTCCTACTATTATTTTTAAAGAAAATATCATTCCTGCACTTCAGGAAGCTGGATTACGCTGATGGAGTTCTTCCCTCCATTTTCTTTATACCGCATAATCTATGAGTTTTCTCCGCCTCCAGCATTTATGTATCGTACAGACTTCTCTGGAATACAATGGAGAGACTTCAGTGATCATAAAAATGGAATGATAGACATGCTCTTCATAATGGTACTTGAGTGGATCACGTTCCTTTTTTTAACATTGTATTTGGATGAATTTGGTTCCCTCCGAAATGGAATTAAAAAATTGGCAATAGCTTGTCGCTCATGCTTTAGTGGGAGTTATCGAGCTGCTCAAAGGCAGACCGTGCATCTTCAAGAAGCCTCAGTTGAAATGGGCAGGACAGATGTTTTCAGAGAGGTGCAGACTCATATTATCTATTGTGTTCTATCCTTATGCATATAAGAAAATATTTTTGCTTGTATGTTAATAAGACCATAATATAAATATGTTATCTATTGACTTGATCTCTTGAACATTACCCATCCCCCAAACCTGAAACCCCCATAAAACCCTAACTAATGGTGTTGTTTGAAATTACTTCGGCATGAAAATGTTTTCTCTAAGCCCTGGGCCACTTCCTTTTCAGAGAGAGAGAGTTGAACAAATCCTGCAAGAATCAGATTTTAGTTACTCGGTCATATGCGACAACCTTATGAAAGCGTATAGTGGAAAAGACGGAAATGCAGCAAAAATTGCCATCAAAGGATTATCTCTTTATACACAGCGTGGGCAGTGTCTCGGAATTCTTGGTCCGAATGGTGCTGGAAAAACCACTCTCATTGGCATGGTAAGTATGAACCTAGTCTTAGGTGCATAATTTAGTAGTAGTATGTACAACATGTTTAATTAACACTCGCAATTTCTGTTTTTTGAGGAAATATGATTAAATTCAAAAGTGCATCTATACATTGCTACATCACATTATTTATTGTTTGTGCGTGTGTAATATAGAATCATTTTTTTCTTCATTGATACATTGCAACTATTGAATTTGAAGAACTCTTAACTTGACAACAGCTGACTGGATTTATGAAACCTACATCTGGCACGGCTTATATTGACAGAATGGATATTCGATTGGATATGGACAAGATTTATACAAGAATTGGTGTTTGTCCACAATTTGAGTAATAATAAGCACCTCAGTCCTTTTTTTTAAACAAAAAGATCATGTAATCCTGAAATAGCATCTACTGTTGTTTAAGGTGGATTATTCATTAACTTATGTTTTTTTTGTTTGATCATCTCTATGCAGCTTGCTTTGGGAAACACTGACTGGTCGAGAGCATTTGATATTCTACGGCAGACTTAAAAATTTGAGTGGTGCAACATTAGCTGAGGTAATAAAGTATACATATAGCTACTGTTCCGTGCAAAGGTTTTCATATTCATTCAATGAATATGATGTACGAAAATACAAATGTCATTCGTATTCACCATGTTAGTCAAGCTCAAGCTCCATCCTGCCATTTCCATGTAACCCAATTATATTTTTCAAGTTCAAGCACCAACTCTATATTGTATTTTTCTATTGATCTAGTGCATACTTGGATATGTCTTAATTCAGAATTAGCTAGTATGAACCTTTTTTTTTCTATAACCCCAATTAACATTATCAATGATGACCGGTTAAAAATAACCTCATCATCAATCAAAATTGCAATTATGTTCTAGTGTAGCAATTAGTGAAGGCTTACTAATTTTCTTTCCTTCAGGCTGTAGAGGAGTCTCTCAAAAGTGTGCGCTTATTTGATGGCGGTGTTGCTGATAAACATGTGGCGAAATACAGTGGTGGCATGAAACGTCGTCTCAGCGTTGCTATATCTCTAATCGGCCATCCTAAGGTTTTTGCAAGAAATAAAATATAGATTCCATTTACAGTTCTAAGCAGCAGCATCTAAACATGTTAAAGGAAAAAAATCTTCTGAACATTTTTGTAGGTTGTTTACATGGACGAACCAAGTTCTGGATTGGACCCAGCATCAAGGAAAGCATTGTGGAATGCCGTCAAGTCTGCCAAACGGGACAGAGCCATAATGCTGACAAGTACGGTATATGGCACCTATATTTATAAACAGATGTCCATTTTCACTTAAGCTAACTAGACAGCCGCAACAATTTTCCACCATCCAGAAACTACCTCTCACATCACAAACTTTTATTTCAACTTTCAGCACATTCGATGGAAGAGGCTGAAGCTCTATGTGACAGGATAGCAATTATTGCAAACGGGAGTCTGCAATGTATTGGAGACTCTAAGGAGGTACAACTATTATGCTGATCACTTAACTATGTTTTCAGACATGACTAGTGGATCTACGGTTCTAACCATTGTCCACACAACAACATGTCTTCGCCAGCTTAAAGCCAGGTATGGAGGTACATATCTGCTCACAGTGACAGCTGCAGAGGGCGAGGAGGAGGCAGTGGAACGGCTAGCCCGGTCCATATCTCCTGTCGTGAACAGGACATACCGCATCTCCGGGACGCAGAAGTTCGAGATGCCGAAGCAGGGGATGAGGATCTCTGAAGTGTTTGAGGTCATGGAACATGCAAAGAGACGCTTGAACATCTATGCCTGAGGCCTGTCTGATGTAACGCTGGAAGATGTCTTCGTCAAGGTTGCTGAGGACAGTGACATATCCGATGTGTAGAGGAAGCAATTTGGACTTTCTTAATTTATACATGTTCCATTAATGGATATTAGGTATTTTGGATAAAGTCAACCTGTAAGCTGAAATTGCGTGGATGATAACACTTATATGTCAACCTGCTAGATCCCAATATGATGACGGCAGATCTAGTAATCATCAACAATTCAGTTGACCGCGTGAAGCAATTGTTTGATGGACGTGAAACTGAAATTTTAGATAACGAAAAATTTTAGAAAAATTCTATCCGTGAGCGTGTAGTACTGTACTACAATACTGTTTACTAACAAATAATACCGAACTCTGTTGTGTGTCACCTATCTGCCTAGCCATAGCATCGTAAATTTACAGAGTTAAATTATTACAAACAAGCTTCAGTCCACTCAACAAATGGTTTTGCTGAACAAAGAGGCTGCTGAAATTTCCAAGTAGAGAAGTTTGCTATGTGATTCGGACATGTGCCTTCAGCCCAACAATTTGCACGAAATAACACCCTGGTCTGCAAAATCATTTCTAATAAAGTTCGATTGACCTAACAAAAGAAACAGAACATTCTAGCTATAAACACATACTAAAAATTTAAAATGCTGTTTTTCTCGAAAGCGTTATGTACAAATCTCAGAGACTCAATGAGAAGTTGAATAAACAATTGACTACTAAGATTAAAATTAAGAATATAAGAGAAATAAACTTTTGATTTACTTGAACATGCCCTTCCATAAGAGGAATTTTATGATGGATCTAAATAAATGCATGCCATCCATTCCCTTCATCTGATGGTTCAGAGTAGCTATATGATACTTTTTTATCCTACCTATATCACGAGTATCGTAAGAGAGTATCATAGGATACTACAGGAAAATAAAAAAGGATGATAAAATTTGTAAATATGGATCAATATCATTTTTTTTCAATTAATTCTACTCGATGCATGCTGGATTGGAATTTTGAATATGTTTTTTTTATGATCAAGGGAGTTATTTTTTTATCTGTTTGTCTCCGATCTATGTTAGGTTGGTCGTCATGACGCATAGAGTTTGGCTTAAGAGGTGACGGGAGGATCCTCTGTGATTGGATCTAGGCGCACGAGCATGGACGACGATGTCTTTTGATCGATTTCCATATCATCGATAAATGAATGAACTTTGGCATTGATCAAGAGTAAACAAAGATGTAATTATGCTGAATAGTCCAACAAAACATATGATAATTACGAATGCGCCATGTAGGATGGACGATGAGATTGTATCAATGATACTTCGGGGCACCGGGTATCACGATCCACTATAAAAGCGCTCTTCCATAAACCCATCTGAATTTTGATGAGCCTGCACATATGCGAAACGGACCAGGTTGGATTCTCTGTCTCTCTCTCTTTCTCCACATTGAATTCAGTTAGATAATACGTGCAATTACTCAGAAAGTATGCAAACAACTGTTCCGACATCTCTTAATACGAACCACCATCCTCCCATTTTTTTTCCCTTTAACATTGTTTTCAGCTTCGTCAGAACTCTTGGATTGTTTTGTTTACCTCGATCATGAAACCAACAATACAATATCAGCTTCACCAAACAAAGCTGCGACTTTGACATGGTCTAACTCCACATGTAATTAAATCTCTTTCGAGGAAAATGAGCACCTATCACAATTATATGCCTGTTTGAAACTGATCAAGAAGTCGTAACAAAACGACAGTTATGGAGCTGCTGTAGTGCATCAAGTCGAAAGCTTGTTATTCTATTCGAGCTAACAAACATAACAAGACAGGGCAGTTGAGAACGGTATTTAGCAGTTAAACTGTCCATGTAATAGAAATTTTTTCACACGAGGAAAAAAAAGGTCAAGGACGGAGTTAGAGACACACCGAAAAGAAATAACATCAATATATTCTATGGCTTAAAGCAAACCATCCCTATAAATAACCTTTATGAGTTATGACACAGTCGAACTCTACATAGATGAGAGGACCACGATAGGCCATGAAGTAACACGTTTCCATGGGGTTGCGTAGAGCAGCTTACCTTGCCGTCATTTTCTCAGTATGGGTGGCCGTGATGTTCGTCATCGTCTCCAACGCATCTGTAGAGGCAGAGCACCTTAATCCCAGATGTAAGACAGCTAGATCCTCAACAATATTGCAACATGCATGTACCTCAATTTCAGCAAATTTTGTTCTGGAATTATGTGTGTGAGTTTGATATATAGGTATATAGTGTTTGCATTTTGCTGGGGTTTTCAACTGAGGCTCTTCGTGTATTCCTCTTGCAGATTGTGAGTCCCCCAATCCGCCACGAAAAGTCTGTCCACCCCCGTGATGATTAGTACTGTACTATGTTTCTAGAATAAAGCAGTTTGTTACAGTTACAGACATCTGTTTCTGCAATTCCGGTGTAGGAAAACTACAGGGTATCTAATAATAGCCAAGCATTATATGCTATCTCTGAAAATTTAAAAAATGTACCGTTTGGGCAATAGTTTGTAATAGCAGTTCTCGGCTAGTTTTACTTAGCTATGGCCACTATGGGCTCTTGTACAAAACCGACGGTGACGTTGTTTTTCAAGACTCTAGGCATGCGCATGTTCTTGTGCCAGTACCGTTGCTCGAGAGACGCGGCCCTGCGAGGACGGTGGTGAACCGGTCGTTCCCAGTGTCGCGGACAAAGCGGTAAAACCTCGCAGACGCGGCTGCCTGGGTGCACCATGAGCAGCGGGTTCTCGACTCGTACGTGCGTCCGGGCCGGAGCAAGCGTCGAAACGCTTTTAGATCGTCGGCGAGCTGGCTGTTGTCGTCGGTGAGCACGGTGCAGGGATAGAGCATGTCAGAACGTGAACTGCTCCTGCCAGATCAGGGGGACCGTGTCGCAAGTCCGGACTCCGGATTACCGGATCCACAGCAGGGCGTACCCGGTGACGCAAAACAATTATGTCGAGAAATAATCTCTATAATAATACTAAGTATGTGTATGGACTAAAATCATAGTCTCAAGCAACCTTTTAAGAGCCGGGAGAAATAAAAATAGAACTGGGATAATTAAGAGAGTCAAACTACTCAGTTTTATAATTAGGTAGCTCAAATCCAATCCAACTACAGAAACCAGAATAAAAAATAAATTGGTGCACAGCTCAAGACATATACTCTTCTGTTCTGTTTTTGTTGTTGTTGGCTTGTTCAATTTTAAACTAACTAACGAAACGAAGGAACAAAGAGGGAAAGAAATATGTATAACTTTTAAGTAATCCTCTACTAATTAGCCTTGTACGCTGGATTGGACCCTGGTGCTGCACCAGGCTAAGTCAACGTAGCTTCCGCCGCTGGAAATGGTTGATAAAGACAAATTGAATTTGTTTCATTCAAATATTCTTTTCTGCAATGATTCTATTTTTAAGCTGGGCCTTAAATTTATAGAAAAGAGAAAAGTTATATTCACCTCCCTCAACTATATGGGGTAGATCGGTTTTCCTCCCTTATTTATAAAATCGGGTATCTGACATCTTTAACTCATATATCGGATTCAATTATACTCCCTCGGCGGTATTGTAAGTGGTTTTGACCCAGTCAAATGTCCAAGTCAGCAACGGACGCGTGTTCCATGCCGAGTCAGCTAAGATGCATGGGACCCACCTTTTTTTTTCCTTTTTCTTTCTTCTCTCCGCTCCTTCTCTGTCTCTCCCTCTCCCATGAATCACCATGCGAGCAACCTCGCCATCTCCTCGCCGACACCGACGTCGACACCCTTGGCATGCCCGAGCGCTTGCCGCCGCCCGCGCGTGCCCCACACAGCTCCTCGCCGTCATCATGCCTCCATCTCTAGCTCGTCGTACGAGTTCTTACGGCTGTGGCCAAAATCGCCGCCGCCTCCTTCACGCTCAGCGCGACGGCCGACGCCGCAGGAGGAGCAGGGCCGGGGGCAAATCTGGACGCGGGACGCGGCGGTGGGCGCGAGCAGGCCACCAGGCGATGCCTCGGCCGCCTCCTCACGTGACGGTCGACGACGCTGTGGGAGAAGCAGGGGCGGGGGTGGATTTGCGGCGCCCACTTCCCGTCGGGAGACGGTGACCTCCGCACTACATCGCGCCGCCGCCGCCACGGCGGGGGCGACGTGCATCCACCGTCACCACCAGTGCGCCCACCGAAGCTCCATGGCCGCTTGCTCTCGCTCTCTCCCTGAGCAGCGGGAAGGGCACGCGAGTAGGGCGCGAGGGGCGGCAAAAGCCTCATCGGCAGCGCTGTCGCGGTCTCCGTAACCACTTCGGGGGGCCGCTCTTGGCACACGCTGGAGGTCGCACGCCACCTTGCTTCCACCACGGTCTTTAATGTCAAGGTCGGCAAGAGAGAAAAGAGGAAGAAGAAGAGGAGAAAAAAAACAGAAAAAATTGACATATCATTTGACATGTGGAATTTAATGTGACACGTTGGATAAAACCGCTGTCTCAAACTAATCGGGGAGGAAAATTGAATCGAAATCAATAGTTTAAGATGTCAGATATCTGATTTTATAGCCGATCTACCCATATAGGAGGCAAATAGAAAGGCCTACCTCGTGACACCCAGCACTGGCAGGGACGTAGTCGGCCCACTCGGCAGTCCAGCACTCTGTTGCTCACAAAAGGAAAAAAAAAGCAGTCCAGCTCCAGCACTCTGAACAGTGAACACTCTTCTCCGTTCTGAACTGGAGCGAGTTTCATTTCATCTCCACACACACACAAAAAAAAGAGCTCTTTCCGAATCGCGGGATGATCCCGTTGGCCAAGCCGATTCTCCTAGCGCCATGCTCCTCGTTCCTTGATCTCCCATTCCCCATATTCCCCAATGGTGAGTAGGTGCATGGACTTGGTGAGCCAATGAGCCGGACCATCGTAGCGAATGCGGCGGCGCGGTACGTATTACCGTCCTGGAGGGCCGGTGCCACCGGAGGAGGCGATTTCCATCCCAGCGTGTTGCTTACGCGACCGCACCTTTCGAAGGTCTATACACTTCATTTTGCCGTTGTCTAAATACGTACGTGTATAACCGTCATTTTGGAATTTGTTTGTGGAGTCTTTGTGGAAATGTTTCTGAGAGTAGCAATCGATCTGGTTATGGGCATGCTCATATGCAGCAAAACCAAGCTACAATTTCCACCGTTTAGTTGATGGACCAAGCTTGTTACTCCCTCCGGTCAGAAATTCTTGTCGTTTTAGAGAAGGAAATTGACCTACGAAACAACTAAAATTAACTGTCGGAACGACAGTATTAAAAAACCAGAGGAGTACTTCTTTTGCTTTTCGGAAACAGTGGAGAGGAGGGCCTTTTGTTACTCACACAGTCCTGTCCTCGCATCATTATGCTACGATTTTTAATTACTATCATTATGCTACATTATTGAGTGTATAGTTATACAGAAAAAATTAGATGTCAGACCTAGGAGCAGAACTGAAGTAGAGCATGCATTAACTCTGTCTATGTGTAGACATCAGTAACGCCCTTTTCCGCTGCAAAGCTCAAGAGTTGCACGCTTGATGGTGGCTATTGCAGAAGAAACCTGAGCCATTCCTGGTCGTTCTCGTGGTGATTCCATGGAGCATGTGAGGCCCAACTTCACCATCGGGAGGACGCAACTCTGCATCATTTCTGAATTTTCACCGCCTAGTTCATTGTCTAGCAAAGTTGGGTCTAAAATCCCAGCCACTCCATAGGGAAATTTTGTAGCCACGTGTTTGTGGAGGCTAAAGCTTTCCTTGAGTTTCTCATCGGTAGGACACCTCCCAGTAAACATCTCTAACAAAAGCACTCCATAACTGTATACATCACCTGTCATTGAGATTTTTCCACCCATGCCATACTCTGCATTTGAATTTCAAAATGTAGCACATGTGAAATGACGGGACAAAAAAAAATCTCATTCAACCTAGAAAAGACAAACAAATAAATCCAACTGTTGAAACAATTATGCCAACAATATTAAAGAAGAGTACAAATTCATATTTTTTGTCACCTGGTGCAATATATCCGATCGATCCTTTTAGGTTGGACAAACTTGTAGAATTACCAGGCTCCATAGTTGAAGAAGCACACATGAATCTCGCTAACCCAAAGTCACTGACATATGCAGTCATTTGAAGATCCAATAGAACATTGCTTGGCTTCAGGTCACAATGTATTATTGGAGTTGCACACTGGTTATGGAGATAATCTAGAGCATATGCAATGTCCAGAGCTATGTTAATCCGTTCACCAAGACTTAAGAACCTTTGCTTATCATACCCATGTCCCTCGGGATATAGCCAGCTTTCAAGGCTCCCATTAGCCATATACTGAAATATAAGTGCTTTAAAATCTGAGCCAGTAGGATCAACTGTAGTGCATAACGTTAATACTTTGACAAGATTCCGGTGCCGAGTATTTCTTAAGGCCTTGCACTCTGCAATGAAGCTTGTTGGTGCTCCATACCTGTTGAGGTTGAAAACTTTAATAGCAACTGGATCATCCTCAAATGGAAAAATGCCCTTGTAAACAGCTCCAAAAGATCCCAAGCCAACCAAATTTACAGAAGAGAACCCATTTGTTGCCTTAGCAATATCTTCATATGTTATTTTCTCCACATCTGAACTAGAGGGCTGTGAACTTCGTTCTTTCCTTCTCCTGACAAGAATGGCCACAAAACATATCAATAGAACAACAACAGCTGCCACTGCAATTGATATCACAATCTTCAAAACAAAAGACTTATTTTCTCCTTTTGATGCCAACCCTGGGCAAAGGGACAGGCTTGTGTCAGGATCATTTGCACATAACCTGTTGTTTCCATTCAAGAATATCTTGCTGGCATTGCTGAAGATACCACCCGATGGCACTGGCCCCTCAAAATGGTTGAATGAAAGATTGAGAGCCTGCAAAGAACTCAACAAGGTGAGAAACTCCGGAATTTTCCCTGATAACCTATTCCGGGAGACATCCATTTCCTTGATGCTTTTTAAGTTCATGAAAGATTGTGGAATAGTTCCACTAAGACGATTCCCTTCCATGTGAAGAACCTCCAAAAGCACGCACTTTTCTAGACTAGATGGAACATCACCAGTCAAATGATTGTTAGAAATTTGAATGCTTCCGAGGTTGATGAGGTTGCCAATCTCCAATGATAAGGGTCCAGTAAATAAATTGTGTGACAAGTCCAAGCTTTGTGAAAGTGAAGAAATTTTGAAGATCTCACTCGGTATGCTCCCATCAAATGAATTGTGAGAGAGATTTAGCTTCTGTAACTGTCTCCATCGGCCTAAACCTGCAGGTATGCCCCCACTGAAGTTGTTCCCATCCAAATGAAATTCAGTTAGTTGGATAAGGTTGCCTATTGAGTCTGGAACACGACCAGATAGGTTATTTTGTGCAAAGCTTAGTGCCAATAACTTGCTTAAATTTCCTATGGTTTGTGGGATTCTGCCAGTGGACTGATTCATATCCATATGCAGCTGTGTGAGGTTTCTGAGGTTTCCTATCTCCACTGGAATTGTACCAGTAAGTTTGTTCTGTTGGAGCCGTAGCGTCTGGAGCTGTGAAGGAAGATTACCAATAGAACTTGGCAAATTTCCTCGCATACCATTCCCATCCAAGAATAGTTTTTGCAGCCGGGTGCAGTTTGCAAGGGATGTCAGGAAGCTCCAGTCACCAGCTTCAAGTTGGTTGTATGCAAGATTAAGCTCCCGCAGGTTCGGCAAGGACCCGAAGGATGGCACTGACCCAATGAGTCCAGTATTAAGAAGATGAAGCATTTCAAGCTTGGACAAGTCTCCATTCAGTCGTGTTGTTGATAGGATCAAGCCCTGAAGATTTGGCTGCCTGTAGCCAATATCTGGTGGCAGCTTTGCGGTGAGCGAATTATTGGCCATTTCGAGAAATATCAAGGATGACATGTTGAAAATAGACTGGGGAACTGGTCCAGACAAGTTGTTAAATGTGAGAATCAGCATCTCTAGAGAAGGAACGTTACTTAGGCTCTCAGGGATCCTTCCGGCCAAGTTATTTATCGCAAGGGATAAACGAGTCAATGAGGAAAGGTTACCCAGTGAGACGGGTATCTCACCTGTTAGTCTATTCCGGGCGAGACTAAGTATTTTAATAGGTGTATCAGTTGCCGTAACAGGTGGTATGGAACCCACTAAATTGTTATTGTGGAGGTAAACGGCACTCAGAGTGGAAGTGTTGAAGAGCGATTTAGGAATCTCTCCAGTAAGGCTATTCTGCATGAGCATAAGCACTTGAAGAGATGAACTATTTGCCAAGAATTCTGGTATTCTTCCTGTTAACTGATTGGCCCCAAGATCTACATAGACAAGTGACGGGCTGCTGCCCAATAATGATGGTATGTTGCCTGTGAGAGCATTGTTGCTGAGGTTCAAAGTTTCCAGTTCACGAAGCAGCCCAAACCCACTGGGGATGTTTCCTTGCAATGTATTGCTGCTGAGTACAACTTGCTTGAGGCGAATGCATTGGGTTAAGTTTGGTGGGATCTCACCTTGCAGAGAGTTTTCCCGTATGCCGAGAATTTGGAGACTTGTGCAAGAAGACAACTCGACTGGGATGCAACCATCAAAAGAGTTAATGCTCAGGTTGAGGTGGATGATTTGGCTCAGGCGTCCAAGCTCCGTTGGAATGCTTCCACGGAAACCATTGTTTGACATGTCAAGGCTTGTAATGGAGCTTAGGTTTCCTATACAAGGTGGTATTGTGCCACCGAGGCCTTGAGAGCTTAGATTTAGCGCGGTGACCCGAATTTGGGTCTGTGCACTGCATGAAACTCCACTCCAGTTGCAGAAGTTCTGGGATGTGTTGCTCCATGAGCTTAATGCTCCAATCGGGTCTGAGATTTGAGACTTGAAGCATAGGAGGGCTTCTCGATCGGTATCAGTGTCGTCACAGGTCACCCATGGCAAGGAACATGAGAAGATGAGGAAAACCAGAAGTGGGAATAATAGCTTTGCACGGGATGCCGCTAACCAGACCATTTTTTTTTGTAGGTGCTGGGCAATACCAAAAGTGCAGTTGTGCTTAAGAGGGGGTACGCACACCACCTTGTCTTATATTTATTTATTACGCTCACCCAATGAGATGGGTCTACTGACTAGTTTAAAACAAATTTCTCTTTCCAGTAACTGTAGACATGATAGGCTACAGGCTTCGAATATGTTGATGCCACTCTCATTTTGGTTTTAGAAGTTTCATAACCTAGGAGTTGGGCCTATTATCTCTTGGTCAAGCAAATAAAAAAGTTATCCTGATAGTACACAGAGGGAACTGATGTTGATTTGTTTGTTCCTGGTCAAAACTATTTAGTCAATTCTAACAAACTCATTCACACAGGATGTTGAGTGTATACCTTGTCTACCGAGCTATTGTAATCTAATTGTAGTGGTGACACTGTCCACGTAAGGTGATTTTTCTTTCCTGGGACGTTGAATTAGGATAAATTATATTTCTCCTTCTAAGTATGGCCTAAATCTAGATAATCTCTCAACAATCATTTGGTTTGTTTTATCTTGTTCACTAAACTAGATTATTTTACACCTTCAATCGGTACACATGGACCAGAATTAAAATAGGATTGCACTGTGTGTTATTCGACATGACAAAGGAATCAACAGGTCATATAACTTTATACTCTTTTGTGTGTGCCTCTATTATTCCTCTGCTCTCTCACACGGCGATGTTATTAGAGGTACAATTAGGCTATAACTACAGTCAGGGGCAGGGCTAACATGATTTATGAGTGTTCACTTGAACACCCATGAATTATGACACATGTATAAACTTTTAAGCTATCTTGCACATGCACACTCGAAGTGAAGGATAAGAAAAGAGTATTTGGTGTATATTATTTTTTGAGCCCACAGAAGTTTTGGTTTAGAAAACATTAACAGTGTTTCTTCCACTGTTTATCTTGTTTTGGTGTCCTTACATGATTTTGAACACCCATATTCAGAATTCTAGCTTTGCCATTGACAAAGGTGGCACTAGGTAGATGGTAGGCGAGGTCAACAATATAATGGATGTAGATGTCTAGAGAGGAGTGTGAACGTGTCGGTGAGCATGACCTCCTAGCAGCCGAGCGTCTTGTTGAGAGATGTATGGGAAGAAAATGAAGGTGAGCTGGGACTAGCTAACTGTAATCGTGCTAAAAAATATACGTTGTCTAGATATGTCATTTGATATTAGCTAGATTCTGTCATTCTCATGGCAGTCGTGGAAAAGTTTTGGTCAAACAATATCCAATATATTATAAATATTCTCAAAAGAGTGTGCATGTAGTATTCTATTCACACCCTCATAAGTCAGAGGTGTCACGATCTTAGTGCCAAAAGAACGGAAGACTCAAGGATAGGCCAACTCGACAGGGAACAGGAAATGAGATTTTGAAGAGAAGAGTGGTTGTTGCTATAACAAACAATACAAGTCAGAAGTCACCTATACGACTTTGACTGTCAATTTATAAGCCCAAGCCGTGAACGCTCAGGCCGCTTTGCTCCCGCGTTCGCGACTCGGGACAATCTGCAAGGTGCGAGTGACATTGTCCAAGAAACCAGGCATTGCACGTCACTGGCCTCTTCGCCAGATCAAAGACAAGCACGTACCGACGTACATCGTCGGGACTGGGAGTGAAGCACGTCAATTGCACCTTGAGGAAACTGTTCCCTCATCGCAAAAGTCAACAAACTGCCGAGCATGGAGTTGACAAAAACCGATCTGGCATCGTCCAGTGGCGTGCACGACTCTGACTCCCCCGCCCACCAGTCCCGTATCATCTCGATCTGCCGGATCACCCTTACGGTCTTCTTGCCCCCTTGTAGCCCCCAGGACCTGTACCGACAGCTGAAACAAGTTTAAGACACAGTTTGTTCAACTCTGTGAAGATTTGAATACATTTGACCTTCTTTTAGATCGAGTAATATCATTTTATGAAAACATTTGCGATTAACTAATATCAGCACACACTACTACAGAAAAGAGCATCAAAGGCGGGAAAGGGCTCTCCGTAGATATTATACGTCTGCGGGTGTGAGGGTTATTCAGATATCGCTGGGATTCATTGCTGCCCGTCTCTGATTTACGGATAGGCCAGACTAGGATCATCGTTGTCCTGTCTTACCAGGCATCTCAATTCTCAGATAGGGATTCATTATTGCAGTCCATGTCTCTTGAAAAATACAAAAAAAAACGAGAGAATTTTTTTTCTTAAATGTTATTGGCTTAAATTGTAATCTCGGATGTTGGATCCACCACTGCTACTTCAAGAAAATAAGTCTTTCCATCAGTCGAAAAAGGGAATGGATGTTAATTTCGGTGCTTCTATTGTAAAAACCATAGACCCAACTACAATTTCTGATGTATGCCAGACACAATGTTTTTTCTAGCGTAAAACGTAGACAGACCATAGACTGGCAACTAGAATCTAGACGGACTACACCATGTCTAGATGCATTAGACATATTTGTACTATATCAGTTAAATAAATAAATATATAGCACATAGTTGCACTAGCGCAACAAAAAAAATTCAAATATATAGCACATATTTTCACTGTATCAGCCAACACAAAACAAATATATAGCATGACAAATGACAAATATCAAAGACAAATAGATAAATTAATAACTAATATGCCATTAATTTTAATTTTAAGTCATAAACATAAAAACATTCAAAATATCATGTAGAGATTGCAAGTTCATCAATACTTATTGATTAAATGAATTTTTAATCACCAATATTTCTCACTTGTTTTGTGAATAACTATAGGTTTAGACAGGTGTGTAAACATGCATCACACTATTTAAACGTGTCCAGAACATGTTTAGAGACTGCGCCTAGATGGTCAAAGATAAACAATCTTTGATGTGTTTTGCGTCTAGAATGATGACTAGAGGGTAGATTCGACGCCAATCCCAAATCTTGCATCTAGGTGTTGTCTAGACCATCTAGACTCATGTCTAGAAAAACACTTTCAGACGTGATTTTCACTTTTGTTTAATTTGTGTCGACTTATTTTACACCATCTCAATAGTGGAGATGCTGGTTCACCTAATGATGTGATGATTTTATTGTTATCTAGACCAAGTAAAATAAATTATATATATGATGATTTTACAGTGGAGGATAGTTTAATGCCTACTGCATAGACTGACAAACATAACTCGAGCAATGACTGCTTCAAGTTAAGCTATTCTCTCTGAGCCATTGACCATGTGACAGTATTATCACTATGTGATTATTTGGTTTTGAGATTGAGACAAGCACTGAATCACATTTAGTTCTATTGGGTTCAGGGTCGCACTGTATAATGTACAGCTAGTGAGTTGGATTTATAGATACAGAACACTAAAGCATGCATTATTTATCACAACTTCTTGTTTACATACTTCCCACAGGCGTTTAACTTCGGGCCATAGCGAATATGTATTTTTGAGTCCTTGCACTTTATGAAATCACACATTTACTCTTCTGTATTCCCTACTTCAACTTTATTTCTTCTTCCTTTTTTTGGTAAACTCTTGAGATCGAATAATAACCGGTGGTCATAGGTAAAACTGGTGGACGGTTTGATCACCTTCTCTTGAATTTCTGAGACTTAATTTCTACCAAAAAATTAATTTTGCAAATGTTTTTCAGTAAATTTATTTTTGGACCATGTAACCGGTTATGTTGGACCAGTATGTCTATTGAGTCCGTGAACATCCTTAATCTGAGATACCGGAAAATTCTCAGTGGTTACCGGTCAGGAATGATATTGACATGAATAGACCAATGGTAGCATAAACAGGAAGCTTGACACACCTCATTTTCTTCATTGGTAGAAGAAGATTCATTCATAGCTGAGTTTGAATTAGTTGGCTGTACCAGACTTTAAGGGCCTGTTTGGATCCAGATAGGTCCATTTTTTTGTCTAGTTTCTAAAAACTAGTTACCCAGTTTTTTAGCAAACAAAAAAGCTAAAGCAACCCAGCTAAAAATCAGATTTTATTGTCTTATATCTTTTCATAAACCAAGATCCAAATTAACCCAACCCACTTTTTAGTTAGAAACCATATCTAGAAACCAAGTTTTAAGATACTAAAACTAATCCAAATTGGTCTTATGAGTACGTCTCCCTTTTGATCCATATAATTTTCATTTGCCTAACTATTTCCATGCCTTGACTAATTCTAACCTGATTTACCGTTTTAGTTTTTCAAGGATGAAGCTTCCTCTCAACTTATTCCACCACACATGACATGCATGATCATGACATCTGCGTGGTTTCAAGCTTAATGCTGGAAAGGGCAATGATGCTATATATAACTGTAAATACAAGACAGTTTCAAGCTTTCAGCATTTCGAGCAAGCCAGGTGATCAGATTCTGAAGTCTTCTAAGTCAATATGGGAACTGCTTCGTTTCGCATGCCGCCAATACAAGCGACACTAGTCCTGTTCATCTTGCTGCCATGTCTTGTACTCGGTTCTCTCTACGTTCCTGGTAGTTACTAGTTACAGAACCTTTAGTGTTAATCATTTTTGTTCTCTCTTTATTCTTGTGGAGGAAGGATCTATCCAAATTTGTAAATATCATATGTATGGCAGTGATTGGTGGCAAAACAAACGGGGCAGTGCCTGCCTTGGAGATGCAGCAAGACCATCAATTATTTCACGTTCGATCAACAGGACAAGCTCGAATTTTGGCAGGGGCACACCCCGGTGAGTTCCAAGAATTAAGCACCTTTCGCTTTTTATATAGGCAAATATGTTTAAATCCGATGATACTATCTATTATAGTTGACAAAGAAAACTAACATCCATTTTCACTCTCAAGACTCACTAATCTCCACATTAATTAGAGAAAAAGAAAGAAATAAAAATACCTACCACTACCGTCATGAAACAATTGGACCAAAATACCCCTGATACTTCAAAATTACCGTCATTAAGAAATAATAGACTAAATACCCCTATACATTTAGTTAAATTATACTTACCTGTACCCTTATGTAAAATAATAAAAGAACCAAGTATAAATTATAATTTACCTAATATTGTCATTGCAGAAATAATAACCCAACAACTATAGTGATCTTAGCCACATAATTTCATGGTAATTTTGTTACAATGTTGCGAAGTACCATAAAATTGAAGGTAAAATATAAAATATTATAAATGATCTTAGTAGTTAAGATAACAAATAATATTGATTTTTAGTACATGTATAAGAAAAATATGAAAATAAATAACAGAAACAAATATGAATGCTAAGTTTTTCCACATAGTTGAGGTAAAAAAATGCCTGCTCTTTTTATTTTTTGAGATTTTTATGAAATAATTTAATAATTTGATTGATACAAGACAAAGTAGATCAAGACAAGTCGTGCAAATGTATGAGTAAGTTTATTAGTTTGTATAGTGTATTTATAAGAATAATACTATATGTGTAGTTGAGATGAGATATCTCTATGTAAAATAACTAAAAAATCAACCCACCCCTTTGTGCTGCATGTAGGCCATGAGCTATTAATCCCAGGGAAAGCTAAACCTCAGAATAATAATGAACATGGAACTTCGTGACGTGAATTTATATGCTTCATTCCAGGCCCTGGACACCCCGTTCCTGTCACACCCATAAGAGTACAGCCCGGAGGCCACTGATGTTTTTCTATATATACTTGACGACAAGGCTAATGATATCTACTGTGAAATGCTTGATGAATCCTGGAACGTTGAATTCACGGATCGCATCTAGGGTACTACATTGGTCTGTCCATCGTACCCAAAATAAACGTCATCCTTCTGCATGTATATGCGGATCCACTATAGATATATAAAATGAAAATTGAAAATAAATGGTCAAATGAAAATTCTGAAAGTCAACAGAGGCTTATATTTTTCAATGGAGGTCAATAGTAACACCAAACTTGCTACTACTTTTGATTGTCTCCTCCGCGTCTGGTCGGCTACAGAGGCCTCCGGTTGATCTTTTCCTGTTGCCAAATTTCACCTGCAAGCGCACAATTATTATGTGGGATAAGTTGGCAACATGATATGTAATACTGTTTGATGTGGGATAACTGTCTCCTGTTCCTGGAGGATCGATCATAGTTCGATACTAATAATATCAGCTCAGCCTGTAACAATTATTATGGCTCCAAAAGTTAAACATGTCAAACTGTGTCGCCCGGAGATCCAGACATGACTCAGCTGCTGAAGCGATCTCTGGGGGAACCTCCTACTGATCGGCCGGTGGCAGTGCTCCCGCCGAAGCAGTGTGCAGAGCACTGGGGCAGACGTTCCAGCAGTTTTCCTTGTAATAGTAGCAAGGTCTGTTGGGCAGCGTTTGGCAGCAGTAACAGACGTCCCACTTCCATAGAGTACCGCACAGATGCTTCGGGCATAATACAACATGGAACTTGCTGCTCCTGATTACCTCTTCGGCGTCTAGCCTGCGGCGCCAGCACTATATAAGAAAGCTTCAAAGAAAACACCATATTTAGAGACACGTAATTAAACAACGTCTGCAACTATAAGTTAGAGACATGTTTAAACTGGACGAGTCTGCAATGTCCTTGCCCTAGGTGGTACTAACTAAAACACGTCTCTTATGTAGTGAACTTCTAGACACGTTTTAAGTAAGTGAGTCTCCTACAGAGCTGGCTATTGTAGACTCTTCTTATAAAACAACGTCTCCAATTAGATGGACTATTACAGACTTTGTTTGTTAACCTGCGTCTATGACATAAGTTCTATCATTACAGACACTTTTTAAAAATCCGTGTCTACAAGTAAATAAGTCATAGCAGATTCCTCTTGTTAAGCCCCGTCTCCAAATACATGCAATTGCAGACTCTTTTATTAACCACGTCTCCAACTACATGTAGTCTTGGTTTTTTCAACACCTCGCCCACGCCTTTCTACATCAACTGCCAGCCAGGCGCCTCTTCCACGCCACGCCGAATCCACCTGCTGCACTCGCCCACGCCTTCGGTCAGCGGCGCGGAAGGCAGGGAAGTTGGCGGGGGTGATTGGTCCGGGGCGAAGCGCTGGGGAACGGTGACGAATTGACGATGGACACCCGCGGCGGCGCGGCGAGGGTGACGGAGACCTGTGATTCCGGCAGGAGCGACTGGATTTAGGATTGCCCCAATTGACGGACACTTCCTCCCTCGACTAGTAGCTTCACCGGCACTGCCCCTTCCTCCATGAGCAGCTTCCTTCTCTATTTGATTTTTTCTGATTGGTGCGTGTGCTCATCTTGCTAACAAATCAACTACAGAAGCCGTTGGTAGTATTTTTCTATTTGATTTTTCGAGAAACGTAGTCACAGTGTTAGCTTAATACTTTGTTGCCTTCTATTACACACTATCTCTAATTAACATGTTCTTTGTTATTAGCCTAATGAATTTCTATATTTTTAGACTCTTGTCCTGCTGTCATTAGCTTATAGAAATGAGAACTAAAGGCAGTGGTTGTCTTTTGGTTGTTAACAAGTGCCTTTATAATAAAGTTTGTGAATTATATACACCTCAAACCATATTTATCTCTGAATATAATTCTGAGCGAATTTGATCATGTGAGTTCTTGGAAAGCGTTGTGTGGCTCTGTTTTATGCTATTTTGCCCTGCCAATAGCATTTAGCCTGTTCTCTCCATTTGTGCGTCCTCAGATGCATGAACTTGACAACTAGATGTGCATAGTGATCTTTATATCTAGATGATCTGCACATCCATGTATATCTATATGTTTTGCTTTCTCTACTATTTGAGTTCATGGGTTTATGCTAGTGGATGACAGTTAGAGTAACATGATTCTCTTTGTATGCATTCAGATTTACTATATCCGCATGCCTCCATCTTTTAGATCAATGCAAAATAAAGCATGTTGCCCTGCAAACCTTTTTTTTCAAAAAATTGTGAGTTGTTGGGTTTACTGAATCTGTTTTGGACATTTGCTAACCATGACGTGGATGTATCTAAATTGCCTTACTAACAACTTATTTGGCTCCAATTTCATGATTACCTATGAAGATGGCGGACCGGAAGTGGATGTATCTTCATAACCGTACTTGTGATGAGTACCTAAAAGGTCTAAAGTCATTCATAGTTGCAGCAGAGGCGGATAAGTCAAATCAACACAAATCTTCCATCTGTTGTCCATGTGTTGATTGTGAAAATGTTACCAAGTTCTCGAGCTAAATGCATGTCCATGCTCATTTGATCATTCGGGGTTTCATGTCTGATTACAATTGTTGGAACATGCATGGTGAGGAAGGTGTGAATGACCGAGACCTGAATGCCGGTCAGATGGGTCAAGAAGAAATTTCTAATCAGCAAACCGTGAGTCAAGATGGACCCTCGGGCAGTCAAGATGGTGAAGCACTATATGGGAGTGAGGATGACTTAGTTGATATTGGTGAGAATTATGTCCATATAGGTAATCATGTAGAGGAGATGGTGCGTGATGCCATGGGGTACGATGGGTATACTAATGCAGAGCTTGAGAAATTGAAAAAGTTGGTGTCAGATATGAAGACTCCACTCTATCAGGGTTGCAAGGAAAAGTATACAAAGCTCTTCACATCACTTAAGCTTCTCCAACTAAAGGCCGCCCATCATTTGACTGATCGTGGCTTTAAGGCTTTGCTAGATCTATTGAAGGACATGTTGCCAGAGGGAAATGAGATACCTCAAACAACCTATGAAGCCAAGCGAAATATTTGCCCCTTGGGGTTGGAGGTTGAAAAAATACATGCTTGTAAGAATGATTGCATCCTTTTCCGTGGTGACCATGCAGATCTAATGGAATGCCCTGAGTCTGGGACCCCTCGATACAAACACAGAAATGATGGGGGTGATGAGGCAAGGAAACATGGAGCTCCTCAGAAGGTTGCATGGTACTTTCCAATAATTCCTCGTTTGAAATGTTTGTTTGCATCAAGCAAGGACGCACAACTTTTGCGTTGGCACAAGGGGCGGAAGAAAGATGATTATATACGACACCCGGCAGATTCGAGCCAGTGGCATCTCATTGATTTCAAGTATGGAACATTTTCAAATGATCCAAGGAGCCTTTGGATTGCATTAAGCATAGACGGGATGAATCCATTCGGTCAGATGAGTAACTCACATAGTGTATGGCCAGTGCTATTGTCAATCTACAATCTTCCACCCTGGCTTTGTAACAAGAGAAAGTACATGATGATGTCAATTCTTATCTCAGGACCGCAACAACCTGGCAATGACATCGATGTGTATTTGAGAACACTTGTGGATGATCTGAAAACAATGTGGTCACCAGGTGTTGAGGTCTACGATGCATATAAGAGAGAAACCTTCACACTATATGCCATGTTGTTTTGCACTATCACTGATTTACCAGGTGGTCGTTCTGTGTCTGGACAATGTAAAGAGGAAAAAGATTGCCCCCATTTCTTAGATGACACAGAGACACTTTGGCTCAACAACTCCAAAAAACAGGTGTACACAAGGCATCGACGATTCCTTCCCCAATTCCATCCATACTGAGGCATGAAACGTCAATTTGATGGCACGAGGGAGATAGCATGTGCTCCAAGACACTTCACTGGGGAAGATGTCTATAACCAGGTCAAGGATATTGATGTTGCACATGGGAAGAAAAACACTATCCTTGGAAAGCGAAAGCGGAATAATCAAGATCAAAAGATCAGGTGGAAAAAGAAGTCAATCCTATGGGAGCTATCTTATTGGAAAGACTTAGCCATCTGGCACAGTATTGATCCCATGCATGTGAAAAAGAATGTATGTGGGAGTTTAGTTGGCACACTCACAAATGCCAAGAACCCCCCCCCCCCCCCCCCCTCATCTCATGAAACTTTGGTTATTTTGTCCTCTTTATTGTGCATGCATTCCTAGGATTCATGACTTGAATGTTTTAGATTGCGTATATGATGTATACTGTTAGTTTGCTAAAACGCTAAAATAATTGGTTTGCCAATTTAGTTAAGTATATGATATATACTGTATTTTGTCCTCTATATTGTTCCTGACCATGATGGAGATATATTTGGTTTAAATAGGTTTGCAAATGTTTGTAGAAGCTACCTGTAAATCTGAATACTAGCATTTCTTCTACTTGTCTACATTGAAAGTTTGATGTGTGATCTCCTAATAGAAATTGGTTGTGTGATCTTGTGATCCCTCTACACTGCTCGTCGTCCTCCTCCTACTCACAAGCAGGAACACGTTGCCCTGCGAACCTACTTAATGCTTCATTTTTTTGCCAAAATTCATGAGGCCATGTCTTATCCCAGCAAACAACAAACTTTGAGTTGCATTGTTTCAAGTAATCACTGTTAACCTATATTATATATTATCTTGATAACGTAATTAGCACCTTCATTATATATCAATCATAACTGCTGCCTTGTAGTTGATTTGGGTGTGATACTGGAAGTTTTAGTTTCTTTGCCTTCAGCTTTTTTTTAATTGAATTTGGGTGTGATACTGGAAGTATTCTACTATTTATTGTCCTATTGCCTTGTAGTTGATTTTATTTAGTTCAATGTTTTCTGTTCTAAACATAACTGCATACTCTTTCTATTTGAGCAGTGTAGAAGTTCTAATAATTTGACTCAATAATTGTATTTGTGCTGGCCCTCCATCCTTTGTAACACTTGATGATCCACTCTCTGTTATGTAGGAAGAGAAGAACTTTATACCTGAGCAGTATTGCTTCACAACATCAAAATGGTAAGACTATATAGCACGTACAATTGATGTTGTGATTTCTTTAATTCATGCTACTGATTTTCATTTCATGTGTATGCAACTCTCTAACAATCCTATCATTGTTAGGTGATTTCCAATGGACCTTCATCGTGTGGCGATGAAAGTGAGAGCGATGTTAATGAAGAAGAACAACAGCCAGGGACTAATCATCGAGTGCTAAAATGAAGGACAGGAACAAAGTGGCTAGTAGACAAGATAACAGTAATGGACATTGATGAAGGGGGCATGCCCATAGATAGGAGGCAAAAGTTGAGGCTGCGGAGGATTTCAGGTCTTATTGCAAGACAAAGGCTCTCCTTAGTCATGCCAAAATTCAATTCCCTCAGCCATGACAAAAAGTGTGGGTTGTTTGATAAATATGTCATGCCTCACTTGGAGTTTCCTGAACATATGAAGGATTTGGGGTTTAAGATGGTCATGAAGACTACAGCAAAGGCATGGAGAACACACAAAAGCAACCTTGTACGTAATTTTCTCTCAAAAGGATTGGAACCATTTGGGAAGCACCCATATGTCGAACCAGAAGATTGGGATGAGTTCGTGCAATTGAAGGAAACTGAAGAGTCCTTAGCAGAAAGTGAAAGATACAAAAGGATTCGGGAAAGGAATGTACATGATCACAACATGGGTTCAATGGGATATGATGGGAAACAAGTGCAATGGGAGGCAGAAGACAATGAATTGTCTACTTGAGGGATCCAAAATCCATGGGAGGAAGTACCTCGTGGACGGTCTAGGAATTGGCTACGAGGAAGGAGTAAACTTGAAGTGTCTGATAGAGTTGCGAAGATCAAGTGGAAGAAACAGGCCACTCAAAAGGTGTCTGAGGAAATCAAAGATAAGATTTCACAAGGAGCAGCTTCAGGCATCTCTTGGGTGAGGGAAAATGATGAATTAACTGCATGCTTGGGCCCTGAACATCCAAGTCGCGTACGTGGTGTGTCCAGCTACATGGGATGGAAGCATGCATGGCCTGAGTTTTCACATATGTACAGGAAGAGAAGGACTGGTCCACTGGATGTGCAAGCAATAAAGGATGAACTAAGAGTGGAGGTAGCAAAAGATGTCATGGCCTTGCTTGCAGCACAAGGATGGCGGCCCCCATCCAGGAACCCAAGCCCGACACCTAGGCGAAGGAGCAACTGCGCATCTGCCTCAGAGGTTGGAGATGAAGAGAAGAACCCACTTCAATCACAGATAGAAAAAGATGGAGATCAAGAGCAAATTGATATGGAGCAAGATGGAGACCAAGAGCAAATTGATATGGAGCAAGATGGAGATCAAGAGCAGATGGAGATGGGGCAAGATGGATATCAAGAGCAGAGGGATTTAGACCCATATTCTATAGATCGTTTGAGTGAACCAACACCATGTTCCCTTGTAATTAACCCTGGAGGTTATCAAAGGGAGGTTGCAAGGGGTCAAGTTTACCCTCAATAGACTATACTACATACAGTCCCTATTCTTGATGGGTATGCAGTGGTCAAAGTGGAGTTTGTACACCCCACCTTTGCTCATCATGTGCTTGTACCTCCTCCTAATGATGAGACCCAGAATCTTGGACAAGCTCTCTTGCAAAGGATCCAATGGAGGAGAACTTGTATTGTATTGAACCCTGAACCTATGGATGCTCCTTCTCAAAGTGTGGCCCAGGCTCTAAAGAGCAGCAACACAAGGAGTTCATATGGTCCAGCAAAGAGTTCTCCAATTATATAATCTGTTGTTCCAACCAAGAAGGATGCTACCAAGAGCATGTCGGAGAAGGAACAACAAAAGGTTACTTGCACATCTGCTGTAGCAAATATTTTCATTGAGAAGGTTCTTGGTGACAATTCAAGGAAGCACAAGCCTCCTAAATGCTATGAGACCACTGCTGCTTTGGATTCCCAGAAGCAGCTAGCTGCCAAAAGCACTCAGAAGGTTGTTTATGAGATTTCAGAGAAACAAAAGCTCACCAAAGGCTCTATAAAGGATGCTGCTGCTGCTGTCAAGGAACCAAAGAAGCAACCTAAGAAAAGCAAGCCAACTGCATGGACTGCACCAAACCCGAATTTCAAACTTGGACAACCAATACTAACACCTAAAGAACTTGAGAGTGCTGGACCAGCAACATCTGCTCTTCATGCTCACTACATGAAAACATCTGTGGCAAAGCAAAAGAATGGGATAGTGGTCGCGTATAAGGGAAGCCACCTTTTACGGTCCCTAAACTTAGAGTTCTTTGTTGTGGGATTCAGTGACTTGTATGAACTCATGAATTTTGATGCATTAGATGTGTCACTTATGCGCTGCTATACATTGTAAGTTGCAATTCCCTCCCTTGCATGTAGCTAGTTTGCATCTACCATTTTTGTACCTTACTACATTTTTGTTACATTGTACATACTATTTTCTGAGATGGGGTACTTGTATTAATTAGGCACATGCTCTCGGAAATTAAAGCAAAGGGTTTGCCTGTTGGATTCCTTGATCTTGAGTTGATGGCTTTGTCTACCATATGTGTCGATGAGTCTTATGTGGTGGAGTATGTGACAAAGGCATTTTGAAGCCTTGCTAAGAAAAAATGCATTATGTTTGCCCACAACCCAGGTAACCACTGGATTCTAGTTGTAGTCATTCTAAAGTGGAACAAGGTCTTGTATTTTGATTCTCAGAGGTCCAAGGCTCGTGATCATAGAAAGTTGAAAGAGGTCCTTGATGAGTAAGTTCTCTTTAACTAGTTTGTTTTCTAAATTATTTGATTATTTACTAAACTTTGTATTGCTATTGACACACCTACATGATTCTATATGTTTCTAGGGCTTTCTTAAACTACTCCAGAACTTGTAGAGTGACTAATAAAAAAAAAGTTGGTACATGTACTAAGTTCCCTGTAAGTGCTTGTTTTCAGGCACCTATGATATTTTCTTGCTTTTTGTGACCTTTGTGCTTTCATGTTTGTTGCTGGACATAGCTGTCACATTCTATTATTGGCCAATAACTTGTCTTACTGTTGCAGTGCCACCAACAACGTCCTGTCAATGAATGTGCATTCTACACAGCACATCACATGACAGAAGCACTTGGATTACTAGATGTTAATAAACCAGAGGTAATGCAGCCAAATAAAAGTTCACCAGCCGTTAGACAATCTAAATGTTCATGCTTCTATAGTAGCTTGGGAGCTATTTATTTTTCTTACCTAAAAATCTGCTGTTCCACTACCTGTTTATTTGCACTTGTGAGCATATCAGTTTTACATGAACCTTGTCCTGGCAACTTTTTGGTAACTCCATCATATTTTCAAGTAAATTACCATGGCTGCTATTTATTTGCTTACCTAGTCGTGTGCTTCTGCTAGTAGCCCTTACATGTTGTTTGGTCCGTGAGCAGCTCAACGATTCTATTCCTAGAAATATAGCAGCTGTCATTTATCTGGATCAAGCAATACTTGTGCTTTTGTTTCAGCTATACAACAGTTTGTTTTTGTCAATACTTTCTCTAGCACATTGCTTTGCAAGTGTAAGTCTGATTGAATAATCATTGTTGACTGAGTTCTTGTAGCTGTGTGTTGTTTGTGCTCAAGCTAAGTATGATTAGAGTTGAAGCTTACCTGGTTACTTATCTTTTAAGTATAGTGATCTGACTTGTATGTATTAATGTGCTGACTTGTTACATTTTCCCAAACAACTACACAGGAATTAGAAATGGTGACAACTTCCCTTGCTGAACATGAGTTGGACCAAATTCGAGAAAATATTGCATCTTTCATAATGTGCCAAGTCATCGACGAAAAAGGAGAGTACCATTATCGGAATCCAGGAATTACAGTACGTTAGATTCTTGTGATGTGAGTTCATGTAGTGCATTTATTTGAAACTGTTGTGTATACATGTTGCTGCATGTAAAATGTTAATATAATGATCCTATGGATCTGTGAACCTTTCAACATTTTGCCCCATGTTCTGCTATTGGTATGTCTGTGAAATCATGTGCATTTGTTTGTCTATGATACAATATGCTATTTGTCCATCTATGAAACAATGTGCTATTTGTCTATCTGTGAACAAGCACATGACTATTTCGTGCAAAAAAAAAGATTATTACAGATGTGTGTCAATTTAACCGTGTCTTTAATTAGTAAAAATTTGTAGACACGAAACATCAAACAGCGTCTGTAATAAAATGCAATTGCAGACATGTTTTGTCTAACAGAGTCTGCAATAAAAGGGAATTACAGACGTGTGGGACATAACTGTGTCTGCAATAAAAGTAATTGGAGACTCTGTGTTTACTAGGAGCCGTCTCCAACAGCGTCATTACAGACGCATGAAGTAAAGTAGTGTCTGCATTTAGTGTAATTGGAGACTCTGTTATCTTTAGGAGCCGTCTCCAACAACTGTCATTACAGACGTCAGATCCATGTCTCCAATTATAGGCTCATTGCAGACGCAATTTTGCAGACGCGACACAAACACGTCTGCAATATAGCTTGAGCCACGCCTCCTATTAACCTTTCTTACATAGTGCAGAGGCCATCACGGGTTGATCTTATCCGATCGTCAATAATTTCACCTACAACAAGCCCACAATTCGCTGCATAATATTTCTCAAAGAATTTGTCGTAAAACTATTAAAGTTGGAACCATAAGAGAATACATCAATATACTGACATCTCGCAGAGAACACAAAGCATGCCATGAGAACGACCAAGAGGAGTGTCATCGCCTTGGCATCCATCCGGCCACACCAGTCACGAGTGTGTACAACTGTTTTTCGGAAGAACAAAAAAACTAGACCTGCCGGGGTAAGATCGCCCCAACAGTATTGCATTAAGAAGAGAGAACCTTCTCACGCAGGTCTAGAAAATTCTCGAACCCCTCTCCCCCCTGACATGGTGACCCCTTTTTTGGCCTGTGTGAGAGCTTGCCCGCACCGATTGGTTCCAGACAGGGTCTTACACATGCTTTGGCTTAGGGGAAAGACGAGGGAATTTTTTAACCTAGTCCAGAAAATTCGCTTGTAACAGGAATCAAACCCAAGACTTAGGAGGTGGTACTAAGGCACCTTACCACTACGGTAAAGGCCCGTTCACAAGTACTTGTTCCTGGAGCCTCGGGCAATTTATAGAAAAAAACTACTCTCTATCCACCAGATCTCGGTTCAATCAATATGACAATACGATAATTAGAATGATCACCCTTATCCTTTATCTGTGTATCTCTATCTCTATCTCTATCTATGATATACTAATATATATATAAACCAAGAGGATGAGCAGACCCTATCCACCTTGATCAAATTGCCAACGTCGCTCCTATGATAAGCATGCTCAATATACATAATATATAGCTAATTGTGTGATCACCTACATTTATAATAATATAGTTACTAATCTATAATAAATACTATATTTACTAATTGAATGTTTCTTTTAAGGCATCCATATTAGTTAACTGAAAAGCCTAGAAATTCTCACTGAGAAAAGAAAAAAAATTTGACCATATATAAATCAGCAGTGATTATAATAGCCACTGGATCTACTATTTTTTTTTCAAAATTACCCACTCATTCTATTGTAAAGAAAATATCCTAAATAAACCAATAAATCATAATAGTTATTTCTAAATTACCCATCAATACCATTATATAAAAGCAACCCGAAGTGCCCATTATATATGATTCTAAATTAGCAACTTTTTCCATAAACAAATCCTATAATGTGGTCCACAAATTACCAACCATAGGAATGCACTAGTTGTCCTTCTTACTCACTTCCTCCATGACTTTTTTCATCTTTTAAATAATTATAAGTTTGGAGCAGAAATTTGTGCGTAAGTTTCTCACCGTGTCAACCACATGTATGCCAAGTTTATGTAACACTGCGCGTCCAAAGTCCGCTTACCGTCCTATTGTACTTGTAGAACGGACTTGCACATTCACCATAACTTCACTTCACCTATAGCCCTCTTGGACCGAAACTATAATTAATTCAAGCTACTAACGAGTTTGTGTGTTACATGCACCCCCTTTAATGGTTGACATCCTTGTTAGAACACCGTAAACATGACAAGTGAAAATCAAGACCTTCTCTTAGTGCATGCACACATGAAAAGAGTTGATTGCTTTGATAACACTGTAATACACGTCTAAAATCTGTTTACCATTCTATCCCACATATGGGGCAGACACACGCATTCATATATAACACTCCTCTTAGACTTTTGTCCTTGCTCATATAAGAGAATTAATTCAGAGAAGTTATGATTGGAACAACGAGGGTTATATGTTGACCCTAAGAAACTTCTAATGTGGGACTAAACCCACAACTTTAGTTCACTTCTGGATCTATTAGACTGAAACTACTACTACTACATGCTGCTAATGGGCTATACTGTTATAGTTTCAGATTTCTTTTTATAAATCCTTTATGTAGGTTTTCATGTGGAATTTTCAATAAATAACTTTCTGTTTTGGAAACCAAAAAACTGATGTCCATTGTATACCCAAGTGAAAATTTTGTTTTAATCCATCACCCTTTTAGGCATCAACAGATATCGATGATTGTTTCCCTTCTAATAACTATAGTTTTATTCTTTATGTTTCTCAATTTCTTCTATGCAATGAGAAATATGTTTTGTGCTCTACTGCTCCATGACGAATGTGGCTCAGGTTTTTGTCCAATGACAAAGCTATATCAAATTTAATTCGGATGTCAGGTCGCTGAACAATAAGAAGTGACAGCTTTGAGATTGTTTGTGTCCCAGCATTGAAAAAAAAACTACTCTTTTATGCTTAGTATTGAGAAAACAAAAATCAATGATTGGCAGCTGGTAGCATTTCTCATACTGGTGTATTGACCCGTATGAGAGGAGCGACGTTTCCCTGTTTCATGTAACAAAAAATAGACAATAAAGGGACGGTTATGATCGACTCAAAGTACACTTGCCTCTAGAAGGAGTACATTAAAATGGCTGGAAGTAATTGCATGTGTAAAATTCATTCATTGCATGCCCTGATCCGGCTGGCACATTCTGGGAGCTACTAGTAATTAGGTACTATAACTTAGAGAGCTATATTCAGGCCTATATTAACTTACTTCCATGTAAGCAGTTATATATATTGTCCATCTTGTATTCATTTGATCTATAAAATCACATAACAGCGACCAAAGCTCGACCATATTATCTATTATATCTTATTGTGCTCAATGACCTGTTAGCACATCAAACCTAGGTTTTGAATGTGTGCAGGTTGGTCTGGAATATGAAAATCAAGGCGGTGAGCATTCTAGGCTAGTTTGGTTGACGTCGAGAAATTCACGCCTGAGTCATGCAGCAGCGTCAGGCGTCCGATTTTGGATGCCTGCGGCTGTCATGCGTGCCTGAGCAAAGCTGCGTGAGCGAGGGCTCCAACCAAACTAACCCTCTGTCCGTTGTGCTCCTTGGATGCCTCACATTCGTAAAACATTATAAGTATTATTTAACTCAATGGACATGACAGACGATATGGATTATCATATATATTTATATTTCTCTTACAAAGTCACAAGGCCCCAGTGATGATAACTTCGAGGGCAAAGAGTCCCTGTTCATAATACTGAATATTTCTAGAATTTTTTCCATCCTTGTAGGGTACCAAGCCGTACCATCTCGTCAACAATAACTTGATCAGTACGAAAAATGAGGCCACATGTTCTAAAATTTGGCAACTATGAAACTGTAGTTTCAAATTGCTCTAGAATTTGCCAATCATGGATGAAAATACAATAATAAATTAGCTTAGATTTATTTGCTTTTATTTCTCCTCTGCATCAAGTCAATCTGATCTTATTGTAATAACCATAAAAGCTAAGTATGTTTGTATAGAGGCCAGATGATTATCCATTTTCTAAAAAAAATGTTGAATTACGTTGAACAAAATTACTCCCTCTTGTCGTTCAGACGACAACTTTTGTAGTTCAACTTTAGTTCATCTATCTAAGATGTCTGAACATCAACAATTTACGTCCAAAGGTACTAGGTTGTCCGAGTCTCATGTATTGTATCACTTGTAGGCAATGGCGATGGTGAAAGATCAGGGGGTTCTCTGCAGCCAGTCTATGACCTGAGGAGCAGTAAGATTATTATGTACGCAGAATACATGCGATTCTGGGGATTGCTACTGTTGTGAAGGGAAACCTGGCCCGCCTTGCTACCAAACAATGGATGATTGCAGGAAGAATTGCCCTCACTGCGACCCTCACTGCAGCAAGCCCCCTGCTACACTGCTGCCAGCGTTACCACTGGGCCACCAGCGAGTTCGCAAGGAATTGAGCCCGGTCTCTTCATCACCCGTTGATAGTTGATGACCATATACAAGAGCATCGGGCTTTGAACATGCAAAAAAAAAAACAAATATAAAGCCCATCGGGCTCTAATTAAGGAATAAGATAATCAATTTCCGAATTTGATTCAAATTCCAGTTTTAGTCCTATCAAAATATTTTTTATTGATTATCTTAATATTTGATCATACGAAGAAGGCATGATATATGTTTTAGCTCTCAAAGGTTAGAAATATCTTAATATTTTAGGGCGCCATTGGAATAACACATGATTGTAAAAACATAGAAAATCTTTAGGATTGCAAGTGGAAAACATATGATTGAAAAGCACAGGAATGGAATTGGAGTAGCCCTTTGGAATTTGCATTTTGGATGGACACAAGAAATTTGTAGGAAGGAAATGTTAATAATAGTATAATTCTCCTTCCTTCACCTTAAACAACATCACAATATATTGTTTTTGAGAAGTTTTACTGTCTAAAATACTGACCAGTAGTTTTAAGAAACTACTAGCCAGTAGTTTGATCTAACGGTATAGATTTTATAATCTAAAATTATAATTATTGATTAATAGTTTCTTAATTTGAGGATAATATTAGAAAAAATAAGAGTTGTAGATTTATAGTAATTAATTTTTATTATTATAAATAAAGTTACACAAACAACCTGATTAATAACTAATGTTTTATATTTTTTTTAAGATGAACTAATATTTTAATAATTTGGTAGATTTAATATTCTACCGTGAAAAAATAGAAATTTATTAATTATAAAAATATAATTATGAAATTACCCTCGGCTAGTAGTTTTGAAAAACTACCGGCCAGTGTCTCCTCTTTTTTTTTTAATTATTTTTCCTCTCGACAAAACAACTTGAAAACCACATATATAGGTTTCCTTTGGAACGCAGGATTGTAGAATCATAAGAAATCGTTAGAATTGCTTGTAAAAAACAAGAGGTCAGGGTGGATCGATTTTCTGTACTTGTTCCCGTGAATCGACCTCAAAGAAAAGTTTCCTGCCCGTTCCTTTGCTCCATCCATTCCTGAACCAAACACATGAACAACATTTCCTATAGGATTCTCATTCCTATGGTTTTCCAACATTATTTTTCCTATGATCCAAAGGGGGGTCTTAATTAGATGCTGTTATAGTGTGGCCCGGCTCGTCCCGTACACGAGCCCTTGCCGCCAGCCTAGGTCGATTCAACTAGAGCCACAACCAAGGTCCTGGGCCACCTCAACCCAAAAGACTAGCCTGATAGGTGAGGTTCCCTCCACCTTATAAGTTGGACTCCCCTATCATCAATATTCGATGTGGGACTAAATACAACAATCTAAGGGGGGTCTTAATTAGATGCTGTTATAGTGTGGCCCGGCTCGTCCCGTACACGAGCCCTTGCCGCCAGCCTAGGTCGATTCAACTAGAGCCACAACCAAGGTCCTGGGCCACCTCAACCCAAAAGACTAGCCTGATAGGTGAGGTTCCCTCCACCTTATAAGTTGGACTCCCCTATCATCAATATTCGATGTGGGACTAAATACAACAATCTCCTCCATCACACATCGGGTGGCCCCATCTCCCCTTCACACCCGGGTGGACACCCCTCCGACAGCCCGATAAACTGTGTGGCCCGGGAGACCTAATCCGACTGTCCGATATCCGTGTGAGGCCTATGAAATGTTTCAGGTTTTCGACCATGACTCTGATACCACTTGTTAGAGTGCGGTCTGACTCGTCCCGTACACGAGCCCCTGCCGCCAGCCCAGGTCGATCCAACTAGAGCCCCAATCAAGGTCCTGGGCCACCTCAACCCAAAAGACTAGCCTAATAGGTGAGGTTCTCTCCACCTTATAAGTTAAACTCCCCTATCATCAATATCCAATGTGGGACTAAACACAACAGATGACTTTCATGTCACCCACTACATTACTTCATATGCTTTAGGTGTAGATACATGTGGTTGTGATTCTTCGACCATACGAATTTCCACTTCCATGGGATTACATGAGCATGGACGGCTACAGTGGGGCCACGGTTTCATTTCCTTGTTCGCTTCTACCTTTTGTGGCATTCGGTTTAGCTTTAGTTTCTTTTTGAGTTTAATTTTGTTAAACTCATTTGCGTTTGATAAAAGCTGCTGGCATCTTCTTAGTTCTTACACGATAATCTTCCGGTGCAAAGTATAGTTAGGTCGTTAGCTTTTCTTTGTTTGTGCGAGTCCATGTGCTTAGTTTTCCTTCTCAGGGGCCGGCAGGCCGTACGTGGAAGACACAGAAAGAAAGCATAAGGCGTATGCCTGAGTTGATAAGGAAAGGGACCAAGTAGCTCCCAGCTCGTGCTTAGTGTGATTGATAAAGTATCTCTTCATCAGCCGTGTGTATCTCATGTTTGTGCTCCTGGGCAGTCCAAATCGATCGGCAGCTTTCAAAAGCTTCCTGCCAAAGCAAAGGGAGAGTACGTGTCGATGTTTGTTCTGTAGCTGTGTAGCATAATGGAGGGAGGCTGCTAGTGGTAGCTGTCACCAAATAAATCTCTCCACTTAATTGATTTTGTGTTTAGAAAATCTCTCAAACCAATTGATATTCTGCTCGTGTTGACTGGTTTCTTAATTAAGATCCCATGTAATTGAAGGTGAATAGGTGAAAACGAGATAAAACACCATAACTACTGTCAAGTAGTATGATCTAACAATGCAAACGACCCTGCGTACGTCGGTACGTGTAGTAGACAAGCAGTAGATCGAGCTAGCAAACAAGCTTGAATTCCTCTATACATCATCGCTATTCGATCGCTAGTCTTGGTGAGCGACACAGGCTCGGATCCAGAACATCAGGAGGGAGAGACGATGCCACTGAAGAACCAGGCCACCATTGCGAGCGCGGCAGAAGCCCTGTGCCAGTGGCTGCACGCGCCCGCGGGCACCGCCGACTCGCACGCCCTGATGTCGATCTCGAGGAACACAACCACCGCTCCAGAGCTCCACGCCGCGGCCAAAAGCACGAGCGTGGCCACCTGTACGGCATATAGATGAATTTCATTGCTACAGATATACTGTAACGCAGTGACCAAGAATCACTGACTCTGGATCAGTTCACTGCCGGTGATAAATTAAGTTGAACCTTCTGCTTACCCATTCCGCGGCGACGAGCGCGGACAATGCCATGTGTTGAGTGGGGCAGAGGGACCTGGAAGAGGATCTGAGCAGCGTCGTAGAGGATCCTGGGCCCGTTCCAGAGGAGCTCCAAGAACAACACTGACTCCAGGAAACTGCAACGCAATCACGCAAGATCAAGTTAACCATACAAGATGATCTTATGAACAAGCAAAACACGGCGCGTTGCGTCGCTACGTAAGCTAAATTAATCTAGCTGTTAGTTGGCTGCTCACATGAAGGGCGTAAAGGAGACGTCAGGTGCTAGGACGGAGCAGGCGAAGGCCGCCGCGCACAGACAGAGCGAGGCACACCTTGCGACGAGAACAGCAACAACCTTTGGCGCCATCGCCACCCGGTCGAACGCCGCTGCTGGCCAGAGCGAGAAGAAACTAAGAAAGGAGAAAGAGGAAAGCTAGCGTGATACTGTAGTTGTGTACACGTGTGGAAACGAACGAGAACTGGCGGGCCCAGGCTACAACTATCTCGAACTAAAGGTGTTTCTATATAGCAAATTTGCCTGCTTTCCTTGATCTGACTGTAAATAAAAGGTACAAATGTAGAGGACCATATTCAGGCATATTGTGAACCCAAGTTGTTGTAGTAGCGCTGATTCGTTGAATTGCCGCCGAGTGTTCAGTACACGGTAAGTGTAGTTTTTATTTCATGGGCGTAAGGTAGTTATCGCACCAGGATCAAGTGCAATTGCTATAGCAACTGCAAGATAGGACTGCACACTTTCCTAGCCCTCCATTTTTGTGACCAACGATCCAGATTCGGTGCTACGGTACCCGATCTACAGTACCATACTACAGTGTTTTATGTGGCTGTGCGCTGCTACAGTCTTTCGCTGTCCCTCCTCCGTTTGCTTCAGATCAAACAGTCGCTAGTGCGAGTGCTTAAGTTGCAGTCACACAAGCAACTGCATAAGATCCAAATCCGTAGTTATCATATTTGTTCAGAATTTTTATACTACACTCAGAGTGTTTCGTGGGCTCCTGATACCTGAATTTTTATCACTGCGACGATTGCTCACAAGAGCTTTTTCTCAGACTCTCTGGCGGGGTCTCCAAGCTCCACCTTTAACTCCGGGGAGATCTCAGATGGGTCAGCGGGTTAGGGTTTGAGGTTTCGGGGCTAATAGGAGTACACCAAACATAGAAGGGCCAGGGGCAGAAGGCCAGCGAGACGGAGGCGGCGGTTGGTGGGCAAGGCAGCAAGGCGACGGGGACGCCGCCTGCCACGGTGGCAGAGGACAGCGGTTGGGCAGGCTTGGGGTGGGGGCAAGGATGACGACGATGGTGGTTGGAGGCGGTAGGAAGGTGGCTGCCTCGGCGGGCTAGGGTCTCGTATGAGCTCCGTGTCAGTTCGGCCGGCACAGAGTTCCGGTGAGACCGTAGACAGCCGAGGCCGGACGGCGGCTCATCTGGGCGGCGTCAGGGGCGAGTGAAAGAAAGTTCATCACTGTCGGAGGAAGATGATATGGGATGGCCGTTCGATACTCATATCATGCGGTGAAAAATTTGAGCGCTCGCTTCCCGTAAAATGCTCGTGTGCCCTGTAGACGACCCTTATTTGTTTCTCGAAAAGCCCCGTTGTTAGCTACCCTTAGGACAAGCTATTGTGTGTGTGTGTGTGTGTCTCATCGTGTTCTTTCAATGTCCTTTTTTGTAGTGCCGATCAAGTGCTCGAATTGGTTAGAGTATCTCCAGCAGACCTCTCAAACACAACCCCTACTCTATTTTTTGAGAGCTTGGTTCAAAAATTCAACTCGAGTAGGCGTAGGCCTCCTACTCAACCTCTCTCTCATTTTAGTAGAACTCTCAAATATCTCCTCTAAGTTCTCACTCATGTTTGGAAGCCTCCTACCTAGGCCTTCTAAGGGCTTGTTCGGAAGCCTGGGAATGGCTCCCGAATGGATTAGCACCAGGGCCTGGTTTGAGTGAAACCAGGTGCTTCACTCAATCCTGGTGATCCGTAATTTTCGTGCAGGAATCGAAACCAGAGTTTCAAGCTAATATCAAAATATTGTTCGGCTTCCATGGAACAAAAACAGGGCATAAACAATACTTGAACAAACTATCCCATATTTCAACACATCACACAAAATAAAAACAAATTGTTTTGCACTCCATTGCTAGTCCGTTGCAACTAATTATCAAATACTATCCCAAGGTTTATCACTCCATTGCTTGTTAGTTGCAACTAAATAAAAAATGCAAGGGTCTTGAACAATAATTTATCATACACACATGTCTTGACGTTTGGCACCATTAGTTTAAATGATGATAAAATTTATTGCCGGTCACCAAGTCATCACTTGACTTCCGCAGCATAAACCATGGACATCATCAAAGATCTGAAATCATGAAGTCATCGATCCTTCTACTCCGTAACCTGAGAGCAACAAAAGAAATGAGTTCAGTTCTACCCCCTAAACACAAGTTTTAAGAACAGCACAACTTGTGCTCTGGTGAAGCCCTACAATACATGACACGTGAGCTCAAGTGATGCCCTTCTTAGTAGCAGTAACAGTAATAGGCAAACTGATCTAAACTCGACTCACAAACTATCTAATCTTTGAACAGTGCTTATTTGTTGTGTTGTGGACCAGGAAAAAATATTTGTAACAGAGAAAAAGAGGCACTTGAAGTATACTGCTAACTATAGAAAAATAGACAATTGAAGTAGTCATGTGAAATTCGTGTGATTCCTTATACAAAATGGTAAAAGATAATACTTTTTTTTGCATTGCTATTAGATATAAAAAAAGATTAAGATTGTTGCATGTTTAGCCAAGAACTATGTAACACTATGAATTTAATTTCATGTTTAGGCAAGAACCATGCAACACATTCAGTGCTTCCAAAATAGATTAAAATAAAGTAGCCACAGGACAAAAATTATTAAATTACTAGTTTGGTAATTACTTATGCATTTGCTTATCTGAATATTCAGTGCTTTCTAAAGAGTTTCTTATACCAAGACATGTAAAATAGAGAAAAAAAAAAGCTCTGAAAGTGAAACTAAGTCTGACTGTTTATCGGTAACAGGCAAGTAAGCAGGTGATTGCAATATATAGAGCTTTAATCAGTTCAGTCTTGACATATAAGAACGTCTAGTGCAGAATAAAGGTGAAGACGTCAAAAGTAGACAGGAAGATAGATGACAATAAACAGTCAATCAAATTTTTCTAGTGGCTGTAGTGATTCGTAATTCGCAGGTGGCTGTAGTGATTAGTAATTTGTAGGTCAACGAGCCTAGAGTTTATTTTCACTGTAAGACAAAACAACTACAAGGTTGGCATCTCTGAAAACTAGCAACAGTTATCCCACTCTGCCTAGTGTTTTGTTAATCAATCGAGAAACAACTACATTGCAAACCGAGGTCAGAGAAATCTTGCTATCTTCTTCCTCTACTCATCAAACTGAGAATATGAAAAGAAATGAGTTAATGATAGCATCCGTTAAATGAGCTTTTCTATGCTACAATAGTAAGTCAGAAAGTAAAAACAGAATTTAGCTAGTGAATCAGGCGCAGGAAGGTTTGTAAGCTGGTAACTGATAAGTTCACTCTAGTTACTACGCACTGCAAGAAAGCTCATTTTAACTACCATTACTATGCACTGCAATTTCAGTTGACTAAGCACATCAGTTTCAGAACTACAGCAGAGTTGAGCTACGACAATGAAACAACGAACCCAGTGTATAGACTTTGTCTCTTTAGGATCCTCCACTCGCCAACCTCGCAACAAATCTCAACAGCGGCAGAACACAAATGCATCAAGAAACAAATCTGAGACAATATGTATGTAATTGGTAAACATGAATGTGTATATAATTGGTAAACAAGTATCACTAGAATCTCAGACAATATGCATGTAATTGGTTCATAGTTCATCCATCTTGCGTCGAACAAGTTGGCCATGCCGGTGGGCAGCTCGCCACAGAGGCGGTTGTAGCTGACGTTGAGGTACTGGAGGTTGGCCGCCTGTGCGGGCACGGCGCGGTAGATGGCGTTGTGGCTGAGGTCCATGAGCCCGAGTGGTAGATGGCGCGGTAGTGTGGAGTCCATATGAGGTATGACTGCTGGTTTCGTCCTGGGCCTCCAAGGGATGGAACGGGCCAATACATGTAAGGTTTCAGACAAAACCAAACTCAACCGAACAGCTGTTCCCAGCTGGGCCTGGACTCCACACTCCACCATTTCATGTGGTTTGGGCTCGATTCCATATCATTCCAGGCCAAAACTAACAAGGCCCCATATGGATTGCCGCATACTTAGAAACCCAACCCCACTCCACCCGTCCCGCCCCACCCCCACAAACGCCGCTGAACCCAACCCAATCCACTAGCGGGTTAAACCCATGGGTTTTCCATGGGTACAGACACAGGTGCGAGCCTGCTTCTATATGCGTGTGCTGTTGCCTACAGTTGCTGGTTTTAGGCGACTGAAGCTGTTGTGTACCGTGCTGCCTTGTTCAGTTCTTGCTCTAACCATTGCACGTTAAAAGCTTCAAGGCATTGATGGAGATCTGTGTCATCGACTGTGGCGGTAGCAGCTTGGAATAATATTGCCGCACACCACCCTCCTACCAAAGAAAGCGGAAGCTACTAAAATACAATAATTTAGACCTATTTGCCTCCTAAATATGAGTTTTAAGATTTTTACTAAAGTTCTAACTAATAGAATTTCTCAAATTGCTCATAAAATAATTCGACCTTCTCAGTCTGCCTTTTTACCTGGCAGGAATATCATGGAGGGAATAGTTATTCTACATGAAACAATTCATGAGTTGCATAGGAAAAAAATAGATGAAGTCATTCTTAAACTTGATTTTAAGAAAGCCTATGATAAAGTGAAATGACCCTTCCTTCAACAAGTTTTGAGGATGAAAGTTTTTTCACCTAAGTGGTGTTCTTGGATTAATCATGTAATGACTAAAGGAAGTGTTGGGGTTAAAGTAAACAATGACATTGGGCATTTTTTTCAAACTAGAAAAGAGGTTCGTCAAGGAGACCCTCTCTCACCCATTCTTTTTAATATTGTGGTAGACATGTTAGCCATCCTTATTTCTTGTGTCAAAGATCTTGGACAAATCTCAGGAATTGTTCCTAATTTGGTGGAGGATGGTCTCTCTATTCTTCAATATGCTGACGATACAATTATTTTTATGCAACATGATTTTAAACAAGCTAAAAATATGAAAGTCCTTCTAAGCGCTTTTGAACAGTTTTTTGGTTTAAAAATCAACTTTCATAAAAGTGAATTGTTTTGCTATGGGAAAGCCAAGGATCATGAAGGTGACTACTCTCAAATCTTTGGATGTGGGATGGTTTCATATCCTTTTAAAAACCTTGGCAGCCCTATGTATCATCGAAGATTAAGTAATCCGGATTGGAAAGAGGTAGAAGAAAGGTTCCAAAAAAATTGAGTGGTTGGAAGGGTAAGATGCTTCTGTCGGTGGCCGTTTGGTACTCATAAACTCCGTTTTTAGTAATTTATCTATGTTTATGCTCTCTTTCTTTGAGGTACCTAGAGAGGTACTAAAAAAACTAGACTATTATAGGTCCAGATTTTTTTGGCAAAGTGATGAATATAAAAAAAATATAGATTAACTAAGTGGAGTATTCTTTGTACACCAAAAGACCAAGGAGGTTTAGGAATTTTTAATCTGAACCTTCAGAACAGATGTCTTCTTAGTAAATGGCTCTTCAAATTAATTAATGAAGATGGGGTTTGGCAAAAACTCCTAAGAAATAAATATTTGAGAAATAAGACTATCACCCAAGTTTAACATATGCCTGGAGATTCTCATTTCTGGTCCAGTCTCATAAAGGTTAAGGATGAATTTTTGAGTATGGGCAAATTTAATTTGGGAGATGGAACTCAAATTAGGTTCTGAGAGGATGCCTGGTTAGGCGACACTGCCTTTAAAAACTTTTTCTCTAGTATTTATAATATTGTTAGAAAGAGAGTGATTCAGTTAATATGGTGATGCAAACGCGACCCCTAAATGTCTCTTTTAGACGATCACTAGTTGGTGATAATCTACTTGCTTGGTTTCATATAGTAAATCTAGTATAACATGTTGAAGCATCTAGGCCCGCTTTAGTGTTTTGGTAATTAATGACGACTCTTATTTTTGACTAACTACGTTGTTGAGATAATTGTGGTTGTAGTCATAATAAGGAATGGAATGATGGACGAAGTGGTATACATATGGATGGCTCAAGGCAAAGGTATCTTGATAGGGTTTTTCTGTTTTGCCGGTCACAAGGAGATTAGAGTTGAGTGACCGGATTATAGGTTAAATGCCGTACTATCAAGAGGGGTCGATGAGATGACCTTGAGTATTCATGGTTGCCACAAATGCTCAAAGCCTATCGTTGTGAGTGGTTCGTTGAGAGACAGCTAAGGGATATAGAAAGGAGGGCTGGCAGAACGCTCCTGGCGGTCCACGGTCAGACCGCAGGTGCCTCCCAGAGACGGCCAGAGAAGTTGGTTCTCGGGTGGCTCGGGAGATGGCCCGACGGTCTGACCGTCCCAAGCCACGGTCTGACCGCCGTCACTTGTCTGGTGTCAACAGAGAATTTGTTCTCGGGTGAAAGTTGAAAGTGTCCCGACGGTCTGACCGTGGGTAATGACGGTCTGACCGTCAGGCTCGTGTCAGAGCAAGTTTGAAAGTCAAACTAGCCGTTGGGTTGTACGACGGTCCGACCGTGTGGAGTCACGGTCAGACCGTCCAGCGCACAGAAAGCTGTAACGGCTAGTTTTCAAAGAATGGGCTATTTATACCTCCTCCATCCCGTGCATAGTAGCTCTCTTGGCCATTTGAAAAGTATTGTACACCCTTTGGAGCTTATTCCTCTCTCACACAAAGCCCTAGTGGAAAGATTGCAAGTGTGTGAGTGTGAGTGCCCTAAACTTGAGTGAATTGAGCATTGTGGCACTTGGGATCCTCAAGCAAGCGTCATCGACTTGTTACTCTTGGAGGTTGTCGCCTCCTAGACGGCTTGGAGGAATCAAATCCGTGAGCCCTTCAAGAAGTGTGTGAAGGAGGCCCGGACTCTTGTGAGAGGTGCGGTGATCGCCTCGCCGGAGTGGTGAAGAGCAACCCTAGTGGAATCGAGGTTTGGAGAGGTTCAAGGTATTGATTGTGTTATATCTCAAGTTGTTCTTTGTGAGCACTTCTTGGTGGTGGAGAAGTGGATACTTGAGGAGAGTAGCATATCATACGCTTGAATCCACCTCAACGTGGATTAGGGGTGATCGGCAAATCACCGATACCACGGGAAAATATCCTTTGTCTCTTGTCATATTGTTCTTTTGTTGTTTACATACTAGAAGTTACATGATGTATGTCACCTAGGATTGTCAACCTACTTTAGTTCAAACCTAGGTTTAGTTGTCTTGTGCTTGCTTTTATTCAATTGTCTTTAAATTCCGCAATTAGTCGGATAGTTAGCTTTTAATTTGTTAATTCGGCTATTCACCCCCCCTCTAGCCGGGGTCCTTCGATCCTACACATGTTCAGTTGTCTAATATAAGAGATACCTTCAGCTGGTCACCTAATCAAAATGGATCATTCATAGTTCATTCTATGTATAGAACTTTAGCGATGTTGAATGTGATCCCGCGTCGCCATATTATTTGGAAACTAAAATTGCCCTTAAAAATAAAAATCTTCATGTGGTATATAATCAAAGGAGTGACCCTAACAAAAGACAATTTAGCTAAGAGACAATGGAAAGGGAGTTTAAAATGTTGTTACTGTAATCTACATGAAATAATTCAACATCTCTTCTTTGATTGTCCAAATGCTAAATTAATTTGGCGAGTTATTCAAAATTCTTTTAACATACCTCAACCCTTGGATATAGAACATATGTTCGATGGATGGTTAAATGGGGTACAGAGAAATTTGAAACATAAGGCTCTAATTGGGGTTTCGTCTCTTCTTTGGGTAATTTGGTTGAGTAGAAATGACATGATTTTTAACAGAGCATAAGTTTTTTCCTCCTTGCAGGTACTTTTTAGAGGAACTTATTGAATTCGGTTCTGGTCTCTGTTGCAGAATGAGGAAGAAAGACCTAACATCATGTGGGGATGTCGTGCTCTTGAGTCGACTTTGATGGATATTTTTGCCTCAAATGGATGGTGTTTTAGCAATATAATGTTATTTTAGAACTCTTGTTATTTGGAGGGTTCAAATCCACCATATGGATTTTGCCTCTTCTTTGTTTTATGAGACTGTTATAATGGACGGCTACATATATCGATCGATACATCGGCTGAAATTTTAATACAAATTCCCTTATCTAAAAAAAAATTAGCTGCCGGATTATGATGAACTCTTGGCCACTGGAGGACCTGAGAAGTGGATGAGACATCTGCTGAAAACTGGAACAAAAAAAAGAGAAAAGAGCCAACATTAGGATCCTCTTCTATTTCTGGTGGGGCATCTGGAAAGAAAAAAACACGAGAATATTGAAACGAGGGGAACAATCAGTGTCAAAAATCACGGCAGCAATCATCAATGATATCACCCTGTTCCATTTTGCTCATCATGCAGCAGCTTCAGAGCAGCTCTCGACTTGATCAGTTTTAGAACACTGCTCACGGCCCACTGGTCTATCTTTTTTTTTTAAAAAAAGACTGAAGTGCTGTTATCCGTAGCATTTTACTGATAAACGTTTAGCTTACTATTTTTTAGATAATGGAAGAAAACATTCCGACTTTTGCTTGGAACAAGCTATAGCCCCTTATTATAATATGCAGCACATCCTTCTACATACACATCAAAACATAAATACCAATCACATAGTATAGTTAAAGAAAATTAAAAGCAAATTCTATTGTTAAATCTTCATCCATGGTTGATAAACAATTGCATGGCCACCGTCTCCAATCTACGGCATGCGTTATTTGTGATGAGTTTATCCTCCTCACTCTGTTCCAGCTGAGCCAAAACCGTAGCCAATGAGTACTCCGGTACAATACCTTGCATATAAGATTGTATTATAGCATCGTTAAAGATGATGTCATTTCTACTTAGCCAAATAGCCCAGCATATTGCAGATGCCCCAACAAGTATTTTAGACTTTATTTTAGTCCCACATCTCATTAACCATGTGCTAAACATATGACCCACGTTCTAAGGAGGTGGAAGCCCAAAAGTAATGTAAACAATATTCCGAATGAATCTAGCATAATGACATTCAAAAAAAATTGTTGTATGGTTTCATCAGAAGAGCAGAAGCTATATTTCTTACTCCCATTTCAATTTCTTCTTGCTAGGTTGTCTTTGGTAAGTACTACACCTTTATACAAGAACCACATAAAAATGCAAAGGTTTAAATGCAGTTTTTCCTGTTTGTCTGTCTTATGGCGAAAACACAACGTTCTTCCGAGCTAGCTAATCCACATCCATGCAGGTCGGTTCTCACGACCAAAATACTCAACATTCATCAGAAGGAGAACAAGACAAGGAGTGGCTAAAATAACTGCCTAATTGGGTTTTGTTCACCGAAGTATCGCTCCGCCAGCCATCGTCCTTGGGTTCACCATGGGTGAGCACCCGTGTGCGAACCCATGAGTTCCAACCCATGGCAACCCGCCGTTTCCAACTCACTTTTCTGCTCTACCCAACCCAACCAAAGAGAAATAAAAACCGCTTACGCCCTTCCAAAGTAAGCCACACCTTAACTCAACCCAAAAAACCCGTTTAAACCTAACCCATTAGCAGGCCTACTCCTATCCATCCTCTCAAACATGGATTCCACTATTTTTTTAAAAAAAATTGTTTTTTCTCTCTCATTCTCGTTTTTCTTTCCTCCGAGCAACCCACGCGGGAGGGGGGGGGGGGGGGATGGGTGGCCCCGTGGCCTGGATTAAGGTCCACAACGAGTGGTCAGCGCCGCACACGAGCGGCATCGAGATCTTCTTGTCCGGCGATTACGGGAGAGTATTGCAGCACACACTACTTGATTTTTTTTTCCTGAATTGTCTCGCCTGCCGATATGGACCATGGGCGGACTAATGTGTCACAAGCGAAGATGTTGAGTCGATCAATCACACATTAGTTCCAATCTCCCCTCCTTTGCCTTTATTTCGTCCTTGATGAAGAGACGACGACATTGCACAGTGCGTTGCACGCACGTACGCAGGGTGGAGAGGACAGCTCGATCAGCACTGCAGCAGCAGGGGAGATGCATGCGTTCATGTCGTCCTTGAATATGCGGTGTCGATCTGGGCAGACCTCGAGAAGGAAATTCTGCTATAACATCATCTCAAGCTACTAAATCAGACCTAATTCTGCAATTAAGAGCTGGATCCCACTTTTAGGAGCCCAAATTTTTTCAATAACTCCAACAGCATTACTCAAAGAAAGACTCATTTTTCTAATGACGATGACGGTGGTTCCTGGCGCCAGGACTGCTATTTGGACACCAACGACACGGATTACCGCCGTCGCATCCGCAGAACAGTTAACAGTTTAGTTCTGGCGATAAGGATCGATAAGACCATATGATCTGGACTTTGCTTGTTGGGCTGCCTAGGAAGGTGGGCTGGACCGAGAAAATGCAATCCATTTAATAAACGTGCTCACAAGTCACAACACAACATGCTCGAGCCATAGGCAGTTTTTGGTACAATATTTCCTGCTCATTTCGCTAATGAGTAATGATCATGCCAGGCATTTCGTGTCAACAAGAAAGCGAAAGAAATTATTTGGATATTCAGTGTTCGGCATCCCATATCTTGGAGAGACGTAGCACACCTAGCTGGCTAGGCCTCTGGACAGACTCACGAAGGAAGCTGTTGCTGCTTGTCCACCGGCGCCGAAGACGGTGCGATCTCCAGCGCGGCGGGCTTGTTAGGGCAGACGTTCCAGCACTTTTGCTGATCAAGGTAGCAAGGCTCACCGGGCAGCAGGGTGCAGCAGTAACATTTCGTCCACGTACGGCCGCAGTAGTCCTTCACGCACATCTCGATGCGGAACTTGGAGTTCGCCGCCGTCTGCTCCTCGCCCTTGGGCTTCCACCGGAGGGCACCTGTGTATCTCTCCCCATCATCTTCACCTTCTACTGCAAACGAAGATCTCGCAGCTGCATTTGGATCACGTACGTTCTGCGTCATTTCAAATTTAAGCGGAAATTCGAAACACAGAGTGGTGGTGTGTACTTACAGTTTGCGGTGAACAAGAGGCATGCCACGATCACGGCGAAGAGAATTGTGGGCAGCGTCTTGGTCTCCATCGGGCCGCCGTCGATAACCTGAGCCACCACAACCTTCTTCTTCTTTCTTTATTGTTGTTGACTGAGAAGTGACGAAACAGTAGCTTTGTGTAGATGGACGGCAACATGCTCCATGGTTTGGCAATTTATAGGCCATAATATCGATGTGTCTTTTGGAATGAAACTATTTCCTTCCTTTGTTTTGCGAATCACAACATTTTCGGAAATCTGCAAACCACACCTTTGATTTGCCAGGATTCAAAATGGCCAAATTATATGGAGGTATATAATACCTCGCTGGCATGCAGAAATCATGCGCGGTGACAAATCGATAATGCCATATCATGCGAGAAATTAGCATTCAGGTTACAGACAGTATCCTAGAGGCATGCAAAAATCACGTTTAGGGACAAAAATCAAAGGCATGATGTGAGCAGATTCCAAAAATCATGTCGATTAGCGTAGCTGGAGGGAATTCGCGGTGGACGATGAGATAGGTTCTACTCATGATCACTGCAACAAAATTTTGAGCATGATGATCGATAAAATAAATTCTTCATCCATGCATGCATGCATGCGCCTTGTGCTTCACCATAGCATTTCCTCTCGGTGGTAGCACGTGGCAGCTTCTTCCTTCTGCCAAAGTCGTTCGTTGAGATTTTGACTTTCGCCGATCGAACAAATCACTGAGGCAAAAAAAGATCGATAATGCCACGCCTCGCTCGTTTCTGCTTATAAAATGCTGTTGCACGAAGCCACATCCATGCCGATCGAGCAAGCAGAGAAGCAGCGACGATCGAGTCCACGGCACCGTTGTCCGTGCCCAATGCCGTTGCGCAAGAAAGACCCCTCTGCCGCAGAAGCAGGCGTTCAACGACGACGAGGCCGGCCGCGAGGACCCCTTAAGTTGAACTCGCGTTCCATGCCTTGTTGTCTCCACGTACAATGTGGCCAACGTCCTGCCGGCTGCTGCCGCCGTGTTTGCCTGGGTCCACTCCTGGGGCTGGCCACGGGCGGCCGTGGCTTCGTTGTCTAACCATAAAGACCAGACTATCAGCATTACCAGGGAGTCACCAACTGGACCCGCTTCCTTGCGTCGAGCCACCAGCACACTAGGGTGTCCTGGGGTAGTGGCGTGAGCTGTTGCCATCCCATCTGGCGCAGGACCTTGAACCACACCTCACGACTGACGACACAGCCGAGCAGTAAATGGTCGATGTGCTCAGGCAGCTGAGAGAAGAGGGCACATGGACCGTTATTCTGCAGCCCAGGTCGTTGGAGACGTTCTGAGGTCCAGCAGAGACCGTGGAGCACTAGCCAGAGGAAAAACCTGTATTTGTTCGGCACCTGAGTCTTCCAAAGTTTTTTGTTGCCCGACACCGAGGTTTGAGAGAGGAAGAAGGCCTTGTATGCCAAGCTTGTCGAGTAGGTGCCCGAGCTGCTCCAGGGCCATACAAAGTGGTCTGGGAAGTCCGATGTTGTCCCCTTTTTAAAAAAACATGTCTGACACTTGGTGTATGTACGTGGAGTCCTGCTCAATAAAAAAAAGGAGTTTTATTGTCTAAAATACTGATCGGTAATTTTGAAAAACTACTTGCCAGTAGTTTGAGGGTAATTTCATAATTACATTATTAATTAATAAATAAATTTATTTTTATGATAGAATATTAAGTCTACGAAACGTTAGTTTATCTTAAAAAAATATAAAACATTAGTTGTTAATTAGATTATTAATATAACTTTATTTATAATAATAAAACTAATTAATATAAATCTATAACTTTTATTTTTTCCGATATTGCCCTCAAATTAAGAAACTACTAGTCAGTAGTTATAATTTTAGATTATAAAATCTATATTATTAAATCAAACTACTGGTCAGTAGTTTGTTAGATAGTAAAACTCATTTTAAAAAACTCTACCTTGCATGCATCCATGGTTCTCGTATGTTATGTCCGTCTTTCTCGTGCATACTCAATCTCTCCGGCTCTCCGCTTGTCCATGTCACACTTATCCTCGACCTAGGCGCTAGGCCCTAGTGTGAGAAGTTGTGACACGATTGGAGGTGGAGAGTCTTAAAATTTTGCCATGCGTTTATACGATTCCATTTAAATAAGAACACTTCCAATTGTTCATATTTTTCCTGTTTGGCAAATTTTGATTAAACATTGTAATTGCATTTAAACCCAAGCAAAATGTCAAAATCATTATCCAACGTAAAATTTTTATTTGGCAGCCAGAGTTTGAAATGGCTGAATGTTCTCTCATTCACTTTCCTCAACATATGTTATTACAAGTATCAAAATAACCTTTGCGGGGATAGTTGACTCCCCGAGGAACCAGCTGGGAATTTGGCTTTAGTGCACCGACCTGCCGTTGGGGGCAAATTCTCCAGCACTGTTTCTGATCTAGGTAGCAAGGTTGATCTGGCAGCATTCCGCAGCAGTAACAGCTATTGGTGGGGTTCTGGCTGCAGGTTCGTCTAAAACATAGTTCAATGACAATCTTGCTGCCATTTGTCATTGCCTCACCATCTTCTGGCTGCTGCCAGAGACCACCTGCAGCTGCAGGTGTTTGCGAGTCACTGTCACCTTCATCGCCTACATTGTTGTGCCGCCGCATCACAACATATATTTTAAAGGAATGAAAAAACTGATGGGATATAGAATGTAAGGATAGATTTATGCATTCACATTTCACAGAGATCATGAAGCATGCCAATAAGATCATGCCGAGCAAAATCAGTGTAGCCTTATTGTCGTCCATCAGGCAGTCACTGATCAACCTGCAGCCCGAACTGCCGTTTCGAAATCTAGAGGAATGTTCGGATAAATAGTTGAGAATACCAAAAGTATTCTTGGACCCTCAAGCAATTTTTAATAGATCCGGGAGGAAATATATTTTTAAGAAAGGGCAAGGGAAATTTATTTCCTGCTAATATATGTTATCGAGCTACTCATAAACCAGGCGCAACGCAGCTGCTTCCATATGGTGGATAAGTTTTGGTAGACATTTATTGTTATTACTAATTCGTTCCAATCAATACATCCAAAATATCTCACAGAACATTACTGATTAATTTTACAACAATTGTTTATAGATAATGAGATGATTATATTATGAGAACCTTTACAATGAACGATCATAAGTAATTACTAGTTGTATAAACAGTATTTACTAATTGTATAGATGGTGATAATAACTTAGTATCGATTACCAAAACAACACGTTGATTACCACTACTAATTTACTGGTGATAATATGTATTATAAAACATCTATATATTAAATCTAAATTTAGCTGTGAAAAGAAAGTTACAGCTAAATACAATCAGTGAGAATAATGTCCACATGAGGCGAGCAGAATGCCCGCACTGATGAAAGAATATAAACAAACAAAAAAAAAAATCTTCTCAGTTCAGCAACGTTATTGTTGAACCCACCATGTAATGCTATTATGAATGAAGATTCAAGCATCCGCAACATAATTTCATCAATATCGCTAGACAATGAGCATCAGTTACCATGGACATCACCACCATGATCCTATCACCTAGAGTATATATGAGAAGGGAATTGGTCCTTAGCGCCACCCGCCAATAAGTTTGTCACTGTGTGGCTAGATCAATGATCTACATACTGGTGCAAACCCCTAAGAGCATTTCCAACGGCTATGTATTCTATTTTGTAAAATAGAGTTTTTTTACTTCTTTTATAAAAAATAAAAAACCTCTAAAAAAATAGAGGAACCAACAACCTCTTCAAATATGAACTCACTATTTTTTAAATCTCCTCCACATTGACTGAATCGGCAGATTTTCCCTTTTTTTTTTCAATCTCGCCGATCCTTTTTTGGTACGACCGCCGCCAGCTCCTAATCATCACGAGAGTCGTTTATCTATATGCTATTAAGAAAGTTGCCGGTTACCCCTGTGCCACTAAAAAGTTCCCAGACACCTCTATGCTATGCACTCAACTTTTGATATCCCGTATGCCATTCCATCCAGTTTTAAAGCTAACGGTGTCAAACCAACATGAAAAATAACCAATTTACCCCTAAGGGGCCCACCTAGCATTTTCCACGTTGAAAATGGAAAGTGAAGCTCATGGACGTAAGTTTTCAGTTCGCCCGGCAAAACCAAAAAAAAAAAAGAAAACTGAAAAATAGTTTTGAAACCATGTTTAAAAATCATAAAAAATGGAAAATATTTTTTAAAAATGTTTAAAAATCTGGAAAAATTGAGAAAAACGTGGAAAAAATTATGAATATGTTTAAAAATCTAGGAAATTTGAGAAAAACATGGAAAATTATAAATATGACCATTGCATACCAACAAATAACTACATATCACATGGAAAAAATGCACATGACAATTGCATAGCAATAAGTATCACCAACATTTCAGCAAATAAGTTTTCATCACACTTAATCCACACATAGAAATTAGTAGTTCACTGATTTTCATCACACCAAACCATACATGTCTTAAATTACATTACAAATAGTAGTTCATCCACACAATTTATTCAAGCTGGAGCTGCTTCTTGCTTCTAGTATTAGAAGCTGGGCTGGATGGGTTGGTCACTTCAACTAGAACCCTCCTTGGTGTACACTTCTTCATGATGGCTCGCTTCTTCCTTGGTGTCTTCACTGTCTATGGAGAGACTTCAATGTCTTCATGCACAGCTGGATGAAGCTCGGCTTGAAGAGAAAAGGGGTCATTGGATCCAGCTCCAGACCTTCTTTTTGGCAGCTTTCTTCACTCTCTTTGGCTTTAGTATAGCAGTGGCCACCGCCTCATTGTATGGGAATACCATGCCTGATGTAGGAGTGGCCACAACACTGCTACTCACTGTGTTACTGGATGGTGCTATGACAATTCTCATGCAAGTATGGGTTCCTTGTGATCTGCAAATTTTGACTTACATCAATGGTTATTGACTTTCAAAAAAGACATCAATGCATATAAAGTGTTACAACAAAAATTACCTTTACTGTGACTTCATCACTCAAAGTAGCTGTATGAATTCTCCACCTACAGCCAAGCTCCTTGCCAGTGCAATGCACCCTGTACCGAGAATGATCAGCCTTTTCAATTTTATATTGGGACTCATATTTAGTAGCATGTGTTGCTAAAGCCAATTTAAAAGCTTCCTGATCTGAATACATAGTGCCTACTTTCATTGGAGGATCATTCTTGTCATAGTCTGCATCTGGTTTCTTTGGAGGCTCTATATCTATAACAATATCATCTTCCTCTATTTTATCATCAGACATAGATTCATCCTTATCTACTTCATCATCTAACAATGTGTCTGGTTCAGATTGACTAGTGGAAATAGGAGCAGCTCAATGTTCAGGACCAATGTCAATATACAAGAATTCATCATCAACACCCACATGCTCATTGGATGGGTTTGGGTTAGCAAGTGATTCACTGTCTGTAGATTTAAGGCTACATTCTCCCATGCTTATTTATACTGAATCTCCAGCACCAGTTTCCCACTTAGAAATGTCAGGGGGCTCATTAACCAAGATGGCGTCCATCCTACAGATGAACAACAGCACATGCTCAACACATATGCATACATCACATATATGCGAGCAAGGGAACAACAAGGAGAAGGATCGGATTATACCTTGACGCCTAGGGTGAAGTATGGGTCGGGGCGCAGCCTGGGAAGCGGTCAGGTCGAGCTCGAGGCGCGCCTGCCTATGGGGTCCGGGCGCCTGAGTCGGGTCAGGGCAGGGCGAGGCGCGGGGTCGGGTCGGCGCAGGGCGGGGCGCGCGGTCGGCCTCGGGGCGCGCCTGGCTGGGGTCCGGGCGCTGGAGTCGGGTCGGGGTGCCGTGCCGGGATGTCACGGGGCGGGGCTCCGGGGTCGGATCGGGGTCCGCTGCGTCGGCCGAGGTCGGGTCGGGGCGGGACTCCGCGCGCTGTCTGGCGGCGGATCTGGCTGACGGCAGCGGCGGGCCGGCCAGCGACCAGCGGCGGCGGCTAGGGTTCCTGTGGCGGCGGCGATTTTTACAGGCAGGGAAACACGGGAAAATGAGAAAGAGAAAGGGAGAAGAAGAGTGTGTAAATGTTTTAAGGGTAAAATCGTCATTTTAATTTATGGGTCCCACATATTAGAGGTACAGAACCGTTATAATCTCACAGAACATGAACAAAGTGACACACGGGTCAACGAATCTTATATCGATGACATACAGGTGTCTAGCATCTTTTTTATGGCAAACACCTAAGCGTCATATTTTTTAATGACACACACGTAAAACTCTCTCATCACGATGGCCTGGCTGTCTGTCCTTGCTTGGTGCTGCATGCTGTGATTAGTGCGACACGGCTGGAGGCCTGTTGCGATTAGCTCCTGCCGCTCGACGTCAGCGATGTGATTTGCTCCTGCCGCTGATGGCCTGGCCTGTACATGGCGGCTCTGTTGGCCATAAGATTGGCTCCGGCGACAGAGATTTCGACGATTGCGTGAGCGGGAAGAGGGCGAGTCGCGCGGGAAACAGTGCAGGCACGTACGGGGGAACGAGATCCTCTGGAGCTCTCGGCAGAGGGCAGTGCGCCCGTTGATCTGCCGATCAACGGTCGCCGGCCATTCGTTTCTTTTTCTCACACCTATTGAGCCAATGAAAGAAGAGCCGTACGTAGCTCAGTTTGGCCCACAGGCTAACACCAGCCCAGCAGCGTGCGACACGGTTTCTTATGGAGGGAAACGTTTCTTCTGGAGGAAAAAAGCTGAGGGAGCAGTACGACGTGGAGGGATGTTCCGGCAGTGGCAGCCGCTCGTGGCCGCCAGCCAGAGCACCACCGCGACGAACACAAACCCCAGGAGGCCGTGCCGATGCGGCAGCAAGGCCATCATCACGCTCAAGCACGCAGGCCCTAACTGTTGCTGATCAGCTCGATCGGGTAGCAGATCAGAGAGAGCACTCTTTTGCTCCGTTCGTTTTCCCTGCATCGCGTTACTTATATAGAGGGCCGTTGCTCCCTTTGAGCCATGTAGACTGCCACCGTTTAGTAGTGTGCTGGCAGTACGTGGCACTGGACACTGGTGGTGGTTGTCGTTGTTTGGATTGGCGCCATTTTTTTCAAAGGGCACCCTGTTTATTGCCAGCTTAAAGTGAGAATGTTGAGAGTTGAGTCGAAGAAATATTGGTCCACCAGTGCTTCTACGTACTACCCTTCTTGTAGCCTTGTAGGGTATGCATATATTTTTCTCCGGGTGGTCAAGATTGTGACCGGCACTTATCTAATCAAACCGCACCACACACTGAATCAGAACTATGTGAACGAAAAATACTCGAGGTTTGATGTTTGATGGTCTTCGTACGTCCTGGCCTGCAGAAAATTGGCTCTTGCTCCACTCGCTTCCAAAAGAAAACGGAACCGCATGTTCAAGCGTCTGTGCTCCCGTCTTTGCAAGCAGCGTACAACAAATGTCACTATACCTTATTTTCTGTTCCTGGTCAAAGTCACTTGAAAATTCCATATCGTGCCACTCGCTCAGCCAGTGATGATCAATAATTGTGGATTCCAGCTAAAGATTATGACGTGCAACAACACACATACAACTTGTACAATAACATGTTACTCAGTACTCACATCTTTCAAATTTATTGTCTCTTCATATTTGATACCACTGCTTTATGTCTAAAATAGTTAGATTACTGATTCTAGCGAAGTAAACGTGCGGGCCACCCCGCTGGTATAATTGTGATTATATCAAAGTGGTATGTTTATTTAGTTCGTATTATTACGTGATACATATATTATTATTATTCAAATACATAATACTACAGCCTCTGACGAGTGAGTATTAGAGGCTGCCTCACGGTTCATCATATCGCATCCATCCATATACATACGTATAGCAATAGCATGTGATGGACTGTGGTGGACGATGATGCCTGATAATGATCATGGTCAAAGAAGTTAAGGCAGACCATGGCTGGAGCAGCCTTCAGGACGCATGCAGGCTGGCGTCGGCAGGAACGGCCCTGGCCCTGGGTGCGGGCGTGGGTACGGGTGCGGGTATGGCCGTGGCCAAGGACACAAACCAAAACGGCAATACGGAGGGATCCGAGGACTTGGTGGACGTGGATTAGGAGCTGAAAACAGGAAGAGACAAACGTACGTGTTAGTCAACCGATCCAGATCTGATGAAGAAATGCTATATATAGCTATACTCCCTCCGTTCTAAAATTGTTATCGTCATTGACTTTTTTCATCAACTTTGATCATTCGTCTTATTTAAAATATTTTAAAAATATTATATATTTTCTTATAATTTATTTTATTACTAGATAAAATTTAAATATAACTTATAACTTTTTATTTTTGAACAAATATTATGAATAAGATGAATAGTCAAAGATAATTAAAAAAAATCAATGGCGACAATAATTTTAGAATGGAGAGAGTACTCGTTAGTACTTACGAGGAGTAGAAAGAGGTGTTATTGCTGGTGGCGGAGGGATTATTGGCGACAGTGGGTATGGCCCTGGAGGCGGGTGGGGGTGGGGGTGCGGTTTTGGCGATGGCCAAGGACACCAACCGAAATGGCAATATGAAGGGATCCGAGGACTTGGTGGACGTGGACTAGGAGCTGAAAACAGGAAGACAAATGTGCTAATCAGCCAAGACCTGATAAACAAATGCTACGTATAGCTATAGTAGTATTAGTTAGTACTCACAAGGAGGAAGAGGAGGAGGAGGAGGAGGTGTGATCGCCGGTGGCGGAGCGATTGTTGACGGTGGGTATGGCCCCGGGTGCGGGTGCGGGCTAGGCCGTGGCCTAGGACATGGAGGGAAACGGCAATACAGAGGAATTGGAGGACTTGGTGGATGTGGACTAGGAGCTGAAAACATGAAGACAAACATGTTGATTAGCTGGGAACTAATGTCAAAATGCTACATAAAGCTATACTTCCTTCGTTTGAAATTGTTACTGAGTTATTTTTTAGTTAACTTTAACCATTCATCTTATTTAAAATATCATTTTAAATATAAAAAGCATTTTAATTTTCTTTGATGACAAAACATACCATAACACAATATATATAACATTTTGAAAAAAATAAATGATTAAATTTGACCTAAAGAATCAACCATGATATAATAATTTAAGAACAGGGGAGTATTTGTTAGGACTCTACTAGCCTATATGACACGCATAATATCGACATGCAAAGTCAATAAGAAAATAATATATAAGAAGCTGGACTCACGAGGAGGAGGTGTGATCGTTGGTGGCGGAGGGTCCGACGGCTCCGGCGCGCACGACGCGGGGATGTGCCGGCAGTGATAGCCGTTCGTGGACGCTAGCAGGAACAGCACTGCGAGCCACATGATCGCCATGTGGCGGGGACAGCAACGTGGCAGCACGTTCATTAGCGTGCTCACCGGCGTTCTGAGCTGGTCAGCTTGCTTGGGCCTGACGTGCCCGTGTCGAGGTATTTATAATACGACGAGGAGGCCATTGTTCCAGTGAAGCCATGGATGCATTTTATGCTAGATACGTTGCATGATGGTGGCATGGCCGTGGTCATGGTGGAACACGACTTAAGTGCTTGACGCGAGTTTTCCAGGTCCACCACGTTTGCTGGTCAGCAGACGTTGGGAAGACGAAGCACGACGTATCTAATGCCTGTGTTATTCAGATAAGCCTAGCTAGCTATATGTATGCGATTCTCTATAAACTTGAAGGTTTTCTCGTTACACTGGTTGGTTTATACAATAACTTATTCAGTAGTCATATCGCTGTCATGGCGTCCTGCTAGTCACGGCACGTCTTTATACTAGTAGATGGTGCGCCCTTGCGCGCCATTTACTTAAAATTTTAGTTGAAAAAAAGGTATAGAGAAATATATAGAGTTGTTAATATACATAACAATGATTTGATACAATGATGAACAGTGGCAGATGTCATGATTTAAATAGATTTTACATATAGTCCACTAACAAGAATATTTAAAATATAGTTAATACATCTGATTGGTTTCCTATTATAAATTATAAGTTATTTATTATTAGTTTGTTGTTGTTGCATGGACACTTTTGAAAGCGTCATGTACCCTGACCTGCAATGGGAAAAACAACAAACTAAGATTTTTTCTATTACTAAATATGTGCAACAAAATAAGTAGAAATGGATAAATACTTCCAACGTTGCAGTGAACCTCTTGTTAAAAAATCAGTTAGTAAATACATGACATAATCAAGCACTATGCAACCAAAAGGCCTAACAGGGGCTGATCTCATGCACGTAGCTGTACAGCATGTACAAAAAATTTAACACAAAAAGAAAACACACCTCTTGTGTAGTAATTTTAAGAGATGAATAATTGGGTTTGGTATACTATTCATGTTAGGAATGCAAAACGCTGACGATATGGATGTATCAACTCGATGAACATTTATCAGATGATAGTAGATAAGATGTTGAATACCTCGATACATGCAACAAAAGAAAATAGGATCTTGGTACTTCAACACCCTCTACCTTTTGTATCAGGCTATCTTCAACTTTAGGAAGATGATAATGCAATACACTCTGAACTTATAGGAACATGAAAACAGAGAAACATTTGGTAACCTGATGAGTAGAGGACAACAATAACTAAGCCAAAACACCACAAAGGGAAAATATAGCACTATAATCAAATATGGGAAATAACAGTGCACACATCGATACCTGAATATTAGTTCAATGTTTTCAAGGAACGTTTCAATAGCTCCCCAAACTTCACCATACAGTTGAAATAGTGTGCTGAGAATAGAAAACAAGAGCTCTCCTTGGAAAACTGAAATCTTAGAAATAAGACGTAGTGAAAATTGCAGATCAAGAATCATTCTTGTAGTAATTCCTATAGTATTCGTACACTACAAAAACTTATAAAACTTACACACTAAACTATCAGAAATAGGGCCACACTTTTAGGATAGAAACCATCAGTCCTAGAAAAAAAAGATATTATTCTGGACAAAGCAGAAGTGAAATTACTTCTCTTCTGTATGAGCGCAAAAGATTCTTGTACACATTATGTAAGATTTATTTTTGATAGAACGAAAAACTACATAGTACATAACAAAAGGACCAAATTATGATGCCATAAACAAATTTCTCCACAAAATTCTACCCCATATAGTATGTAGGTAACAGGTCGAAAAAGCAACTTTAGTCTTAGAAAACATGAGACAACCTTAAAGCAACAGAATTCCCTCAGATACCCAAATTTTGAAATATGCAGAAATTATGGTTGTGTTTGGTTACTTGCACGGGCCCAGCCTGGATGAGGGGTAGGAACCAGACCGGCTAGAGCCAGGCCCGTTGCATGCAGAGCACCATGTTTGGTTCACTTGCATGGCATTGGTTGCATGAGTTGAGCTTCTGTTTGGTCCTGCTTCTTATGCCTACAGAAGATAATTGGGAACCTAAGGTAGTTTGCGCAATAATAGTCTAAACCAAATATGCATACATCAAAATGTAATTTGTACCAAGTTACTTGATAGATTTTTTAAGATAATGAGAAGAAATAGGTCCCATCCTTGCTTCAAAAGCAGCACAACCAATTATTACATTGTCACAGCACATCCACCTGCTTGTAGGAGAGACAAATAAAAGCAGATAGATATAGAGTCCGTAAGAGCAGAACCTCTCATTATTAGGACCAAGTTGTGAATCAATGATAATAGGTCTGCTTACTAAATCAAACAATACTACATCTCAAAATCAGCTTTTATATTACCAATGGCTATGTTAAATTGGTCACATTAACTAAAGAGAAAATTTTCAATGTCTACTTGGAACATGTTTTTCTAACTGTTCATTATGGTTTTCTGTCACCCAAGGGGTAATAGTCTCACCCATCAATTGCTAAATTGCGGAACTACAATCAAAGACTGAATGTTACCAAAGACCAGATCTAAATATGGTACTTCTTGCCAATGCAGAAATGACAAATTGAGAAAATAGGGATAGTACACTCACCACATTAACTCATCAATATTGCAGTTCCTATATAAAAGTATCTTTGAGAGGTTTTATGGGAGGTCTAAACAAAGGTGTTAAACATGAAAAATAGAATTATCACTGTTCCTGTAGGCTGGAATGTAACTGAGTGATGATAGCAGGAAAAGAAACACCTCCTGCAAAGGTGAACCAATAACAAACAGGGGGTGCCTTTTCTTCACGGATTTTACTTCTGCAGAAAGTCTGAAACGCGTCCAATCTCAGTCTATAGGATAAAAATATGAAGAAAAAAAAATATTTAGCACTGTTTACTACCATATTCATGCTACTGACAAAGTGTTAAAAATCCTACATGAGATAATGATTTGGCTCGTAAAACCACAGTCAAAGATTGAGATAGTTATATTTTTCATGCATTTATCTGAACTTTAGAGCTCTATATTTATTATAGTATTTTTCTAGTTAGTAAGTATTAGCAAATACGCTAAAAAGATCATGTAACTAACATATCTGAAAACTTATTAATAGAATTAATATATGTGAGTAGATATAAAACATACAATAGCTAACTGAATGAAAACATTCGATCACTTTGTGCAGGAAAAAATCATAAATCTTCAGAAAAGGAAATTGTTGCTCAATGATCATGCAACAAGCCGTATCTTACCTCAAACCTAGGCATATTCAGGCAGTCAGCAAGAGCAAGCCACATTATGTGAGTATGATGAGAGCCCCATGCACTCAAATCTATTCACACCCAGGTGAAGTGAAAGATTTATCGACATGTGCTATAATTCCCAAATTTCAGTAGCAAGGCTGCGGAACCTGAACTGTACAATGGTCAATGGTTGCAGTCAAGGGGTTTCTAAGGAGTGGTTGCAAAAAAATGGATAGTTCTTTGACAAAAAATGATGTTTTTCTGGCTCCTGATGGCAGATTATTATTAGATGTACTGACAACAAGAAGCCAGAGCTCTCCTTGGGAGCCTCAAATTTCAGAAAGGTCAAGAATCATTCTTGCAATAAATCCTATAGTACCCGTACACTACAGATTTCTAATTTTGCACTTACAAAAAACATGACCACACTTTTAGCATGGAAACCAACAGTCCTAAAAAAGACAGAATCTTCTAGACAAAGTAGGTGAAGTGAAATTTATTTTTTTTGAGGGAGCGCAAAGGATTCTTGTACACTATATATACGATTTGTTGATAAAGGAAAACTACATATTACATTATAAAAGGACCACATTATGATGGCATGAAAACAAATTGTCCAAAAACAAGCAGAAAAAGCAACTTTGCTCCTGGGAAAAATATGAGACAGCCATATTTCGCACAATTCCTCATAGACATGCAACAATTTAGAAATTGAATCATTAGGTTCTAATTTTGAAAATGCATGAACTAATTAAACCACCTATTTATCCAAAACATGGCCTATGTAATCAAACTTGCATTTCTGCATTAACACACCTAGCTATTTTGCATGATAAAAGGAAATAATTGCATATCTAGATGTGGCTTTCACTCTTTCAGAATCAGTACAGATGCACATTTGTTTTTGTTTCTACAGATAGTTTGTCACAGCCACGTGCAATGTAATGCAACTCAACAAAGTGAAATTTTCCTAATAACATATATCTGATAAATCACAAGATTTGAAGGGAAAATACTATGAGCTGGTTTGCCGACTTGCAGGAACCAACCAACCTCAATTCAAAATCCAACCTCATTACCTTTCCAATATTAAAGGGAGACATAGAATAGTTAACAATAACAGTTCACTCATCATTTTAATTTTGTGTGCCCTACAAGATCAACCAGAGCATAATTGCTTGCCGCTTAGGCACTGGATCGAATACCTTGCAGGCAACAACGCTGGTTCTATTGAATGGTTCTTGTTCAAGCATTTTTTTCAATCAACTTATGGGTAGTATAGCTACTAAGGCATCCTAGCAGCATTTGGCTACTGCATTGACTACAGAATGAGTAAACCAGCTCTGCAATCTATGAAAAAGGGAACAACTCAAGATCTTTAAGATGGGAACAAAGGAAAAAATATAGACTGCAATGAACAACTCAAGTGGTGGGCAGTTGCTTACAGCCTTGTAGATCATGAACGGAGGCTTGTTGATGAAGGGCTCAGCACGTGCCGCCTGCAACCTTGACATGCTTCAACTACGTCGTAGGCCAAGCCAGTAGAGTCTTCCCTCCTCCTCTCCACCTCTTTTTGCTGCTCATTGTCCTTACCAAACTTTTGGGTTTGTCTCCTCCTGAAGCTCCACAAAATTATAAGAAGCATGAGTAAAACAAAAAGCTCCATCCAACTAAGCAATATAATCTCACCTGGCGCCCTCTCTACTCGCTGCATCCAAAATCGTAGTAAAAAAAATTAAATCTAAACCCCTAAACTTGCAAAAAAAGCAGCAGTAAAAGGGATGAACATGGAAAGGATGCAAAGGAAGAAATCTTTTGATTAAAAAACAGATCGAGAGATGTACGAAAATCAGATAACACGGCCATCAAAACACATAGTATAGTCGAGCTGTTCTAAGGACGTAATCAAATCGAAGAAATCAGTGAAGAAGGACGCCGGATCTCATGCAAAAAATAGCTAAAAGAGGAACAAGCAGGATCAAATTGGAAGAAGCAAGTCGAATCCCATGCAAAATCACTCAAGAACAAAACCACCCTCCCACATAATGGATGTAGAAGAACGACAAGCACAGCCAAGAGCATCAAGGAAGAAGCAAATAGGGGAGGAAAGTACCTGCATGAACACAGACCGATCTTACCAAGCGCAAGAGGAAGGAAACAGAGGGGAGGCGAAGAGGCCGATGTAGTCTGCGCGTAGAAGAATAGGACCGCCGCTCGCCCCAAGGAACCGCCATGAATGCAGCGTCCTACAACCCGCCTGTTGCGCACGGACACCTGGCATTGTACATTAGGCAACCAATCAGGAATTAGGAGAGGGAGTGGAGTCGTACATTACCAAATTTCTCACCTGATCAGGCCAAACCCACGCTAAGTCGCTAACTTACTCACCCCTGATCGTAATCGTGCGGTAAAAACAATCGAGGCTACATGGACGTTGGGTGCTTCATGGGCAAAACTCCTGACTAGAGAAGAAAATATAGCAAGATTCCTTACTCGGTGCGGGAGGAACTGTATCTCACTTTTGAGCCCACTTGTACTATTGGCTGTTTGAATCGTCTTCTGTTTGCAGCCAAACTATTAGTATATTGTTTCCCCGACAAAAAAAAAAATGCAGCCAAACTCACAGCACACGCTCGCGGATACACCATTGAACTCTCCACCTAATATCCATTGCACAGACTGCAAGTTTTTTTTATGTACATAGATGGCGAGTCCACCGTCGGGAAAATAACTGTGCCGGCTATATTGAACGACGACACAATTGCAACAAACTGATCCACCTTCGGAAGTGAAAAAGATATGGTAGTCTACCTCGCCTTGTCTCCCACGTTTTGTTTTTCCCTTGTCTGAACGTCAAGTTTCCGCACGCTATCTCGTTCTTTTTTCCTTTTTCTTTAATCGTATAAGCACTTGTCAATATCCACTTTATTCTGACGCCGCCGGCTCACGCGCGCCCCCGCTGCCCTAGCAAACTGCAAACCCAAATCCATGGCGTGGCGCCCGCAGCACATCGACATCCCAAGCTGCGTCCTGGTCCACCAGCAGACCGGCAGCTCCGCCCAAACCAACGCCACCACCGCGGCACCGCCCGGTCCAAGACGAGCACCGGCCTGCCCATCATGATGACCTTCTGGGCCGTCCCGCCGCCAGCCCTCTCCCACTTCGCCGTCTACTGCCCCGGTATCAAACGCAGTCCTCAACACCATTACGTATACACGCAGTCCTCCGCGTGCCCCGCGACTGCCGGTCCAGATCAGAACTCTTCTACAGCGACTACTTCGTGTACCGGGTGAGTGAACCCTCAACCCCCCAGACTGGACCTGCTCCTGAACCCGTTCTCGCAGTCCTTGCAGGACAATGAGATCGCCGTGCTGAGCTACGGCGACGATTGCGGGTACGTCGTGGCCGCTCTCCAGGTCATGCCCAACCTCCTAATTCCCACATTCACGCTTCACCTGTACATACAGATCGGCAACCGACGGAGAGCAGCAGCAAGGGGCGTGGACGTCCCTGAAGTTGTCTGTGTACGATCCCCTGCGTGACAGGGTGTTCCCGATCCCTGGGAGGCGACAAAGGTACGGTAGGCTGGATCGATTTGTGGCGACGCGTCATTCTCTGCGACGTGCTCTCGGAGCATCGTCCCACGCTCCGGGATCTGCCGCTGCCATTGCCGGCCACGGACAATTTGAGTTACTTCCGTGACTCTCCCGCAACCTACTTCCGTGACATCACCGTCAACCTGCGCAAAGATACTATCAAGTACGTCGAGATAGAAATTACTCCGCCAGAAGTAGTGTACCGTGGTGATGACCAGTCACCAGGATCTTCTCCGGATTATTGGGATTGGGAGCGCCACCAGCATGACCAAGAAGAGAAACCACACTCCATTGAGCCCGGTAGCTGGACAGCCACCACATGGACGATGCCGATCCCGGTAGCTTCATGGACCGAATGGCGTCGAGGCCGCTCCGTCAGTCTAGACAACCTCAGCCTCCCTGATGGCTTTTAGGGAGCAGAGGCAGCATGTGTCTATTAGGATCGTTTGCAGTATGTTTCTTTTCTTTCCTTTTCTTATTATTAGGTGTGTTTCTATGTCGACAATTTAAAATTTCCTTGTTATAGTCCTTAAAATACTCATTACATGTACAATTATTTATTTTTCTTTATTTAAAATGACAAGTACTAGTAGTCAAGTTGCAGCCCCAACACAGCCTTCTCAAATTTAGACCCATATTTTGATGAGTTGTCGAAAACTCGTGTATTAAGGAGACATGCTTCATAAGCTGGAGGCAATCATATGGTTAATTATTCTTTTAGTAGAAAGCAACGTAGAAGCGACACGTTTGTAATGATTTCTTGAATCTTAAGACCGAGCCAATGGAGTTTTTTAGACATGCTCATAGGGATAGGTATGTGTGCGTGTGTTCATTGAATCTTCTGTATAAGTGAAGGTCTGTTTCTATATACAATCCTTGTGTATGGATCTAGAGAAAGAATGAAAAGAAAACTTCCCACCTATCTCTGTGTGTCTCATATGCTTGTTGTTGGAATTTTGGGAAAGAGAAATGAGTTCTTTATCATCTTCTTAAATCTCTTTTTTGAAATCAGCTATGGGGATGAATTCGGTGATTCCATTATGAAGATTATTATTTCTAACAGACAAGACAGGGCAGGGCCTGATCACTTACATTTCCTTACGAATAAAAAACTTGAATTACTAGTTAGAGACCAAATTCAAAGGAGGCTTGAAATGCATGCAAGCGTCTAAAAAGTACTGTTCCATTGCAGTTTGCAGAATATATATCAGCTTTAATATGGAACACCACTCACGCTTCCAATTATTCATATTTTTCATAGTTGGTATTTTGATAAACTTTTGAATTACAATAAAATGCTAGTCAAATTTCAAAATCATAATCCAACTCGAAATTATTATTCGGCATCCGGAGCTGAAATGTCGGGATGTTGTCTCATTCAGTTCCTCAACATATGTCACAAAAATTTAAGTCACCGAGGCGGCGATGGGCGGTGGTGACTCCCTGGCGAACCAACTGGGAATTCGACACCGACGCATCAGTCAGACGGTGGGGGCAAGTGTCCCAGCATTTTTTCTGGTCTTCGTGACAAGGTGTACCGGGTAGCAAGCCGCAGCAGTAACAACGCCCGAGTTTATGTCTACATGTGCGTCTAAAGCATAAGACAAAGAAAAACTTGCTGCTTTTCACAGTCGCCTCGCCGTCATCTGACTGCGGCCAGAGACCACCTGCAGCTGCAGGTGTTTGCCCGTAGTCACCTTCTTTGCCTGCATGGTTACGCTTACGCGTGTTGTGCCGCTGCATCACGTTACATGCCAAAGGAATAAAAGAAAGTTATAGAATGTTTGAAGATAGAATTATGCACTCACATTTCACGCAGATCGCGAGGCATGCCAAGATCATGGAGAGCAGAATTAGCGTAGACTTATTGGCGTCCATCTCAGGGGGGCGCTGGTCAACCTACAACCTTAGCTGCCATTTCGAATCTGGACCGATGTTCCGATGAATACCGCAGATATCACGGACCCTCAACCAATTTATATAGATCCGGCAGAAAGCAAAAATTATTTCGTGCTCAGACACGTGAACTAACTAGTACCTACCATAAGGTGTTAACGACGCAGCTGCCTCCAGGTATATTATTCGTGGGCAGTTTTTTATATACATTTATTGTTTTTAATTGATTTGCATCATTGCATCCCAAAACAGAGTAGTATTACTTCTATTCCAGAATTTAAGCATTTCTGGTCATACAACGTGGTGCATAGGAAATGCTATGAATTTGAACCCTCCTAAACATATATAGCTGGAAATGCTTATATATTCTGAAATAGAGTAGAACCACTATTTAATGACTTTTACAACAAACAATACATGGAACAAAATTATTGTGATTGATTTATCGTCTTGACACTGACGGTTCCAACAAGTCAGCTGTTACACGTTTCAAATGCGAGTCGTATCATGGCCATGGCTCAGCTTGGATAGCAGCAGCCTAGGTGGCACATTTACTGCCAGGGCCATCTCGAGCATTTGTGAGGTCCTCTGCCAATGCTAAATTTAGGACCTAAATCATAGTGCAAGATTTATGCTTACATATATTTTCTTCTCTCTATCGAGTCGCTGCATCTGCGTCGCTGTCCCCGAGCAACCTCGCTCTCCTCGCGCGGTGACCTCCGCGAGCTCCCTTGCCCTCCTCATGTGGTGACGACCTTCCTCCACGAGTGACGCCCCTCCTCCGAGCACCACCACCTCCTCCGAGTGCCACCCCTACCTCTCTTCCTCTATGCGCAGGAGGCACACGGATTGATGGAGGCACATGGGCCCGGGGTCAAGGTGGCATACGAGGGCCGGGGCCAAGGCGGCGTGGATCGATGGTGATGTGTGATGGAGGTGCCACAAGGCCTAGGGCCACGGTAATGTGGGTTGATGGAGGCGTATGGGCCCAGGTTGCGGTGTCGCGGATTGACGGAGGCGCGTGGGCCTAGGGCCACAGTGGCATGGACCAACACTGGCAGTGTGGATTGATGGAGGTGCATGGGCCCATGGGTCGTAGTGGTGCAGATCGATGGAGGCACGCGATCCTAGGGCCATAGTGGTGTGGATAGACAGAGGTGCGTGGGCCGAGAGCCACGGTGGCACGGATCGATGGAGGCGCGCAAGGCTAGAGTCACAACTGCGATCGATAGAGGCGCGCGGATCCACCGGCCTCGTCCCTTTTCTTTTGTTTTTTGGGTTGATAGGTAACGACAGATAAAGATGTCTCCCGTCACTACTAATCATTCTTTAGTGGTAGCTCTTGTGATCCACTGGTCCTCCGTAGCAATAGCATATGATTTTTAACTACGGGGTGACAGCAGTGAGATAGTCAAACCTCCACTATAGTGGTTTTTGACCCGTCGCTATAGGGCCCATTTATGGTAGTGACCGTTTCTTCAAAACCAATGCAATGCTCATATATTAGAGTGTGAGTTCAATATTCATATTTTCATGACATAAGTCATTTTTGATAATTATTTTCTTGGTACATACAAGTTACCAGATGAATGACAATATTTCTGCTTACACATTCTCACAGTGTCACATATATCTTAGCTAAAGCTGTCACGCACAAAGCACATTACCTGGAAAGAATTGGACAAATCGTGAGCTGCTAGCCCTTGTTTTCATCGCTGGATGTACGTCCTAAGGCAGTCTAGCATGTGCTTTTAACCTAATTCCGCTTGCCTCAGGACGGCTGCTGACCTTGCGACGTCATGAGATCCAATAATCCCGGTTCTCTAGTAGGGTATGTTTGTTTTGAGGGTAAGGTTCGATGGGATATGATCATTTAGGTTTTTTTTGGATGAGATGATCCAAGTCATGTATTTGATTGAGTGGATGGGATGATCCAGTTTTATATTTAGTTGAATGGATAAAGATGAATATGACAAAATTAAATAATAAAATTATAGATCTTTAATAATTAACTATACACTAATTAGTATGATTTATAGTAATAATAATTTTAAGCTTATCATAATAATTTATAATTAATAATAAATATGTTAATTATTACTAATCCTTGTATAATCAAGCTCTCATCATATACTAATTAATACCTTATTGCTTATCAACTATAATATCATAGTAATAAATATTATTTATTATTAACTTACACTAATAATGTCTAATTACTTTAGTAATTGTCATCGTTACATAACTTGGACAGGCTTATCCGGTCATTTTTGTCGGACAGACTCATCCAACATATTAAGAGAATATTCCTCTTCCAGTTCAACCCTATCCAGCCTGACCGTGAAACAAACACTGGACTAGATGATCCTGTCCAAGCCTATCCAATCCAATCCAGCGAAACAAACACACCCTTAGTGTACCAGAATTCGACGAGATCCACTCTTGGTCCATGAGGATTGTTTGGAGAGGTTGACGACAGACCAACGACCACACGACGGAGATGAAACTGGGATAGATGAAAAACGTTACGGAGTGTGGTAGATTTCTAAACGGAGTAACATTGGGTGGTATTAAAGTGTACTAAAATAGTTTGATGGTAAATTTCTAAAACCGAAATCTTTTGGTTTTTAGAATCCAATTTTCCCTAAGATATAAGACACATCATCAGCTTGGAGGATGCTACGTACAGCGCACTCAAATATCATGGAGAGCATGAGCTAAGACAATGTAAAAGATAGAAAAAAAATCGAATGAACCGTTGCCATGTTTCTATATATATATATCGAATTAAACCTGACGACACATCTTTCTCAGGATAGTCAAATAACAACAGTGGTGATAGGCGACCTGACGGGACACGGCTAAGCACTAATAAGATAAAATAAAAAGAAATGCACACTAGAACAACAACGGTGTTTGGTGGAGAAAAGACACAATAAGCGACGACCGGCGATCATGGTTTAGTCTTCGTCTTTGTATGGAGAAAATCTGTAGCGCGCATGTGTCTGCATATGCTTCGTCCTTGTTGGCATCCATGCCAAGCTTGTCCTTCTAAAAGAAAAATTCCTTGGTTTACTCGACTAACTCAATCATCCTTGACGACTGGAACGATTGTAAGGAAAATTAATCTCATTGTTCACCTATCTACTCGGGCCTGTTTGCATGTACATACATCTGTCCCCGTGATTGTCAAAGGATCGGAAGAAAAATCTTGGGCTCTTCCAAAAAACGGACCTGGTGATCTCATATATGCACGTGTTGTGTGTACATTTGCGGTATGTTCCAATTTGCGTTGGCAGGCCAAATAGTACGTACATTGAGTTCTTTATTTATTCCTCCGATCAACAAATCAGGGCGGTTCTCTACTGCATGACCGTTCTCAATAATTCTGAAGCATTTTTCAGTAATCTGCAAACACGTACATGCACTGAAAATGTATTTAGACCATGGGTCAATGATACATATTAAGTTCTGAAGCAACCACACGTTTATTCAAATACAGATATATAGCCTCGTGTTTGCCTGACAAGCAGAGGACATGCGAGGGAATATTTATTTTCTGAATATCTAGAACAGCATGCATGTGTGCTTGGGATATATAGCTGCCTCGTCTAGTCGTTTGCATTCATCGTCTATATATATAAGCTGTAGCAAACGACTGGTGCTGTTGAAACTCAGCTTGAAGACGATGGCAATCAGCCAATCGGAGCTGAAAGTCAGGGCGAACCGCCGCTGGAGACCTGCGTCTGACATAACTGAGGGTAGCGCACACAGATCGCAGGAGCAGGAGGTGCTGCAAAAATGGGAAGGAAAAGCTGTGGATGAAGCCGACGAGGACGAGTTGCTAGCTCAGAAACGCTACCACTAATATAGGAGGGAGGCATATAGACTGCGGCCGTTCTTCTTCCTGTAAACGAAAACGTGGGAGAAGAAATGGTACTCACGGGGGGGAGTGCCGTATGTCGGTATCGGCGAAGGATTTTCCTGGCAGCGGCAGCCGCTCGTGGTCAGCAGCCAGAGCGTCATGGCAAGCCACACGAGGGCCAACAGCCGGGGGCGCCAAGGAAGAGCAGCCATCGGGTCGCAAGCAGGACGCACACTAGCTGATCAGCTCGCTTGGCTCGCCGCTTTGGTTTCGTTCGTGCCTGCGGTGTGCTATTTATAGAGAATTGCTTACTGTCTATGTTTTTAAATTGTTTTTGCTATTGACTGTTTTAGTTAATCTTGATCATTTGTCTTATTTAAAAAAAATTAAGTAATATATTGTTATACTTTATTTTATTATCAAAGGAAATTAAAATATAACTTGAAATTTTATATATTTAAAATAATATTTTAAATAAGATGAATAGTCAAAATTAACTAAAATAATTAACAACCATAACAATTTAAAAATAGAGGGAATATATCTTTCAGCCATATGGTGGTACAGCCCTAGCAACTAGGGCCACTAACGGTACCGCGTTGCACGTGGCGACGTCGCTGATGGTGACTCACAGTTTTGTCTTGGCGCAAGTTTTCGAGGTCCATCATATTTATCGGTCGTGAAGAAGTCACTAGATACGTATCTCTTAGCAAATCAAAGCCATTCCTCTCAATTGACACAGTTCTCGTTTTGTCAAACATCGCTTGCTGGTGTCATGGTCTCGCGGCTGATGGTAAGGATACCTACTAGCATGCATGACTTTGACTACCAGGAGAAACTTACGGTCACGAACTCAATAAACTTTGTAGAGACTTCTCCCCCCCCCCCCCCCCCCCCCCCTCCCTCCCCCTAGACTGATGTATTCTTCTATACGTTTAGCTTAAGGGCATGCTTCTCAAATATGAAGAAAGATGTTGAGTTCAAGACACATAATCACGGCAGAACAATGGCAGGCAATGGAACGAGGACGACGAGTCACGTGCTCGTCTCGATTCAATATTTACGGTTGGGCTACACAGTACAGAACTGGATGGTTCAAGTTCGGGCTGGGCCTATGAATTATAAAGAGTAAAAAACATTTAATTAACTAGTCTGCTTTAGGATTCGTGCCAACTTTTTAAAGAGATCCACCGAAGCACTTCTCTCGAATAGGACGTGTTCGTCTATACACGTGACATCTTTCTTTGTGATTGTCAAATGATCCATAGAATAAATTTTTTTTGCCAATCTAATCAGACTTGCTCGGTTGTATGATATGAACATCTTAATTCCCCGTGATTGTCAAACGATCAGAAGAAAAATCTCATCGTCCCCTATCTAAACGGAGCTGTTTGTATTACGTACATCTGTCTCCGTGATTGTCATACGATTGGAAAAAAAATCTTTGGCTCTTCCAAAAAACGGACCTTATGATCTTATATATGCATGTGCTGTGTACATCCCAAGCGTGTGTCCTTTTCTCTTTCTAGTCAAGATCATTTGCGCTATGCTTTTAGTTTGCATTGGCAGGCCAAATAATACGTACATTAAGTTTTTATTTGTTCCGATCAATAAATCCGGGCGGTTCTCTATTGCATGATCACCGTTCCCAACGATTCTGAAGCATTTTTCAGTAATCTGCAAACACGTGCATGTCCTGACAGTATAATATATAAGTAGATTATTACTCACTCAGTAGGATAAGAATTTTAGTTAAAAAATGAACTAGAGTTGTTGTCCTAACCACAACAATTTCAGAATGGAGTAATTAATTAGATTTTTTAGATCATGGGTCAATGATACATAATAAGCTATGAAACAACCACGTTTATTCAAATACATATTTATAGCCTCGAGTATGCCTGATAAGCAGAACACCGGCGAGGGAACAATTATTTTCTGAATATTTAGAGCAGCATACATGTGTGCTACGGATATATAGCTGACTCGTCTAGTCGTCTGCATCCATCGTCTATATAAGCTATAGCAGAGGACTGTCGTTGTTGAAACTCAGCTTGAAGACGATGACAATAATAAGAGCTGAGAGTCAGGGTGAACCGCCGCCGGAGGCCTGCGTCTGACGACGACCACATAACCGAGGGAAGCTCACACAGCTAGCAGATACTGCAAAAATGGGAAAGGAAACGCCTGTGGGTGAGCCGATAAGAACGATCGAGTTGCTAGCTACAGTAGCTCAGAAACGCTACCATATATTGGTATAGCCATGCAGCCCGTGCTCGTTCTTCTCTTGTAAGTGAATACGGGGGTGAAGAAATGGTACTCACCGGGAGCACTGTTCCCGTAGGTCGGCGCCGGCGGAGAAGGATTGCCGTAGGTCCCTGGCTGCGGGTCGCCGTAGGTTTCCTGGCAGTGGCAGCCGCTCGTGGCCAGCAGCCAGAGTGCCATGGCGAGCCACACGAGGGCCATCATGCGGGGACGCGAAGGAAGAGCAGCCATCGGGTCGGATGCAGAAATTTTGAGAACTGATCAGCTCGCTTGGTTCGCCGCTTTGGTTTTGTTGGTCCCTGCGGGGTGCTATTTATAGAGAAGTGTTTATGTCTTTCAGACATGGTACAGCTAACTCTAGCGACTAGGGCCACTAACGGTACCGCGCCGCCGCACGCGTGGCGACGCCACTGATGACTCATAGTTTTTGTTCTGGCGCAAAATTTCAAGGTCTAGCATATTTGTCGGTTGGGAAGAAGTCACTAAAATATCTTTTAGCAACTCAATAATTGTCTTATTCCTATCCGTAGGTCTAGGGTGTGTTCGTTTCTTTAGGTCTAAATTTTAGTGAGATCATATCAATCATTAAAATGGTATATATGATTATTAAATATAAAATTAATTACATAGTTGAATGCGCATCAGCGTGACAAATTTATTAAGTTTAATTAAATCATCATTAAGAGATATATATTATAGCATAATATTATTTAGTTATGACCTAATTAGTCTTAATAGATTTGTCTCGTCATTCAGAGGGGGGGTTATGGACTGGGTTTTGTCAGTAATCTATATTTAATACTCCTAATTAGTATCACAATATTCGATGTGACAGGTCTAAAAATCAGAGGGGTGAAAACGAACACACCCTAGGTCTATATGCAGAAATTTTGAGAACTGTACTTGAATAGTCTTACCAATGCATATGTTCCTCCCAAAGGTGGTCTACACAGATTTTTTTCTTACTTTTTCAGAAAAAAAGGAGAATATATTGTTAAATATCCTGGCCCCTGCTTCCATCGATACACACATAGCCATTTGTTATTACAAAATTACTTATAGTCGAAAGCAGATATTAAAAAAGGACAAAGTGTTGATCTATATCTTCGAAAGACTATAAGGTAATTCTATTGGTGAACTGTCATCCATCTAGCTAGTAGTTTCAAAGCCGTAATTCATCTTGGAGTAGTCTTCCTTGGGTCGTAGGGATAAAAAAAAATGCGTCCAGTACTGGAAATTACAAATATGACGGCGTGATCCTCCTCCATCTCCGTTGTAGGGACAACTTTTTTTATACAAGTTATCAAGCGAGGTTTGTGCCACTCGAAAAAAGTGAGGTTTGCTGAAAAATAAAGGCACAATATGATATAACACTCCGTGGACTAGAAGATACATACATAAAGAACACCCCTCAAATCTCATGTCACATGTACATACATTCCAAAAGAAAAAACAATCTAAGGAACCATTTTCATGCACGTGTCTATCGAACTGTACCTGACGAGATCATCGTTCTCCGGATAGTCAAACTGCCACAACGGGTAAGCACAATACAAAACAAATCAAAGTACGGAAAAATAAATAGAAGACCCGAGCGAGTAGCCGGTATACGGTTAGGTGAGTACAGTGTAGTCTTTATCCTACTCGCCGTGGAGAAAAGTCGATGGCGATCAAGTTGCTTCGGAAGCAACCTAACCGTATACAAGAAAATCAAGTCATTTTTTGCTTGCCTATAGAGTGGGACCTCTATGGCTGGTACAAACATCTTTCTCCATGATTGTCAAACAACCAGAAGAAAAATCATCTTCCACTATAACAATAAAGTACTGTAGCAGCAGGGCAAAATATACTATAGCGGTGGACCAACAACCTCCTATTGTGCTTCCGTAGGTAATAATAATCCTTTATTATGACGGGTTTTTGATGGGCAAGAGAACCTGCCGCTAGAACTTCTACTGTAGCGGTTGGTGGTCATGTCACTTGCTGCTATAGATTTACTGATAAAATAAAAAAAATCACGATGGCACGTGATCCCCACTTGCCAGACCCACCGCGCTACTGCCACCATATGGTCGGATCTGTGCTGAGGAGGGGGTCGTGAGGGATGGAACAAGAGAGGAGGGGAGAGGCCGCCCACGCCCTTGCCAGCCTCCATCGCCCGCCCCCTTGCCGGCACCACCTCTGAGAGAGAGAGAGAGAGAGAGAGAGAGAGAGAGAGAGAGAGAGAGAGTAGTAAAAAAGGGAGAAAACACACAATCTATGTGCAGCTGTATGATTGGTTGAGGGACCAAGAAATGGATCAATGACATCACGTGTTATTTTTAGAGATGGTTCAAGTTGTCGTCTATCTCTAAAAACTGATTTTAAGCGACGACTTAAATTTTTGTCCGCCACTAAATATTGAATCTATTTTAGCCTTCAAAAATTGATTTTCAGTTATGATTGACTATTTTGACTGCCGCTAAAAATATATTCATATATATAGCGGCGGTCCATAATAAAATTGTCGCTAAAGGTTTTCTTTTACCAGGTCGCTAAAGGTTGTACACTTGTACTGTTCATCTATCTAATGATGGGATCTCTGTTTATCTGTACAACATTTTTCCTCCCCAAACGATCAGAAGAAAAATCTCGGGCTCTTAAAAAAAAGTTCCTTTTCATCTCATGAATGTGTATGTTGTATTAATCATATGCGCGTCCATTTCTCTTTCAGTCAGGATCATTTGCAGTAAGTATGTTCCCATTGCATTGGCAGGTCAAGTAATACACTGAGTCTTTTAACTCCAGTTCAACATATATATCGTAGCGGTTCTATTGCATGGACGTTCCCAATAATTTTGAAGCGTTGAACTGTTGTAGTTCAGTAGTAATCTGCAAACAAGTGCATGTCCTGAAAGTGTGATATGCATAGTAGCTTATTAAATAATTAGCGTCTTAAGTTCATGATCCACATGGTACATACTCCTCTGTTTTTGTTTTTGTTTCCTTATCGTTCAGACAAAAGATCTAGTACATTTTTTAACTGGGGTCTTTGTTCCAACGACAATAAAACAAGAACAGAGGAAGTATTAAGTTCTGAAGCTCCCACACTTGCAAAACATATATCTGGCCTCGAGCACGCCTGACAATCAGAGCAGAAGCAGCGAGGTAGTCTTTATTTTCTGATAATTTAGAACAACATGGTCCTTCGTACAAATATATATGTTTAGCACAACATGCATGTGTGATTGGGATATATGTTAATATATAGCTGCCTCGTCGCATCCAGCGTCTATGTAAGCTGTAGCAGACGATTGGTGTCATCGTTGAAACTCAGCTTGACGACGATGATGGCAACATGCATGAGACTTGAGAGTCAGGGCGAACCGCGGCCGGACCTCTACGGCTGACGACGACATAGCTTAGGGTAACGCCTACAAATCGCAGGTGCTGCAAAAAAAACCAAAAAAAAGGAAGCAAATTAAAGCCTGTAGGTGAGCCTGGTCGCAAATTAAAGGCGGGGAAGAAGTAAACGGGGACTCACCGCGAGGAGTGTTGGCGTAGGTCGGCATCCTCGGCGAGGGATTGCCGTAGGTCGCCGGCGGGTTGCCGTAGGTCTGCTGGCTGTGGCAGCCGCTCGTGGCCAGCAGCCAGATCGCCATGGCGAGCCACACGAGCGCCAGGAGCCGGGGACGCACAGCCATGGCGCTGCGAGACGTGCTAATATGGTGGATCAATGCAAGCTTGGCTTGTGTTTGGCTCCGTTGGCGTGCCTGCGTCGTTGTTGTCCAATTTTATAGGAAGCGCTTTCTCTTATCTTTGACTCTCGCTCTCTCGCAGTTATGGCACGGAACTGCCCATCCGCTACCTGTATCAGCCGACATGGTCTCCGATGACTCAAGGCTTTGTCTTGGCGCCACGTCCACCATATTTTTCAGTTGTGAACGCGGAGATCACAAAATATCTAGTAGCAAATAAACAATGATATCCGAGGCGCGCGTTTATTTCTCCCAATAGGTTTATGTAGAATTCTTAGTTGTGAGAGCTCATAATAATTGAACAATCATGCCAATAATGCATATATATTGCTCCCGTACCACGTGGTCTATGCGCAAGTTTTACTTTATTATGCAAATTCTCAAAAGCAAGGTTAGTTAAGGTACAGAGATGACATGCCATGTGTACGGACACTCTAAAAGAAATATCTGTGGGAATCATTTTTTTTTCACATGTCTTTTAAACTGTACCTGACGAGTGACGACCTCGCCATTCTCTGAATAGACAAACAATGCAGAATAGTCAAAGTTTGCAAAAGACTCGAGCGAGGAAACGAGGGTGAGTATGGTCCAGTCTCTTCGTGCTATATATTTGGTGTGCAGAAAAGTCACGGGCGGCGATCAAGTGGTTGCTTCCTTCCATACACGCATGTGAATGTCCTTTTCAGCATTTTTCCAGAAAAGTTTCTTAATTCTAACCCTATTTGCATTGGCAGGCCAAATAAAGCACATTGGGTTCTGGTATTCCGATCGAATAAATCAGCGTGGTTCTGATATTCCGACCGAATAAATAAGACGGTCTCCGCGGCCGCCTTCACCTGCTCAACCAGACCACGCCTCTTATCATGGTCACGCCCAGCGGCCCCGATCCATTACCGGGATGATGGCTCTCTTGTTTTGGCTTGGCGCAAAATTTTCAGGTTCACCAAATTTGCCTGTTGCGGAAAAAAAAAATGAGCAATAATTGTTTCTTCCCTTTTTTTCCTATTGGGAAACCAGTAGTTTTTTGTTGCTTAAGAAACCATTGATTGTATTTATATATATGAGAGTGCAAGTTCAGTCATCATATTTTCTCATATATTAAGCTTACATTTCCAGTACCAAATGGATGCACTATTTCTGCTTACACGCTTTCACGCCTATCTTAGCTTATTATGCTATTTGGCAAAATACGGTACGCTGGGATGGATGTAGTTGTAAGATATATTTGATACATCAGTTTGGAGGAGCACACACTCCTCAAATCTGATGGAGCACGCACAAGATAATAATGTAAAAGAAAAATCCAAGAAATCGTTGGCATGATTCTATCGAAATGGACCTGACAAGCACATCTTTCTCCGGATAGTCATATAACAACATTAGTGATAGCAACGATGTGATCGTGTGGGGAAAAGTCACAAGGGACGTCCGGCGACCAAGGTCTAGTGACTTAGTCTTCTTCAGAAAATTTTCTTTGGGTGGGCGCTCACACAATCAATCCAGGCATGGTGGCATCAATCTATATCCACTCACTGATCAGCCGGTGATATACGGTTGTGATTGTTAGCACTCACCTATCAATCTCCGTAAGAACCGGGATAGGATACTCAAGAACAGAGGTGAACTCCCTCTATTCAATGATTGTTTCTCTTGTTTGTTTTTTTTTTTGTCCCCCAAACCAACTTGTCTTTCACATTTATACATTCTCCCCGGCACGCAGGCCGACACACACACGCCCTAGCCACGCTGTATAGCCCATTCTGGGCCTGACATTTGGACATTGGGCCGCCGCGCTCGAGTTCCCACTCTCGGCCCATTCGTTGGCGCCAGAACCACTGAAGATGATGTAGAGGCAGCACTAACATTCCCCCCTCCATAAGAACCTGCTTGACCCCAAGCAGGGGCGCGTGGAAACTGCTGTTTGAGTGACTCCAAGTCCTCCGAGGTTGCCAACGATTCATCCAAACCACACCACTTGACAAGCACTTGCTGAATTGTCTTGATGCCTCTTGTTAGCACTTGACGTTGCAGGATGGACTCCGGAATCTGAACTGAAACAGAAGAAGCAGGCAATTGAGAAACACCAGTAGAAGGAGCAAACTTAGCTGGCTTAAGCTGGGATACATGAAACACCGGATGAATCAAAGATGCAGCTGGCAAATCCAACTTATATGCCACTGTGCCCACTTTTTCAAGAATCTTATATGGACCGAAGAATTTAAATGCCAACTTCTGGTTTGCACGAGGAGCTAAAGATGACTGAACATATGGTTGCAATCTCAAATAAACTGAATCACCCACAACAAAATGATGCTCAGAACGTTTTTTGTCAGCCTGGTTCTTCATGCGTTGTTGAGCACACAATAAGTGTTGCTTAATAAGATCTGATGTCACACGGCGTTCCTGAAGCCATTCCGACAAATCACCAACAACAATCGCCGTGGCAGCTTCAATACCAAAATGCCGAGGAGGGTAGCCATAGAGGACCTCAAATGAAGACATCCAAAGGGCTGAGTGATAACTGGTATTGTACCAATACTCTACTAGAGGTAACCACTTTAACCATTTGCTAGGAACCGCATTCACAAAACAACACAAAAATGTCTCCAAACACTGATTGACTCTCTCAGTTTGCCTATCGGTCTGCAGGTGATAAGCAGATGACATATGCAATTGTACATCCACAAGCTTAAACAGCTCAAACCATAGGGCACTTGTAAAAATTTTATCATGATCAGTGACAATGGCTGATGGAAGACCATGAAGCTTGTAGACGTTGTGCATAAACAGTTTGGCTACTATAAGCGCTGTAAATGGGTGACTAAGAGCCAAGAAATGACTGTATTTGGAAAATTTGTCTACCACTACCAAAATGTAGTTCATGCCTTGTGATCTTGGCAACCCTTCCACAAAGTCCATAGTGATTACCTGCCAAGCTGAAGATGGAACAGGCAAAGGCTAAAGAAGACCAGGATACTTACTTCTGTTAGGCTTAGCCTGCTGGCAAATGGTACAAGTTTGGACAAAGTGGTGCACATCTTTCTTCATTCCAGTCCAAGCAAACAGCTGTTTGAGCTTACTGTAAGTAACAGGAACACCTAAATGACCCCCCACAGCAGAACAATGCATAGCAGCAATAACTCTCTGCTGTAGAACAGGATTAGCACCCAACCAGATTCTATTTTTATATCTTAACACACCATTCACGAAGGAGAAATTTGGAACAACATTAGGGCAAACCGAAAGTTTAGCAATGATCTCTTTCGAAGAACTGTCCTGTGTGTACCCCTGAATCACTTCCTGTATCCATTGTGGAATGACCATTGATACCGAAGACAATAAAGTTGTGTCATGAGTTCTCCTAGAAAGTGCATCAGCAGCAGAATTATCAGCCCCTTTCTTATAGACCACCTTATATTGCAAACCAATAAGCTTAGAGAAAACCTTCTTTTGCCAAGTGGTGTGTAAACATTGCTCATTGAGATGTACTAAGCTTTTCTGATCAGTGAAAATAATAAATTCTTTCTATTGTAAATAGGATCTCCACTGATCAACAACCACCAGAATTGCGATATACTCTTTTTCATATGTGGATAACCCAGAATTGCGAGGTCCCAGTGGCTTGCTTATATAAGCTAAGGGATGGCCCTCTTGTGAAAGTATAGCACCAATGCCCTTATCTGAAGCATCTGTTTCAATGCAGAAAGATTTTGTAAAATTAGGCAAACTGAGCACTGGAGCTAAACTTAGAGCAGTTTTGAGAGCTGAAAAAGCCACAGAATGTTCTGGTGTCCACACAAACAGGACTCCCTTCTTGAGCAAGGAGGTCAATGGTTTGGCTATAATAGCAAAATTTCGCACAAACTTCCTGTAGTACCCAGCCAAACCCAGAAAACTTATCAATTCCTTGACATTAGCTGGAACAGGCCACTCAACTACAGCATGAATTTTTGAAGGATCAGTAGAGACACCATGTTCACTGATAATATGTCCAAGATATGCTATCTGCCTCTGAGCAAATGTACACTTGGATAACTTGACATACCAGCAATCTTGGGCCAACAGCTGAAAAACTTCTTTCAGATGTTGCAAATGGTATTCCAAAGAACAGCTGTATACCAAAATATCATCAAAGAAAACTAGAACACATTTGCGTAGAAGAGGAGCAAGTGTAGTATTCATAGCTCCTTAAAAGTTCCAGGAGCTCCAGTCAAGCCAAAGGCCATCACTTGAAATTCAAAATGTCCAAAGTGGGTCTAGAATGCTGGATTAAAGGCTTCACCTTCTCTCAATCTTATCTGGTGATACCCAGAGGCTAAATCCAAAGAGGAGAACCAACTTGCACCAGCTAACTCATCCATAAGCTCATCAAAAACTGGAATGGGAAACTTACTCTTAACAGTAAGAGCATTCAAATAGCGGTAATCCACACAAAACCGATAAGTACCATCTTTCTTCTTAACCAACAGCACAGGCGAAGAAAAAGAACTAAGACTCGGCTGAATAATGCCAGAAGAAAGCATTTCCTGCACCTGTTTTTCAATCTCATCCTTGAGTTCCGGAGGGTACCTATAGGGTCTAACAGACACAGGAGAGGCCCCTGGAATCAATGGAATGGCATGATCACAATGCCTAGTAGGAGGCATTGAAGAAGGTTTCTGAAAGAGGTTTTCAAACTCAGTCAGCAAATCCTGAATTGCTGAAGGCACAGTGGAAACAATAGGCTGGCTTGGCTCAGTCTGCATAGAGAACACCTGAAGTAACAAGGCATCAGGGTCATGGGGCACTACTCCTTGCAACAAAACCGAGCTCCCTTGATAAGGAATTGACATCCATTTATGACCCCAATGCACCTTCGTAGGACTGTATTGCTCCAGCCAATCCATGCCTAAGATCAAATCATAAGAGTGTAAGGGCAGAATCTTCAGATTGGACTGAAAAGAGACACCCTGAATATCCCAGACTGCTCCCATTATCCTTGTAGAACACACTAACACGCCACCATTGGCAACTTGCACCTTCAGAGGTTTAAACAGGGAAGTAGTCCCACCAAGAGCAGACGCTACTTTGTCACTTAAGAAGGTATGGGAGCTACCAGAATCCACTAAAATCAGCAATTGCACTGCTTGTACGGAGCCAACCATTTTCATTGTCTTAGGACCTGCTCCCCCAGTCGCAGCGTCATGAGACAGGAGCATGTAAGCCTGCTGGTCACACTGTTCAGCAGTATCAGAACTGGGAGAAGGGACACCCAGATTGAACAACTCCCACATTTCTTGAACCACCTGTAACTGCACCACTTCGGCACATTTGTGACCCCGCACATATTTTTCATCACATTTATAACAGAGGCCCTTAGCATGCCTATAGTTACGCAGAACCAACAACTTGTCCTGAGTAGACTTGTTGGAGTCAACAATCTTCTTTTCTTCAGCGTTCATTGGATGTAACTGCTTGTTCTCAGGTGGTGGTTAAGGTAACGGCATAGCACCCTTGAAAGTTGCCTTGGACAGGGCCCCAAAATCAGGCTTCCTGTATTCTCTCTTCTTACTTGGTTCCGCCACCTCATCCTGCAACATAGCCAAAGTACAAGCAGTATCCAAGTCTCTAGGTCTTTGAACAAGAACAGAAGCTTTCACATCATCTCTAAGACCAGCAATAAACCGCATAATGTAATGGACAGGATCAGTGGAAGACTCATAAGCTCTAAGCTGATCAATCAACTCACTAAAACGTTCAACATAATCAGCAACCGTGCTCGTTTGCCGAATATGAAACAATTGACGCACAAGCAGCTCATGCTGATCACGACCAAAACGCTCCATTAACAAGCGGCAAAGTTCCCCCCAACTAGCACTACGCAATTGTTTTTCCACTGACTGTAACCAACACGCAGCCACTCCAGTAAAGTGCATAGTCGAAACCTTAATCCAAAGAGATGGATCCAAATCATACATGTCAAAATAATCTTCACTCCTACTAATCCAGAGCTTAGGATTATCCCCATCAAAGGTCAGGAAATGCATTTTAGGCAAACGACCGCGAAATCCAGTGCGCGTCGAATCAAAGGAACTCCCACCCGACACATCATGCAGCGATCCAAAGAGTCTTGACATTTTAGGAAGAGGGTGATCATTCTTACCATTGTTCGGGAGATGGGTTTGGGTGTAAACATGCCCAAAGCCAGTCTCCCAACGTAGGTGTTCGACACGGTGCCCATTAGGGCCGTCGGCGTTGACTACGGTAGATAGGCGCGCGGACGCCGACCCACGACCAGCGAAGGTGTCCGGCTTGACGTCACGCCCTTCGCGGTCCAGGAGTTGGTGGAGCTTGGCGACCTCAGACTTGACGCCATCGACACCCGCTTGCACACCACCGACCGCCGCTTCGATGTGAGGACGCCAATTCTCGAAGGCGGCCGCTGTGGATTCCAACGCCACCACCCGAGTAGCGGCTGTCGCCTCCACATGATCCAGCCGCTCAGTTGTCGCGAATTTGAACGCCGCCACACGCTCGTGCACGCCCTCCTCCGCACCACCGAAGGAGCCGAATCCATCAGCGGGGGCGAAGGAGAACTTTTCAAGGGCGCCGATGCGCTCCTCCCACTTCGCATCTTGTTCCACCGAACGAGAGATCCACTTTTCCTCCTGCTCGGTGAAACGCTTGTCAATTCCCTCAAGCAGCGACTTGGACAAGCCTTCCAGCGCGATCTTCAATTGCGGATCCATGGCGCCTTGCTCCTTGGCAAGCCTGGTGTAGTAGAGGGCCTCGAGATCCAAGGAACGATGACTTCTGATACCAGATTGTTAGCACTCGTCTATCGATCTCCGTAAGAACCGGGATAGGATACTCAAGAACAGAGGTGAACTCCCTCTGTTCAATGATTGTTTCTCTTGCTTGTTCTTTCTTGTCCCCCAAACCAACTTGTCTTTCATATTTATATATTCTCCCCGGCAAGCAGGCCGGCACACATACGCCCTAGCCATGCTGTACAGCCCATTCCGGACCTGACATTTGGACATTGGGCCACCGCGCTCGAGTTCCCACTCTCGGCCCATTCGTTGGCGCCAGAAGCACTGAAGATGATGTAGAGGCAGCACTAACAGTGATCTGCGATCAATCGGAGGGATTCTGGATAGTGTATTGATCAGAAAAGTCAACAATGTCACTGACCACGAAGAGTTGAACAGTTTGCGTGTCACGACACTTGGGCAGTAGGGGTGGGCGTGGCCTAGTCTTGTCCGAAAATTGCAGTAACTATCAATGATACTAGTATTTACGAAGAAACCTCAGGCTCTCTAACCAAACTGTGTCGGGTTATGAACGGTCAGGTTGGAGTAAGGACGACAAAAAAAAAAAAAAAGATGGGCGTCTGGCCAAAACCGTGTAGATTTCAGTGTGAGTAACATCTATTCGCTTTTAAACAAATTAACTACATGTTTATGGACTGATTTCTGTGTGAGTTTGGAACTTTTCTTTGTTCTGTACTTTTATATTTATAATATATAATCAGTGGGGGCTCTCCCTTCAAATTTCTTCAGAAAACAAATATTGCCAGTGGTCAATGCGAGTCAGCTAGTGAATAGTATATACTCCACCGGCTTGCACAGCTTGCGGTATGGTACACGCACCGATCAACTTCAGTGAACCTATATACAATAATCATGTACCGTCCCATATTATTTATGGATAAATGCTGAATTTGATTCTTGCGACACACATATTATATTCTGAAACAACCACACTTATATTTAAATACATACATAGCCTCTACACTCTAGTACTAAGCAGAGCAGAGACGACGTAATATTTCTTTTCTGTTCATGTAGAACAGATCATGCATGTGTGTGATTGGGACACATATATATGTATGTATTTGTAAAAATACAGCAAATGCTTAAGCCAAAAAATTGATTAATTAAAAAACTTTTACAGTAAAAAAAATTTTAACCATAAAATTTTTTAACAAAGACTCATGACAACATACGGATATTTTACTAATATATAATATATAATCAGTGGGGGCTCTACCCTCAAATTTCTTCAGAAAACAAATATTAGCAATGGTCAATGCGAGTCAGCTAGTGAAAAGTATATACTCCACCGGCTTGCACAGCCTACGGTACGCTACATGCACGCACACGCACCGATCAAATTCAGTGAGCCGATATGTAATCATGTACCGTCCTATATTACTTGTTATTAAATGCTGAATTTCCTTCTACGACATATTCCATCCGTTCCAAAATTGATATCGTTATTGACTTTTTCATCAACTTTGATCATTCGTCTTATTTAATTTTTTTTAAAAAATATCATATATTTTTATATGATTCATTTTATTACTGGATAAAATTTAAATATAATATATAACTTTTCATATTTGAACAAATATTTTGATAAGACGAATGATTAAAATTGACAAAAAAAATTAATAACGACAATAATTTTAAAACAAGTGAAGTACATATTATGTTCTGAAACAACCACAGTTATTTAAATACATATATAGTCTCTACCTCTAGTACTAACTACTAAGCAGAGCAGAGACGACGTAATATTTCTTTTCTGTTCATGTTGAACAGAGCATGCATGTCTGTGATCTGGATACGTATATGTATGTATTTGTTCTAGCAAATGACTGATGTGAATCTCATGGCGATCCGCGGTCGGAGAACGCTGGCTGACGACTTTTACATAACTGCGGGTAACGCAAACAAATCGGGGGTACTGCAAAAATCAAAACAAAGCTTGTTAGTTAGCCGACGAGTTGCAGCTAGTAGCTGAGAAACGCCACCACTAGTATAGACATTATATATGTACATGCAGGTTCGTCATGCAGAGGGAGGAAACTACTCATATTAATAGACTTGTTTTAGGATAGAGGAAATACAAACTCACCGGCGCCATAGGACGGCTGACAGTGGCAGCCGCTCGCCGCCACCAGCCAAAGCGCCACGGCGAGCCACACGAGCGCCAGAAGCCGGTGGCGAGGAGGAAGCACAGCCATCATCGTGCAGTACCACGTACCTCTACTACTCTATAACTGATCAGCTTGTATTGTCTTGGGCTTTGGCTACGTTTGTGCTGCATCGTGCTATTTATAGAAAAGTGTTTCTTGATTTTTCTTTTTTTCCAGCTCGCAGTAGTCTCAATATTCCAATACTACAGTCTACAGCGTTAGCTGCGTTTTGTCTCGGTGAAAAATCTTCTGGTAACCATGATGGATAGGATCTTTCAGCCATGGGAGTATGGGACAACAGCTCTACCTACCGGTTAGGAAAAGTTAAAGACTCGGAGCAGGCATGGAGAAAAGTCGATGGCGGTCAAGTAGTTCCTTCCTTCGATGCGCGCATGTCCTTTTCAAATAAAATTCTAGGTTCAGACAATCTATCCAGCCACTACTTCTGGGACATAAGAATTGAAATTCCATCACGAGTTTATTATAAGAGCATTTTTACAATAGACCATGACTACCACAGTGTCTGTGTTGCTATAGATTTTAAAAAACAAAATACTCTTTATAATTTAAATATAAATTATTTACATAATATAATTATTTGATATATACAATATTATTAACAATTTTTATATGAAATATTATATTTATATTATTGTTAGTGCTTCTTAGTATATTATTTTATATGTCAAAAGTAATAATTTTATCATCATTATTTATCATATTCTATAAGCTTTATCCGGAAGGAAAAATTAATTCACGGAGTCCACAAATAGCATTGTATTCCAACGCGATTTTGAAATTGAATACTTGCTCTAATGGAAAAAATTAAAACACAAAGGTTGTAGATCTCGTTGATACCTTTTCGAAATATATATGGATCATATTATTTAGACTACGGAGCTAGGAGATATGGGCCTCGTACAGAAACCTACGCAGAGGAGTCTGAATCAGAACAAATATTTTTGCATTGTATATTTGTAAATCAAAACTGCGGGATCTGAACTTCTATTGAATATCAAAGTTGTAGAATTTTTCAAGAGCTACAAGATAGAGTCCAAGTTTGCTTCATTTGAGCTCCGAGTGTAGGAGTTATAATTTTTAAAATTCGGTACTTGATATAGAAGGTACGAAACCGATTTGGATTCAATCTCTAATTTTGTGTACACGAAGTGGACGACCGTACCTCAATTAATAGATTGTAGAGATACTTGTTGAAAAAAGATATTAGGAAGGTAATCCAACCGTTTATTTTAGAGGGCAATAATTGTAATTATGGAGTTGTTTATGAAATTAACCATATGCCCTACCCTTGAGGCAATTAGGTTAGTAGGCTTAATTTTGTCATGGATGCGGGAGCCGCACGGCTTGTGTCCGCCGCCTCATGGCACGTCACAGAAGGTCGCCTCCTTAGTCAAAATCCTCACACCTCTAGGATGTTGTGAGGGCTGCAACAAACTCAATCTCAATACGGCAAGACACGCCGCTGTGTATCTCAATCGTTGTTGATTCTCCAATACTATATTAATTCATTTTTATTCATTCAATCCTGTAAATTGCATTTCCCCCAATCCAACTGTATGCCAATTTTGGACATACAAAAAAGGAAAATTTGTGAATTTGATTATTTGTTTTCGAAACACATTAGGCAGAACCAGCGTGTTTGGAACGCACACCTCTAGATCCTGCCAGCAGGAGGTGCTTTGCTCGCCGCCATTGCAAGGCCTCAGCATGCGCCGGTCATCGATACGTACACGAACTGGCTTTTGACATGGAAGCCCGCCCCGCCCTCTCCTTGACCTAATCAATCTACACGGACCACCACATGATCTTCCATCTGCCGGGCCAGAATGCCGGCAACGGGTATATAAACATTATGATACTCCCTCTGTCCATAAAACGAAGGTGTATTCCCCTCTGGTACAGAGACCAAGGAGTGCTCGCTCTCAATTAATCTGACTTTCCTTACCGAGACGTGCCTTATAAATGATTCCTAATTAATCTCCGCAATTATTGCTTTGCCTGCTAATCTTTTGTAATGGGCCCGCATGTCATCTAGAAAGTCTTGTTTTGAACCCGCACCTGGTAGAATCAAAACAACAGATTAGATTTTTTTTTCCTCTTTCGCGCGCGAGAATGGTGGCATGTTAACAAAATTTCGATGTAGCACCCGTGAAAATTTTCGATGCATTTGAAGTTGCGCACTCTAATAAAAAAATTTGAAGAAGCGCGCTCTGCAATGATTCCAGTTTTTGCCGCTCTGCCCTCAAACCAATTTTCTCCTCGATCATCGTACCTCTCTCAACTCCTTCTCTTCCAAATCCATGGCGAGCATAGACCTGAACTGCGAGCCAATTGATGATATCGATAGTGATCTCTACAGGCATGAAGGTGCGACCTCATCTCCCTATTCTATCTCTGACTTATTTAAACTGACACACACTTTGTTGTTGCAGGAATTAACTTAAACTCATGTCCTGTTGAAATCGTTGATGGTGAAGATCCTATGCCGGTAGAACTGAGGGAGAGGGAGGGGATGGGAAACAACAACCAACGAAGAAGAAGGACGGGTTGTGGTGTGGGGATGGGAAACAACCAACGAAGAAGGAGCATATATTCATGAGGGATGGGAAAAGGCGATCATGTAATTAATTTCGGTCATCAACAAAACGGTCAAGCCCAAGGAACAAGGCATGAACTGAAACACGCCCTCTTTTTGTGGATTTCACGATCGGGAGAATACGCCCTGTTTTTGTGGATGGAGGGAGTAAAAGAGATTTTTTTTGTAAATTATATGATAAACGAGATTGGAGAGATGTGAAAAATTATTGATAGTATGAAACACGTCTATCAAATGACTTTATTAAACAAGACAAAAGCTTGTTATTATTTTATTTTTCAGTTTTACCCACATGGTATATATGATAGCTCAAAATAATACTTATGATAACAGTGGATCGAAAGGGTATCACTCTACCGATCTGAGCCATCAGATTAGTAAAATGGATGATGGTATGCATCTATTTAGGTCGTCTACCGTAAAACTACTCTATAATAACTCTTTTTTAATAGTATGTATCTTTAGTACTAAATAAGAAAACAGTACAAAGACTTATATATAGATAGGTACATACGTAAAGTATATAGTGAGGACAGCTGTCCCAACCACACTGCACATAGGCCCCTAACCCAAAAGAAAAAAAGAAAAAAAAATAGCATTGTCCCATGCCACTGTGCAGTCTGATGTCACAGGAATCCACCGTCTTCAGTGGCGCAGCCAGGAGTCAACATTGAGGCCAGAGTATGAAATTTGTGTGATGAGGGGGTCAAAACTAATATTTTTTTTAACTTTCATGGTAAATGTGTATGGGCAATGAAAGAGTAGATGAAGCATGGGGGCCGGTCCTCTGCTCGCCAACTCTCCCCCCCCCCCCCCCTGGCTCTACCCCTGACCGCCTCCGACCATCGCCGGATGGTAACGACAAGATCATCATAGCCTGAAGCAATCTAGCGCTGGTTGGTCACCAAATCGTCTATTGATGAACTCCGCCGCCGTGAAGCTCTTGTACCGTGGAGTCGTGACGGCGTCTTTAATGACAGGGATGTACACCCTCGTCGACACCGATGGGCCTGAAGAAGCAGGCCACATAATTGACCATTTACACACAAAAAAAACTTAAACCGATAGAGAAGTATGGACAATTCACTTAATACTTCAACACTTAGAGCAAGCCTCCGTCCTATCAGAAGTTACATACTCCAAATAATGATACCTAGGAATCATCATAGATTGCGCAAAGTTTTCAGAAATGAGAACGCTAATTTCTTTTCATGACGTGCTCCTGTTTTGGCGTTCTTAACATGATATTTTCTGGTTCTATAAAGTTATTATTGCTAAAGTGCAATTATAATCCAAAATTTCTCATGCAAAGGGACCGGGTGCTCAAATTTTTGTATATTTACTTTTCCTTTCTAGAACGGTATGCACCATCAAGTTTTGCCTATTATACAAATTCTCACAAACGAGGTTAGTTGAAAATGAAGGTATACAAAGAAAACATGTTGCGTGTGTTAGATCAATTTGTTCAACTACTTAGCAGGATCACCAGTTATAGAAGAATCACATCTAATAATCTTAGATCAACACTGAATCGGTGGTACTCAGAACTTACCCATCATATCCATTGCTTATAATTTTGTCGAACATGTAGGAGAACTGCATGATTGCTTATAATTAATGCCTGATCACGTATAGATGTAGTAGATTGTATGCCATCGTAGAGAAAGTAGTAGAAGACTCGTCATGTGTTGATGTAGGAGGGACACCGAACTTCCACACCTTCCAACAACTTAGGGATTCGTTAGGTCAGGGTTAGGAATATCCTGATGGATGAACTCGTGATTAACATACAATGAGGGAAAACAGGGGTTTCCCCTTGTTTATATGGTGCTCTAGGTATGGGGTCGGGTCCTTTAAGTGGCTGAGTTTGCCTCCTAATCAAAGGCAACTAATAGAGATTAGTATAGGATTAGGATTGGACCTGATGGCCCAATTAGACCTGACCGAAGTCAATTCCAACAGGTGTATAGACACTCTTGAAGAACAAAAAAAATTTTTATGGGAATCATTTTCATGTATCTATCAAACAGTACCTGACGAGGTGATTGTTCTCCGAATAGTCAAGCAACTGCTACAACGGCGGGTGAGCACAAAGCAAATCAAAGTTTGCAAAATGTCTCGAGCAAGCAACGACCAGATGGTACCGTGTGAGTATGGTATAGTGTCTTCATCCTAATTGGCGTTGAGAAAGGTTCAATGGTGGCAATCAAGGGGTTGCTTCCTTCTAGATAATGACCTTTTCAGAAACTTTTCTGTGACTATTTCTGCAATAGATGCAGTCCACGCCCATGACGGATATGTGCGTCTACGTACGTAATGTCGACGAGGCCCTTCACGCCGGCACTGTCTTTAATCAAAATGGCACCCCTCCATTTTACGGACCCAGGCACAACCCACTCGTCCGGCGGGTTTGCAGGAGCTAGAAATGAGGGGGTTCATTTCCCCATATATCCTCAACCCTCCCTATTTTCCCAACCCAATAGCCAAACAATGGATTAGAAATATCCAACCTCATGTTTCCCTAACCCAGTCTCCATTTACCGGTAGCTAAACAACACTTAACTGAAAGCAAAAAAAGGGGATCCTTGATATATGGAATTGTTTTTTTTAGAAAAGGAAAAAGTCTATTTTACTCTTCTGAACAATCCACTTTGTTCAATTTACTCCCCAAACAAAATCTTGGCTCAATAATCCCTTAAACAATTTAAGTTGGTACAATTTACTCCCTGTTATAATTTGTTATTTTTGTTTCTCTTTGTACACTTTGAATTTGATGCTCAAATTTTACACTATGAAAGATTATAACAATCACTATGTGAAAAATATTTTTTTTATTTTTTCCATAAATATTTTGTATATAATTTTAGAGCTCTATAGTTAATTAGTATTGGATATTATTAAACTATATAACATATGCGTAAAATATACCTTATATTTTTCAATGTAAAGTTCTATAAAAACTATCAAATGTAAAATTTCAGCACTAAATTCATATTGTATAAATAGAAAAAAAGACAAATTATATTAGGGAGTAAATTACACCGATTTAAATTGTTTGAGGGAGTAAATTGGGTCAAGATTTTGTTCGGGGTGTAAATTGGACAAAGTGAATTATTCGGTGGAGTAAAATAGACTTTTCAACGTAAAGTTCTATAATCCACACAACGTCAAACTTTGTAAGAAAAAATTAATCGGGTTAAAGCCTATAATTAGATTTCTGTCCACATGAAGCGAAGAGCTCCACTGCTGTGGTCTCTAGCATCGTATTGACTGGTCCGAACAAATTCTTTATCTCATCATCATGTTGTACAATAACATCCAACAAAACCGCATCTAGTATGTTTCCCTACATATAACCTGCATAAAAGATGTATGATAATAATTTTGAAATGTGAGATTATTATAATATCTCCAAATTATCTAACATAATGCACAAACTATAATCAGAATATTGTTTTTCTCAGTCACACTAAATTAGAAAGCCAGAATATGGAATGATTTTATTTTTCAAATAACCCGAAATTATTTAAGTGTACACAGAGGTGGCATGGGCGGTACAAGTAAACGACGGCGAGATCATCAGAGCCTGAATCGGTCTAGCGCCGGCCGGCCACCAAATCCCCTGTCCCTGTAGGAGCCGATGAACTCCGCCGCTGTGAAGCTCCTATACCGCGGAGCTGCCGCGTCCTTGACGACGATGGGCCCGTACACCCTCGTAGACGCCGCCGGGCCGCTGGGCCGGAAGAAGCAGGCCTCGGAGACCCTGGGCCCATCACTCGTAGCCACCACGCGGTGCTCGACGCTCCTGAACCCGTCGTTGGACATGACCTGCAGGAAGTCGCCGACGTTGACGATGAGCGCGCCCGGCACGTCCACCCAGCAGCTGTCTTCGACGCGCGCCTGCAGGCCGCCCACGCCGTCCTGGAGCAGCACCGTCAGGAACGTGGCGTCGGTGTGCTTGACGGCGCCGAGGGTGAGGTGCGGCTCCGGGCAGGCCGGGTAGTAGTGGGCCGCCACGCTCAGCCCGTCCAGGCAGCCCGCGTCGCGCTCCAGCTACCCGACGTGGAGGCCCATGGCCTCCGAGAGCAGCGCGCTGCACAGGGCCTGCACCTGCCTCGTGTACTCGAACACGATGTCCCTGCACGCCGGCGGGATCTCCTCCGGCGAGGGGCCCACGGGCGCCATGTCGAGGAAGAGCGTGTCGCGCCAGCTGGCGGCCGGGGCCCAGAAGAGGTCGTATTTGCTGGAGTACTTGACGCGCCTCGATGCGTCCCTCGTGTAGAAGGGTCTCCTGGCTTCCGCCGGCGCCTCGTTGAACCTCCGCACCGACGCGAGCATCTCCGACATGGCAGCATCCGGGACGCCGTGGTTGACCACCTGGAAGAACCCGACGGTCTTCGCGGCCGCCTTCACCTGCGCGACCAGCTCGGGTCGTCTTGTCAGGCCCAAGCCCGACAGGTCGATCACCGGGATGCTGCTGTTTGTGACGACGTCGTGGTGGTGGGTAGGATGAGACAGCGGCGGCCGTGGCGCGGCGGGGTCCTGCGGGTGGTGGAAGATGCGCGGGACGGCGGTGACGCCGGCGTCGACGAGGCCCTTCACGCCGGCCTTGGTGTCGTCGAAGGCCTTGAGCTCCGCAAGGCGGTCGTAGCCGGTGGCGGCGCTCGCCATTGCCATTGGAGGTCTCTGGAGGACCGAGCGTCTAGTGGACTCTGTGCAGGAAATACAACTGCACAGTGTGCTGCAAGCGCAAGTCCCGAATCCACTTGTTTTATCGCCGGTCCGTCGACGACACACAAGTTTCAACCCAAAACATGTACTACTGGTCAGCACAAACTACTTGTCAGGATGAATGGATGTACTGAACTACTACCGGCTAACCACACATACACAAAAAAAAATATCAGTGCCCCTAGGTCGTTTGTGGTACTATTATTTCTATATATGAAGACAGTAATTAATTAAACATATTTATTAAAGAAAGGTAATTCTGGAGTGTGCTATGTATTGTCAAGCATTCTACCGAATTCCAATCAAATTTCACCAGTGTGTTTGATGGGATTTTAACAGAAAATTTGTTAATCTGGTGCAATTTTCAAGGTTATTTATGATTTCTTTTCCTATTGGGAGAAGATGTTTGACCTTTTTCTTTTACTTTGTCATGCTGGAGAGTATTGTCTATCGGCAGTGGCCAATATATGTTAATGAACAGAGTATGCACCATATAAAGGCTTCGACAGGCACAAGCTGCCGTGCACGCTCATCAAATCTCAACAAAACTATATAGAAGGATTAATTACATAAACAACCCTATATGTCACTAAGTTAATATTGTTAAGGTATTTAGATGAGTCTAATTCATTCAATTTTCTTGAAAATGTTTCCAAAAACTATCAAACTCTTTTGAAGACCGTTCAAACTCTACAATCGGTATTTTGTGTTTTGTATTCTCTAAAAAGTATGAAAATTATACTCTTAAAATTTCATAAGTTGGTTAAGAACACCAGTTACTTCAAATGAACAAAAAAAGAGTCGAAACAATTAGCTAGGCGTGTGCAAATTAATTATGGTGATTTTTACAATGGTATTTAGTAGGTGGACAGTTCAGTCGTAACAAAATGACTGATGTGTCAGAATCCCAAATATCAAGTAACAAATGGGGTGTTTTTTATGCATGTACAATAATGTACAAGGAAACCATATTCATTGGGGTTGGGCTCTTAAACAAATGTCCTGGTCATCTGATAGGTACGTGCTCTTTTGCCAAAAAAAAAAAGACAGACACGTGCTGTATTCAGCACAAAAAATCTTGACCTAACCACAATAATTTTAGAACACAGAGAATATATCTCGATAGTGAAATATATATAATACTAGCTTAACTAGTTCATAAGACCATGAGTCACGTGATACATATTAAGTTCTGAAAGCAATCATAATTATTCAAACGCATACATATATACTATGCCCGACCAGTAGAGCAGAGGCCACAAAATATTTATTTTCTGTTTCTATATATGATTGGGACATATAGCTGCCTCATCTTATCCATGGTCTAGCTCTTGTTATATGTCCTGTAGCAGATGGTTGCCTCATCCTATCTCAAATTGACGACGATGGCGATGAGACTAGGGAGTCAGGGCGAACCATGGCCGGACACCCGCGGGCATAACCGAGGGTAACGCCGACAAATTGGAGCGAAAGGGCGGGTAGGAGCTGCAAAAGATGGAAAGCCAATCCAAGAGTCTGTAAGTTAACCGACATGTGTTGTTAGCTGAGAAATTAAATGCTACCTCTAGTAGCTGACGAGAGAATGCAAAGGCGGGAAGAAATTTGACTCACGGAGAGGATCGGTGGGGTAGGTCGTGATCGGCGGGTCCGGGTTGGAGGGGTAGGTCTGCTGAGCCAGAGCGCAACGGCTGCTAGTGGCCATCAGCCACAGCGCAATGGCGAGCCACATGAGCGGCAGGAGGCGGGGACGCGGCGGTAAACCAGCCATCGCGAAGCAAGACGCACCCTCTACTAATAGAGAGCTGATCAGCTTGCCTCGCCTTGTGGCTCCGTTGGGGCGCTGCATCCGCATCGTGCTATTTATACAAAGAGAACCATTTCTTCCTTTCAGCCGTGAGATAGCTTTACCGATTAGGCCAGCTGGCAGTAGCGAGGACTCGCACGGAATGCACCATATATATTGGTTGCAAAGAAGAAATATGAGACCCTTTGCAGGAGGTAAGAAAATAATTTCGTGGTCAAATATAAGATTATAGAATTAACATGAAAAATCACCAAAGAGCAACTCTGAAAACTCATAGTTACCCATTACGTAGCTCTCCGTCCGTTCCGTTCAGAAATAGATGTGACTGTAGATTTGAGCATAAAAATTACAGAGAAGTGAAAAGATAAAATCAACATAAAACCAATATGAGAGAGATGGAGATATATGTATTGAAAAGAGAAAATATACATAAAAAATGAGAATAACATATATTGTGAAAGAGAATCTGAATAATAGAACAATATTTAATTTAGAATGAAGGAAGTTAAAACTTTTGCTACAGAGGATATACACCCCTTAAATGTCATACTGTGTGTACAAACGCTCCAAAGGAGAAGGTGACGAGCTCATCTTTCTCCGGATAGTCAAACAACTTTTATAACGGGCAGGCAAGAACAATCAGAGTCAAAGTATGCACAAATAAAATCAAGAACGATGCGATGGTGGAAAAGGACCGGCATACCGGCCGGTGACTAAGGTCTAGCCTTCGTCTCGGTGTACAGAAAAATCAATGGCGCTCATGTGGTTGCTTCCCTTCCACGTGTGCCACGAGTGTCCTTTTCAGCAAATTATTTGAGAGGAAAGAAAAAATATATTTTATGGCATAGATATTACTCCTCCGTTCATATTTAGATGTCATTTTGGAGTTGGACACGGAAAATAAGGAGAAGTAAAAACATGGGTCAATGAAAACGAGAAGGAGAGATAGAGATAGAGATGTAGTAGGAAAATAGAATATTATATTGAAAAGAGAGAAAGGTGTATTGGGAAGTGAGAATGACATGTAATTATAAAAAAGTTGGAAACCTTAGAATGACATATAAATATGAATGAAGGGAGTATTAGATTACAAAATTAATATAGAAAATCACCAAAGAACAACATTAAAAACTCCTAGTTACCGATATGCATGACAATTTCACTCTCTTGATCACATAATGGATAGTGCATGCTACAAGGTCAATTTCTTATTTTTAGTTTGTCTGCCATAAGCACCTTGCCTTTATAAAAAGTGAGTTGTACCAACCTAGTCCATTGAGATTAGCCCCATAGTAGTTTATGAGAACTTGTGTCCACCAAAGAGGTCACCGACACATGTCGCGTGCCATCTGCCACAAGTGCCATCAGATCTGCCTTTCCATGTCCAAATTCCAACCACTAGGACCACAGATCCACCGCCAAATGCCAGTGAGAACTTTGCCCACGCCATGTACTCCTTCAAGCGCCTTATGATGTGTGTGTGTGGGGGGGGGGGGGGGGGGGGGGGAGCACCTCGAGGAGGGATACACCACGCCGCCACCATCCTCGTGCCCGCACGCATTGGCTACATGGCGCTCGGATGATGGCGAGGTAGGAGAGGGGTAGGGGGATGCTGCGGTGGCATGATGCTGGGGTTCCGCCCGAGTCGCCCATGAGGGACGAGATAGGGAGGAGTCCAACTCAGCTAAGTCAGCAACTACAATCTAAGTTTTTGTTGTAAACAAAGTTTATTAACTGACCAGCAGCTGCATGTCTCGCTATTAATATGGAGCATTCTAGTGATAGTGCGCGTTGCATCCTAATGAACATTTAAATAAACTTTGCAACTCGCCAGCAATGTTCTGTGCAAAATGAGAAACTGCGTGACTAGCTCGGCCTGTTCGGCTCTTGTCACGCCCAAGCCCAGGTCGATCACCACGATGCTGCTGTTTGTGACGATGTCATGGTGGTCAGGCTCTGAATGAGGAAAAAAGACTTGACCTGCGAGGGTATGATGACTTTTGGACATTGTTATATGAAAAGATCTCTCATATAGACCACGAAAACATTTGAAACCTCCTTTCCTTCATCCTTACACGGTGGCTACGTTATTTATGTAAACGTGGGTCGGATATTAAGTCGTGCTTTGGTTTGGAGTTAGACGAGGAGAGTTTCTTTAACCAGATCGCGTAAAGTCACTTCCACTGAAATTCAAACCTGAGTCATTAGAGTGTTAATTGAAAGTTTTAACCATTAAGCTAAGAGCCTCCTTTCGCGGGGTCATGATAAAAAGACAAGACAGTCATGGTACGATGGGTTCGGACGTGTTGTCTACGTGGAACGGCGGTGACACCAGAGTCGACGAGACCCTTCACGCCAGCCTTGGTGTCATTGAAGGCCTTGACCTCGGGGAGGCAGTCGCAGTTCGCGCTTGCCATTGTCATCGGAGGTCTAGTGGACTGTACAGACAATACAACTTGTACGACACAAGTTTCAACCCAAAACATGTACCACTAGTCAGCACATACTTGGCAGCATGAATGGACGTTGAACTACCGGCTAACCACACATACACAAAAAAAAATATCTTATGAAAACATGTTGAATCAATTAGACATATATAAATTCGGGTGATTTTTGCAACAGTATTTAGTAAATGAACGGTTACTTTGTAACAAAATAGCTTATGAATGAGAATCTCAAACTTTAAATGATAGATAGTGTGGCTCTTATCCATATTATAAGGAACTAAAGTCATTGAGCGTGGGCTCTCTAAAATATAAATATGTCTTGGTCATCTGATAGGTACATGATGCACTCATCCCATGCTTGTCCTTTTCTCTTTCTGTATCCAAATAGTATCAAACTTTGTTGAAGACAGTTCAAACTCTATCGGCATTTTTGCTTTTTTATTCTCTAAAAGTCTGAAGATTATACTCCTAAAATTTTATAAGTTTGAAAAAGGAACACCATCAGTTACTTCAAATGAATGAAAATGGGTCGAAACAATTAGCTAGGCATTTGCAGATTAATTAGGATGATTTTTGCAATAGTATATAGTAGGTGGACGGTTATGTCGTAACAAAATGACTTGTTGTTGAAAATCTCAAACATCAAGTGATAAATAAAATGTTTTATGCATATGATAGGCATATGTTGTATTCATCCCACGTGTGTCTTTTCCCCTTTCTCTTCATAGTCATTTATGTTTTTTTTGGGTTAATTGTAAAATGGGTTAATTGCAAAAACCACCCCATAAGTAAGTTAGAAGTTTAGATTCCCACCCATAAGTCATTTTGTTGTAAATTCTCACCCACTCATTGAATTTTGTTGTAAAAAACACCCCAATTTACACATATTTAATTTATTTAACATGTTTTTGTTTATTTGAAGTAGCCAATGATGTTGTTATAAAAATACAAATTTTGAAAGTATAATTTTCATAAATTTTTATAGAAAATATGTAGCAGAAATATCAATTAAAGTTTCAACGATGTTCAACAATGAAGTTTAAAATTTGGATATATTCTTTATAAAAATAAGAGGAAATTAAACACATTAAAAGTCTCTAACAATATTAAACTTATTTAACTTAGCTTTATTTTAAATTTATATCTATGAAATCATATGAAACCAATTAAATATGTATCAACTAGGGTGGTTTTTGTAACAAAATACATTAGGTAGATGAAGATTTACCGTAAAAAAGCTTATGGAATCTCAAATTGTCACTTACTTATGAGGTGGTTTATAAAATTATATCTTTTTTTTGTATGTATCATCGGCAGCACAAATGATACACTGGGTTATGTTATTTCTATCTCCCTTCGTTCTAAAATTGTAATCATTAGAATTAAAAATTTTGTCCTAACAACAATAATTTCAGGCCCGAAGAAATATCTACCAACACACATATTCTGATAGCAGAGGATATATGTAGCTTATCTTAAGATCATGAATCACGTGATACACATTAAGTTCTGAAAGCAATCACACTTGTTCAAACGCATACATATATATAGCCTCGGGTGTGCCCGACCCGTAGAGCAGAGCAGTGTGGCCACATAAATACTTTTTTTCTATTTATTTAGAAGAGCAATGCATCTATGATTAGGACACATAGCTGCCTCATCTTATCCATCATCTAGCTCTTATTATATGCCCCATAGCAGATGATTGCCTCATCCTATCTCAGCTTGACGACGATAGCGATGAGATCCGGAAGTCAGGGCGAACCATGGCCGGAGATCGGCGCACGACATAACTGAGGGTAACGCCGACAAATTAAAGGGCTGCGCACTCGGCGAGTAGGAGCTGCAAAATGGAAAGGAATCCAAGTCTGTTAGTTAGCCGACATGTGTTGTGCTTGAAGAATTAAACGCTACCTCTAGTAGCTGATGAGAGAATGCAAAGGCAGGAAGAAATTCTACTCACGGAGAGGATTGCTGGGGTACTGCGGCGGGTCCGGGTTGGAGGGGTAGGTCTGCTGAGCCAGAGCGCAACGGCCGCTAGAGGCCACCAGCCAGAGCGCAACGGCGAGCCACACGAGCGCCAGGAGCCGGGGACGCGGCGGTAGAGCAGCCATCGTGAAGCAAGACGCACTCTCTCTACTAATAGAGAGCTGATCAGCTTGCCTGCTTGCGCTGTGGCTCCGTTGGGGCCTGCATCCGCATCGTGCTATTTATAGAAAACCACTTCTCCCTTTCAGCCGTGAGACAGCTCTACCGTTTAGGCCAGCTAGCCGTACCAACCGCACATGGCGAGGACTCGCACTGACGGCAAATTTGCAGGCGGTAAGAAAACAATTAGATTATAGAATTAACATAAAAAATCATCAAAGAGCAACGCTGAAAACTCATAGTTATCCATGATATAGCAATCACTCCGTTCAAAAATTATGTAATGGATACGATTCTATATTTAAAAATAAGAATTATGGAGAAGTTAAAAGATAAGATGTATAGTATAAAACAAGGAGGATATAGATATAAATATACATAGAAAAAAATTATGCATTAAAATGAGAATGTCCGTTGCAATCCTTCGTTGTTGCTTTGCCGTTCTTCCCAGCAGCTTCTCGTTCCACCATGTTCTCAAACCTTTTTTTTTTTCGTGATCGCCCATTCTGAGAATGTCCGTTTGTTCCCATGTGTTGATTTCATACCAAACCTATCTTGCGTAGGAGCAATTTATCATGGTATGCTCCACCATTTCATTCTCTTGATCTCATAATTGACAGTGCATGCTACAAGGCCAATTCCTCATTATCAGTTTGTCCGCCGTAAGCACCTTGATGTGAAGGGCGAGCCAAGCATGGAATTTTTGTTTCACTTCAGCCCTTGTTTGCCACAATGCATCAGCATTGAACCGGTTGTATGAACGTTGGCATTGTATCAGCTCAGCACAATAGTATCGGCGTCCTGCATCCTCCGAAGGCCCCGCGTCCAATAGCTCATCTTGTTGCTTCTCTCTAACACTGAGAGGGCTCACTTAATCTACACAGCAACTGTCTGATGCGGCCACCATCACAAACTGTTGAAGAGTCGGCTAGGCCTGGCCTTCTACTTCTAGCAAATCAAGTACTCCCTTTGTTTCAAAATATTTGATACTTGAGCTTCGAACATAGGGATTAAGAAGAAATAAAAAAAGGTGGATGCACAAAAAAGGAGGAGGAGAGAGATAGAGATAGAAAAGTATTGTAAAGAGAGAATGTTGTATTGAAAAATAAGAATGCCAATTATTTTGAAAAAGTTGAAGGATACTAAAGTATAAAATATTTTAGAACAGAGAGAGCAATTAGTTTGATGATGTTGTCCCCCGAGCTATGACATGAGTATGACTGATTCATAACAACTTTAAAGTTGAAATGTTTGGTTTGGACCTAACTTATAGTAACATCAAAACATTTTCTTTCTTACCTCAAAATTTAGATTTTTTATTTTTTATTCCAGCAATTGTATGAAGAAAGGGAACCATAGTGTTGAAGGGTTTAGTCCTTGTCTGGAACAACATTGAGACAAAAAAAAAAAGAGTGAAACACTCTACGGATTCCACGAATGAACTTTTAAAATAGCTCAGCTCAAGTCCGTACCCCATCATATAATAGATCTGATAATATGACACTGCCGACAGAGAAAAGGAATTGCAGATGGGCGCCGCCTTGCCTTGTCTTCTAAGTATGGCGTGCGTTGGACCACGACAACTCCTCTATTTTGTTTTGACTTAGTGCTGACTAAACGGCCGTGTTAAATGAGTCGGCCCGAAGCACGTAAAATTACTACTCATGCCGGCATGGCCGTTGCTGCATGCTGTGTTTGGGCCGAGGCTGCGGCACGATACACGGACAAAACACATTTAAGTTGTGACACGCAAAAACCCAACCCATTATGGCATGGTCGTTAACAAACCAGCACAGCACGACCCATTAAAATACCCTCATTGTCTACCCGTCCTCTCGACTCGCTTGATGCCCGTCACAGGCAGTCCCTCATCAAGCCAGCCTCCCGTCGAATCCGCACCCGTCTGATCCCCTCCCCATCAGATTAGCTCTTCTCCTTGTGCAGCGGCCGCCTCCGCCCTTTGCTCATGCCGCAGCCCGCCTGCCAACCACATCCACGCCCTGTGCTTCACCACCTCACCTGCCCCGTTGCTCTGTGCACTGCCATGTCTCGACCCTACTGCCGCCACACTGAGATCCTACGTCGTTGGCTTCATCATGCCAATGTCATACCCCACCCCTCCCCCCCTCGTCCTCCCCTCCATGCCCACTACGCCGTCATGAGCTTATCGTGTCAGTGTCATTCCTTGCCCGCGCTGCTGCCATCAGCTTCAAGGACGATAAGCCACCTTCGCACCACCTTGATGTCGCTCCTGTCATCAGGCTCGCATGCCTCATGGTCTCCAACTTGCTCGCAGGCCCAATAGGCTAACCCAACATGGCTAGGCAATTGCGTGTCGGGCCATAGACCGACGACCGGGCATGTGGACCGGCACAGCACGATATTAGATGTGTGTCATTGGCCCCAGATTAGGCCTCGTTCGGTTCTGCATGTAATAGGCTGGGAATGAAATGTAATGGGGTGGAATGGTTTGAGTTATAACGAAAAACAGCTTCGTTCAGTTAGACCAAATATGGTTTGAATACCAGTCCAACCCATCCATTTCTAGTCCTTCCATCCTAATAATCAAACCACATCTTCCAACTCTTGGAACCAAATCATACATGTTTTGAGTGGTTTGAATGACACACATGTATTTACCTAAACTATACATATAAACATCACATGTTGGTAACTAAAACATGCTTCCCGAACAAAGCCTTAATGGTATTGGGCTCTATCATGTCCTGGCTGTCCATTTGGCTAGCACAATTTTGACTGCATAGGGCCATGGACCGGATGAAGCCAAGCTGGCCGGGAGGGTAGAAGATGACAAGCTAACGCCACGTCGCGTCACTGGCATATTTAGGTTTCAGTGCTCACAATTCAAGGCTCTTCTCTAAAGTAGTGTCACCCTGAGGCTCTGCTTCAAAATTGAGAGTTCAGAAAAATCAAAGATGATTACGTTAAATTCACCCTGAATTTTGTACTCTTGTTTGCAAGGTAGTCTCGAGGGTACGAATAATGCACCGCGGACGCTGTAGCGCAACAAGCACACACTGTATGAAGTTTTGGGTGTTTGGCTGACAGAACTGTTAGCAGAAGACAGAAACACTCATCTATTGTCGTGTCTATCCTAATATTCACTTAGAAAAGTCAGGAGTGTCCAATGTAGTAGCTAGTGTCAGCTGTAGAGCTACAGTTGCTTAATTAATAAACTTTATTCAGACTAATGGTCGCATGATACATATTAACCACAGTCATTCAAATATATATATATATTAACCGCACTCGTTCAAATACATATATTAACTCAAAATAGCCCTCAGGTATGCCTGGCCAGTGGAGATCGAGCAGAGGTTTCTTTTCTGCTTATTTTCAATAGCATGCATGTGTCGTCGAGTCTCAGCGAGACGATCGACGATGAGAAGTGAGATTCAGCAGCTCGGTCAGGGCGAACCGCTGCCGGGGCAGCCTTCAGGCGGGCAGATCGGTGGATCACGACAGGGCGGATGAAGACAGATCGGACCAGGCCGTGGGGATGGCGGGGTACGAGGAGCTGCAAAAAGGGGATTTGTTATTCCCTCTATTTTTAAATTATTGTTGACTGTTGATTTTTTAGTTAACTTTAATTATTTATTTTATTCGAAATATTATTTTAAATGTGTAAAATTTTGAGGTATGTTTTAATTTCTTTTGATAATAAAATAAAATATAACAACATATATGATATTATTTAATTTTTTTTGAATAAAACAAATAGTTAAAGTTAACTAAAAAGATTAATGATGATAACAATTTAAAAACAGTGGAAGTATATTATTATTAGCTGACGAGTTGGCTATCTGCAGAGAAACGCTACCACTGGTATAAATAATGACATATCCATGCAGCTGAGCAAAGGGAAGAAGAAACTGGACTCACAAGGAGTCGGCACGACGGGGCTCTGCGGTTGATTGGCGTCGGGGGACGGCGGCGCGTGATGGACATGGTGCCGCCGGCAGAGGCATCCGCTGGTTGCCGCCAGCCAAAGCGCCGCAGCGAGCCACACGAGCGCCAGGAGCCGGGGACGCGGCGCTACTAGCACGGCCATCACGCAGCAGCAAATTAAAGTACTTGATCTAACTGATCAATAACTTGCCGCTCGCAATGGCTCCATGGTTCCTGCGTCATGTCGTGTTATTTATAGGACATTAACCATGTTAGGCTTCTATGCCATGGGACGGCTCTACCGAGGTCGTCGCCGATGACTCACTGTTCTCTGGCTTGGCGTATACGTTCCAGGCTCACCTGATTTGCCGGTTAGGACGAAGACGACTTATATATGACCCTGTAATTCCTCCCCGAAGTGCATTCAAGTGCGTGTTTATTTTTCATTAAAACTTGTAAGCGCACATTTCTTAGATAAAAGTTGTATGTACATTGGCCCTGTTTAGGAACTCTAACAGTATTAGAGGTTACAGTTAGTTTTTAACTCATAACTAACCCTAAAGTAACTCTGGCCCTTGAGGTGTTTGGATATAAGAGTTAGATTGACAATAAAAATATTAATGTAATCACTTGACTCCTTTTCAGTGGACTTAAGGATAGAGTAAAAATTAATTTTTTAGTGGGTCTCACTCAAACTAGCTCTAATTAGCACCTCTTCCACGGGATATTTTTTTTGGCTAGGTTAGATGTACCTAACTCAAACTAACCCTTCATGTTTGAATACTAGCAAAGTGTCTGTGCATTGCCACGGGCTTTAACAAAATACAAACATGTCTAAATTCTTCTTTACGGGCTAACTCAGACCAAATTATATATGCACTCTGCAATCAAGAACACAAAATATATTCTATCAATAGATATTTGAAGCCACAAAGATGAAGCATAATCTATCACTGTATTGCATTATAACCTCATCCACTTAGCCAGTTCATGTGTTGCTATGGAAGCTAGAAATTTTTACAAGACTCCAATCGTCACTGTTGGCTTAATAATTTCCATAATCTGTGAGTACTTCAAAATTTTCATACAAAGAATATAATCCTATTGACCTACAAAAAAATGTATGGCGGTACTCATCTAACAGATTCTAACAGCACTAAACCCTCTTCTTCATAAGCAAAATTCTATTTTTCTAGTTTAATCGATCTTACTTTAGAAACTAACTTTAATCAAATAGAAATTTTGGAAAATAAATTTCAAGCTGAATCGTGTGGCAAAACTCAAGATTGGTAGCCCAAGAATCAACACGCAATAGCCTAGTTCGAAGCCCAAACAACGGTTCCCTATTCATCTTCTTCCATCGTTTGCTTGGTGTTCAGCTGCAATCACCTTTGTGCCCTTGACCTCGTGCACCGCCGTCTCTTTCTTGCCCACCGACCATTCCTTGCAGCATCTGCCTCCCGCTCGCGCTTCACTGCCAGCGCCGCGGTGGCTTGCCCAGCTACAGGCCTCTATCTGCACCTGCACAGGCCGTGACTCTCGGTCGTCGTCATGGCCAACAAGACATCAGAAAGTGTAGGCGATAACAGATTACCTTAAAATCTAGCGAACTCAAGGGGGGGGGGGGGGGGGGGGGGGGGGGGGGGGGTTGCATGCGTGAAACGTTTCGAGGTGTGGAACACTGATTTGGCCGTTTCACGAACGCAGGCCAAATTAGTGAATCGTTACGAACCGATTCACCTAAAAATGCTTCGTTTTTTTCCCGTTTGAAACTGCTCTGACCGATTCAGCCCAGAATCCGAATTGTTTCTCGTTGCCAAACGCACCTAGAAACACGATCGGAGAAAAATTGGTAGAATAACGTCCACAGGCAGGGGCGGACGATGTCACTTGAAATAATAAGGTGTAAAGATTTCAAGGCTAATTGTACCCAAACTAACTCTAACTTTTAATCCAAACAGGTCCATTATTCTGTCGGGTTGTTACTCCATATGGAGGATGATTAAGCCCAGCAAAACAAGTTGCACTTTGCTTTTTTGCTTCAGCGGTTCAACGTACCATCAGCTCAAGTCAAAATTGTGGGAGTTATGTATGTGTTCTTCGGGACTTGTAATTCTTAGTGTGTCCTTTTCGTCCTATGTTCATGTTTTGTCTTGTGGCGTTGTACTCGCAACTTTTGTGTAGGTCGGCCTCGCGCCTGCCGCAGTTATTCCAAAAAAAAAAAACGTATTATCAGCTGAAGTCATTGTCTTGGGCGTTCGCCATGCAGCAGCGTTCAAAGCCTCGTGTGGTGTACGTATATTCTGATTTGTGTCTCCATCTCAGCTTTTCGTTTATAACTGTTGCAGTAAAAAAGAACAAAGAAGGCGTGTTCCTACCTCATGCTTGTTAGCCGGCGTCAAGCTCGAATCTTGCGAGTGCCTATATTCTTCTCATAAGTCATAAGTCTGCAGATTTTTTACTAAAGCCAAGTTCTTGAACGAGATTAGCTGATAGTGGACACAAATAGCTGATAACACTCCATCGGCTACCCGAAGATGCATGCGCTGGTGATAAACAGAGACTTGAGCTAGAGACGACCGGTGAGGCGGTGACTTAAGGTCAGTCTTCATCTTGGCGTGTTGAAGAATCGATTGCGCCCCTTTCATGCCACGCATGTCCTTTTCAAAGAATTGTCCCTGCTCAGGGCTCCGACCGTGATGTACACGTTCCCGGACCGTGGTCAGGGCGGGAGAAGAGGAAGATTCCACCACTACCATTAACAGTCCAACAATTGGGCTGGTCCCTCGGCTTCAAGTCCAAGAAATAAGTACTACCTCTGTTTTTTTTCTTTTTATATTTGACGTCAGCTAAATATGGTAAAATACGCTAGTGTGCAATCATCAAAAGTCTTAGTCCTGTCCGAACCCATGACATTGCATCTCTACTCCTTCATAATTTACTCCCTTCGTCCAAGAATATAAACATTTTTAACTATAATTAAAGTCAAATATTTTAAACTTTGACTGATAATATCTCTAAAAATGAATAGTTATAAATATAAAGAGTTACATATTATAATAGTTGCTTTTAAGATGAATCTAGTAACATCATTTACACTTGATTAATTACCGTAAGTTTTTCTCTATTAATAATTAAAATTATTTAACTTTGATCAATCCCAGAAATACTTATATTGTTGGATAGAGATAGTACATGAATTTACATGCTCCTTCGATATTAGTATTGGCTTTTGGCGTTGCAAAACAGAAATCACCGTAAGCAAAAGAAAACACACGTACACGGTTCGGTTCCGGTTTGAGAACGTGGCCTGGGTACATGTCATACATGACGTGGGCCTCGTAACCAGCGGCAGACCCAAGGCCCGGCGAGCCTGGGAGCCTGCCCCGGGTTCCTCATTGAAGCGCTGAGCAGTAGTGGGCCTTGAGCTGCTGGCAGCCCAGCTCAAAGACAAGGCCTCATTTGCAGCTGCCGCACGACCCAGTGACAAAGCAATTTGCCTTAAAAAAAAAGTGACAAAGCAGTTCAATACAACAAGGCAGCGTTTGATATGACCGATGTGCTGATCCAATACCCGACCGGGGCCGATGGTCATCTACTGCTGGGGCCAACTCTAAAATGTGCAGGGATATTTATTCTTTGCATAAAGAATTCAGCTTTGAGTATTTTTTTTTAGAAAAACAAACCTTATTGGATCGTGATGATTTTTGTGCACATATGACTGCTAAGATGTAATAAACTTTTTGTTAGTACAATTTGTTTACTGTGATGTTTGTAGCAATGGCGTAGAAGAAGAGGAGAGATATATCTAAGTTCCTAATTAAAAAACTTTTGAGAAGGTAAATCAAAAGTAAAGAGTTTTTGAGAGTGGCTGAGACACAATGCAAGATTGTGAAAGTTTACAATTTTTTCACATATAGAAATAATTTTATTTTTAACCCGTAGCAACGTTCAAATACTTTGCTAGTAATAACTTAGTTATAAGTTGAAATATTTGGTTTGGACCTAATTTACAATTTGAAACTTTTTTCATCATTGATATAAAAATTTTGGACTCGAATTTTAAAGTTTTCCTTTTATTTCTACCCATCGAATGAAGAAGGGAAGGAGACTTTTGAGGTAAGCGGATGTAGTTTCTACAAAAGTAAGTAAAGTTTAAAGGAGAATCGACCATATATTTGAACAACTAAAAAAATAGATGAAACAAAAAAATTAGACTTTTTTAATAAATTTTATACTGTTCGACCTGCACCGCGCCAGTCCGGCCCTCCCCCACAAACTCGTGCCACTGGACGTCGGCGGAGAGAAAAGGGAGTTCGGCAGCAAAGGGCTTCGTGCCCTTCAAGATGAGGTGAATTGGTTCATTCACTTCCTAGAATTACATGTGTTGTTAATCAAACTATGGGAATTTTACAAGGGGCTAATTGGATTCTATGTAGGTTATTTGATATACAAGATTAAGACAAAGCTCAAGCAGGAGTACACCAGACTCCAGTGACGGACCCAGCATTTTACCTAAGGGTATGTCGCTACAAAAAATTTCAAATACAATTTGATATATAATATGGTAAAGAAAAAAAAATTTCAAGGAATTTGGTAGGCAAGAAAAAAATACATATTAAGTCTTAAATCTAACAATTAAGTGTGATAAATCTACAATCAATCTATTTATACTTCTCCAAACTACGGTTTGTCAAAATTCTAACGTACAATTGCACACCATGGAATTGAAACTGCCTGAATCCGCAGTTGAAATGCAACAACACAACGCAGACACACGGCATAGACGGCAGAAGCCCGTGCTCCACCTCACGATCACGATCGCCTTGGTCAGACGGCCAGTCGGCTTCTCTCAGTCCCTCATACAGCCAATACGATGAGCCGATGCTAACGCTTTGCCAATCAGTTTCCATCGCAACTCACAATCGCCAATCAGTCACGAGCGGCCGGCCGCTAGAGCCAGGCCATTCGTCCAGGTGCCCCAGACCTCAACACTCACGTAATTTAGGGAAAAAAAAATAGATGGGGCAGCCTAGGCTAGACTATGCCATGGCATATGTGGCCCACACTCTAGGTCCGCTCCTGCCAGCCTCCTTGGTAGCGAGATCAAGAGGCTAAAGGAATCAGATGCTGAGGTCTGTTTGTTTGTCTGTCTTCCTCGGGTGTTGAAATGAAAGTTGCGCGCAAATTTATAACACTATCTGAGATGTGGTATGCATGGTCTGAGTCCGACCAATTCAGTAATTTACGGATGATAGATACGGTGGCGACTCCTGATAGATTGCTTTCACAGGAGACACAACATCAGATGACCCAAAAAAAAAAGGTAATGTTACTTTCATCCTTTTTATCGATGGCTATGTGTATATTCTTTTGTTTTTTTGTTATTTATCTATTTATAGAATTATATGTATTAATTAGTGTTATATATAGATTATAGAAATTTTTATTTTTTTATATCTACTGGATCTAGATCCAAGAGCTAAAAATATTGATTGAAAGGAACCTCCATTTTTAATCGATTGAAAAATTAAACGCTCCAAAAAAAAACTCCTGAATTTCTTTATCACCAATAGATATAGGAGATTAAGGAAGGTTAGGACTATGTTAGCCGGTCGATCTTTTAGGATAGAAGCCAGAGTACATCATAAGTAAACATCAAGGCTAGCGGGTCCGCATTCTCTGTATACTTCATTAGCGGCTTACATTGTAGATGATTAATTTAATCTAGTATTACCAAGGAAGATTAGGACTAAGTTAGTCTTAACCTTATTTGATACACGCATTCCTACCCTATCGCTCATTTATTCTAAGAGCATCTTCAAGAGTGTTCCAAAACTTTTTTTAAATTAAATAATAGGGGATTTTGTTTAAAAAACTATCTCCAACAGTGTTTTTAAATCATTTATATATTTATTTTTCCTCTAAACTCTTCTCACTTGTAACTAGAAACAGGAGAAGAATTGGGAGTCCCAATCCATCTTTTTTTAAAGAAAAGTTAAAATCTGTAGATCCAAGTACTGACATGGATCAATAAAAAAATGTTTTTACATCATTTAGGGGAGAACTATTAGAGAAGGAAAGAATTTTTTTTTCTAATACTTTTTGGGCTGCTAAAAAAAAGGTTTTTAGGATCTAAATATTAGGGAGCTTTGGAGATGCTCTTAAGTCTCCTAAATTTCTCCTTAACTATGGGTATAGAAGATTAAGGAAGCTTAGGACTAGGTAGCTGGTTATCTAGTTTTAATAAATACAAAAGGCATTGCAAGTTTTTACTCTTTGGCCTTATATTTAGATCTGTACCTGAACGCAACATGACAGGAGCTGTCCTGTCCTCTTGTGTGTTTCTCTTGAAAGCAAGATAAGCGGTGAACAGGTTAACTATTAAGCATATTATTATCCCAGCTCGCATCTCGAAGATAACAGATATGTGTAAAAAAGGCAGGCGCAGTATTTTCTCTTATTTTTTTTGTTTGTGGTCGAGGAGCAAGACACGGTATAATCTGAATGCTGAAATATCATCGTCGCCCTCTAGCGTCGTGAAGATGAGAAATCGTGTGTAAGATACCTTGAGTAGTAGTACTATCTTGGGTAGTAGTCACTGCCACAACTGTCGGTGGCTTGGGATCCAACAGATGCAAGATAACTGAAATTGCGACATCTGTTTCAAAACCGAGCAAGCACCTCTGCACGCATACAAAAACTAAAAAAAAAAAAACTCAGTGGCACTGTATTTATCCAACTTAAAACGACGAGGCCTGCGACTGCGAGATACATCTCCAACGGCAGCCACTTCGAGCTTGGAGACGTTTACGCAGCCGAGCATCCTACATTCAACGCTGGCACAGGAGCAAACGAGAGCTCCCAAGCGACGGCCATGACGACGATGCTCGCCTTCGCCGTGCGCCGGAAGGAACCGGTGCTCCTCCGCCCGGCGACAGCGACGCCCCGGGAGACGAAGCTCCTATCCGACATCGACGACCAGGCATTCCTGCGCAGGCACGTGCCATCCGTCTTCTTCTACCGCGGCGGCGGCGGCGGTGGGCACGATGATGCCGGCGACAATAATCGCGACCCGGTGGCCGTGATCCGCCGCGCGCTCGGCGAGGCGCTGGTGCCTTACTACCCTCTCGCCGGACGGCTGCGGGAGGTGGATGGCGGCAGGCTGGTGGTGGATTGCACCGGTGAGGGGGTGTGGTTCACGGAGGCCGATGCCGACGTGCGGCTGGCCGACCTTGAGGCGGCCAGGCTGAGGCCGCCGTTCCCGTACATTGATCAGCTTTTGGCTGACGTCGAAGGGTCCAGCGGCATGACCAACTGCCCCTTGCTTCTTATCCAGGTTACTTCAACGTTAATGCAATTTGTTCGTATATTTTATTTATTTTATCCGTACACAGTTTATGGTCAATGACATAGTTGCGCTAAGTACGCACACAATGGTGTATCATGAACTCCAGGTTACCCGGCTGCTCTGTGGCGGCTTCGTCTTGGCGCTCCGCTTCAACCACACCATCTTCGACGCCAACGGGCAGGCCCAGTTCATGTCCGCGGTTGCCGAGCTCGGCCGCGGCCTCCCGTCTCCGACCATCTCACCCGCCTGGTCCCGCGAGCTCCTGCGCGTGCAGAAGCAGAACCCGCCACTGAAACCAGCAGCGTCCCATCATCACGACCCCACCACGACCACAAAGATTACGCGGGCGCCGCCGCCATCATCTCCAGACAAGATGGTGCTGCGGACGTTCACCTTCCACCCACACGAGATCGCCGCAATAAAAACGCGTCTCCCTCCGCGCCTCCGCGAGACGGCCACGACCTTCGAGGCGCTCACGGCGGCGCTCTGGCGCGCCCGCACCGTCGCACTCGACCTCCCGCACGACGAGCAAGTGAGCCTCCTTTTCTACTACAACGTCAGGCAGGTGCGCGAGCTCGGGCTCCCGAAGGGGTACTACGGCAACGCGGTCGTCTTCGCGGCGGCGCTGACCACGGCCGGGGAGCTTCTTCGAGCCGGCGATTCATTACTGGGCGACGCGGTGGAGCTGATCAAGAGCGCCAAGGCCGCGGTCACCACCGGGTTCGTCGTGCGGGCCGCGGCGGCCGACCCGTTCATGTCACGCGCGCGGGCGAATAATGCGTTTCTTGTGTCTGACGTCCGGCACGCCGGGTTGCACGCCGTGGATTTCGGGTGGGGCGAGCCCGTGTACGGCGGCCGGGCCGACGCGCGGCATGTGGTGAGCTTTGTCTTCACGGCCAAGGATGGTTGTTGTGGGAAGAATGTCGTGGCCATGACGATCGTGCTGCCACCGCCTGCCATGGACCGGTTCGCGTCGGAGGTCAACATGCTGCTGACCACACCGCCGCCTATCGCCCATCAGCAGGCATCGTCACCAGTGCCCCAACAAGCAAGACTGTGAAATTACTAGCTTTTTTTTATGCATCGGCGTATATTTCCCATTTGTCATCGTGCTAGCTTTTCCCCGGTTGCTTCTCCTAATTTCCCCGGTTCGCCGTGTTCTTTATCAATTGGCCACAAAAACACTTCTCCTGACGCTTCTTCAGAAGTGAACAAACAAAATCGGTTCCCTGCAGCAGGAAACAAAGAAATAGAAGAAAACAAATATAAAAGATGTGTTCTAGGAGATCTGCTATATGCTGAAAAAGTTATAGGAGACTCTTAAAAGGAAGGGCCAATTCTACATGTGTCATTGCAAATTTTAACAATCCCAAATCTGCTATTGTAAAACTACTTATCCCATACACGTCATTGTGTTGCAAAATTTATTTCATTTGTGCCATTGATGTCACTAAACTGCTAACATTTTTTTAAAAATGACTAATTTGCTCCTAGCTTCCTAATTGTGATCATTAAACTAATTTTGCTGGCGTAGCACGTCGAGGTGGGGAGCGCGACGAGAGCACAGCTGCCAGGGCAACTGGGGAGACGGGGAGCTTGGGCGCGGCGGCCAGTGCCACGGCGGGGAACAGTTCGTGCGAGCACACGCAGGACTAGGGAGGGGAGCGGTGGAGGCGATGGCCGGCGGAGCTGCGGGTGCGACGGCCGAGGGAGGCGACCGCGGGCGTGGCTGCCGTCGGAGCTACGGGCGCGGCTGATGACGGAGTTGCGGACACGACGACCGATGGAGGCGACCGCGGACACAGCTGCTGGCATGTGCGACTGCTGGCGGAGGCGAGCGTAGGTGGCCGGCTGAGACGCTGGCACGGCTATCGGGGAGCACGGGACGACGAGTGGAGCAACAACGGCTGGAGAAGGAAGAAAGACATGGGTATTTTGGTCTTTTCACCTGATTTACTTTCATCAATGACATGTATGGGATAAAATTTGCAATCTGATGGTTTATATGGGATAAGCCGTTTTGCATTGGCATATTTGAGATTTGGTCATTTTGTAATGGCTCTGAAGGAATTATCCCTAAAAGAAACTATAGGAGAGGCAATATAGGGATAGCAATATAGACTCTCAGGTAATAGCATATTCAGATTTCAGAGCACATCTCTAAGGCTGTGTTTGGAATAGAGGAATAAAAAACGTAGGAATAGGAAAAAACACAGGAACGAGAAAAACACAGGAATGAAGAAAGTGAGAAAACCGCAGGAAACAAAAATAGAGGAATGGTGAAATTTGATGTTTGGATTGCAGGAATTTTTTGAATATGCACAATATTCAATACGAACAAGTGACCGTTGCACTTTTTCGTTGCACACTTGCACTTAACCGTTACACATATGCAGCTTTGCTCACTTGCAGACACATATATAGCCGTTGTAACTCTTGCAATGCAATCTTTGCCTTCTTATTGCTATCTAAGTCACTCGTGAAGAAACAAGGCACACATCACATTCGTGCTTTCACCACTAACAGAATCTTTACTACCCATTTTCTTATCCATCCTGTAGTGCATAAACAACATTCTTCTTTTCTATGGATCCAAATTACCACTGTAGATCAAAAAATGAGGATGAGTTTGTTTTTCTCATTCTCCCAACATTACAAGAAGGTAGTTCTTCTCAAGCAACACAGAGACAACCGATACACACATCTGAGAGAAATGGGGCCACATTTATCCATGAAGCTTTAACAGGGCACGAGCTGGTATGTAAAAGGAGGTTTTATATGGAAAAAGAGATTTTCCTAGCTCTAGCTCCAAGGCTGCGTGAAAATGGTCTTGTTGATTCAAGGTATGTCTCCGTAGAAGAGCAATTGGGTATATTTCTTTATGCAGTATCAAAGAATGCAAGCAATCGAACATTGCAAGATATATTTCAACACAGTGGAGAAACAATCAGCCGACACTTTGGAGCAGTGCTCAATGCAGTTACAAGACTCACATGCAACTATATACGCCCGTCTTCTCTACACCCACATCGTATTTTAAGACAACCTAAATTTTTTCCATACTTTCAGGTAACCCATTTCTATAATTGTATCATGACATAACTGTTCTATTATATGGTTCATTTTTATTAAACCATAGCAATAATACATGCAGAACTGTATTGGTGCTATTGATGGAACTCACATTCCAATGGCTATTCCTCTTGGACAGCAAGAGCCATATAGAAATAGAAAACAAAGTTTCTCACAAAATGTGATGGTGGCATGTGATTTTGATCTCAAGTTTGTGCATGTGCATGCCGGTTGAGAAGGATCAGCTTCTGATGCAAGAGTCCTGAATGATGCACTTAACCATGGGTTTAGTGCGCCTGCTGGTAAATTTTATCTTGTAGATGCAGGCTACGCTAACACACCAGAATTTCTTACTCCATACCGAGGAACAAGATACCATTTACAAGAACAAGGAAGGGCTAGACAAAAGCCACAGAATGATAAGGAATTATTCAACCTTCGACATGCTCAACTACGGAATCGTATAGAGAGAATTATTGGAGTACTAAAAAATAGGTATCCCATACTGAAAGCAGCTTCATTGTATGATATCAACACACAAGTGGACATTTCTGTTGCTTGTTGTGTAACTCACAACTTCATACGACTATATAATGGAGACATGTCATTAGAAGATTATGTTACCACAAATATCAATCAAGAAAATATGGTTGTCGTACCAGATGGAGATCAACAATATAATAATGATGTGGTAACACTTAACAACTTGCATCAGGCAGAAAATAAAATGCGAGATGCCATAGCTACGAGGATGTGGGAAGCTTACATTGCTAGACGAACAAGCCAACCATAGATAGGTTCATATGTTTAATGTAACTGGGCCAACTCTAATGAGTTGGTTTGTACCCTGCTACTATGAGCACTAGAGTATTAGTACTTTATACAAAAGACTACTATCAACACTGCAGTATAATTGGTACGCTATAACTATCCAACCCCTACATAAGTCCTGTCATTAGCACTAGAGTATTAGAACTCTATACAAAAGACTACCATCACTAACTGCAGTGCACGGGCTGTCCAAAAGGCATGCTAGGTCTTAGGTAAACTACTCAAAATAAACATGTCGTGTCTCACAAAAGCTAAAGTTGTTTGCGCAACCATTTCAATCGTATTGCAACACTGGTGAATGAGAGAAAAACTTCCCTGTTTCTTGGATTATCTTTGAAAATGTCCGCTGCTTTGATCATATCTTCTATTTGTAATAGATCAGCCATCCCCTCAAGTGTAGTAACACAGTTCTTGATGCTGTAGGGATCCTCCAGTTTCTTCTCCTCAACAGCTACAAATCGATCAATCTCTTCCTTTTTGAGCCTTAGGTACTTCTCATGGAAATCTTCCGTTGAAGTGGTGCTGCTGGTTTTCTGCCTTTTAGGTCATTTTTTATCAGGCACCTGAGGAGTTGAAGTAGATGGGCGAGAATTCATGCATACACATTCTGTTTGTTGTTCAGGGGCATGTAGTTCTTGAATGGAGGAATGTAATGCTTGTGCTCCTTCGGAATTGCTTGAGTCAGGAAATATAGAGTAATTATCTTGAGTAGGGAATTGCTTAAATCCCTCAGTACCAAACCAATCAGTGTCGTCCCTGTTGCCACTTTCTTCGTGTTCAATATTCAAGGATGGTGCAAATGGAGAAGATGAGTGCAGATGCAAATCAGGGACCTCCAAGGATGGTGAATATGATGCTCCAACATCAGTCACTTGCTTTGCCTTATTGGCATAATGATCCATTCCATGACAACTTCTTCCTTCAGCATAACGCCCTGCATACATTTTATGAACCAATTAAACATACACGTACAGAAACTTGTGTAGCTAAGCAACAAAAAAAAAGGTTTACAAATTGAATCTCACTATCATATAGAGCAAATAAGTCGTCATAGTATGGAAATGATTTATCTCGCCATCGAAGAAGGGACTCTTTGTTTCTTCGTGCCTCCAATGATTCCCAAACTCTATCTGTTGCTGTTACCATCTTTCTATCAGAATCCCAGCCAAAGCCACTTTCTCCGGACAAATCTTTGACAACTCGATATTCCTTTTTCATATCTTGCTCCTTTTGTTTTACTTAGCAAACGGTGAATGTGGTTGAAAATTTTAGATTGCATTCAGTTGTGATGCTCTTCCATGCCTCCTTGCTCCATGCATTGTTTGTTCGATATCTGGGTACATTGTACTCTTTTAATAGTCCGATAAGATAAACCTTCCTCTGGTGATTCCAGTTAGCTCTACCATTATTCTTCGTGGTGCCTAAATGAGTTCACAAATACAACTTTAGTTTATCTCTAAGCCAATTAAAAACATGAGAAAGTTGTAGCTATATCAAACAAGATATGTTCATGTGCGTATAGAGGAATGTGATCAACTAGATAAATGATGGTAGGATAACATAAATTAGTAAGTACACCTATTTATCTTTACACACACGAATCTTAACTGAAAAACATAAACACATCAATACAGATCTTGACTCCAAGATTCAAGTGTATGGAAGGTCAAAGGGGCTTAAAAACTTGCATCTAATAAAAGAAAAATCTAGATTTCAAATCTCATACCTGTGTCTTGAGTAATCTCTTCGTCTTCTCCAGATTGCCCACCAAGATCCAGCGTTGATGGATGAGGAAAATAGGAAGGGTGAGGGGGAGGGGTAACGGGGAGAGGAGGATTGGGATTTCATGGAGCAGAGGACCTTCTCTGCTGTTGGTTCGGCATCTTTTGTGAATTCGCGCCAATTTTGCTAGGGTTCTTCAGCAATGGCGGAAAAGGGAGAAGAACTGATGGGAGGGAGAGCGCGAGCGATCCTTTGATCGGACTGGAGTTTTTGTTTCCTGTGAAATGCGCTCGGTCTGCTCTCTTTCCTCCGGAAAGAAAAGCTCATTTCCTTAGTACCAAACGCACACATGACTTTCCTTTCCAAAGGAACTCATTCCTCTAAAATTCCTTTGATTTCCCTTCAATCCAAACGCAGCCTAAGCCTCGTCTCTGTTTCAGTAGTGTCACAGTGGGGCTCCAATTCAAAATACAGAGGTGAGAATATCAACGATTTTTCTGTACTTGTCTGCGAAATGTTAGCCGCTTGTTCAATCCACCACAGACGCTGAAGTGTAGTAAGCTCACCGTATAAGATTTGGGCGTCCGGCTAACAGAATTTCAGTCTCTCTAATTCTCTATAGGATACCGAAACCAGCCAATTTGACCAGGAAATCATGACTGCCAGTCTGCCATGGACCAGTTCGCTGCCCGAATACCAACAGGGCACATAACGGTTTGCAGCCTCGTTCTTGATGTGAAGCTTGTGTCATCCTCTAATCTCTGAACTGAAGCAGCATGGGCGGCGTGATGCAGAATAAAGGGAAGGGTGGTGGCGGACAAGCCGCGGTCTCTCCCGGCGAGCTAAGGCTTCACTGCCTTCCCTTGCAGTCGCAGTCTTCTCCTTGGCACTCGATTGGCGGGTGCTGCGAGCATGCGCATGGCGGAAAACGGGAGAAGCCGTGGGCTCTCCCGGCGAGATGAGGCTTCCGGATTCAATCCGGTTCCAAATCTATGAATCCATCGACCTCCAAGGACTGGTACTCAACCATAGCGTCATTACTAATGTCGGCACGGTTGCATGTCCGCCGCGAATCGCCTGACAGAGAGCTCGCGGCGTCATCCATGGCCGCCGCCTCGTCCATATTCCCCGTTTCCTCCCTTCTTACAGTGCGGACGGAGGTTTCGGACGCAGAATCTGGCCACCGAGAGCGGCGGGTCCGGGGCGCACGGAGCCACCGCGACGAGGATGGCGGCGGCGGCGGTTGCCGGCGGCTATGGATCCTTTTGCACAAACCTCCTTAACTGTATACCAAAGTTTTATAAAAAATCCTCTAATTCGGATCGCGGAAAATAGTCGCAATTTAAATATGTACAATAAATCCCTTATTTTAGATCATGATTAATAATTACGATCCGAATATTTATAACAATCCCTATCGGATCGCAGATAATAATCATGATTCAAATATTTATAATAACCCCCTACTTTAGATTGTGTGGAATAGTTGCGATCTAAATATTTACATAAAGGTCCCTGATTCTGAAACTTGTATCACAAAATAGCCCCTCCTGGTCGCCTGGCGGCCCAGCGCTGAACCCCTCCCCGTCGCCCGTCGGAGACGGCCGCCTCGACGCCGCCAGAGGAGTTCCCCCCTCCCTAATATCTCCGGTACCCCTTCCCCGCGAGATTTCCCCTCCAACCGCGCCTCTCGTCCGCCGCTGCCATTCCAATCGACGCCCTCGCGGCGCTTCGCCTCCTTCACCGGCGGCGTCATGGAGGCGACGAGCGGCGAGCCGGCGTCCACCAGCTCCACTCCCGCTCCCACCCCTGCGCCGCCCTCGCGGCCGAAGAAGAAGTCACAGATGGAGGTGGAGGGCTACCCCGTGGAGGGCATCTCCATCGGCGGGCAGGAGACGTGCGTCATCTTCCCCACCCTCAGCGTCGCCTTCGACATCGGCCGGTGCCCGCAGCGCGCCGTCGCGCAGGAGTTCCTCTTCATCTCCCACGCGCATCTCGACCACATAGGGGGCCTCCCCATGTACGTGGCCACGCGCGGGCTGTTCCGGATGCGCCCGCCCACCATCTTCGTCCCCGCCTGCGTCGCGGACCTCGTCGCACGGCTGTTCGAGGTGCACCGCGCCATGGACCAGTCCGAGCTCGCGCACAAGCTCGTGCCGCTCGAGGTCGGGCAGGAGTATCAGCTCAGGAAGGACCTCAAGGTGAAGGCGTTCAGGACCTACCACGCCATACCCAGCCAGGTGAGGTTCAGTTCGTCCTCCGATTGAGTGTGTTCTTGCTCCATTCGTCAGAATTATTTGCACTGTTTGGAGGGAATGTGATTGATGCGGTGTGTGTAGGGTTATGTGATATACGCGGTGAAGCAAAAGCTCAAGCAGGAGTATCTTGGTCTCCCGGGGAGTGAGATCAAGAAGCTCAAGTTATCAGGTGTCGAGGTGTGTCTGCATTGGTGGAAATCAGATCAAATTGAATGACAGATTATGAACATTGTTGACATGTATGAACACTTTGGTCAATCTGCAGATTACGAATACAGTGACGACACCTGAGATTGCTTTTACCGGAGATACAATGTCAGATTTCATCCTTGATCCTGATAATGCGGATGTGCTGAAGGCAAAAATTCTTGTTGTGGAGGTACTGCCAGCTTTATATCTGTTATATAAACTTTGCTCTGAATTTGCTAAGTTGTAAGAAAGCACAAGGTAAAACCTTAGCTTGCAGTTCGTAACACATAAGTAATCTTACTGCATTGAAAGTAGAAAATTCTGTAGTTTTTTTTCTCTCTGAGCTTTCACCTATGACATGTTCTCTACAAATTTCAGAGTACATTTCTCGACGAATCTATTTCTATTGAGCATGCAAAAGAATATGGGCACACTCATTTACTTGAGGTTATTCTAAACTTTGGTTATTCAATTTGTGATATTTTTCCTCAGTATTTGAGCTTATGTTTATGTTTGACAATGGTTGCAGATCGTGAGCCAGTCTGACAAGCTTGAAAACAAGGCTATACTACTTATTCACTTCTCAGCTCGTTATACTGTAGAGGTGGGCATATCTTACCATTGCCTCAGAGCTGGATGTCAGCACAAGTTCTATTCCTGCAAAATGAATTATTTTACTTTACCATTTTATATAAATTTCCACTAACAGTTTGGATGCTTTTTTTCCCCATGGATATCCTAGATTTGGTACGAAACAGCTTGAACTGTTTGCTTATCTGTCCTGCAATCCAAATCTGCAGTGGCAATGAAGCAGAGTATCTCAATTGTCTTGCTGCATTCACATTCCATCATTCAACAACAACAACAACAAAGTCTTTTTATCCCAAGCAAGTTGGGGTAGGCTAGAAATAAAACCCATGAGAACCCAAAAAAGGAGAGACAAAGGAACAAAAGCCAAAAGAAAGAGAAGAAACCCAAAAAAGAGACAAAAACAAAAGGAACAAAAGCCAAAAGAAAGAAAAACGAGTAAGCAAGAAGGAAAAAAAAATCACGGTTCCGGCATATCTATTGCTAGTCTCCAAGCGCTCCTATCCATAGCTAGCTTCTTAGGGATATCCCATCATTCCATTGAATAATTGTTGCCTGTATTTTAGCATTCTTTACAATTAAGGAAGTTGCCTTTCTTGCCCATCTCTAAGCATTTCATGGCCACCCTTGTGTTAGTGCTAAAAATATCCATACTAAAACCGTGAATTGAATTGCTCTGTTTTCAGGAAATTGATGCAGCGATAAACAGATTGCCTCCATCGTTTCGAAGCAGAATTTATGCATTGAAGGCAGGCTTCTAAAAAGGTCATGACCGGAAAATCACAAAAACCATTTTTTTTATGGATGGGATGTTTTGGGTATTTTTACTATGAGTCGGTTTGCCCTGTGCTCTCTGAAGTTACTGTACTGCTCATCTGACAATTGATGAGAGAAATTTTGATTTGTTAGTACTCTAAATACCTGTATCAATCACATGAGATTAGATCATTAGAAATGTTAAACAAGTTTACTCTCTTTGTCAGCATTAACATTACGTGAATACTATGTGATATGTGACCAACAACAGTGGTACGTGTTGTACAAACAAACTGTATACATATAGGTACACCTGGAATAGAAACAATCCTTACTTCATCTGGAAATAATCAAATAGTACTGTAGCGGCTCCACAAAAGAAATGTAGCAAATGGTTAGCAGAACGACCTGGTTACTCCCCATTCCTATGAGCATGTCCATTGCTTTCTTCTGTCTGAATCCTACCTCGTCGCAGGAAAAAACTGAGCAACATGCTTTTCCTTCTATTCCTCGGACCTGGCGGACGCTGAGCCTCCAAGAACTCTAGTGCCGGCGGTCAGCACGGCTTGCCTAGGCGGCATGACAATGCACCAGCGTTGCGTGTGAGCCTCTTGACGTAGGAGCCTGGCTTGGGCTTGATCCAGTCGCCTTTCTTGATCTTCTTTTGTACAGCGCCGCCGGACACCTGAAAGATGGCGTCGTTCATGAGCAGGTCGTTCTCAGAGTGCCACACCCAGTTCTTCCACACGCCCTCCTCCGCATAGTGCTTCGTAATCTGCACATGGAGGATTACCAGATTAGTCAAAAGTTCTTTTTTTTTCTTCCTTGAATAATTACTCAAAACAAGTTGATGGTCTTGGACCTAATTAGTGTCATAGATAGGATGTATTATTACCATTTTGGCGGAGGCGCTGGGTGGGGCGATATATCGGTTGCCCTGGCTGATGATCGTCGGGTTGTCGCCGCCGCCGATGGCGTACATGAGCCAGTGCGTGTAGTCGTTGTTCACAACATGGAAGAAGCCCCACCGGCACCTGAAATTTCGCATTTATTCAGCTACAAAATTGGTTTTTGAAAAAAAAATAACGAGAACGCAGCTTCAGATTAATGACAATAAAGAGCTAGAGCCTAACCTTGGCATCCTTTGGACGAGTCCCCTGCCGAAATGGTTGAAGGCGACGGTGATCTGCATGATCTTGTCCTCCGGGTATGAGTCGCTGGCGCCGAAGAGCATGACGTCGTTGTGGTTGGTCATGTGGCAGTTGGAGATGGTGATGGCGGTGGAGCTCTGCACGGCGTCGATGAGCCCGTCCTCGCAGTTGGACATGGAGATGTGGTCGATCCACACGTTGGTTGCGCCGAAGAGCGAGATGGCGTCGCCGTCGGCCCTCGTCCTTGGCCCGACGTGCGACGGCGAGCTCCGCACGATCCCGCCGTCGGTGTGCACGACGTCGTGCACGTGGAGGCCGTGCACGATGACGTTGCGCGCGAACTGGACGGTGATCCCGCCGCCGCCGGCGATGTGCACCTGCGCGCCGCGGCCGTCGATGGTCTTGTCGTTGCTGACGAGGAGCTCCTGCGAGAGCTTGATGATCATGGACCGGGCGAAGGTGATCCACAGCTTGCCGTCCTGGATGGTCCCCCAACGCAGCGTCCCGGGCCGCGGGTTCGCCGCGTCGGCGTCGGTGGGGTCCGTCACCACGTAGATCTTGCCGCCCAGCCCGCCCGTGGTGCCGTGGCCGAAGCCCTTGGCGCAGCGGGCCAGACGCATCCGGTCCGTGGCCCAGTCGACCCGGCAGCGCCAGCACCGGTCGATCGGGTTCGTCGCCACGCACGGCCCGCCGCCCTTGTTGCGCTTCTTCTTCCCGGCGGAAAGCCCGCGCCACAGGAGCTCGCTTTCCGACCTGTGGACGACCACGTTGAAGCTGTTGGTGACGTTGAAGGGGTCGGGCTTGTAGGCTCTCTTCGCCGATGCCTCAGCCTCCTCCTTGCGCTTCTGCCAGTGGTCGTCCAACTCGTTGGCGCTCGACACGGCGGCCGTGGCCAGGAACGCCGCGGCGAGGAGGAGAAAGGAGCCCGGGCGCCGGCTGCATCGAAGCCCCTCCATTCCTGTGCCTGTACCTACGTGCCTCTGTTCTGTTTCTTCTTTGAGTACTTATATGTGCATGGGCAAGAGCAGCAATAACAATGTTCTGGTTTATTAGCTTGTGGAAGAACCCGATTGTTGCTACCGGGGATGGAGGAAGGCGATGGTAATATTTGGAGGGAATTGAGGTATTATTAGGAAGAAGAGGATGAGGCGACGAGAGAGGCGAGCCACAGTCCCCGGCTACAAAATTGTGCAGGTGTCCAATTGATCGAGCAGCTTTGACACACGTGTAAATGTGCAAAGCCTTGAAGAGAAGGAGAGTCATTCTTTTCTATTCTTGTCAGGGGTGAGGGGAATTATGTAGGGACAAACAAATGGTCAACATGGTCGAAATAACGGGCAAGTCTGCTGCTATGTGCTAGTGCTATCATAGCACCAATCCCAGCCCCAATGGAACCCACTATGAAGGGGGCACGCTAACGCCGCGCCCGTGTAAATACGTGTATTGAGTCAATTCGTAATATGCAACTCTGGGACTCATTCTTTAATACTTGCACAATATAACCCAAAGCAGGCGAACCAAGAAGATGTAGCTTTTCTTGCATCTTTTTTTTTTTGAGTATAATAGTTACATTCATCCTGTTAGAATTCCTATGACAGGGTAGCAACAGGCATGTCACGAAGGAATGTATATTCTAAGTTGCTTTGATGGCTGTACAATGGAAAAGTCTTCCAGAAAACACTCTAAATCCGTTACGCAGTCTCTTCTTATCTCTAGTGCTTGCTGTTTCAGTACATGCCTGCACAGAAAACTTAAGTCTTAAAGATACAATTGAAAACTATATAGGTAGAATTCCTGCAAAATGAGGAGCTCTCTTTATCATAGTTTTGAAGAGAGGAACAAACTTAAGTTTTTGTAAACCACTCTGTTTCCAATCTCTTTGTTGTAGTTCGATGTTGGTTATGGAAACTGTAAAAAGTGAAGTGAGATTCAGTTCATCTGTCATGGCCAAAGGCATTGAACAATTGAACTGATACATCTCAAGGCAAGGCAAAGGAAAGAACTGACTTCACACTTAAGAAAACTGAAGTCTTAAAGATACAATTGAAAACTATATAAGGTATAATTCCTGCAAAACTATATAGGCATTGAACTATCATTAGGAAAAGGGAAACAATGTGAAAAAAAAAATGATGTCAACTACCAGATTACACTATTTAGAACAAACTTGATGACCATATGTAAAATTCTATGATTGAAATTTAATCTGACATAGTAGTATCAAGTAAAAATATATGAACAGTTCAGACTTATGAAGCATATAGCAGAGTAGCAGGCAAAATCCAAATAGGCTTCAATCACACATAGAGAAAATTCGCTTCTACTTTCTTTGTTTAACTTATACTCTGATACATAGGAAATACTATGCTGAAAAACATTACTGAGATGTCCCATTTTGTTTCGATTTGCCCGACATCTCTTTGCTAGGTATTTTAGACGCTCTGCTATATCTGCCATCTTTGGCCTTTGATCAATAGAAGGATTTAGGCATTGCAGTATAATTTTTGCTAGACTTCGGAAAAGCTTGATGTCTCCTTTAATATCTGGGTCCACAAGCTGAACCACTGTGTTTATTTTTGTGCCAGTGTCATCAGAACTCAATCGCAAGCTACTGATGTCATGATGTGAAGGCTTCTTCCTTGTGATGAGTTCTAAGAGAACAATTGCAAAGCTATAGACATCACTTTCACTGGTCAATTCACCTACGTGATGTGCTGGATCTATATAGCCCGGTTGACCAATGGGAAGTTCGGCATGCCTCTTGTCTGAAGTAAGCATCCTAGATGCACTGAAGTCGGAGATCTTTGGTACAAAGTCATCATCCAAAAGTATATTAACTGGTTTAACATCACCATGCAAAATTGGTGTAGTGACTTCTGAATGCATATAAGCTAGACCCTTTCCTGATTGTACAGCAATCTGTAGACGTTTATCCAAGTCGAGAGGCACACTGTTGGTACAGCTTCGTCGAGGCTACCATTGGGCACATTCATAGACCAAATTGGGATCTTAACTTCGAGGCAGCAACCAATCAGCCTAACAATGTTCTTGTGCTGAACTTGAGATTGAACAATAATTACATTTGCAAATTGGCCTGTCACGTAAGCACGTGGATCCAGCTCCTTCTCCGATAGTAGTTTCTTGATTACTACTGGCTCATTTTTTTCACCATTAACTTTAAGATACCCCTTATAAACCTCACCAATGCCACCTCTGCCAATACAATTACTTTTTATCTTCAAAATGGGATCCAGCTCCTTCTTTTTGAGAAGCTTAATCTTGTTAGCCCCTTTTATTGTAGGACCTATTCCGTTTAAATATTGCGTTCATCTTTCTTTTCTGTTTGCAAAGAAGACTAACGAATACTGTAACTGCTATGATGAGAACTCCAACTACTGCACCTGCATATAAACAATAAATATATACTATGACATGCATAACAAATGTACTATCATCATTTTTATTTTGTTGGTTTTCCTAAACGTCAACAAAGTAATAAAAGTGGATGTAGACTGCAGTATACTTGGCAACACTAATAAGGGCAACAATAGGGTTCTAGTAGCTATGCATACGACCAGATATGGGCTGACTGGTGATAGCAAGATGCTGCACATTGTTACAGGGGCTGGCCTGCTGAGCAGAGATGCTGGCTGCGACTAAATGGAGAATACAACGAAAACGTAAAAACACTGCAGGACTCTCATTAGTCCAGAACTCATCTCGGTTCCATGGCAACAATGACATGTTGTAGAAGCGGAGGCTATGTAGATTAACTGGATAGCAAACAAAATGAACCAACCTCTGATGTATGTTGTATGACGCAACAGATACAGATAAAATGAACCAGCTAGCACAAACCTTTATCTGTACATGCCGGACAAAATATTATGGATACAAAGCAACAGTTCAGCTGTATGACACTGTTTCAACCATAATATAATTTCGACTTCAGATATTTGGAATACAGAAAGCACGCAGTTCATACATCCAAAGTTCAAAACTCCAGTATTACATGGAGGCTTCCCTCAAAATTGAGTCTATACATGGAGAAACTACAACGTCAATTTTTCTTCATGGACACAGCACACATACATGCAATACTACTACATTCAATCAAAATTATAGGCCACTATTCAGTGTCACTGATAATGTGGTACTAGATC